>OZ012738.1:562643715-564026682 GCA_963859935.3 Lathyrus sativus | reverse complement strand
ACTGTAGGTTATTAATCCTTTCTTCTTTGCAAGAAAGTCAATGAATAAGGAAATGTCTCCTGTCATGTGTCTTGAACATCCACTATCGAGAAACCATATTCTCTCCATAGACTCAAGACATTGTACCTCCTTTTTCTTTATATGAGGAGTCATCAGACAAAGATTGACAGATTCTTCTTCATCACTTGAGTTATCTTCACTAGAGGACTCATTGTCACTTTCCCAAGCGATGTATGTCCTTCTAGGTTTGCCCAATTTCTTTTGTTGATGATTCTTCTCTTTTCCTTTGTCTTTCTTTATCAATGGACAATTCGGCTTGTAATGACCAACCTTTCCACAATTGTAGCATGACCCTTTTTATTTACCACTCTTGTTACCTTTATTCCTAGTGGACTTCGATTGTCGTTAAAAGTTGATGAGATTCTTGACTAAGTGTTGAATTCCGTTTTTCCATATATATCATTATATCTTCTCACAAGCATTCCCAAATCTTCACTTGTATCTTCATCATCATCATTAGATTCACTTCCACTTTGCTCTTCTGTTGAGGAGTTTGAGCTGAACCCTTAAGAGCAATAGACTTCTTGTCCGTGTCTTTCGACTTCTCTTTATTTTCTCTTTTATCCTGTTTATCAAGACTAATGAGCACTTTCTCATGTTCATCAAGCTTACCAAACAAAGTTTTGATATCCAATTTAGTGAGATCATTGGCTTCCTTGTTCGCCGTGACCTTTGGTTTCCATTCCCTATTAAGACATCTCAAAATTTTATTAGCAGAAACTTCATTAGAAACGGGTCTTCCAAGTGTGTTTAAACAATTGATTACATGAGAAAACCTCTTTTGCATTTCAGCAATGGTTTCACCTTGCTTCAAGTGAAAGATATCAAACTCTCGTGTTAAAGTATTGATTCGAGCTAGTTTTATATCATTAGTTCTCTCATGGGCAACTTGTAATGCATCCCACATAGCCTTAGCAGTAGTATAATGGGAACCTCTATAATATTCATCAACTCCAAAAGAGGATATGAGAATATTTCTAGCTTTTCAATCGTATCTATACTTTTTCTCATCTTCTTCGTTCCATTGTGCTTCCGGCTTAAGCACAACAACATTATTCGCATCGGTCATGGTTATTTCCATAGGACCATTTTCAATAACGTTCCATACCTTTCTTTCAATACTATTGATATTCACCCTCATACAATCTTTCCAATAACTATAGTTTTCTCACCCATAAAAACCGGTGCTCTATTGTACGCCCCTTTTGGTTCGTTGACCATTTTCTAAAAAGTTATCTGCGAATCACTAGATGAACCAGTGCTCATGATACCACTTGTTAGACGATGGCAATGATCTAGAAGGGGGGTTGAATAAATCATTAATTTTTAACAAGATTTGGCACTTAAAAAATTATTACAAAAACCATGCGGAAGCTGTCGAGGATTTTAATCATCTAAACGAACAGATTGGATATGTGTAGCCAAATGGATAGAAATTAATGAGAAAACGAATCAATACATTGTCAATTAATCACTACAAACAATTATCACTTTGTATCAATTGGTTTCCAATGAATTATATAAAGTAACAATCAACTTGACAAATTCACAAACAATTTGTGTGCGATCAATGCGTCGAACACTTGGTGTGCAAAACACCTCAAGTTAATTTCCAATGAAATGATAGTGCATAATTTTTCACTATTATAATCTAAGCGATTGTAATGAATTTTCAAAACTGAATTTCATCACTACGCAACTATGGAAATTTATCAAAAAATAGATATCAAAGAAATGTAATCAAAGCAAAATAAATAGAAAGTAAGAGAGAGAACGACACCAGATTTGTTAAGGCAGTTCCCCTTTTTCGTCCTTGCTTCGAGTATGTCTGCCCCCAATTCTAAAACTAGAATTGAGATATTTATTATCAAGTTGCAAAGTTTATACAAGAGAAGCAATAGTCACCACACACTCAAGCCTAATTGTTGAAGTTGATACTATTCCCTTCTCTCCCCTTGATTCAGGTCGAATCGAGTGCATCAAACGCTTCGAACAAACCTTCGATTACTACTACTTGTTTGAAAGAACCCACCATTCTTCAAACCTTTCGTTCGGCTGATTTTGATTGCAAGACATTCAACCCCAAATCTTTCGTCACAATCCTCCAGTCACCCCTACTTTTTTGAACAAACCAACCGTTCTTCAAACCTTTCACTCAGATGAATCTGTGAGGTAAAGATCTGTGCAAAAACCCCCAAATCCTCAAGATCTTGGAGGACAGAAACCTAAAGGTTTTATTCAAGAAAAACCCACTAAATTCTCAACCCAAACTAGATACACAAATCCTACATTTGGATGTGATGACCTCGACAATGCACAAGATCAACAAAAATTGTTATGTGTAATTGTTGAAGAATGCAAGTGTAAGAATGAAAATGATGAGAAAAATCAGTGTATATCTTTCACTTTTCTTGTTCTATATATTGTACAATGATGATATAAATAAATATATAAGATGCCAAGACCCAATAACTAACATGACAACATTTTGAAACACAAAAGACTAGAAAAATTAACTCACAACAACGAACAGTCGGCCTAAGCATTAGGTGGGTCGACCTGAGCACACCCGAATGCAAAACTACACAAAAAATCAAGCGATGGATCGACCGGAACAGGATCATGCATCGACACAAGGTTACTTAAAAAATGAAGATTGTTATTCTTTTAGTATGAGTCGACCTATGGGTCGACGTGTACAAACCCGAGACTAATTAATTTTTTGATCAACATGCGTGCGTTGACCTCCACGAAACTATGAGTCGACGCAAGGTCTCTATAATGCCAAAAACAAGTTCCTTGTGAGTATTTTGGTCAACCTAAACTATTTTTGTGTTGATGTAAGGTATCAACTATGATCAAGTGCACAAATATCATATATGAGATGCTTCTATATACATAGACACATGAACATGGAATATTTTGTGCATATTAAAGAATGAATGCAATCTAAGATGTGATGGTACCGTTCAAAGTACAAGTACGAGCTAATACAAGTTTTGACATCATTAAAATAAGGACTAATGAACCTTGCCCTTACACTTCGTACCTCCCCCCCCCCCCTAAGATAACTACATCATGCCTGTGTATTGGGCTTATCACACATCATGATCATGTAACTCAATCCCACAAGAGCAATATAACATATACGTTGAGATAATAATAAATAAAACAAGTAAAACAATAGAGATAAACACTCAAACATGCGAAGAAGACAACATATACTAGGCTTGACTTGCTTAGGGAACCCGACCCCAGTGAGGTCGCCAACTATCGCTACGAAAACTCAAAGAAGTCGCCATCGAACGTTATTTATCCCAAGGGGGGGGCATCAATTTTGGATGCTTGAATCAATCTACACGACCTTGGAAAGTTGGCCAAATGAACATGATTTTTGGTACTTATAAAATATTCCAAACACCTCAAATTCACATTTTTCTTGATTCTCATTATTCCTCTTGATTATACTTGATCAAATATCCATATTTCATGAATCTTGACTTGGACAGTTCATGGTTGACCAAAACTCCAAAAGTCAAACTTTGACTTTGGGCATTAGTCGACTTTTTGGCAATTGAACCAATTTTCTTCATCTATCAATATCTCAAGCTTCTTAAGACAATAAAACCATATGACTGGACCATAATGGTGTGTTGGGACACCTTGAATCATGTATTGACCCATGGGATCATGTTGTAATCAAAAAGTCAATATCATGTTTGACTTTGACTAAAACCCTAGTTTGGTTTTTATGATGAAATAGAGCTTAATGTCCTTGTGTGTTGTAAATCCTTAACTTAGCCTTTGGTGTGAGGAAACTCTTGAGCCAATGAATGAGGTGTGAAACTTAGGGAGATGATCAAGACCATATGAACTCAAATCTTACTTCAGCTTGTGTAATGACCCGGTGAATCTTCTCGTTACCAGGGCAGACCCCAAATCACATGAATCTCTTTGATTCCATGCTTTAGAAGCTCAGTGCCAATGAATGAACATGAATGCATGATATGCTATTATATAAATGCTAGATATGAGGTATATGAATCTAAGGATGTAGGTGAAAAGGGTAGGGAAAATTTTGGGGTGTGATAGTATATAAATTAAGTATGAATAACTCTCAAGGTACTAATAATTATACACACACGCATACGCACACGAAAATGCTCATGCACACACATATGCACACAAAAATGCACACACACACACACATAAAATAATTGTATAAACTTCACCTTTTTCAAAATATTTCTTAAAATCATTAATGACCCTTATCTAATCGATTAGAAAGCACCCTAACTAATTTGAAATGCGAAATCTTGCACTCTAATCAATAGAGTTTTTATCTAATAGATTAAGGGTCAAAATCACATCCTAATTTATTGAGAACCCTCTTAATCAATTAGGCTCTGAGAATGACTAAATTGTTTCATAATTAAATTAGCTCCACAAGATAATCGATTAGAGAATGGCTACAACCATTAATTATTTCCTTTCTTGGATATTTTCTTCTCCTATATAAATAAGTATTTTTGATCTCTTGTAATCACGAAAATCTAATTTTATACTCTTCATTATCACTCATTCTTTATACATAATCAGTTTGAGTACAATTTTCATTAACTTAGTGTTTTGAGAGCAAAAAGGCTTAAACTAAGAGTTGTTTAACTTGATAATTTATTATAAATTCCTACAATTGTAAATCAAGATTTCAATACTCTTGTGATATTGTAATTGGTATAAATGTTGTAAGTTGAACATAAGTAAATGCTTGGTGTAAAAAGGTTGTTAGGTTGATCATGTGATAAAAGCTCAAGGTGGTTTATATTAGACAAGGGCAACAATCTAGAAGGGGGAGGGGTGGTGGTTGAGAGAACACCATGATTTATTTAAGCAGTTCCCCAATTTGTCCTCATGATGACACTCTGTCATTGCATGATTTCAATTGAAGAAATTGATGAAAACAAGTTAAAGAGGAACACAAGTGAAGAATAAATGACAAAGAAAGAAGACAAAATAAAAAAGTATAGAGAAATAGGGACTTAGTTAAAATCAAGTGAAAAGGGAGCAAAAACATGCAGCTACTGAAATAATAACGCGCAGCATCGCGCGCGCGATAGCGAAGTAAAAGTTACATTGCATGCGTGATACAGGTTATCACGCGCGCAATGACCCTTTTTATGAGATTTTTCTAACACGTTCTCATCCATTCTGAATGATTTAAAAGTGGAAAGTTTGTATTTTTTTCAAGGATTTTGAACCTTTACACGTGAAGAAAGGGTTTACAACGCCAAAAGGCATATTTGGAGAGCATTGAAGCCATTGGAGGCCAATTCTTCAAGGAATTTCTTATGCAACTTTCTTATTTGATTTTGGTATTGTAATTTTCACTATGAGTAGCTAATTTTCTCTAGGTTAAGTTGTGTTTGACAAACCTATTTTTGATATTGCATGAGTAATTTAATCTATAATTTTATTCAATTGCACCTCGTTGTTAATGTTATTTGTGTGAGATACTCTGTTAATTTGATTTTGAGCACATAAGGAATACTGGCCATTAGTTTATGTGTTAGACCTATGGCAATTATTGTGCTTAAGCTGGTGGATTGGGATAGGAAACTCCAAGTAGTGGCTTTGGAATTAACGCTCTATTTCATTGCCTAATCTTGCTTACATTGGTGGACTAGGGATAGAAAACCCCGAGTATAAATTAGTGAGTTATAAACCAAGGGATTAGGTGTAATAGTTAGGTTAATTTTCCTTGGGATTATAGTGACAATATCGTTCATATAATGCATCGAACACCCACTACTACAAAATATACCTTAAGTAACATAATACTACTACGAATATGCTTTCCACCTTTATAATATCACAAACTGAATGTTGTTCAATCACGATTGAGATAAACAATCATGGGGATAAAGTAAGTATTACAAGCTTCGAATCCTAGCAACTACATTTTTTTCCATTTTTCCTATTACGAAAATCGCGTGTCACTTAAGCTCATAAGTAAATAAAACTCTAAAAACTATTTAACTACAATTTTAGTATTCCACCGTTGTATTATAGTTGGATATAGCAATCGTGGTCAAAGGTTTTCCTGATAAATTTAAAACAAAACAGATTCATTATTTCCTTCATAACATGCCCTAAGGCAACTAGCGAATCATTGAACTAGAGATGACATTGATAGCGATAGTGAAATATTCATCTTCACAATCTTCGTTCATTTGAATCTTCATTTTTTTTTTTATCATTTTCACTATCTTCATTCTTGGTCGCTTCCTCTTCAAAGTACGGTATGTTTCGTACAAACTTCATTGTCTTCCTCATCTTCCTAATTCTTGATAATATTCACGATCTTCATTCTTGTTTGATTTTATGGCCTGTTTCGTGAAAAGTTCATATACTTTATGTTTTGTTGTTGGATTTAGCAGTGAACAAAACTACTATAATTTTGTTACAATGGATATCCATATGATTAATATTTAGATTTGTATTATTGTTATGAATATGCTTTAGTTTTTCGACATGCTTTAGGTTTATATTTTGTTGTGCCATTTAGATTATTGTTTTGATATAAATTTTAGAATTTATTATGGATCGTAGTTGGATGAAAGCTAATAGATTAGGTATGGTATATGAGAAAGGAGTTCTTGAATTTCTTGAATACGCTGCTCAAAATCTTCCCAACAATAATGACATCTTTTATTGTCCTTGTGTTAATTGCGAGAATATAAATAAAGGTACAAAGGATGAGATATTCCATCATATATGTTGTGATGGTATATGTCAAAATTATACAATATGGACATGACATGGTGACGTGGAAAAAAAGTGAAATAGGGCGTCACAATGTCACGAAGTTGATGAAGATGAATATATGGATGACCGACTACAAGATATGTTCCATGATTTTGGAGAATATTCTTTTAAGAAAGCCCATATTTATGATACTTTATGTAGTGAAAAGTACATTCCTTTACATAAGGGGTGCACAAGCTTTACACGATTGTCTGTGATAACGCCAAAATGTACATTATAATTGCCGTGTTTTTCATCTGTTAATTGTATGGTTTCAACCTGACTCCGGATTATTCCACAAGTTTGTTAAGTGTTTTTGCAGGTATCTCACGCTCATCTCAAAATGAGTAAGACATAGAAAGCACACAAGAAGAAGACAAAAAAGGGGGAAAAAGCCAGAAAATAGCAGGAAAACAGATTTTGGGAGTGTGACGGTCGTCACAGCCCCACCATGATCGTGATGACCAACACGGAGATCACAGATCCACCACGGTCGTCACGCTTAACACGTCTGTTAGAAGAGGGCCACGACCGTTATGAACCAAATATCAGAGTAACGTCCAAAACAGAACGTGCACACACAACAGAGAAAATCTAGGCATGACTACCCTGAGATTTCTCCCCCTCAACTCTTTTTCCTCCGACATTTCCTCATGGATCCTCAGCTATAAAAAGAGGACAGTTGGACCAAAAAAGGGGAGCTGCATTTGACGTATCGAAGTGTTGCCGAAATTTCTACTGAAGTCAATTTTACATTCTTGCATTATTTCCTTTTCGTTTCCCTTTAATTCATAATACTACCGTATATTCTGTACCTTTATTTCTCGCCAAAGTAGAATCTTGCCGACAATGTGGAGGACTACTCAAGGATTCGAGATCAGTATGATTTGTAGGTTTTTATAAATTGAATTATTATTTTATTTTTGTCAGAATGCATGTTATATCGTTTTGCTGCCATTGTTTATTTACGTTTGCATTAAGTATCATGTCTAGCTAAACTGCTATTATCGGTATGTAATCAAGTTAGTAGGACGGGATTCGATATTACCCGGTGCGCCTCACCTTTTTACAAACAATTTTCTGGCCGTGGTTTTTAATCTAATTTTCTAAATAAACATTTGTCACGACAGTGAGAAGCTAATTAAAACAGTTTTTCTATGAGAGTGGGAAACTTATTAAGGTTCGAGCCGACACGTGAAAGCGTGGGGTTTGAACCGGATAGTAAAAACTAGGCCTTGATTTTAAACACAGCGAAAGCACTTTAAAAGAAATCAGAATTTATTTATTTTCAAAAAGTAATTTTAACCCCGAATGGGACAGCGAGAGCGTAAATTCCGCCTTAGAATTATGACCAGAGTCATCAACCATAGTGAGACAAAGGTCTTTAAACGAGTATTTTCTCCTGAAAACCATTTTGAAAAACTAAAAAGCACCGGTGACCTGTCGAATCCCGAAAAACTAAAGCATTACATACCGATATCCTTTATTAATATTTTTTTAAACATATAATTTTTTTCCTTTACTAGCCTTTAATTTTGCATTTGCTTTCTTAAAAACATCTTCCACCTTAGCTAAAGATAGTAACATCCGATAGCACTAGTTGGATTACGAGTCCCTGTGGGATCGATATCTTTATTACTACGCGATAGACTGTGCACTTGCAGTTAGTTCCTTTAGACTCAGAAAGTCGCGATCAGTCTGCAGTGTAAAAACTGTTTAGTCTAAAATAAAAAAATGGGTAGTTGGATAAAAGTCTCATGGAATTGCTTTATTTGCTAAAACAAATGCTACCAGAAGATAACAATTTTCCTAATCGTTGTTATGATGCCAAGAAGATATCGTGACCAATGAGTTTGGAGTATATCAAAATACATGCATGCCCTAATGACTGCATATTATACAGGAAAAAGTATGAAAATTTGGATCAATGTCCGAAAAGTGGAGTGTCACATTACAAACGGAAGGACAACAATTGTGATGACAATGATGATGATAATGTTAGTAGGAAGAGTCCTCCTGCTAAAGTGTTATGGTACTTGCCAATAATTTCAAAATTCAAGAGACGTTTTTCTAATGCGAATAACGCAGAGAATATTAGATGGCATGCGGATGAAAGACAATATGATGGAAACATTCGCCATGCATTTGATTCTATGCAATGAAAGAAAATTGATTCGTTGTTTCCGGATTTCGGCACTGAGCCAAGAAACCTTAGGCTTGTGCTTGCCACCTGTTGCGGTGAAATTTGGATGTCAAGCTATTGATTAACTTGAATCTTAATTCATTTACAACCGGTCTTTGATTTATCCGAAGGAAAGGTTAAAGAAAGGAAAAACCTAAAAGGGAGAGATCTAAGGTTCGGGGGTTGGTTAAATTTAGGGAAGGTATTAGCACCCTAAACTTCCGTAGTACTCTACGGGAACCTTTTGTTTATTTTTTTTATTTATTTCATTAATTATTTTGCTTTAGGGTATATACAAAGGATTGAAAACTAAAAAAGACCTAGGGGTTAATTCTAAGTTTACTCGGCAAGACATCGCATCTTGTGCCTACATATCCTTACGGGAATGGAATCAGAGTAACTGTAGTTCCCCTCAAAAGGGAGGTTAGAAACGTCTTGACTGTGGCCAAGGTTTGTTCAGAGACTCCAATCTCTATGTTAAAAAAATGTTAATTAAAATTAAAATAGGGTTAAATTAGGGATTCCACGACGGAAAACCTTAAAACAGAGTACGACGACTCTTTTGGCCTAACACTAGGATAAAAGCAATTTTGCCCACGGCGGGACACCTAGGCTAAACAGGGTTTGATCCATTAAAGGGGTAAGGCTATTGACTCGGCGGCCAAAAGGCTGGACCTAATCCTTCGGAAGGATAAAACTGTAAAAAAATGTGAAAATATGACAAATCATTATATGGAGGAATAATTAAGGTACATAAATAAGAAAAGTAATAAAGGCAGAGGGTATAAAGAAACAAAGAAACATTTCTGAAAACATGAAGAATATGAAAATATGTAATGACACTTAGAATGAAGTGAGGGAGGAAAATAGTGTGGGGCTGTGGCCACCACAAGCACATCTCAACCTCGAGCATGCACATGAAATGCCAAAAGAAAGAAAAGTAATAAAAGGGTACATAAAATGACACGACAAACATCAAACATCAGGAGTTCCTTACGAAAAGGTTTTAATTTTTTAATATTTTAATTATAAAAAAAAGGTTTTAATTTTTTAATATTTTAATTATAAAAGAAAGGTTTTAATTTTTTAATAAAAAATATTTAAGTTAAAAATTATAAAAAAAATTAAGTTTAAATTATAAAAAAAAATTAAGTTTAAATTATAGAAAAAAAGTTTTTGGGGGAAAAGTCTTTTCAGTTTTTTTTTAGAACAAAAAGGCTTTTCATCCCAAAAAAAGGCTTTTCAGTTTTTTTTTGGAAAAGGCTTTTCAGTTCTTTTGGGAAAAGGCTTTTCAGTTCTTTTGGGAACAAAAAGGTTTTTTTTTTCTTCGGAACAAAAAGGCTTTTCAGTTTTTAAAAAAGGTCTTACTAAAAAAAAGGTTTTAATAATAAATAAAAAAAGGGTTTTGATTTTAAAAAAAGTTTTGATAAAAAAGGGTTTTGATATTAAAATCTACGGACCTAAACACACATGGAGATTAACATGGCAAAATATGCACATAAATATGAAAAAGCAAAAGGTTTAGTAATTTAACGGACCCAAACACATTAACATGGCAAAATATGCACATAAACATGAAAAAGCAAAAGGTTTAGTAATTTAACGGACCTAAACACATTAACATGGCAAAATATGCACATAAACATGAAAAGGCAAAAGATTTAGTAATTTAACCTACGAAGCGGAGGTTTGCTTCGATAAATGTGAAAAAGGTTTGAATAAGGGAACACTGGAGAGCTCCAATCCTTCTGACGAGTTGTGGGAACGACCGCCTTTCTTCTCTGGGGATCTCCTTTGTTTCTCCCTCTCTCTCTCCTCTTTTCTGAAGAAAACCTTCTGACCCCCTTTTCAACAAAGCAACACATGTATATATAGGGAACCAATTAGGGTTAACACCAAATTGTCAATAATGTCCCTAAAGCCCATTTTAAAGCCCAAACTAAATAATTAGTTAAGAAAAAAAATAAAATTTAAATAATTTAAAATAATTAAAATAAACTTAAAATAAAAACTAATAATCCGATTCCTAAAATCAAAAATATTATAAAAAGAACCAAATTTTTTCCAATATTTTTTATTTTATGATTTTTTGGATATTTTTATGAATAATTTAGAAAAAGGTGAAAAAAATAATATTTTAAAAAATGATTTAATTAAAATACGAAAATAATAATTAAATAATAATAAAAAACTATTTTTGTTATTTTTTAATGAAAGATAGAAACATTTAGAGTAAAAATAATAAAAAATAAAAAGTGACTAAGGTGAGATTCAAACTCTCAACCTCTCACAATCACAACTCCTTACACATGTCCTCTTGCCAATTGTGCCATTTTTACTTTTTAGAAAAAAAATACATGTCATATGATATTTACCTACAAAAAGTCAAACGACTACACAAATTTGTTAGTAATTGATTAAATGCAATAAAAATGCAATGAAATGCGACGATAAATCTTAGGGCAAAATTTGGGGTATTACACCACCGATGTAATGAACCCCTTTGGTAATCTGAGTACTAACCATTCTTCATGGCTTGTTCTTCTCATGATTTACAACCTATCTCCTTGGTTGTGCATGAAGCGTAAGTATATGTTGTTAAGTATGATGATTTCAGGACCATGTCAATTTGGAAACGACATAGATGTTTATCTAAGTCCATTAATTGAAGATTTAAGACTTTTGTGGGAGGGAGGCGTTGAAGTTGATGATGCATATTCTAGTGAAAAGTTTAAGATGTGTGCCATGTTATTTTGCACAATCAACGACTTTTCTGCATATTGTAATTTGGCTGGATATAGTGTCAAAGGACACAAAGCGTGTCCTATTTGTGATTATAATACCTGTTATCACCAACTTGAGTTTGGAAGAAAGACCGTTTACCTTGGGCATCAAATATTTCTAAAAGCTGGTCATTTTTATCGTATATTGCAAAAGGCTTTTAATGGAGAGGAGGAATTTGATGTCGCTCCTAAACCTTTAACCAGGGATGAAGTTTATCAACGAAAGAAAAATATTAATGTTGTCTTTTGAAAAGGAGAGAAAGAAAAAGGGTCAGTTGAAAAAAATATATGGAAAAAGAGGTATGTGTTCTTTGATCTTCTATATTGGTCAAATCTCGATGTAAGACATTTTCTTGATGTGATGCATATGGAGAAAAATATGTGTGATAGTTTAATTGGAGCACTTCTAAACATTCCAGAAAAGACTAAAGATAGTAAGAAATCTCGTCTCGATCTGGAGGCGATGGGTATACAAAAACAATTGGCTCCAATAGGAAAAGGGAAAAGAACTTATTTACCTCCGGCTTGTTACATATCAAACATCAAGAAACTTGTATCAATGAAATATCCCAAGTTAATTGGTGTGAAATCTCATGATTGTCATGTCTTGATGCAACAACTTCTACCAGTGGCTATCTGTGGCATCCTACCAAAAAATGTGAGAGTAACTATAACTATATTGTGTTTATTCTTCAATTCCATATGTAATAAAGTTCTTGATTTCAAAAAATTAGATGAGTTAGAAGATGTAGCTGCCATAATCTTGTGTTAATTGGAGATGTATTTTCCTCCATAATTTTTTGACATTATGGTTCACTTACTTATTCATCTATTCAGAGAAATTATATTTTGTGGTCTAGTTTTTTTAAGATGGATGTATCCAATAAAGCGATACATGAAGATGTATAAAGGATATATGAATAATCATCACTGACCAACAACTTTGATTATTAAGAGGTACATCACAGAAGAAGCTGTTGAGTTTTGTACAAACTATTTGTTGAAATCAAAGTCTATAAGAATTAAAAAGTCTTGTCATGCTAACACCGAAGGTATATGTGTTCAAGATTTAAATGTTAATTCAATGGCTCAGGATGTAGTTATTCAGGCACATTTATATATATTGAATAACCTCAAAGAAGTTCAACCTTATGTGGCTACTCACAAAATCCTTTTGGAGAAAAGCTATCCACGAATGAGTGACAAGTTATTATTGATCGATCATAACAAGAAATTCATAGATTAGTTTAATAAAAGGATACCAAATAATCATAGTGCATCTGAGACAATTAAATGGTTGTCGTACATGCCAAAATTTAATGTGATAACTTGGACTTCATATGACATTAGTCATTATACCTTTTATCCAAAATTAAAAGATGATCATAGTACAATGCAAAATAGTGGGGTTATGGTTGAGGCCGAATCCATGTATTTCTATAATTCGAAAGATAAGAATCCAATATTGGCATCTAGTGCGTTCTATGGTGTCATTGAGGAGATTTGGGAGATTGATTATGTTATCTTCGAAGTACCTTTATTTAAATGCAAGTGGGTTCCCAATAATATTAATAGTGTAAAAACTAATGACTTAGGATTCACCCAGGTTGACCTTGGCAAGGCAAATTATATGACCAAATCATTCATCATGGCTTCATAAGCGAAACAAGTTTTCTATGTGACCAACCCTTTAGACACATCGGGGAAATGATCAATTGTTCTCCGAGGAAAGAAATACATTCCTGGTAGTGATTAAATTTTTAATATTCCTTCTACTCCTTCTTACACAACACAAGGGTCTACCACATATGATGAAGTTGATAGAGATGACGTGTATGCTATTCGTATATATCATAATGAAGGCATATGGAAAAATTAACAAGTATTTTATTCTTTATTCATAGTTTAATGTAAGTTATTATTTCTAACTATATTTATTACTAGTAAGTATGATTACTTGAAATTGTACGTGTTTAAAGTCAAGACATCAAGTGGCAAGAAACCTAAACACTAAGATACAATTATGTGATGTTATATGATGGTTTTAAGTTATTTTTTGTCATTTTTCTTTTGATGTAATATATATATATATATATATATATATATATATATATATATATATATATATATATATATATATATATATATATATATATATATATATATATATATATATATATATATATATATATATATATATATATATATATATATATATATATATATATATATATATATATATATATATATATATATATATATATATATATATATATATATATATATATATATATATATATATATATATATATATATATATATATATATATATATATATATATATATATATATATATATATATATATATATATATAGTGTTTGGTTCTTAATCCAATTTATGAATTTGATGTAATACAATACAATTATTGTTTCTGTTATGATACAATTCACAAAATTACAGGTTAAAAAATTGAAAATTTTCAAAAAGCAGAAATATATTTGTAGCAGGAAAATTTGAACTTAAGTTATTGATTAACTTAACTTGCAAAACAAGATTCGCCACCGCACTTTTATTTTATCCAAAGGAAAGGGAAAAGAGCAAACAAAACCTAAAGAAGTTTTAAAATAAAACTAATAAAAACAGAGACAGGGTAAGGGGGTTGGTTACAAAAACAGGTAGGTGTTAGCACCCAAAACGTCTATAGTACTCTATAGGAACCTCTTTGAAAATATAGTGTTTGGCTTAAAAAGTGTTGTTTGCAAAATGATTGTGGAGGTGAGAAGAGAAGTATTTTTTTATTTTTGTGTTTGACAAGACTTCCTAAGCCTCGTGACTATGTACCCACAAAGTGCAATGGAGGATCAAAACCTCGTAGTTCGTGGTACAAATAACAAAAATGGGTTGTTATGATTCATTTTAAATGAAAAGACAACTTCTCATTTTAAGGAGAAAACTTCAACTAATCACCCTCAAGTATGTGAAAATGAACCTTTGCATCAGCATGAGAAAGGCTCCAACTTGGATAAAATCGACAAGTATGCCACTAAATCTCTAAGGTTGAAAAGAATCAACTTATTTCAAACAATACTATGGGGATAGAAGGATCACATCTCAACTATAAATGACTCATGCCTAAACTTTATGAAAGTTTTAAAATAAAAAATGCACAAAAGGCACAAAATGTTCTGAATAAGTTTTATATTTTTTAAGTCTTTTTGAAAATGGTCTTGATATGCTTAAAATTGATTAGCATTTACTAAGAAAGTTAAGTTTGAAAATGCACTTGACAAAGTCAAGGTTTTTTATGAAAGAGGTTCTAGTTTGAAAGAAGAAGGTTTTGCAAAAGGAAGAAGATTTTGAAATTTTAAGAAGGGGAGGAGATGAAGAGGCTATCCTAAAGCATAAAATAAAATCTAAGGAAGAAAATATCTAACCAAGATACAAGCATTTGACATAACAAGCCAAAACTTCCATCCATTGGACTCAAGCAATAAGCAACCAAATAAGCAATAACATAAGTAGAGAAAACTAAGTATCAGATGAAAGTCAATGATCCAAGTCAAGTCTTCATAAGAGATCAAACCGTGGTCAAAGTATCAGATGAGATCCAAGGTCTCAAGATATAACTCCTAAGCATAGGGCAAGGAACCTAATTCTAAGTCCATCGTCCATGAGCAAAGGATAGTCACAAAATTGTCCAAAGAGCATTAATAGTTTTTTAAGTGTTTAAGCCTTTGTTAATGTCTTAAAAATAAAAAGAAAGTCCAAGTGGACAAAGAGAAAAAGCCAATAAACATAAACAAGATGATAATATGATATGATATGATAATAATAAATCAATATAAAGTGCAATAAAGTAAATGACTTAAAAGCAAATGTGCATAAAAGTAAATAACATAAAAATAAATGCTAGCACAATTAAAGTTAGTGTTAGTGTTAATGAACATATTTTGTCATTTAAAGTAGATTACTCAACTAATCAACCTAACAAGTGTAATAAATTTGCATCACCCTATAAGAAGGACTCCAACTTGGATAAAATCAACAAGTATGCCACTAGCTCTGTTAGGTGGAAAATAATCTACACATTATGGGGATAGAAGATTTATATCTAAACTAAAGATGACTTATATCTAAAATTGGACCAATATGATCACTTTCTGATTAGGAACAAATTTAGCGCTATGTTAAGCAATCGTATCACAGTTTATAAAGAAGATCATACTATAGGAGGTCGGTCAAAAATAATTTATGTACCATACATGTTAGATATATGATATAAAGATCATACCTTAAAACATGTAGCACAAGTCAAAACAAGGTTGATCAAGACCTAAGTCAAGGAAAGATGGATCTGTTACATCAATCAACCTCTCATAGCACTTTGGACAAACTTATGCATCAGTCCAAAGTACCTCCTTTTATCGAATGATCAATCAAATGGTAGATTTGAAATGATGAAAGTTGATCAAGCACCATTCAAGATCTCATGAACAAGATGACCTACTCATTTACCAATTGATCAAAGAAAGGGTGAAAAATAAAAAGAAAGGGATGAAGAAGAGAGAATCAAACAAAAAGGCAAAACCAAATTGGATCCAAGTGATGATTGTGAGGGCAAGCAGTTACACAACATATATTCTCGAGTTTCGATGATGACAAAGTTCATCCTCGGATCAACAAGGAGCTGTCAATATTGCCCAAAAGACAATTGCAATATTTTGCAATATTGAACATATCATATCCTTCCTATAATTCTTTTAATTCATCATTTAATCATTTGCAAAACACGTGCTAAATATTCAGTCGTGACAAAACGCACGAAGCAACAAATAACGATTTTTTGCAGGTTTTACAACTCTGAGTTGACCATACAAGTCAGCGCACATCAAGTCAAGTTTTCCATTGGTCAGCGCACATCCAGTCAAGTTTTCCACTGGTCAGCGCATGGACACCATGAGTCGACCATCAGTCGACGCATGAAGCCTTCACAATTCTCACGAGTCAGCGTGCGCCGACCTATGGTCGACACATACTGTTAAGTTTTTTACATTGCTGAAATCTGCAGGTCATGCGTCGACGCATAGACCTACTATGGTCGACCGTTCACGCGAAAATGCTGTTTTTAAATGATTCCCACTATTATTTGAAAAGTTGTTATGCCTTTGGTTGGTCTGTTACTATATATATAAAGTCAATTACTTATGTCAAACAACATTTGATAAAATTGATTCAAGTGTATAAAGAAAGAGTGAAATAGGTGTCCAAGATTCATCATCTTCATCTTCAACATCTCACAAGACATCAATTACACACAATCATTTTTGAAGTGCCTTGTGAGTGATTAAAGGTGATAAGGTTCGAAGCCGAGATTGGGTAATCTGGTTTGGGTTGAAGCTTGCGACAGGTTCTTTCTTGAATAAAACCTTTAGGGTTTTGTCCTCCAAGATTGGTTTGATTTTTGGAGGTTTTTGGACGAGATTCTTCATCAAGGTCAGCTGAGCGAAGGTGATTATGAAGAGGAAGTCTTCATCAATCTAGTAGCGGATTCAGTGATATTGAAGGGAAGATCTCGGGTTCGATTCGTTGTAGTTGAGATCAGCCGGACCGAAGGTTTGAAGAACTGAGGGTTATTCAATAAATGGGCTGGAATCGGAGGTCTATCAACAACGATCGGAGGACTTGATTCATCTTGAATCAAGGGGCAAGGAGTGGAAGCAACATTTAACGTCTTAAGAATTCTGTTGTAAATTTGTTGTTCAGTCCTTGTATAAACTGTTACATTCAACAGGTGATATCTATTAAATCAATCTCAATTCTAGTTTTAGAATTGAGGGCAGACGTACGTCGTAGCGAGGACGACGGGGGAACTGCCTCACTAAATCTTTGTCTTCTCTATTTTTCAGCATTTTCATTTTAGCTTAAAAATAAGTGATTTTCGTATAAGCACTGTTGTCAAACTGTGATATCAATTGAGTAAGAGGTTGAAACTCTGTTTTTGAATCCAAAGTACAATAAGACATTGTACTAGGCCAGTTGGAATCACTTACTCAACATAAATATCACTTGGAGTGTTTTTGCACACCAAGTGTTCGACAATTTGCCTGAACCAAAATTATCTTATTTGTGTATCTAGTTTTGGTTTGCTCTTTAAATCATTGGAACTAGGAATCCTAACAAGTAAATTAGATCATTAATAAGTGTGACTAGTGTTGTGATTCTTCTTCCATATTGTCATTAATCCATAGGCTTAACGCATATCCAGTTTTCCAATAACCATTCGTTTTAGACTATATTTTCCTCGGCCGCTTCCGCACCTAAAACAAATTTTCAAAACCGATTTTTAATTGGTAGCGCCGACTCAATTTTTAATAGGGATCTATTCAACCCCCCCCCCCCCCTTCTAGATCCGTGCCATAGTCTAACAATGATCAAGTCATCACCAAAATCAATCATCAATTTTGGTGGATTAGGGTTTTTACCCCATCAACATCCAAGATCCATTGGGTTTGATAAGACTCACGACCAAATTAACCAAGATCCCAGGCCAACACCTGTCAAAAAAGGTCAAACAATATTAAAATGCAAGAATCATGAATTAATATGCATTAAAATGATTTTTTAAATTAATTCAAAAATGAAAATAAAGATGAAAATGCAAATGATGCATCAAATCAAATAAAAATAGACCAAGATAAATCATACGAGGCAAAACAAGTCAAGAATGCTATATAAATTTTTTTAGAATTTTAAAATGCATAAAACTATTTTTGAACTATTTAAAATGCCTCAAAAAAGAGAAAAATCATGAAAAATAGAAAATTATGAAAATAAAAAAAAATGAAAAATATGAAATTAGAAAGATAAAAATAAAAGAGAATTTTAGAAATTATTTTGGTTTTTTTTGGATTAAAAATGAAATTACTTTGAATTTTTGAAGAAAAATAATTAAAACAAAAAATTAGAAAATAAAATAAAAAGAGAAAAAACAAGGAGCATCAGATCTAGTCTCATTAATTTATATGGCATATCTAATGGCCATCACATGAGGGAACATGGTGAAAATTAGCTCAGAAATAACACCAAAACACATTTGAATCCAAAATTAGCTCAGAAATAACACCAAAACACATTTGAATCCAAAATTAGCTCAGAAATAACACCAAAACACATTTGAATCCATCCAATCAAATTAAACGAAATGCCAGCGCGTCTCTGTTCTAGTCATCATCCACAACCCCTTCGATTGTCTTCTCTGACGAACCAGTCACCAGAGCTTGCTAAATGGTAACATGAGAGCATGAGACCACCATCATTGCAACCGTCTAGTCAAGTCGAACTCAACCTCACTCTCCATTTTCATTTATTGAAAGGGAGTAGAGCGAACTTCAGAGAAAACACAGAAGAATAAAAAATATGAAAACTAAAATTAAATGATGAATATGAACAATCAGCACCAGCTAGGTTATGGGAAACACTCAACAAGGAAATGACTACATTGTGGTAACTTGTTTGAATGAAAATGAAGTTTCAAACTCCCTTGTCCAAAAACGACCTCAGAAGCTCTGAAACTAGATTTGGTTGGAGCCATTCAAGGACTCTTGGAGCTTTATTCTTGTTACATAAGCTTCAAAGTAACACAATGGAGATAACTGAATCAAGAAATTGAGTTGAGAGTGGCTGGAAATTAAACACGATAGCTCACTTTTTTGCAAAAAAATTGAAGGTGGAGCAGGAGATTTCTGGCTCTCAAAAGCTTGGAAATGAAGGTAGTGAGGCTCTCTGTTTATATTTAAAGATGATGGAATGATGAGAGGGGTAAATTGAGTGGAAATTATGTGTAATCGTGTGCACCCTCATCATGGTAAACGTGTGACGTGAAAATGCATGAAAACTCATCCAAATCACGTGTTTCATGAGTCATTTAACTTTAGGAAACTTGGTTAATCATGTTAAAAATGGATAATATGTGATAATTTGATTTGTAATTGAAGATTACTTGAGGTAAAAATTTGATCATGGTGCAAATTTTTAGTTCCAGGTAATCATGTTTGCATCAACGGTATAGGAGGATTTTTGCTTCAATTCTTTTTACAATTTGCTAAGATCATGGCAAAGATCAAAATGTTCCAAGAAAGGTTTCATTTGGTTGCTTGAGCAAAAATTTATGTCATATTGAAGTTGGCACAAAATTCTGGCAACCCAAACTTGAAAATATCTATGTCCAAATAGCTGAAAATGACCTATAATGTATCAATGAATTCCATGGCCTTCCAAGTACAATATGACTTTGATATTTGAACCAATCTTGTAGAGAGTAACACAAATATTATTGTGCAAAAAGCATGATCTTTGTATGTTGAAAATTGAAGAAGTTGTGATTCTTGAAAGTTGAGAAAAAAGTCACTTTAAAATAGGTAAAATTTCACAGTTCACAAATGACCTATAATGTCTCCAAACGTTTGATGATCCTCCAAGCATAATTGGCTCTTATCATGTAAAGAGAAATTGAAGAGGATTTTGAGAAGAGTAATATGAAAAAAGAAGCATTAAAAATATTTTGAATTGAAGGAGTTGTGATCTTTGGAACTTTAACTTGAAAATGTTGACTTTTAGGTCAAACTTCCTTGAATCATCTTCTAAACTTGGACTTTCCTTGCATTTCAAAGCACATGGATAATCATATGAACCCGAAGTAATGTGCCTTTGAATTTATTTTGATTAAATTGACCAAGGCTTGAGGTAACTTGTTGATGAAGGCATGGAAATAAACACATGAACCTTTGACTTTTCTTGAGAGACAGGCTACTAAACCTTGAGATATCTTTGATAAAAATGAGATTCAATGATGAATGAAGCCTTGTAATTTGATATTAGAAGTGATGGTTTGATAAGATAGACCTTTATAATCAATGGTTGACCACACTTTAACCTTGAGGGAGTAAATCCATAGTGTAATACCCTGATTTTTACCCCTAAGATCCCACATTTCATTTACATATCATTCCACAAACAAGACCGTACTCTTGGCTTTCTCACCCTTATCTGCTTCTTACTTGTTTTTTATTGTTTATTTTTACTAACCTCTAACCAAAATACCAAAAATATTTTGCAATTTGCTTGTTTCTTCTTCTTCTCTGTGTGTTTAGGGTTTTGCAGGGAGATTGATGGCAAGGACATTCATTCGAGTCTAAATCAGATGGAAGCTTGACCTCATCTTGGTCAAACTATCAAGAGATTGCTTCAAGTGCAAATTGGTTGTGGTAGTGGGTTATTTTCTCAAGCAGTGATTGTCCAAGACCATGTTGTCTTGTGCTAAAATTCATCAGGCTATTAAGAAGTGATTTATGAGACTCAGAAAATTATGGAAAAGTTCAAGTGGATTCAAATGAAAGGTTCTTTAGTTGTAAGCTATTCATTGGTCCAAGATTTGTTCATTCATTTTATCAAAAGGTTACTGAAGAAATCTCAAGTGTGGATTTTGGGTCAGATTTAATTAAGTCAATATGATTTACAACACAATCAAATCCACGTGAGCAAGTTTATGCTACATGTAATGCATGAAGCCTTACCATCAACAAAAAAAGAACTCATGCATGCTAGTTGTGAAATCAAACATAGCTAAAAAAGAACCGATGAAACAGAAGATAGCATGCTAATTTTCCTGGTACTTTAAGACAAGCATTGAGTAGTAACTCTGTATTGGAAATCTAAATCGATGCTAGTTATCCAGCTGAACGCCACGATGCAGTAACAGAAGCCTGCTCCTATTTTTTAAAACCTGTATACTTCAGCAACTCACAAGTGGAAACCAACAATTTTCTCGTTTGCCGGAGCAATTTCAAGGATAATCAATTTGGACAGGTCGTTCTTGGTGTGATGTCAATATAAGACTATAGAAGGTCTTTGAAGGTTTATTGCAGATGTGTTGCATCCTTCAGCTACTCATTCAACCTCAAGCTTTGCTTCCTTGTTCGATGGTGTTGGAGTTACTTTGGCCTTGAAATATTGCAGGATGTTGCTACTACAAGATGTTATGCAGGTTCTTCGTAGTGCTGTTATGACTCTTGAGAATAGGTCATACGATGGATCTCTCACTGATTCATGCCACTGGGCAGATGGGATTCCTTTGAATCTCAGGCTTTATGAAATGCTTCTACAATCTTGTTTTGATGTTATTGATGAATCATCAATTATTGATGATTTTGATGAGCTAATGGAACAAATTAAGAAGACTTGGGGAATACTTGGATTAAACCAGACATATCATAATCTCTGTTTTACTTGGGTTTTATTTCATCGATTTGTTGCTACTAGACAGATGGATTTGGAGCTTCTGTCTGATGCTGATGGCCATCTAGCTGAAGTTGCTAAAGATGCAAAGACAACAAAAGATTCTGAGTATTCCAAAATTTTGAGTTCGACGTTGACTTCGATATTGGGATGGGCATAGAAAAGGCTTCTTGCATACCATGAAACTTTTGATAGTGGTAACGTTGAAACTATGGAGGGCATAGTCGCTTTAGGGGTAGCAGCGACTAAGATATTGCTTGAAGACATATCTAATGAGTATCGCAGGAGGAGAAAAACTGAAGTCAACATGGCTCGGGAAAGAATTGAAACTTACATAAGGTCATCTCTACGTACTGCCTTTGCCCAGATAATGGAGAAAGCAGACTCAAGCAGGAGGGCATCAAGAAACCAGCCAAATGCTCTCCCTCTCCTTGCCATTCTTGCAAAGGATGTAGGCAGCCTGGCAATGAATGAAAAGCTAGTGTTCAACCCGATACTCAAGAGATGGCATCCTTTGGCAGTAGGTCTTGCTATGGCTACCCTTCATGCATGCTATGGAAACGAAATGAAGCAATTCATTGCCGGTATCACAAAATTGACCCCAGATGCTGTTCAGGTGTTAAGAGCAGCAAACTAGTTGGAGAAAGGCCTTGTGCAGATAGCTGTTGAGGATTCAGTAGACAGTGATGATGGTGGCAAAGCAGTAATCCGTGAGATGCCTCCTTACGAGGCTGAAGGTGCAATTGCCAATCTTGTAAAAATATGGATTAAGACTAGAATAGACAGACTAAAAGACTGGGTTGATAGAAATCTTCAGCAAGAGCTTTGGAGTCCACAAGCCAATCAGGAAGGATACGCCCCGTCTTCTGTTGAAGTTCTGCGAATCATAAACGAGACTCTAGATGCATTCTTTCAGCTTCCAATACCAATGCATCATGCATTGCTTCCTGATGTGATGCACGACCTTGATAGATGCCTTCAATATTATGTTGCTAAGACAAAATCTGGCTGTGGATCACAAAATACATTTATTCCAACAATGCCGGCACTGACGAGATGCACTATTGGCTCAAAATTTCAAGGCTTTGGGAAGAAAAAGGAGAAATCTCCAAATCCTCAGAAGAGAAACTCTCAGGTTGCAGCCACAAGGGGTAATCGTGGAGCAGTTGAAATATTCTTCCCCGTTACATCCAAAATTGATGTTGTTTCTTCTTGGGCTATTGATGGGATACTTGAGTATAGGCAATCAGAAAGTAAAAACCAGCAGAGCGAAAGCGGCTCGAAACTGAGGTTGAGCTGAGGAAACAAACATCACGTAAACCAAGTCGTAACAAAGTCGTGTGAGCCATGAAAGCTAAAGCCACAACGCCAACACCAGCTAATGCAGCTAATTCCAACACTTTGATATCTAACGGTTTTACATCAAGCCCATCTCCTATTACACCAATTATAGCCACTGATCAGCAACGGTTGGCTTCCAGTTTATCGGGTACCCCTGTTTCCAAGATGGTTGTACCTTCAAGTCATGTGTTGAGAAAAATAATCCACGTCAGATAATTGAAATTTAGGTGAAATCAAAAAGAAGGAATAACACGTCATGAGCTACAAATGTGAAAAGCAAAACGACATGAAAAATATCAGCAAAAAGTTCACGCTTAACTTGCAACAACCAAAACGCAATGAAAAAACACAAAACGGCAAAACATTTTCATTCTCCTCCATCTATAAATAGAACACATACCTCACTCATTTGCTCAAGCTTGAAGAGCCAATTAATCCCTGCAAAATTATCATCATAACTCCTCAAATTTCCTTCAAATTTCACCTTCAAAAAAAAATCACCCTCAACCATTCTTCAAGTTTCATCCGATTCAACTCTCTTTTCATTCACAACCTTTTCCATACAAAATCTCACTATACTTCAACTTTATTCAACAACAACAGCAGCAATTCGCATTCAAAAGAAAGCAAGAAGAAGAAGATTGAAGTTAATCTCTCCATTTTTGAAGGTATTGGAGTTTTGCCGATTGAACTCTCGTCTCTGATCTCGTTTCATATGAGCTCTGTTGGTTGAAATTTTGTGTGTATTTGGATTCACCTTGTGATTTCAGTTGAGATGGTACCAAAATGGAGTTTCGTCATTCTGATCGTTGGATTTTCAATTTACGCCCATGGTGAATAGCGTCACGTTGCTTTCCATTGAAAAAGAGGATATACTTTCTGTTTTTATTATTATTATTCGTTTTATTATTTTTTTTCTGGTTTGGGCCTAATATTTTCTTTCTTTTCTTTTAAAACCTCCCTCTCTTTTTTTAAGACTTTCTATCAATTTTCTTTTAATAATTTTTTTTTATGGTTGAAATAATTTCTTAAAAAATAGATTTGGATCTTGAATTTTTGATAAGATTTCATCAATATCAATGGACTTTGGGTGTTGATTTTATCCACCAAGAGAGGTGATTGATATTGATGATAATTTAATCGATTTAAGATTCAAATTGTGGTTGCATTTCATTTTAATTTTCTTTCTTCTTCTTTTTATTTTTGATCGATGAAATGTATGGATCATAGATTGTTGATTATCAAGGTTGTTTAATATTCATTATTTCAAATCTATGGATGAATAATCATTGAGATGATTCTCCGTACTTTGGAATAGTGATAGATTACCTTTGATTAATTGATTAAAAATCTTGATTATGATGAGATCACTACTTCTTTTCTTTTTGTGTGGCATGTTTTAGGAGAGTGATTTACATATCACTTCTCTAACCTGTGTTAACACTAACATTTTATTGACCGGCCTCAGATAGTCGTGGTTTCTACATAAACCCGATTAAGATTGCTTAACATAGCGCTAAAGTGTCCCTTAATCGGAAAATGATCATTTGTGGCTCAAACTTATGTTTAAAAGTCCAAGTATGATTAGTTGCTTGTCTTAAGTCCAATACCTATGAAAATCATTGTTAGGAGGCTTTGATTCTATCAATCCTCTAATGAGTTTTCATTAACCTTGGTCTAAGTGCAAGAATTAATCATCATTGATCATATGTTCTAACCATTAACCACTAATTCACTAACAATATCCTTGTTTAATTTTGTTTATATTCTCTTCTTACTCCTTATTTCTTTACTTTTATGTTTCCATATTATCATTTCATATCATATATTTGTTTATGTTTATGTCATTTCTCTTTTGTCCACTTGGACCATACCTTGTTCAAAACACTAATAAAGGATAAAAATATCTAAAAAACTTGGTGCTATTAACTTTGTGGTTATGATCTTGGACTCCTCTTAGACGTTGGACTTCTTGGACCTTTGGACTTAGAATTAGGACTCTCATTCCTATGCTTGGAGTATTGTGGATCTTAGCCTTTATTTGGCTCGCTCATTAGCTTATGCTTTAAATTGGATGGAATTCTTTTTGCTTGCTATGGAGTGTGCTACCAGTCGGTTAGATTTTTCTTACCTCTAGCTCTTATTTTGGTTTCTAGGATAGTCACTTCATCTCCTCCCCTTCTTAAATTTTCAAAACTTTCTCCCTCTTTCAAAAACTTTCTCCCTCTTTCAAACTTCAAAACCGCTTTCGCAATAAAACCTTGACTTTCGTCAAGTGATTTTTAAACTCTTGTTCTTCTTAATAAAAGTCAATCAATGTTAATCATGCTTTGAACAATTTCAAAAGACATAAAAAATACAAAAACTCATCAACTATTTTTGTGCCTTTATGCACTTTTTCACTTTAAAACTTTTCATAAAGTTTAGACATGATTCATTTCTATAGTTGAGATGTAATTCTCCTATTCCCCATATTATTAAGACTTTGACATTTTCCACGTTGATGTTGAGTGATAGTCTTGTTGATAATCCAAGCAAATCCTCCATCTCTATGTGACGCAGATGTTGTCTTAATACTCGTGGGTGAATAGTCGCAGTTTTCTGCTTAAAATGACGACTTGTCTTTACATCTAAAATCAATCAAAACCAACAAATTTTTGTCATTTGTACCACGAACTACGGGGTTTTGATCCTATATTGCACTTTGTGGGTACGTAGGCATGAGGCGATAAGCCTCTCCAAACACAAAAATCTAAAAAAATAATTCTCTTCTCATCTCCCCAATCTCTTTTCAAACAAACCATTTTCAAACCAAAAAAGTAAATATTTCAAAGGGCTCCTATAGAGTACTATAGACGTTTTGGGTGCTAACACCTTCCCATTGCGTAACCAACCCCCTTACCCCGATCTCTGTTTCTTGTTCTCGTTTTAGAACTCTTTGGTTTTGTTCGCTCTTTTTCCTTTCCTTGATTTGGATAAAATAAAAGTGCGGTGGCGACTCTTGTTCTTTTGAGTTAAGCTAATCAATAGCTTACGCTCACGATTTTTACCGCTACAGAAAAGTGGCGACTCTGCTGGGGACATTTAAGTTCCTAGTGGGTTTCGCCTACTTTGATTTATTTATTGTTTTTTGTTTGACTTGTTTGTTATTGATTGTTCTGTTTTGGTGGCTGGTAATCTGTGTGGTGAGATAAGTCCTATACCCGGACTTGAGTGCACTTATGATAGGAGGGTGGTATAGTCTTGTTGGCTTACATGGAGTAGTCCTTACTAAGCTGACTTGAGATCCCCCGCTCGGTGGAGGCCCCTTTGGAATTACTGATGTCTTACGAGTAGTCGTAATTGATATTACTTTTTCCGATTGGGAGCCTGAGAAGCTGAGGACCTTAGAACCCTTTAACCCATCTTGGCCTTATTAGGACGTGGTGTGGTGGCTGTTCAGGTGTAGATTTGAATTAGTCGTTACGCGATACCACACTCAGATGAATTTCTCTTGAGAATATTGTTGGCCAACGAGTAGTCGTTTAAGCCGATAATATCCAAAAGATGGAATTATGACTCTGGGAACTTTTTAGAACCTTGTTCTACAGGTGATGATATAACTATAGTACATACCATTGTGGGTTGGTTGGTTCTTACCATTAGCTCCATGCTCGTGCCGAACCTTTGAACCTATGTGCTTTGTATGTCTTGTTTGTGGGTGTTGCATCTTGCACTCATGCATTCATGAGCATTGTGTTTCAGTTGGTTTTTAAGGATCTCAGAGATTTTCTTTTGCAAACATCGCAGATATTGTTGATTATGGACATCGGAAGGAGAAACACTCAGAAGTACAGTTTTCGGCCTCCTGATCTTACAGAGTTGAGAAAGCTAGTGTCCTTGGTAGATGATCGTTCAGGCTTCTTATCTCGTTATGGGAGACTTTTATTTGTTTTTTCTACCAACATTGAAGACGAAATTCTGAATACCCTTATGCAGTTCTATAATCCTATTTACCGATGCTTTACTTTTCCCGATTATCAGCTCATGCCGACCTTGGAAGAATATGCTTATTTGTTGGGTGTACCGGTTTCTGATAAGGTTCCGTATACTGGTTTGGAGGAAGCTCTTAAGCCTCAAGATATTGCTGTAGCTACCCATTTAACGAAGTCGGATATTGATGCAAATCTAAAGACTAAGGGAGGCCTCAAGGGTTTGACTACTAAGTTCTTGATTGAGAAGGCCACTTTATTTGCTGACATTGGTCGCACATTGGCGTTTGAGGCTATATTTGCTTTACTCATCTATGGACTAGTCTTGTTTCCTAATATTGATAATTTTGTGGATGTTAATGCTATTAGGATTTTCTTGATTGGGAACCCTGTTCCAACTTTGCTTGGCGACACTTATTTCTCCATCCATAGTAGGACTTCTAAGGGAAACGGTACCATTGTTTGATGTCTACCTCTGCTGTATAATTGGTTCGTTTCACACTTACCCCAGACATCTGTTTTTAGGAAAAACAAAGATTGTTTAAGGTGGTCTCAAAGGATTATGTCTCTTACGCATGTTGATATCACTTGGTCTTCTTCGGTTTATGATAATGTCCAGATTATTGATAGTTGTAGAGAATTCGCCAATGTTCCTCTTCTTGGAATACAAGGCGGAATTAACTACAACCCGAGTTTAGCTCGCCGTCAGCTGGGTTATATGTTGAAGGATAGGCCTAAAAATATTTTATTAGAGGGTTTATTCTTTCAAGGAGGGGATGATTCTCTTGGATTGAGAAGAAAAATGGCTCATGCCTGGACTAAGATTCACAGGTTGGATAGAGGGGAGCTTGGAAGACAAGTTTGCATTGCCTTGGAACCTTACACGCTTTGGGTGAAGAAGAGGGCTATGGAGTTTAAGATGCCTTATCCTATTGAGAAACCCCTGACTACAGTGATCCCTACGCCACTCCCTGTTTCTTCTAAAGATGTGAAGACACTTCAAGATGCTTTGGCTAAGATGAAGGAAGAGAAAGAGATGTGGGAAAGTAAGTTTCAAGCTTCTGACAAAGAGAAGATGGAATTGCAAAAACAGATGAAGGAGAAAGATGACTTGATAAAGTTACTTGAGCGGCGCGCTGTGAAGAGGCATGCAGAGGATTTATTTTCCTCTACTACTCCATCATCACATCCTCCTACTTCTGGTGCTCGGAAGGGTATTGTGGATCAGCTTGTGCTAGAGAAGATCACCATGAAGCACAACTATGAGAAAGAGATTAAGAGACTCCGAACGAAGTATCAGCTTGGATCGTCATCAGATGTTCCTTAGGACCTAGCTTTTTCTTATTTTGATATTATTGTATTTTGTACTTCCATGTGTAACTCTTTCCGATATTCAATGAAATAAGATGTTTATCAGTATTTCAAAAAAAAGTGTTATTTTTTCTTTATGATGTTTGTAATTGCTTTATATCTTAAATATCCTTGAAAATTGGTTGAAACACCTGCATTTTGCATTTGCATTCGCATCATTGTGCATTGTGTGTTGCCTTTTCCAAATGTCTTATTTGTTTCTTTTGGCCTTACTTCAGTCAAGCTGTCGCATCACTACAACACTCGGGCTAACTCTAAGAAAAAGATGGATCAGTTGCAACAAGAGAACCGCGAGCTCCGTGAAGAGGTATCAACTATGAAAGATGGTTTGGAGAGACTTACTGCTGCAATGGAAGCTATGGTGGCTGCTCAGAATCAGCCGCCACCACCTCCTCTTTCTCCTGTGCAGATAACTGTGATTTCTGAGATCGGATCAACGCCCATTTCTATGGCCCCGATTAATACTTCTCAATATCAAATGCCTGTTGGTTTCCCTTGGGGCATGCCTACCAATTATGTGCCAGAGGGATATCGACCTCCTGTTCCCGAAGGTTCTAGAATCCCTGCTGTCATGGCTGTACCACCTCCTGTGGTTAATGTTGCTCCTAATGCTGAAATTCCAGTTGTTCCTACTGTCATACCTGTGCCACCGCCTGTAACTCACGCTATGCCTTATACTGAAGAACAAATTTTCCACACTGCTCCGAGCGAGAGTTTAGATGTTATGGATCGAATAGATGACTTTCAAGATCAGTTTGCTGAAATGCAAAGAGAAATCAGGGCTATAAGGGGAAAGGAGTTATTTGGAAAGAATGCTCATGAGCTTCGTCTTGTTCCAAATGTGAAGATTCTCGCCAAGTTCAAAGTTCCGGATTTTGAGAAATACAAAGGGAACACTTGTCCGCAAAGTCATTTGATCATGTATGCTAGAAAGATGTCTACCTATACTGACAACCATCAGTTGTTGATCCACTATTTTCAAGATAGTCTTACTGGTGCTGCGCTGAAGTGGTATATGGGACTCGATAGTACACAAATCAAGACATTCAACGATCTTTGTGAAGATTTTGTTCGTCAATATAAGTATAATCTTGATATGGCGCCAGACCGTGATCAGCTCCACGCAATGTCTCAAAAAGAGAAAGAAACTTTTAAAGAATATGCGCAGAGATGGCGTGAAATTGCAGCTCAGATAAGCCCTCCGCTTGAAGAGAAAGAAATGACCAAGATTTTTCTGAAGACTCTGGGTCCATTTTACTATGAAAGGATGGTTGCGAGCGCTCCTAGTGATTTCACGGAAATGGTTAATATGGGGATGAGATTAGAGGAAGCTGTCTGTGAGGGACGTCTGATAAAAGAAGGAAATTCTGGAAGTACAAAAAAGCCTGGTGTTGGGTTCCCTAAGAAAAAAGAGGGAGAAACTAATGCTATATCTCAGGAAAGGTCTAGAAGACGCAGAGTTGTGAACAACAATGGTAGTCGTCGTCAGCAACAAGTGGCATCTGTTACGCCTGTTATCAGTAACACCCCTACCGCTCAAGCTACTGCAAGTTATCAACCACGTTTCCAAGAGAAGACAACTCAACAAGGTCGTACACAGAGGAAAACACAATTTGATCCCATTCCAATGACGTATACTGAGCTATTTCCGGCTTTAATAAATAAGAATTTGGTTCAACCTCGTGATCCGCCGGCTGTTCCAACTGAAATTCCATGGTGGTATAAGCCATATGCTCATTGCGCATTTCATCAAGGTGCCCCTGGACATGATATCGAAAATTGCTATCCTCTGAAGCATGAAGTTGCAAAGCTCGTAAAAAGCGGTATTCTGTCTTTTGAAGATACCAACCCTAATGTGCAATCAAATCCGTTTCCTAATCATGGTAATGCAACTGTCAATATGGTATATGGTTGTCCTGGAATATACCGTATTTTCGATATTCGCTGGATTCAGAGATTTCTTGTTGAAATGCATGCTACTTTGAGTGAGTTCCATGATATTGAGCATGATTATGCCGCCTGTTGTATTTGTTCTGTAAACCCTCGTGGGTGTGTGATTGTAAAAAGGGACTTACAAAAGATGATTGACGAGAATTTGATTCAGGTTACTGCAAACAGAAATGAAGTTGAGAATGAGGTGAATGTCATAGTCCCACGTTTCAATATTCCTGAGCGAGTTGTAATTTCTTACAATAGTCAGAAATCTGTTGTGACGCCTTTGGTTATCCGTTTGCCTGGCCCGACACCGTATGAATCCGATAAAGTCGTTCCCTACAGATACAATGCTACTATGTTGGAGGATGGAAAAGAGGTCCCCATTCCTTCTCTTCCCTCAGTTGTGACTATTGCTGATGTTGGACGTGTAACCAGAAGTGGTCGAGTATTTGCTAATGTGCCCTCAAAGACAAGTGAAGATACTGTGGGTAAGCAAATTCAGTTGAAGACTTCTGTGGAGTCTGGTCAATCAAGTGATGTAAATCAGAACTCAGATAATGATGAGGTATTGAAATTGATCAAGAAGAGTGAATATAATGTGGTGGATCAATTGTTACATACACCGTCAAAAATATCTGTTTTATCTCTGTTAATGAGCTCTGAGCCTCATCGTGAATCGTTGCAGAAAATATTGGAACAAGCTTATGTAGATCATGATGTGACTGTTAACCAGTTTGATAGCATTGTTACCAATATCACTGCGTGTAATAATTTGAGTTTTTGTGATGAAGAGTTGACCGAGCATGGAAGAAATCATAATTTGGCTCTCCATATTTCCATGAATTGCCAGGAAGACGCTCTATGCAATGTGCTGGTTGATACTGGGTCATCGTTGAATGTGATACCAAAATCTACTTTGTCCAGATTATCATATCAAGGTACTCCTATGAGGTTCAGTGGGGTCATTGTGAAAGCCTTTGATGGATCGAGGAAAACTGTGATTGGAGAGGTTGATCTCCCTATCAAGATTGGTCCGTGTTTTTTCCAGATCACTTTTCAAGTCATGGATATTCGTCCTTCTTACAGTTGTCTTCTAGGATGCCCATGGATCCATGAAACTGGAGCTATTACTTCGACATTGCACCAAAAGTTAAAATTCATGCAGAATGGTAAACTTGTTGTTGTTGGTGGAGAACAGGCTATGTTGGTAAGCAGTTTGTCGTCTTTTTCTTATATCGATGCGGAAGAGGATATTAGAACTCCGTTTCAGGCTCTTTCTATGGTTGATAAAGCTGTTAAGAAGGATGGGGTGTCCATGTCTTCTCAAAAAGATGCACAACATGTAGTGGATAATGGCCAAGCTAATGGATGGGGCCGAATCATTGAAGTTGCTGAGAAAAAAGATAGAGCTAGTTTGGGTTTTACATATGGTTCAACCCGAAAAGAGCTGAAGAGTATTCATGAAGTTTTTCGAAGTGCTGGGTTCATCCATTGCAAAGATCATTCTACAACTGCAATTCTTGAAGATGACCAAGAGGAAGAAATACCCAACTTTGTGACACGTGGATTGATATGCCAGAATTGGACCGCTGTTGATGTTCCTACTGTTGTTCATGTTCCAAAGTAATTTGTTTTTGTTTCTTTCAAAGATCCTTTCACTCTGCCCAAGGTGAAAGTGAATTTGTGAGGGCTTTGTTTCAACTTTTATCATCATCAATAAAATGTTTTTCTGTTTATCCATATGTTGTTTTCCTTTTTTGCTTTATTTCTGAAAAATGGTAACATAAAAAACCGAAAAAAGTATAATAATGTCATAATCACTCTTATCTGCATAATATTTTCATTTTTTTGTTCATATTTCTAAAATCAAACATAAATCATTGTGCAGATTGATTGTTAAACCCATTGGAAACAATGACCATATGCCCTCTCCCAACTTTGAGTTACCTGTGTTTGAAGTGGAAGAGGAGGATATTGAAGAAATTCCTGATGAGATTTCTCGTTTGCTGGAGCACGAGGAAAAGGCCATTCAGCCTCATGAAGAGCCGGTGGAATTGGTTAATCTGGGTTCCGATGATGATAAGAAAGAAGTCAAGATTGGGGCACTGCTTCAATCAGATGTTAAGAAGAGGATGATAGAGCTTCTTAGAGAATATGTTGACGGGTTTGCTTGGTCCTATCAAGACATGCCTGGTCTTGATACTGGTATTGTGGAGCGCCATTTGCCATTAAAGCCTGAATGTTCACCCGTGAAATAGAAATTGAGAAGAACTCATCTTGACATGGCCATGAAGATTAAAGAAGAGGTTCAAAAGCAGATTGATGCTGGTTTTCTTGTGACCGTCGAATATCCTCAATGGGTGGCCAATATCGTGCCTGTTCCAAAGAAAGACGGAAAAGTCCGAATGTGTGTTGACTATAGAGATTTGAATAAAGCAAGTCCAAAAGATGATTTTCCACTACCACACATTGATTTGTTGGTAGATAATACTGCTAAGTACAATATCTTTTCATTTATGGATGGATTTTCCGGTTATAATCAAATAAAGATGGCACCTGAGGATATGGAAAAAACAACATTCATTACACCCTGGGGAACATTCTGTTACAGAGTGATGCCCTTCGGTTTAAAAAATGCTGGTGCAACGTACCAGAGAGCTATGACCACTCTGTTCCATGATATGATGCATAAAGAAATTAAGGTCTATGTGGATGATATGATTTGTAAGTCGAAGACTGAAGAAGATCATATTAAAAATTTATTGAAGTTGTTTCAACGTTTGAGAAAGTTTAAGCTCCGTCTGAATCCTAATAAATGCACTTTTGGTGTTCGTTCTGGAAAATTGTTAAGCTTTATTGTCAGTCAGAAAGGCATTGAAGTTGATCCTGGTAAAGTTAAAGCTATCCAGGAGATGCCTGCACCCAGAACAGAAAAACAAGTAAGAGGATTCTTGGGACGTTTGAACTATATCTCTCGATTTATATCCAATATGACTGCCACATGTGCATCGATTTTCAAACTTCTCTGCAAAGATCAGGGTTGTGTCTGGACAGAAGATTCCCAGAAAGCTTTCGAAAGAATTAAAGAGTATCTGCTTGAACCTCCTATTTTGTCTCCTCCCGTAGAAGGAAGACCTTTGATCATGTATTTGATCGTGCTAGAAAAGTCTATGGGATGTGTTCTGGGTCAACAAGATGAACCCGGGAGAAAACAATTTGCCATTTATTATTTGAGCAAGAAGTTCACTGATTGTGAGTCTCGGTACACGATGCTTGAAAAGACTTGTTGTGCTCTAGCTTGGGCTTCCAAGCGCCTCCGCCAGTATATGTTGAATTGTACAACTTGGTTGATATCTAAAATGGATCCAATCAAGTATATCTTTGAAAAGCCTGCTTTAACTGGGAGGATTGCTCGTTGGCAAATGTTGTTATCAGAATATGATATCGAGTACCGAACTCAAAAGGCGATAAACGGAAGTGTTTTGGCTGATCATTTGGCACACCAGCCAATTGATGATTATCAACCTATTCAGTTTGACTTTCCTGATGAGGATGTGATGTATCTAAAGGTTAAAGATTGTGAGGAACCATTACATGAAGAAGGACCTGAGCCTGGCTCCCGTTGGGGTTTGATTTTTGATGGAGTTGTTAATGAATATGGCAGAGGTATTGGTGCAATTATTGTTACTCCTCATGGTTCTCATATTCCTTTCACTGCAAGGTTGGTTTTCACTTGCACAAATAATGCGGCTGAGTATGAAGCGTGTATAATGGGCTTGGAAGAAGCTATCGATTTAAGAATCAAGATCCTTGATGTGTATGGAGATTCAACTTTAGTGATTAATCAGATTAAAGGGAAGTGGGAGACACGTCAACCTGATTTGATTCTTTATCGTGATTATGCAAGAAGGTTGTCAACTTTCTTCAATAAAGTTGAGTTTCACCATATACCAAGAGCAGAGAATCGAATGGCAGATGCTTTAGCGACTTTATCCTCCATGATTGTGGTAAATCATTGGAATGATGTGCCAAAGATTAGTGTGATGCGTCTTGATAGACCAGCTCATGTGTTTGTAGTTGAAGAGGTTGTTGATGATAAACCATGGTATTATGATATTAAATGCTTTCTTCAGAATCAAGAGTACCCACTTGGGGCATCCAAGAAGGATAAGAAAACTTTGAGAAGATTGGCTGGTAGTTTCTTCTTGAATGATGATGTGATGTATAAGAGAAATTATGACATGATCTTGCTCAGATGCGTGGATAGACACGAAGCAGATATGTTGATGAAAGAAATCCATGAAGGATCCTTTGGCACCCATGCCAATGGACACGCGATGGCTAAGAAGATGTTAAGGGCAGGTTACTATTGGCTGACAATGGAATCTGACTGTTGTAAATATGTGAAGAAGTGCCATAAATGCCAGATTTATGCTGACAAGATTCATGTGCCTCCAACTCCTCTCAATGTTATCTCTTCTCCATGGCCTTTTTCAATGTGGGGCATTGATATGATTGGAATGATTGAGCCTAAAGCGTCGAACGGACACCGTTTCATATTGGTGGCTATTGACTATTTTACCAAATGGGTTGAAGCAGCATCATATGCAAATGTGACTAAGCAAGTAGTGGTCCGGTTTATCAAGAATCAAATCATCTGTCGGTATGGTGTTCCGAGCAAGATCATCACTGATAATGGGTCGAATTTAAATAAAAAAATGATGAAGGAATTATGCGATGAGTTTAAGATTGAGCATCATAATTCTTCTCCTTATAGACCCAAGATGAATAGGGCTGTTGAAGCTGCTAATAAGAACATTAAGAAGATTATTCAAAAAATGGTTGTTACATACAAGGATTGGCATGATATGCTTCCTTTCGCTTTGCATGGATATCGTACATCCGTTCGCACTTCAACAGGGGCAACCCCTTTTTCTCTTGTTTATGGCATGGAAGCAGTGCTCCCGATAGAGGTTGAAATCCCTTCTATGAGAGTTTTGATGGAAACTGAATTGTCTGAGGCTGAATGGTGTCAAAGTAGGTACGGCCAGTTGAATCTGATTGAAGAGAAAAGAATGACGGCCTTGTGTCATGGCCAATTATATCAACAAAGAATGAAGAAAGCATTTGATAAGAAGGTTCGACCTCGTGTATTCAGAGAAGGTGACCTCGTGCTCAAAAAGATCTCGACTTTTACTACTGATTCTAGGGGCAAGTGGACTCCTAATTATGAAGGCCCATATGTTGTTAAGAGAGCCTTCTCTGGCGGTGCATTAATTCTTACAACTATGGATGGAGAAGAGTTCACTCGTCTTGTGAATGCCGATGCAGTCAAGAAATACTTCGCCTAAAAAAATAAAAGAACAGCTCGCTAAGTTGAAAACCTGAAAGGGCGGCTTAGGCAAAAATGAGTGTCTTGGTGGATTGAAAACCCGAAAGGGCGGTCCAGGCAAAAATTAGAGACAGAACAGAAATAATCATCCTGGTAGATTGAAAACCCGAGAGGGAAATCTAGGCAAAAGTTAGGGATCATGGCAAGTAACTGCATCTGGCCAGTCTTGATCGTTTGAAGCAACATTTCCTATCAAAGGTTTTACTTCAATTATTCCCGCTGAAGTCTCAAGCACAGTTGGAATTCAAAGTTGTTAGGGAGAATAATGGTCATTGTATTTCAATGTAGCCCTTTCCATTGTGCTTACCATTTTTCAAATCTTGTAATGATCCATGGAGTTACGCCATTTGCGGACTACCATTCTATCAATAGAATTTGGGCCTTTGTCCCTTTGTTTGCAATTCTTATTTTGTTTCTGTTTATAGAATTTCATTTTATTCTTGATGATGATTTTTGAAACAAATGTGAATAATTGATTTAAATTTTGAAAATTATAAAAACATTTTTCTTTGATTTGTGAAAATAAAAGAAAGGATGTCAACAGTAACCCCAAGAATGGTAGAATCTTGAAGCGAAAAGCTTAAGTGTTTTCCTCAGCAGGGTTCTTTCTTGCTTCGCTGGTAAAATTTATTGGCAGCTCCCCGGTAGAGTTGTGTTGATGTTTCCCCATTTGAGCTATATTGAGGTCTCTTCAGTAGAGTTTGCTGATATTCCCTTAGCAAAGTTTTGTTTCTTTGGATAAACCAGACGAGTGTTGAACGGTTTTCCACAACAAGGTCTTGATTCATATGATGAATATGTTTTATTCATTCAACCAGGTTATGATCGAATAGTTGAGAAATTTGAAGACCACTTCTCCTTGATGTTTTTGCCCAGGCGGAGATTTGTCTTTGATAATTCCTAATAGAAGTTATGCATATTTGCTTTGGATTATTCCCCAAGTAGAGAACAATGTTGCTTACTTCTAAGAAGTGTTGATTTAAAATCCCCCAGAGTTTGACTTTTTGCTATGATGTTAACTTCTTATTCCCCTGACAGGGTTGGAAGATTTGTGTTGTTATGTTTTCTCCAACAGTTTTTTTTCTCAAAGCGGAGTTCATATTGTTGTTCCCTCTTGTTGAATTATTGATGGTTGAAGGTTGATCTTTGGGGTCTTTTCCCAAGCGGTATCTTTGTCTCTTCAACGAGATTTAAGCCTTGTAGTAGGATTTATTTTCCTTTGATGGCTCTTGTGTATCTCTTGCAGGTTTTCTGTTGCTGATCCCCAGCACGATCTCCAATGATATCTCTAACTTGCGGAGATTAGCCGAGTATTTCAGTGGTGTTGTGGTGTTTTGTTCACCTTCTGTTTGCCCTTTTTGTCTGATTTGTCAGTATATTCATACTCATTGCATGCGCATTCATTTTGGTTGAGCATAGCATGTTTTTGTTTCATTGTGCATCCTGCATTTTTTGTTGGTATTTCCCTTTTCCCGGTGTTGTTATCCCGCGGAGTGCGTCCTCCCTTCATTAGAGTGTCGACCCCTAAGCAGAAAATACCTATCATTTTTAATTCCCCACTGAGTTTATGCCTCGTGGAAGATGTTTGTTTAGCTTTCCTCCCCAGCTTTTATCTGAATGGAATTGTTCCCCATTTGAGTTATTTCCTCATTGGGTCGAGTCTTGTTTGACCGTTTCTTTCCAGTTTATTCCTGGATCGAACTTTTGGTCTCCTGCAACAGTTACTTTGGTTTTCCCTGGGCTGTGAAACCTGGATGATGAGAAGGTAGTTTTGAGGATTTATTTATCGGCAGGAATCTGTTATTGATCCCCATCAGAAGATGAAGATTTGATTTCCCCAGTAGTGTTTTGATAACACTCTCTTGGTAATTACTTATGCAACTTCATGTGGAAGCCTCTTTATTTGAGCAGCTTGTGTAATCTCTAGAAATTTACCTTCTCAATAAATAAAATTTCTCTAGCTCATCCTCAACAGAGAAGTTTATTGTGAAATGATGGATCCTTATCCGACCAGCTTTTCTATCAGATGAAATTTTTGTGGAATAATTCCCGATGAGAATTCTATTGCATGGTTTAACCTGCTCGTATCTCTTTTAAAGATCCCCGACAGAGTTATTAATATCTTTTTTTTCCAACGAATGGTTGTCTCTTTATTTGAGAAGTTTGTTGTAAGATTGGAGCTGCTTAGTAACAAGTAGCTGATGATATATCTCTTTCTCCTACCCAGTGACAGGTAGTCGAGTATGTTTGTCCTACCCAGTGTCAGGTAGTTGACCTTTATTTTCTTCTCCTACCCAGTGACAGGTAGTCGAGTCTGTCCTACCCAGTAACAGGTAGTTGACATGTTGTTTACCCTATCCAGTAACCGATAGTTGGTAACCCCTTTCATTCAAGTTTATTATTCCCGCTAAACTACTCAGTAACCAGTACTTAGCGTTGCTTCTTTTCCTACCCAGTAACAGGTAGTTGATTATATCTCAATAAGTGGATTACTTTTTACCCAGTAATTGGTAGTAAGTAATACATCTCTTTGTTTTCTACCCAGTAACCAGTAGTAAGTAATATATCTCTTGTGTTTTTTGCACTTATTTTCTACTCAGTAACTAGTAGAAAGTATTTTACCTATTCTCTTCGGTTCGAATATCTTCGCCCAGTAACTGGCAGTTGGTATCTCTTTCCCTGTTGAGTCATTTCCTTTCCTTTATTGAAATAGGATCTTGTTTTTTTTTTGTTGGCCCCTATGGAGTCTCTTTTCTTTTTCTGCTCCGATGTTTGTTTTTCTCCTGTGGCATTTTCTCCCCATGGTGGTCTTGTGTTTGCATACCATATCATTAGCATAATCATATCATTTGGTGGCCTCTTAGGGCCAAAAATTGGGTTTATCGTTATATTTAAGTCTCTTCTATCTGGTCGAGACAAAGATGTCAATCTTCATATCTCCGAATAGAAGAATCTTAAATAGGGGCAGCTGTAATACCCTGATTTTTACCCCTAAGATCCCACATTTCATTTACATATCATTCCACAAACAAGATTGTACTCTTGGCTTTCTCACCCTTATCTGCTTCTTACTTGTTTTTTGTTGTTTATGTTTACTAACCTCTAACCAAAATACCAAAAATATTTTGCAATTTGCTTGTTTCTTCTTGTTCTCTGTGTGTTTAGGGTTTTGCAGGGAGATTGATGGCAAGGACATTCATTCGAGTCTAAATCAGATGGAAGTTTGACCTCATCTTGGTCAAACTATCAAGAGATTGCTTCAAGTGCAAATTGGTTGTGGTAGTGGGCTATTTTCTCAAGCAGTGATTGTCCAATACCATGTTGTCTTGTGCTAAAATTCATCAGGCTATTAAGAAGTGATTTATGAGACTCAGAAAATTATGGAAAAGTTCAAGTGGATTCAAATGAAAGGTTCTTTAGTTGTAAGCTATTCATTGGTCCAAGATTTGTTCATTCATTTTATCAAAAGGTTACTGAAGAAATCTCAAGTGTGGATTTTGGGTCAGATTTAATTAATTCAATATGATTTACAACACAATCAAATCCACGTGAGCAAGTTCATGCTACATGTAATGCATGAAGCCTTACCATCAACAAAAAAAGAACTCATGCATGCTAGTTGTGAAATCAAACATAGCTCAAAAAGAACCGATGAAACAGAAGATAGCATGCTAATTTTCCTGGTACTTTAAGACAAGCATCGAGTAGTAACTCTGTATTGGAAATCTCAATCGATGCTAGTTATCCAGCTGAACGCCGCGATGCAGTAACAGAAGCCTGCTCCTATTTTTTAAAACCTGTATACTTCAGCAACTCACAAGTGGAAACCAACAATTTTCTCGTTTGCCAGAGCAATTTCAAGGACAATCAATTTGGACAGGTCGTTACTTGGTGTGATGTCAGTATAAGACTATAGAAGGTCTTTGAAGGTTTATTGCAGATGTGTTGCATCCTTCTGCTACTCATTCAATCTCGAACTTTGCTTCCTTGTTCGATGGTGTTAGAGTTACTTTGGCCTTGAAATATTGCAGGATGTTGCTACTACAAGATGTTATGCAGGTTCTTCGTAGTGCTGTTATGACTCTTGCAAATAGGTCATACGATGGATCTCTCACTGATTCATGCCACTGGGCAGATGGGATTCCTTTGAATCTCAGGCTTTATGAAATGCTTCTACAATCTTGTTTTGATGTTAATGATGAATCATCAATTATTGATGATTTTGATGAGCTAATGGAACAAATTAAGAAGACTTGGGGAATACTTGGATTAGACAAGACATATCATAATCTCTGTTTTACTTGGCTTTTATTTCATCGATTTGTTGCTATTGGACAAATGGATTTGGAGCTTCTGTCTGATGCTGATGGCCATCTAGCTGAAGTTGCAAAAGATGCAAAGACAACAAAAGATTCTGAGTATTCTAAAATTTTGAGTTCGACGTTGACTTCGATATTGGGATGGGCAGAGAAAAGGCTTCTTGCATACCATGAAACTTTTGATAGTGGTAACGTTGAAACTATGGAGGGCATAGTCGCTTTAGGGGTAGCAGCGACTAAGATATTGCTTGAAGACATATCTAATGAGTATCGCAGGAGGAGAAAAACTGAAGTCAACGTGGCTCGGGAAAGAATTGAAACTTACATAAGGTCATCTCTACGTACTGCCTTTTCCCAGATAATGGAGAAAGCAGACTCAAGCAGGAGGGCATCAAGAAACCAGCCAAATGCTCTCCCTCTCCTTGCCATTCTTGCAAAGGATGTAGGCAGCCTGGCAATGAATGAAAAGCTAGTGTTCAACCCGATAATCAAGAGATGGCATCCTTTGGCAGCAGGTCTTGCTATGGCTACCCTTCATGCATGCTATGGAAACGAAATGAAGCAATTCATTGCCGGTATCACAGAATTGACCCCAGATGCTGTTCAGGTGTTAAGAGCAGCAAACCAGTTGGAGAAAGACCTTGTGCAGATAGCTGTTGAGGATTCAGTAGACAGTGATGATGGTGGCAAAGCAGTAATCCGTGAGATGCCTCCTTACGAGGCTGAAGGTGCAATTGTCAATCTTGTAAAAATATGGATTAATACTAGAATAGACAGACTAAAAGACTGGGTTGATAGAAATCTTCAGCAAGAGCTTTGGAGTCCACAAGCCAATCAGGAAGGATACGCCCCGTCTTCTGTTGATGTTCTGCGAATCATAAACGAGACTCTAGATGCATTCTTTCAGCTTCCAATACCAATGCATCCTGCATTGCTTCCTGATGTGATGCACGGCCTTGATAGATGCCTTCAATATTATGTTGCTAAGTCAAAATCTGGCTATGGATCACAAAATACATTTATTCCAACAATGCCGGCACTGACGAGATGCACTATTGGCTCAAAATTTCAAGGCTTTGGGAAGAAAAAGGAGAAATCTCCAAATCCTCAGAAGAGAAACTCTCAGGTTGCAGCCACAAGGGGTAATCGTGGAGCAGTTGAAATATTCTTCCCCGTTACATCCAAAATTGATGTTGTTTCTTCTTGGGCTATTGATGGAATACTTGAGTATAGGCAATCAGAAAGTAAAAACCAGCAGAGCGAAAGCGGCTCGAAACTGAGGTTGAGCCGAGGAAACAAACATCACGTAAACCAAGTCGTAACAAAGTCGTGTGAGCCATGAAAGCTAAAGCCACAACGCCAACACCAGCTAATGCAGCTAATTCCAACACTTTGATATCTAACGGTTTTACATCAAGCCCATCTCCTATTACACCAATTATAGCCACTGATAAGCAACGGTTGACTTCCAGTTTATCGGGTACCCCTGTTTCCAAGATGGTTGTACCTTCAAGTCATGTGTTGAGAAAAATAATCCACGTCAGATAATTGAAATTTAGGTGAAATCAAAAAGAAGGAATAACACGTCATGAGCTACAAATGTGAAAAGCAAAACGACATGAAAAATATCAGCAAAAAGGTCACGCTTAACTTGCAACAACCAAAACGCAATGAAAAAACACAAAACGGCAAAACATTTTCATTTTCCTCCATCTATAAATAGAACACATACCTCACTCATTTGCTCAAGCTTGAAGAGCCAATTAATCCCTGCAGAATTTCATCATAACTCCTCAATTTTCCTTCAAATTTCACCTTCAAAATAAATCACCCTCAACCATTCTTCAAGTTTCATCCGATTCAACTCTCTTTTCATTCACAACCTTTTCCACACAAAATCTCACTATACTTCAACTTTATTCAACAACAACAACAGCAATTCGCATTCAAAAGAAAGCAAGAAGAAGAAGATTGAAGTTAATCTCTCCATTTTTGAAGGTATTAGAGTTTTGCCGATTGAACTCTCGTCTCTGATCTCGTTTCATATGAGCTCTGTTGGTTGAAATTTTGTGTGTATTTGGATTCACCTTGTGATTTCGGTTGAGATGGTACCAAAATGGAGTTTCATCATTCCGATCGTTGGATTTTCGATTTACGCTCATGGTGAATAGCGTCACGTTGCTTTCCATTGAAAAAGAGGATATACTTCCTGTTTTTATTATTATTATTCGTTTTATTATTTTTTTTTCTGGTTTGGGCCTAATATTTTCTTTCTTTTCTTTTAAAACCTCCCTGACCGGTAAATTAGCAAGTGTACTAATTGTACCGATGTAGTAATAAGGGGAAATTCCCCGAATATCGATCTCGCGGACTGCATATGAACACAAGTTCTAAAATAATACAATTGAACAAAAAGTCATAGGGGTTTTGGTTTGTTTCTTACAATTTTAAAGGCCAAAAGGCAAAAGCAGTAAAATAAAGGTTTTAGACAGTTATGAGAAGCATGCTAGAGTAGGGTGTATGAAAAAACCTTGTAATAACCTTAATCCTTATTTTTCAGAAATCACTGCTCAATTCAATCGTTACCGGTTTTAAAGATTAGTTGACTCTAATTCCTTAGTAGAAAACCCTTTGGTATTCTTCCTATGCCCCAATTCCTTGGCGGTATAGGAACAATCCCAAACAATATATTTTATCTAAAACATTACGGTTACTATAGGGTATCCCCATTCCTAGGCAATATCTACTATAGTATTATCGTATAAACGCGTTAACAATCGTTTTTCCAAACCTAAGGTTAACCGTAAAACAAATCCTTATTTGTCAAATAAGAAAAGCCATAAGAAAATTATACAATAACAACGATGATTAGAAAGTAGTGAAATCCATTATTCAAAGGAAACAAGGTTATTACAGAGTCAATTCAGGGACACCCCCTAGCATTGGGGGGTTTAGCTACTCATAATAATAAAAATAAACTCAACAATAAAATTCAACATTACAAGAGAATTGGTTGCTTTGATCTTCAATCGCTTCTGCTCATGAGGATCTTCCGTTCCCAAATCCTTGATCACTTCAATCTTTATCGTGAAATTTCTTTCCGTTCAAAAGTTCAATCCTTATTCTTTCTCCAAACACGTATCAAATAGTTTCAATTCAAACTAATCACTAGGGAAATACCCACAATACCCTCGGGGATAACAAGAGTCAAAAATACAAGAAAAATAGGGAAAAAAGCGCTTCTTGCAACACGGGCCGTGTCAGGCAACACGGGCGCCCGTGTTGGCTTCCTGAAAGATTTTTCTCATGAAATTTGCAAGTCCCAGGTGTCACAACACGGGCCGTGTCACACAACACGGGCACCCGTGTTGTGCCACTGTTTTGTCTCCAAAAATCCCCTTTTCTGAGCAAATCCTGCAACACGGACCGTATCACACAACACGGGCACCCGTGTTGCACCCCTATTTCGAATCTGACTTCGCCTCCAACACGAAAGTCGTAGCTCTCTCTGTTAGCTTTCCGGCGGTTTTTAGAACGCCTCAAACGGATTCCCGAAACTCCAGTTATGATCGTTTTCGTGCAGACTGCTAAAGATTTCACAACAAAACTCTTCCGAAATCTTGCCATTTTTTCCCAGTTTTCGCTCTGCTTCTCCTTTATTGTATACCTGAACCTAGAAACAGTAAAAATACCAAATCGGCGCGTAAAATGTAATAAAAACAACTAAAATGCGACAAGACAAAGCAAATGATTAACTGACATAAACGGTAAAATAACGTGTAAAAACCACCGATCAAACTCCCCCAAACTTAAACCATTGCTTGACCTCAAGCAAAAAGCTTGGATAAATAATTTTCAAGTCAAACAGCACATCAAGTGAAGGGTTCAGGGTGTAAGGCGTGTCGATACTCATACGTGAGTCTTAGTTCCGATCGGCTCAAATCAGCTCTTTCGGTACTCATCCGTTAACGAAGGCATTACATAAACACATACCGCAGTAAACTTACGGACCTAAATCTACCTTTCGGCCACCTCTCCAACTATGCTTTGGGCTTAAGTCTTTTCTTCGATTTTCTACCCCTTTCATTCGGATAATCAGATTAAGGCCTGCACATTTGCTCGAGATTTTTTTCTGTGGCACCTTTATTCGTTTTCTCGCTCACAGGCGTTTATTAGTCCACTTTGGGACGACTATAGAGATTTAACCGCCGTTAGGCTAAATAACCGGGTGAGGGTTACCCAACTTAGAAGGACAGGTTGTCTTTACCGTCATTATTCAACTCTTTTTTTTTTGTTGCCACACATCATTCTCAAAACAAATTTTTTTTTATTATGCAGGACTATCACAATGAACTAATCGGGGTATACTTTTCAAATCCAAGTACTATGGCACAAATCTACACGTTGGACTCGTTTCCTTACTCTGGGGAACCTAGGGTGTTCAAGTTATACCTCAATTTCCAAACTTTCCCAAGTTCCTTAGTTCAAACTCCACTTCCCTTGAACTCTAAATACTTTCTTGACTACCTTACACACCTACCAATCACAAGAAAAATGTTACGGTCTCCGTAGGGGCGAATTCGATGTGATTTTTACCGAACTTAAAAATAAAAGGTATTTAAATGGATAATACAAAACGGTAAAACCTCCCCCAAACTTGAACTAAACATTGTCTCAATGTTCAAGAATCAAGAGAAGAAGAGGTGTACTCACAGAGATCCTCACAGAGGGGTCGATAGGTAATGCAGTACCTATTCGCTGCTTCCACGTTTTCCCTTGTAAAATCTCGTTTATTCCTGCAAAAACAATAACAACAAAAGAAACAACATCAATTCATAAAACCGTGGGTTGCCTCCCACGCAGCGCTTCGTTTAACGTCGCATGGCTCGACGATCGACTCCCCATTATTATGGGGGGTACTTCAACTTCCAAACTCTATTGCTCGACTTCTTCGCAACAGAATATTGTGCCGGTTCAGAGATAAGAGCAACTTGAAATGGTTTTGATTTTTCTCCCTTCTTAGTTGGGTTAATCCTCCCAATTGAAGGTTTGACATCTTTCTCCTTACCTTTCTTTCGACCCTCTTAAGTTTTTAAAGTGATTTCCTCATCAAAAAATTTCAAAGTGAGCGTACCTTTTTCCACATCAATATTGCACCGACTAGTAAGCAAGAACGGCTGGCCAAGTATGATTGAAGTTTCTTCATCCTCGGGTATATCCATGATTTGAAAATCAACTGGGTAAGTGAAGTTATTGATTGTCACTAGAACATCCTCTGCTAGCCCATATGCCATCTTGGTTGTGTGTGTAAGAGCACAGATTGTGTCTTAGTAATATCTCTATGTTTTGATGATAACATTAATGATAATTTGTATACAAGAATTATACTCTCTAAATTTGTTCTAAACTGTTTTCTACAGGCACAAAAGATTTTAATCTTAAAGAGCAAATTTGATGTGAACAATAAATTCTGAATGGCTCAAGAGCATCTGAAGATTAGAAGAATCTGAAGTATAAGAGCTTAATCATCAAGATTCTGAAGATACAACACGTTGCATATATTATCAAGAATCTGAATGAAAGAAGACTCTGAGTGAAGAGACTCTGAATGAGAGAAGACTCTGATCTGAGTGAAGACTCTGATCTAAGAGCATGTTACGCTTCAAGCACACAGCTGCACCAGACTCTGATTCATCAACATCTGAAGAACATCTTAGACTCTGAAGTTTCCAGAAGATTCTGAAGACTGAAGACTCTGATACTGATTGTTGATCTGAACTATCTGAAGAATTATTTGAAGAAGATTATTTTAATATATCCGTTGGAATATGCCAGCAAATCTTTCCTTAATTGGGATAGACAAAATTCTCTGCAAGAATATTATTCCTCTGGTACATTCCTTATATGGTATAATCACAGCTCAGCAGACAATTGCTACACCCACATTTTGTGCGCCGTCTCTCTGCTGCAATAGTACAAAGGACAGTACTATTTGATATTGGAAATATCTTCTCTAACGGTAAAATATTCTCTCCAATATTCAAGTGGCTATATAAAGGACATCATAGCTCATTCTTCAAGTGACGAAATTGACGAACTTATTGCAAGAACTCTCTCACGCTAAAAGCTCTCATATTCTTTGCTGTTCATACATTGTTCTAAACTTAGAGAAATAACACAGTTGTGTTTATAGCTTTCATAGAAGCATTTCTTACTCTTACATTGTATTACATTAATTTGTAAAGGAAGTTTTCCTTAAGAGGATCTAGGTTAGATCAGTAGCTCTTGAGAAGACTAAGAACAGTTGTTCTTAGGTGTTGCTATTTGTAATCAGTTGATTTGAATAGTGGATTAAGTCCTTGTTGAGAAAGGCAAATCACTCTTGAAAAGGGTGGACTGGAGTAGTTGAGTTCAACGAACCAGGATAAAAATATTTGAGTTTTTATCTTTGATTAATTTCTGTCATACTTATTCAACCCCCCTTCTAAGTATTTTCTCACCTTCAGTTGGCATCAGAGCTCCGGTTCTGAGTGTGCATTCACTTAACCGTGACAGATAAAGATCCAGTGAGAAGAATACTTTGTTATTTATTTGGTTGCTAATATGGGTGATATTCCTACATCAAGCAACAAATATGAAGGAGACAGAATCAGCACCAAACCTCCAATGTTTGATGGAGAAAAATTTGATTATTGGAAAGATAGACTTGAAAGTTTTTTCTTGGGGTATGATGCTGATCTCTGGGATTTAGTCATTGATGGATATGAACATCCTACTAAGGATGGCAAAAAGATTGATAGAAAATCAATGACTGAGGAGCAGAAGAAAGAATTCAAGAATCATCACAAAGCCAGAACCATACTTCTTAATGCAATCTCTCATACAGAGTATGAGAAGATTACCAACAGAGACACTGCTCATGATATGTTTGAGTCTCTCAAAATGACTCATGAGGGAAACACTCAGGTGAAAGAAACAAAGGCTCTGGCGCTGATACAGAAGTATGAAGCGTTCAAAATGGAAGAATCTGAGAACATTGAGACTATGTTTTCCAGATTTTAGATTCTAACAGCTGGGTTGAAAGTTCTGGACAAGGGCTACTCAACATCTGATCATGTCAAGAAGATCATCAGAAGTCTTCCTACCAGATGGAGACCTATGGTGACTGCATTGAAGCTGGCCAAGGATCTGAACAAAATCTCATTAGAAGAACTCATTAGTTCTTTGAGAAGTCATGAGATTGAGCTGGAGGAAGATGAACCCCAGAAGAAAGATAAAGGTAAATCCTTAGCTTTTAAATCTAACAAATCTGTTAAAGCTTTGCAGGTTAATGAAGAAAGCTCTGAGGAATCTTCTTCTGAAGAAGAAGATGAACTATCTATGCTGTCCAGAAGGATCAACAAACTCTGGAAGCACAAAGGGAAGAAGTTCAACAACTTCAGAAGATCTGATCAAAAGAGAGAATCTTCTGGACACAGAAGATCTGGCAAGAAAGAGGTCACTTGCTTTGAATGTAAAGAACCTGGACACTACAAGAGTGAATGTCCCAAACTTCAAAAGGAAAAACCCAAAAGGAAGTTTGATAAAAAGAAAAAGGTTCTGATGGCTACTTGGGATGACTAAGATGAATCTGAATCATCTTCTAAATCTGAGGAAGAATGTGCAAATGTTGCGCTGATGGCCAACACAAATGATCAAGATGAAGGAACGTCATCATCTGAATCTGAGTCAGAATCAGACTCTGACTCTGAAGAGGTATTTTCTGAACTCTCCAGAGCTGAACTTGTTGAAAGTTTATCTGAAATGTTGGAAAGCTACAGCAAGATTAAACTCAAATACAAGAAGCTGAAAAGCAATCTTGAATCTGAGATTGATCTTCTGAGAACAGAACTTGTTGAGCAAAAAGAAATAAATTTAAAACTCAAAAATGATTTAAAAACAACTCAACAAGAATCTGATACTGAAACAGAGTCAAGTGAAAATATTTTAGAAAAATATGACTCTAGTTTTAAAAGATTCCTCACTAAAAGCATAGACAGAAGCAAAATGGCTTCTATGATCTATGGTGTTAGTGGGAACAACAGAAGAGGCATTGGATGTGAATCCTCCTCTGGAAGCAATCCAAAATCTGTTGATAAACTCTTCATCAAGAAGACTCCTCTGTATTCTCATTTTAAGTTTGGTCATCTGAATGATATTAAACATACAAGCTCTGAAAAGAGTACTTATGTGTTTAAGCCAAGGGTTAGCCAGAATAAACACTATGTTGAAAAACAGAAGTTTAGGCAAAACCACAGAACATCTAACCTCAAAGGACCCAAGAAGATCTGGGTACCTAAAAGCAAAATAATACCTGTTGCAGATATCCTTAGCAGCAAAATCCAGACACCAATCATGGTACCTGGACTCTGGATGCTCACGACATATGACGGGCGAAAGGTCTATGTTCCAAAGCCTGGAACTTAGATCTGGAGGGGACGTGAAATTTGGAGGGAACCAGAAGGGCAAGATCATTGGCTCTGGTACAATAGGTAATGGTAACCTACCCTCTATTTCTAATGTTCTGTTAGTTGAAGGATTGAAACATAATCTATTGTCCATAAGTCAATTAAGTGACAATGGTTATGATATCATCTTTAATCAAAAATGTTGCAAAGCTGTATGTCAAAAGAATGGTTCAATCCTGTTCAGTGGAAAGAGGAAAAACAACATTTACAAAATTAACCTTTCAGAACTTAAAGTTCAAAATGTAAAATGCCTTTTATCTGTGAATGATGAGCAATGGGTCTGGCATAGAAGATTGGGACATATTAATATGAGACGTATATCTCAGATTAATAAACTCAATCTGGTCAGAGGACTCCCTAATCTGAAGTTCAATTCAGATGCTCTGTGTGGCGCATGTCAAAAGGGTAAATTTTCAAAATCTCATTTTAAACCAAAAAATGTTGTTTCCACCTCTAGACCATTGGAATTACTTCATATTGATCTGTTTGGACCAGTGAAAACTGCATCCATCAGAGGCAAGAAGTATGGGTTAGTCATTGTAGATGACTACAGCAGATGGACATGGGTAAAGTTTCTAAAACACAAGGATGAGTCTCATTCTGTGTTCATTGACTTCTGCAATCAAGTCCAGACTGAAAAAGAATGCAAAATTATTAAAGTCAGAAGTGATCATGGTGGTGAATTTGAAAACAAATATTTTGAAAAATATTTTTCTGAAAAAGGAATTGCACATGATTTCTCCTGTCCTAGAACTCCACAACAAAATGGAGTTGTAGAGAGGAAAAATAGAACATTGCAAGAAATGGCCAGAACCATGATCAACGAGACAAATCTGGCAAAATACTTTTGGGCAGAAGCAATAAATACAGCATGTTATATTCAGAACAGAGTGTCTGTAAGACCTCTTCTGGAAAAGACTCCCTATGAATTGTGGAGAAACAGAAAGCCCAACATTGCTTATTTTCATCCATTTGGATGTATTTGTTATATGCTTAACACTAAAGATCATCTGAACAAGTTTGATTCCAAAGCACAGAAGTGTTTCATGCTTGGTTATTCTGAACGCTCTAAAGGCTACAGAGTATTCAATACTGAAACACAGATTGTGGAAGAATCTATTCATGTTAGATTTGATGATAAGCTTGGCTCTGAAAAGCCAAAGCAAGTTGAAAGTTCTGCAGATAGAGAAGTTATTCTCACAGACTCTGAAGGCTCAGAGGCAGACAAGACTGAAGACAAAGACTCTGAAGCAAACCCAGATGCTACTCCTCTAACTTCCCAACTTGACAATCTGCATATTTCTGAAAGACCAACAGTCAGAGGATCTTCTTCCAGAATGAAAGCTTCTCATCCAGAGGATGTGATAATTGGAAAGAAAGATGATCCAATAAGGACAAGAGCATTTCTCAGAACTTCTGAATCTTCCTTCTGTGGCTTAGTGTCAATTATAGAACCAACATCTGTTGATGAGGCTCTGGAAGATAATGAATGGATTTTAGCTATGCAAGAGGAGCTGAATCAATTCACAAGGAATGAAGTCTGGGATCTGGTTCCAAGACCTAAAGGTTTCAATGTCATTGGAACAAAATGGGTTTTCAGAAATAAACTCAATGAGAAAGGAGAAGTTGAAAGGAACAAAGCAAGACTGGTTGCTCAAGGCTACAGTCAACAAGAAGGCATAGACTACACAGAAACATATGCTCCTGTTGCAAGGTTAGAGTCTATACGCTTGCTTATTTCATTTGCTGCACAACATAACATCACTCTTTATCAGATGGATGTTAAAAGTGCTTTTCTTAATGGAATTATAGAAGAGGAAGTGTATGTCCACCAACCTCCTGGTTTTGAAAATGAAAATTTTCCAGATCATGTTTACAAACTGAAAAAATCTCTTTATGGACTAAAACAAGCTCCCAGAGCTTGGTATGAGAGGTTGAGTAATTTTCTTCTGAAGAAAAATTTCATCAGAGGAAAAGTGGATACCACACTATTTTGTAAAACCATTAAGAAAGATTTGTTGATTTGTCAAATTTATGTAGATGATATTATTTTTGGATCAACAAATATTATGCTTGGAAAGGAGTTTGCTAAATGTATGCAGGAAGAATTTGAGATGAGCATGATGGGAGAACTGAGATTCTTTCTGGGAATCCAAGTAAATCAGACTCCAGAGTGCACCTACATACATCAGACCAAGTATGTTAAAGAGCTTCTGAAGAAGTTTAACATGCTGGATAGCAAAATGGCAAAGACTCCAATGCATCCTACAAGCACTCTAGGTAAGGAAGAGGTAAGTAAGAAGGTAGATCAGAAACTCTATAGAGGTATGATAGGATCTCTTCTTTATTTGACTGCGTCTAGACCAGACATTCTGTTTAGTGTTTGTTTATGTGCTAGATTCCAATCAGATCCTAGAGAATCACACTTAACTGCTGTTAAGAGGATTCTAAGGTATCTGAAAGGTACTGCTAATGTTGGTTTGTGTTACAGAAGATCTGACAAATATTCACTAGTTGGATTCTGTGATGCTGACTATGCTGGAGATAGAGTTGAGCGCAAAAGTACTTCTGGAAGCTGTCAGTTTCTTGGAAGTCATCTGATCTCATGGTACAGCAAGAAGCAACCAACAATTGCACTATCAACCACAGAGGCAGAATACATTGCTGCTGCTGGATGTTCCACTCAGATGCTCTGGATGAAGAGTCAACTAGAAGATTATCAAATCTATGAGAGTAATCTTTCTATCTTCTGTGACAATACTTCAGCTATATGTTTATCCAAAAATCCAATTTTACACTCTAAGGCCAAACATATAGAGATTAAACATCATTTCATCAGAGACTATGTTCAGAAGGGTGTAATAAATTTAGCCTTTGTTGATACAGATCATCAATGGGCAGATATTTTCACAAAACCCCTTGCTGAAGATAGGTTTAAGTTTATTCTGAAAAATATTTGTATGGATTTTTGTCCAGAGTAATATTTCTCAGAGTCAACTTCTCAGATGCTAAGTGTTTAACACTCTGAAGTATTTCATCTGTCTTGCTTGTTTAATTTATCTGTGATTTATTTTTTTGTGTGAAACTCTGTACTGACCATCTCAGAGGATCTGAAAGTTGAAAACGTTTCATTTCTTAAGAGTTACAGAATCACATGCAAGCAAACACGTGTCACTCAGAATCTGAAAAGATGGAGTACACCTACTGATTTTGACGTTTAAGGTATTGCTTTGAAAATCTCAATCTGTCTTGATTTTCCCCCAAATGTCATATCATAATTAAAAATGATTACTTTTCATTTAATGCAAACGTGCGTATGTGTCCTATGTATGTCTGTTGTGTTTCCCATGCGTGCTTTATTTGTCTATATAAACCACTCTCTTAACACATTCACACTTTTCACATTCTCAAACACATATGCGCTTTTGTTTGTTGTTCTCTCTCTTTGCAAACCCTAAAAGAACCCAGAAATCTTCATCTTCTTCATCATCGTCAACAATGGCATCTACTTCAAAAGCTGTTACTACCAAAGATGATACCACTATCATAGAACCAGTACGCACTCTCCTAACTCCTGTTGATTCACTAGAAGTGTTGTGTGAAAGTTTCGTGGATTTAGAAGATCTTGCTGAAAATGGGTTTGATCTGATTTCTTCAATCAAAGCACAAGGCTGGGACGGTTACTTTGACAGGCTTATGGGTCCTGTGTATCCAAAGTTAGTGAAGGAGTTTTGGATCCATGCATTTGCTACTCCAAAGTTCATTCACTCCTCTGTGCTGGGGAAAAAGATTGTTATCACTGAAAATCTGATAAGGAAACTCATAGGTTTTAAGGCAACTGATGGAGTAACCTCTCTGTCTTCTGCGCGTGAAGATCTGAAAGATGTTTGTCAAGAAATCTGTACTACTGGTGAACCTTGTAAGAAGGTTAAGTTCTTGAAACCCACTTACAAAATATGGGCTAAGATTTTCATGAACACCATCTTTCATAGACCCTCTTCAAACTCATCTGATTATGTTAATGCTGAACAACTTTACTTCATGTATTGTTTACACCAAAACATTCAGATTGATCTTCCATATCTGTTGTTTAATCATCTGGTGTCTCACGTCAAGGAAACAAGGGAAACAGCTAGAGATAAAACTGGAAAAGTCAGAACATGGATTCCTATGGGAAGGCTGATTTCAGATATTCTGATAGAAAACCAACTTGTGGCACATCTGCAAGAGGCTGGGTTGACAGAAGATCTGAATTATATCATTGGCTCTGAAATAAATGGTTTAACTCTGAGAAGAATGAAATTGGTTGAAGATTTATCTGAGAAACCAAGGAAAACTAACTCTGAAGAAGTTAAGGGAAGAAGGATTCCTGTTGAGGATTTTCCTTTATTCACCTCAGATGAACCTAGAGAACTTATTGCTGAGTATGTTGCTCGTTGCATAAGAGATGGTGTTGAGATTCCTGCCAATCTTGTGCAGAAGGAAGGCCAAGTTCTTCCTGATTTGACAAGGGAAAGAAGACGTAAAAGAAAAGCTGATAGTGAAGGTCATCAGAAGAAAAGGAAGCATTCAGATGCTGAAAAGAAGAAGAAAAGGAAGAAGCTGAAGAAGGTTCAACAAAATCCTCCTGCAGCAACTTTTGAAGAAATTAGAGATACTCTGAAACAGGTATTTAACACTGATTCTAATCCTGTTCATCATTCTGCTACCCCCACACCATCTGACTCACCCCTTATATTTAAAAGATCTAGACCATCTGAGACTCATACACCACAACCCACAAACATTCAAACAAACATTCCACAACAAACTCAACAAACAACACCTCAACCACAAAACACTATCCCAGAATCTACCATTCCAGAGGATGTTCACCCTGAACACTCTGACCAACCTGAAAATCTCATTGATCCTAATGAGATATTAGATATCACACCTTTAAACCGTTCTATCATTTTATCTTCAACTTCTGAAAAATCTAACCACTCTGATACATCATCTGATGATGAATCATCTGGTTACATTAATGAATGTTTGAATGATCTCAAACAACCTCGTTCTGAGAGTGTTTGGAAACAACTGTTTAAATCTCCAACTTCTGAACATCCACCTTCTCCACAAAATTCCCCAACTCAAACTCTCACTCCACAACCTCTTGAAATCCAAAACACTCCACAACCAACATCTGAACCACAAACCACCCAACAAACATCTGAACCACAAAACAACCAACCAACATCTGAACCAATCAATCCTCAAACTTCTGAACCACAAACATCTGAACATCCATCTTCACAACCTCAACCTTCTAAACAAACACCACAAACACAACCAACCCAACCCAGAATCCCTGATGAAGCAGAATTGGGATCAAGTGTTTATACTCTGTTAAGAGATTTTGATAAGGATAATGTCTCAGACTTTGCTGACATTATGGATGTTTGCATGACTACTATGGACAAAGAGGCTGCTAATGCTGTTTGGAAGAAATATCTTTACAGACTGAATAGGGAGGCTTTGAAAATCAGGACTCAATGTCTTAGATTGTCAAAAGTAAGGCTTGCTGCTTATCAAAAACGGATTAAGCGAAACCCTCCTCCTATTCTTCTTCTAGAAGCTCCTCCACCTCCAGAAATTCCTGCACCTGATGTTACTAAGATTGTTTCAGAATCTATTGTTTCAGAATCTGCTATTTCAGAATCTACAGATCTTCAGAAGGATGTCAAAGAACTTAAGGATTTTATGGTTGACCAAAAGAAAACAAATGAAGAAATGAAAAATTGGATGGCTAAGCAAGATGAAAACTCAGAAAGGATTACAGCACTGCTGCAACTCATTGCTTCTCAACAAGCCTCATCTGCTGAACCTACTTGATGTTCTGCTTTGTTTTAATTTCCTTCTGATATGTTTTGTTTGTTTCTATCTGAATCTGGATGTTATCTTAATGACAATGATCTTTTTGCTTATCTGGATATGTGTTTCTTCTGCATCTTTACTGTCTTTTAAAAGTCTTTTTGATTATGACAAAAAGGGGGAGAAACAAAATAGAATCTGATTGTTCAAATCTATAAGCAATTATCTGAACTAAGTCAGACATGTTACTAACATTCTTTGAATTTAACCAGACTCTGACAAATTTCATTGAAGTTTTTCCTGAGATCTATCTTTTCAGAACCTGATCAAAAATAGCTAAATCTGAGTAAACCAGACTCTGATATCTAAAAACCAGACTCTGATATCTAACCTTGAGTACTATGATCTAAAGATAACTCAAGACAGGATATGGCAAGATAAACAACCAAGTGTTCTGAACTTGTTCATCTGGCATCAAGCTTTGATATGGCATCAAGCTTTGACTCTAGAAGTCAAACATTTGTCAACCAGGCTTCAATCAGGATGTTAACCAGGATTCAATCAGGCTCTGAATCTGAAATGTAATCAGGCTCTGAATCTGAAATGTACTCAACCAGAAAGGGAAGTATCTAATTCCATTAGAGTATTCATTTCAGGGGGAGACTGTTAATCTCAGGGGGAGTAATTTTAATTCATACTTTTATTGAACAAATTGCTCATGTTTTGTCATCATCAAAAAGGGGGAGATTGTAAGAGCACAGATTGTGTCTTAGTAATATCTCTATGTTTTGATGATAACATTAATGATAATTTGTATACAAGAATTATACTCTCTAAATTTGTTCTAAACTGTTTTCTACAGGCACAAAAGATTTTAATCTTAAAGAGCAAATTTGATGTGAACAATAAATTCTGAATGGCTCAAGAGCATCTGAAGATTAGAAGAATCTGAAGTATAAGAGCTTAGTCATCAAGATTCTGAAGATACAACACGCTGCATATATTATCAAGAATCTGAATGAAAGAAGACTCTGAGTGAAGAGACTCTGAATGAGAGAAGACTCTGATCTGAGTGAAGACTCTGATCTAAGAGCATGTTACGCTTCAAGCACACAGCTGCACCAGACTCTGATTCATCAACATCTGAAGAACATCTTAGACTCTGAAGTTTCCAGAAGATTCTGAAGACTGAAGACTCTGATACTGATTGTTGATCTGAACTATCTGAAGAATTATTTGAAGAAGATTATTTTAATATATCCGTTGGAATATGCCAGCAAATCTTTCCTTAATTGGGATAGACAAAATTCTCTGCAAGAATATTATTCCTCTGGTACATTCCTTATATGGTATAATCACAGCTCAGCAGACAATTGCTACACCCACATTTTGTGCGCCGTCTCTCTGCTGCAATAGTACAAAGGACAGTACTATTTGATATTGGAAATATCTTCTCTAACGGTAAAATATTCTCTCCAATATTCAAGTGGCTATATAAAGGACATCATAGCTCATTCTTCAAGTGACGAAATTGACGAACTTATTGCAAGAACTCTCTCACGCTAAAAGCTCTCATATTCTTTGCTGTTCATACATTGTTCTAAACTTAGAGAAATAACACAGTTGTGTTTATAGCTTTCATAGAAGCATTTCTTACTCTTACATTGTATTACATTAATTTGTAAAGGAAGTTTTCCTTAAGAGGATCTAGGTTAGATCAGTAGCTCTTGAGAAGACTAAGAACAGTTGTTCTTAGGTGTTGCTATTTGTAATCAGTTGATTTGAATAGTGGATTAAGTCCTTGTTGAGAAAGGCAAATCACTCTTGAAAAGGGTGGACTGGAGTAGTTGAGTTCAACGAACCAGGATAAAAATATTTGAGTTTTTATCTTTGATTAATTTCTGTCATACTTATTCAACCCCCCCTTCTAAGTATTTTCTCACCTTCAGTGTGATCGGCAAACTTCAAGCTTGTTCCCGTATCGCTCACTTTTCCAATATCCAACTTTTTGAAAATTGATAACGGCATGAGACTCACACTAGCACCTGAATCGATCAGGACTTTCTTAAAAGTTCGATCCTTTATAGTACAAGGGATTACAACTGGTCCAGGATCTTTCATCTTGATGGGTATTTTCCTTTCTTCTGATATTTCCTTACATTGCTCAGTTGTGGTCTTCGGTTTTTCACCCATTGGTCTCTTTTTACCTATAACCTCTTTCATGAATTTCTTGTACAGAGGCATTTGCTCAAGTGCTTCAAAGAACGGCATGTTGATTTCCAATTTATTGAACATTGCACTGAACCTTCCGAAGTCTTTCTCGTTCTGATCCTTCCTTGTAACACATTGAGGGAACGGTAATTTAATTTTCGGTTTGACCTCCCCTTTCTTTTTCTCCCCAGTTGACTTTTCAGATAGCACAGCTTCTTCTGGTTCTTTTATTTTTTCTCTTACCTCAAGTTCCACCTCTATGCATTTGTCCTCCTTTGTTTCCTCCTCTTCTATCACTTTCTGATTTCTTGTTGTGACAACATTCATACTCTCTTGATTTTTCGGATTCGGTACTGTCGCACTTGGAAGGGTTCCTTAAGCGTGTGTTGAGAGGTGTTGGGCTATCTGTCCCATTTGCGACTCAAGGTTTTTGATGGAAGCTGTGTTGTTCCTTTGAATGTTTCGGGTCTCTTCTTGGAATTGCATACTTTGAGATGCCATTCTTTCAATAGCTAACTCCCATTCTGTTTTTTGAGGAGCCTATTGTTGTTGCTGTTGCGGATATGGGGGTTGATTTGGGTCTTTCCAGGAAAAGTTAGGATGATTCTGCCATGCTGGATTATATGTATTGGAATAAGGATTGTTTTGCCTCAAAAATTTTATCTCTTCAACTTGTTGAGTAGTTGCAAGACAATGCACAGTATAATGGGGACCATTACAAACCTCACAACTAATAGATTGGACAGGTTGAACTTGAGCTACAGTTTCAGTACTCATATTCATCCCTTTAAGCCTTCTTTCCACTTCAGCCTTGATTCAATCTTCCATGTTCACCACTTGCTCTACTAGTTTCAATTCAACTGTTCCTTCTGGATTGTCGCTACTGCGAAAATCGGCGCCGGCTTGACAGGAGAGTCGCCACCGTGCGTTATTTATCCCTCAGAGCGGGAAAGGAAACGCTCGAAGTAAACCTCGCAAAGACGGGAAAAAGGTATGGTCATCGCAACCAAAACCTGGATTCGGGAGTCGGTTACGCAAGGGGAAGGTATTAGCACCCCTCACGTCCATCGTACTCGATGGGATCCACGCTTGGTGTTTATAGGTAAAAGGGTGTGTTATCTATCTACGCTAATGGCTGGTCTGAAGAGAAAATAAAAGGACAGGACTCGACAGAACATACGGTGTTCTGGGCCTACGTATTCCCTCGTGCAATGGGAAAGTCAGAGTCAACGTAGTTCGACTTCCTACGTCTAAACGGGGGAAAGGTTGCTCGCCAGGACATCGCGTCCTGTGCCTACGTACTTTCATCTGAAATGAAAGATCAGAGCAAACGTAGTTCGGCTAACTACGGGTAAACAGGGGCTCTCACACAGCAGTGAGAAAACAAACTGGTCCTAAAGGCTCGGGAACCTACAACTACGATCTGGTCTCAAATGCACTCGGGCAAGAGAAAGGGGTAACAATTAGTCGTTAGCGGGAAAGTCTCGATCGCACAGCCGCGAGAGAACAAAAGTTAGTCGTTAGTGTGCTCGCTAGGATATCGCATCCTATGCCTACATATCTTCGTCTGGAACGAAGAATCAGAGCAGCTGTAGTTCAGCTAACTACGGGTAAAGCTACTCAAAAGCTCCTACAGAAAGGAAAGGGAAACCCTAAAACTATAGCTGAGAAACAGGGGAATCTACTTACTGCTATCACACCTGGTTAACCATCCTAATGTCTATCATAACAACTCCGCAGCGGAGAAGTCAGAGCTCCTAAGGGATCATGGCAACGGGATTAAACGACAAACGAGAAACTGCAAAGTAAAGAAATACTGAAAATATGCATGAATGCAACAACTAGACAAACAAGGCGCGAAGGCCGCAAACCACAAAGGCAAGGGAGCTCAGCTCTACCGAATACCAACAAGCAAAGCCACGCAATAACAAACAAGCAGAAGGAGGTCCACCTCAACTTCTCATGCACACAAAGTCTACTTCTAAGATGCACTTATTCAGAACTATCTAGATGAATACCTAAGTCTAATGCAACATAACATCATACAAGTCAAACAATACAAAGAGACTAACCCTGAGCAGGGCCTCTAACAAACCTGAAACAATCTCCTAATAACTCTCTAAACAAAACTCTACACAGCACCTTAAGCAAAAGATCTAAGCAACAACTCTAATCAAAACCTTAAGCAAGGAATCCATCCCAGTCTCCAAGCTTCAGAACAAGCTTACCAGAGAAAGGAAGCTAAGCAGACAAGCTCATAGTGCCTTCCTCAGGAAAGTACCAGGAGGTTACTACTCAGGAGTCATATCCTATGCGGCTCGACAACTGTGATCAGTTTACATTCCTCCTCAGGAGAAACTAAACTCACATGAAGGCTCCGGCATCACGGGATACTTGAGAAATACCTATATGCACTAGGGAACTAAGTGAACAGACTCATAGGACCTTCCTCAGGAAAGTACTAGGAGGCTGACACTTAGGAATCGTATCCTACGTGGCTCAACAACTGTGATCAGTTTACATTTCTCCTCAGGAAGAATTAAACTCACAAGTCGGCTCCAACATCACTGGATACTTAAGAAATCCTAGATAAACTAGTGGAACTAAGTGAATAGACCCATAGGACCTTCCTCAGGAAAGTACTAAGGGACTTCCACTTAGGAATCGTATCCCATGTGGCTCAACAACAGGTGATCAGTTTATATTCCTCCTCAGGAGAAATTAAACTCACAAGTCGGCTCCGACATCATTGGATACTTACGAAAGAGGTGAGAGGAAAGAATGAAAGTCATTCATAGTGCCTTCCTCAGGAAAGTACCATAAACTCCCTTCAAACTTCAGGATCTCGAACCTCACAAACAGACAACAAGCTCCTAGACTAAGCCTCAATCCACTGCATCTCTGCAAGCTCCAACAGGACCTCCATCAGCTCCCACCTTCAAGAAGAACCCACAGGCCAAAAAAACCACAAGAGACTATCTCTGAAGTTCAACCACAGTTGAACTTCAAAGTCAGAAGTCATCAAGACTTCTCCTATCTTCAGGCTCAGACAAGACCTATCAGAACGCCCTACAGAAATCTATCAAAAATCTAATGGGAGACCTACATGGCTCTAGGATAACATACTGAAAAATCAGAACAAAATTCCACACCAGATGAAAGAACTAAAATCAGCAACACAGACATATCCACAGACCAATTTATTCAACATCAATAACAGTGAAAAAATGCAATTAAAATGAAAATGCATGATTAAGCTAATATTTTTGTACTATAAAATCCTACACTGAATTACGAGTCTACAGAAAAAAGAACGGAATTATTTGACTAATTCTACCATTTTTTATGAATTTTCTAATGATATGCATGCATTGAAAATATTAAAAAACACATCAATTAAAATGGAAAATATGCAAAAAATAGCAAAACAAAAATAAAGTGTCATTTTTATTTTTATTTAATTTTCTTAACATTTTTCATGAAATGGATGAAAAGAGAAGAATTAAAAAACAATTATTTCAATTTTATTCATGATTTATTTAATATGGAAATATAAAAGAAAAATCAAAACAAAAGAAAATAAAATGGAGGGGGTTTAAACAGCAACAGATTCTAGTTATTATCTACATTGGGCCTATGCTGGGGGGTGTCAACAGCATGAGGCGCAGGGCCCAAATTTGAAATCAAAGCAATCAGAAAAAGAGAAAACATATGGGGTGCCGTTAGCATACTTTCCAGTTATTTGCTGCTATGGGCTCAAATGAGGGGTGCTATTAGCAATCTGGGGCCTAAGGCCCAACTCACTCACTCAGACTTTCCACACGCCAGGGGGGGGACAAGCAGTTTGGGGGGTGTACGCGCAGAAAATACGCTTGGGCCTAAGCCCAGCGTCCAAACCCTAACCCAATACACAGCTGAACAAAACTCAGCTCTCCTCCCCTAACCCTAGTACTGTTCATCCTCACCTCTCAACCCTAACGCCGCTCTGTTCATCTTTATCCTCTCCCTCATCTCTCGCTCTGCAACTCCTCTCAGCCTTAAACACACTTTCAATCAAATCTCCACAAACAAACCCTAATCACCATCATGCAACTAACAGAACTCAACAAAACCAGAAACCCTAACCTAAACATCTCAGGAACGGCATCTACAACATACACATGCAAGGGAAGAAGTTAGGAACCTGGAAAGGCGAATGATACTCGAAACTTGTTGAAGATCTTGGAGGCGTTACGTTGAAGCTCTCGCGTTGAGATATTACTGGAGATTTCTGGAGAACTTCCTTGAAGATTGAACGTCACTTGGAGCTTCTGGAAAGATGTTGTATGAATTGATGACGATTTCTGGGGATCTTGCTGGAGAATGATGAAGATTGGAATGGATTTTGGAAATTGAAGTTGTTCTGGGAAGTTTGATGGAGGACGAAGATGTTTCTGGAAAAATCTTGCTTGAAGGTGGATGGAGTTCGAAGTTTTCTGAGTTTTTTCTTGCTTGAAGGATGAATACAGTTGACGTTTTCTGGAAAAGTGTATGAAGATAGAGGCGTTTCTGAAAGAAATGGATGAAGATAGATGAAGGTGTGAGTGGTTCTGGAAATTATGGATGAGGATGATGAAGGTTTTAGTTGATTTCTGGAGAAATGTTGCTTGAAGGTTTGATGATTCCGGCGACGATGATGAAGGTGACGGAGGGACGATCGGAGGAAGAAGAAGATAATCTGGTGATTTCCTGGTGTTTGCAGATTCCGGCGAGTGAGACGGTGGCCGGAGTCTGTTGGCGGTGGCCGGCGGCGTGCTAGGGCGTTTGCATGGCCGCCGGTGGTGTTCTGGTGAATCTCCGGTGAGGGATGTGGGGAGGACAGATGGCGCGCATGCGCAGAGAGAGAGAGTGGGTGGGGGACACGTGTGGACGCGTGGTGTGATTCTGAGTGAACGTGTGGGACCTCTGCATGGCCAACACGTGGCCCTATTTATTGCACTGAGGAATCTGGATCCTTCCAGAAGTTTCTGACCTGCGCTGGACATTTGGACTGACTGGATCATTTTGCTGGACCTTTTTTTTTTTTGCTGGTGAAATCTGATGGGAATTGGGCTTTACCAAAACACCTATGGGCCCATTCGAAAATGAATAAAACTGTAACAAAAAAACTGAACAAAAAAACAGTTAACTAAACCTAATTAACTCTAATCAATTATTAAAAGTCTAATTAACTCTAAATCAATCTAATTAAATCTAAAACATGATTAACCTAATTAAACTCTAAAAAGTCATTAAAACCTAATTAATTCTGTATTATACTAGTTAACCCTAAAAAATCAATTAACCTCTAATTAACTCTAAAAATTCAATTAATCCTAATTAAACTCTAAAAAATGATTAAAGTCTAATTAATTCTATATCTCTACTAACTCTATTAAACTTCTAATATCACTTAATATCTATTAAAATCCTAATATTAATAAAAGAAACTATATTATTTTCTATATTCTCTAAAAAACTATTAAACCTATTTTAAAATCTATATAAAATTCTAAAATTGATTTAAAAATTCTTATAAAATCCTAAAAAGAAAATTAAACCATTAAAATATTCAAAAAACCCTATTTAAATTCCAGAAAAATCTATAAAGCCTGTTAAAAATTCACAAAAAGTCTATAAAAATCCTAAAAATGCAGATGAGTGCAAATGACCCCCATAAAAGCGCACGAGACCAGATCGAATCGAACGGAGATCCCCGGGCATCAGAATATCCCCAAAATTACTGAAAAATCACCGAGGAGCGCACAATTTCCCGAAAATAAAACCCCGATAATCTGGACTGGGTCTGCCATATCTGATAGACAAAAATCAAGCTGTAACCCTGATATCCCCTGCTTGTGCACAAAAATCATCTGTCTGAGCTGCGAATATGAATTTAAACCATGAGTCAGATAGGAGAATCGGTTGGTCAAATTTTAGGGTGCAACAGCTGCCCCTATTCAAGCGACTTGGACCTGAAGGGTTTGAAGAGCGCTCAGCCTTCAAACATTCAAAGGTACGAGACGGTTGAATACAAATAAAAACCGAAAATTTGCCAACCGCGAGCATATACTGTAAACTGCTTGGAGAATAAAGTCCAGAAAACCGAGTCCAGTTATTGCGGCACCAAACTGATTAATCATCTGATAAAGAACTTCCTGATTTGAATACCCGTTGCTTGCGATACCCCATATAACAAACCCTGAGAGCTGCAACAACATACCTGATTCTTTCACATTGCCTACTGATAGGCAGGAAGAAATATACTCACATCGCCCAAAGATGGACGGGAAGACACCCTGATTGAATACTCTCCTCGTCTAATGATAGACGAAAAAACAACATTAATCTCCCAATTCACATCGTCTAAGGATAGACGGAAAGTCACCATAATCTCCATATTCACATCGTCTAAGGATAGACGGAAAGTCACCATAATCTCCATATTCACATCGTCTAAGGGTAGACGGAATCATCCTGATTGATGAACCAAATCAATATTCTCATCGTCTAAGGGTAGACGGGATCATCCTGATTGATGAACAAATCAATTCACATCGTCTAAGGATAGACGGAAAGGCATTCATTAATCTCCATATTCACATCGTCTAAGGATAGACGGGAAGAAATTCTCTCCAAATTCACATCGTCTACTGATAGACGGGAAGGAATTCTTAATCTCCAAACTCACATCGTCTAAGAGTAGACGGGATCATCCTGATTGATGAAACAAAACGATTCACATCGTCTAAGGGTAGACGGGAAGTCACCATAAATCTCCATATTCACATCGTCTAAGGGTAGACGGGAAGAAATTCTTCGTACTCACATCGTCTAAGGGTAGACGGGATCATCCTGATTGATGAACCAAATCAATATTCTCATCGTCTAAGGGTAGACGGCATTATCCTGATTGATAAACAAATCAATTCACATCGTCTAAGGATAGACGGAAAGGCATTCATTAATCTCCATATTCACATCGTCTAAGGGTAGACGGGAAGAAATTCTTCGTACTCACATCGTCTAAGGGTAGACGGAATCATCCTGATTGATGAACCAAATCAATATTCTCATCGTCTAAGGGTAGACGGAATCATCCTGATTGATGAACAAATCAATTCACATCGTCTAAGGATAGACGGAAAGGCATTCATTAATCTCCATATTCACATCGTCTAAGGATAGACGGGAAGAAATTCTCTCCAAATTCACATCGTCTACTGATAGACGGAAAGACACCATAACGCAATTCAACACTCTCTTTTGAATTTCAGAATTCTTCTGTTTACGGAAATTGATGGAAAGATCAACATCTTTGAAGGGGCCACATCGTCAGTATGGACCGACGGGAAGAAAACCACCTTTTAAAGAATCATGTCGTCAATAAGAATCAACGATCACGCAAACTGAACATTCTTCGAAGAGCCTCGACATCAATAAGGATTGATGGCCAGAAAAGTACCTCTTGAAACGTCATCTCATCCAATAAACAGAAAGAGAACCAATTATCCAAAATCATTTTGAAGCCCCTCAACAACCAAGGATAGCCGGAGAAGACTCGCTGGGGAAACACGTCATCATATGTATGATCTGGCAATGAGAAACCCGCTGAACAGTAGCTCGAAACTTCACATCGTCTGCTGACAGACGGAAAGGAAAGCCACTTACTATAGAAACTCTATTTGGAACCCCATTGAAAATCCACCAAAACTTCACATCGTCTACTGATAGACGGGAAGAAAAGCACATCTTGGGAGAAACCCCTTCTTGGAATCTTACTGCGATCACCCGCAACTTCACATCGTCTATGGATAGACGGAAAGAAAACCACATTCATACTCCAGACGTCTAATGATAGACGGAGAAATTCACTTATTGGAGGAACACATCGTCAATATGAATTGACGGGAAGAAAAGTCTGTCGACATCAGATGACTGCTTGATCAAAGCATAATTGTTGTATGATCTGAGATACAAATAATCCGCTGAATCCTATGAATACTGTTGCTGGATAAATGCCCCTGAACTGATCACAGAGTAATCCACGCGCCATATGAGGCTGATAGAAAATCTGACTTATGCTTTGTATGCATATGCAAATGCTTTAATCTTTCTACAGCGTAATGCTCCATTCTGGATGGAAATGCTACGCATTTTGAAAATGTCATGCAGGTATGATGCAAGTATGAGGCAAGTATGATGATGCATGCAATATGCTAGCAGGCTCGAGCTGCCGGAGAAGGCCGGGTACAGAAAACCACTTCAGCAAAATAAATGCTGAAGGCGAGGCCAACTCTGCTGGGGATAACCCGGATATCACTGAATCGTCCTAGCAAAATAAATGCTGGGAGAGGGAAATCAACTCCGCTGGGGATATTGGGAACTTAACCGAACGCCTCGACGAAGTAATACCCTGCTGGGGAACATAACTCCGTTGTAAAATAGCAGACGTGCTGAATATGATTAGACTCCTCTGGGAATAGCTTACCCATACCAATGGCAAATTTGACTTTGCTGTAGAAAATGGAGGGAGTCTTCCCGCGTACTGACGAAGCTCGGATCCGGAAATTGATGCGCCAACACGGATGGTCTTCACAGTAATCGCAAACATGGATTTGAACTCTTAGGCTGTCCGTGATGGGTCAGGTACAACTGACGTTGGAAAACATTCTTTCTGAATACACAGCCTTTTGGTGAAGAGTCAAGGGATAGTGACACAACTTCCCGCATTCATCTCGCTCTCGAAAATCGACTGCATCCGCTCGAATAACTCTGAATGATCCTTGCTGGTATGGAAAAGACCAATCCTTTCTCTTCTGATATATCCCAGCTTATAGGACCTCTGTGGGGATAGTCCTTGAAAGGAAATCTGCAAATCTGTGCCTTGATGGTCTGATACAACATGCCTCAGCGTTCTGAACTTCTGAGAGATACCTCACCTCACCTGCTTCTCGCATAACTTCTGCGTGCTTAAGATGATCTACCCCCTGACTGCAATGACCTAGCCCCGATTATCTGATTCAGAGTAGTACCTCATGACTACGACGCATTCACCGAATCTCCACCTGATTGCCCCAGAATAACTGACTTCGAAAAGCTGACTTGACTGGGGATCACAATAAAGCTTGCCCCTGCTCTCGGAACATTTGGGCGTTGTACATTCTATCTTGACCATACTTTCCATTGTAGGAAGCTTTTCTGCTGTCAGGCGCTTACTCGCAAGTAAAACAAGTTGTTATGCATAAAAGATGTATTAATGCAACACATATGACAGCTCTGACATCCAATCTGTTCACTGGGGAAAAGGAAAAACAGTTTATAGCATATAATGCACAAAACATTTATCAACATCAGTACCAACATGGTAAGAGGAACCTTTTTAGGAGTCAGAATCGACGCGACCTTTACCGGAGTATGCTTTCGAAACAACCTGCTTCAATTAGGACTTTTGGAGGTTGTAACATGGTCGGGTTCACGGTTTTGAAAGAAAGGATAGAGGCTCAAAGTTTATTTTAACCCACCCGTTCTCCTTGATGTTCTCCCATCCTACGTTTAGCTAATTTGACCTTAGCGCTCACCTCTCATAGGCTGAAAGAAAAAATAGGAATGATAGTTCGAGAAACTTTCGGCTCTTGGAGTGACAGCCACTCATCTTTCGTCTTTGACACTTGAGGTCACACGACTCGTATTTCCATCGGGGATTTTTCTTTTGACCCTTTCCATCTTTTTCTTTTCATATCCCTAACTTTTGCCTGGACTGACTCCTTTTGAGTTTCTTTTGATTGATTTTTTTAAGTCCAGCGGGATGCCCTCATTTTTGCCTAAGTCATCTGTTTTGAAGTTTTCTTGACTTAACGGGCTTTTTGATTCTTTTTCATTCTTCTCTTTTTCGAACAAGTCGTGTGACATTGGTTGTCTGACTCTTCGGGGAATGATGTGGCTGTCCCACTCTTGATTGAACCATTGTGGTTTTTTAGGCACGACTTCTAGGGATGTGATTGATCCTCGAACGGACACTCCTTTTGCAATTTGGACGCTCGGTCAAATTAGCTAACACCTACCCTGCCCCAGGTTATGATTGAGGGTTTTTCGTTTTCAGAAAGAAACTCCTACTACAAGGCTCAAAGGGGTTGACAAGGGATTATCTTCCTTATATCTCCGGTGTTTAAGGGTTTGAAACAATGCCTGTACATCATCAGCAGGTTTTATTTCAAAAGCATACAATCGGAATTTGCATGTCGGTCATTTTCGTCATCCTCCCCAAACTCTTCTTAACCAAGTGGTGGACATTTGTAAAAACAAATAGTGAACATGACTGGATTCAATCAAAACATGCATATTTATTTCATTATCATCAATTTGAATGAAAGCAACAAGTTTTACAAACAAGTTTACAAATTCAAACAGGAAAGCAACTACAAATGCAAAGAAATGACAAGCTAAAACAAAGAAAATATGCTAGCTTCTGAGAATCGGGCTTTCACATCTGCCCTGCTGCTGAACCAGCTATCTTTATTAGAGGTAATTCGACGCTGTCCTGATCTGCTTTCAATGACTCAAACAAATTATAGAGCCCTTTCTCCTTCATTCAGATGATTTGGGGACCTCTCTGCCCGAAGCTGATTGCTGCACTGTCAAGCAAATCCTGCACTTTGTGCTTAAAAGCATGGCAACCTTCTATATCGTGACCCGGGGCTCCAGAATGAAACTCACAGTGCTTGCTTGCGTCATAACCAAACGGGGGAGTTCCCGTTATCGGTGCCAGGGTTCTTTTCTCTACCAGATTCAATCTCAATAATGTCTGCAATAAATCAGCATGGGTTGAGGGAGGCTTCTCAAACACTCTTCTCGGCTTACCACCCTGGGATCTTCGTTGAGCTTGCTGTGCCCCCTGCTGAGGCTGCTGCTGCTGGTATCGGGTTGACCCTTGAACACCCTTTGTATCAAATGCAACATTGGTTCCTTGACCTTCAATGTACTGAACACTCTCCTTATGCTTAACCATTTTCTTTCTCAGATCTGCCCCAGGAATTGGCAACAGTTGTGGTCCTGGAGATTCTGACACCATGGATTCCAGGATACGCTTCTGACCCACTGCAGCTTTAGAAACATCTGTCATCTTAGCATCGACTGAGACAGAAGCAATATACACAGCTACGCCGCTCGGCGTGAATTCAATATCGTGCGAGTCAATCAGGTCTTGAACATTGTGCTTAAAAGCGTGACAACCCTCGATGTCGTGTCCGAATGCCCCGGAATGAAATTCACATTGCTTACTGGCATCGTACCCTTGAGGAAACGCTTTCGTTGGTTGTGTCAACGTTCTTTTCTCCACCAGATTAAACCTCAGTAAGATCTGCAAGAGCTCGGCATAGGTCATAGGTGGTGCCTCAAATGTTCTCCTTGGCTTTCCTTCATGGATCTTCCGCTGAGCCGGATGTATCCTCTGTTGCTGCTGCTCAGGTTCCACGTGCACAGGTGGCGCGAGCTTCTTCATTGCGGCTTCAAATAGCTGATCGTCTTCTTTCCTAATCACATTCTTGACTACTTCCATGATCAAGCTCATTTGGGTCTTCAGCTGACTGTTCTCCTCTTTGAGAATCTTCTGCTCCAGACGCATCTCTTGCATGTCTCTCATCATCTGCCCCAGCTGGCTTTGGACTTCAATCAATTCAAATTGACTCTGTTCCATATCTTTGAAGGAGTTCCTGCAACAAACTGGACGATGAGGAAATAAGGCCCACGGTTCTGGTATACCTGCTAAATACTAATGCAACGCAGAAAGCAAACACATATTCACAACGAGACAAAGAGAAACTCAAGCTATAAGCACACAGACAAACATCTCCCACACATGTTCAACCAACAAAATCAGCAGGTAAGCACAAATGAGTATGAATATAAGGACCCCAGCCAACAATCCTGGTGGTGGTCGACAAATACTGATGCACAAAAGCTAAACGGGTTAGGCAGAGAAACAGATGCGACACCCGGCATAGAAACCTCTAGAAACTTCCCCCATATTCAACTGAACTCTCTGATTGACAATCTTCAGAGCACACACTTCCTGTGGAGTCTTCCATGATATTAACTGACGAACCCCCACAACTGGAAGATGGAAAATCATTAATCTGAACACAACCCTGAGAAGTGATGCAAATACGGCTGGAGTCTAACAGATCTTGAACCTGACTTCTAAGCACCTTACAATCATTTGTTGAATGCCCCTGTGCCCCAACATGGTACTCACAGCGGGCGCTGGCGTCAAAACCTGGAGGATACGGTGGAATCACCGGCTTAGTCTCTTTCGGCACTATCAATCTACTTCTGACCAGATCTGGCAACAACTGACTGTACGATACCGGTAGCTGAGTAAACTGCCTTTCAGGCTTCCTTGGTCTTCGTGGAGCATGCTGACGCGATCGGCGATAGTATGACCGTTGACTTGAAGTGTCTGAAAACTGATCCTGAGATGCTAGAAATTCTGAGGTGGCATCATCTCCTTCCCACTCTTCTTGAGAACTGACAACTGGCTCAATCTTATTAACTGGGACGTAAGGAACACCTCGAAACTTTCCACTCCTGAGTCCTTGCTCAACAATCTCTCCCAGCCTCATCAGGCCCACAAAGTTTGTGCAACTGAACAATTTGTCAAAATAATGGCCCTTCAGAGTACCCAAGAAGACGTCAACCAGTTCTCTTTCCGGAAGCGGTGGTCGAACACTAGCAGCCAATTCTTTCCATCTTCGCAAATACGCCCTGAATGATTCATTCTCTGCCTGCGATAATTCTTGCAGATCAACAAGACTAGGAGTCAAATCCAAGTTGTAATCGTACTGCTTTATGAAAGCTCTGGCTAAATCTACCCATGATCGAATCTGGTTACTTTCCAATTGCACATACCATCTCAACGATGCCCCAGTCAGGCTATATTGAAAGCAATGGATCATCAATTTGTCATTTCGCACAAACGAAGTCATCCTTCGACAGAACATCATCAAATGCAACTTCGGACAGCTATCTCCTGTGTATTTTTCAAATTCCGGCACTTTGAACTTGTACGGCAACACCAGGTCAGGGACCAAACACATGGCCACAGCATCCAGGTTAACAGCATCTTTCGCTTCCAAGGCTTTCATTTGCTCTTCCAACACTCGGAGTCTTCTTGGATCTACTAACCCGGTCATTGGATTATCTCTCCGGTAATTCATCACAGGGAAAGCAACACATTGATTGTTAACAGGAGGATAGCGTTCATTTCGGGCAAGAAACTGCTCATGCTGATCTCTGTTCTCATCCGTAGGCTGTACAACTTGGTCTGCAGTAAGATTGTTCGCTTGCGGGAAGCCTTCCATAGAATCATACTGATGGTTGGACGCCATAGTAAACCCTGCCTGGGTGTTAGGAGCCTGGAAATTGCCTTCAGACATAGCCACCAATTACCAGTAACGGACTACACTGCTTGATTCTGCTCAAATCCGCTTCAGCCCCTTGGTCGTCTCCACTCTTGCCTCAAACAATTCCCCGAGAATCACTTTCTGGTGAAAACAAAGGCTGGATAAGTGCTCTGACCTGCTAGAGAAATGCTATGCAGTATGGCTTATGCAAACAGAAATACAAAAATGCTAACGTGCATGTGTGCATTGGAGATATTTTCCCCCCAATTCCAGTGTCGGTGGTAGCGAGACGAGGTAAACCATGAAGACAATATTTGGAAAAACCCTCATATATTGATTAGAATAACAGTCTTGTCCAGAAATTACATAACTATGCTCCATACAGCTGATATGACAAAGAGGATCCCAGCCAACATGCCTGGTGGTGATCTCAACATACAGAATACAAGAGAAATCAAATACGGGTACGGTTGCGGAAGTCCTCGACCATCTTCTTTGTCTCTGCGTGATCTGGTTGACAAATCAAACCTTCTATCAGTCGATCCCTCTTCCTGACTGTCCCCTGGATGTCTCTGACAAAGTCTTCCCAAGCTTTATCATTAGCACCGTCCCCAGGTTTGGGTCTCTTGGCATCTGCTCTATGCTGGAAATCTTCCAAATTCTTCATGGCATCTGTCAACTTGCGCTCGGCCTCGTATCGGCGACAGGCTTCTTCTTCAAGCTCTTCGTTCTTCACTTTGACCTGTTCTTCTAACTGAGCAATCTGTGTCTTCAGCTCTTCTTCTCGCTCCTTGCGCTTGGTCATAGTGAGATCCCAGTGTTCTCTGAACTTGGCTAGCTTTGTGTAGGCCCTTTCCAGCTCTTGCTTCTTGGTGGCCAGCACACTACTAACGGAGTCTACATCTAACTCTAGTCGCTTCTTGGTTTCAGTCAATTCCAATAGCGTAGTCTTCAGATGTTTCAGAGTTTCAGCCTGTTGCTTAGAAATATATCCTGTTTCAATATTTTCATGCCGAAGCTGGGCATTCTCCTGCTCTAAAGCCTCTTTAGCCCTGGCTAGCTCTTCTTTCTCCGCCATCAGCTGCTTGTAGACCTGAATGTCCACAGTGGTAGGCTCCTCTACCGGAGGAGGATGCAATGGCTGAACTGCTGGATACGGCATAAGGAACTTCACAGCTCGCTCACGAATCCATTCTACATATGGGCTAGGACCTCGAGTATCCCCTCTGCTACCTGAAAGCTTCCCTCTCTTGTGCAAGTTTTTCCAGGCTTTCTCAAGTTTGGTCAGCATCTCTTTCCCTATTGCCCCAGTGAGATACAGAGATTCCTGTATCTCCTCGGGCTTTGGCGCTCCTTGAGGTATATACCCAAATTGCTTGATCAATACAGAAGGGTTATAGTTGACACAACCTTTCCTTCCTATTAACGGAACATTCGGGAATCCTTCGCCTTTGAGTATGACTTCAGCTCCAAATACCTCTTTATTGGTCCATACCACGTTCTCGGCAGTTAATCCCATTAAGCGCTCGGGCCATCCTAGAGAATTGATAGAGGTGACAAAAGGGCCCGACTTAGGCAAATGACTGGTGAACCACCTGCATAGGAGAGGTACACAGCAAGACACATTCCTTCCTCGTCGCTTTTCATTCTGGTAATGAGTTGAATGGTGGATATCTCCCAGCAAAGTAGGAACTGGGTTTCCCGCAGCCAAAAGATAGAAGGCATCAGAATCAACAAAATCAGGAATGTTCGGGAATAACACGATGCCATACACACATACAGCAAGAATGACGTCAAAAACACCCCAGTTACCCTTCTGGGCATACTCTCGAGCCTTCTCCACTAAGACATCCAACGGAAATCCCCATACATCTCCTCTTCTGATCATCTTCCCAGACAGCTCAGACTCTTTCAAGCACAGGATGGCAGAAAGCTCAGCCAGCTTAGGCTCAGCGTCCGTACGATAAAAAGGCATCTGCTCACGGATCGGTATATCCAGAAGTGCAGAGTACTCCTCCAGGGTAGGAGCCAAAACAAAGTCGGGGAATACAAAACACCTGAGCTCCGCGTCGTAGAACTGTAACAGAGTATAGATGCCGCTGGTCTCGTAGGCAGATGGCTGATAAACGTAGGTCAGAATCCTCCCATATCTCTTTCTGAAGTCACCCATTCCCCTCTTCTTAGCGATAGCCATCAATTCTAACAATAGACTGATATTCGGCGACGGAAACTTATAGGGCAATACTCTCTTCAGGTTTTCCATGTCTTGCTAGGAGCGAACACCAGAACTGGAAGGGAAAATATGTACCTGCAATACACACACGTTAGTTGAATGCAGATGGTAATGCAATGATGCAATATGATAAATAATGCAATCTGCGAACACAGGGGCTATGCTGTAGCCTGAAGAGGAATATCTCTGTGATCAAGAACAGAAAACCAACACGGCCATCAGAGCCTCATGCCACTAACTACCATCTGATACTCAAAATATCAATCCCCTGGTAAGAAAACCATCTGAACCCCTGTATCTGACGAGAATACCATCTGATAATAGCCTCAACCTCAGATAAGAAACCCATCTGACCCAGACAACACACCTGGAGATGAATCAAGAACACCATCTGATAAAAGTACTGAATCATGGTTTCTGAAGGCCAGTTTTCCTGCAATAACCCGGTCCCTCTCACAGGTAGGATAAACCTAATCCACGGACAAAGGTACGGCATCCTATGCGGTCATCAGCGTCACAGACTTTCATGAGTGACGATACGATTCCCAGAAGGAGTGGCATCATCAAGTCATGAAGAGGCCTCACTTAGCTGACTTCCAAATGATCGGTCCCCAGAGTCGACAATCCTCACGTCTGGACTCCCCTCAGATCCTCAGGACCGGAAAGGAGCACCTCTGCAAGAATCTCGTCTGAGCGCAGATTTTCGTAGGGAACTGTGCCTGCTCAGCAGACAGGTTCGTCTACTACTTCTCCACAACTATATCTAGGTGTGTACTCAAGCCCAGGTCCGGCTTTCCACTCACAGTAACCTCCCTTTGCCCACAGCAATAATCATGATAATATAATGCTGGAAAATAAATGCGGAAAGGTAAAGGCACAGAAAAGTAAAGTGCAGAAAAGTAAAATACAATATGCACAACACCCAACCAATAAACACCCAAGCGCTAGGATTGACTCGCGTAGGGGATGGGAAACGGTCCCAGCATAAGGGATGGGAAAAGTCCCTAGATGCTATAATGTCCCCAGCAGAGTCGCCAGCTGTCGCTACTGCGAAAATCGGCGCCGGCTTGACAGGAGAGTCGCCACCGTGCGTTATTTATCCCTCAGAGCGGGAAAGGAAACGCTCGAAGTAAACCTCGCAAAGACGGGAAAAAGGTATGGTCATCGCAACCAAAACCTGGATTCGGGAGTCGGTTACGCAAGGGGAAGGTATTAGCACCCCTCACGTCCATCGTACTCGATGGGATCCACGCTTGGTGTTTATAGGTAAAAGGGTGTGTTATCTATCTACGCTAATGGCTGGTCTGAAGAGAAAATAAAAGGACAGGACTCGACAGAACATACGGTGTTCTGGGCCTACGTATTCCCTCGTGCAATGGGAAAGTCAGAGTCAACGTAGTTCGACTTCCTACGTCTAAACGGGGGAAAGGTTGCTCGCCAGGACATCGCGTCCTGTGCCTACGTACTTTCATCTGAAATGAAAGATCAGAGCAAACGTAGTTCGGCTAACTACGGGTAAACAGGGGCTCTCACACAGCAGTGAGAAAACAAACTGGTCCTAAAGGCTCGGGAACCTACAACTACGATCTGGTCTCAAATGCACTCGGGCAAGAGAAAGGGGTAACAATTAGTCGTTAGCGGGAAAGTCTCGATCGCACAGCCGCGAGAGAACAAAAGTTAGTCGTTAGTGTGCTCGCTAGGATATCGCATCCTATGCCTACATATCTTCGTCTGGAACGAAGAATCAGAGCAGCTGTAGTTCAGCTAACTACGGGTAAAGCTACTCAAAAGCTCCTACAGAAAGGAAAGGGAAACCCTAAAACTATAGCTGAGAAACAGGGGAATCTACTTACTGCTATCACACCTGGTTAACCATCCTAATGTCTATCATAACAACTCCGCAGCGGAGAAGTCAGAGCTCCTAAGGGATCATGGCAACGGGATTAAACGACAAACGAGAAACTGCAAAGTAAAGAAATACTGAAAATATGCATGAATGCAACAACTAGACAAACAAGGCGCGAAGGCCGCAAACCACAAAGGCAAGGGAGCTCAGCTCTACCGAATACCAACAAGCAAAGCCACGCAATAACAAACAAGCAGAAGGAGGTCCACCTCAACTTCTCATGCACACAAAGTCTACTTCTAAGATGCACTTATTCAGAACTATCTAGATGAATACCTAAGTCTAATGCAACATAACATCATACAAGTCAAACAATACAAAGAGACTAACCCTGAGCAGGGCCTCTAACAAACCTGAAACAATCTCCTAATAACTCTCTAAACAAAACTCTACACAGCACCTTAAGCAAAAGATCTAAGCAACAACTCTAATCAAAACCTTAAGCAAGGAATCCATCCCAGTCTCCAAGCTTCAGAACAAGCTTACCAGAGAAAGGAAGCTAAGCAGACAAGCTCATAGTGCCTTCCTCAGGAAAGTACCAGGAGGTTACTACTCAGGAGTCATATCCTATGCGGCTCGACAACTGTGATCAGTTTACATTCCTCCTCAGGAGAAACTAAACTCACATGAAGGCTCCGGCATCACGGGATACTTGAGAAATACCTATATGCACTAGGGAACTAAGTGAACAGACTCATAGGACCTTCCTCAGGAAAGTACTAGGAGGCTGACACTTAGGAATCGTATCCTACGTGGCTCAACAACTGTGATCAGTTTACATTTCTCCTCAGGAAGAATTAAACTCACAAGTCGGCTCCAACATCACTGGATACTTAAGAAATCCTAGATAAACTAGTGGAACTAAGTGAATAGACCCATAGGACCTTCCTCAGGAAAGTACTAAGGGACTTCCACTTAGGAATCGTATCCCATGTGGCTCAACAACAGGTGATCAGTTTATATTCCTCCTCAGGAGAAATTAAACTCACAAGTCGGCTCCGACATCATTGGATACTTACGAAAGAGGTGAGAGGAAAGAATGAAAGTCATTCATAGTGCCTTCCTCAGGAAAGTACCATAAACTCCCTTCAAACTTCAGGATCTCGAACCTCACAAACAGACAACAAGCTCCTAGACTAAGCCTCAATCCACTGCATCTCTGCAAGCTCCAACAGGACCTCCATCAGCTCCCACCTTCAAGAAGAACCCACAGGCCAAAAAAACCACAAGAGACTATCTCTGAAGTTCAACCACAGTTGAACTTCAAAGTCAGAAGTCATCAAGACTTCTCCTATCTTCAGGCTCAGACAAGACCTATCAGAACGCCCTACAGAAATCTATCAAAAATCTAATGGGAGACCTACATGGCTCTAGGATAACATACTGAAAAATCAGAACAAAATTCCACACCAGATGAAAGAACTAAAATCAGCAACACAGACATATCCACAGACCAATTTATTCAACATCAATAACAGTGAAAAAATGCAATTAAAATGAAAATGCATGATTAAGCTAATATTTTTGTACTATAAAATCCTACACTGAATTACGAGTCTACAGAAAAAAGAACGGAATTATTTGACTAATTCTACCATTTTTTATGAATTTTCTAATGATATGCATGCATTGAAAATATTAAAAAACACATCAATTAAAATGGAAAATATGCAAAAAATAGCAAAACAAAAATAAAGTGTCATTTTTATTTTTATTTAATTTTCTTAACATTTTTCATGAAATGGATGAAAAGAGAAGAATTAAAAAACAATTATTTCAATTTTATTCATGATTTATTTAATATGGAAATATAAAAGAAAAATCAAAACAAAAGAAAATAAAATGGAGGGGGTTTAAACAGCAACAGATTCTAGTTATTATCTACATTGGGCCTATGCTGGGGGGTGTCAACAGCATGAGGCGCAGGGCCCAAATTTGAAATCAAAGCAATCAGAAAAAGAGAAAACATATGGGGTGCCGTTAGCATACTTTCCAGTTATTTGCTGCTATGGGCTCAAATGAGGGGTGCTATTAGCAATCTGGGGCCTAAGGCCCAACTCACTCACTCAGACTTTCCACACGCCAGGGGGGGGACAAGCAGTTTGGGGGGTGTACGCGCAGAAAATACGCTTGGGCCTAAGCCCAGCGTCCAAACCCTAACCCAATACACAGCTGAACAAAACTCAGCTCTCCTCCCCTAACCCTAGTACTGTTCATCCTCACCTCTCAACCCTAACGCCGCTCTGTTCATCTTTATCCTCTCCCTCATCTCTCGCTCTGCAACTCCTCTCAGCCTTAAACACACTTTCAATCAAATCTCCACAAACAAACCCTAATCACCATCATGCAACTAACAGAACTCAACAAAACCAGAAACCCTAACCTAAACATCTCAGGAACGGCATCTACAACATACACATGCAAGGGAAGAAGTTAGGAACCTGGAAAGGCGAATGATACTCGAAACTTGTTGAAGATCTTGGAGGCGTTACGTTGAAGCTCTCGCGTTGAGATATTACTGGAGATTTCTGGAGAACTTCCTTGAAGATTGAACGTCACTTGGAGCTTCTGGAAAGATGTTGTATGAATTGATGACGATTTCTGGGGATCTTGCTGGAGAATGATGAAGATTGGAATGGATTTTGGAAATTGAAGTTGTTCTGGGAAGTTTGATGGAGGACGAAGATGTTTCTGGAAAAATCTTGCTTGAAGGTGGATGGAGTTCGAAGTTTTCTGAGTTTTTTCTTGCTTGAAGGATGAATACAGTTGACGTTTTCTGGAAAAGTGTATGAAGATAGAGGCGTTTCTGAAAGAAATGGATGAAGATAGATGAAGGTGTGAGTGGTTCTGGAAATTATGGATGAGGATGATGAAGGTTTTAGTTGATTTCTGGAGAAATGTTGCTTGAAGGTTTGATGATTCCGGCGACGATGATGAAGGTGACGGAGGGACGATCGGAGGAAGAAGAAGATAATCTGGTGATTTCCTGGTGTTTGCAGATTCCGGCGAGTGAGACGGTGGCCGGAGTCTGTTGGCGGTGGCCGGCGGCGTGCTAGGGCGTTTGCATGGCCGCCGGTGGTGTTCTGGTGAATCTCCGGTGAGGGATGTGGGGAGGACAGATGGCGCGCATGCGCAGAGAGAGAGAGTGGGTGGGGGACACGTGTGGACGCGTGGTGTGATTCTGAGTGAACGTGTGGGACCTCTGCATGGCCAACACGTGGCCCTATTTATTGCACTGAGGAATCTGGATCCTTCCAGAAGTTTCTGACCTGCGCTGGACATTTGGACTGACTGGATCATTTTGCTGGACCTTTTTTTTTTTTGCTGGTGAAATCTGATGGGAATTGGGCTTTACCAAAACACCTATGGGCCCATTCGAAAATGAATAAAACTGTAACAAAAAAACTGAACAAAAAAACAGTTAACTAAACCTAATTAACTCTAATCAATTATTAAAAGTCTAATTAACTCTAAATCAATCTAATTAAATCTAAAACATGATTAACCTAATTAAACTCTAAAAAGTCATTAAAACCTAATTAATTCTGTATTATACTAGTTAACCCTAAAAAATCAATTAACCTCTAATTAACTCTAAAAATTCAATTAATCCTAATTAAACTCTAAAAAATGATTAAAGTCTAATTAATTCTATATCTCTACTAACTCTATTAAACTTCTAATATCACTTAATATCTATTAAAATCCTAATATTAATAAAAGAAACTATATTATTTTCTATATTCTCTAAAAAACTATTAAACCTATTTTAAAATCTATATAAAATTCTAAAATTGATTTAAAAATTCTTATAAAATCCTAAAAAGAAAATTAAACCATTAAAATATTCAAAAAACCCTATTTAAATTCCAGAAAAATCTATAAAGCCTGTTAAAAATTCACAAAAAGTCTATAAAAATCCTAAAAATGCAGATGAGTGCAAATGACCCCCATAAAAGCGCACGAGACCAGATCGAATCGAACGGAGATCCCCGGGCATCAGAATATCCCCAAAATTACTGAAAAATCACCGAGGAGCGCACAATTTCCCGAAAATAAAACCCCGATAATCTGGACTGGGTCTGCCATATCTGATAGACAAAAATCAAGCTGTAACCCTGATATCCCCTGCTTGTGCACAAAAATCATCTGTCTGAGCTGCGAATATGAATTTAAACCATGAGTCAGATAGGAGAATCGGTTGGTCAAATTTTAGGGTGCAACATGGATTACTCACACTCCGGTCATATAATTCGAGATGTTCGTTTGCAGCGATCGCTTCAATAATTTTTCTGATTCCAGTGGCTGTTGTAAAGTTGGATGAACCACCGGCTGCTGTATCGATTAGCTGCTTAGTCTTCATCTTAAGATCATTCACAAACATCTGCATTTGTTCAGTTTGATCTAGATTGTGAGTAGGACATGCAACCAATAACCGTTTGAACCTTTTATATGAGTCCCCGAGTGAGTCTCCCTCCTTCTGTTTAAAATTCATAATATCATATCGTTTGCGAATATACACAGAGGCAGGAAAATACTCATTCAGAAAGGCTTTTTCCATTTCTTCCCACGTAGTAATACTTCCGGCTGGTAAGGAGTAAAACCATTCTTCAGCTTCTTCAGATAAAGTGAACGGGAACATTCTTAACCTTTTAGCTTCATCTGTGTGTCCTTCAATCTTTAGAGTAGTGCTCATCGTCAGAAATCTCTGTAGATGCTTATTTGCGTCTTCGCTAACCTTTCCGGTGAAAGGTCTCCTCTCAAGGTGAGTGATTGTGCTCGGATGCAGTTGGAAATTTGTGACATTCACTGGTTGATTCACAATGGTCATCCGGTTTGGTTGAGCATTTTCCCCTCCATAGTCTCCCAAAGGTCTCTCCGCTGGTGGGAGATCCGCCATAGCTTCAGTATCTCTTTCTGATTCTGAACCCGAATTTGAATGAACAGAAACTCCTTCCTCTTCTGAAGCTAATAGTCTAGATTGCCTACGTCTTTCGCGTAGAGTCCTTTCAATTTCTGCGTCCAAAGAAAAATTAGCTGAGGGATCTCCTCGCATGAAAGTGTTAGACGTAGATTAGTAGTAACAAAATAAAAATTAAAATTAAAAATTGAAAATAAAATTTTGGTCGCAGAGCAACAAAATTTCAATTGAATTAGAATTAAACTTATATTCTGGCAGTCCCCGGCAACGGCGCCAAAAACTTGACCGGTAAATTAGCAAGTGTACTAATTGTACCGATGTAGTAATAAGGGGAAATTCCCCGAATATCGATCTCGCGGACTGCGTATGAACACAAGTTCTAAAATAATACAATTGAACAAAAAGTCATAGGGGTTTTGGTTTGTTTCTTACAATTTTAAAGGCCAAAAGGCAAAAGCAGTAAAATAAAGGTTTTAGACAGTTATGAGAAGCATGCTAGAGTAGGGTGTATGAAAAAACCTTGTAATAACCTTAATCCTTATTTTTCAGAAATCACTGCTTAATTCAATCGTTACCGGTTTTAAAGATTAGTTGACTCTAATTCCTTAGTAGAAAACCCTTTGGTATTCTTCCTATGCCCCAATTCCTTGGCGGTATAGGAACAATCCCAAACAATATATTTTATCTAAAACATTACGGTTACTATAGGGTATCCCCATTCCTAGGCAATATCTACTATAGTATTATCGTATAAACGCGTTAACGATCGTTTTTCCAAACCTAAGGTTAACCGTAAAACAAATCCTTATTTGTCAAATAAGAAAAGCCATAAGAAAATTATACAATAACAACGATGATTAGAAAGTAGTGAAATCCATTATTCAAAGGAAACAAGGTTATTACAGAGTCAATTCAGGGACACCCCCTAGCATTGGGGGGTTTAGCTACTCATAATAATAAAAATAAACTCAACAATAAAATTCAACATTACAAGAGAATTGGTTGCTTTGATCTTCAATCGCTTCCGCTCATGAGGATCTTCCGTTCCCAAATCCTTGATCACTTCAATCTTTATCGTGAAATTTCTTTCCGTTCAAAAGTTCAATCCTTATTCTTTCTCCAAACACGTATCAAATAGTTTCAATTCAAACTAATCACTAGGGAAATACCCACAATACCCTCGGGGATAACAAGAGTCAAAAATACAAGAAAAATAGGGAAAAAAGCGCTTCCTGCAACACGGGCCGTGTCAGGCAACACAGGCGCCCGTGTTGGCTTCCTGAAAGATTTTTCTCATGAAATTTGCAAGTCCCAGGTGTCACAACACGGGCCGTGTCACACAACACGGGCACCCGTGTTGTGCCACTGTTTTGTCTCCAAAAATCCCCTTTTCTGAGCAAATCCTGCAACACGGGCCGTATCACACAACACGGGCACCCGTGTTGCACCCCTGTTTCGTATCTGACTTCGCCTCCAACACGAAAGTCGTAGCTCTCTCTGTTAGCTTTCCGGCGGTTTTTAGAACGCCTCAAACGGATTCCCGGAACTCCAGTTATGATCGTTTTCGTGCAGACTGCTAAAGATTTCACAACAAAACTCTTCCGAAATCTTGCCATTTTTTCCCAGTTTTCGCTCTGCTTCTCCTTTATTGTATACCTGAACCTAGAAACAGTAAAAATACCAAATCGGCGCGTAAAATGTAATAAAAACAACTAAAATGCGACAATACAAAGCAAATGATTAACTGACATAAACGGTAAAATAACGTGTAAAAACCACCGATCAAAGTCCCCCAAACTTAAACCATTGCTTGACCTCAAGCAAAAAGCTTGGATAAATAATTTTCAAGTCAAACAGCACATCAAGTGAAGGGTTCAGGGTGTAAGGCGTGCCGATACTCATACGTGAGTCTTAGTTCCGATCGGCTCAAATCAGCTCTTTCGGTACTCATCCGTTAACGAAGGCATTACATAAACACATACCGCAGTAAACTTACGGACCTAAATCTACCTTTCGGCCACCTCTCCAACTATGCTTTGGGCTTAAGTCTTTTCTTCGATTTTCTACCCCTTTCATTCGGATAATCAGATTAAGGCCTGCACATTTGCTCGAGATTTTTTTCTGTGGCACCTTTATTCGTTTTCTCGCTCACAGGCGTTTATTAGTCCACTTTGGGACGACTATAGAGATTTAACCGCCGTTAGGCTAAATAACCGGGTGAGGGTTACCCAACTTAGAAGGACAGGTTGTCTTTACCGTCATTATTCAACTCTTTTTTTTTTGTTGCCACACATCATTCTCAAAACAAATTTTTTTTTATTATGCAGGACTATCACAATGAACTAATCGGGGTATACTTTTCAAATCCAAGTACTATGGCACAAATCTACACGTTGGACTCGTTTCCTTACTCTGGGGAACCTAGGGTGTTCAAGTTATACCTCAATTTCCAAACTTTCCCAAGTTCCTTAGTTCAAACTCCACTTCCCTTGAACTCTAAATACTTTCTTGACTACCTTACACACCTACCAATCACAAGAAAAATGTTACGGTCTCCGTAGGGGCGAATTCGATGTGATTTTTACCGAACTTAAAAATAAAAGGTATTTAAATGGATAATACAAAACGGTAAAACCTCCCCCAAACTTGAACTAAACATTGTCTCAATGTTCAAGAATCAAGAGAAGAAGAGGTGTACTCACAGAGATCCTCACAGAGGGGTCGATAGGTAATGCAGTACCTATTCGCTGCTTCCACGTTTTCCCTTGTAAAATCTCGTTTATTCCTGCAAAAACAATAACAACAAAAGAAACAACATCAATTCATAAAACCGTGGGTTGCCTCCCACGCAGCGCTTCGTTTAACGTCGCATGGCTCGACGATCGACTCCCCATTATTATGGGGGGTACTTCAACTTCCAAACTCTATTGCTCGACTTCTTCGCAACAGAATATTGTGCCGGTTCAGAGATAAGAGCAACTTGAAATGGTTTTGATTTTTCTCCCTTCTTAGTTGGGTTAATCCTCCCAATTGAAGGTTTGACATCTTTCTCCTTACCTTTCTTTCGACCCTCTTAAGTTTTTAAAGTGATTTCCTCATCAAAAAATTTCAAAGTGAGCGTACCTTTTTCCACATCAATATTGCACCGACTAGTAAGCAAGAACGGCTGGCCAAGTATGATTGAAGTTTCTTCATCCTCGGGTATATCCATGATTTGAAAATCAACTGGGTAAGTGAAGTTATTGATTGTCACTAGAACATCCTCTGCTAGCCCATATGCCATCTTGGTTGTGTGATCGGCAAACTTCAAGCTTGTTCCCGTATCGCTCACTTTTCCAATATCCAACTTTTTGAAAATTGATAACGGCATGAGACTCACACTAGCACCTGAATCGATCAGGACTTTCTTAAAAGTTCGATCCTTTATAGTACAAGGGATTACAACTGGTCCAGGATCTTTCATCTTGATGGGTATTTTCCTTTCTTTTGATATTTCCTTACATTGCTCAGTTGTGGTCTTCGGTTTTTCACCCATTGGTCACTTTTTACCTATAACCTCTTTCATGAATTTCTTGTACAGAGGCATTTGCTCAAGTGCTTCAAAGAACGGCATGTTGATTTCCAATTTATTGAACATTGCACTGAACCTTCCGAAGTCTTTCTCGTTCTGATCCTTCCTTGTAACACATTGAGGGAACGGTAATTTAATTTTCGGTTTGACCTCCTCTTTCTTTTTCTCCCCAGTTGACTTTTCAGATAGCACAGCTTCTTCTGGTTCTTTTATTTTTTCTCTTACCTCAAGTTCCACCTCTATGCATTTGTCCTCCTTTGTTTCCTCCTCTTCTATCACTTTCTGATTTCTTGTTGTGACAACATTCATACTCTCTTGATTTTTCGGATTCGGTACTGTCGCACTTGGAAGGGTTCCTTAAGCGTGTGTTGAGAGGTGTTGGGCTATCTGTCCCATTTGCGACTCAAGGTTTTTGATGGAAGCTGTGTTGTTCCTTTGAATGTTTCGGGTCTCTTCTTGGAATTGCATACTTTGAGATGCCATTCTTTCAATAGCTAACTCCCATTCTGTTTTTTGAGGAGCCTATTGTTGTTGCTGTTGCGGATATGGGGGTTGATTTGGGTCTTTCCAGGAAAAGTTAGGATGATTCTGCCATGCTGGATTATATGTATTGGAATAAGGATTGTTTTGCCTCAAAAATTTTATCTCTTCAACTTGTTGAGTAGTTGCAAGACAATGCACAGTATAATGGGGACCATTACAAACCTCACAACTAATAGATTGGACAGGTTGAACTTGAGCTACAGTTTCAGTACTCATATTCATCCCTTTAAGCCTTCTTTCCACTTCAGCCTTGATTCAATCTTCCATGTTCACCACTTGCTCTGCTGGTTTCAATTCAACTGTTCCTTCTGGATTACTCACACTCCGGTCATATAATTCGAGATGTTCGTTTGCAGCGATCGCTTCAATAATTTTTCTGATTCCAGTGGCTGTTGTAAAGTTGGATGAACCACTGGCTGCTGTATCGATTAGCTGCTTAGTCTTCATCTTAAGATCATTCACAAACATCTGCATCTGTTCAGTTTGATCTAGATTGTGAGTAGGACATGCAACCAATAACCGTTTGAACCTTTTATATGAGTCCCCGAGTGAGTCTCCCTCCTTCTGTTTAAAATTCATAATATCATATCGTTTGCGAATATACACAGAGGCAGGAAAATACTCATTCAGAAAGGCTTTTTCCATTTCTTCCCACGTAGTAATACTTCCGGCTGGTAAGGAGTAAAACCATTCTTCAGCTTCTTCAGATAAAGTGAACGGGAACATTCTTAACCTTTTAGCTTCATCTGTGTGTCCTTCAATCTTTAGAGTAGTGCTCATCATCAGAAATCTCTGTAGATGCTTATTTGCGTCTTCGCTAACCTTTCCGGTGAAAGGTCTCCTCTCAAGGTGAGTGATTGTGCTCGGATGCAGTTGGAAATTTGTGACATTCACTGGTTGATTCACAATGGTCATCCGGTTTGGTTGAGCATTTTCCCCTCCATAGTCTCCCAAAGGTCTCTCCGCTGGTGGGAGATCCGCCATAGCTTCAGTATCTCTTTCTGATTCTGAACCCGAATTTGAATGAACAGAAACTCCTTCCTCTTCTGAAGCTAATAGTCTAGATTGCCTACGTCTTTCGCGTAGAGTCCTTTCAATTTCTGCGTCCAAAGAAAAATTAGCTGAGGGATCTCCTCGCATGAAAGTGTTAGACGTAGATTAGTAGTAACAAAATAAAAATTAAAATTAAAAATTGAAAATAAAATTTTGGTCGCAGAGCAACAAAATTTCAATTGAATTAGAATTAAACTTATATTCTGGCAGTCCCCGGCAACGGCGCCAAAAACTTGACCGGTAAATTAGCAAGTGTACTAATTGTACCGATGTAGTAATAAGGGGAAATTCCCCGAATATCGATCTCGCGGACTGCGTATGAACACAAGTTCTAAAATAATACAATTGAACAAAAAGTCATAGGGGTTTTGGTTTGTTTCTTACAATTTTAAAGGCCAAAAGGCAAAAGCAGTAAAATAAAGGTTTTAGACAGTTATGAGAAGCATGCTAGAGTAGGGTGTATGAAAAAACCTTGTAATAACCTTAATCCTTATTTTTCAGAAATCACTGCTCAATTCAATCGTTACCGGTTTTAAAGATTAGTTGACTCTAATTCCTTAGTAGAAAACCCTTTGGTATTCTTCCTATGCCCCAATTCCTTGGCGGTATAGGAACAATCCCAAACAATATATTTTATCTAAAACATTACGGTTACTATAGGGTATCCCCATTCCTAGGCAATATCTACAATAGTATTATCGTATAAACGCGTTAACGATCGTTTTTCCAAACCTAAGGTTAACCGTAAAACAAATCCTTATTTGTCAAATAAGAAAAGCCATAAGAAAATTATACAATAACAACGATGATTAGAAAGTAGTGAAATCCATTATTCAAAGGAAACAAGGTTATTACAGAGTCAATTCAGGGACACCCCCTAGCATTGGGGGGTTTAGCTACTCATAATAATAAAAATAAACTCAACAATAAAATTCAACATTATAAGAGAATTGGTTGCTTTGATCTTCAATCGCTTCCGCTCAAGAGGATCTTTCGTTCCCAAATCCTTGATCACTTCAATCTTTATCGTGAAATTTCTTTTCCGTTCAAAAGTTCAATCCTTATTCTTTCTCCAAACACGTATCAAATAGTTTCAATTCAAACTAATCACTAGGGAAATACCCACAATACCCTCGGGGATCACAAGAGTCAAAAATACAAGAAAAATAGGGAAAAAAGCGCTTCCTGCAACACGGGCCGTGTCAGGCAACACGGGCGCCCGTGTTGGTTTCCTGAAAGATTTTTCGCGTGAAATTTGCAAGTCCCAGGTGTCACAACACGGGCCGTGTCACACAACACGGGCACCCGTGTTGTGACACTGTTTTTTCTCCAAAAGTCGCCTTTTCTGAGCAAATCCTGCAACACGGGCCGTATCACACAACACGGGCACCCGTGTTACACCCCTGTTTCGAATCTGACTTCGACTCCAACATGAAAGTCGTAGCTCTCTCTCTCAGCTTTCCGGCGGTTTTTAGAACGCCTCAAACGGATTCCCGGAACTCCAGTTATGATCGTTTTCGTGCAGACTGCTAAAGAGTTCACAACAAAACTCTTCCGAAATCTTGCCATTTTTTCCCTGTTTTCGCTCTGCTTCTCCTTTATTGTATACCTGAACCTAGAAACAGTAAAAATACCAAATCGGCGCGTAAAATGTAATAAAAACAACTAAAATGCGACAAGACAAAGCAAATGATTAACTGACATAAACGGTAAAATAACGTGTAAAAACCACCGATCAAACTCCCCCAAACTTAAACCATTGCTTGACCTCAAGCAAAAAGCTTGGATAAATAATTTTCAAGTCAAACAGCACATCAAGTGAAGGGTTCAGGGTGTAAGGCGTGTCGATACTCATACATGAGTCTTAGTTCCGATCGGCTCAAATCAGCTCTTTCGGTACTCATCCGTTAACGAAGGCATTACATAAACACATACCGCAGTAAACTTACGGGCCTAAATCTCCCTTTCGGCCACCTCTCCAACTATGCTTTGGGCTTAAGTCTTTTCTTCGATTTTCTACCCCTTTCATTCGGATAATCAGATTAAGGCATGCACATTTGCTCGAGATTTTTTTCTTTGGCACCTTTATTCTTTTTCTCGCTCACAGGCGTTTATTAGTCCACTTTGGGACGACTATAGAGATTTAACCTCCATTAGGCTATATAACCGGGTGAGGGTTACCCAACTTAGAAGGACAGGTTGTCTTTACCGTCATTATTCAACTCTTTTTTTTTTGTTGCCACACATCATTCTCAAAACAAATTTTTTTATTATGTAGGACTATCACAATGAACTAATCGGGGTATACTTTTCAAATCCAAGTACTATGACACAAATCTACACGTTGGACTCGTTTCCTTACTCTGGGGAACCTAGGGTGTTCAAGTTATACCTCAATTTCCAAACTTTCCCAAGTTCCTTAGTTCAAACTCCACTTCCCTTGAACTCTAAATACTTTATTGACTACCTTACACACCTACCAATCACAAGAAAAATGTTACGGTCTCCGTAGGGGCGAATTCGATGTGATTTTTACCGAACTTAAAAATAAAAGGTATTTAAATGGATAATACAAAACGGTAAAACCTCCCCCAAACTTGAACTAAACATTGTCTCAATGTTCAAGAATCAAGAGAAGAAGAGGTGTACTCACAGAGATCCTCACAGAGGGGTCGACAGGTAATGCAGTACCTATTCGCTGCTTCCACGTTTTCCCTTGTAAAATCTCGTTTATTCCTGCAAAAACAATAACAACAAAAGAAACAACATTAATTCATAAAACCGTGGGTTGCCTCCCACGCAGCGCTTCGTTTAACGTCACATGGCTCGACGATCGACTCCCCATTATTATGGGGGGTACTTCAACTTCCAAACTTTATTGCTCGACTTCTTCGCAACAGAATATTGTGCCGGTTCAGAGATAAGAGCAACTTGAAATGGTTTTGATTGTTCTCCCTTCTTAGTTGTGTTAATCCTCCCAATTGAAGGTTTGACATCTTTCTCCTTACCTTTCTTTCGACCCTCTTGAGTTTTTAAAGTGATTTCCTCATCAAAATATTTCAAAGTGAGCGTACCTTTTTCCACATCAATATTGCACCGACTAGTAAGCAAGAACGGCCGGCCAAGTATGATCGAAGTTTCTTCATCCTCGGGTATATTCATGATTTGAAAATCAACTGGGTAAGTGAAGTTATTGATTGTCACTAGAACATCCTCTGCTAGCCCATATGCCATCTTGGTTGTGTGATCGGCAAACTTCAAGCTTGTTCCCGTATCGCTCACTTTTCCAATATCCAGCTTTTTGAAAATTGATAATGGCATGAGACTCACACTAGCACCTGAATCGATCAGGACTTTCTTAAAAGTTCGATCCTTTATAGTACAAGGGATTACAACTGGTCCAGGATCTTTCATCTTGATGGGTATTTTCCTTTCTTGTGATATTTCCTTACATTGCTCAGTTGTGGTCTTCGGTTTTTCACCCATTGGTCTCTTTTTACCTATAACCTCTTTCATGAATTTCTTGTACAGAGGCATTTGCTCAAGTGCTTCAAAGAACGGCATGTTGATTTCCAATTTATTGAACATTGCACTGAACCTTCCAAAGTCTTTCTCATTTTGATCCTTCCTTGTAACACTTTGAGGGAACAGTAATTTAATTTTCGGTTTGACCTCCTCTTTCTTTTTCTCCCCAGTTGACTTTTCAGATAGCACAGCTTCTTCTGGTTCTTTTATTTTTTCTCTTACCTCAAGTTCCACCTCTATACATTCGTCCTCCTTTGTTTCCTCCTCTTCTATCACTTTCTGATTTCTTGTTGTGACAACATTCATACTCTCTTGATTTTTCGGATTCGGTACTGTCGCACTTGGAAGGGTTCCTTGAGCGTGTGTTGAGAGGTGTTGGGCTATCTGTCCCATTTGCGACTAAAGGTTTTTGATGGAAGCTGTGTTGTTCCTTTGAATGTTTCGGGTCTCTTCTTGGAATTGCATACTTTGAGATGCCATTCTTTCAATAGCTAACTCCCATTCTGTTTTTTGAGGAGCCTGTTGTTGTTGCTGTTGCGGATATGGGTGTTGATTTGGGTCTTTCCAGGAAAAGTTAGGATGATTCTGCCATGCTGGATTATATGTATTGGAATAAGGATTGTTTTGCCTTAAAAATTTTATCTCTTCAACTTGTTGAGTAGTTGCAAGACAATGCACAGTATAATGGGGACCATTACAAACCCCACAACTAATAGCTTGGACAGGTTGAACTTGAGCTACAGTTTCAGTACTCATATTCATCCCTTTAAGCCTTCTTTCCACTTCAGCCTTGATTCGATCTTCCATGTTCACCACTTGCTCTGCTAGTTTCAGTTCAACTGTTCCTTCCGGATTACTCACACTCCGGTCATATAATTCCAGATGTTCGTCACTTGCTCTGCTAGTTTCAATTCAACTGTTCCCTCCGGATTACTCACACTCTGCTAGTTTCAATTCAACTGTTCCACACTAGGGAAATACCCACAATACCCTCGGGGATCACAAGAGTCAAAAATACAAGAAAAATAGGGAAAAAAAGCGCTTCCTGCAACACGGGCCGTGTCAGGCAACACGGGCGCCGGTGTTGGCTTCCTGAAAGATTTTTCGCGTGAAATTTGCAAGTCCCTGGTGTCACAACACGGGCCGTGTCACACAACACGGGCACCCGTGTTGTGCCACTGTTTTTTCTCCAAAAATCGCCTTTTCTGAGCAAATCCTGCAACACGGGCCGTGTCACACAACACGGGCACCCGTGTTGCACCCCTGTTTCGAATCGGACTTCAACTCCAATACGAAAGTCGTAGCTCTCTCTCTTAGCTTTCCGGCGGTTTTTAGAACGCCTCAAACGGATTCCCGGAACTCCAGTTATGATCGTTTTCGTGCAGACTGCTAAAGATTTCACAACAAAACTCTTTCGAAATCTTGCCATTTTTTCCCAGTTTTCGCTCTGCTTCTCCTTTATTGTATACTTGAACCTAGAAACAGTAAAAATACCAAATCGGCGCGTAAAATGTAATAAAAACAACTAAAATGCGACAAGACAAAGCAAATGATTAACTGACATAAACGGTAAAATAACGTGTAAAAACCACTGATCACTCCCTCTCTCTTTTTTAAGAGTTTCTATCAATTTTCTTTTAATAATTTTTTTTTATGGTTGAAATAATTTCTTAAAAAATAGATTTGGATCTTGAATTTTTTATAAGATTTCATCAATATCAATGGACTTTGGGTGTTGATTTTATCCACCAAGAGAGGTGATTGATATTGATGATAATTTAATCGATTTAAGATTCAAATTGTGGTTGCATTTCATTTTAATTTTCTTTCTTCTTCTTTTTATTTTTGATCGATGAAATCTATGGATCATAGATTGTTGATTATCAAGGTTGTTTAATCTTCATTATTTCAAATCTATGGATGAATAATCATTGAGATAATTCTCCGTACTTTGGAATATTGATAGATTACCTTTGATTAATTGATTAAAAATCTTGATTATGATGAGATCACTACTTCTTTTCTTTTTGTGTGGCATGTTTTAGGAGAGTGATTTACATATCACTTCTCTAACATGTGTTAACACTAACATTTTATTGACCGGCCTCAGATAGTCGTGGTTTCTACATAAACCTGTTTACGATTGCTTAACATAGCGCTAAAGTGTCCCTTAATCGGAAAATGATCATTCGTGGCTCAAACCTATGTTTAAAAGTCCAAGTATGATTAGTTGCTTGTCTTAAGTCCAATACCTATGAAAATCATTGTTAGGAGGCTTTGATTCTATCAATCCTCTAATGAGTTTTCATTAACCTTGGTCTAAGTGCAAGAATTAATCATCATTGATCATATGTTCTAACCACTAACCACTAATTCACTAACAATATCCTTGTTTAATTTTGTTTATATTCTCTTCTTACTCCTTATTTCTTTACTTTTATGTTTCCATATTATCATTTCATATCATATATTTGTTTATGTTTATGTCATTTCTCTTTTGTCCACTTGGACCATACCTTGTTCAAAACACTAATAAAGGATAAAAATCTCTAAAAAACTTGGTGCTATTAACTTTGTGGTTATGATCTTGGACTCCTCTTAGACGTTGGACTTCTTGGACCTTTGGACTTAGAATTAGGACTCTCATTCCTATGCTTGGAGCATTGTGGATCTTAGCCTTTATTTGGCTCGCTCATTAGCTTATGCTTTAAATTGGATGGAATTCTTTTTGCTTGCTATGGAGTGTGCTACCAGTCGGTTAGATTTTTCTTACCTCTAGCTCTTATTTTGGTTTCTAGGATAGTCACTTCATCTCCTCCCCTTCTTAAATTTTCAAAACTATCTCCCTCTTTCAAAATCTTCTTGGTTTCAAACTTCAAAACCGCTTTCGCAATAAAACCTTGACTTTCGTCAAGTGATTTTTAAAATCTTGTTCTTCTTAATAAAAGTCAATCAATGTTAATCATGCTTTGACCAATTTCAAAAGACATAAAAAATACAAAAACTCATCAACTCTTTTTGTGCCTTTATGCACTTTTTCACTTTAAAACTTTTCATAAAGTTTAGACATGATTCATTTCTATAGTTGAGATGTAATTCTCCTATTCCCCATATTATTAAGACTTTGACATTTTCCACGTTGATGTTGAGTGATAGTCTTGTTGATAATCCAAGCAAATCCTCCATCTTTATGTGACGCAGATGTTGTCTTAATACTCGTGGGTGAATAGTCGCAGTTTTCTCCTTAAAATGACGACTTGTCTTTACATCTAAAATCAATCAAAACCAACAAATTTTTGTCATTTGTACCGCGAACTACGGGGTTTTGATCCTATATTTCACTTTGTGGGTACGTAGGCATGAGGCGATAAGCCTCTCCAAACACAAAAATCTAAAAAAATAATTCTCTTCTCATCTCCCCAATCTCTTTTCAAACAAACCATTTTCAAACCAAAAAACGTAAATATTTCAAAGGGCTCCTATAGAGTACTATAGGCGTTTTGGGTGCTAACACCTTCCCATTGCGTAACCAACCCTCTTACCCCGATCTCTGTTTCTTGTTCTCGTTTTAGAACTCTTTGGTTTTGTTCGCTCTTTTTCCTTTCCTTGATTTGGATAAAATAAAAGTGCGGTGGCGACTCTTGTTCTTTTCAGTTAAGCTAATCAATAGCTTACGCTCACGATTTTTACCGCTACACATAGCTGATGAATCATGCTTAGTGTTCTTGATAGAACACCCTAACTTGCAAAGAAACAAATGGATACAAAATATATTTTTGGTATTTTGATTAGTGGTCAGTGAAACATAAAGCATATAAACACAAAGGAAGAAGAAACACAAAGAGGTGCTTGGTGATCACTGCAAAAAAACAAACACAAAGATGAGGGGATAAGAAAGCAACCAAGCTTCTGATCTTGTTTGTATGCAAAAATGCAAAAAAAAGATGAGATCTTAGAATTAAAAATTAGGGTATAACAGTTTCCCCTATTTAAGTTTCTTCAATTCGGAGATATAAAGATTGAGATATTCGTCTCGACGGGATTTGAGATGCTTAAATATAACAACAAACCCAATTTTTGGTCCTAAGATACCTCAAAATGCACATGATATGATATGTAAAATGCAAAGGATTTTGTGGGGGAATAGGATGCCACAGAAGATAAACAAACTGCTGAAGAGAAAAAGAAATGAAAAGAGACTCCACAGGGAAGAACAAAAGAGTAAGTTTCCACAAACAAAAGATACCAACAGGAAAAGACCTGCTATTGCTAAGCAAAACAAGACTTCGCTGGGGCAAAGAGAGCAACAAAGGGGGATACCCAATTCCACTAAGGGAAAGGAACTCAACTAAATTGGGGAAAAGATTACCTACTACCAGACATATGGTAGCTTAAACAAAGGTAACTATTCTAGGAGTGAAAATATTACTAACTACCGGTCACTGGGTAGGATAAGCAAAAGGTATATTACCTACTATCAAACGAGTGATAACTTTAATAAGGTAATAGACTAGGAATAAAAGAAATATCAACTACCTGTTACTAGGTAGGAAGCCAAGAGATGTATTACCTAATACCGGTTACTGGATAGCTTAACAGAGGTAATAAACTCGGGAAAGAAAGATAATCAACTACCTGTTACTAGGTAGGAAGGGGAATATTACCAACTATCACACAAGGGACAGGTTTAACAAGGAAATAAACCTGAAGGAAAGATTACCAACAATCGGTTGCTGGGAAGCTTAACAAAGGTAATCAACCCAAGAAGGGAGAGAGACATTACCTACTACCAAACAATTGAAAGCTTTAACAAGGAAACATACTCAGGAAAAGATATCAACTACTTGTTACTGGGTAGGAAAAGAAATATTACCAACTATCGGTTAATAGGTAGCTTAACAAAGATAATAAAACTTGAGGAAAAGAAATATCAACTACCTGTTACTGGGTAGGAAGAGAAATATTACCTACTACCAACAAGCGATAACTTAACAAAGGTAATAAAACTTGAAAGGAAGGATTACCGACTACCAATTACTGGGTAGCTTAACAAAGGCAACCATCAAGGACCAAAGTTCAACCCAGTAACAAACTGAAGAAAAGCGGTCAAATAAGACTCAATACAATGAGGAAATATCTCAACTGGGGAGTTGATTCTATCTAGATAATAAACTGGAAAGGAAAGCTAAAACAATCATCTTCCACGAGGAATAAACTCAATTGGAGATTAGAAAGGATAACCACTTTCTTCTTAAAGGTGACACTCTATTGGAGAGAACACACACACTTTGCAGGGAAAATAGCACCAGAGAGCGGGGAAGCACCGAAAAAATGCAAGATCCACAATGCAATAAAAAGATGTTATGCAAAAAAGAATGAATGCACATGTAATGAATACGTGTATGAATATGTTAACAAAACTAGAAAAGGAAAACTGGGGACGACCAATCACCACAGTACAAATCGGATACTTGGCTAATCTCAGTAAGATGGAGATATAAATGAAGACACTATCAATGATTCAACTGAAGAAATCCTGCAGGGGATAAACCAAAATTCATCAAAGAAAAAAAATCCTACTACAATGCTTAAAATCTCTCTGGGGAGAGGAAAGATAGTGCTTGAGGAAATAAAACCAAAGATCATCTTTTAACATTAATAATCCACAAAGGGGATAATAACATGAACTTCACTTCAAGGGAATGAAAGATCTGTTGGGGAAACACATCAGCACAAACTCCTCCAAACTCTTCTTTGGGATGAGAAAATTAAAATGAACTCTAGTGGAAAAGGGTAAAAAACCTGCTGGGAAAACATGCAGAGCCAAAACTTTTATGGGGATGAGAAAACATCCATTGGGGAGTCACCAATCTGGTGGATTTAGAGAAATTTCTCTAGGGATTAACCGCCTTCAAGGATAAACATCCTGGACTTGTTAGGGATATACAAGAATTTAACAATTATAGAAAAAGGTCAAACTGATGGGATTTTAAATCAATACCCAACACAGAGTGGGAGAAAACTCAACAGTTGACTGTTGTCTCAATGCTTCCTAGAAGGGAACAACACTACTATAGGCTTGGGAGTAATTGAAAAAATAATATCATAACATGAGGGTAAAAACTCTATCGGAGATTCCATATCAAGGAGAGATGTGTATCAATAATTACAATTACTTAATCACAACCTTACTGGATAAGTAAGTCATACTCAGCTGAAGAAATAATCTGGATCGAGACTTGATTGGGAGACTTTTAGTGCTCAATTGGGAATCACTTATACTGGCACTCACTTGGGGAATATTGGATTTCACGAGTCCAACACATTGTATCAAACCAAAGGGAACCTACTGACAACTGTAGGAGATGGAAAGATGAATCTTCCAATAGTCAACCTTCTAGGTACAAATTTCTTCTTGGTGACTTTAACGGGAAAGTGTATGGATCTGATGAGGATTATCTCCCATTTTTTCACAATCAGTAGTAATAAGTGCACAACCACCACTAGGGATCAACAATGATAATTATTTGGGTACTAACAACCTTGAGAGAAATATGTCGATCTTGCGGGGATAACTAAGAAGTTAATCTCGTAGTAGAAAGGCAACCTGCGGGGGATTTTAAAACTCAACACGGAGTGAGAAAAAACCCAATAATTGACTGCTATATCAACACTTCTTAGGAGGAATATATGGTTTAGATTCGCCATAAGAGCAACAAACCATAATAGAGGAGGTAGAAACCTGTCGGGGATTTCTCATCAAGTTTTATGACAAAACAAAGATGGGATCCAACAATCACATTCAAACTTATGTATGCTCGATCATAAACAAGTTGGGGAAGAAGAACCACGCTCGGCTGGAGAAATATAAATCAAGACTTAGAAGGGGAGTCTAAATTTGGGATGCATAAACTAGCACTTAGTTGGGGAATGCACCAATAAGATTAAACTCTGCTTCGGAGTTTATCATCAGACTCTACTAGGGAGATCATTGAAAACCTACGCTTCGTGTTCATACCGTCCTTGGAGTAACCATTGACATTCCTTTTAATGTTCATAAATCAAAGAAAAATGTTTTTATATTTTTCAAAAACATGATTGTTTATTTATCTATTTGTTTCAAATATGATTATAAAAAATAAATGAAAATTTGCAAACAGAAACAAAATAAGAATTGCAAACAAAGAGACAAAGGCCCAAATTTATTGATAGAATGGTAGTCAGCAAATGGCGTGACCCCATGAATCATTACAAAGTTGAAAAATGGTAAATACATGGAAAGGGTTACATTGAAATACAATGACCGCTATTCTCCCTAAAAAATTTGAATTCCATTGTTCCCAAAAAATCCGTTGAGAATGGTTGAATGAGAATTATTGACAGGCAATGTTGCTTCAAGTGATCAAGACTGGCCTGGTGCAGTTACTTTCCATAATCCCTAACTTTTTCCTAGATTTCCCTTTCGGGTTTTCAATCTATCGGGATGATCATTTCTGTTTGTCTCTAATTTTTTCCTAGACCGCCCTTTTGGGTTTTTAGCCCACCGAGACGCTCATTTTTGCCTAAGCCGCCCTTTTGGATTTTCAACTTAACGAGTTGTTCTTTTATTTTTTTAGGCGAACTATTTCTTGACTGCATCAGCATTCATAAGACGAGTGAACTCTTCACCATGCATAGTTGTAAGAACTAATGCACCGCCAAAAGTTGTAAGAACTAATGCACCGCCAAAGAAATCTCTCTTAATAACATATGGTCCTTCATAATTAGGAGTCCACTTGTCCCTAGAATTAGTGGTAAAAGTCGAGATCTTTTTGAGCACGAGGTCGCCTTCTTTGAACACACAAGGTCAAACCTTCTTGTCAAAAGCTTTCTTCATTCTCTGTTGATATAACTGGCCATGACACAAGGTCGTCAGTCTATTCTCTTCAATTAGGTTCAACTGATTGTATTTACTCTGACACCATTCAGTCTCTATCAACTTAGCTTCCACCAAGACTCTCATTGATGGGATCTCAACCTCTACAGGGAGCACTGCTTCCATACTGTATATTAGAGAGAAAGGGGTTGCCCATGTTGAAGTTTAGAGAAATGTATGATATCCATGCAAAGCAAAAAGAAACATATCATGCTAGTCCTTGTACGTTACAACCATCTTTTAAATAATCTTCTTTATGTTCTTATTTTCAGCCTTAACAACCCCATTCATCTTTGGTCTATAGGGAGAAGAATTATGATACTCAATCACAAACTCATCAATAACTCTTTCATCATCTTATTATTCAGATTTGACCCATTATTAATGATAATATTGCTTGGAATTTCGTACCAACGGATGATTTGGTTCTTGATAAACCAGACCACAACTTGGTTGGTCACATTGGCATATGATGCCACTTCAACCCACTTGGTAAAATAGTAAATAGCCACCAATATGAAACAATGTTTGTTCGATGCTTTAGGCTCAATCATTCCAATCATATCAATTCTCGACATAGAGAAAGGCCATGGAGATAAGAAAACATTAAGAAGAGTTAGAGGCACATGAAATTTGTCAGCATAAATCTGGAACTTATGACACTTCTTTGCATATTTGCAACAGTCAGATTCCATAGTTAACCAATAGTAACATGCTCTCAACAATTTCTTTTCCATTGCATGTCTATTGGCATAGGTAACAAATGATCCTTCATGGACTTCTTTCATCAACATGTCTTCTTTGTGTCTATCCATGCATCTGAGCAAGACCATGTTATAATTTTTTTATATAGCACATCGTTATTCAAAACGAAACTGCCAACCAACCTTCTCAAGGTCTTTCTATCCTTCTTGGATGCCCCAAGTGGGTACTTCTAACTCTGTAGGAAACATTTGATATCATAATAATACAGCTTACCTTCTTTGTCCTCTTTTTTCTACAAACACATGAGCAGGTCTATCAAGACGCATAACATCAATCATCAACACATAATTCCAACGACTTACTTCAATCATAGAAGACAAAGTTGCCAGTGCATCTGCCGTCTGATTCTCATCACGAGGTATGTGGTGAAACTCAACTTTATAAAAGAAAGTTGACAACCTCCTTGCATAGTCTCTATAAGGGATCAAACCAGGTTGACGGGTTTCCCACTCTCCTTTAATCTGATTAATGACCAAAGCAGAATCACCATACACATCAAGATTCTTGATCCTCAAATCAGTAGCCTCTTCGAGAACCATTATAAACGCTTCATACTCTGCCATATTATTTGTACAATTGAACATCAATCTTGTAGTTAAAGGAATATGAGCACCTTGAGGAGTAATAACGATTTCCCTAATACCATTGTCATAAGTGTTAATAGCTCAATCAAAAACCAAAGCCCAATGGGGTCCAGGCTCTAGCCCTTATTCAGGTAATGACTCATCACAATCTTTAGCTTTCAAATACATCACACCCTTATTAAGGAAGTCAAACCTGATGGATTGGTAATCATCAATTGGCCGATGAGTGTTGGTTAGTTTTCAATTCATCTTAAAACTATGGTGTCACCTGCAAGTTTACATGTATGTTTGATTGCAGAAAGTAATAAAGTGAGGATATCATATCCACAGGGAGTGAAAGAGATTTATATTAAAATTTTGTAAATAATCTTTGTTTAAAAGAAGTACGGGCAAGGTAACAAATAAAAATTGATAACAGGTAAAAGGAGTCCACACCACAGAGCTAAAACTAATAACTAAGAGGAAGAAAATATCAAGAGAGTGATTGGTGAGATAAGATCCATTAATATATTAGTAGTCTAAATGTGTCAATGATATGAAATTTCGTGCCTTAGAAGGTCAGAATGTGATCTCATTGTGTATCTCTACAACATCAAAGCATGCATTACTAGGGCAAGGGAACAAATCTCTAAGCCTCACTTATAACCCTAAAATACGTCTAATTTTAATTCTGTAAATTCTTTATGACCTTAGCTTCTTATCTCTAAGCAAGATAATTTAAGTGAATATCTCTATCCTAATTGTTTAACGACTTTTATGATGAAATCCACTTGTTTCTGGATCTCTCAAAACAAGTTTTTACCTTTTTCTAAGTTGACCATTCTAAGAAGCAGGTTTATAGCACAAAAACATGTAACAAAATATGACACTAAACAATAAATCATTTTAACATAAAGACAACATTATATTACCTTCACTTTGCTCATCAAGCAAGTGTTTAGCTCATAGTGAGCTGAGTACAAACTATTGAACTGAAACTAGTTGGAAACATACTTAAACAAAATATGTAAAAGAGATGAAAACCTAATAGTAACTTGAAGTTCCTTTGCGTTGGATAAACAATAATTAATATTTCCAGTCACGCCAGCTCTCAGCAGTGAGTACAGGATTGGATGAAAAGAAAAACACTATCTATTTCTCATTAACCCTCAAAAGAAAATAAATAGCTACTTAAGAATATTCGGCTTGTGTGAATTATCCAACTCTACTCTTCTGAAGCTTAAGGTCAGCTTTGATAGACTTGAGTGTGGATGTGAAAATTTGTAGGCTTTGTATCTTGGGCTTGAGATTGAAATGAGGTTTTAGCCCAAATCAAATAAAAAAAATTCCCCATCTGTCCTTCATCCTTAATGAACATGTTTTCAGTACAGACAATAATGGGAGACAAGGCGTCTGCTGCAGTAAATAGTGGCGCAGAGGTGCTGGCGGTGGATGGTTGGTGTAGGGTGTGCTTTTCCATACGTGGTCCCCACTGTACTATGCTTTTTGTTCCTATGCATAATTGATCTTATATTTTTTTCTTTTTCAATTCTTCCAAGCATATTCCAGCCACGTAGGCCCTAGCAATGAATTCCATCCAAGCTTTTGGTGAATTACTGATTGTGATCCTTAGCAAATTTAAATTCTTGAAATCGTTCACAATCTAAACTCTGTCTTGGCCAGTCATGCCACAACTTTCTTTAAACCTGGCACATAAAAACTACAAAGGGAAGCACCTAGCATGCTGTTGCGGTGAAAATTGGATATCAAGCTATTAATTTAACTTGAATCTTAATTCTTTTACAACCAAACTTTATTTTATCCAAAGGAAAGGTATAACGAATTAAAAACCCTTTTTCGTGATGTAACGACAACGCTTAAGAGATTCGGGGATCAGGGGTTGGTTATACCTAGGGAAGGTGTTAGCACCCTAAGCATCTGTAGTACTCTACAGGAACCTTTTGTTTGATTGCTTGCTAGTTTGTGAATATGTACTATGGATTGGGATATGGATTAGGGATAAGTAAAGACCTAGATGGTTTTCTAAGTTTGCTCGCAAAGACATCGCATCTTCTGCCTACGTATCCTAACTAGGATAGAATCAGAGCAATCGTAGTTCACCTCACAAGGGAAGAAGAACACTTGATTATGATCAAGGTTCAAGGGGGAACAAAACATGACAATGTTTGTGTGGAGTTTGACAAAAATCCCTAATCTAAATTGTAACACTCAAAAGGGGAAGTAAGAAATCATGACGATGATTCTTACATAGTGTTGAGAAACTCTATCCTAGGGTTCTAGTTGAAGAACACTCCTAGTACAGGTAGGTTTCTTAGACTTGAAGCAAAGTCTAATGGTTTCTATACTAAGGTTAAAGTGACTTAACAAAGTCAAGGGAATGGGTGAATGAGTTATCCATAACATAAGGGTTATTGGAAAGATCTTTTCCTTTGGAGAGGGACAGGAGAGGCAACTTGGATGAGAGCTAACAAGCTTCATCACTTGGGGAAAGAAAACTTTGAACAAGACAACAACATAAAAAATATGCATTCATGGTGACAACCATTAGGTGAGCATGTGAAGTGACAAAAATGAAAATGCATTGGTGACAATCACAGCAGTTGATTAAACAGGAAGTGTGACAACAGATCAAGCTTCGGTGTATTTAGCAGATGAAGTAAAATGAACATGGTAACAACCAAAGATGGAATCCTAGCATGTTAGCTAACATTTAAGAACATGAATGCAAACAAGTATCACAAGTATATCAAAAGAAAAATTCATCTGCATACGCGAAACGATCACAGAACGTACATAACTTGCACATAGTCAAAAGAGATGAAAAATTAGGCAAACATGGAAATAAAAAATATGACATGAAAGTAGACATCAAGATGAATAAAATTCAAAAAGAATGGGTGAAAAATGATTAAAATTGAGAGAGATATGAATTTTTGAAGATGGGATGAAAAATGACAAAAATAAATAAAAGGGTTGCCCTCCTTAGGGGTCGAACCCAGGTTCATGACATGCAAGGCGTGTTTTGGCTAATGTTCTTACCACTGGGGTGGCTATACATCCATTATGTAAAGCCACGCCATAAATATATATGGTATAACTTCAAAATGAATCTGGGCAAACATGAAGAACCAAGGCCAATCACAAACTGATTTGCGTTTTGATTCATATCTCAGCCAAATCTTAATGGTTTTTAATGAAACTTTAGTCAAAATCGTGTGATTTTTAACAAGGAATGCAATGGTGGTGTTGGAATTGTGAAATAACACTCCTAAATAAAAACACGATAGCACATGCATTTTGAGTTTTGAAATTGCATTTTGATGATCAAGCACAATTCTAATCATTTTCAAATCAAACCAATTACATACACATACTATGAATATGTTGATGAATGAGTGTGAGCACAAGGTAGAGTTCAAAACAAACTGTGGTGAAGAATGTTGTTCAAGTTGCAAAATTGACATGTTTGATGCATATTGATGTTCAACTCAGTTTTTATGCATGCTCAAATCAAGTAGGTCACATAGACACATTGCAAATATGTTCATGAATGATTTTGAACACAATGATTGAGCCTAAACAGACTGTGATGACAAATGAGGATCAAGTCGCAAGTTTGACATGAATAAAAATGCATGATGATGTTTAATTCAGTTTCTATGCTTTACACAAATCAAACAAGTTACACATACAAATCATATCCATGCTGGAAAATGAATTTATACTCAAAGTTGGGGTCCAAAACAGGTTGTGGTAAAAATGTTGATCAAGCTACTCTTGGTGTTTTGATGAAATGCAAGAGAATGCTCAAATCAGTTTCAATGCACATTTTGATCAAGTGGATCACATATACACACTACATATCCATAGACAAATGAGTTCAAGCAAGAGAAATGGTCTGAGACAGTTTGGCATAAAAAATGACATTCAAGTTGCATTTTGAGGTTTTGGTGATGCATGTAAAAGTTCAGTTCAAGTCTTATGCATATTTAAGCCAAGTAAATCACACATACACCTTGCAAACATGTTAACAAATGAAATCAAGCAAAAGAAAGGGTCCAAAACTGGCTGGTGTGAAAAGTGGTGATCAAGATGCAAGTTGTGTTTGTGAAAGTGCCAGAGGGTATTAAATTTCAATTCCAATGCATATTTACACCAGATAAATCACACATACACCTTATATTCATGATATTGAGTGAGATCAAACCAAAGAATGAGGTTGGAAACAAACTGTCATGGAAAGTGTTATGCAATTTGAAAAAATGTTTAGTGAAATGCATGATGTTTGCTCAACCCAGTCCCATGCACATATAGATCAAATACATCATGCACACAAGTCAAATATATCTTAATAAATGAGTCTAAGCACCAAACTGAGTTTAAAAAACAGGTAGTCATGAAAATGATGTTTAGGCTGAAATTGGTATTTTGATGAAATGCAAAGGAGGTTATCAAGACATAACTAAGCATATTCATAACAGGTCAGTGCCTTAAGCAAGTTAAATACATGTGTACAAGTGTTTCTAATCATATAGACTAACCACAATTCAACTGGTAATGGAAAAAGCTCTTTGTGGTAAAAGTGAGATGTGAGCTGTAACACTTGTAAGGCCAAGAAAAAATGCAATTTGAATGTTAAAACCCAACTCAGTCAAGACCACATCTTTTTAAGAGTATGCACATGTTTTAAATCAGTGGCTTATGGACTCTGCCTTGGTGAAAACCTCAAATCTGATATGAATTAGAAAGTGATCATTAAGTTGCAAAAATGTGGAAAAACAGTCAGCTTCATTTAAAACAGAAACAACATCTAGCCTAGTGCAATCATGGTGTTCAGTTTTTGATCATATAGGTCACATACACAATTCATATATATTAAAACAAGTGGATTCAAAACATGAAATTAGTCTAAAACAGTCTGTTATGCCCAACATATCATAGTGATGCTTTATTTTGTTAAAGATGCATTTTGAATGAGATAAGCTAGGTCATATGCAAACCAAACAAATCAAGCATTCACACACATTGTAATTGTGACTTAAAAGATATTTGGACCTACAAGACAAGCATATTCCAAACAAGACATCATTTGGCATTTTGATGCAAGAGGTATTTGGATGGCAAGGCACAATAGGGGTGTTCTTCTTAGAGATGATGCAATTTCATGATATTGCAATGAATAAAATGAGATTTAATGATGCATACCTCTTGTAGACAGACTTGAATAAGCAAAATAAGCTGAGAAACCCATAGAACTTCAGCCACCTCCTTGCTTTGAGACTTTCCTTCTTTTGAAGCAAAATGCAAATGTTGTGACAGTTGGAGAAATAGGCTGTACCAATGATTCTCAATGCTTTGGACATTTGAGAAATGATATATGTGAGGTGTTTGAGTGATTAAAACACCAAGGAAGTGTGTAGAACAAGTTTTGGCTGATTTTGTGGCTTTTGGTCAAAGTGACTTGGTATGGAAGTTGACTTTTTGAATGGTGAGGTTTTTGAATGGTTTAAGGTTTTGGACCCCTTCTATATCATATTTAGAGATTGTGTGGATGATTGTTGGGATGTTTGAATGGGGAGAAATGAGTTTGGCAGCAAATGTACCAAGACATATTTTTAAAGCTTTTGGCAATTTTGTGATTTTGGTGATTTTGGAGTAAGGTGTGAAAGAGCCAAGGCTTGAGCTTTCTCTGGTTTTTAGAATCAATATTGTGTGTAAAATGAAGTGATGAGGGCTCCCTTTTATAGGCAAATGAAGAGAGGGGGCAAATTTGGAGATTTCTTCACATGAAAGAAAGGTTTTACACTTTTGGATCAAACCTCCACAAAGGGGTTTTCTTGGAAGCTAGGTAAGCTTGAAGTCAAGTGTTATGATGAGTTTAATGTGTCTAAAGTTAGGCTAGAGAGTGTAGGTTGATGGCTGTTTGCAGAACTTACTTTCCACCTCTTGCTTGTTAATAATTTTTTAATGCAAGTTGCAAGGCAACTTGCAAACCAACTTGTCAAAGCCTCCAATTTCAATTCTCTGCATAATCCTTCACATTTCAATGCTTCAAAACATCCAAATATCAGAAATAATAAGATTCAAAGGATGAGAAATGATCCAAGTGACCAAAGGATGAACTTATGAAAAATCACCAATCTGGGATTCAAGTATGAAAACACCATCTTGCCAAATCCATAACACTCAGCTCACAAATGCTATTGAGATGTTCTAGTACTTTTTAGAAAGCCCTCAAATAGCTTTAAAACATTCATTTTTTCATGAGTTTCAAATTCTCAAAGGAACTTGGCCAAAAAAACCTCTCAAAGTTGCCAAAAAATGAGCTTAAAAGTGAAATTTTTCAAAGTCTTTTTCCCTTCTTAAAATGAATTTGGTCATAACTCCAAATCTATGCATTTTCTGATCATGGACCACTTTGGGACTTTTGTAGGACTTGTCAAAAGCTTTCCAATGAGCTCTAAACCACTTCATTTGGATGTGTAGTTAAGGAGTTATGGTTTAGCCCCTTTCAAAACCCTAATTTCCCGATTTTTCGATTACTCCTTCATCCTTGATCGAATGGTCATGAAAATTGATAGGAAAGTGCAATATGATATAAGGAACATTTTTTATTCACACTTTGAAGTCCAATTCCTTGAATTTGAAGAGTTGACTTTTTGGTCAACCGTAGATCGATCGGTGACTACCGAGTCGTCTGTGGATACTCTGGACCTCCTGAGACTTTGAAACTTCTTGAATGGACTTTATTAAGCTATATGAACTTCATGGAACACAATCACACCATTAAAACATCTTCCAACATCAAAGTCAAACTTACAGTTGACTTTTCCTGGTCAAAACCCTAATCGGGTGCCCTGAAATACTCTGTTCTTGATTCTGGGGTAACAACCTCAAATTGGGTTCTCAATTGACATCATATGATGCCCTTGATATTTTTTCATGGTTGAATTAGCCTAAAACTTGGATTGATCACAAACCCTGAAGCTTCGATTTGACTGTACAAAGCCCTGATTCATCTGTAATTTGACAAAGACAAACTTGCACTGGGTTAAGGTTAGATAATTCATGAGAATGCTCCTAAAATGATAATGAGAATCTAAGGGGTCAAAATTTGGGGTGCAACACATGCTTAAAACAAAATAAGCTAAAACTAGTAAAATTAATTAAACAAACATTAAATTTAAACTAAAATTCTAGTGGAAAAGTCAACTGAAGTTTGACTTTTGGTCTAAAGAGGTTTCCAAAGCTTGAATCATGACCCATGGCACTCCTATGACTTATTAAAGTCTCCCCAAGAAGTTGAAAAGGCTCAAAGAACCCAGAACATTGAGGATCGATCCTGAAGATTTCAGTCGTTCGGAAGCAAGTTGAAGCGAGCAACTGAGGTTGGAAAGGCTCAAAGAACCCAAATTGAAGCAAGCAAGTCTTCCAACATCATTCTATGCATAACTAGTGAGTTCTGTGAGGATTTAATCAAGCATTGATGCATAACTTGCAAATCAAGAAACTAGGGATCATGAAAAAACCCTAATTTGAAGCAAACTTAGAGTGACCATAACTTCCTAACCATACACCTAAATGGAGTGGTTCAAATCTTGTTGGAAAGCTCTTGAGGAGACATACAAAAGTATCCTGGGTTGAAGGCCAAAAATTCTTAAATTTTGAGTTATGAGTGCATCAAGTTGTGAAGAATTTCAACACTTAGAAATTTTCATGTTTCTTGGCTTGTAAGTCAACTTTTGCTACAATCTTCAAGAGGATTTTTGACATAGTTCCATTTGAATTTTGAACTTGCATAAAACATGAAAGTTGTATATCATGTTTGAGGATTTTTAAAAAGTACAAGAGAATTTTCTCAACCTATATGGTTAGAGAGTATCGAAGAAGGCAAGTTGGGCATTTTCCATGTCACAAAACCAAATTCAGCATTGGCATTTTCTTACATAAACCCTCCAAAACTCTCCTAATACCTTGCTTAACTCATTCTTGATGTTTATGGACCTAATTGAGGAGATTATAATTTTAGGCAAGAAGTGAATTGAATTTGATTTGTAATTCATGTTGCACTAAAGAGTATGACCTAGGAGCTAATGCGTCGCATATCGTCCAAATGACATACGCTAAACACTCTAGACAATTGAGAGGAGGCCCCCCAATCATCATTTCCAAAATGCTTAAGGCTCGTAGCGTACAATACAAATCATTCTTTATTAAGTGTTTTGAAGGGTTTGAAGATGAGAAGAGAGAGACACACTCTAAAGGGAGACTAAGACTCAACCTAATGTTCTCATACAAAGTGCACCTATGATTGGGATGAAAAGGGAAAGTTACCCTAATGTTATCATGCGTGGGTTCAAGCCTAAGGTCTATCATAATCCATCTTGAACAAGAAAGATTAGAGGTCCTCAGGGAACATGGCAAAGGAAAACAAAAGAAAAGAAAGTGAGCACGGATGAGAAAGAAGATAAGTATGCAAACATGCAATGCAACACAAAGGTGAAGAGGGAGGAAAAAGGTGTGGGGTAGCAACCACCACAAGCACATGTCAACCTCTTCAAGAAAATAAGAATATGCAAAACAAATATGAGAAATGCGAACAAATTAAATTAAACAAGTTAAAACAAAAAGTGAGATGCAATGGGAGAAGTCATGACTCCTACAACCATTCAAGCATCAATCACCAAAGAAAAGTGGGAGGAAAAAGTGTGGGACATCAGCAACCACAAGCACATCTCAACCAAATCATTCTTCATACTCAAGCAAGACCAAAGATAAACATCACTTTGAACAACATATACGATAGTATGCATTCAAGTGGAAAATGAGCGCGCGTCGAAGCAATCATGATTAAACAATCAAGAACAGCGACATAATTCCAAAATATCTCACTCCGAATGCATCATACTGATCCATGAAGCTTCGAAGTGGAACGATACCAAACCAAGCATGAAAAACAACAAAACAGGCCTGCTGGCATAGTGTTAATCGATTAACACTAAAGGTTAATCGATTAACCATTGAAAAATGTTTGAAGATTTGAAAATTCGCATTGGTTAATGGGTTAACCAATTGGTTAATCGGTTAACACTGTGCCAGAAGCAGAAAAACAACAGAAAAACAACATTTCAGCAAATAAGCGCTTATCCAATAATCCGGATGATCACATAATCAATTATGCACGAGTTTAAACCAGAAATCAGTGATTCAATCAACATGTAAGCATGTTCAAACATCAAGATCTCAAATCATATGGATCAAACATCAACAAAATTAATCAAAAATGAAGATCAATATGATGATTATGCAAATAAGCTCAAAAACAGAATCGGATCTAGAATTGCCAACCTACAAAGCGGAGATTTGCTTTGGTGAATGTTGATTTACTTAAATTGAGCAGATCCAAGCAAGAAATCCGGAAATCCTTCAAGATCCAAGTGATTACTTGTAGTAGAAATGAAGATACACAAAAATTAAGCAAGAATTATCCAAATAAGCTCCTCTAAACCAACTTTAAAATTCAGATCCAAACTTGCACGAAAATTGAATGGAAAAATGGAGATGATGAGGATGAAGGATGAAGGCTTTAACTCCAGAACTCAATGATTCTAATGGAGAATCAAGGAATTCCAAGAAAGAGATTTAATGGAGTTTTGGTGGGAATAAAAGTTGAGAGAAAATTGAGAGAATTAGAACGAATTCTGAAAATGAAATGGAATTATGAGGATTGTCTTTGTGAGGTTTGGAGCAAATCATTTAAATACCCCTTAGGTTTGGATCCAAATGAGGTTTGGAGTGTGGTTTGTGAAAATTGGAATGGAATTAGGAATGAGAATTTGGAGGGAATTTTAATTAATTTGAAAATTAACCAAAATTCAAAATGGTTCTAGATCCTTCCCTTGGTGTAAAATCAATTTCTCATGTGATCAAAATGGACCCCAAAGTGGCTTTACTTGGAAATTCGCGTGCAAAGCAGAAATTTGCACTGGTTAATCGATTAACCATATGTGTTAACCGATTAACACCTTCAAAAATTCAAATTTGACCTAATTTTGAATTGGTTAATCGATTAACCATTTGGTTAATTGGTTAACACTTTCAAAATTTGAATTTTGGCGCCTTTTGGAGGGAAATCTGCACATTTTCCCGTTTTCAACCGTTTTGAGCCGTGTTCAGCCTCTGAAACTTGCTTTCGAATATTATAACAGTGAGAATGCAAGAGATAGCCTAAATATTGTCTTTTGATTTGAAAATATGCTGCAAAATAAAATAAAATCAACCACTCGATCGCTGGGAAAATTAAACGTCGGAGCCTCTAACGCTCGCTGTTTGGTTTCTCGCATCAAAGAAAACCCTGAGCCACACAAAAACCTTGATCCCCTGTCTCAAGAACAAAATGCTATGCTATGCAACAATGAAAAAATGCAAAGAAACATAAGCCAAGTACAAGAAATGGTTGGTCAAATTTTGGGGTACAACAGTATGATTTTGACAGTCCCATTTTTCAAGTTGAAGAAGAGATTGATGGAGAAGATGACCTGCCTGAAGAGCTTGCCAGGCTTTTGAGACAAGAAGAGAAAGTCATTCTGCCTTACCTAGAAGAAATCGAAGTTCTCAATCTAGGCACCGAAGAAGACAGAAAAGAAGTCAAAATTGGGGCTGCGCTGGAAGATGGTGTCAAGAGAAAACTGGTCGAAATGCTCCGTGAGTGCAGAGACGTTTTTGTCTGGTCGTACGAAGACATGCTAGGGCTGGATACGGACATAGTAGTACACCGCCTACGTCTTCGTGAAGAATGTCCACCTATAAAACAAAAGCTGAGGAGAACCAGGCCTGATATGGCAGTTAAGATTAAGGAAGAGATCCAGAAGCAATTGGATGCCGGTTTTCTTGCTGTTACAAACTATCCTCCGTGGGTCGCTAACATTGTACCTGTACCTAAAAAGGATGGAAAGGTCAGGATGTGCGTCGATTACAGAGATTTGAACAGAGTGAGCCTGAAAGACGGTTTCCCGCTCCCCTACATTGATGTGTTAGTTGATAATACGGCTCAACATTCTGTGTTTTCCTTCATGGATGGATTTATCACGCCGTGGGGGACTTTTTGCTACAAAGTTATGCATTTTGGATTGAAAAATGCAGGGGAAACCTATCAGTGGGCGATGGTTACTCTCTTTCATGATATGATTCATCATGAGATTGAGGTTTATGTTGATGACATGATCATAAAGTCACAAACGGAGGAAGAGCATATGGTTGATCTTTTGAAGCTATTTGAAAGGTTGGGGAAATTCAGATTGAAGTTGAATCCAAATAAGTGCACTTTCGGAGTGAGGTCAGGGAAGCTATTGGAGTTCATTGTCAGTGAAAGGGGTATTGAGGTAGATCCTGCAAAGATAAAAGCAATACAAGAAATGCCAGCGCCAAAAAAAAAGAGGTTCGTGGTTGTCGCATCGCTGCGAAGAGGGGCCGACAATGACAGAAGAGTCACCACCGTTCGTTATTTATCCCAAAGAGAGTGAAAGGAAACGATCATAGATAACCTACGAGAAGGGAATAAGACAGGTCATCGCAACCAAATCTCGGGTTCGGGAGTCGGTTACGCAAGGGGAAGGTATTAGCACCCCTCATGTCTGTCGTACTCGACAGGATACACGCTTGTTGTCTAGTCTATAAGGGTGTAAATCTATTTATGCTAAAGGCTTACGGGGACAAAAGAGAAGAAAAGAGACTCGATAGAGCATCACAGCTCTATGCCTATGTATTCCCTCGTGCAATGGGAAAGTCAGAGTGAACGTAGTTTGGAAAACTACGGGTGAAAGGTGGGGGAAGGTTGCTCGCCAAGACATCGCCGTCTTGTGCCTACATATCCTCGTTTGGCACGAGAAAATAGAGCAAATGTAGTTCGGGCTGAAACGACCACAGGTTGGTTCAAGTGTTTTAAATCAAGTAGGGTTAAACCTTAGTTCTAGCAGTTAGGTGTATGCAGCTCGACCATTGGAGACTTAGGCGTTACCTGCTTAGGGTAGAACCAAGAGTTAACAAAACTCTCTTTTTGAAAAAATGTTTTCCAAATTAATCCCGAAGGATAAAAAAATTTGATGTTTTTGTTTTTTGTTTTTTAAGACATGAAGTGGATTGAGTTATGGTTTGAAACTCATACCGCACTAAAGACTATGACTCGAGAGCGAATGCGTCGCATATCGCCCAAAGGGCATACGCTAAACACTCTAGACAGTTGATAGGAGGCCCCCCAACCATCATTTCTCAAGTACTTAAGGCTCGTAGCATACGACACAAATCTTTCTTTATTAAGTGTTTTGAATTATTTAGGAGATGAGAAGAGAAAGACTCAAACTAAAGGGAAACTGGACCCTAAAATTATGATGCACAATGCTCCTAAAGTTGGGATGAAAGGGAAGATACTATCCTAATGTTGTCATGCAAAGGATTGAACACCTATTGTCTCTCCTACTCCCATCCTAAATGGAGGGACTAGGAATCCTAGGGGGATCATGGCACAAGGCCAAGTAAACACTAAATAATTCACTCACAAGTGAAATGAGAAAGAAAAGAAATTGATTTGAATAAAGGACAAGCCACAAAGCACATTAATTGGTAAATTCAAAATAAATAAAAAAAATATAAAATAAAAATTAAAAGAAAAAAATAAATAACACAACAAAATATTTGAAAAATGATTTTTTTGGATTTTTATAATAGTTAAAACTAATTTTAAATAAATAAAATAAAAACGAGAAAGGAATAAAATAAAATAAAAAAAGAAACAAAGAAACAAATCTCTAAAAAGAAGAAAGTGCCTCCCAAAGGCTTGAATCCAAGACCTTGGGGTTGCAGGCTGAAAACTAAACCAACCAGACCACTCTCATGCGCGTGAAAAATGTGGAAAAAGAAAGTAAAAATAACAAAACATGAAAAAGAAAGAATATAAAACCAAAAAAAGCGCCCCAAGCAGGGGTCGAACACAGGTTCTTATGACAAAGCAAGGTCTTAAAGGCAAGGTTCTAACCACTGGGGTGGCGATACATCCGTTGTATCAAGCCACCCCAGTCCTACATATACCAAACGCACACGTGTTACTGGGCAAAACTCATGGTGCAAAATCAAGTGAAACTTCAAAAACAGTTTGATCACAACTTTTCCAATTCTTATCCAAATCTGATGAAATAAAAGTATATCCTGCTTGAAATTTCAAGAGGATCACAATGGTGCTATCCATTTTTCCAACTGATGCTCACACAATGAAATCCGATTGAACATGCAAGGTGAGGTCTTGAGATGCATTTTGGACAATCAAGATCAAAACAGATGCAAACCAGTTCAGAGAAAGGTATGCACATGTTCTAAATGGCCTACTTATGATTATGCTCAATGAGATGATCTCAAATTCTCACTGAATCTCAAAATGGTCGTTGAGATGCAAATGATGGAATTTTATGTTTTTTATGAACCTTGCAACCCTAATAACTCTATGACAGCAGTCAAGAGTCAAACTTCACACACACACACACACACACACACACACACACACACACACACATTGCAATGGTTGAAAAAAGGCACTTGATAATATTGGAAGTTAATAAACCTCAAAGCAACATGCTGACAGAATTAACACACCAATAAATTCAGAACAAATTTTACAGCTAGTATGAACCTAAGCATAAACTTCTCTAACCAAAGACCCAACAAACATGCCATGAGTCTGTCCTATAAGAATTGAAAGGCCAAGGGAAGTTTTGATGAGAATTTCAGGCTGACAATCCCCCAACAAGTGGTAGACAGTGAGCATAGTATCAAATCAAAATGTCAACAAAGTCTGAAGTTCAACCTATCATGAATTCACACAATCCTATAGTAACAACTCTCTCTTCAACAGAGCCACCGACAGAGAAAACCTACTGAAACTTGTCAGTCTAACCTCAACTAGCCTAACTAAAACAACTTGTTAACAAAGCTCAGCAAGTCTGAGACACTCACAAGACCTCCCCACTTGCAGCAGGCTGACTCCACTAACCAGCCCAACACTCTCATGGCAACAAACCTGGTTATCCACCTCTTTCCCAAATAAACACCACAGATGCAAATCAATAGTATAAACCAACTGCTCCTACAAACTAACAGAAACCTATACCTGAATTAATAATCTTAAACTCTCAAGCACAAATATGGGCAGCAGTGAAACATGGCTTTGAAAATACCAAAATCCAATTTGAAGCCAAACCACTGAAACTCAAACAGTCTAAAGCCACAATTCAAAGGTATAGCACTAGCACTAGGAAACAATAAGATTCTGATATTATAATGCCAAACATCTGCAAATTCCACAAATGTCAATGACATTTTTGGTTATTACAATGCACTCATCAAACACTAAGTCCTCCTTTTGTTCTTTAAAGACAGTCACCATAATCAATAGATTTTAGCAAAGGGTAATCATTAATTAATGGCAAGGTAAAAAAAAAAGGTGTGTATGGAATCAAACTTAAGCCAGAAAATTCTAATAGCATGACTGTAGGTTCAAGACATAACTATGTTCAACAAGTCTAAAAGCCAATGATAATAGCATAACTGAACTTAAGCAAGAAGGACTTGGTTTTAGCAGCAGCAAGGCACACTTGTTTCAATCACTCTGCCTTAAGCCTAGGTCTCAAACAGACATTCATAAATCCAACAGCACCCTCAAGACAGCCTCAAAAATGATAATCCAACCTGCCTCAAAACTAAACTCCTAGCTAAAACTAACAGAAACAAAAGCATCAAAACAAAGTTACCAATGGTCTTGACAGCAACAAAATCTAGGCAGAAACTTCACAGACCAAGCTAATCTAAATTGGACAGCCAAATGTCATGAAATCAACCTGTTATGAATTCCAAATGGCAACAGCTTCTAAACAAAAATCACACTAGTAGGGAGAGCTCGATGAGTCTCTAATCCAAACTCAACCCTGTTGCCCTTAATGTCCAACAGCATACCATGAACTCCACATAAATCATATTAACAACCAACCAAAACCAAGGAAAAAACTGCCTTCACAAAAACTTTCACTTGGTCACAACCTTATCCCAAATGAACAAAGGTAAAACTAACCTCTAAGCATGAGAAACTAAAACTGCTAAAATGCTAGGTCTGAGTTGATAAAATTAACCTTCAAAAGAACACATGGTTCCAAACCTAAACTGAACAGTAGGTAATAGTGTCAAATAAAACTACACCAAGTCCAACAAAAGTGACATTCCAACCTGTCACGCATTCAAGCAGAACTAACCAACGAAACTGTCCTTCTCAACACATACCAGCAGAGAAACTAACTGAGGCCTAAACACTCTAGCCTCAACTATCTTGCTAAAAGCTAACCTATCCACTAAATGGTTAACAACAATAAGCATAAACAGGTCCTAAAGGCAAACTAATAGCAAACTCAACATGAGTGGAACAAACTCTTCATGTCAACATAAGTTGACAGCACCAATGTAAGTTATGGTAGCAGGGTGCAAGAAATAAATATCAATCCAAAGGTTTAGCTCTTGACAGTCCTTATGAGTTGATAAACTCAAAATGACCCTTAAAGCAACCTCTCACAAAGCTAACCAACAAGCAGTCCTTTTCAAAAAAATAGTTCCCATCTTAAAACAAAAAATTGGCCTCATAATGCAAACATCAATTAATATATGGCCTCTATGAAAGTTTAGAAACCTTAAAATTGAGTGAACACTAAATGAACAGTTTTGAACTCAAAGTAGTTCAACCACAAAGTTACAACTTAAAGAAAATCCAAGTTCAAAACTGCTCCAAAGCATGTGAAGTCACAAATCAAAAATCAAACAAAGAATCAAACTTAAAACCAAACCAATCCACCTTTTGAGATATTCAAAACAACAACCTTTCATGGTATTGGTTTCACATATTTTGACAGCAAAAGTTACAACTTTAACATAACAATGCTTATCCCTCAACAAAGCAAATACATACATACATTATGCATAATAATTAGAGGGTTCAAAGCTACGTACCTTTTGTAGTATTCACAGCCAGCTAGCAGTAAGAATCTCTCCTTCTCACAAGCTTTAAAGTTTTCCTTCCCTTTTGAAACAAACAACTAGTTTTTTAGGGCAGTTTGAGAGAAAGTGTCAAAAGCTCCTCTTCTGATTTTTGCATAAAGTGGTGGCTAGGGTTTCCCAAAGCTGTTCAGTAGCTTAAATACAGAGTGAAACCAGGCTTTGGAGGGTTTTACCATGGTGAAACTTGAATGGACCAGATTTGCATTTCATGGTGATTTTTGAATCAATGGTGGATGGAGAGATTGTATAGCAGCTGCTGTTAGGGTTATGCATCAGTTGCTTTCTGGGTCTTCTAGCAAAGCATGGGGAGGGACATTGGGTTGTGGCAGATTTTGACTCATAGCTTGTTTAGGAAATTTATTTGAAAATGAGCAAAATGGCAAAATGGGTGTTTGGCTGGTTTTGGCAAAGTTTGGGAGCAACAAACACAACATCCCATGCACATGGAAATAGGACATGAGCAGATTATATGATAAAAACATCAGCAAGAAAAAATGCCACATGTTTCACTCCTTGAAAAAAAGTTCAAAACACCAAGTTTGAGCAATGATAACTTTGTGCACACAACTCCATTTGCTTACTTCTTGTGCTAAAATGAAAGAGGGCATGAAGTAGAACAAATTTCATGTTGGAGTGTTGCTACTGCGAAAATAAGGTGCCGGCAAAACAGAAGAGTCGCCACCTTTCGTTATTTATCCCTCAGAACGGGAAAGGAAACGATCGGAAAAACCTGACGAAAAGGTATAAGACAAGGTCATCGCAACCATTGTCTGGGTTCAGAAGTCGGTTACGCAAGGGGAAGGTATTAGCACCCCTCACGTCCATCGTACTCGATGGGATCCACGCTTGTTGTGTTTATCTGACGGGTTGATTAATCTATCTACACTAAAAGGTCTGGTCTGAAAAGAAAAGAAAATGACTCGGCAAAGCGTCGCACTTTATGCCTATGTATTCCCGTCTGGAACGAGAAATCAGAGTCAACGTAGTTCGCCTAACTACGGGTTACGGGGGAAGGTTGCTCGCCGAGATATCGCATCTCGTGCCTACGTACTTTCACACAGCGCAAAAGATCAGAGCAAACATAGTTCGGGACAATAGGAGACACAGGTTTGTCTTTTTTATCCGAGTAGGGTTAACAGACGGTTCCAACGGTTGGTGTATGCAGCTCGCTCGATGGAGACTTAGGCGTTTACCGTTTGCGGTAGAACTGGGAGTTAATAAAACTCTCCTTCTGAAAAGGGCTTCCAAGGATTAAAGGTCCAAGAGGACAAAAAGAGTTTGATCTTTGTTTTCTATTTTGTAGAAGAAGTATCTTTTTATGGATGTTGGCAACTGATATCGCACTGGAGACTATGACCTGAGAGTGAATGCGTCGCATGTCACCCAAAGGGTGCCATACTAAACATCCAAGCTGCTGGAAAGAAACTCTCCAACAACCCTTTCTCAAGTAGCTTAAGGCTCATAGCGTACGACATCAATTAACCTTTATTATTGTATTTTGATTTTGTTTGAAGATGAGAATAGAAAGACGCACTAAAGGGGAACTGATCCAATCCTAAAGTTGTCATGCAAAGTTGATCCTATGATTGAGGTTAGGAGGGAACTACCTAATGTTATCATGCATGGTTAGAACCCTAATGTCTTTCATAACTTCTCTTGAGCAAGAGAAGTCAGAGTTCCTATGGGAACATGGCAAAGGAAAACAACAACAAAAGAAATGACTGTAAAGAAATAATTATAAGCAAAATGCATGCAATGCAAGTGACGGAGGAAATATGTGTGGGACAGGAGCCTCCACAAGCTCATATCAACCTCAAGCCAAATATGAATAAGTGCAAAGATAATAGAAGAAGGAAATACAACAATATCAAGTCACACAAAACACAGGCAAGGGAGACAGACTCAACCTTAAGCCAGCAAGCAAAGCCAATCAATAACAGTCAAGCAGAGGGAGACAGACTCAACCTCTAATGCAGACAAGCAAAGGGAGCTAATCTCAACCTTTAGGATGCTCTTAGGCTTAGAATCATCTACATGAGAACCTAGTCTAATGCAACACACCAAGCAGTCACACAAGCAACAGTCAAGCAGTCAGAAAAAAATAGCAGACAAACAGCTCAACAGCAAAGCAGATAAACAGCAAGACAAACAAACAGTCTGCAACCAGCTTCAAGTCCAAGCCATCTTCAAAAGAAGGAAATCTCCATCTTCAAGGTCCACCAAGAGAGAAGAGAGGTAACACCAAGATTATTGATTGATGATGGGAAACAGGATGGAAACCAAAGGAATCCATCCTGACACTCAACCATGCATCAAAGATAGGCATCCTCAAAGGTTCTACCTCTTGTGAAATGCCACACATCCTTCCAAAGGAAATATGAGTCTTCCACATAGGGACCTTGAATCATGGGATTAGAATGGAAAGCAATCAAAGAAATCCATATTTATTTGAAGAAAGAGAAAGCAAACTAAGCTCTTTCTACCCCTAATTGAACAAGCTCAAAGAAAGCAACCAAAAGAAGGTCTAAACACCAAAACAAGCACCACCATCAAGCAAACAGAAGCTTCTATATGTCTAAAGCACCACCAAAGAAGATTAGCAAACCTATTATGACTAAAGGCCACCATTGGGGTTCAACTAGTGTAAGTGTTATGTTGGAAGCACCTTAAAACTAGCCTAAGTATTAAATCTATTTAAAATACCAAAACAACTTCTAAAATCCTATAAGATTTTCTAAGGGAACCTAATAAGGTTAAGGACCTATAGTAGAAAGGTCAGGGATCAAATCAAATGGGAAGGTCACCTAAAAAATCCTAGATCACAAGGTATCAAATGAAAACCCTAAAATGGAAGGTCTAATGATCCTAATCCAAAACAAAACCTAATGTTGTCTAAAAAATCTAAATTAAATCCTATGGGATCATGCATCTCTAATCTACCAGCTAGCCAAAAATCAGCCCCAAATTCAATACCAAACACCCATACAAAATTCAGCAAAACAAATGAAGAAATAAACCAAATTAAAGAAATTAATAAAAATGCAAAAAATCAAATTAAATGGAAAATAGCATGAAATGAAATGTAAAAGCATCATAAAATCAGAAATAAAAGCAGGAACATGCTCATATTTTTAAGGTATTTTTCTGATCAATATTAGAATTAAAATGAATTTTAAAAGAAACAATAAATTAAAATAAAAAAAGAAAATGATTTAAAAACAATTAAGAAAATAAAAATGCCAGGATTAAATGAGAGGCGTTAGATCCATGACTTGGTATGCTCATCTAAGGGCTCACACACTCCCAACACATTAAATGAAACTGCATCGTTTTGGAGTCAAAGACCAACTCTGAAGTTAAGTCGTGAATGTTGGATCTGGAGACTTTGTAAAACAATCAAGCAGATACAAGGGTCCTTGTGCATCGTCTCCATTTGAACTGGACTTGGAGGGAGATTTCTGAGGTGAACAAGATGGTGGCTCCGGTGGCTGAGCCACCGTCTTCTCCGGCGAGCCAAAATTACAAGTCAACAATCCTTAATAAAATCTACATCATTCCACTCCAAATTTCATGTTGATCTCAAATATCCTATCCAATTCCTCTAATTTCTCATGGATTTTGAAACACGATAGCCAACAGAAATTACACCAAATCTTCAAGTGTCACCAAACCATAATCCAAAACCACAGATCTCTTCCTCATGTTACATAGATCATCCTAAACTATTTAGATCATGTTAAAACCTCAAGAACAAGCCAATTCGCATCCAAACAGAAATTCAGTTGCATCTTAATTTATCTCTAATCCTTCAATTTTTGATCCAGAATCCATCTAAACATCTCCCTAAAGCCTAACCACATGTCAATTCTACTTAGATCATGCTAAAATTAGTGCAATCGTGAATTGTTCAAACCTGGTTTGTAGCTTCAAATTGAGGCAGTTATGGTGCTCCTTTTGCTCCAATCTTGTGCAGATCCACTCAATGGAGTATGCTGAAGATGCTTGAAGCTTTGAATTGCCTTGAATTGCCTTGAATTCCTCTAAATCAGAAAACATGATTTCACACTTGAAGCTTGAAATTCAATCTTCAATCTCTGGCTATGGCACGAAATGAACACCAAACTTGATCTGAACTGATTTCTGAACTTACATAGAAGATGTTTGTGGGCTTTGGAGGTCCATTGGAGGCCCAAATCAGAATATCCACATTTCAATTTTCCTTGAAAATTCCAAACATGGTGAACACGAATTTGCACTCAAAACTTCCCCAATAAGCTTCAATTCCCTTGCTTGTGGTCTGGTGAGAGTGTAGGAATCAATTGGAGAGCTTGTTTGCACCTTATGAGCAATCTTTGATGTGTTGCTTATTCATGAAGTAACAAGTCAAACCACCATGAAATAAGCCCCAAATGAAAATTCTAATAATGCCAAAGTGCTTAGAATGATTTTTCTGATTAAAATGAGAACCCATTTACCTTGTTTGAGCACACATGAATTAATTTGAGAATTTTTCACTTAAATGCCTTTTAATTTCCCTTTTGTCAATTTCCTTCAAACTAAGTCTCACCCTAAGCCAAAACAATTCATCATGAGGACATGGTTGACCTAAAAACATCATTTTGAGCAAGTTTTGTGTTGGAAAAAACTTCATTTGAAGCTTGCAAGATAGTGAAAATGACCTATAATGCCAAATGACCTATAATCTCACTTTCCCAAAATACCCTTGACTTGTAAACCTCATAACTTGAGTTCTACAAATCAGATGGAAGACTTATAGCACAATTTGGAAATCTAAGATCAAGACCTACAACTTTCATATTGGCCAAAAGTTGAGGAAAAACATCCTTCTAGGTCAAAAGTTCCTTGGACGTTGGTTGACTTTTGCAGACAAATTTCACATTCACCTGATGACCTGTAACTTGTCTGGATCATAACTTGAATTCTATAAATCCAATGGAGGACTTCTAGTACTCAAATTAAATATAATAGCATGCTCTAAAAGTTTCATGTTGTCCAAAAGTGGAGATGAAACTTGAATCTTGAGATAAGTGGTCTTGAAATTAGGCACTAAATAGGGGATTTTACCCTGAGAACCCTAATTTAGCAACTCCTCACACTTGGAATTCTTCTTGGATTGATCTTGGAATATCACCTCATGCATCTCAAAACAACTCCCCATGATCACAAAGACTTAGAAATAGGTTTTGATCCTCTTCAATTGCACAGTTGACTTAAGGTTACTCAGACAAAACCCTAATGGCAACACCTTCAACTGTGGCTCTTCACCCTTAGCATAATGACTTGACTGAGCTCTCTCATGACCCTCAAGGCACTCCATGAGCTCTATCCACATACTCTATCCATGATCAGGGCCTCACAACCCATTGATGATCTTCAATTGGTCCTCAGATTAGAAGATGAACCGCATACAAACATCTGAACTTCTCAGGAACCCAACCCTCTTCCTGATGACTTCGGTGACTTCTCACGCTTGAATAAGACCTCTAGATAGGCTCCTCTTGATATAAACTACACTTGATACCCTTCCATATGAACAATGCTATGCTATACAAATGCTAGAACAATGATATGCTAATGCAATGAAACATAAACCAAGTAAGAAAAGGATAGGCAAATTTTGGGGTGCAACAGTTTCCCCTATTCAAGCGACTTGGACCTGACTGGATGAAAAGCGAACGGCTTTCAGACGATCAAGGTAAAAGATGGTAGAATACTAGAGAACTCGGAAATTTGCCAACCAAAGAAATATACTGCACAAATTGCTTGGGGAAAAACATATCCAGACAATTGAATCTGGTTGTCACAGCAACAACTGATCAATCCTCTGATGAAGAACCTGATTTCAATATCAATCACCTGCGTGATGCCACAAGTGTTGAATCAACATAGAATCTTTAAATATACGCTACCGTAAGCAGGCGCCGATCCACAGGACCATATCACAATATTATCCTTGATCTTCCATTTCCCTAGAAACAGGCATACGCTAAAGTGTGAATCGTCACTATCTCTGACCTTCCATTTCCGTAGAAACAGGCATACGCTAAATAAAAGCGAGTACTGTCAATATCACTGACCTTCTGTTTCCTCGGAAATGGGCATACGTTAATAAAAGTGAGTATCGTAAATATATCTAACCTTCCCTTTACGCAGAAACAGGCATACGCTAAATAAAAGCGAGTATTATCAACATCTCTGACCTTCCATTTCCTCGGAAACAGGCATACACTAATAAAAGCGAGTACTGTCAATATCTCTGACCTTCCATTTCCGCAGAAATAGGCATATGCTAAATAAAAGCGAGTATCGTCAATATCACTGACCTTCCATCTCCTCGGAAACGGGCATATGCTAAAAGGTGAGTACTGTCAATATCACTGACCTTCCATCTCCTCGGAAACGGGCATACGCTAAATAAAAGCGAGTACTGTCAATATCTCTGACCTTCCATTTCCGCAGAAATAGGCATACGCTAATAAAAGCGAGTACTGTCAATATCTCTGACCTTCCATTTTCGTAGAAACGGGCATACGCTAATAAAAGTGAGTATCGTCAATATCTCTGACCTTCCATTTCCGCAGAAACGGGCATGCGCTAATAAAAGCGAGTACTGCCAATATCTCTGACCTTCCATTTCCGTAGAAACGGGCATACGCTAATGAAAGCGAGTACTGTCAATATCTCTGACCTTCCATTTCCATAGAAACGGGCATACGCTAATAAAAGCGAGTACTGTTAATATCTTTGACCTTCCATTTCCGTAGAAATAGGTATACGCTAATAAAAGCGAGTACTGTCAATATCTCTGACCTTCCATTTCCGCAGAAACGGGCATACGCTAATAAAAGCGAGTATCGTCGATATCTCTGACCTTCCATTTCCGCGGAAACGGGCATACGCTAAATAAAAGCGAGTACTGTCAATATCACTGACCTTCCATCTCCTCGAAAATGGGCATACGCTAAAAAGCTAGTACTGTCAATATCACTGACCTTCCATCTCCTCAGGAATGGGCATACACTAAATAAAAGCGAGTACTGTCAAAATCTCTGACCTTCCATTTCCGTAAAAACGGGCATACGCTAATAAAAGCGAGTATCGTCAATATCTCTGACCTTCCATTTCCGCAAAAACAGGCATACGCTAAATAAAAGCGAGTACTGTCAATATCACTGACCTTCCATCTCCTTGGAAACGGGCATACGCTAAATAAAAGAGAGTACTGTCAATATCTCTGACCTTCCATTTCCTTGGAAACAGGCATACGCTAATAAAAGCGAGTATTGAGCATCCGAAGACTTGAACAAGCAACTCTGCGGGGAAATTCTGACATCAGCTGCCAGACATCCATCTTGAACGAAAATGGGTAACAACTTCGAAGGTATAATCATGAAGTTTTCAATGCTGACGCAATAGCCATCTGAGGAACACTCTACTGGGGAAATCCTGACGTCACCCGCCAGACATTTACCTTGACAATAGTAACGACCTCAAAGGTCTAATCCCTGAAATCTCTCCTTTTACAACGCTGACGCAACAACGATCTGAAGAAAACTCCGCTGGGGAAGAAGAGAAACTTAACCAAGTAACTCTGATGAGGGACACATGATCGAACGAACGATATCACCGCTTATATCGTGTCAAAATTTTGAACATTCGAAAATCATCCTGATCAAGAATACTAGTTACCTGCAGGGGAAACACCTGAAACAAAGATGTAACCAACCTGGCTTATGTTTCAAAATGCATATGTTTGAAAATGGCGTAATGCTCCATACGGCATGGGAATGCTACGCGTTTGGGGTAGATGCAAATATGATGCAGATGTGACGATATACACAAGATGCAAATGCAGGCTCAGGCTGCCGGAGAAAAGCTGGATACAGAACCGCTTCAGCAAAACAAATGCTGAAGACAAAGCCAACTCCGCTGGGGATAACCAGGTATAACAGAATTATTCCAGCAAAATAAATGCTGGAAAGGTTAACTGCCTCCGTTGGGGGAAGAAATAATCCTGCTGGGGGATAGCTTAACAAATTCGTAGTTTCGAACTCTGCTGAGGATGATCAACCTGTTGGAGGCAAGACAACGTGCTGGAGAATAGAAAGAGCCATCCTGCGTGGGGACAATCCTTCAAACCCATTGACAACCTAGTTGTACCTTGTGAGGACTTCACTGGGGACTAAATGTACACACGACCAACAACTGGGAATGCACATCACTGCCTGACCGCTTGCTAGCTCGCATCCAACTCTTCTGGGGATAAAATGCGACTTCCATCTGTTGGGGAGGAATAAGATCGTCTAGAGCCTGCTCCTACGTTAAGGGACTCCGGCTGGGGAAACACGATTCCTTAGCTGTTTGTTGCGAAGGTAACGACCCTGCAAAATATGAGCAACAACAAGATATCTTATACAAAAGGAACTATCTTGGTCAGTATCCGTGATAATTGTTCAGTCAATTCAAAGTTTTAACAATTATTGGCCAATGCCTACAAGTTTATGCACGTGCAAGTTTATCAAAAACATCGGCGTTTTCCACAAACAAAACAGTAAAAGTTAAAACAAGAAGCAAAACATCAAGTACTGAATAACATGCGTTTATTGATAACGGGCCTGTAAATAGGCAAAGTTTTTGTACAATGGATGCAACTCCTGAAAAGAGGAAGCTACAAAATAAATACAAATATGTACAAAGGTACAAAGAAATTTGTATGTATATCGACAACGTGGTACAGACAAACACCATAAGCAGATCCTCCTATGACTCGCCTGACTCCAACGCTTTCCCGATACTCCGTCCTCAGAAGAGATTGACTTGGATAATCGACCCTCAGGTGCTCCCAAACCACTAAGCAATGCAGTATCAAACTCGGACCGCAGTCATTTGCTTTTTCAATCCCTAACTTTTGCCTGAATCGCCCTTTGCGGGTTTTCAATTCACCGGGACACCCTTTTTTGCCGAAGTCTCCTTTTCAGGTTTTCGACTTCACGGGTGTACATCTTTTCAATTTTATCCCTAATTTTTGCCCGAACCCTTTCTTTTTCTTTTTGGTTCGCCGGGATGCCCCATTTTTGCCCGGACTTTCTTTTTTCTGTCCAGCGGGTCTCTTTAAGCAAAGTATTTTTTAACTGCGTCCGAGTTCACAGGGGATGTAAAATCTTCACCATCCATGGTGGACAATAGTAAGGCTCCTCCGGAGAAGACCTTTCGAATGATGTATGGACCTTCATAATTGGGAGTCCATTTGCCTCTGTGATCTGATTGTGGTGGGAGAATCTTCTTCAGTATAAGATCGCCCGTCTGAAAGCTTCGAGGGCGCACCTTCTTGTCGTAAGCTTTCTTCATCCGGCTCTTGTATAACCGACCATATGCGATAGATGCAAGTCTCTTCTCATCCATCAAACTGAGCTGATTCAGCCTATTCCTTATCCACTTTGCCTCATCGAGTTGAACATCAAGCAAAACCCTCAAGGAAGGAATCTCAACTTCTAATGGTAGGACAGCCTCCATACCATACACCTGTGAGAAAGGTGTTGCCCCGGTTGACGTGCATACCGTCGTACGATAACCATGCAATGCAAAGGGAAACATCTTGTGTCAGTCTTTGTATGTTACAACCATCTTCTGAAATATCTTCTAGATGTTCTTATTGGCCGCTTCGACAGCGCTATTCATCTTGGGCCGATAGGGAGATGAGTTGTGGTGCTCAATCTCGAAATTCTGGCACAATTCCTCCATCATCTTGTTATTCAAGTTCGAACCATTGTCAGTAATGATCCTTTCGGGGATGCCGTAACGACAGATGATGTCCTTTTTGATAAACTGGGCTACTACTTGCTTGATAACATTAGCGTAAGACGCTGCTTCGACCCATTTGGTGAAGTAATCGATAGCTACCAAGATGAACCGGTGTCCGTTGGATGCGGTGGGCTCAATTTTTCCAATCATATCGATGCCCCACATGGAGAAAGGCCACGGGGACGCCATAACATTCAAAGGGCTCGGCGGAACCTGCATCTTGTCTGCATTAATCTGGCATTTATGACACTTCTTTGCAAACTTGAAACAATCTCTTTCCATCGTCAGCCAATAATACCCTGCCGTAATAACTTTCGAGCCATAGCATGTCCGCCAGCGTGCGTGCCAAAGGTTCCTCTGTGGACCTCCTCCATGAGCAGATTAGCTTCTTTCTCATCCACACATCGTAATAGCACCAAATCATGGTTTCTCCTGTACAGAACACCATCCGGATTCAAGTAGAAGTTGCCAGCCAATCTCCTAAGAGTCTTTTTATCGTGGTCGGATGCCCCAGTCGAATATTCTTGGTTCTTTAAGAAATTTTGGATATCAAAATACCACGGCTTGCCATCAGAAGCTTCCTCAATGGCGAATATGAAGGCAGGCCTATCAAGGCAAGAGATAACTATTCTGGGAGCATCATTCCAGAAGTTAACTTTGTACATCGAAGACAAGGTCGCAAGAGCGTCAGCCATCTGATTTTTTGCCCGTGGCACATGTTGAAACTCTACTCTGTCAAACAAAGGCAACAACCTCCTTGCATAATTCATATACGGAATCAGATTAGGCTGACGAGTCTCCCATTCTCCCTTGATCTGGTTCACGACTAGCGCGGAGTCTCCATACACATCAAGATTTTTAATCCTCAAATTAATAGCCTCCTCGAGACCCATGATACACGCCTCATATTCAGCCTCATTGTTGGTAACTGGGAATGTCAATATGGCAGTGAACGGGATGTGCGTCCCATGGGGTGTCGTGATGATTGCCCCAATTCCACTTCCATATGAATTAACAGCACCGTCAAATATCAATTGCCATTGGGAACTCCGCTCAGGACCTTCACCATGCAACGACTCTTCACAGTCTTTCATCTTTAAGTACATGATATCCTCGTCAGGAAAATCAAACCTCATTGGCTGGTAATCATCGATTGGCTGCTCAGCCAGGTACTCTGACAATACTCTACCTTTGATAGCCTTTTGTGAGACATACTCTATATTGTACTCTATCAGTACCATTTTCCATCGGGAAAAACCTTCCTGAAAGTGCCTGCTTCTCAAAGACATATTTGATCGGATCCATCTTCGAAATCAGCATGGTTGTATGATTTAGCATGTATTGTCTCAGACTTTTGGCAGCCCAAGCAAGTGCACAACACGTCTTTTCGAGCATTGAGTAGCGGGATTCACAATCTGTGAACTTTTTACTCAAGTAATAGATCGCATGCTCTTTTCGTCCAGTCTTGTCATGTTGACCGAGAACACAACCCATACTATTTTCAAGAACCGTCAAGTACATGATCAGTGGTCTTCCGGCTACTGGCGGCATCAATACTGGAGGTTCCTGCAAGTATTCTTTTATTTTCTCAAACACCTTTTGACAATCTTCATTCCAGGCAATTGCCTTATCTTTTTTCAACAGTTTAAACATCGGTTCACACGTTGCTGTAAGGTGAGATATGAACCGGGAAATGTAGTTCAACCTCCCCAAAAAGCCACAAAACCTCTTTCTCTGTTTTTGGCGCTGGCATTTCTTGTATAGCTTTTATTTTAGCAGGATCAACCTCAATTCCTTTTTCACTAACAATGAACCCCAGTAGCTTTCCAGATCTCACCCCAAAGGTGCACTTATTAGGATTCAGCCTCAGCCTGAATTTCCTAAGCCTCTCAAACAATTTTAGAAGATTCACCAGATGCTCTTCCTCCGTCAGGGATTTGGCAATCATATCGTCAACATAGACCTCAATCTCTTTGTGCATCGTGTCATGAAAGAGCGTCGTCATAGCGCGCTGATATGTTACCCCAGCGTTCTTCAAACCAAAGGGCATCACTTTGTAGCAGAACGTTCCCCACGGGGTAATAAAAGTTGTTTTCTCCATATGCTCCGGCGCCATCTTAATCTGATTATAGCCCGAAAAACCGTCCATGAAGGAAAACACCGAGAATTGAGCAGTATTGTCGACCAATACGTCAATATAAGGAAGTGGGAACTCATCCTTAGGGCTCGCCTTGTTCAGATACCGATATTCAACGCACATCCGCACCTTACCATCTTTCTTTGGTATCGGTACTATATTGGCGACCCAAGGAGGGTAAGTTGTAACAGCCAAAAAACCAGCGTCCCACTGTTTCTGCACTTCCTCTTTAATCTTTACGGCCATATCTGGTTTCGTTCTTCTGAGTTTCTGCTTGACTGGCGGACAGTCTTCACGCAATGGCAAGCGGTGGACTACAATATCAGTGTCTAACCCAGGCATATCTTCATAAGACCAAGCAAAGATGTCACTATACTCTCGCAGCATCTCGACAAGTCTCTGCTTGATATCGCTTTGCAGCGCAACCCCTATCCGGACATTCCTAACAACCTCTTTGGAACCTAAATTAACGACCTCAATATCCTCCTGATGAGGCAGAATGATTCTCTTTTCTTGTCTCAAAAGTCGAGTCAGCTCTTCTGGTAAGTCGTCGTCCTCAACAATCTCTTCCTCGGCTTGAAATATCGGGTGCTCAAAGTCGAAGCGAGTCATAGGGAGTTCTTGATTGGTGTCATCTAAAATATGGATCCTGCAAGAGAAAGGGTTAAATGCTTCAAATGATATGCAAACAAAGCATACAACCACATTGCCATTTTATTAATAAAAGTAAAAATAGAAAAATAGGGATCACAAAATTTGCATGAGAAAAACACTTTTATTTAATGATTAAAACAAAGCATACACATAAACAAGTAGGCCCTGAAATAAAATCATTATGCCCCGGGTAGGACATAGGATTGTACAATAATCGAAAAACAAGGCATTACTGTTTAGTCGTCACTTGAATAAAGTCCTGGATAGACTAGTTGCATAGGCTTTGTCCTGGCTCGCTGGGCTTGATCCATGAATCCATGTCACAGTCGCTATCGCCATCTTCACTGTCAGACACAACATTGATCATTTCAAAACTGACTCCTCCTAGAGTAAACACAATTGGCCTTTTGAACCTTGGCGCGCTCTGTGAAGAAGATGATGACGATGGACGATAACCCAAGCCAAACTTGTCCTGCTTAACAGGAATCTCCAGAACTTGACCCCAACCTTTAGTCTCTCCGGCCTGAACTACCACTTGGGCTTCTCTGTACGAAGACATAGCCACTTCTGGTCCACTGCTTATGACAAGAGATTTGTCTTTGATCTGCACCCCTTCAAAGGCTTGGCACAATGTCTCATGAATCTCACCATCCACTTCAACATACTTGAATGACGACAAGTGACTAACCAGGATGTCTTCCTCCCCACATACAGTGACGATGCTACCACCGACTATATACTTAACCTTTTGGTGTAACGTAGACGTAACAGCCCATGCAGCATGAATCCAAGGTCGTCCCAACAAACAACTGTAAGCTGGCTGTATGTCCATAATATAAAACACAGTGTGGAACACCTCTGGACCGACCTGGATTGGTAAAGTCAATTCTCCAAATACGGACCTTCTAGTCCCGTCGAAAGCTCTCACCACCAAGTCGCTTGGCGTGCAGATTATACCTCGGGTATCTAGCTTCAACAGTGCCTTCTTGGGCAAAACATTCAGAGACGAACCAGTGTCGACAAGGACATGAGACATGACAGTGCCTCTACACTCAACTGAAATATGCAACGCACTGTTGTAGTTGCGACCCCTAGGTGTCAAATCAAAATCTGTAAAGCCAAGGCCATGCCCCGCATTCACGTGTGCAATCACTCCTTCGAGCTGATTAACGGATATCTCCTGGGGTACATAGGCAGCGTCAAGAGCGTTCAGCAAAGCGTTCCAGTGGGCCTCAGAACAAAGCAACAATGACAAAATTGAGATTTTGGAAGGCGTCTGCTGCAGATGATCGACAATTTTATAATCACTCTTCAAATTAATCTCATGAATTCTTCCACATCCTTGGTCAAAGCCTCTTTTTCCTTCTCTTAAGAAGGCCCTTCTTCATTGACTTTACTCTTCCCTTTGGCAATTCTCTCAGCTTCTACTTCTGGTGACGCAAATATCCTACCACTGCGGGTTATGCCCCCTACCCCTATAAGGTTATCAACAGACCCTACCGGCGGGCTTTGCAGGTTAATCTTTTCTCCGTTGCAATAAACTTCCGCCCCATAGTTCCAAGGGATGACTTTAGTGCTTTCATAGGGAATGGGTCCAGCTTTGGTTATTGTAATGGTCGGTCGCTTGGGAGGCGCCGATATCGTGACAGTCTTAAACGGGATCATGACCGTTGCAACTTTGCCCTTCTCTTCAGCTATTGCCTCAACAGGCTTCTCTTCAGCAGTACGATCGAATTGCAGCATTCCTTCATCAATCAGCACTTGAATACCTCTTCTCAAGTTATCATAACCCTCAGGCCGGGCCAAACAGTCAGCACAATCTGTATCACAACCAGGGAACACTCCCCCTTTCAGCAATCTGCTCTTGACATAACCCAGAGGCGTCCTAAATTCATCCACATTCATAACCAAATTCAGACTGGTATCTTCCAAGATTGCACCCACCTGCGCAGATCCGTGTGACGGCATCAGATTTTTCTCAATATTGGGCGCTTCGTTACCAAAGTTTATAGCCTTGGTATCTATCAAATCTTGCACCTTGTGCTTGAATGCCTGACAATTCTCTATGGTATGATCGGGTGCCCCAGAGTGGAAGTCACAATGTGCACTAGCGTCATACCCATAAGGAGGCGTGCCCTTCGGCGGAGCTAGCGTCCTTTTCTCAATAAGCTGCAACTGTAACAAATTTGGAAGAAGCTGAGCATACGGTAGTGGAGGTACATCAAATACTCTTTTCATAGCCATATCCCGACCTTGATATCTCTCCTGAGTGGAATTATGTTGTCCCTATTGCTGCTGTGGTTGTTGTTGTTGTTGTTGAGGTACAGGAATTGTCACACTGGCGACCTACTGCTTGTGCCAATTTCGACTTCTACCCCTTCCTCAGGAGCTGCATACTGAATTAGTATCCCCCTGTCTCTTGTTCCCAAAAACCTTTTTACCACCTCCAGTTGAGGTTGATTCTCCTGCTTGAATCTTACCGATCTTAATGCCATTCTCTATACGTTCTCCCAAGAGTATCAACTCGGAAAAGTTACTCGTCGTACAATTGATAAGCCTGTCATAATACAACCCAGAGAAAGTGCCCACCAACTCCCACTCTACCATGGACGGGTGCACCCTAGATGCAAGCTCACGCCACCTCTGGGCGTACTCTTTAAAACTCTCGCCATTCTTCTGAGAAAGATTTTGGAGTTGGACCCTGTTCGGCGCAAGGTCGCTGTTATATTGGTAGTGCTTTACAAAGGCTTCCGCCAACTCTTTCCAGCTACTAATCTGAGTGGGCTCTAACCCCATATACCATTCCAATGACGGTCCAGACAAGCTATCCTGGAAAAAATGCATTAGCATCTTTTCGTCATTAGAATAAGCAGACATTCTTCGATAGTAAGACCGCACGTGAACTCTTGGGCAAGTATCCCCCTTATACTTGTCGAAAGTGGGCGCTTTGAACTTGAGTGGCACCCTCAAGCCAGGAACCAACCCCATATTAGCCACCTCTAACCCCGTGGAATTCTGATTAGCAAGGTTTCTCATCTGTTCCTCTAACATCTTGAACCTTCGGTCATTGTTAGTGGGCATCTCAAGATCTCTGCCTAGCGGAGGGAAAGCATCTTCTTGACGATCCTCTCCCCAATGAGAATCCCCATTATCATACCCAGCATACGCAGCATTAGGACAAAAGCCATTCTGATTGAACCTGGGACCATACCCCATATTACCAAAACCCTGATTGCCAGCACCTGGCCCGAAACCAGCGTTGTAACCGTTTTTGCTTGCGTTGCCAAAACTTGCGTTACCAAAGCCCCGAATGTCATAGCCCTGATTACCACCAAAACCAGCATTGCCAACACCAATACCTACACCAGTGTTTCCAGCACCAAAACCAGCATTCCCAGTTCCAACATTAAAACCAGCATTCCCAGTTCCGACAGAAAAACCAGCATTTCCAGTTACATTCACATTCTCAGCTCTATTACCTTTCTCAGTCGTATTAAGGACAACCACTGGTACAACATCACCCGCCAGGGGAGTCTCGCCATGAGGAGGATCAGTAGCAACTCCATGTAGCACACTATTAGCATCAACCCGGGCAATCAAAGACTGCACCAGAGTCTGAAGCTGCTCCTGGCCCTTGGCCACAGTTTCCATCACTTGTATGAACTGTGCCATCCTGTCGCGCATCTCCTGCATCTCAGTTTGCATTTGATCCATAGCTTTCTTGCAGTTACTTCTGGTAGAGTAGCGATGAATTCGTTGATCGGCAATCCTGAAACCTACATCGACAGAGGGTTAGGAGACAGCTCAATGGAAAGAACGTTTTTATGCAAACTTTGAAAACCAACAAATCACACATCATGGGCCTGCATGGGATTCACTAAGCCTTCATACTTAAGCCAAAAACCAACCCTAGCTGATCAATTTAGAAGGAGCTGCGCAGAGAGAAGAGTTTCATCAAAAAATACAAAAAATTTCTCTTTCTTCGAATCATACATTTCACTGAGTTTTTCTCCCATTGCTAGATCATTTCATCATCACTAAAGTACAAGGGTTTAATTGGGAGCATCAGAGAAAAGATTGCAAGGTGTTTGAAGAACCAACGGAGAAGCTCCGTTAGGTAACATTCCATGAACTGAAACTCTTATTTTAGTCTTGCATTTAGGATCATAATTGGTGCATCTGAAGCCATACTCCATGTAGGCCATGTTTGGATCATTTTGGTGGCTATTTGTTTGATTTCTAGTTTGTGCACAAATTATTCGTGGAATGATTTCTCCTAGTTCTAGGGACCTTTTTAAAAAATTAAGCTCATATTCTTGTTCCACGTGAAAAAAGCTTTGAGTTGGTACCACAGGTTTTAGTTTTTATGGCATTTTGCATCCAGCTCCGATGACGCTCGCCTGAGAAGACGAACGGAGTTAGGGCTCCGGCATCTGAGGCTTGAGTTGAGGTGTCCTCTGATGTGGTGCGTTGACCTTGTACATGTGTTGGTTTGAATCTGAGTTGGCATGCCAAGTCGTTTAATGAAACGATTCGTTTCATTTAGAAGCTGATTAATTTTGGTTTAGGCCTTGTGATTTTGATAATCCCACCCCCCCTAATTGGAGCCCATTTGCATGTAACACATGGTTTTAGTTCAATCCAACATTGCTAATACACCTCCCTTCTCTTGTTTGTTTTATTTTCTTTTCTTTTTCTTGCTATTTCAAATTATTTCTTTTTAAAATAGTTTTGACTTTTATAAAAATCCCAAAAAATGCATTTATGTTATTATAATATGTTGAGATTATTTTCCATATTTTTATTTTATTTTTCAATTATTTTTAGTATTTTTAATTGAATTAATGATTGAAGAGGTTTTATGGTTTATACCTTAATTTGAACTTGATCATTGACCACAATTAAGACACCCTCTTTGACCAATTTTTCTCTCACACTTAGGTGTTATATTGAGGCTTATTTGAGGGTTGGTTTGAGGTCTTGATGATAACTTTTCAATTGTTTTTCTTTGGCTTTAATTTTCTCCTCGTTGCTTGCTCGATAAGTTGAATACATTGCATTGTTTGACCTAATTGATGGTGCTTTGAATGGACTCTTGCCATGAGCTCTTGCATTCTGATTTTGGATTGCTTCAACTTGATTTGAGTATTTGATTTGGTTTTTATTCAATTTTGCTTCTATTTTTGGTGGATATTTCAAATTCAAAGTTGTTTTCACTATGTGTATGCATCCAATTCTTGACCTAGTTTTGGGACATGATCACGAGTGATCCCTTGAGTACCCCTTGAGCCTTGATTAGCTTTTGCTAACATGATTGAGGTGCTGCCTTTCATGATTAGAGGTCATTTGGATGTGTACCTTATACCACAAGTTTCATTTGATCATTGTGTTTCCACTTGCTTGAAGTGTGAGATGTTTAGATGAACCTTGGTCCTCTAATTGAATTTGATCATTCTTGTGATTTCTTGATGTTTTGATTTTGAATTTGAGGTTTCTCATTTGAGTTTCACTTCTGACCTTGATGGTTATGGACTTGTTCAGGATGCTTTGGTGATGTTGTTTTCACTCTGAAGTTTGCTATGAACAATTGAGCTTCCTTTAGGTTGTTTGGTTGCTTTTCTTTATGTGATAATAAGTAAGTGTTTGGTTGAGATGATTATGATGTGGTTACTGACCCACTCTCTTTCCTCCCTCACTTTCTTGGTTGTGCTTTTTGGTGTTATCATCTTTCTTCTTGTGGTGATTGATGGCATTTGATTGCAGGAGCTTGCTTCTCTCATTTCCTCTCATCTCTCTTGACTTGTTTAAATCTTCCTTCTTGTTGACTTGTTTAAGTATTCCCTTGCATGTTTTATGTTTGCATTTATGCTTGCATTTCATATCTTTTCTCATCTTGCATTGGCTTGTTTATGTCTTACATTTCATTTTCATCTGTGATTGATTTAGCATTATGTTTACTTGTGCTTCTTGCAATGATCCCTTAGGATTCCTAGTCCCTCTGTTTAAGATGGGAGTAGGAGAGACATTAGGCCTTCAATCCTTTGAATGATAACATTAGGTAATATCCCTTTCACCCCAACTTTAGGATCACTTTGCATGATAACATTAAGGTTTATAGTTCCCTTTAGAGTCATTGTGTCTTCTCTTCTCATCTCAGAATCTCTTAAGACACTTAATAAAAGAAAGACAATTTTTGTACACTACGATCCTTAAGTACATAAGGAATGATGAGTAGGGGGTCTCCTATTACATTGTCTAGAGTGTTTAGCGTATGCCCTTTGGGCGATACGCGACACGTTCGCTCTTATGTCATAGTCTTTAGTGCAACATGAGTTTCAAACTAACTCAATTCACTTCTTATAATAAACACAAACAAAACTCAAACTTTTTCATCCTTCGTGATTGTTTCAAACCTAATTTTTAGGAATAGTATGTTACATTTCCATTCTACCGCAAACAGGCATCGCCCCTAACTGCTGGAATTGAAACGTAACATTACTCAAAAAACTCTTAAACCAACCAGTGGTCTAGGTTTCCAGAACTACGTTTGCTCTGATTTCCCATACTAGATGAGGATATGTAGGCACAAGACGATAATGTCTTGGCGAGCAACCTTCCCCCCATCACCCGTAGTTTCCCGAACTACGTTGACTCTGACTTTCCCATTGTACGAGGGAATACGTAGGCATAGGGCGATGATGTCCTATCGAGTCTATTCTTTCTTTTCACCCCCGTTTAGCAGTAGCATTAGATTGTTTTCACCCATAGATTAGACAACAAGCGTGGATCCCGTTGAGTACAACGAACGTGAGGGGTGCTCATACCTTCCCCTTGCGTAACCGACTTCCGAACCCAAGATTGGGTTGCGATGACCTTGTTTTTCCCTTTCTCTTAGGTTTTCTTCGATCGTTTCCTTTCCCTCTCTTTGGGATAAATAACGTTCAGTGGCGACTCTTATGTCTGTTTGCCGGCCCTTTTTTGCAGTTGCGAAAGATACAAAGGAGCTGTTAGTGGAAGCTCAGACCTGGTACAAGGCCTACAGTAGTTGAAGGCTGTATGATGTTGTCTCTTATCTTTTCTCTTTTCTTGTATCTCGACCATCACTAGATCTGTTGGATGAGGTCATAGACTCGTATGTAGTTGTATTTCTTATTGATGATTTGTATAGATTGACTTTGTTCTAATTTTATTTATGAGATAATTTTCCGGTCTTCTGTTTATCTCTGTTGTTCTGTTATTATCTGTGAAACTAGAATCGAGGGGAAAATCTCCTCATAAAATATACACATGTTTGCATTTTGCATTATCATTTTCAATTGCATAACAGGTGTCCTTGGAGCTTCTAATCTTATGTCTCTGCCTGGTTTTCTACAACAGTTAACAGGATTGCAGATTCAGTCTTCCACAGATATTCTACGAGAGGAAATCAGTAGAGAATTATGGATCAATTGCAGCATAAGTTACAAGAGGTCAGGGACATAATGGCACATTTTATGAAGATGATGCAAAGTATGGGCAAGAGCAACTGAGAACTTTGGTTCAGCCGCTAATAGCACGGGTCAATGCTAATCGAATTCTTCATGGAGGGACTGTTGTTATTCCTTCTCTAGTGGATGGTAACATTCCTCATGGAAACGGTGTTCCAATAATTGTTAACCCTTCGGGCGGAGCTAATCAGGGTGGAGTTCATGTAGGAGGCATTGAGACTAGTGTATATGTTGTTCAGGGAGCTACAGGATCCCAATGGGAAGAAGATAACCAAGATGATGTGTTCTCAATGAGAGACTTGGATATGGGGCTACCGACAGAAGCTAGTAGGAGATTCAAATTGATTGAAGAAAAGATGAGAGCCTTCGAGAACCAAAACTCTTTGGGACTCAATATGTCAGATATGGGACTATTGCCAGGGGTTAGGATTCCCCCAAAGTTTAAAGTACCAGGTTTTGATAAGTACAAAGGGAAGACTTGTCCCAGAGTACACCTCAGGGATTATTTCTGGAATATTTATGCCTATTCAGATGACGAGAAATTTTTGATGCATTCCTTTCAGGATAGTCTGACAAGTCCCTTTTTGGAGTGGTATATGGGTTTGGAAAAGACACGTATAAAAAGTTGGAGAGAATTTAGGGAAGCGTTTGTGCTTCACTATCAGTACAACAATGACTTGGCGCCAAATAGGGTGCAATTGCAAAATCTATCATAGAGAAACAACAAGGGGTTCAAAGAGTACGCCCAGAGGTGGCGAGAGTTAGTAGCTAGAGTGCAGCCTCCAAAGGTGGAGCGTGAGCTAATTGACATGTTCATGGCGACCTTGCCAGGAACATATTATGAGAAATTAATTGGATGTGTATCTGGAAGCTTTTCAGATTTGGTGATGGCAGGAGAGAGAGGGTAGAGAACAATATGAAGACATGAAAGATACCAAGCAGATGAGAACCTTCAGCAGGAGGTTTGAAAAATCCATACAACAGAAACACTAAGAAGAGAGAGGGAAATGCGAATGCAATATCATCCTATAGAGGTAAAGGTCAGGCACAACCTAATTAGCATCAACAACAGGCTACTAGTATAGCCATTCTGGTTGTACCGCAACAACAATCTAATGCACTGTACCGGTACCAAGACATGGGAAGGATGGCCAACAGGCTATTTAAGACGCATCAAATGCCATATTCTCAGCTTTTGCAGCAATTACTACAGTTATAGCTTATCCAGAAAAGAACTTTGGCGCCACTCACTGGTGCGCCTCCTCTAGGTTATGATGTAAACGTTAGGTGTGAGTTCCATTTCGGAGCTCCAGGCCACAATATTGACAATTGCAAAGCGTTTAAGCATAAATTTCAAGATTTACTCGACTCAAAAGCAATCAATTTTACCAATAAAACCCCCAATGTAAATCAGAATCCGATGCCAAACCATGGGTGGCCAAGGCCAATGTTGTTATTGAAGGAGAAAAGTTAAACTTGATAATTGATGTTGCAGAGTTAAAGACTCCTTTGAGCTTCGTAAAAGATAAATTGCTAAAGGGAGGCGTATATCTGGGGTGTTTAGAAGATTGTTCAGAATGTGTTGCATAGCCAGAGGGTTGCAGTTCTTTAAGAAATCATATTTAGAGTTTGATTAATGAATGCAGTTTGCAGTTTGACAGGGTTGTAGGAGAAGAAGTGATTGATGAGGTCAATAATGAATGGGACAAAGTTGCAACGAGTTTAATTCTATATCGGAGAATCAATATCTCAGCGCCACCAAGGCCAGCTCCGGTCATTATTACTACTCTAGGACCTGTAACTTATGAAAGCACCAAGGTCATTCCCTAGAAGTATGGGGAAGAGGTGTTTTGCAATGGACAAAAACAGGATTTAACGGGGTCATCATATGGAGGTATTTCAATTGAAAATATTGTCGCAATAAGAGGAGTTATTAGGAGTGGCAGGATTTTCTCTCTGCCAGGAACCAGTGTTGATAAAGGTAAAGGAAAGGTTGTGGTAGAAGAAGACGTTCAACAACAAGTTGATAAAGATTCTTCTGTGAAGGACACTGAGAATTCATGAGGCTTATCCGTAAAAGCAACTACAAGATTATAGATCATTTGCACCAAATGCCATCAAAGATTTCTATTCTATCGTTGTTATTATGCTCTGAGGCACACTAAAACGCGCTTTTGAAAATTTTGAATTTGGCCTTTGTGACGCAAGAGATTTCGGTAAACCAACTAGAAGGAGTGGTAAACCAGTTCAATCAGTCTCTTCATAAAGCAGGAAATTGGAGATACATCGAAGACATACGGGTCATAGCTGAATCGACATATGGTGGTTTTCTGTTTCCACATTGCTGACATTTGTATATTTCTGGTTGTACTTTTTGCGCAATTACCTCTTTTCAGGAATTGCATCCGTTGTAACTTTCCTCTTTACAGGCCTTTTCCAATCAATAAAGTAATTATTCACTCAAAGAGCTTCCCATTTCTTGTTTTTACTTTTACTGTTTTGTTTGCAAAAAGGGGCGTCTGATATTTTTGTTAAACTTTACATGTGAAAACATTGGGGCATTACAAGTCATATTGAAAAGAATAATTTTACTTGAATGATGTCATGGGTGGTAACCAAAAAAAGCCATTTGCATACAGGGTTTTTGTTGTTTGTTTGCAGGATGACATGATCTCTTTCCCCCAGTACAGTTTATCTCCCTGGTAAGTTTTCAGGAGTTAATTACATTAGTCAGGATGTAACACGCAGCCAGGCGTTCGCATCAAAGATTTATGTTCTCCCCATAGAGTTTGGTTGTCATATTGGTTGGCAATTATACTGCTAGATTGGATGAAAGGTTGTTTCCCCGGGAAGAGGTTGACGTTGTTTCCTCGGTGGGTGTTTCAGAGGTGATTAATTTGCTCAGTAAGGTCCAATGATCATTGGAATTCTTCAAAGTAAAATTTCGGGAACCATGCCCTAGCAGATGATATTCTCTTCCCAGTAGAGCAGATATCTCCCCATAAGAGTCTTTATTCAGGAAGGTCATTCAGGGCGTGTTCCTCAGCAAAAAGCCATTCAGGGCATTTGCCTCCTCAGCAGAGTTTGGTTTGTTGATTTTCTTTCCAACGCTCTTTCCGGTGGGGTTCCTTTTGCATATCATTTGCATTTGCATTCTCCTAAACGCGTAGCATTTCCATTTCGTATGGAGCATTACGCCATTTTTCAAACATATGCATCTGAAGCATAAGCCAGGTTTTGATATCGCCATTGTAAGACATATCTCCAGCAGATAATGGCATAACTTAAGCTTTCGTTGCCTTTACCCCTGTAGAAGGTCATTGATGGGTGTGTTCATCTTATTCCCCGACAGAGTTTATTTGTTTAAAAATCTCTTTCCCCAGCAGAATACTCTTTTCAGGTTGTAAGTCACTTGATTCTACTTCCTGCCCATCCTGGATATTATTCCAACTTTTGGTTGGTAATCCCCATCTTAATCACTTTGTGGATGTTATCTCAACTTTTGGTTGGTAGTCCGTTTGTTTCTTGGATGTTATCCCAAATTTTGGTTAGTAGTCTTCTTTTGATCCCCGCAGAGTCGTTATCCCAACTTTTGGTTGGTAATCTTCGTTTTGGGTAGGTTCACCTATGATCGGCATCCCGCTGATTCCAACTTTTGGTTGGTAATCCCCAACTTAGTCACTTTGTAGATGTTATCCCAACTTTTGGTTGGTAATCCGTTTGTTTCTTGGACGTTATCCTAAATTTTGGTTGGTCGTCTTCTTTTGATCCCCATAGAGTCCTTATCCCAACTTTTGGTTGGTAATCTTCGTTTTGGGTAGGTTCGCCTTTGGTCAGCTTCCTGGTGATTCCAACTTTTGGTTGGTAGCCATATGTTTGCTCGGATGTTATCCCAACTTTTGGTTGGTAGCTCGTTGCATGTTGGATGTTATCCCAATATTTGGTTGGTAGTCCGTTGCTTGTTGGATGTTATCCCAACTTTTGGTTGGTAGTCCGTTGCTTGTATGGATGTCATCCCAACTTTTGGTTGTTAGTCCTCAAATGTGCTCCCCTGCGAAGTCGTTATTCCAACTTTTGGTTGGTAGTCTTCCTTTCGGTGTGTTCGCCTTCGGTTTGTGTTCTGGCGATCCTAACTTTTGGTTAGTAGCCTTCATTCCAACTTTTGGTTGATAGTCTTCATTGTTCATGTATTCTCCTTCGGACGATGTCTGGGTGATCCTAACTCTTAGTTAGTAGCCTCTTTCTCACAACTTTTGGATATAACTCTCTGGTGATCCTAACTTTTGGTTAGTAGCCCTCGTTATCTTCTTAATCAGTTACATTTTCGGTTATCCCAACTTTTGGTTAGTACCCATTGATTTTTAAGTCCATATTCGGCTAGCCAATTTTGCATTTTGAATATCCCCACATTTTGCAAATTTCCGAGTTCTGTTGGTATTCAAACACCTTTTACCTTGAATGTTTGAAAGCGGTCGCTTTTCATCCTTTCAGGTCCAAGTTGTTTGAATAGGGGCAACTGTAGTACCCTAAAATTTTCTCATCTTTTCTCTTGGATCTTGGCTTATGTTTCATTGCATCTCATATTCATTTTTGCATAGCATTGTTCTTGAGAAAGGATCAAGGCATCTTAGTTTGCTTCTCAAGATATGAGGAGCATGTTTCTTCAACCTCAAGCAAGGCTTCTTATTGACTTTATGGTATTCTCAAGCTCCCAAAAGTCCTCCATCATCAAATATGATTCAAGTTAACATCATTTCAAGATCATATGTGGTTCACCATGGCTTATTGTGCAAGAAATCATCAAGAGATTCAAGTTTGGTTCAAGGTGTTTGACCTAACTTAGCAATTTATGGATGCTATGGTGAAATGGGCATAACTCCTTCATATTTCAACATCTTGAGGTGTTTCTTTTTCTAATGAACTCTTCCCATCATCCTTAACAAGTTCTCTTTGCAAGGAAAGATCAAATTGTGCTTGGAAGGTCATCAAAATTTTGATGACATTATAGGCCATTTTGAGTTTTGGAAGGATTTTCTTGTTAACTTCAAAAGGTCATAACTTGGTCATTTTTATCATTTGGAGCCCAGTTTATTTTTTATAATGAACTTTAAGATGTCCTCTACAACTTTGATTCAAGGTGGAAGTGCCAAAAACTCATGGAAGGTATTGTTTTTTGTCAAAACATTATAGGTCACTTTTGATCCCTATTAAGACTTGAAAATTTTCTAAGTGTTTTGCAATTTTGAACCTTTTCATGGAGGCTACTTTGAAGGATCATATCTCTCAACTCAGATTACCAAATCAATAATTTCTTTTCACATTGCAAAGTTGGCATCATCCTCTATCCAATGCAAGAAGAAGCATCTCAAAAAGCCTTCTACATTTTGAGCACCATGGTTGCAAAGTTTGAATTTCAAAGCTGAAGTTTCTCTCTAAGTCAGAATTGAATTTGATTGAATTGGCCTCTAATCACCAAATTAAGCCATGGATTCAATCTAAACATGATTAACAAACTTTCCTGGGTTGATTAGAGACTTGAAACGCTAGTTTTGATTAGAGCCTTAAGACTTTTCTTGCTCACACCCTCTGACCGAGCCAACTGCTCCAAAGGTCGTTTGGTTGGGACTTACCCTTTCTTAGAGCACATGTCTAAGACTTCTTGCTCACATCCTCTGACTGAGCCACCCACCCTTCTAGTCATCCAGATTGATACTTCTTTGCTTAATGTACACTCGAGACTTCTTGCTCACACCCCTCAGATGGAGACTTTCCCTTGCTCAATTAGACTAGCTAAATAAGCCTTTCACAGCTCAAGCACTTAAGAAATGAGACTTATGCGGCTTAAGCATCTTGGCTCAAGACATGTTGCTTGAATCCTAATGAGACATGACTTTTTCTCAAGCACATAGCAAGAGACTTGATCTAAACTACTGAAGGCTCAGCAGAATGGAGAACAAGGTGTACATGATACAAACATCAGAGGTATAGTAAATCACCATAACAAAGACTTAAAGTTCTTAAGATTTCTAAAATATTCAATGGTAAGAAATCTTAAGGCTTTTACAATTACAACCTACAACAGAAAATCTGCATATTACAATAGACTTGATAGTTGCTTGATCTTGCTACTCCTTTACCTGGAGAATCCTTGTTAATATTCAAACTTGAACCTTCAGCCATATTTATAGACTTTGCAGAATCTATCCATTGAAGAGGTAACTTGATCAAATGTCTTTGCCTTTACTCCATAGTACAAGAGACATTGAAGATGGATACACAACAGATTCTGAATCCAATGTGTAATACGTTTAACCTTTGAGTCTTTAAGAGGTATTATACTAATAGAGTCATTGAAAGCAGATATTCGTAGAGCATGCCAAGCTTTCTTAAGACTTGAAATCTTGTAGACTCTTGCTGACAAACTGATAAGACAATACAACTTAGTTTCTGCAGTACGGACAATCATAACTTTATCACCAACTCTGATGGTACCAAATGATGATATACAATTACCAAGTGCAGTAACTCGTCTGAATGCTGAGTCCTTTAGCTCAGAGTTTGTGCCAAGCCACACCAACAATTTTTCTTCAGACTCTGCCACCAGAAGCTAACAATAAAGCAACTCCCAAGTGTGTTCATGTAACACATATTCTGATTATTTATGTACAATGATGTAGAACCTGCATAAATAAAACACACATCAAATAAACCATTGTTTATTCAATACTTTGTTATCATCAAAACTAAAAGAGAATATGTCATGAACAAATCTTGTTCTAACAAGGTATGTACTTTTAGTATTTATAGTTTGTATTGATTTGATACTTTTTTTTATCATTTTAAGGTTTTAGTTTTCTCATTTGACATTTTATTTCAGTTTAGGGTTTAGTCTGCTCATTGGAGATTCAAGTAGATGTTGAATGATAGTATAGGTGGCTTATGCAAATGTTGTGAGGCTATGAATAATAACTTGAAATTGTAATTGGACAACATTATAGCTTCTTTTTAGATGTTTTTTTATGAAGTTAAGCATGCACACACTAGTCCATTGTTGCACCCGAAAATTTGCCCAGCATTTCTTTACCTAGCTTATGTTTCATTTCATTCACATTAGCATTATCATTTGCATTTCATTGACATGTATGCAGGAGATCAAGAGGTATGATTACCAATTAAGAGCTACACAAGACTGTGAAGCTAGTTAAGAAGGTTATTCAAGTGTTTAAGGGTTGATATCCTCACCAGAGAAGTCTAAGATCCTCAGAGAGAGTGATTGAATCCAAGTGTAGGTCTCCTAGCTTGAGAGTTGTGGGAGCTCCTCAGATGATTCTGAAGCCAGGAATGTGGACTTGAAGCCTTGAGAGAGCTTATGAGATGTCTTGAAAGCCATCATGAAGCCTAGACAGGTCACTGTGTAAGGTTAAGAAGCCTCAGCCATGAGTGGTGTGATTAGGGTTTGACTGGGTCAACCCTAAGTCAACTGATGATTTGAAGAAGGTTGAGACCCAATTAAAGAGCCATGTGATCATGGATTGATACATTGAGATGTTAGAAGGATGATTCCATGGTTAACTCATCATGATTGAAGAGTTTGAGAAGTTTCAAGCTAGGGTTTCTAAGGCTTGACAGTGTAAAATCCCCTAGTTTGACCCCTATCTTCAAGGCATTTTAGCTCAAGATGTGATTGTCATCTCATCTTGCCCCCAACATGAATGTTGTATAGCTTGATCTTAGCTTTAATTTGAGTGCTAGAAGTCCTTGATAGGATTTGTAGAACTCAAGTTATGACTTTGACAAGTTACAGATCATCTGAGGTATGTGAATTTGGGGGCTTGAAAGTTACCCAACTTGCATCAAACGTTTGCCCTAGAAGGATGATTCCTATGAATTCTTGGTCAACATTAATGTTGTTCCTTATCCTCTTAGATTTCTAGAGAGTACTAGAAGTCCTTGATAGGATTTGTAGAACCCAAGTTATGGCTTTGACAAGTCAAGGGTATTTTGGTCATTTGGAGATTACAGGTCATTTCAATCATAAAGCCATAACTCCTATTTCCAAGCTTCAAATGGGAAAATGTTCAACATCAAACTTGTTCAAAATGATGTTTTAAGGCTATTAATGAGGTCATGAGTTGTTGGAAGTGCTTGTATCTCAAAGTTGCAAAAATGACCTAAAATAAGGGTATAAGTTAAATAAACCAAAGTTGGAAATTGATACTTTTGATCTACACATCCAAACCAAGGCATGTAATATATCATTTTGACTCTAAAAAGCATTTTAAGAACATTGGTTTAGCCACAATTTTGATTTGAGGTCTAATTTGTGGACTTGCTTTGAAAAGTAGTTACTTGCATATTAAGTAACATTTGCAAAACACATAAGAGATCAATACACAAGCTTCCAAGGCCTTGCAACACATCTAAAATCTCATTTGGAGAGATTTTGGAATCATAACAAGCTGCTGCAACAAGTGAAACCAGAATTGGGGTGAGTATGGCATGAGATGGTATTTTGGATGACATGAGAAATTCAACATCTCCTTGGATGATTCCAGAAGATTCTAGAGAGGTCCAACATCATCTATATATTAATTAGAAGGGGTTCAAGTGCAAGGTTGGTGAGAATTGAGGGAGAGAAGAGAGTTTGCAACTTCACATTGTTCATTGCAAATTGAAATCAGTTTCTGCATTCTACACCATTTTTTATCTTTCTTTTGATCTCAACAACTTTTATGGAGGATACTGAATGATTCCAGATCAATTCCATAGCCAAAGCCTTGAAGGATCGTGTTCTTGCATTTGAGTTTCAGCACCTGCAAGTCACCATTGGATTTGGAGTTCCAAGCATTTGCAATCGATTCTCTTGCATACAGAAGCAAGAACTTGGTACATTGAATGATTTCAGAGAAGTAGAAGGGTTGAATTGAAGAATTGCTACATCTGTTACTCAAGAATTCACAGGTTGGTAACTTTCATCCCTCACCTTAAATTAAGAAGAATTACCTCAATTTGTTAGGTTAGATTGATAGTATGTGGTTAGGAGATCGTTTCTGGAAACTTAGAGAAGATTTCGTGATGATCGATGAGGTGACACAATTTATGTTTGGATCAAGAACCTGTTGAATATTGAGAGATAATGTGAGTATTATAGCAAGAACTGATCAGGGTAATGTGGTGAACATTTTAGACCAAACAATTTGAAGAATGGTGATGATTGAGGTCTGAGCATAATTTTGATTCTTGATCGTGTTTTAGGTTAGAGGTTGATTCAATAAATTCTGAGGCTAGGGTTAGATTCAGCGTTCAATTTAGAGTGGTTTACTGCTTTAGATCTTGAATTTTGGTGGAGATTTCGTGAGATGCGAATGTGATGAAGACGAGCATGAGAGCTCTGTTTCAATGGAGGTTCTTCCCTCCAGAATTGTTCAAATGAAGGTGATGATGTTAACATCATTGGATCAACATGAAGACTTTGACTAAACCATGCATCCCACAGCCAGGATTAATTTGAATTCGTGAGAGAGTCTGAATAAGTGAAACGATGCGTTTCACTTACTAGGTGGCATTGGGCTTAGGTCTGAAACCACTATCCACACCCCCCAGCAAGCCCAATCCATGATATGAACTAATTTTCATTGCTAGTTGCACCGCGTGTTTATCCTTTTATTTTTATTTTTTTCATTTTATTCATGGTTTTTGATAAAATCATATAAAATTGATAAATTATCCAATTAACCCCATTCTTTTTGCATTATATTCATGATTGAGTCTAGTATTTTTTAGATAAAAAATATTTTAATTTCATGCATTTTCTGATTTTATGGGAATTTTCATATTTTAATTGATATTAAAATAGTTATGTTTGATACTTGATTTTGTGGAATTTTGTGTGATCATGTGATAATGATGCTTGCCCTGATTTTTTGTATGTGATTAGCATAGATATGCATGATCCCATAGATTTTTCTCACATTTTTGTGATGAGCATAGGTGGTAGTTTAGGTTGAAACCTTTAGAAGCTCCATTTTTTAGGGTTTATGGTTGATACCTTTGGATTTAGGACTTAATTTTAGGACTTAGTAGATGGTTTAGTCCCTGGTTTTTGTATGAGGCATTCTTACTTGACTTAGGATCCCTTAGGAATTTTTGTAGAAATTTATAAGATAGTTTACTATTTTTGATTCATTTTAGTTTAGGTGCTAGTTTTAGATGATTCTAAGGCACTAACTCAACTAGATCAACTTCTTTAGTTCCCTTAGATTAGGGTTTTGCTTTGTTTGCCTTTGGTTGAGATTGAAGACAAGTTGAAGGCAAGTTGAAGATGCATTGGATTGCTTGAAGAGGCTTGGATGTGAAGATTTTCCCTTCTTGTGGTGTAGTCTTGATTAGGCTAAGATTAGGGTTTTGTAGGCAGAGCTTCTAGATAGTTCTCTTCCTTCATAAACATGGAATATATTGATCAATTACATTCTTCCCTATGATGAAAGGTCCCTTTGTAAAGGCCTCATCCCTCCTTTGGTAGGATGTGTGGCTCTTTGCAAATTGGTAGAACCTTTGAGGGTCCCTTTCTCTGATGTCAGGATGCTCAGTGGTGACCTTTGGTCTTCACTCTGCTACCAATCATCCAAACTTTGCTCTTGATAGATGCATATTTCTCCCTTGCTAGAGGATGGAGTTCCTTACTTGAAGAAGATTTAAGGCTAGGAGTTGACACTTCCATGTGATTGAAGATCATTCTGAGAAGCTGAAGCTTGTAGATCAAAGAGGAGCAAGTTGATATTTGTAAAGAAGAGAGAGCTGAAGCTTGAAGACCAAGTTGATACTTGTGAAGAAGATCCATTGGAGATTGAGTGGAGAGCTGAGGCTTGAGGAATAAAGGATAAGTTGACACTTACATTGATGCATGGAGAGCCTGAAGGAATCAAGTTGATACTTGTAGTTAGGAGTGAAGCCTGAAGGTGGAATTGACTGAAGAGCTGAAGCTTGGAGAAGAGAGAACAAGTTGATACTTATGTTTGATGGATTGAAACCTTGGAGGAACAAGTTGATACTTGTTATTAAGGATGTTAGCCTTGAAGGGTGGTTGAAGTCTGAAGACTGGATTACTGTCAGAAGAGCTGAAGCTTGAAATTGTCAGAGGGATTGGTTGATCTGCTTTCTTTCCTGTCTGTTTTCTTTTCTGTGCTGATGTGCCTTGTTTGATTTGCTTGATGCATTAGAATAAGTTCATATCTAGACTGACTTTGAGCTAGGAGCATGATTGCACTAGAGGTTGAGTTGCTCCCTCTGCTTGTATTTTTACTGTATGGCTTTGCTTGCGGGTATTTGGTAGAGCCCAGCTCCCTTGCCCATGTGGTTTATCTTGCTTGATAGCATGTTATTTCCTCTGTATGATTACTGCTTATTATTTTTCTTGATAGCATGTTATTTCCTCTGTATGATTACAGTTATTCATATCTGGATTGAGGTCGAGACGAGCTTGTGGAGGCTGATGCCCCACACACATTTCCTCCCTCACTTGCATTGCATGCATTTTACAGTCGTTTACTGTTTACTGTTTAAGCTGATGCTTTATCTGTTTCTGTTTATCATTGACATGATCCCATAGGAATCTCACTTCTTTTGATAAGGAAGTGATGATAGAACTTTAGGTTGAAACCTATGCATGATAACTTCTAGGAGTTCCCTGTTTCAAACCTCAACCATAGGATGAATCCTTGGCATGACAACATTAGGACTTGATAGTCTCCCCTTTAGTTGAGCCTGTTCTCTTCTCATCTCAAAACAGCTTAAGATACAGTAATCATGAATGATTTCTTTCGTACGTTACGAGCCTTAAGCTACCTGAGAAAGGATTGTTGGAGAGCTTCTTTTCAATAGTCTGGATGTTTAGTATGGCACCCTTTGGGTGACATGCAACGCATTCACTCTCAGGTCATAGACTTTAGTGCGATTGAAATTGCAAACACCATAAAAGACAGTTCTTTCGTAAAAGACAGAAAACAAACTTCAAACCTTTTTGCCCCGTGGGCCCGTAATTCAAAGGAAGCTTTTTTGAAGAAAAGAGTGTTATTAACCCTCAGTTCTACCGCACACAGGCTTTGTCCCTAACTGTTGGAACTGCTGGTCAACCCTACTCGATAAAACAGATGAATCTGAATTCCCGTAATCCGTATAATCCCGAACTACGTAAGCTCTGATCTCTCATACCTGTTGAGAGTACGTAGGCACAATACTGACGTATTGGCGAGCCACCTTCCCCTGTAACCCGTAGTTAGGCGAACTACGTTGACTCTGATTTCTCATTCTCTGATGAGAATACGTAGGCATAAAGTGCGACGCTTTGCCGAGTCATTTTCTTTTCTTTTTAAGCCAGCCTTGATAGATAGATAGATACAACCAACCCGTCATATAAACACAACAAGCATGGATCCCATCGAGTACGATGGACGTGAGGGGTGCTAATACCTTCCCCTTGCGTAACCGACTCCCGAACCCAGACAATGGTTGCGATGACCTTGTCTTATACCTTTTCGTCAGGTTTTTCCGATCGTTTCCTTTCCCGTTCTGAGGGATAAATAACTAAAGGTGGTGACTCTTCTGTTTTGCCGGCACCTTATTTCCGCGGAAGCGGCAGCTGGCGACTTTGCTGGGGACTTGATAGTTTCCTGGGATCCAACGTCCCATATGCGAGTCAGTGTGGGGATCCAACATCCCCTGCGAGAGTCAATCCTAGCGCTTGTATGATTACTTGTTGGGTTGTGTTTATTTATCGCATTTTGTTTCCCGCACTTTACTTTCAGTATGATATGATTATTTGTGCTGTTGTGGGAGGGGCATTCTGATGAGTGAGAAGCCAGACCCAGGCTTGAGTGTACTTAGCATTAGTTGTGGAAATTAGTGGGCGCATGCTTGCTTTGCAGGCACTAGTGTCTCATGAAATCCACGCTCAGACGAGGTTCTCCCGGTTGACTTCTTTTTCAACCCTTTGGGTTGAGGGGGTTGTTGGTTTGGAGGATTGTCGACTCTAGGGACCGATCATTTGGGATTCAGCTGAGTGAGGCCGCTTCATGAGCTGGTGATGCCACACCTTCTGGGTATTGTATCACCCCTCTTGAATGTCTGTGACGCTGATGACCGCATAGGATGCCGAACTTGTGTCAGTTTAGGTCCATGCCTGTGAGCAGGGTTGGGTTTGTTGCAGGTAACCTTAACCTTCAGACTTCCTGGTTTTCTTGATAGTGAATCAGTTTTGTTGGTACCGGAGGTTCTCATCATCAGATGTATGTATGTTCTTGACAGAGCAGGTTTATGACTGGGATCAGAGGATCTCATCAGTAGATGTATGTTTGTTCTTGACAGAGCAGAGTTATGGTCCTGTATCAGAAGACCTTATCTTCAGAGATGTGTGTTTGTTCTTGACAGAGCAGAGTTTTGGTCCTGTATCAGAGGTCCTTATTATCAGATGCGTATTTGTTCTTGACAGAGCAGATTGGTGGTCCGATGCCGGGGTTTTCTTATTTAGTGGTTGTTCTTGATAGAGCAGGATTATGGTTTTGTTGATACAGAATTTCCACAGCGCAGTTGTCTTGATCTCCTGTTGCATGATTGCATTTTACATCGCTTTGCATATTCATTTGCATTTCATTAACGTGTGTCTGTGTTGCAGGTACCGTTTCCCCCCGATTCAGGATTTCTGGCCTTCTATTGTATTGTTATGGGTTCTCTGAGGAAGACCGTGGCTTACAAGCTCCTCACTCCTGATGTTGTTCAGCTGACTGGCTTGATTGCTTTAGCAGATGATTCTGTGAGAGATGAGTTCAGAAAGTCTTACGGTAAACTGCTCAGTTTGGTTCGTAAACCCTCTGTGTTTGAGTTGAATGGGTTGCACGCCCTGCTGCAGTTCTACGACCCTCCGTTGAGATACTTTACTTTCCAGGATTTTGTTCTCGCACCCACACTAGAGGAGTATGTTGATTTGTTAGGTGTACCTATCAAAAGTCAGATGCCCTTTGTCCATATGGATGCTGAGCCTAATATGGCTAGTCTAGCTCCTTCACTTCACCTGGATGCCTCCGAGTTGGTTTTGTCTAGTTGGAACAAGGTTCTCGGTTTCTCCTTGCAGTTCTTAGTGGGAAAGGCTCAGCAGTGCGCCAAAGACGGATGTTGGGTCGTGTTCAACGCCATTCTCGCTCTGTGCATATATGGCATCATTCTGTTCCCCAATATGCCCGACTTTGTGGACTTCGACGCCTTTCACATCTTTGCTTCAGGGAATCCAGTCCCTACCTTGATAGGAGATGTCTACCATTCAGTCCACTACAAAAACGAGAACAGAAGGGGTAAGAATGTCTCGTGCTGTGTGCCATTGCTTTATAAATGGCTTGATAGTCATCTACCCAGGAGGGGTCCCTTTGTTTCGTTTGCAGCCACAGCTGAGTGGCCTGAGCGTTTGATGAGTCTATCTGCAGAGGATATTACCTGGTTTGATAGAGATAGGCTGGGTACTGAGATTATCTTTAGCTGCACCGGGTTTCCGAATGTGCCTTTGATAGGCAAGAAGGGCTGTATCAATTATAGTCCGTCTCTGCTGGTCCGACAGTTTGCTTATGCCTTGAGAGCTCCGCCGAAGGATGAAGAGGTGCAGGAATCTCTGTACCTCACTGGTCTTCTAGAGGGGGATATGTTATCTAAGCTTCAGCGCGCTTGGAATGGTATCTGTAAGCGGGGAAAACTGTTGTTGGGAAAAAGCAATAGCCAAGCCTACGCTCCATATGTGACCTGGATCAGAGCCAGAGCAGATGCTATAGGGATGTCGTTTCCACCTGTCCAGCCAGAAAGCCCTCCAGTGATTGAAGAGCCTACCACTGTGCCTATTCAGCAGCATAATTAGGTGTTAGCTGAGAGAGATGAGCTGAAGAAGGCCAATGAAGAACTGGAGAAAGAATTGGCTCAACTCAGAAGCGAGAGGAACGAGGCCGTTCATTCCTTCAAGAGGCAGACAGAGCTGGTGAACCAGCTGGGGACAGATTTGACTAAGCAGATAGCTGAGCGTGAGCGCTTGGGTTGAGACTTCAAAGATGTCAATGATGTACTGGCCACTAAGAAACAGCACTTGGACGAAGCGTATCGGAGGATATCCATGTTTAACCAACATTGGAAGGCCTCCCTAGCCAACAGGAAAGAGCGGGAGGATAAGCTGATGCAACAGATCTCCAAGCTGAAAGCCCGAGTGAAGGCCAGTGAGAAGAGGTTTGATGAAGAAACCGCTCGCAGATATGTCGCTGAAGGCCAACTCAACAGAGCTCTCGCTAACCTGAAGGAGCGCAAACTGACGTTTGAATTCAAGAAGCGGAAGCTAGAAGATTGTTTCGGTGAAGGAGCATGGGAAGATTCGGTCGAAGGTCTTCAGTACACCATTATGCAGAGGGAGTTACTCGTCGAAGGGTTACTCACTCGGCCTGATCATCCAGAAATGAAGGGGTTGTTAGAAGAGTTTTGCGCCCGTGGTCGTGCTTGACTATTTGTATTCCTTTTGTTCGATCATTGTTGTATGCTGACCATCACCAGGCCTGTTGGTTGAGGTCATGTCGTTGATTCCGCTTGTACTCAGTGATGTTGTGTACCGCCTTGAGGGGCTTTCTTTATATATATGAGATGTTATTTCCATGACTGGACTCGGACTTCTTATTATCAGCACTGGAACTCAGGCACTAGGATCGGGGGATACCTCCCTAACGCACAGACACACGTTTGCATTTGCATGAAGCATTTGCATAACGGGCACTTTGTCGTTTTTCCTAACCCTTTTGTGTTTTCAGGTTGTTTCAGGTTGTTCCAGGATTGATCAGAGACCCATCCACCGCTATCCGACCAGAGCAAATCAAACCAGAATCATGGAGCAAGTGCAAACTGATGTTCAGGAACTCCGCGAAAGAATGGACCGCTTCATGGAGCTCATGCAGGTGGTCGCCAATGGCCAGGATCAGCTCAGAACCTTGGTTCAGCCTCTGATTTCAAGGGTTGATAGCAATGGCGTACTCCATGGTGGGACCGTGCCTATCCCTCCACCTGTTGAAACTCCTCAGAACGGCGTCCCTGTGACCGGGGGGAATGGCAGTGCCAACGGCAATGTGATAGCTAATATGGGACTCAATGGTAATACGACGGGCGTCGGTAATGGGAATTTTGAAGCTAACGTCAATGTTGGGCTGGGCAACGACAACGCGGGTGTTGGAAATCTGTTCGGGCCTCAACCATGGTTAGGAGACCGTCAAGACGATGTGTTCTCTCAGAGAGGTGCTGAAGGGGAGCTGACTGCTGAAGCACGGCTAAGGTTCAAGGCCCTCGAGGATAAGATGAGGAATATTGAGAATCAGAACACTATGGGTGTTGATATGTCCAAGTTGGGACTGATTGCTGATTTCAAGGTGCATCCAAAGTTCAAGGTACCTGACTTTGAAAAGTACAAGGGCATCACTTGCCCTCGGGTCCATCTGAGGTCGTACTACCGGAAAATGTCTGCTCACTCTGAGGACGAGAAGTTGCTGATGCACTTCTTTCAGGACAGTCTGTCCGAACCATAAAAAAGGAAAAAAGGTTCGGGCAAAAATTAGGGATATAAAAGAAAAGAATGTACACCCGCAAAGTCGAAAACCCGGATGGGCGACTTTGGCAAAAAAGGGTATCCCGGTGAATCGAAAACCCGGAAGGGCGATTCAGGCAAAAGTTAGGGATTTGAAAAAGCAAATGACTGCGTTCCGCGTGTGGACTTTCATTGTTTAGTGGTTTGGAGGACCTGAGGTCCGTTCATCTAAATCAATCTCTTCTAAAGCTGAAGCGTCGGAGAAGTATCGAAGTCGAGTGGGGCATAAAGGGATCAACTCATGGTGTTCGTCTACGCCTCATTGCCGACATTTGTGTATATACTGATGTATATTTATGTTTTATAGTTGCGCGGCGTCCTCATTCCAGGAGCTTGCATCTGTTGTAAAACATTTTTGCCCATTCAGGGGTTCGTATCAATAAAACATATACTATTCAGCAATTTTGTTTGCATGTGTAGCATCTATCTGTTTTGTTTGCGAAAAAGAACGCCGATGTTTTTGACAAAATGCGCATACATAAACTTACTGGCCTAGGCCACTGATTGTTGAAACAATGAATTACTTGAACATTGTCACAAAATGATAACCTTGATAGGTCCCTTTGAGAAGGGTATCTTGTCTGTTTGTTTGTGTTGTTGCAGGTGTAGCATATACCAAGCAGTACGCCGTATGCGTCCCCAAGCGGGATGATTCCTTCTTTTCCAGCAAGTTCAGCAGCACCTCCCCGTGGAGTTTGCACAGGAGATCGTAAGCATTGATATGTCTCCCCAAGCAGAGATGATTCTCTCCCCAATCAGATGCATCCCGAAGGGTCGTCATCTCCCCAGCTGAGTCACATACTGAAGTGTGCGGCAGTTGATAGTTCCAGACTGAAGTCTCCCGGAGAATTGAAATTCCCCGCAGAGTCGTACTCTCCCCCAGTAAGCAGGACGATTCCTTCTTCCCCAGCCAAGCTTGCAGATCCCCAAGAGAGCCGAGTCCTTGGAAACCGTTTGGGCCATGATTGGTTCTCCCCAGTAGAGCGTTGAATAGCTGATGCTGTATTTCCCCACCGGAGTCGTTATCCCCAGGAAAGTTTTAGCCGCGAAGGCCACGCAGTTTATTTCTGCGATTGACATCGCTTTCCTCAGCAGGTCCAAGTTCTCGTAAAGCTTCGTTCCCCTGCAGCAGTCGACTGAAGATCATTTCCCCAGGTGGAATCCAATTGAGATTGGTGTGACGTCTTCTCCTCGGCCGGATGATTCCTTCCTCCACCAGAGGGGTTCTTTCTCCTTAACAGGAGGATTCTCCCTTCAGCATTCGTTTTGCTGATGGGGTCATAGCATTTTGCATGGTTGCATAGCATTTACCCTAAATGCGTAGCATTTCCACCGTGTGGAGCATTGCGCCATTGTCCAAGCATATGCATACGAAACATGAGCTAGGTCGTTACCGTTCTTGTTTTGCAGGTGTTCCTCCGCAGAGTCGCTCGCTCAAGATGATTCTTGAATCCCCCAGCAAAAGTCGTTTGCCCAAGATGATTCTTGAATTCTCCAGCAAAGGCGTTCGTTTAAGATTATTCTTAAAATCCCCTGTGCAGTCGCCAGAGTGGGTTGCTCAAGTTGATGTCTAGAGTCCCCGGCAGAGTGTTTGCTCAGGATGATTCCTGAAATCTCCAGCAGAGTTATTGGTTCAGGATGATTCTTGAAGGCCCCGGCGGAATTATTTGTCCAAGATGATTCTTGACGTCCTCAGCAGAGTTGACTCACCCAGAATGATTTCTGGATCCCCGAAGCAGAGTTACTTGATAGTTCTCCAGAGCCCCCAGCGGAGATGCGTCATCCCCCAGCAGGTTTCTGAACAGCGAAGTTGAAACTTCCCTCGAAGACTTGATGATTGAAGTCCAACCGTATTAACGAAGCAGTTCTCCCAACTGATGCGGTGTGCCTGATGGTAGAAGTTTGAATATCCCCAATTGGTTCATGATTGACTAAGAATTCTATTCCCGACCTATTGATGAAGTCCGGCTGACGCCCAAAAATTTCTTTGAATGCCTGATGGCATGATTAACTTGATTGTTGATCTGATAAGTCCCGAGGAATCCTGGTGCCTGACGGCATGATCGACCATGTATCACCGGTTACCGTGTGACCAATTCCCCAGCTAGTTGCCGTGCAGCTAATATTTCAGTTTCCGAAGAGTTGTCCCCATCAGAGTACCGTGTACTTGTGCAGTTAGCAAATTCCCGGGTTTGTTGGTATTCAACCGTCTTTCACCTTGATTGTTTGAGAGCCGTTCGCTTCTCACCCGGTCAGGTCCAAGCCATTTGAATAGGGGCATCTGTTGCACCCCAAAATTTTCCCAGCATTTCTTTACCTAGCTTATGTTTCATTTCATTCACATTAGCATTATCATTTGCATTTCATTGACATGTATGCAGGAGATCAAGAGGTATGATTACCAATCAAGAGCTACACAGGACTGTGAAGCTAGTTAAGAAGGTTATTCAAGTGTTTAATATAACGACCCAATTTTCAATGACTAATTATTTGTGTTAAATAATTGATTTATTGGGATTATTATAATTATTTGATGATTGTTTAAATGGATTGATAGATGATTTGAGAGAGGAATTCAATGGAAAGAAATATATAAGGAAAGTGGAAGAGAAAAGAAAAGGGGGGAAGGAAAGAAAAGAGGAGAGAAATAGAAGAGAAAGAAAGAGGAAGAGGAGAAAAGAGGAGGAGAAGAGGAAAAAGCTTGGAAAGCTCAAGATCCGCTTCTAGCTCCAATTAATCAAGGTAAGGGTGTGAAACTTTATTATTCTATCCATGTGTATAATCATGTATGATTTTATTGGATTATTTCGGATCGATTGGTAGATTTTCTACAACTTCCATTTTAGGGCGGAAGTTGGTTTAATCGGTAGAAACCGAGTTTTAACGGTTGAAAATGAGAATGAGTGGTTAAGTTTAGTCGAGGAATGTTAGACTAAGGTTATTAGAACAAGTAGGAATTAAATCGGTTGGATTCGGTGAGTTTGGGAGTGCCGGGACAGAACTGAATGTTGCTGTTCGCAGGCGACTCGCTAGCAACTCGCTAGGCGAGGGCACAGCGAACGCTCGCTAGCAGCTCGCTAGGCGAGCGTGTAGCGAATGGCCCCAGACTTGGGACAGTAAGGTTTTGGTGCCCTTCGCTGACAGCGAAGGGAGTAGCGAAGAGCTCGCTGGGGGTTCGCCGTGGCGAACGAGGTAGCGAGCAATGTCTGGAGGTTCTATTTGTGCTCCCTAACAGTTCGCTAGGCGAGGAGGTAGCGAACGCTCGCTAGCAGCTTGCTAGGCGAGCGTGTAGCGAACGTAGCAGGATGAGTTTTCCCTGCTGTTGAGTGCTGTTGTGGCTTGGGGTTCCGGTCGCAATTGACCCTTCTCTGATTTAATAGCTTGTATGCTGGTTCGTGAGGTGCTGTGGGTAGCCGAATGGCGTGAATCCTAGATTGTGCAATGAATTGTGGATTGTGTCCGTATGGCGATTATGTATGCATTGTTTAATTAACTACAATTGCATGATGAGATGATTGAGTTCGTTGTCGTCGGTACGATAATATGAATGCATGAGAAGGTAATAGGATTATGTGTGCATTGAGTAGTGAGAGTGGTGTCAGAGTGGATTACACTGGGGTAGAATGACGTAATATCATTCCTAGTTGTGAGCTCATTAGGGTAGGATGATGTAATATCGTTCCTAATGAGGCATAAATAATATTGTAGTGCATTCGGGTTATCCCTAATGAAGTGTGATTGATGGGTGCACTAGGGTAGAATGATGTAATATCATTCCTAGTGGCGGGTTCATTAGGGTAGGATGGCTAGACGTTATTACTATAGTGTTATATATGCATGTAGAGGAAGGTTGTGAGTCATTTTGCATTAAAGGCATCTTGATGTACAGTTATATTTGATCCCGTGTAGGATCTGCAGAACCTCGCTTGATGCGATGGTTATATTTGATCCCGTGTAGGATCTGCAGAACCTCGCTTGATGTGTTGGTTATATTTGATCCCGTGTAGGATCTGCAGAACCTCGCTTGATGCGATGGTTATATTTGATCCCGTGTAGGATCTGTAGAACCTCGCTTGATGCGATGGTTATATTTGATCCCGTGTAGGATCTGCAGAACCTCGCTTGATGCGATGGTTATATTTGATCCCGTGTAGGATCTGCAGAACCTCGCTTGATGCGATGGTTATATTTGATCCCGTGTAGGATCTGCAGAACCTCGCTTGATGCGATGGTTATATTTGATCCCGTGTAGGATCTGCAGAACCTCGCTTGATGCGATGGTTATATTTGATCCCGTGTAGGATCTGCAGAACCTCGCTTGATGCGATGGTTATATTTGATCCCGTGTAGGATCTGCAGAACCTCGCTTGATGTGATGGTTATATTTGATCCCGTGTAGGATCTGCAGAACCTCGCTTGATGCGATGGTTATATTTGATCCCGTGTAGGATCTGCAGAACCTCGCTTTATGCGATGGTTATATTTGATTCCGGTTATATTTGATTCCTCGGAGAATCTGATAAGTGATAGATTCGTAGGAAAGTCTGATGAGTTGTAGTGTAACTGTATAAGTGCGAAAGGAGTGAGTTCCTAGGAGAATCTGACGGACGAATGAGTCGATATCGTACGTTCTTGGGGTGTGTGTGCGTGCATGTGTTGCGTGATGATATGTCGTGATTGATGGTGGGACAGTGAGTCCAGATGATGTGCATACTTTATATAGATTCTGCTTTTTATTTCATGTACTATTATACCATTATTAATTGACTGTGATTCTCACCCTTTTGTTGTTGTTGTGGTCTGTGCTTCTTCGGAAGTACAGATAATCCAGGTGTTTAGCTAGCTTGGATTATGTTGTGCCATTTGAGTCTAGGACGCTCTGATACGTAGCACGGGACTTGAGTGTTTTGTTGATTTCTGTTGCACTTGTTTTAGTTTTCCTGTGAACGTATCATAACTTGATATATTTTATTAATGAATATTTTCCGCTGCATTTTGATGAAAAGCTTCTAAGGAAGTGTATGGTTGGATTTTTATAATGTGATATCCCACTTGGGGAGTTGAAACTCTGATGTTTATTTATAATGTTTATTATTTTAATTGTTTTGGGAAGTGGGGTGTTACAATTGGTATCAGAGCAGGTCGGTCCATTCGGCCAAGTTGTCTAATGTTGGTTGTCCCCTTGTACGCGACATGTGTGCGAAAACACTGTCGGTGCGCGTTTGTTGTTTAACCTTTGTCTGCAAGTAGTGAGAATGATTAAAGTGGGGGAGAAACTTGTGCTTCTCCAGGTTGCTGCAAGGGTAGAGTGGTAGCTCAGTGTGGTGGGATGCTCTTATAGTTTGGTGAAGATGGTTTACACTCCATCATGATTTCGGCCGTCTATTGACAAATTAAGGAGCTAATCATCCTTAATCTCTTGTTGATAGTAGTTGGGATTGCGTTGGATGGGATAGATGTGTCTTGCAAGTTTAGATGGCGTGGTGCAGTGAATTGTTTGGAGTGAATCCGAGTGCTTAAGAATTGTTTTGATGAGTCGGTGCAGGACAGTGATGAGATGTTTAATTTTGATGGAAATTTTGAGTATTGATGAAAGTGGGAAGTTGGTTGTTTACCGTTTGATTGTGGTTGCCTGAGAGTTATCCTGACGAGATAAGTGTTATACAGCCAGGACGTGAAGCGGAGTTGTGATCGACTTAGTTGCGGAAACTAGTCAGATACTGAGAGCTCCATATGGTATGTCTGCTTAGATGGTCAAAGAATTAAAATTGATTGAGTAGTTTTGAGACTCGTGTCTGGTGTGTATGCTACGGCAACGGATTATGGGGGTAGAGTATAAAGGTGGATAATGACTTTCAGTGATTATTAAGGAAAGTAAGATGTGGGATACCATGTGGGTATGATTGGGAGAATTGAATATGAAGCAGAGGAAAACGATTGGAACTTCTGAGGGATTATAGTTTTGGATTGAATTACCATTCGGGTAAAGCAACGCAGTGGCAGATGCGTCAATTTAAGATTTGGTATATACCGTTGATGATGGTGAGGAAGTTAGAAGTGATTAAGTAAAAATTCGGGATATGAGTTTGATATGTGAAGAGACTTCTTATGGGATTGAACTTTGTATATTGAAATTGACTATTGGTATTCTCGAAGAGATTCAAGGAGGTCGGGAGTCTAATTTGAGTTAATAGATTGATTGAATTTAAAGAATTAAAGTCGAAGGGCTGATTTTCGGATTTATGGGAATGATATCATGAGATGTCATGATAGAGCTGTGTTTTAGAGATTATTAAGTGGGATGAGAGTATTGTGGTTGATGGAGTATCCATCCTAGTGCTGTAAGGGTGTAACCGAATTTGAGAAAAATTATTTTTGATGGCCATAGATGAAGAGAGAAGTGGTTTAGTTGTATGTGCTGGTTAAACTTGTCGGAGGTCGAAGAATGAACGTCTGAGACGGTTGAGTCTGACGTAACCGTTGTATATTCCAGAGTTGAATTTGGATAGTATTCCCAGGATTTGCGTTGGGTTTTCCGGAGAATTCGAGGAGTGTGATTTTAATCGAGTAGTTTCGAATATCGCTGAGGTGATAAAGTTGTATGAGATGTCGTCAAATATTGTGTCTGATAGGGATCTGAAGCGTTATATGGTATGAGGAGTAGGACTCCTTTGTATTGATATGAGTCAGGCGAGCGTGTTGTGCTCGGACCTGAGGATTGTGTAAGAGACGACTGAGAAGATCAAGAAGATCTATGAAAGGGCGTGTTCTGAGAGTTTCGATGGTGATGAGTGTTGATCGAGCTTTGGAGTCTCGGAAGCACACATCGTGGTTGTTGCTTAGTATCAGAGGGCGCAGCGGAAGCGTGGGAGAAATATCATGTTTGATTGTCTTACCGCTGTCGCTTGTGAATTTACATAATGTGGTATATGCCTAATCGAGGTAGTGCGAGTGCATTCATCCAGGTGGATGCTGTACAAGTGAGGAAGGATTTGACTGCCAAGACATTGCTGGTCCGGATTGATAAGTAAGAGGTGACATTTTCGAGGACGAAAATTCCTAAAGTGGGGGAGAGTTGTAACGACCCAATTTTCAATGACTAATTATTTGTGTTAAATAATTGATTTATTGGGATTATTCTAATTATTTGATGATTGTTTAAATGGATTGATAGACGATTTGAGAGAGGAATTCAATGGAAAGAAATATATAAGGAAAGTGGAAGAGAAAAGAAAAGGGGGGAAGGAAAGAAAAGAGGAGAGAAATAGAAGAGAAAGAAAGAGGAAGAGGAGAAAAGAGGAGGAGAAGAGGAAAAACCTTAGAAAGCTCAAGATCCGCTTCTAGCTCCGATTAATCAAGGTAAGGGTGTGAAACTTTATTATTCTATCCATGTGTATAATCATGTATGATTTTGTTGGATTATTTCGGATCGATTGGTAGATTTTCTACAACTTCCATTTTAGGGCGGAACTTGGTTTAATCGGTAGAAACCGAGTTTTAACGGTTGAAAATGAGAATGAGTGGTTAAGTTTAGTCGAGGAATGTTAGACTAAGGTTATTAGAACAAGTAGGAATTAAATCGGTTGGATTCAGTGATTTTGGGAGTGCCGGGACAGAACTGAATGTTGCTGTTCGCAGGCGACTCGCTAGCAACTCGCTAGGCGAGGGCACAGCGAACGCTCGCTAGCAGCTCGCTAGGCGAGCGTGTAGCGAATGGCCCCAGACTTGGGACAGTAAGGTTTTGGTGCCCTTCGCTGACAGCGAAAGGAGTAGCGAAGAGCTCGCTGGGGGTTCGTCGTGGCGAACGAGGTAGCGAGCAATGTCTGGAGGTTCTATTTGTGCTCGCTAACAGTTCGCTAGGCGAGGAGGTAGCGAACGCTCGCTAGCAGCTCGCTAGGCGAGCGTGTAGCGAACGTAGCAGGATGAGTTTTCCCTGCTGTTGAGTGCTGTTGTGGCTTGGGGTTCCGGTCGCAATTGACCCTTCTCTGATTTAATAGCTTGTATGCTGGTTCGTGAGGTGCTGTGGGTAGCCGAATGGCGTGAATCCTAGATTGTGCAATGAATTGTGGATTGTGTCCGTATGGCGATTATGTATGCATTGTTTAATTAACTACAATTGCATGATGATATGATTGAGTTCGTTGTCGTCGGTACGATAATAAGAATGCATGAGAAGGTAATAGGATTATGTGTGCATTGAGTAGTGAGAGTGGTGTCGGAGCGGATTACACTGGGGTAGAATGACGTAATATCATTCCTAGTTGTGAGCTCATTAGGGTAGGATGATGTAATATCGTTCCTAATGAGGCATAAATAATATTGTAGTGCATTCGGGTTATCCCTAATGAAGTGTGATTGATGGGTGCACTAGGGTAGAATGATGAAATATCATTCCTAGTGGCGGGTTCATTAGGGTAGGATGGCTAGACGTTATTACTATAGTGTTATATATGCATGTAAAGGAAGGTTGTGAGTCATTTTGCATTAAAGGCATCTTGATGTACAGTTATATTTGATCCCGTGTAGGATCTGCAGAACCTCGCTTGATGCGATGGTTATATTTGATCCCGTGTAGGATCTGCAGAACCTCGCTTGATGCGATGGTTATATTTGATCCCATGTCGGATCTACAGAACCTCGCTTGATGCGATGGTTATATTTGATCCCTTGTAGGATCTGCAGAACCTCACTTGATGCGATGGTTATATTTGATCCCGTATAGGATCTGCAGAACCTCGCTTGATGCGATGGTTATATTTGATCCCGTGTAGGATCTGCAGAACCTCGCTTGATGCGATGGTTATATTTGATCCCATGTAGGATCTGCAGAACCTCGCTTGATGCGATGGTTATATTTGATCCCGTGTAGGATCTGCAGAACCTCGCTTGATGCGATGGTTATATTTGATCCCGTGTAGGATCTGCAGAACCTCGCTTGATGCGATGGTTATATTTGATCCCATGTAGGATCTGCAGAACCTCGCTTGATGCGATTGTTATATTTGATCCCGTGTAGGATCTGCAGAACCTCGCTTGATGCGATGGTTATATTTGATCCCGTGTAGGATCTACAGAACCTCGCTTGATGCGATGGTTATATTTGATTCCGATTATATTTGATTCCTCGGAGAATCTGATAAGTGATAGATTCGTAGGAAAGTCTGATGAGTTGTAGTGTAACTGTATAAGTGCGAAAGGAGTGAGTTCCTAGGAGAATCTGACGGACGAATGAGTCGATATCGTACGTTCTTGGGGTGTGTGTGCGCGCATGTGTTGCGTGATGATATGTCGTGATTGATGGTGGGACAGTGAGTCCAGATGATGTGCATACTTTATATAGATTCTGCTTTTTATTTCATGTACTATTATACCATTATTAATTGACTGTGATTCTCACCCTTTTGTTGTTGTTGTGGTCTGTGCTTCTTCGGAAGTACAGACAATCCAGGTGTTTATCTAGCTTGGATTATGTTGTGCCAGTCGAGTCTAGGACGCTCTGATACGTAGCACGGGACTTGGGTGTTTTGTTGATTTTTGTTGCACTTGTTTTAGTTTTCCTGTGAACGTATCATAACTTGATATATTTTATTAATGAATATTTTCCGCTGCATTTTGATGAAAAGCTTCTAATGAAGTGTATGGTTGGATTTTTATAATGTGATATCCCACTTGGGGAGTTGAAACTCTGATGTTTATTTATAATGTTTATTATTTTAATTGTTTTGGATTTTAATTATTTTAATTGTTTTAAGCACTACTCAGGTACCTGGTCTTCTGTACTCCCCAAAAGAGCACAAAAACAACAAACAGAAAAGGGGTGAGAACTACATTCGATAAATACACGATGAAAAACACATGCTAAGAGTAGTTAACACACCAAACACACAATTATCACGCACATACAAGTGCTACATCATCATTCGGCATAAACAACCCACATTTAATTATATATATGCAATGCGACTCAACTAACATGGCACAATGCATGCGGTACCATCATAATTACATACAGTTCACCCTAGAACCCGATTCCCATCGGAATCCGGATAAGTCGTATAGGTTCCTCTGAACTACAACTTATCTCCACTCGACTCCCACATAGAGTCTGGAAAAGACTAGGCACCCATCATGGATTCCCACCTAGCTCATCTCCACATAACATGACGTGAATGCATGACACAAAATTATGCACAAAATAATAATAATTATTCAAGCATAATTTCACGATCCTCATGTTGCACCCTAATTTTTGACTCTAAGATTCCACATCTTTTTGCATCATCTATATAGTTTATCATGTCTATCATTTTTCATAATACCTAATTTATCAGCTGAAATAAATTTTTTGGACAGTTTAAGTCATTTTAGCGGGTAAAATTTATTTCAAAATTTGACCAAACGCTATATTTTTCTGAATCGTGTATTTTTTGCTGATCACTTTGGTGTATTCATTTTATTTTTTTGAGTACTTCGGTACCGACTCAATTATTCATTTTTTTACCGTATTTATTATTATTTTTATTAATATATTTTAGCTAATCATATTTTATTCTTTTTATTTTATTTTTAATAGTTAATTTTATTTATTTATTTTAGATAGATAAGTTTTAGGAGTCTATGATTTTATAGTATATACTCAAAAGATTTTGTTCAAACTTTTAGTAATATAGGGTGTATAGTACAGCCTGCATGTCTAATCTCTCTTTCTTTTCCCATGCACATACTGCATCACGCCACCCTTTTTAATATATGTACTCATCACTTTTTCAAATAGAGATAGAGACATGTGAATAAAAGCTGTAGAAAATAATAAAAAAACTCCTTATGCCATACGGACACTTATATACACTCTTCCTTCCATATTCATTTTTTTCTAGACTGCTAGTTTTCAAAAAGGGAGGCACTTCTTCTTCATACGAGACACACAAACCTGCCAACTTGAAAAAGGAGAGAAACCTTCAAACCCTCACTTTCTTTTCCTTTGGACTCTCACCATTTACATTGTTTTTGAAGATAAAAGATCATATCCTCACTAATCCTTCTTCTTCCATCAAGTTACTACACAACCAACATAACTTATTTTCTCATTTTTAAATCACCACAATACACTCCCTTTGTCTCTTCATTAAATCACACAAACTCCTCCGCCATATTAACAACAACAGTTCTTGCTACTGCTCACACGTTATCATCATCTTCTCACAAGGATCACCCTCCGTTTCGGTTCGTAACGTCGACAACATTCCAACAAGTTCTCGTTCGGTTTAGCAGTTACAACCGCGACTCAACAATGACGGTTACAACGACTTAACAACTCAACAGCTCACAACTTAGTGTCCGGTTTCGATTTGAGCTACCGCAAAAACAAACTCAGTGGTAATGTGTTCGTCTCGTTTGTTTACGCATTTTTTCTTATCGATTTTATGACTGCTTGAGTTGGAATGCTTTGTCTGATATACCCTTGCTGGTTTTGATTGCTTTAAAATATGCATGTGCACTATTTTTGTCTCAAAGTTTGATACATATACTGCTGTTATAGTAAGCATATGTATACGTTAGCTTGTGTTGATGTATACATACACTGCTATCTCGTTTAGTTAAAACAAATATATGCATGTTTCTTTTTTTTTTCAAATTTTGATACTACATGTTTCATTTTGTTTTATATAAAAATGCAATTTACTGGTTGAAGTTATAATATATATATATATATATATATATATATATATATATATATATATATATATATATATATATATATATATATATATATATATATATATATATATATATATATATATATATATATATATATATATATATATATATATATATATATATATATATATATATATATATATATATGTTTATCTTGGTGTCATGTGTGTTTTTATGTCTTATGTGTGTAGCATACTTAATGTTTATCCATGCTTTTCTATTGTGTAAATCTAGTCATGATGTGTTTGAAAAGTAAAAAAGGTTTCTCATGTTATGATGTTACTACTTTTGTGAGAAAGATGAAAGGTATGTATGTATACCATTTTTTCAATCTACTGGAGCTGAGATTTTTACGTGTACCATTTAATTTCAATTTACTAGAGTTTGGATTGGTAGCATTTGGTTACATTTTTTTCTTCTTTTTTATTTTATTTTATGGTATTAAAAATTATTTCAAAAAGAAAAAAGGTAAGATAATACGTTATTTTGTTCGTTATTTGTTAAGTAAAAATACTGAATACTTAAATATTTTGCTTTAGCATTTCATTAAGTTTTTTTGATGTTATAAAAATGTAAAAAAGGTTGTTTTAATTATTTTTTATTTTTTTTATTATTTTGTAATATTGAAAAACACAAACAAAAAGCGTCAACATTATTAATTTCTTTAAATATTTTTATTTAATATTGATTAATTAAAATTATTAATTAATCTTATTAAATATTTATATTTAAATTGATTAATAATCCTTCTTGTTGTCCAATTTTATTTCATGATTTGTTTGCTATCATGTTTTTGGAGTCGTCGTGCTCTAAGTAGTCGTCCCTCCGTGGACATTCCCTTTTGTTTACCTTTGCCATAGGACTTGGAGTCGCCGTACTCTATTTAGTTGTCCCGCCGTGGACATTTTCTTCCTTGCTAACTTAACTTAGTTTAGAGTTGCCGCACTCTATGTAGGTGTCTCACCGCAGACATTTATTCTTTTCCCTTTGGAACCTTGACCACAGTCAAGAGTTCCTCACCCCTAGATAGGGGAACTACGGTTGCTCTGATTCCATTCCCGTCAGGATACGTAGGCACGAGGTGCGACGTCTTCGCGAGCAAACTTTGTATAAACTTTACATTCTTTGTATATACTTTATATCTTTAACCCTAGCACATTTCCTTTAGCAAGCAAACTTTAGCAAACACAAATATTAACAAGAGGTTCCTGTAGAGTACTACAGATGTTTAGGATGTGAAATACCTACCCTAGGCATAACCAACCCCCGAACCTTTAGATCTCTCTTTGCTTAGCTTTAAGCCTTGCTTTTTGCTTTGCATTTTAATAGGTTTTTTCTTTCTTTAAACCTTTCCTTTTTGGATAAATTAAAGTCCGGTTGTGAATTTTAAGAATTTAAGATTCAAGTTAGTCAATAGCTTGGTATCACGATTCTCACCGCAACAGAAATGGCGACTTCACTGGGGATACCCCCTCAAGAGGGTTAAGCCCACCGTGTTTATATTTGTGTTTGCTATATGTTTACTTGCTTGTATATTTGTACATCTATCTTTTTGTGCTTGGGTTTTTCTGTATGTAGGTTTGTTACCTTGAGTGGTGAGACAGTCCTATACCCGGACTCGAGTGCACTTATGATAGGATGGTGGTATATTCAAGAAGGCTTATAGGGAGTTGATTCTCGACTAAGCTAACTTGAGAAACCACCGCTCAGTGGAGGCCTTCTTGAGAGTTAGTTTTGTTGAACGAGTATTCGTGAAAACATTACTACTTTCAACCTAGGAGCCTTTGACACTGAGGACTTTTAGATTACCTCTTTACCCCACTTGGCCTTTTAGGACGTAGTGCGATGACTATGAGGGAGTATTCCCGAAGTAGTTGATACGCGATACTACACTCATACGAGACTCTCTTGAGAATATTATTGATTTCCAAGTATTTGGTGTGTCGATAATATCCGAAAGATGGGTCGATGACTTTGGGAACTTTGTTAGAACCCGCTGTGCAGGTGTTTTACCCATAGTACGTACCCTGTGGTTAGTTCTTTACCCAGACCTCATGTTGTGGTCTTGAGCCTTTGATCCTGTTATGTGTGTTTTGCATCCTGTCTTGCATCGCATTGCATTTGCATCTTTGCATGGTTTGTAGCATACCTCTGTTTGTCCAGTCGCTCATCTTCAGTTGTCTTCATCATCCAGTGTACCTTTGAGTCGTCAAGCTGATTCCTCGACACCGATATCAGACTAGAGCTAACTATAGACGCAAGATGTCAGAACAGGAAGTACACAATGCAGAAATCCGAATGGAGATCGATGAGTTGAAATCAGGCATGACTAAGCTCACCGAGATGCTTCAAGTATTGATTGCCAGAGGAGAATCTCAAAGGACCGTCATTCAGGAAGTTTCAAGTGTTGACCCTCCTCCTGTTCAAATGCCACAATCTACTTGGCCAGAGTTTGGTTTACCTCCTAACTACTCTCCACCTCTTGCATCTACTGCCATGATTGGTCAGGCTGTCAGACCAGTTTTTCCAGCTCCTGTCTTTACAGAGCCCAGACCTGTGGTCCACACTGTTGCTCAGAACGACCAAGCTCCCTTTGAGACTCCTTTCTTTGATTACAATGCTGCTAGTGCTCAAGGTGAGGACCGTGAAGATTTTGTTGAGCCTGAGATTGTCCGTGAACAGTTTCATAATATAGACAAGAGACTCAAAGTTGTTGAGGGAACTGACTTCTTCAACATTGATGCAGACAATATGTGCTTAGTTTCTGGTCTGGTTATTCCTACAAAGTTCAAGACTCCAGAGTTTGTGAAATATAAGGGGCACTCATGTCCAAGAGCCCATTTGGTCATGTACTACCGAAGGATGGCAGCCTACACCAACAACCAGAAGCTGCTCATCCACTGCTTTCAAGACAGTTTGAGTGGTGCCTCTCTAAAGTGGTATATGAATTTAGAACATAACAGCGTCCACTGCTTCCAAGATCTCGCCAATGCCTTCATGAGACAATACAAATATAATCTAGATATGGCTCCTGACCGTCGTCAACTTCAAAACATGTCTCAAAATGAGAAAGAATCATTCAAAGAATACGCTCAACGTTGGAGAGAGTTGGCTTCCCAAGTTGAACCCCCTCTAGCAGAGAAAGAGCTTACTAGAATGTTCATGGATACTTTGTCTCCTTTCTATTGGGAAAAGATGATTGGGAGCGTCTCTTCGAGCTTTACAGATCTGGTAACCATCGGCCAAAGGTTAGAAGAAGGGCTGAAAAATGGTAAAGTGTCCAAAGTTGCTGAATCTTCTAACGGTGCAAAGAAATCCTTTGGGAATTTCCATAAGAAGAAGGAAGAGCAAACCAACGCTGTCATGGTTGAAGTGAGAAATCCTCGTCCTCAGCCAAGGTATAACCACCCTGCTATTGCTGCCGTTACTGCTGCTGCTGCTCCACGACCAGCTCAGATTCCTCAACGTCTAACTGTTGGACAAAACCAGTATCGAAATAGGAATCAATTTGATCCTATTCCCATGACATATACAGAACTTTATCCGGATCTGGTACAACAAGGGTTGATTACTACAAAGGCTTTGCAAACTCCTAATCCTCCTCCAGCTGGATTTAGAGATGACCTCCATTGTGCTTTTCATGAGGGTGCCCCAGGCCACGACTTGGAACATTGTTATGCACTGAAAGCTAGAGTGCGTGAGTTGATTAAAACTGGAATCCTTGGTTTTAAGGATAATCATCCGAATGTCCAGAATAATCCATTGCCATAACATCAAAAGTGAAGCTTCAGTCCGACTAGAGCAGACTATCTTTTTTTGAGCGCCAGTGTTTCAGACAGGACAAATTTAGTCACTAGGCCTTTTGTTTCTCATTGTTTGCATTTTCCTTCATTTTGTTTAAGCTTGTTTGCTTTTATTAGTGTTTGTACTTTCATCTTAATGAATGAGCATCACAGCTTTTGATTTCAAATAATTTTGCCTATTGTTTGCACTTTTATGCTTTATCTTTCAAATATTTACTCCTTGCCCAAATTTCTGATTATGCAAACATTTGAGGGAGGATGATGAAAATGCTATACCCATAACTGCTGTCAGTATGCTTTAATCAAACTTTGTTGATGATGTAAGGCATTGTTTCAACTCCCAAACACTGGAGAAATAAGGAAGTTAATCCCTTGTCAACCCTTTCGAGCCTAGAAGTTGGAGTTTTCTTTCTTTACAAAAACCCGCAGTTTTAACCTTGGGGTGGGTAGTTCTCAGTTAACTTGGCTGTGTGTTCACGCAAGACACCTTTTATATAAAGGTTGCAACCACAATTTATTCCTTCGCACACAACAAACAAGTGTCGAAGATGTTTTTCAAGTCAAAATGCCGATGATGGTTTACCGTGATCATTAAGCTAGGCAGTCACTTTCTTTCAAAAAATATATATCAAAAGAAAAAGCCCGCTAAGTTAAAACCTATGAAGGAGACTTAGGCAAAATTGGGGCATCCCGCTGACTGTGAGTTTCAAAAGAAACAGTTCAGGAAAAAGTTAGGGATAATAAATAGAGGAGATCTTTAAATCCTTTAATTTCAAAACAACCAAATGTTGTAAAGAAGTAGTAGTGACTGCCTTTTCAAAAAGTCTGTTGACTTCCGAACCATCATCATTACTATAATCAGTGCAATTCCTATGGGAACCTGAGCGCATAGTCTGAGTTAACTGAGCATAGGACTGGAGATTATCACGTAGATTGGGTGGGTACAAATAAACTTTGAGCCTTTATCCTTTGTTTCCTAAACCGTGAACCAGACCACGTTACAACCCTCAAAAGACCTAATTGAAGCAAGGTTATTTTGAAAGCATACTACAGCAAGGTTGCGTAAACTGACTCCAAAAGATTTTTTAAATCAATTATTTTGGCAGTACACCTTTGCTTTAAACTTTGAGTGTCTTGAACCGCCGTGTTCTGACCAATGACTCATTTATTTTTCATCTTTCAAAAATGATTTTTGATTTCAAAAGTTGCATGAACTTTGCATTACCATGTTTGTATGAATACTTTTGTTTGCAAACTGGCTTTCCTCTCAAGGAATTTTCAAACATTGAGAAACTTGGTCAAGTGATTCTATCAGGGGAAAGTTCCTTCCAGATTCTGTCGAAGAATCAGTTTAATATTTGTTCAGGGTAAGGTCTTCTCAGATTTTGGTTTATCAGAAGATATTTCAAGACTCAGACTGGGGCAAGCTCTCCAAGCACCTAGTGGATCAGTCATCTTCAACATCAGACAAGCTGAAGTAGTTATCAGCTCATTTATAACAGACAGCTAAACTGGGGCAGTTTGCTTGAAGAATCCCCAAGCAGCTATTTATCATTCCTACAAGGATCATCTATTTGATACAATTTATCAGTGTGGCAGAGATGTGTTCAGTGGTAGCATCTTTAGTCCTCAAGAAGAATGACAGTGATCTCCGTGTTGAGGAATCAGACTTCCAGTCTTGTCATCTCACCAAAAGAGTCGAGCCTTGTCTTCGGCATTTGCATTTACATTTGATCGTATATCATAAGCATAATTCATGTACATGTGCACATCATGGGTGTTTTATCCCCATTTGCTTTTTCTCCCGAGGTCGTGTTTTACCCGCGTCTTACCTTGTGGATGAATTTCAATTTATCTAGCATCATGAGTGTTTTATCCCCATTTGCTTTTTCACCCGAGGTCGTGTTTTACCTGCGTCTTACCTTGTGGATGAATTTCAATTTATCTAGCATCATGGGTGTTTTATCCCCATTTGCTTTTTCTCCCGAGGTCGTGTTTTACTCGCGTCTTACCTCTTGGACAAATTTCAATTTACCTAGCATCATGGGTGTTTTATCCCCATTTGATTTTTCCCCCGAGGTCGTGTTTTATTCACGTCTTACCTTGTGGTCAAAATTCCAACTCACTTGGCACCTACCAAACAGTTTGTGTCGTGACTTATCTGATGGTTTTCCAGATATTTATTTCTCTCTCTGATGGGTTTCCAGATTGAGTCTTTGTTCTTTGTTCTGATGTTCTTCCAGAACTTATCTGATGGTTTTCCAGATATTTATTTCTCTCTCTGATGGGTTTCCAGATTGAGTCTTTGTTCTTTGTTCTGATGTTCTTCCAGAACTTATCTGATGGTTTTCCAAATATTTATTTCTCTTTCTGATGGTTTTCCAGATTGAGTCTCTGTCTGATGTTTTTCCAGATTGAGTCTTTGTTCTGATGTTTTTCCAGAACTTATCTGATGGTTTTCCAGATATTTACCTTGATTCTGATGTTTTTCCAGAATCCATCTGATGTTTTTCTGGATATGTTTCTCTTCCTGATGTTTTACCAGAATTTATTTCTTTTGTCGTCTGATGTTTTTCCAGAACCCCTTTGTGTCTTTAAATTCTGATGTTTTACCAGAATTTATTTCTTTTGTCGTCTGATGTTTTTCCAGAACACCTTTGTGTCTATCAGAGTTTTGTTCAATGCACTTCTGACAAAACCTCTGGTGACTGTGACTTTTTCCCCAGTAAGTTTCATTTGCTTTCTATATGTTTCTGTTATCTCACTGTGTGTTACTTTCAGCATCTGATGTTTTTCCGGATGTTTGTGTCTTTGTTTAGGGTTTGTCCCTCTCTTTTCAAGTATTACTGGATACTCTTTGTCACATTGGCAGATGTTTATAATATTTTATTTTCCTCAATTGTTTCTCCTAGATACTTTCTCCCGTGAAGTTGCCAGTCTTTCCCCAGTGGAGTTGCAGCATCTTCCCAATATATATTCGTCTCCTGTGGCATCTTTCCTCATAAAATCTTTATCTTGCATATCATATCATATCATAAGTATTTTGTGACATCTTAGGGTCAAAAATTGTGCATGTTTGTATTTAAGTCTCTCCGACCGTGTCGAGACGAAAATTTCAATTTTCACATCTCCAGATCGAAGAAACTTAAATAGGGGCATCTGTTGCACCCTAATTTTTGACTCTAAGATTCCACATCTTTTTGCATCATCTATATAGTTTATCATGTCTATCATTTTTCATAATACCTAATTTATCAGCTGAAATAAATTTTTTGGACAGTTTAAGTCATTTTAGCGGGTAAAATTTATTTCAAAATTTGACCAAACGCTATATTTTTCTGAATCGTGTATTTTTTGCTGATCACTTTGGTGTATTCATTTTATTTTTTTGAGTACTTCGGTACCGACTCAATTATTCATTTTTTTACCGTATTTATTATTATTTTTATTAATATATTTTAGCTAATCATATTTTATTCTTTTTATTTTATTTTTAATAGTTAATTTTATTTATTTATTTTAGATAGATAAGTTTTAGGAGTCTATGATTTTATAGTATATACTCAAAAGATTTTGTTCAAACTTTTAGTAATATAGGGTGTATAGTACAGCCTGCATGTCTAATCTCTCTTTCTTTTCCCATGCACATACTGCATCACGCCACCCTTTTTAATATATGTACTCATCACTTTTTCAAATAGAGATAGAGACATGTGAATAAAAGCTGTAGAAAATAATAAAAAAACTCCTTATGCCATACGGACACTTATATACACTCTTCCTTCCATATTCATTTTTTTCTAGACTGCTAGTTTTCAAAAAGGGAGGCACTTCTTCTTCATACGAGACACACAAACCTGCCAACTTGAAAAAGGAGAGAAACCTTCAAACCCTCACTTTCTTTTCCTTTGGACTCTCACCATTTACATTGTTTTTGAAGATAAAAGATCATATCCTCACTAATCCTTCTTCTTCCATCAAGTTACTACACAACCAACATAACTTATTTTCTCATTTTTAAATCACCACAATACACTCCCTTTGTCTCTTCATTAAATCACACAAACTCCTCCGCCATATTAACAACAACAGTTCTTGCTACTGCTCACACGTTATCATCATCTTCTCACAAGGATCACCCTCCGTTTCGGTTCGTAACGTCGACAACATTCCAACAAGTTCTCGTTCGGTTTAGCAGTTACAACCGCGACTCAACAATGACGGTTACAACGACTTAACAACTCAACAGCTCACAACTTAGTGTCCGGTTTCGATTTGAGCTACCGCAAAAACAAACTCAGTGGTAATGTGTTCGTCTCGTTTGTTTACGCATTTTTTCTTATCGATTTTATGACTGCTTGAGTTGGAATGCTTTGTCTGATATACCCTTGCTGGTTTTGATTGCTTTAAAATATGCATGTGCACTATTTTTGTCTCAAAGTTTGATACATATACTGCTGTTATAGTAAGCATATGTATACGTTAGCTTGTGTTGATGTATACATACACTGCTATCTCGTTTAGTTAAAACAAATATATGCATGTTTCTTTTTTTTTTCAAATTTTGATACTACATGTTTCATTTTGTTTTATATAAAAATGCAATTTACTGGTTGAAGTTATAATATATATATATATATATATATATATATATATATATATATATATATATATATATATATATATATATATATATATATATATATATATATATATATATATATATATATATATGTTTATCTTGGTGTCATGTGTGTTTTTATGTCTTATGTGTGTAGCATACTCAATGTTTATCCATGCTTTTCTATTGTGTAAATCTAGTCATGATGTGTTTGAAAAGTAAAAAAGGTTTCTCATGTTATGATGTTACTACTTTTGTGAGAAAGATGAAAGGTATGTATGTATACCATTTTTTCAATCTACTGGAGCTGAGATTTTTACGTGTACCATTTAATTTCAATTTACTAGAGTTTGGATTGGTAGCATTTGGTTACATTTTTTTCTGCTTTTTTATTTTATTTTATGGTATTAAAAATTATTTCAAAAAGAAAAAAGGTAAGATAATACGTTATTTTGTTCGTTATTTGTTAAGTAAAAATACTGAATACTTAAATATTTTGCTTTAGCATTTCATTAAGTTTTTTTGATGTTATAAAAATGTAAAAAAGGTTGTTTTAATTATTTTTTATTTTTTTTATTATTTTGTAATATTGAAAAACACAAACAAAAAGCGTCAACATTATTAATTTCTTTAAATATTTTTATTTAATATTGATTAATTAAAATTATTAATTAATCTTATTAAATATTTATATTTAAATTGATTAATAATCCTTCTTGTTGTCCAATTTTATTTCATGATTTGTTTGCTATCATGTTTTTGGAGTCGTCGTGCTCTAAGTAGTCGTCCCTCCGTGGACATTCCCTTTTGTTTACCTTTGCCATAGGACTTGGAGTCGCCGTACTCTATTTAGTTGTCCCGCCGTGGACATTTTCTTCCTTGCTAACTTAACTTAGTTTAGAGTTGCCGCACTCTATGTAGGTGTCTCACCGCAGACATTTATTCTTTTCCCTTTGGAACCTTGACCACAGTCAAGAGTTCCTCACCCCTAGATAGGGGAACTACGGTTGCTCTGATTCCATTCCCGTCAGGATACGTAGGCACGAGGTGCGACGTCTTCGCGAGCAAACTTTGTATAAACTTTACATTCTTTGTATATACTTTATATCTTTAACCCTAGCACATTTCCTTTAGCAAACAAACTTTAGCAAACACAAATATTAACAAGAGGTTCCTGTAGAGTACTACAGATGTTTAGGATGTGAAATACCTACCCTAGGCATAACCAACCCCCGAACCTTTAGATCTCTCTTTGCTTAGCTTTAAGCCTTGCTTTTTGCTTTGCATTTTAATAGGTTTTTTCTTTCTTTAAACCTTTCCTTTTTGGATAAATTAAAGTCCGGTTGTGAATTTTAAGAATTTAAGATTCAAGTTAGTCAATAGCTTGGTATCACGATTCTCACCGCAACACCTCAATGATCACACACGAGTCACATGCTCATCATAATTCTCTCTGGAATTACCACCACCGCACAAGGCCATCCATACACGACAATCTTGGCTCACACACCCAACACGTCTCGACTAGACATTCTCATGAAAACCCACATTTAATTCTACTTAATTTAATTAATTGTTTCTCTTATGTCCAACTATACCATCTTAGTCTTACGGGTCAAGGGAAATTGCATTGCATGCAAAATCGGGACAAAAATTGCGAAAACAGGAAAATTCCACTACAGCCCTGCCCATACGCGTACTGCCCTTGCCCATACGCGTAATGCCTTGCTCACTCGCCCACCCTACTACGTACCACATGCGTAGGGCCCCAGATTACCCAGGTCCATACGCGTAATTCCCATTGCCTTACGTGTATGACCAGAGACGTTTTTCCCCTAAAAAATCCATTTTCAGATCCCCTTACGCGTAATACCCTTCCATACGCGTAATGGTCAGTTCCCCTTACGCGTATTGGCAGAGGGTCGCGCTGGCCTTGGGACAAGGTGCGTATCATACGCGTAATGCCCTGGGGGTTCCCTGCCATACACTTAATGCCTCACTTGTTACGCCTATGGCCAACGCCTGCACCATAATTCAGGTTTATGCATTTTTTTTTACGAATTTCCACCCTTTGATCCCCCATTCCAGCACCTAAATCAGATCCAAAATCATCTTTTCTTCAGTCTAATCCCAATTTTATAACTCTACTTCATGGTTTCATCATTCTTATCAATATTTTATGTGTTAACAACCTAATTTTAGTTAATTCCATAAACTCCAAATTCCAGATTTGTTATATATCAGAACTCAGCAACACATAATCAATATGCACAAATTTTACGGTTCGATTTCAATATACAATACAAATTCACACATACATGCATTCACACCTGATATTACTCAAAACACGGATTCACAACAGCAATAACACCATCACGTAACATATCAAGAAGACGAAAAATATACAGAATCCTAAGAGGGAAAGGACCCCTCACTACCCTCTCATGTTCAGATCACGCTTAAAGAATCTCATTCTCCCTCTTTACCTAAAATTCAAGCTCTGATCCTCCGAAAATGGTGGAAATTCCTTGTTCTTCTTGCCCTAACTCTCCCTCTCTTTGTCTTTCTCTTTTCACGTAGAAGATAACTGATTTTTGCTAACCTCTCTACTAATTCGTCTAATTATATTTTAATAATTATCTTAATAATAATAATAATAATAATAATAATAATCCCAATAATAATAATAATAATGTTAATAATTATAATAATACCAATATTAATAATAGTAATAATAATAATAATAATAATAATAATAATAATAATAATAATAATAATAATAATAATAATAATAATAATAATAATAATAATAATAATAATAATATTGCTACACTAATATTAACATTAATAAAATGTCTCACTATCATATTATTATTACCATGTTGTCCTAAGACTTAAGTTAATCAAATCCGTTCCACTAACTCTTACACCCATCTTAACACTTATCCTTAATTAAGACAATATTCAACAATCACACAAAATAATCACAAAACGACTAACACTACACCAGAAATCACTTTTAGCAGCGCATAGAAAGACAGAGCTTTATACAAAAGCGCTGCTAAAGGGCCAGTAAAAAAAAAAGAAAAAAAGCGCCTACCAAAGACAGCGCTTTTAAAAAAGCGCTGCTAAATGGTGGGCCTAAGAAAGCGCTTTTAAAAAGCGCTGCTAAAGGGGGGGCCTACGAAAGCGCTTTTCAAAAGCGCTGCTAAAGGGGACCCTTAGAAAGCGCTTTTTATATAAAGCGCTGCTATATGGAATTGATAAGGCACCCTATGAAAGCGCTTTTAAAAGCGCTGCTAAAGGCCTTTAAAAGCGCTGCTATAGGTATTCATATTATAATTTTAAAATACCCTCCAGAATTTTAATAGAATCAGAACAGTCACGCAACACATTTCTTCTTTCTCTGGCGAACAAAAACGAACGAACGAACCACTGTTCATCGTCCGACCATCAACTTCTTCCGTCCGATCATCCTTCCGACCATCACCGACCGTTCACCGTCCGTTTTTGAGTTCATCCATCCGTCTGCATTGCCGGTCCACCATTGTTACGGTACGTGAAGCTTTACTCTGCTTTTCTTGTTTTTTTTATCTTTTCACCATTGTTGTTCTGATGATATATAGATGGTTTTTATCTTTTCAATGATGGTTTTTGTTGTTGTTGTGTTAGTTGTTGTTGTGTTAATATGATATATGAGATATATATGATATTGTTGTTGTTGTTGATGTAAAATAGTTTATATAGATGGTTTGTATTTGATATAGTTTATATTTGATATAGATGGTTTGTGTTATAGTTTATATTTGATATAGGTGGTTTATATTGTGTTATATAGATGGTTTGTATTTGTTATAGTTGATATAGATGGTTTATATTTGTGTTATATAGATGGTTTATGTTATAGTTTATATTTGTTATAGTTTATATTTGTGTTGTATAGATGGTTTGTATTTGTTATAGTTTATATAGATGGTTTGTATTTGATATAGATGTTGTTATTGTTGGTTTATATTTGATGGTTTATATAGATGGTTTATATTTGATATTTGATATTGTTGGTTTATATAGATGGTTTATGTTGTTATTGTTGGTTTATATTTGATATAGATAGTTTATATAGATGGTTTGTATAGATGGTTTATATTTGTTATTGTTATTTGATATTGGTTTATATAGATGGTTTATGTTGTTATTGTTGGTTTGTATTTGTTATAGTTGATATAGATGGTTTATATTTGTGTTATATAGATGGTTTGTGTTATAGTTTATATTTGTTATAGTTTATATTTGTGTTGTATAGATGGTTTGTATTTGTTATAGTTTATATAGATGGTTTGTATTTGATATAGATGTTGTTATTGTTGGTTTATATTTGATGGTTTATATAGATGGTTTATATTTGATATTTGATATTGTTGGTTTATATAGATGGTTTATGTTGTTATTGTTGGTTTATATTTGATATAGATAGTTTATATAGATGGTTTGTATAGATGGTTTATATTTGTTATTGTTATTTGATATTGGTTTATATAGATGGTTTATGTTGTTATTGTTGGTTTATATTTGATATAGATAGTTTATATAGATGGTTTGTATAGATGGTTTATATTTGATATTTGATATTGTTGGTTTATATAGATGGTTTATGTTGTTATTGTTGGTTTATATTTGATATAGATAGTTTATATAGATGGTTTGTATAGATGGTTTATATTTGATATTTGATATTGTTGGTTTATATAGATGGTTTATGTTGTTATTGTTGGTTTATATTTGATATAGATAGTTTATATAGATGGTTTGTATAGATGGTTTATATTTGTTATTGTTATTTGATGGTTTATATAGATGGTTTATGTTGTTATTGTTGGTTTATATTTGATATAGATAGTTTATATAGATGGTTTGTATAGATGGTTTATATTTGATATAGATGTTGTTATTGTTGTTGATATTTGTTGTTGTTGTTGTTATTCTGAATTACAGGTATATTATGGCCAGCAACGAGGAAACATCACATGATGGAAAAGAAACACCCAAAGACGTTGAAGGCGAAATTAAAAGAGGCATAACGATAATGAAAAGTATCATCCGTGCGAGAGATAGAGGTGTAAAGTACGATGTCCATTGGAATGAAAGAGATCAGTTGGTTGAGCCTAATGGTGCGCTGCTGACAAGTTATATTGGAGCAGTTGTACGTTCGCAAGTTCCGATTACTTGCGATAACTGGAGAATTCCTGCATTAAAAGCGGCTAAGGATAAAATTTGGACCGAGATTCAAGTATGAGATTTGATCATTTTTAATTATGTTGACAGTTACATCTTTAAATTAATTATATTAACATGTTATATGTATGTGTATTTGTTTGCAGAGATCTTTTAATATTGAGGATTCTAGGAGAAAATATTGTATTCAGTTGGCCGGAAAACGCTTGAGGGGATTTAGAGCGTTTTTAACCAACAAATATCTTAAAGATTCTGATGGCAACTTTGTAGAGTCGGAGCGTCCAGCGAAGTACGCTGATTTGATTTCGGATGCAGAATGGGAGACATTTGTTGCGAAGCGAAGAACCAAAGAATTTGAAGTAAGTACAACTTATCATGTACAATGTATAGTATATATACCTATTCCACAAACAAACTGATATGACTTAAACTTGTTTTTTCAGGTTAAGAGTGGCGTAAATCGGGAACGGGCATCAAACCCTGCGTATCCATATAGAAAGGGGCGTTTGGGATATGCACGCTTAGAACAAAAATTAGTAAGTGCATATATATGCTTTAATATGATCTATTTACAAAAAATAGTAAGTATACATAATAGGATATAATGCTTTATTGTTCGTCTTAATGCGTAGTTGGAAGAGGAGAAAAGTGATGTGACATCTCTTCCGGACCATGTCGTATGGAAGGTTGCCCGGGTGGGAAGAGATGGAGCCGTCCAAGAAGAAGTTCAACAAGTGTTTGAACAATGTGTAAGTACAACATTAGTTTTTGAACAAAGTGTTTGAACAAAGTGTATAAAATATTTAAATATGCTTTTATCTATATTTCATGAGTCCCTATCCCAGACTATAACTCCTGCTGAAGACGATGATTGCAGGAGTTTATTGAGTCGGGTGTTGAATATTCCTGAGTACTCTGGGCGTGTGAGGGGCAAGGGATTTGGTGTCACTCCATCCAAACTGTATAAGCAGCCAAGGAAAAAAAATCCAACCAATAAAGAAGTGATGGCTACTTTGGAGGAAATGAAAGCTCAAATTCGTGAATTACAGAAGGATAAGGAGAGATACATGTCCGAAAGGCGCGCTCCAGAGGCCGGTAAAGCTACTAGTGACAAAGATAGTATCGGTTGTCCGCAGAAGCTTCCAGAGGTAATTGTATATATTACATTGAAATTAATTTAGCACATTTTTCTTAATTGACACATTAACTGATCATTATTTGTTTAGGGCATTTCACCTTGTCGACTATATTTATCGTCGCCGACTTATCGCATGGTTGGCAAGGGAAAGGTGCATAACACCCTGGGAGACTTACTTCACCATAAACCCCTCCCTGCTGGATTTTTGAAAGTATTTGTTGATATTGCATTAGAGGGGGGGCGTTGTTGCCTATGCGAGACGATGTATCAGACGCAACAGTGGTGGGAGACGCGATAGGAGCTTATGTAGCATGGCCGGCGAATCTCATTTTCATGGATGATGAGGTAGGTTGAACCTTGTAATATTCCAATGTTTTATTACCCATACATGAAAGTTATTCTGACATTTACACTTTCTTATTGACATGATGATCTTAGACTCCCACAAAATCCAAAACAAAAGATGATAAAATTATTGTGCGGGATACCGATTCAGCTGCATCAAAGTTACAGGTACTAGTACTAAAGTTTAAGTGATTATTTTATTATAAATTATTTACTGAACTTATATATGACTTTTAGGTTCTTGATCACCAGTCGCAACATGTCAGCAAGGGAAACATGCCTGAAACTTCCAAGGTGCCCAAAAAAAAGGCCGAGACAAAAAGAGCATTTGTTCCTCAATTTAGGTCGTGCCTTCAAACATATGTAGGGACAACAGACGTGCCTGAGGGCGGCATCCGTCTAATACATATGGAACAATGTATTTTCGGTTTTGAATATTCCGAAACACTTGCTAAGGAGGATTTCGACCAGGTTTTCAAACATTTAGAATTGGGCGTCGGGGTTATGCATACCTACATCAGGTACTTCGATCCATTTTAATTAGATAATTGAACATTTTAAAATTCGCTCGTTTAACTGAATAATCTAATGTTGATTATATTTTTTTTAGGCGCTTGTATGACAAGATGTTGGTCCCCGCTGATTTGACTTCAGTATTCGCATTCTTATCTGCTAGCAGTGTCAACTCACGGACAATAGACCAGACACCAGAAGCAGTCAAAGAGTACACAGTCCAGAGATTTATGGGTGCGAATACGGAGAAGTTGTTTATGTTGCCATATAATACTGGCCATGGGTTAGTTTTTATTCTAAATTCATTTATTATAATTGTTCGATTTTTGCCATATTATATAACATTTCCGTCTAAACTTTTGTCTTATTTTATAGTGGTCACTGGTTGTTGGTCGCAATTAATCCGATTAAAGAAATAGTATATTATATAGATTCATTGGATGGCGATACAAACAAATATGAAAATCTGAAGAACATGGTTGATACGTAAGTGATGATGTATAGTGTTCTGAATAATTATATATGTTTATTTATTATGTGACATTGTTCTAAATATGTGTTTATATTATGTTAGAGTTATACAAATATACAGAGCACAAAGAGATGCAACAGTGCCAAAAAGCAGGGCTAGCAACATCAACTGGATCAGAATGGAGGTATATTTTCCCATGTTTGACTGTTATAGTGGTTCTACTTATAAAACTATTTAAACTATATATCCTGATAAATGTTCGTTCGCTTTTTTCCTAATACAGTGTCCTCGTCAGCGTGGTGGGATTGACTGCGGATATTTTGTACTGCGCTTTATGAAGGAAATCATTCTTTCTGGTCAATTAGAGATTCCAATCATGGTATGGATCAATTCATGAGTTATATGATTCATTTTGATAATTAACTAATATTTCATCTGAGTAATTAGTATTAAATCGTGCTTATTCTGTTATATTATGTAGTATTTTGATGAATTCAGATGCGCTACGTACTCGAAAGTAAAACTGGAAGAAATTAAGGAAGAATGGTGTCAATTTATGATTGAGTTAAGAATTCTATAATGTATATTGGATTTGTAATTATGTGTAAATTGTATATTGTATATTGTATAATGTACAATGTTTAAATTATGTGTAAATTATACTTGAGTTAATTATGTGTAAATTGCAAAGTGTTATTGTATAATGTACAATGTTTAGTTATATTGTGTTGAATTAAAGGCCAAGTGTTGAATTACAATGTTTAAAGGCCAAGTTATGTTTAAAGCCTGAATTATAAGCAGGGAATTTAATTGTTATAAGCAGGTTTGTCTAAAAATATAAAAAAATGTGATTTTTCAAAAAAAAAAAATTTAAAAAACGTGAGGTATAGACAGCGCTTTTACAAGAAAGCGCTGCTAAAGGGAGAAAAATATGCATAAAAAAGCGCTGCTATAGGTTAGGAAAGGAGGGGTCTAAGAAAGTGCTTTAAAAAAGCGCTGCTAAAGGGTGGTCTACAAAAGCGCTTTCATAAAGCGCTGCTACAGGGGGGAGGGGGGGGGGGGGGGGAGAATAGGCAGCGCTTTGAAAGCGCTGCTAAAGGGGTAAAAAAGCGCTGCTAAAAGTGATACCTTTAGCAGCGTTTTTTCCATAAAAAAAAGCGCTGCCTTTACCTTTAGCAGCGCCACTTTAGGCAGCGATTTAAAGCGCTGCTAAAGGTCCAAAAAAAGCGCTGCTAAAGGCCATTTTTGGCATAGTGTAAATAATTAAATAGAATGTTACACTAACAATCAAATAGACATTTATTAAACTACAATTGTTCCAAGTTATTCAAGTTTTGACTTTAAGCCTTTAAATTTTAAGTCAAAAACAATTTCAATTTTTTTTTTAAATTAACTACAATATAAAATATAATAAAATAATTTCATTTTTTTTAGTTCGTTTGGTTGGAATTAAAACATACTCTCCGTTTTTATTATTTTTCACATATATTAAAAAAATAAAATCATTGTTTATAAAATAATTAAGATTTTCTTTTATAAAATTGAACTTCATTAAAGAGATGAGAAAACAAATATAAAAAATTGATTTGCATTCAATTATTGCAATTGGCCAATAAACTTTCCCCAATTTAGCATTAAAAATAGGTTAGATCCAAATGATCTTTGATCCCATAAACAAACCAAATTAAACTATACTTTAAGGCAAAGATTAACACCCACACTATTAAACTAGGCAAAGAAACAATCATCTATGTTACACTTCAACTCACTCAATGACCTACTCATCTACCCCTCGGCACATGAACAAGTTGGTCGTGTGGCTGATCCGTTATCATTCGAACATAGTACCATTCGGACAAAACATATTTCCCTTCGTGGATTTGAGTTTAGTGAAATGAGGTAATCCCCTATAATGTGATGAATCTCTAATAGAATAGATAGTGAAATTAGTGTCAAACAACTTCAATTACTTCTAAAATATGATTGTCATTAATGGGAGAAAACTCGTGTTCACCTAAAACGTAATAGCAATTTATTGCAATAATTAATTATATAAGTTGAGTGACGGTGATTTTGGTTTTCACCACAATATCCGGTTCAGTGAACTAATTAATCTGATTTAAAATTTTAATATCTTCTCATTAGCAGTGTGAAAGATTGAACTCTAATCTTCTTTATCAAATTAATGTCAATTATCAATAGATTAACTATTAACTATTAATTAATTGAGTGGCCGAGTTTTAAATTTTTGTATTTTGTTACTCAAATTTTAATTTATTTTGCAATTTCTGATATTGTCCTTTTGCATTGTTTTTGTGACTTTCTTAATATAGTTCTCAAAATTTAATTATAGTGATACTTGAAAAATAAAAATAAACAATTTTAAAAGTTATGTTTCATGTCTAGAATACAATAAAGACATAATATAAAAAAAATGAATATATATATATATATATATATATATATATATATATATATATATATATATATATATATATATATATATATATATATATATATATATATATATATATATATATATATATATATATATATATATATATATATATATATATATATATATATATATATATATATATATATATATATATATATATATATATATATATATATATATATATATATATATATATATATATATAATAGGATGTAGATATAATAAACTCTATCATTTGTTTGATGTAATTAAGATAGTAAGCAAAATATTATTTGATCGTATTATTTTTTATACTCACTTTATAATTTTTAATATTTTCTAATTTTATAAATTCAAAATAATAGATTTTATTACCGTTTCGGTTCGCATATTTTATCCAATTTACATATTTAAAAAATCTTGATTTCCCTCACAATAAATATATTGCATTGATAAAAAAAAATTATAATTATGTGTGGTATCTCAACATGGATAGGGGATACTCATATACCTTAGTATTTTTATAACGGCGACGTCTTACTCGTAGAGGCGAGAGGCCATGTATGGTGGAGTTATGGTGTTTTCAGTGATGAAAGAGGTTAGCTCACGTGAAGTGAGAGACTTTGTGCGTAAGTGATATACTTAGTTAATTGTGATCTATCTTCTACCCTCAAAGCGTTAGATATTTGTTAAGACCCTAGGTCTAGGTTTAGGAAATCCTAAGAGGTGGTAATCGATCTCTCTTTTACTGAGGGAGGACTGTTGACTACCTATTTTCTCATAAATCGTGATATGACACGTTCTTATATGACTAGTGGGGAGATAATAGAATTATACACGTCATATGTTCTAAAGGCGAGCCGCCATACTTCGTAAAGATAATGCCTGGGTGATTCCTTACTAAGCGAGGACCTTGGCATCGCCCCTGTTTGGGACTCTCACAAATACAATATTCCACGGTTCCTCGAGCACGATGGCTTCGTAAATAGGGAAGTGCTTTAAAGCTTTCTTTAAGTTTCTTCCCATGGCCTGAGGCAAGTCTTTTGATAGAAGACAGGTCTCTTAGCTAAAGGTGGCCTTCTTGATGGGAGGAAAGTCCCTCAGCTGAAGGAGACCTTCTTAATGGGAGGTGAGTCCTTTAGCTTGAGGGCGAGTCCCTCAACAGAAGGCGACATCCCTGATAGGGGCAAGTCTTTCTTATATTAGTGTAAGCACCTTAGTTAGGCATGAGTCATCAATCCTCTGTTAGATGTCTCATGATTAACCAAACGTTAGTGGAAAACATTAAGGTTCACTTGATTTACTCTAAAGATGTCAAAACGTCAGTCAGTTAAGGAAGCTCGAATTCTTAGTGAAAAAGCATGGATAACATTTAATGCAGTTAATGATGATGTTTCTATGGAAACTAATCTAACACCTTTTTCTTACACGTGTCTTCTAGGTGTAAGAACTTTTCTACTTCTCGCAATAGTTACTCCCTTAAGTGGGTGACTGTATGTATCATTGGACTTCTATAAAAAAAAGAGTTGATTCATTGTTTGAGGAAAATTGTCCCCTTTTTCCTTTTGATTCTCCCTTTTTACCTCCTCGAAAAAATACATTAGTTAAGGAAATACCCCAGGAGGAAGAAAAATAAAAAGAAAAGATGGTGGCATCATTCTTTCTACTAGGTAATAAGCGCTTTTATTCCTGCTTTTTTTCCCTTCCTCTCACTAGAAGCACTTCCATTCACCTTGAGACCTTTGTTCCCAATTTATTTTTACCTACACGTTATTCATGTTTTGGGGGTTCTGATACCTTTAACCCCCTTTGAGCAGACTCTTTGGCGATTATTAACGCTTCCCCTCCCAAATTACTCCCAGCTTATTGGGCATGTTAAGGGCTTTATAGGTAATCTACTATAACTTGGGGGCTTTCTAGATAATTCTGGTGAGAAAAATGTAGAGATTATGAAAAGTCCACTGACACTACCCGAAAAGAAGGTTGTCGAAGAGGTAGAGAAAGAAACACCTTATGTTTCTTTTCTTCCCTACATGCTACCGATTCTTTTCCTGCAAAAATTTATGGAGGCTAAGATAGGGCCCAATCCAAAAGGTCTACAAAAATATTGGAAAAGATCCACACCAATGTATAATTAACTAAGGTTCCATCTAAAAAGAGAAAATTAGATAACTATGAAACTGAGAAAATTATTAATATTAAGAGGAAAAGGTTAACCCTTGAGCTGGGAGATGAAAGGGTTTATTTCATAAAGATAAATCTTATAAAACCACCCTCACATGTTAAGAGGTATGAACCACCCTATAGAAATAATAAAAAAGAATAATAGTGGATACGAGAGATGGCTAGATAGGTGGCCAAGGATCTCAAGGACCACTAAGCTTACGGTTTACTGACCATATAAGAAAGAACACCAATGAGTGCTTGCATGAATCGTTGAGTTAAACAATGTTAAACGAAGTGCTTCGTGGGAGACAACCCACACTTTTTGTGTTATTTCTTTTTGCATGTTCATTTTGGTTTGTGTTTCTCTTCTACAGGACCTTTTGTTGCACTTTCCATCTCGTCAATGAGGTGTTATGCGAGTTTTCACCTTTTCTATCTTTAATTTCACATTTTAATTTTTTGCTTGTGTGTTGTGTGTTGTTTAAGATAACTTGCTTTTATGTTTGCATGTATTACTGTTAGATTTTCCCAAAATATAAGTTGTTAATTTTTTTTTTCTAAAAAAAGCTTTTGATTTTGATAAATATGCAAGAAATTATATTGGTTTGAAAGGATGACAGGATAAGTATAGGGATCCGTGGAAAGTTAATAAAATCGGTATTACCCGAAGACCCTAAGTTTCTCGAGTACGTTACGAGTCTAACGTGTATTTTGTACCAGAGTACTCGGAGTTTGAGAATTACTTCCCAAGTAGTTTATTTTGATGTCTGGCATATTTTTTATTTACATGTCATGTATGATCAATTGAGAAGAGAAAAAAATATAAGCACTAAAAAGATGAAAAATGGAGGTAAAAGGCAACAACCTCTACTAAGTTGGGTAACCCTCACCCAGTTATCCAGCCCAACAATGGTCAAACCCCAAACATCGACCCAAAATGAGCAATAAATAAACATACAAAAGTGTGTAATTTCATCTTCAAAAATAAAACAAAAATTTGTGATCGATCATGTGCGTGTGATGACTATCATTATTTCAAAAAAAGACATTTAAGTCCAAAACATAGTTAGAGATATGACCAAAATTGGAAAGGTTTGTCTGTATGTTGTTGCATCCCAAAATTTGCCCAACTTTTTTTAGCCTAGGCTTATGTTTCAATTGCATAATCATTTGCATTGTCATCATGTACATAGTGCATTCATCTGTATTAGCATAGCATAGTTCTAGCATTTGCATATCATTACATTAGCATTTAGCAGGGGATCAAGTGAGATATATATCAAAAAAAAGAGCCTAGCCAGAGGTTTATGCAAGCTTGAGAAGTCATCAAGACCATTAGTCAGGAGGCTGAATTCCTGAGAAGTTCAAGCGCTTGTTCGAAGTTCATTTCCTAACTGGGGAGCATTTTGAAGATCACCGGAGGTTTGTGAAGCCTGGATCTTGGGTATGGAATATGGATAGAGCTCATGAAGCTGTAGAGGGTCTCAATACCTTTAATTTGAGTACTAGAAGTCCTTGAGCGGATTTACAGAACTCAAGTTATGAATTTTACAAATTACGGGTCATCGGAGACGTCTGAAATTTATCAGTGAAAATCGATCAACGTCCGTGCAACTTTTTCCTCTGAAGGAAGTTTCAAATGACTTTTTGATGAACATGGAAGTTTTTCCTCATGATCTTAGCTTTCCGACAAGTACTAGAAGCGTTTCATCTGATTTCCAGAGCTCAGGTTATGAATTTTGCAAGATCGGGGTATTTCGGGAAAATATGATTACAGGTCATATTATTGCGAGTCAAGTTCACCAAGTTGCGTAACTCTAATGAACTTTTTTCCAACATGAAAGTTGCTCAAAATGGGGTCATTTGGTCAATTAAACTTCAAGGATTTGATGGGCTAGCTCGTGGCGGGAGTTTAGTGAAGGTCGTTTCGGTGAAAACGCGCGAAAAGGCATAGTTTGGTATGGCGCCAAATTTTATTCGGACCGAGGCATATTTGTGCTTATTTTGAATGGAAATCATGTTTTAAGAATGATGGCATTATTAAATTTTTCATTTGAGGGTTTTATCAAGGCCTATTTCGGGATTACTTACGATTCAAGTTACGCGACGGATCTTGGGCTTGGGCTTAAAAACAAGGGATTTTTATGAGCCTAGAAGCTTCCTTATGATGCAAGTATTATAAAAACATGAACCAAAGGCCAAAAAAGAAATTTTTTCTTACACATTTTTTTCTTCCTTCCATTTTTCTTCACATTTTGCCACCCTTTGAATATTCAAATTTCATATCTTTCTTTCTCTCCATTTTTTTTCCCATTCTATTATCACAATTAATTCCATACCATTTACATACTTTCTTCCTCATTTTTTTGACAAAACTTTTGGTGCAAGAAAGTGTTCTACATGTCCATTAAGGAAGCTCCATGAAAAATTCCAAAATTATGTTCTCCACCATTTCAAGCACTTCTATTGATCAAATCATTTTTGGAAAATATTGGTGAGGGATTCTACACAAGTTTCTTGAAGCTTTGGAGGTTGTGGGAAGCCATAGAAACCACTTTTTGGAGGTTTAGGTAATTCAAGATTACACAATATTAATCCATCTTTCCATTGCTTTTTTTACAACATTTCATTCACCATAACATGGCATTGGATTCTGGATATTATTGGGAGAGTTTCATGGTTTTTTTTAGTTCTTGAATTTTTGAGTTGAATTCGGATTTGAATTTTTTAGAGGCTTTTAATATGTTTCATGGCCATATTATTATTCTACATAAAATTCTGGGCAAAATGGACTCAAAAAAATCGAGAATCCGTCAAGAAACGAAGAAGTTATGGGGTTTTAAAGTTTCGCCGGAAAAAATTCCGGCCACCACCCTTTGAACAGCTCCGGCAAGGCATTTGGAGAAGAAACGCAGCAGCCGTTCGATCGCTTGACCAAGTCCTCCGATCGGAGGCTCATTAACGCGCCACATCATCAGCAGCAAAATGACGTCGTTTTGCACTTCGCAGTCGACCGCGCGCGCCTGGGTTCGATACCCACCTGTGCCAATTTATTTTTTCTGCCTTGATTTAACCATTTACCATATTTCTTATTTCATATTCTTTTTCTTTTATTTTCTGCTTTAATACCTGTTTTGTTATTTACATTAAAAATAGGAAAATTAGTCTTTTTGATCCCCATTTTTTTTCTGCGTAATCTTCAAGATGTCTGGAATTTTACAGAATTGGAACCATATTTTTTCCATTTTTCGTCATTTTATTAGATTTTTTCACATTTTAGTTGTCAAAAATTATCAAATGCTGGTGCTATCATTTTGTGAATTTTGTTTGATGTATCAAAACATTATTTAAATGTCAATCCTTTTGCAGGGGTATTCTACACATGATGAGGTATTGTGATGTATTTTTGTGGGAATTTTATAGTACCATTTTAATTGGTTTTGGATGCTTTCTTTAACATGCTCCACTTTAATCTTTCCTTTGGTATACATGAGATATCTTGCATTGTTTTCATCTTGTTTGACCATTTCATTGTGGATATTTTTATGGTATCTCTCACCCCTGGTTTGTGGATTGATGTAGGTAATGGGAGATTTTTATTTGATTTTTTTAGCACCTTTTGCTATTTTTCTTATGTTTTGTATTCGAACTTGTAATTTGGACTTCCGAACGGACTTTATTTTTGTTAAGGCTCCAACGGCCGATTTGTGTTTGCGTGGTGAACGCCGTGGTTTATATTTCTTATTATAGATAGGTTATAGGTATTTGAAGACCCCTTAGGTGGCTGTTATTTGTATGTGTAGCTTGCCCAATTATCGACTTGTTTGCATGATAGCACGTTGCGATTCCAAATAGTGGATTACGCGTTTCATTCGGAGTTTTCACTCGATTCTTTGCATATGATCACTTGATATTTTCTTATTCCATCCATGAATGGGCTTGAGGTTGAGACGGACCGTCCTCCCTCCTTTGAATTGCATTTACCATTGCTATATTCATGTTCACTTGTATGCGGTTATTACTTGTATTTCCGTTTCTTCCTTTCGTTTTCCTTTCCCGTAGGACTTCCATTCTTCCTTGTTCAAGGGAGGATGTGATAGACATTAGGAGCTAACCCATGTATGATAACATTAGGGTAGATTTTTTATCCCTTTTTGTAACCCTAGGAGTTTTTTAGAGTGTCATCTCTTCTTTCTTCAGAACGACAGAAAAACATTAATAAAGGTTATAACAACAATCAATTCACTTCTTCCGTCAAAAGATTTGAACAAACACAAACCTTTTTGCAATAAGAAAACCCTTGTTTAAGGTGAGATTTTTCATAAAAGACACTTGAACAACTTGTGTCGCGCGTAGCCCGAACTACGTTTGCTCTGATCTTTCATGCTGTATGAAAGTACGTAGGCATAGGATGCGATATCCTAGCGAGCAACCTTCCCCACCTTCACCCGTAGTTAGGCGAACTACGTTGACTCTGATTTCTCGTTCCAGACGGGAATACGTAGGCATAAAGTGCGATGCTTTGCCGAGTCATGTTTTCTTTTCTTTTCAGACCTCATCCTTTAGTTTAGATAGAAGTGTAATCCGTACAAACAAACAAGCGTGGATCCCATCGAGTACGATGGACGTGAGGGGTGCTAATACCTTCCCCTTGCGTAACCGACTCCCGAATCCAGGTTTTGGTTGCGATGACCATACCTTCCGTCTTTGTGTTAGGTTTACTTCGAGCGTTTCCTTTCCCTCCGTTGGGATAAATAACACACGGTGGCGACTCTTCTGTATTGCCGGCGCCGATTTTCGCAGTAGCGACATGTGTTTTACAATCTTGTGTTCTTTTAATGCCTTTTGTGTCGATGAGTACTGGGAAACCTGGTTCTTAGTCGATGGTTATGAAATCATGAGTTTTTTAGGTGTTTTTGTGACTTTTGGACAACTGAAACTTCACAAGACATAATGTTGATTGAGATTAATGATTGTGAACAAAATTATGAGTGATAATGAATGATTAATTTATTATTTTTTATAAGTAATGCACTTGAGCTTGAGGAAAATAGTGGAGTTATATCATTTGTTACTTGCACTTATTTGGTTGCTTGCACTTACTTTGTAACTTTTAGCTTTTGTTCTTGGCTTTCATTTTATAATTTTTCTGCAACTCACCTACATCTGGGGGCTACCAATCCAGGAAGGAATTCACTATGATAGTATTAGTTCAAAGCTAAACTCCCCCGTTTACAACTTCACTCCTAATCCCTACCTTGTGCAACTTCTACCTATAATACCTCTAGATATGAGATCCCCCTCTCACTTCCTAATCAGTCATAATCCCAGTGACAATTCAACAATTACACAAAATAGAAGTAGCACACTTCCAAGACAATACTTGATTATGCTTAAAATCTTCAACCAAGAACAATACATTCTTGCTTAAAAGCTTTAGAGTGACAATGAACAACTAACAATCAGTCAACCTCAATGTATCAGAAAATACATGAGGGACATATAATTAACAAGCACTAAACCCTAAAGACCAACCAAAACACGGCTAATCCTTATTCCCCAAATTCTTCACGTGTTGCTCTGTCCTTTAAAAGGGGTTGGTCTTTACTTTAAATAGCCTTAAGACCTAATGGACTTGGGCCTCTTGAAGCGCACAAATAGAAGCAATCAGTTTTATATCACTACAAATCATCCTGCAGAATAATAGGAACAAAATACAAACTTTCCTAAAAAGGCTCAAGGAACCTTTTTATGAAAACTAACATAATTTGTCATAAAAGAAATTCCCACAATCTACTCTCCCAAATAACGCACATGTGTGAAACAGAACGCACTCAAAAATCACACTAAAAATACCAACATAGTCATGCCCTCACTTTCTACTATAACATGTCCTGAAACATGTCACAACATGCAGATGTCTGACTATCATGACAGAACATCTGGTTTAACATTTTGCTAACAGCATGTTCTTTCACCAAAATGTAGCCAATCCAAAAATTACAGAACTTACAATCTCCCCCTTTGGAAAATTTTGGCAAAAACAACTTTCGCACACATCAGAGGTATGTTCAATGGAATCAAATAAAAACAAAGAAACCTACGTACAATATTGTCAAACCAATAGAGTAAACCTGACAGCACAATTTCAAGACATCATGTTTGACATCACAAAACAACACAAGCTACATGAGAGCATGTAAGCTCTATACAAACTACAACTTTACAGCTACAGATCAGACAGGTACGTAGCTCCCCCTGTCACACATAACTAGTAATCCCCCTGAAGAGGAAAACCTAAATCACAAGAAAAAAATACACATGAGCTCTTACAAGTACATAAAATAGAACCATACATTAAAACCACCAAACACAAGCACACTCCCCCTGAACATCACAACCAACTACATAGAAAAATGTATTCTCCCAGACACAACAACACATACTCCAACTTACAAGCACCCCCATAATCAAGCATTATGATCTTGTACACCAAGAGCAGAGGATCTTACCTTTCATCACATACACACAACAGTTTATCATGCTCCCCCTAAAAGTTGCATACAACTAGGCAACAATCAAACAAATAAAAACTACTCTTCCTAAGCAGTAGAATCAACATGACATAAAGTCATGACATCTGATTTAACATTAGAAACAACAAACAAATCAACACTTTACTCCCCCTTTTTAGCCAAAAATTGATAAAAAGAAAATAAAGTAGATGTACATAAAAATAAATGGAACCAGAAATATATCGAAGCACACAAACATAACGCATAAACACTAATGGAAACACAAATGTAATAGATGGAAGCACACACATAACAAATACTTTTAGATGATCTTCCAACTCTTGCCTCTATCAAAGATCCTTCTGCGCTCCTTGAAGCTATCACATGATTTAGACGTGTTGATACTAAACTTCTTCATCATAACCTTTAAGTACATCTTCTTCAAACCGGTCCTTCTATATTGCAAAGATCTTTTATTCCATTTATTAATAGTCTTCACTTGCTCAAGCCTACCAAGCATCAGAGAATAGAGGAAAGATGAAATATGTGTTGCATTCCTCCATTTTTGTAATTTCTACAACACCTCAACAGTGTTAGCTCTTACTTCACACCTTATGTCCTCAAGATCATTTGCATATGCAGCATTAGTAAACATAATAGTCAGCTGATTCTTAGTGTCTACACTATTCAAAATAGAGACCTTTCCTTTATTAAGACTCCTGATTAGTTGATTGTACTTATCAGGGTTCTTGTTCCAGATGAAGTAGTTGATAACATTCAGACCCTTACAGTATAATTTCAGAACATCAGCCTTGTCATCATGTTTCTTCAGTATCTGTTTCATCCATACTAATTGAAGGCAACCCCTTCTAATTTCATCATACTCAGCTTCAGTAGTACACCAAGACACATATGTTTGCTTCTTGTTAATCTAGATAGTCAGACTATTTGTCATATTACTCACACATTCTACCTTGCATTATTCTTTCATCATAGCCTTTGTGTTGTAGAAGTACTATATATTACAATCACATGTTCAATGAAGCAATTCAAGATCTTTTTCTCTTGGACAATAGGAATTCTTTTAGATTCAAGCTTGGAAACAAGACATGAGTTTGATATTTTCTTTGCAGACATGATAATGTTTCTTTCTATAGAGTGTCTTGCAATGAGATCCTTGGATTGATTCGAATGACCCTTTCCATAGAGATATGAAATATCTTGACAGTTATCTGACATAAATCTAGAGAAATTACAGCTTTCCTCTTTCGTCTGCATAGAGGAAGTTCCGACATTCTACTTAACATCCATCCTTACACCACATTGACAGATTCCATTGTCATCTCAGTTTTGGAGTTAAAGATTCTAAAAGCCTTGCCGCTTGAAGAGTAACCCAGAAATATCCCTTCATCTCTTATGGGATCCATCTTATGCTTTTGGTCTTCGTTGGTCTGATTTTTCTTTAAGAAAGTTTACCCATGTAAACCTAGAGAAATCATCCATATGGAGAAGTTCCAGTATTTTTGAAGTAGTCCAATGGTGCAACATTGGTTGTGACATCAGGATTTATTTTCTAACTTCACATTCACCACAAACTTTCCCTTCTTCAACCTTTAGATCTGGAATTCTTTTAATTGATCCTATATATATGATTTCCTTCATTCTTTTGAAATGAAAACATCCAAGTTTATGGTGCCACAACTTCATTTCATCCTCTTCAGTTTTTTAACATGTGGAAGAGTAAGCTGTTATCTGAGGTTCCCAAAGATAGAAGTTATTTTTAGACTTTATGCCCTTCATCAGAACATCATTTTTCTCATCTTTGACTAGACATTCTGACTTGGAGAAAATGACTAACAAACCTTGATCACATAGCTGACTAATACTTATGAGTTTAACAGTTAGTCCCTTCACAAGAAGAACATCTTCCAACCTAGGTGATCTAACATCCATCAATTTACCAACTCTTTTAATTTCTCCTTTAACACCACCACCAAATCTGACAGCACCCGTGGGCAGGGACCTAATATCCATCAACAACTTCTAAACCCCTGCCATATGTCTAGAACATCCACTATCAAAATACCAGTCTTCCCTGGTTGAGGCTCTCAAGGATGTGTGAGCTGTAAGGTTAACTATCATATCTTTGACACTTATCTTTTTGCTAACTGGGATATCCTTGGAATGAATCGAAGATATTTGATTTCCATACAATTTATAACAAAAAGGATTTATGTGACCATATTCTCCACAATAATGACATCTCCAACAAAACTTGAAATTATTTGGAGGTTCATTATGTCTGCCAGAATGTTGTAACATGTAGTTTGACATTGTGGTTATCTTCTTCCTTTCAGAAGGAAAGAACTTTTCTTCAAACATTCTTCTTTGTCTATTATCAGAATGATAATGGACTTTTGTATCTCCGGTATCTTTAATTTGATCAACCCTATTTTTCATCCTTCTTAAGGAATCTGTAACGTTATTGAGCTTGAAATTTAGGAGAGTTATCTCACTTTGAAGATGAGTGACAACACCTAAGAGTTCCTTCTTCTCATTCTCCAATTCAGTTATGGCCTTTCTTTGATTTTCCTCTATCTTCTGATATTCCTCATACCTGTTGGAGGTTTCCTTGTAATCAACATCTAAATCTTCATAGATATCATTTTCATCACAAGCTTCTACTTCACCAGCCCATCTTCCAGAGAGACTCGTAACAGATTCAATAGTCTCTTTGTTGGATTCATCTTCTGACTCATCATCATTAGACCAAGAAACAAACAACCCCTCTTTTTTGCTTCCTGAGATAGTTAGGACATTCTGGCCTAATATGACCAAAACCTGCACACTCATGACACTGAATCCATTGACTTTGATCTGACTTTTCTTTAGTTCTGGTATTCTTTTTAGAATCACAGTTATTCATGATGTCAGATGTGATATCCTTGACACCTGGTCTACCTCTTCTATCTATTCTCTTTAGAATTCTATTGAACTTCTTCCCAACTTGACCCTCTTTATCTTTAACATTGGATACAAAAGCAATGCTTTTCTTCTTCTTTTCAATTCCATTATTCAAGGTCAATTCAAAGGTTTGAAGTGATCCCACTAGCTCATTAACTCTCATACGGCTGATGTTTTAGGCTTCTTTAATGGTTGTTACCTTTATGTCAAATTTCTTAGGAAGAGACCTAAGAATCTTCCTCACCAACTTCTCCTCTAATATATTTTCTCCCAAGGCACTAAAGGCATTAGCTATTTCAAGAATATTCATGTGAAAATCATGAATACTCTCATCTTCCCTCATGTTTAGATTTTCAAATTTAGTAGTGAGTAGCTGAAGTTTAGACATCTTTACCTTGGGTGCTCCTTCATAAGTTGTCTTGAGAATTTCCCAAACACCCTTAGCCACAGTACAAGTGTTTATTAACCTAAACATGTTGTTGTCAACTCTATTGAATATGCATTCAAGGATTTGGAATTTCCAAGAGCAGTTTCATCTTCCTCTTTGGTCCAATCCTCTTCTGGCTTCAAGGTCCCCTTCTCATCTTTATCATTAACCACATGGTGCTCCCAAGCCTTAATGATAGCCTTCCAAGTTTTGGTATCTATAGATTTTAAGAAAGCCACCATATGTGCCTTCCAATAGTCATTATTAGTCCCATCCAAGACTGGAGGCCTATTAATATTTCCTCCTCATTCCTTGTCCATAGTACCAGAATACAAACTCCCTGGAGCTCACCCAAAAATAGAATAGGGTGACCTGCTCTGATGTCAATTGAAATTCTGGCACGTAGATGTCAGTTGTTGAGACATATGTCACAACATTGGGATCAAAATATCTTGAACACACAAATAAAAATGTTGAGATTTAAATGACACAAAAGTAAAAATAACACCAGCAATTGTTAACCTAGTTCGGTACAACTCACCTACATCTAGGGGCTACCAAGCCAGGAAAGGAATTTACTATGATAGTATTAGTTCAAAGCTAAACTTCCCCGTTTACAACTTCTCTCCTAATCCCTACCTTATGCAAATTCTACCTAGAAACTCTCTAGATATGAGATCCCCCTCTCACTTTCTAATCAGTGACAATCTTAGTGACAATTCAACAATTACACAAAATAGAAGTAGCACACTTCCAAGACAATACTTGATTTTTATTAAAAGGTTCAACCAAGAACAATACACTCTTGCTTAAAATTTTTAGAGTGGATAATGAACAATTAACAATTAATCAACCTTAATGCATTAGAAGATACATGAGTGACACATAATTAACAAGTACTAAACCCTAAAGACAAACCAAAACACGGGTAATCCTTATTCCCCAAATTTTTCAGGTGTTGTTCTCTCCTTAAATAAGGTTAGGTCTTCACTTTAAATAGCCTTTAAACCTGTTGGACTTGGGCCTCTTGAAGCACACAAATAGCAACAATAAATTTTATCTCACTGCAAATCGTCCTAAACAATAATAGGAACAAAATATAAACTTTTCTAAAAAGGCTCAAGGAACCTTTTTATGAAAACTAACATAATTCATCATAATAGAATTCCCACAATATACTCTCATGAATAACACACATGTGTGAAACAGAAAACACTCAAAAATCACACTATAAATACCAAAATAGCCATGCCCTACCTTTCTGGTATACCATGTCCTGGAACATGTCACAACATCATGCAGAACATGATGTCTGAATGTCATGGAAGAACATCTGATTTAACATCTTACTAACAACATGTTATTTTTACCAAAATGTAGCCAATCCAAAAATCACAGAACTTAACATATCCATTTTTTAGATTAGGGTTTTCACACCCATTAATACCCAGGATTCATTGATTTTTATGAACCTATTATCAAATTAATTAAGATCCAAAGCCCACAGAAGTCAACAAAGGTTAAACAAGAATAAAATGCAATAATATGAATTAAAATGTAATAAAATGATTTTTAAAATTAATTTTAAAATGAAAATAAAGATGAAAATGCAAATGATGGATCTAATCAAATGAGAAATGGTCAAGAAAAATCACACAAGTCAGAAACAAGATAAGAATTCTATATAAAATTTATGAGAATTTTAAAATGCATAAAAATATTTTTAAACAATTAAAAATGCTTCAAAAATGAGAAAAATCATAAAAAATAGAAAATGATAAAAATAAAACATGAAAAACTAAAATTAGAAAGAGAAAAATAAAAGAAAATTTTAGAAATTATTTTGGTATTTTTTGGACTAAAAATGAAATTTCTATGACTTTTTAAAGAAAATGCAATTTAAAAATAAAAACAGAAAATAAAATAAAAGGGAAAAAAGGAGGAGCGTAGGATCTGGTTTTATTAATTGATGTGGAAGATTCCACACTCCTCAGAGGAAGGTGCATGATGGAAATCAGTCTAGAAATAACATGGGAACACATTTGAATTCATTCAATCAGAACATTTGAAACAGCCAACGTGTGTGACACCTCATGTCATCGTTCAACCTCTTCGGACATCTTCTCTAGTCAGATGCTCACTGGAGATTGCTAAATGGTAACATTATAGCATGAGACCACCATCATTACAATCGTCTCATCAAGGCGAACTCAACCTCCCTCTCCATTTTCATTTATTGAAAGAGAGTAGAGAGAATTTTGTGAAAAACCAGAAGAAATGAAAAACACAAAAATAAAAATTAAATGATGCACACGATAAATCAAAGCCAGCTAGGTTAGGGGAAACATTCAGCAAGCAAAGGACTATATTGTACTAACTTGTTTGATTGAAAATGGAGCTTCAAACTACCTTGTCCAATAGCGATTTGAGAAGCTTTAAAACTGGATTTGGTTAGAGCAATTCAAAGACTCCTAGAGCTTGATTCTTGTTGTAGGAGCTTCAGAGGAACACGATGGAGCTAATGGAATTAAGAAGTTGAGTTGAAAGTGGCTGGAAATGAAAACATAATAGCTCACTTTTTTGCAGAAAATTTGAAGGTGGAGCAAGGGTTTTCTGGTTCTTAAAGGCTTAACAATGAAGGTAGAAATGATCTCTATTTATAGCTGAAGATGGTGGAATTATGAGGGGGTGAATTCAGTGAGAATTCAATGTACTCGTGAGCAACCTCATCATGGTAACAATGTGACTTAAAATGCATCAAAACTCAGCCAAATTATGTGTTTTGTGAGTCATTTAACATCAGGAAACTTGGTTAATCATGTTTAAATGGAAAGACATGATAATTTGGCTTGTAATTGAGTTTTGGTTGGGATAAAAATCTAATCATGGTGCAAAACATCAATTCTAAGTCACCATGTTTGCATCAATGGGGCACTTTGTACAAGAGGCTTTATGATCCCATTCTTTTTGCAATTTGTCAGCATCATGGCAAAGATCACAATGTGCTAAGAAATGTTTCATTTGGATGCTTAAGAAAAAATTTATGGCATGTTGAAGTTAGCACAAAAATATGACAAACCAAACTTGAAAATTTCTAAGTCAAAATGGTTGAAAATGATCTATAATGTATCAATAAATTTCATGGCCTCCCAAGCACAAATTGAATTTGACCTTTGAATAAATCTTGTATAGTGTACCACAAAGACTATTTTGCAAAAATAATGAGCTCCATATGTTTAAAATTGAAGAAGTTGTGATTCTTGAAAGTTGAGAAAAAGTCACTTGAAAATAGACAAAATTTCACTAAGTCCACAAATGACCTATAATGTCTTCAAACTTTTGATGATCATCTAAGCATAATTGACTCTTCTCATGTAAAGATAAGTTAAAGAGGATTTTGAGAAGAATCATATGCAAAAATAATAATTCTAAAATATTTATAATTGAAGGAGTTACGATATTTGGAACATTGACTTGAAATGTTGATTTTTTAGGTCAAACTTCCTTGTATCAACTCGTACACTTGCAATTTCCTTAAATTTAAAAGCACATGGATGATCAAATGTGCTCACAATAGTGTGACTTTAAATATCCTTTGATTAAATCAAATAAATATTGAGTTAACCTGTTGGTGAAGGCATGGAAATAAACACACGAACCTTTGACTTTTCCTAAGAGACAAGCTACTAAACTTTGAGATATCTTTGATCAAAATGAGATTGAATGATGCTTGAAACCTTGTACTTTGATATTAGAAGCCATGATTTTATGAGATAAAATTTAGAATCAATGGTTGACCACACTTTAACCTTGAGGGAAGCAAAACCCTAACTGATGAATCATGCTTGATACTTTGGATATGATACCCTATCTTACAAAGAAACAAAAGGGACAAAAGCATATTTTTTATATTTTGATTAGTAGTTAGTGAAACATAAAGAATATAAACACAAAAGAAAATATACAAAGAAAGGAGCTTGTTGGTATTTGCAAAGACAAACCCAAGGATAAGGGGGCTAGAGGAGAACCAAGTTTGTGATCTTGATGCATTATGAAGATGCAAATGAGGTGGGATCTCAGGGGTAAAAATTAGGGTATGATATTAGGTTGTGTGGTTTATGTTTGAACTAGTACAAATATTTTTATTCTCTTTCTAACTTTACTATTTTATCTTTTTGTATTTTATCTTCTACGTTTAAATATTTGATTGATCTCCTTTTCTTTAAAATCGACCAAGATAAAAAAAAATCATTTTTTTTGTAAAAAAAACTGTATAACACAAACCCCCTCCCCTCCCCTCTTTGTGTTTTTTGGTATTTGGATCGAACTCTAGTGTCGACATGGTAGTTTCATGGGTCAATAGGAGTGTTACATGCTGGAATCGAAGTCTGTTTAAGCATGCTATTGAAATTTGTTAGCTTTATGTTTAAGTTAGCATGTCGAATTGGACCTTGCTTGTAAGTCTAACTGTTAAGTTAGCTTGTAGCCTAAGTTAGCTTAGTATTCAATAAATAGATTCGTTCTCCCAGATTGTTGAGACGGGTTAATTATTGTTATTCACTTTTAATCTTTGAATCCTTATTGGGCAAGTGAATAGAAAAACAGTTTTAACCAATTCTTATTCTTATTCTTCCTTCTTCTCTATCTTTTGTAATACCTAATAGGGTTTCTTGTGTTTGTTCAAGAAACTCTATCTTTTTTTCTAGTATTTTGGTTTGTTTTTAATGACATCAATTCATAACAAACTAGTGTGATGAGCGTGGAGGAGAAGATGTCGTCAAAAAAGTATGAGAGTGATAAATTCACCGATGTGAATGACTTTGGTTTGTGGTGCTTGAAGATGCAAGCCCTTTTTGTTCAACAGGGTTTGTTAAAAGCATTGAAAAGATTGGAGAAGACGGACGCTTCCCTATCAAAAAAGGAGAACACAACGATTGTTGAAAAAACTTACAATACCATTATATTGAGCCTTGGTGATAAGGTTCCCAGGAAGGTTTCAAAGGAGAACATTGCAGCTGGTGTATGGACGAAATTAAAGGTTTGTACATGACTAAATCGTTGGTTAATCGTTTCTACCTGAAACAAGCTTTCTACTAATTCAATATGTGTGAAGAAAAATCCTTGGTTGAGCAGCTGGATATGTTCAACAAGTTTATTCTTGATCTTAAAATATTAAGGTCAAGATTGATGATGAAGGTCAAGTGTTGCTTTTGCTGTGCTCTTTACCTAAGTCTCATGGTCACTTTAAAGAAACTCTCTTGAATGGAAGAGATTCATTGACCTTAGAAGATGTTCAATTTGCCTTGTACTATAAGGATTTAAACAAATGAAAGGAGCACAAATCATCTTCTGTTGGTGAAGCTTTGTCCGTTAAGGGGAAATTCTTGAAGAAAGATGGTAGGTTTGAGAAGAAGAAGGGTAAAGTTCAACATAATTATTATGGTGGTAATGCTTCTATTATTAAGTGTTATCATTGTAAGAAGGAGGGTCATACAAGAAAATTTTTCCCTGATCGATTGAATAATCATGGTGGAAAGGATAATGGTAATGCATCCATTTTGCAAAATGGTTATGAATCATCTGATGTCTTGGTGGTTTAAAGCAGTGACCCTAGCAAGGAGTGGATTATGGATTCAAGGTGTACTTGTAACATGACTTTAAATAAACACGTGTTTGAGGAATTGTGTAATCAAGATGGTGGATCAGTGTTGTCGGGAAACAACAAAGCTTGCAAAATTAGATCTGTGAGATTCAATCTCCATGATGAGTCAACAAGGCTATTGATTGATGTTAGGTATGTACCTGATCATAAAAGGAATTTGATTTTTCTTGGTGAATTCGACAAGTAAGGATATGTTTTCAAAGGAGAGCAAAGCATCCTAAGGGTATTGAAGGGATCGAAGGTAATCTTGAGAGGCATGAAGAAACAAGGTTTGTATACCCTTGAGGATGAGGTTGTAAGTGGTTAAGCAGATGTGGAATCTATGAAACCTATGTCAAAGGATGAGCTATGGAACAAGAAACTTTGCCATGCCAGTGAAAAAGGCCTGGTCGAATTGTCGAAACAAAATCTGTTGGGTGGTGATTGAAGTTAGCGTCATTATACCTAAGTGAATCGCACACTCAAAGATACAACAGAGTCTCCATCGAACTTTATTTAGTCCCAAAGGACGGGAAAAATATTGATAAAACCCAAGGGGAAAAGAAATGGGTAAGGGAGTTGGTTATGCGAAAGGAAGGTATTAGCACCCCACGCATCTGTCGTACTCGACGAAAACAATTCTTCTTGCTTCTAGGCTCGGATGGGTTATCTATTTCAAGGTTACTATATAAATAAGGAAGGGAAAAGGATGAAGAAAGTTCTAGTAGAGGATTGGGGCCCTCATGCCTAAATATCCTCATAGTGCAATGAGGAATTCAGAGCTCCGTAGTTCATGAAACCAAAGAAAAAAGAAGAGAGAAAAAGAAGATTGGAAGAAGGTAGTGTGATACCCTAATTTTTTACTCCTAAGATGCCACTTCATTCACCTTATTTACATAACATACGTGTGTGTTTTATGCATCACTAACCTATTACAATGCAAGATGTGTGTGCTTGCTTGCTTTATAGGTAAGGTGATCCCTCAAGGACTCAAGCAGATGGTTTACCAAAGGATGGGCATCATATTCAACATATCAAGTCCTCTAATCACTAATGAGAATCAAGATCTTCCATTCATCCATAATCAAGTGCAATATTGCATCATTACAAGCTCCTCAAGCCTCAAGATCCTCAGTGTACCAGAATTATGGTTTTGACCTAATACAGTTCCTTATTGATTTTGGATTAATGCATGATCCAAGACCTCAAGATATGTTTCAAGGACGTCAAATGCCTCATATTATTCCATTCTTATGTTTGTATTAATCCAAAGAACTTGATTCATAAGCAATGCAAGGATTCAAATTCATCTGGACCATAAACTAGGGTTCTTGATGAAAAAGTCAACTGCACCTTTGACTTTTGACCATTACATTTGAGGTTCATCCATAATGTAATATCTTAATTTTTACCCCTAAGATATCACATATAATTTGCATCTCATTCCACAAATAAGATCGCAAGCTTTGGTTCTCTTGCCTTCCTTTGTATGTTTATTCTTGAGAGAGATCACCAAGCGCTCATGTTTTCTTGTCTGTTTGATATTTGTTTATGTTTATGTTTGCTAACCATTAATTAAAATCTAAAAAAAATGTTTGTTTTTCCTTTATTAACTTTTTTAGGAATAATTTGGATCAAGGATATCAAATACCAATCCCTCGGCTCGAATGAATTTCATCTGAACAAAGTCAAAGTTGATCTGCAACTAATTCAAAATCATCCGATCAAGGGTTTCCAATATTTAATTGATAATTATTCAAGAGACCTCAAGGTTCGTGTGTTTATTTCCATGCCTTCTTTGAAAAGAAAAAAGAGTCGAGCCAGAGCCAATACACTACGTAAAAAAGCAAATTTTCACAATTTTTGCATGTGGTAATCGATTACCAGCATTAGGGTAATCAATTAACCAGTGCGTTTTTAGTGAAAATGTGATAAATTCAAATTCTGCAGCATTTTGGCACCAATTTTCAAATATTTCATCATCATAATATTCTAGATCACTTTATTTTAATTCCCCTACCTCATCATAATTAATTCCCACCATACACCTTCACTAATCACCACTTGATCTTGATTCTTCCTTAAAATTCAAATTTCAAGCCTAATTTTGGTTCCAAACCAAACTCCAATCCGCCAAAATTTTCATGCCTAATTTTGGTTCCAAACCAAACTCCAATCCGCCAAAATTTTCAAGCCTAAATCCTATAAATAGAGGCCTCATTTCATTCATTTCACAAGCTTTTGATAGCCAAATTCACCTTGTCAAATTTCTTCTTGACTCTCTCAATTTTATCCAACTACTAAATTCACTAAAGCTCTTTCTTCCATTGAAAGTTAGTAAGTTCATCATTAGAACTTACTAATCTTTGAGCTAGACCTCCATCCATTCACTTTTCCGTCATCAATTTTTGTAGATCAAGGCTTTGGAGTGTGGTTTTTGGAGTTTATTTAAAGAATTTTCAGATTTGAAGTGGTAAACTCTTGATCCACCATTGTTATGCTTGTTTCATCCTTCACAATGTGATATATTATTGATTCTTGTTGCTTGATCTTTGGATCTTGCAAATTATGTTGCATTGGTATTATTTGTTGTTGTTTTACTTAAATTTTCGTGTACAATTAGCAACCGTCGTTAAATTATCTGCTTTTTTAAAAATATATTTCTGTTTTTTTTAATTTTACCATTTTTTAACCTGTATTTTTGTAAACCGTATCAGAACAGAAACGACAATTGTATCATAACAATAATTGTATTATATTACATCAAATCCACACATTGGATTAAGATTCAAGTGTTGTATATATATTACATCAAAAGAAAAACGACACAAAACAACCTACAAACATTATATAACATCATATAGTTGTATCTTAATGTTTTGGTTTCTTTGTCTCTTAGTGTCTTGTCTCTTGGTGTCTTGACTTTAAACACCTACAATTTCAAATAATCATACTCGTTAGTAAATATACTTAGAAATAATAACTTACATTAAATTATAAATAAAGAATAAAATACCTACTTGTTAATTTTCCCACATGCCTTCATTATGGTTGATACGAATAGCATGACATCATCTCTATCAACTTCATCATATGTGCTAGGCACTTTTGTTGTGTAAGAAGGAATATCAAAACTTTCATCACTACTAGAAATGTCTTTTCCTTGGAGAACTATTGACCATTTCGCTGATGTGTCTGAAGGGTCGGTTACATAGAAAACTTGTTTTTCTTGTGAAGCCATGATGAATGGTTTGGTCATATAATTTGTCTTGCCAAGGTCAACCTAGGTGAATCCTAAGTCATCAGTTTGTACACCATTAATAAATATTGGGAACCCACTTGCATTTAAATAAAGGCACTTTGAAGATAACATAATCAATCTCCCAAATCTCCTCAATCACACCATAGAACGCACTAGATGCCAATATTGGATACTTATCTTTTGAACTAGAGAAATACATAGATTCGGCCTCAACCATAACCTCGCTATTTTGCATTGTACTACGGTCATCTTTTGATTTTGTATAAAAGGTATAATGACCAATGTCATAAGTTATCGCATTAAATTTTAGCATGTACGACAACTATTTAATTGTCTCAGATGCACTATGATCATTTGGTATCCTTTTATTATACCAATCTAGGAATTTCTTGTTATGCTCTACCAACAACAACTTGTCACTCATTCTTGGATATCTTATCTTCAAAAGTCTTTTGTGAGTAGCCACGTAAGGTTGAACTTCTTCAAGATTATTCAATATATAGAAATTTGCGTGAATAACTACATCCCGAGCCATTGACTTAACATTTAAATCTTGAATACCTCTACCTTCAGTGTCAGCATGACAAGACTTTGGAATTCTTATAGACTCTGCTTCCAAAAAATAGTTTGTACAAAACTCAATAGCTTCTTCTGTGATGTACCTTTCAAAAATTGAAGCTTTTGGTCGGTGATGATTCTTCGTATATCCTTTTAAGATCTTTATGTATCGCTCTATTGGATACATCCACCTTAAATAAACTAGACCACAAATTCTGATTTCTCTGACTAGATGAACAAGTAAGTGAACCATAACTTCAAAAAATGATTGAGGAAAATACATCTCCAATTGACACAAGATTATGGAAGCTTCATCTTCTAATTCATCTAATTTTTTGACATCAAGAACTTTTTTACATGTGGCATTGAAGAACAAACACAATCTTGTTATACTTACACTCACATTTTTTGGTAGGATGCCATGAATAGCCACTGGTAGTAGTTGTTGCACCAAGACATGACAATCATGAGATTTCAAACCAATTAACTTGAGATCTTTAATTGATACAAGCTTCTTGATCTTTTATGAGTAACCTTGGAGAATTTTGATACCATGCAAACACTATCAAAAACTTTTCTTTTCCTTTTTACATAGAGTGTAACAAGCAGGAGGCATATAAGTTCTTTTTCTTTTTTCTATTGGAGCCAATTGCTTTCGTATACCCATCGCCTTCATATCGAGACAAGATTTCTTACTATCTTTAGTCTTTCTTGGAATGTTTAGAAGTGTTCCAATCAAACTATCACACATATTTTTCTCCTCATGCATCACATCAAGGCAATGTCTTACATCGAGACTTGACCAATATGGAAGATCAAAGAACACATACCTCTTTTTCCATATATTTTTCTCAATTAACCCTTTTTCTTTTTCTTTATTTCCAAAGACAACATTAATATGTTTTTTTCTTTGATAAACTTTATCCTCGGTTAAAGGTTTATGAACGATATCAAACTCCTGCTCTCCATTAAAAGCCTTTCACAATCTACGATAAGAATGATTGGGTTTTAGAAATTTTTGATGCCCAGGGTAAAAGGTCTTTTTACAAACTGAAGTTGACAATAACATGTATCAAATTCACAAATAGGACACATTTTGTGTCCTTTTACACTATATCCATCCAAATTACCATATGCAGGAAAGTCGTTGATTGTGCAAAATAACATTGTACGCATCTTAAACTTTTCACCAGAATATGCATCATCGACTTCAACACCTTCCTCCCGCAAAAGTCTTAAATCTTCAATTAATGGACTTAGATAAACATATATGTTGTTTCCAGGTTGTCGTGGTCCAAAAATCATCATACTCAACAATATATACTTACGCTTCATGCACAACCAAGGAGATAGGTTGTAAATCATGAGAAGAACAGGCCATGAAGAATGGTTATTACTCAGATTATAAAAGGGATTTATTCCATTGGTGGCAAGCCCAAGCCTAAGTTTTCTTGGCTCAGTGCCAAAACCCAGAAATAACTAATCAATTTTCTTCCATTGTAAATGTCATACCCCAAAATTTACCCTTAGATTATTAGGGTCATTTCGCATTTTATTCTATTCTGCATTGCTTTTTAACTAACTGCTAACCGGTTTGTTCAGTCTGTTGGTTTTGTAGGAAAATAATACCGTGTGCTAATTCATGGAGTACAGACGCATCGTCCGTCTGTTGATGATTACAGAGTTAATTTATTGTCATAGAATTCCTCAGGCAATCATGGTTTCTTGTTTCCCGATTTACACTACAAGTGGTTTGAGAAGGGGTTGAATTTTACAAAAATATTGATGTCAGATTCCTCTTGACACAGTACATTTTATTCGAGTTTATAATAAATGTCAGTTCGGCTTGATCGCAAGTTTTAGTTGAATCGACTCAGGTTACGGAGTCATATTATTCAAGACACAGGTTGGATTTTAAATGCGGAGTTAAAGTTTATTTTTCCGTTAATTTGGATTGCTCTGTTTATCTGTTCAAGGCCATATTCTTTATTATCAAGTGCGGATTAATTTTCAAGGGTCCGGTTGAATTCAAAAGTGTGTCGGATGTGATTTAATTTCAAGTATGGTGCAAAGTTGTTAATTGCCGAATTCGGGTTATGAAACGTCGAGTTTATTTGAAAGAAATACGAAATGAATTTTGAGTCGGAAATTAAGAATTCATTTTATTGAATTTATTTATTCAATTTCTTTATTACAATTTGCATTTGAGAAAATTACAAAGAACTCCTAATTTTCCTAAAGGTCATAATTGTCCTAAAAAGGTCCAAATTTTTTCTAAGAGTTCTTCACGCTGATCTTCAATCTTCGACTTTTCGAACCTGCAAAACCGACAACACATGAAAATAATTGTTAAGTGGTTAGAATTAATCAAAAAGTTTGTTTTTTAGTTATTTTGATACCCTCAGCAAATTATCATCATCGGGTACGTCGGGAGGGCAACAGAATATTCCGTCGCTAGCCCCCGACTTTACTTTCCGACCCCGGCACGACCCGACAATATCTGTTCAAGTTTGTTTCCGAGAGAGAGAAAAAGTGCTTTTGAAAAAGTGATTTTCTTGCGTCCAGCCAAACGGGTCATAAGAAAAGTCCAGCTTATCCAACAAAACAATATGGATATCCAGATCCATCCAAGAAAAATCTATATCCAGTTCATCCAAACAACATTTTTGCAAGTCCTTCTGAACCGCCAGAATCAAACAAACCTCCATGAAAAACGAGAATTCGTCTGCTCCAACAACAACCAAAACAAAATTATCACAAAATAACAAACAAATCCGCAAGATTTTCTGCTCCCAAAACTGAAATCAAGCAACCTAAATCATCAAAATCCTAACAGCAATAGCAATCCAGGCCCAGAAATATCAACATAAATTCATCACCAGAACATAAGAAAGGGGGGGAATCAGAAATAAGAAGAACGAAGAACAAACTCATTCGGTCACGAACAAGAACAAAAGAAGCAACGTTCCTCAGAAAAGTTCATCAGTGGAGCGAGGTCAGAAGAGGAAAAGACGAGCAAGAACATCACCACCACGAGACTCAGAAGCTCCGCTTCATCATCATCATCAACGACCTGCCAACAACTACCGCGCAACTCGCTTCAAACCTGTTAAAGGGTGAGCAAATATTCTTAACGGTTTGTTTTTGTTTCAGGTGCCATGCGAACGAAAATGGGAGCAAAACGAAGGAAGAAAAAAAAAGCTTCAAAAAGCTCAGCAATGGAGCGTCGCCGCGAGCGTGAAGAAGATGGAAAGGTTACAACCCTAAATGTTCAGCAACCTTCCCCTTTATATTCTGTCTTATTTTTTATTATTCTTTATCTTTTTCTTAATTCTTTTAATTTTCAGATTTGCTAACTAATAAGGATTAATGTTATAATAAAACCTAAACTCCATTTTAGTTTTTAATTAAAATTCACTTTTTAAAACATAAAAATTAAAACCATTTTAGTTTCATAATTAAAACATATTTTAAAAACCCAAAAATTAAACTAATTCTTGAAAAAACTAAAATTTACACTATTTTAAAAAACTTGTAATTAAAATTTGACATAAAATTGTTTTAAAAAAACTTAATTGTAGAAAATTGTTTTTAAAACTTTACTAAAATTTTTTTGATTTGGAATTTAGTTCCTTAATCCAAAGAGTTAACATTTCATAATTTAAAATTAACATTTTCTTTAATTTAATTATTAGTTTATTAATCCAATTTTTTTTCTAATTAAAATTTCAATTTTGTAGATACTAATTTCTAACACTAAAAAATATGTCTAGCATATTACTTTCAGTTTGATTTGAACCATCACCTAAGTGCGGATTTGCCTCCGTAACATTGCCCCGTTTATTTTCGTCTAATTTTTATGCCCGACTTTCATATTTCTCATTTGTACAGTTACTAATCCTTTATTTTTCGTATTTTATTTTTATGGTTGTAATTTATGCGAGGACATCGTCGCTTTTATTTCATTAGTATTCTTGCTCGTTTCTCATATTTCAACCCGTTGCTTAATTATCTTTCATTATATTTATTTATCGATAATTTCCCCTCCGAAGGATAGGTCTAGCCGATAGATGGCCGCGTCAATAGTCTTTAACCCTCGTTTTTCACCTTTAAAATCTAGAGAACTCAAGTCGCCGTACTCATATTTTTAGGCGTCCCTCCGTGGACAATTTTACCCTTTACCCTAGAATTAGGATAAGGAGTCTCCGCACTCCATATTAGGTTTCCTGTCGTGGAATACCATCTTATCCTTTTTAAATTCAATTCAAACTTTACAACGTAGAAATAGGAGTCGCCGCACTCCATGCAAGCGCTTCCTTAATAACGTTTGCATCCCCTAGGAACCTTGACCACAGTCAAGAAGTTCCTAACCTCCCTTTCGAGGGGAACTACGATTACTCTGATTCCATTCCCTGCCTCGGATACGTAGTCACAAGATGCGGGTCTTGGCGAGTAAACTTAGGACTAACCCTTAGGTCTTTCTTTCACCTTTTAACCCTTAGCATATACCATTAAGTAAATAATTTAGCAAAATAGCAACATTAAAACAAGAGGTTCTTGTAGAGTACTATAGAATTTTAGGGTGTTAATACCTTCCATAAGCTTAACCAACCCCCGATCCTAGATCTCTCCCCGCATTGTGTTTATGATGCAAAATAGTTTTTTTCCTTTCTTTAACCTTTCCTTCGGATAAATCAAAGACCGGTTATGAACTAAATATGTGATTCAAATTAATTAATAATTTGATATCCTATTCTCACCGCAACAAAAAAATGGCGACTTCATTGGGGAAACTCCTATTTATTTTAGGGTTATCCCTATCTTGTTTATTTGCTATGCTATTTGCTTTATTATTTATTTTCTTGTATATATGTATATGTTGTACCTTGCTTGGGGTATCCTTGTTGTGAGATAAGTCCTACACCCGGACTTGAGTGCAATCATTATAGGAAGGTGATATATTCGACGAGGCTTATAGGAGTGAGTCCCGACCAAGCTGACTTGAGAATCACAACTCAGTTGAGACCCTCCTGAAAAATAGTTCTATTGAACGAGTAGTCGTGAAAACACTTACTATTTTCGGCTAGGGGTCTGTGATACTGAGGACCGTAGTTACCTTTACCCCACTTTGGCCTTATCTAGGATGTAGTGCGAGGACTATGAGGGAGTATTCCCAAAATAGTTGCTACGCAATACTACTTTCAAAAGAGGTTCTCTTAAGAATATTATTAACCACTGAGTCAGTTGGAAAATTGATAGTATCCGAAGGATGGGCTGATGACTTTGGGCACCTCTTTAGAACCTTGTTCTGCAGGTACAATTAACTCTATAGTACATACCTTTTTGGGAAGGGTAGACCTTGCCTCCTCTCATATTCCTCTAACCTAGGACCCTTGTTTGCTTGTGTGTTTTGCATCCTGTCTTGCATCACATTGCATCCTATTTGCATCTTTGCATGATCCATTGCATATCATATGTGTCGCTACTGCGAAAAAAGGTGCTGGCAATGACAGAAGAGTCGCCACCGTTCGTTATTTATCCCAACAAGGGAAAGGAAACGAGCAGAGAAAACCTGACGAAAATGAGAGAAGAAAGGTCATCGCAACCATGTCTCGGGTTCGGGAGTCGGTTATGCAAGGGGAAGGTATGAGCACCCCTCACGTTCGTCGTACTCGACAGGATCCACGCTTGGTTGTCTATCTAAAAGGGTGATTGAAACTATCTACACTAAAGGTCTCAAGGACAAAAGAAAAGAAAAGTGACTCGGCAGAGCACCGCCGCTTTGTGCCTATGTATTCCCTCGTGCAATGGGAAAGTCACAGTCAACGTAGTTCGGCTAACTACGGATGAAAGGGGGGAAAGGTTGTTCGCCGAGACATCGTCGTCACGTGCCTACGTATTCTCATCTGGTATGAGAAATCAGAGCAAACGTAGTTCGGGCATATAGGAACACCGGTTTGTTCAAATGTTTTACCCGAGTAGGGTTAACAAATAGTTCTAGCAGTTAGGTGTATGCAGCTCGACCATTGGAGACTTAGGCGCTATCTGTTTGCGGTAGAACTAAGAGTTAACAAAACTCTTTTTTTATGAAAAGGTTTTCCACTATTAAGGGGTCCCAAAGGATAAAATGAAGTTTGATCATTTGTTTTTGAAGTATTTTAAGAAGAAGTGTTTTGAATTGTTTGTAATTCATGTTGCACTAAAGACTATGACTTAGGAGCGAATGCATCGCATATCATCCTAAGGACGTATACTAAACACTCTAAGCAATTGAGAGGTAGCCCCCCAATCACCATTTTCTAAGTACTTAAGGCTCGTAGCGTACAATATTCATTAGCCTTTATTAAGTGTTTTAGATTTGTTTTGAGATGAGAAGAGAGAGAGGACAAACTAAAGGGAAACTAGTTCAAAACCTTGTAGTTGTCATGCAAGATGAACCTATAGTTAAGGTTAAAGGGAAATCCTACTTAATGCTCTCATACATGGTTTGAAACCTAGTGTCTATCGCAATCATCCTTAAATAAGGAGATTGGAAGTCCTAAGGGAGCATGATATGAAAAGAGAAGAAGAGAACATGATATAAAACATGAGATAAGAATGAATGCATATGTTATGCAACACACAAGCAAAGGGAGGAAAAAGTGTGGGGTAAACACCTCCACAAGCACATCTCAACCTTTATTAAGGCAAGTAAGAAATGCACAAAGAGAAAATAACACAAAAGAAAAGGGAGGAAAAAATGTGGGGTGAACACCTCCACAAGCACATCTCAACCTTTATTAAGGCAAGGGAAGAAAAGAAGGATAAAAGCTTACAACATTCACACACCAATTCTAATGCATAAAAAACACACCAAGTGAAAAGGAAAGGAGGAAATGATTGAATGAAATAATGGGAGCAAAGTGGGAACCTAAGGAACTCACAAGGGCACTCAACCAATCATACCACATTCAATATGCAAACAAAAACACCAAGAGTCCTCAAAGGCTCACTACTTATGGCATGCTTTAAGTTCCTCCTAAGGAGGGACTGAGCTTCCATGAGTAGGAACCTAAAGTCCTAGGTGTCGCTACTGCAAAAAACAACCGGCGGAAAAAACAGAAGAGTCGCCACTTTCGTTATTTATCTCAAAGAAAGGGAAAGGAAATGATCGCAAAAACCTAAAGAAAAAGGGAAAGACAAGGCCATTGCAACCATGTCTGGGTTCGGGAGTCGGTTACGCAAGGGGAAGGTATGATCACCCCTCACGTCCGTCGTACTCGACGGGATCCACGCTTGGGTTGTCTAGTCTATGGGTGAAAAACAATCTATCTACGGTTGCTAAGGCTAAACGGAAAGAAACTGACTCGATAGAGCATCGCCGCTCTATGCCTACGTATTCCCTCATGCAATGGGAAAGTCAGAGTCAACGTAGTTTGGGTGTTCTTCCAGAACTTATCTGATGTTTTTCTAGATATTTCCTTTGATTCTGATGTTTTTCTAGAATCTATCCGATGTTTTTCCGGATTTGTTTCTAGATGTGTCCCAGAGTTTATTCAATGTTTTTCCGAGTATCTCTGGTATTGTTGCACCCCAAATTTTGACCCCTTAGATCCTCATCATCATTCTAGGAGTATACTCATTTGATTATCTAACCGTAACCTTTTTCAAGTTTGTCTCTGTTTAGTTACAGGTGAATCAGGGTTCCGCATAGTCGGAAATCAAGGGTTCGACAGTTCAATCAGTCAATGCATTGGATTGTTTCTCCATGAAACAAGTCTCTAAACAATCAAGAATACTACATGGGGTCAAGCATGAATCCAAATTAGGGTTTTTGATTTTGATCAAGATAAATGTATTTCTTGGGGCAAGACTTGTTTCCATTGTCTTCCATATGTCTTAATATGTTTGAGGATGAGAGGTTGACCACCAATTTTAATCAGAAGAGCTTCAATTGATCAGTCAATAGAAAATCAAGAGATTTGGGAAAAAGTCAACCGTATAGTGAAAAAGTCAACTCATGACTTTTTGAGGTCAAGATCATAATTCTTAAGTTCAATGTGACAAATGGATGGAATTTAATCAAGAATATCAAGGGAATCATAAAAAAAATTAAGAAGAATGAAATATACCCGTGCGGGTATATTGGGGTTTTAGAATGAAATATACCCGTGCGGGTATATTGAGGTTTTAGAATGAAATATACCCGTGCGGGTATATTGGGGTTTTAGATTGAAATATACCCGTGCATGTATATTATGGTTTTAGAACCTTTTCATAAATGGAAGGTTTATGTTTGGAACGACCATCTTCAAAGCCATTTTTTCTTCATGATCAAGGTTCCAAATGAACTTTTCTCCAACATCAAAGTTGTTCCTTGTATTGCAAGCTTTCCAAAAAGTGCTAGAACTCCTCAATAGCCCTTGTGAGCTGAGAGTTATGAATTCAACAAGATGGTACTTCAACACTTGAGTCCCACATTGGCAATTTTTCACAAACTCCTCCTTTGGCCACTTGAGTTATTCTCAGCCTTTGGATCTTGTTTATTCTGATATGTAGGAGCTTAGATGTGTGGAAATGCAAAGGAAATGCATAGAGAATGAGAATTGGAAGCCAACGCAAGTGGCTTGGCAAGTTACAATGCAACTTGCATTAAAATATTCAAAATTGCAAAAAGGTGAAAAGAGAAAATCTGCAGCAAACAGCCCCCTATTTGCCTAGCCACTCTAATCATCTCATTAATTTCCACTTGATTAATTCATCAGCTGAGGGAAAGCTTTGAACCTTGCAGCTGTACCAAACCCCAAGCCAAGGGTTTCCTTTTTCAAAATCCCTCCAAAAAGTGTCAAGTTACAAATCTGTCCCCACCCTCATTTTCCCTATAAATAGGACCTTCCGCCCACTTCATTTGACATCAGAACTACACAAGAGAGCTATCAAGAAAACCAGAAATACTCAGCTCTCTCTCCTTCTCCCTTGGCTTGAAAGTAGAGAAATCCACCAAAACCACCAAAATTGCCTTGTGCAAGTTTCATACCTAAACTCATTTCCATACATTCAAACTCATCAAAAACCATCCACACAATCCATAAATATGGTATAGAAGGTGTCCAAGCCTTTAAACCACTCAAAAACACCATTCTCCCAAAAGTCAACTTTCACACCAAGTTACTTTGACCACTATGTTCAAAATCTGCCAAATGCTTGTCTAGCCTTGTTCTTGCTGTTTTAATCACTCATACACCTCATATATATCATGTTGCAACTGTCCAAAGCATAAAAGATCAACTGGAATTTTGTTTACACCAACTGTCATAAAAATTGCATCTTGCTTCAAAAGGAAGAAAAGTTTCAAAGCTAGGTGGTGCTTGAAGTCTCTGGTTTTCTTGGCTCTTTTGCTTGTTCAAGATTGGCTACAAGAAGTATGTAATGGTCAACCTCTTCAGTATTCATGCATTGTCATGTTTCACAATTTTGAAATGCTTGTTGTGAGAATATAGTCATGTTGTCCCAAATTGCGTTTTGTAAAGAGTTTGTGTTCATTATAATTTTTTTCTTTTTGTCAAAAGCATAATGCTTCTAAGGTGTGTTGATGATATACCATCAAGATTTTGCTCTTTGTTGTTAAAAATGTGTTTTGAGAAAGTGACCATAAGAGTAGCATTAAGGGTTTTGACATAAACTTGTTTGTTGATTTGCAGCTATTTTGCTATGGTTTTAGACTTGTCATTTCTTATTTACTTCAAATTGTTGCTACTGATTTTCACTCAATATGAGCTATGCTTGCATTCAAAATCTTGAATAATTTTTGCATCTTTCATTCAATATGCCATTAACATGACAGTCATAATTTTGAGGAAAAGGTGTTTGAATTATGAGCATGAAACCAACTGTTATTGCATATATGATGAGTGTGCATCATTATTTTGGCTTAAACTTCACCATTTTGAAAAAACACCCCTGTTGTACTTGCCTTCTGCCTCAAAATTGTTTTGCATAGCAGCCATTGGTCAACCTTTGCACCATTTATCGTCTTCACCATCTATGTATTGGTTTGAACATCTTTGTCTTGTATGTTGATATCATATCACTTTGTTGTGTTTGAATATCTTTCTTGGTGCTCATGTAAAAGTTTGGTTTATGTTTGTTTCGTCAAATGGACTGTCTTTTAATAACAAAAGATGACTTAGTGTTTGATAAGTGCATGATTATAATCAAAATCTGTCATTATCATTCTTGGAATTTTGCAACCGTTGAATAGGTTTGTCAACCCTGTGTGTGTTTGTATGAATGACTGTTATGAGGGCATTATAATGTAAAGTTGTGCTTTTGACTCTGTTTTCCAAAACTAGTCTCTTTTTGGGGTGCTGTTTGGTTTCTATGTTGGATTTTGTTAAACATGACTGTTTGTTGCATAAAGCTTTAGGATCCGAGTCTCCGTGCTCACTTTTACCGTCCCGCCGTGGATATCCTTTTATCTTAACCTTAGGATCTAAGTCGCTGTACTCATGTTTACCATCCCACCGCGGACATCGCCTACCACCCTTTATCCCTTTTATCCTAGTCTTAGGATTTGAGTCGTCGTACTCATGTTTAGCATCCCGCCATGGACATTCTCCATCCTAACAATCACAACTTAGAAGAGGAGTCGCCGCACTCCATGTAAGTATTTCTCTATGAATGCTTACATCCCTTTGGAACCTTGACCACATTCAAGAGTTCCTCATCCCTAGCTAGGGGAACTACGATTGCTCTTATTCCATTCCCGTCAGGATACGTAGGCACGAGATGCGATGTCTTCACGAGCAAACTTGTACATACCTTTATACTTTAGATTTTTACCTTAGCACTTTTCCCTTTTAGCAAGCAACTTTAGCAAACACAAATATTGACAAGAGGTTCCTGTAGAGTACTACAGATGCTTAGGATGCTAACACCTTCCCTAGGTATAACCAACCCCCGAACCTTTAGATCTCTCTTTGCTCAACTTTAGGCCTTGCCTTTTGCTTTGCATTCTTATAGGTTTTTCTTTCTTTAAACCTTTCCTTTTTGGATAAATTAAAGTCCGGTTGTAAATGAATTAAGATTCAAGTTAATCAATAGCTTAGTATCCAGATTTCACCGCAACAGAAATGGCGACTTCACTGGGGACAACTTTCCCCTAAGAGGGTTAAGCCCACCTTGTTTATATTTATGTTTGATTTATGTTTAATTGCTTTTATATTTGTATATATTTGTACATATATCTGTTTGTGCTTAGGTTTTTTATGTATGCAGGTTTGTTACTTTGAGTGGTGAGATAGTACTATACCCGTACTTGAGCGCACTTATGATAGGGTGGTGGTATATTCGAGAAGGCTTATAGGGAGTTGATTCCTGACCAAGCTGACTTGAGAAACCACCGCTCAGTAGAGGCCCTTCTGAGAGTTAGTATTGTTAAACGAGTATTCGTGAAAACAATGCTACTTTCTACATAGGAGCCCGTGACACTGAGGACTTTTAGTTACCTTTTACCCCACTTGGCCTTTTAGGACGTAGTGCGATGACTATGAGGGAGTAATTCCGAAGTAGTTGATACGCAATACTACACTCAGACGAGACTCTCTTGAGAATATTATTGATTTCCAAGTATTTGGTGTGTCGATAATATCTGAAAGATGGGTTGTTGACTCTGGGAACTTTGTTAGAACCTGTTGTACAAGTGCTTTACCCCTAGTACACACCGTATGGTTGGTTCTTTACTCAAGGCCCATGTTGTGATCTCGAACCTTTGATCCTGTTATGTGTGATTTGTATCTTCTCTTGCATTGCATTGCATTGCATTTGCATCTTTGCATGGTTCCTTGCATACCTCTGTTTGTCTGGTCGCTCATGTATAGCTGTCTTCATTGTCCAGTGTACCTTTGAGTTGTCAAACTGATTCCTCGACACCGATATCGGACTAGAGCTAACTATAGATGCAAGATGTCAGAGCAGGAAGTACACAATGCAGAAGTTTGAATGGAGATCGATGAATTGAAGTCAAGCATGACTAGACTCACCGAAATGCTTCAAGTATTGATTTCCAGAGGAGAGCCATCTCAAAGGACTGTCATTCAAGAAGTTTCAAGTGTCGATCCTCCTCCTGTTCAAATGCCACAATCGACTTAGCCAGAGTTTGGTTTACCTCCAAACTACTCTCCACCTCTTGCATCTACTGCTATGATTGGTCCGACTGTCAGACCAGTTTTTCAAGCTCCCGTCTTTACAGAGTCAGACCTGTGGTCCACACTGTTGCTCAGAATGGTCGAGCTCCCTTTGAGACTCCTTTCTTTGACTACAATGTTGCTAGTGCTCAAGGTGAAGACCATGAAGATTTTGTTGAACCTGATATTGTCCGTGAACAGTTTCAAAACATAGACAAGAGACTCAAAGCTGTTGAGGGTACTGACTTCTTCAACATTGATGCTGACAATATGTGCTTAGTTTCTGGTTTGGTGATGCCTGCTAAGTTCAAGACTCCAGAATTTGTGAAATATAAGGGGCACTCATGTCCAAGAGCCCATTTGGTTATGTACTACCGAAGGATGGCAGCCTACACCAACAATCAGAAGTTGCTCATCCATTGCTTTCAAGACAGCTTGAGTGGTGCTTCTCTCAAGTGGTATATGAATTTGGAACATAACAGTGTCCACTGCTTCCAAGATCTCGCCAATGCCTTCATGAGACAATACAAATACAATCTGGATATGGCGCCTGACCGTCGTCAACTTCAAAACATGTCTCAAAGTGAAACAGAATCATTCAAAGAATACGCTCAACGTTGAAGAAAGTTAGCTTCCCAAGTTGAACCCCCTCTGGCAGAAAAGGAGCTAGCTAAAACGTTTATGGATACTTTGTCTCCCTTCTATTGGGAAAAGATGATTGGGAGCGTCTCTTCGAGTTTTACAGATTTGGTAACCATTGGCCAAAGGTTAGAAGAAGGGCTGAAAAGTGGTAAGGTGTACAAGGTTGTTGAATCTTCTATCGGTGCAAAGAAATCCTTTGGGAATTTCCATAAGAAGAAAGAAGAGCATATTAATGTTGTCATGGCTGAAGTGAGGAGGCTTCATCCCCGACCTCAGTATAATCACCCTACTATTGTTGCTATTGCTGCTCCACGACCAGTTCAAATTCCTCAACGTCCTGCTGTTAGACAGAACCAATATCAGAATAAGAATCAGTTTGATCCTATTCCCATGACTTATACAGAATTGTATCCAAGCCTGGTTCAACAAGAGCTGATCACTACAAGGACTTTGCCACCCCCTCCTAATCCTCCTCCAGTTGGATTTAGAACTGATCTCCATTGTGCTTTTCATGAGGGTGCCCTAGGCCACGACTTGGAGCATTGTTTTGCATTGAAAGCTAGGGTGCGTGAATTGATTAGAACTGGAATCCTTGATTTTACGGACAGCCATCCGAATGTTCAGAAAAATCCTCTGCCAGTGCATCAAAAGTGAAGCTTCAGTCCGACTTCAGCAGACTATCTTTTGACGCCAGTGTTTCAGACAAGACAACTCATCCTTGTACTAATTTAGTCACTAGGCCTTTTGTTTCTCACTATTTGAACTTTCCTTATTTTGTTTAAGCTGTTTGCTTTTAATTAGTGTATGTACTTTCATCTTAATGTATGAGCATTGCAACTTTTGATTCAATTCATTTTGTCCTATTTGCATCTTGTATGCTTTACCTTTCAAATATTTACTCCTTGTCCAAATTTTTTATTATGCAATTATTTGAGGGAGGATGATGAAAACGTGATACCCATAATTGTTGTCAGTATGCTTTCAATCAAACTTTGTTGACGATGTAAGGCATTGTTTCAACTCCCAAACACTGGAGAAATAAGGAAGATAATCCCTCATTAACCCCTTCGAGCCTAGAAGTTGGAGTTTCTTTCTTTACAAAAACCCGCAGTTTTAACCTTGGGGTGGGTAGTTCTCAGTTAACTCGGTTATATGTTCGTGCGAGACACCTTTCATATAAAGGTCGTAACCACTACAATTTTTCCTTCGCACACAACAAATAAGTGTCGAGGATGTTTTTAAAGCCAAGAAGCCGATGATGGTTCACCGTGATCATTAAGCCAGGCAGTCACTTTCTTTCAAAAAAAAATAATAATAATAATAATAAAATAAAAAGTAAATCAGAAGAAAAGCCCGCTAAGTCAAGACCTATGAAGGAGACTTAGGCAAAACTGGGGCATCCCGCTGACTGTAAGTTTAAAAAAGGGAAACAGTTCAGGCAAAAGTTAGGGATAATAAAAAGAAGAGATCTTAAAAAACCCTCAATGTCAAAAAACAACCAAATGTTGTAAAGAAGCAGTGACTGCCTTTTCGAAAAATCTGTTGACTTCTAAACCATCATCTGGGCTATTATCAGTGCAATTCCTAACCTATGGGAACCTGAGCACATAGTCTGATTTAACTGAGCATAAGACTAGAGATCATCACGTAGATTGGGTGGGTACAAATAAACTTTGAGCCTTTATCCTTTGTTTCTTAAACCGTGAACCAGGCCACATTACAACCCTCAAAAGACCTAATTGAAACAAGGTTATTTTGAAAGCATACTACAGCAAGGTTGCGTAAACTGACTCCAAAAGATCTTTGTGAATCAATTATTTTGGCAATACACCTTTACTCTAAACTTTGAGTGTCTTGAACCACCGTGTTCAGATCGATGACTCATTTACTTTGCATCTTTCCAAGTGATTTTGATTTCAAAAGTTGCATGAACTTTACATTACCATGTTTGTACGAACACTTTTGTTTGCAAACTGGCTTTCCTCTCAAGGAATTTTCAATCATTGAGAAACTTGGTCAAGTGATCCTATCAGGGGAAAGTTCCTTTTACATCCTGTCTAAGAATCAATTGAAGATTTGTTCAAGGCATGGTATTCTCATATTTAGTTTTATCCAGAATATATTTCAAGACTCAGACTGGGGTAAGCTCTCCAAGCACCCGATGCATCAGTCAACATCAGACAAGCTGAAGTCGTCATCAGTTCATCTTTAACAGACAGTTAAAACTGGGGAAATTTACTTGAAGAAGCCTCAATCAGTTGTTTATCCTTCCTACAAGGGTTATCCATTTCATACAATTTATCAGTGCGGCAGAGATGTGTTCATCAACAGCATCTTTAGTCCCCAAGCAGATTGAAAGTGATCTTCGTGTTGAGGAATCAGTCTTCCAGTCTTGTCTTCTCACCAAAAGAGTCGAGCCTTGTCATCGACATTTGCATTTGCATTTGATCGTATCATCTGCATAATTTATACATGCGAATATCATAAGCATAATTCATATACATATGCCTTACTTGGGTGCTTTATTCCCCATTTTGCCTTTTCTCCCGAGGTCGTGTTTTACTCGCGTTTTACCTTGTGGATGAGTTTACCTTACATGGGTGTTTTATTCCCCACTTTACCTTTTCTCCCGAGGTCGTGTTTTACTCGCGTTTTACCTTGTGGATGAGTTTACCTTACATGGGTGTTTTATTCCCCACTTTACCTTTTCTCCCGAGGTCGTGTTTTACTCGCGTTTTACCTTGTGGATGAGTTTACCTTACATGGGTGTTTTATTCCCCATTTTACCTTTTCTCCCGAGGTCATGTTTTACTCGCGTTTTACCTTGTGGATGAATCTACCTTACTTGGGTGTTTTATTCCCCACTTTACCTTTTCTCCCGAGATCGTGTTTTACTCGCGTTTTACCTTGTGGACGAATTTTATTTACTTGACAACTTGGGTGCTTTATTCCCCATTTTATCTTTTCTCCTGAGGTTTTGATTTACTCACGTTTTACCTTGTGGGCGAATTTGTTCATCCTGGGTGTTTTATTCCCCATTTTCCTTGGCATCATGGGTGCTTTATTCCTCATTTGCCTCTTTCCCCCGATGTTGATGTTTGTCCCCAGTAAACAGTTACTCGTTGTTACATCGTTCTTTTATCTTTGCTCATGTGTCTGCATTTGTCTTGCATTCTAGCATCATAAAGCATCATTTAGAACAATTGCATCATGACCTGTCCTTTTGCATATCATCGGATCTAAGGGACAAAATTTTTGGTTTTCTATATTTAAATACCTTTCACTGCGATTCTACGAGGATTGTCATCTCTCAGTTCCATCTAGTGAAGATATTTAAATAGGGGCAACTGTTGCACCCCAAATTTTGACCCCTTAGATCCTCATCATCATTCAAGGAGCATACTCATTTGATTATCTAACTGTAACCTTTTTCAAGTTTGTCTCTGTTTAGTTACAGGTGAATCAGGGTTCCGCACAGTCGGAAATCAAGGGTTCGACAGTTCAACCAGTCAATGCATTGGATTGTTTCTCCATGAAACAAGTCTCTAAACAATCAAGAATACTACATGGGGTCAAGCATGAATCCAAATTAGGGTTTTTGATTCTGATCAAGATAAATGTATTTCTTGGGGCAAGACTTATTTCCATCGTCTTCCATATGTCTTAATATGTTTGAGGATGAGAGGTTGACCACCAATTTTAATCAGAAGAGCTTCAATTGATCAGTCAATGGAAAATCAAGAGATATGGGAAAAAGTCAACCGTACAGTGAAAAAGTCAACTCATGACTTTTTGAGGTCAAGATCTTAATTCTTAAGTTCAATGTGACAAATGGATGGAATTTAATCAAGAATATCAAGGGAATCATTAAAAAAAATTAAGAAGAATGAAATATACCCGTGCGGGTATATTGGGGTTTTAGAATGAAATATACCTGTGCGGGTATATTGAGGTTTTAGAATGAAATATACCCGTGCGGGTATACTGGGGTTTTAGATTGAAATATACCCGTGCGGGTATATTATGGTTTTAGAACCTTTTCATAAATGGAAGGTTTATGTTTGGAACGGCCATCTTCAAAGCTATTTTTTCTTCATGATCAAGGTTCCAAATGAACTTTTCTCTAACATCAAAGTTGTTCCTTGTATTGCAAGCTTTCCAAAAAGTTCTAGAACTCCTCAATAGCCCTTGTGAGCTGAGAGTTATGAATTCAACAAGATGGTACTTCAACATTTGAGTCCCACATTGGCAATTTTTCACAAACTCCTCCTTTGACCACTTGAGTTATTCTCAGCCCTTGGATCTTGTTTATTCTGATATGTAGGAGCTTAGATGTGTGTAAATGCAAAGGAAATGCATAGAGAATGAGAATTGGAAGCCAACGCAAGTGGCTTGGCAAGTTGCAATGCAACTTGCATTAAAATATTCAAAATTGCAAAAAGGTGAAAAGAGAAAATCTGCAGCAAACAGCCCCCTATTTGCCTATCCACTCTAATCATCTCATTAATTTCCACTTGATTAATTCATCAGTTGAGGCAAAGCTTTGAACCTTGCAGCTGTACCAAACCCCAAGCCAAGGGTTTCCTTTTTCAAAATCCCTCCAAAAAGTGCCAAGTTACAAATCTGTCCCCACCCTCATTTTCCATATAAATAGGACCTTCCTCCCACTTCATTTGACATCAGAACTACACAAGAGAGTTATCAAGAAAACCAGAAATACTCAGCTTTCTCTCTTTCTCCCTTGGCTTGAAAGTAGAGAAATCCACCAAAACCACCAAAATTGCCTTGTGCAAGTTTCATACCTAAACTCATTTCCATACATTCAAACTCATCAAAAACCATCCACACAATCCATAAATATGGTATAGAAGGTGTCCAAGCCTTTAAACCACTCAAAAACACCATTCTCCCAAAAGTCAACTTTCACACCATGTTACTTTGACCACTATGTTCAAAATCTGCCAAATGCTTGTCTAGCCTTGTTCTTGTTGTTTTAATCACTCATACACCTCATATATATCATGTTGCAACTGTCCAAAGCATAAAAGATCGACTGGAGTTGTGTTTACACCAACTGTCTGTTGCACCCCAAAATTTGACCAACAAGTATTTACCCATTAAGTGTTTGAAAGTTGATACCTTCATCAGAAAGTTCAAGAGATCCTCAGAGGAATTGGTTGAAACCAAGGTTGTGTGCTTCATAGCTTGAGAGTTGTGGGTGCTCCTCAGATGATTCTGAGACTTTGAGAATGAACTTGAAGCTTTGAGAAAGCCTATGAGATGCCTTGAAAGTCATCATGAAGCCCAGAGAGGTCACTATGCAAGGATTCAGAAGATTCAACCATGTATGGTAGAATTAGGGTTTTGACTGGATCAACCCTAGATCAGCTGAAGATTTGGAGGAGGTTGAGACCTAATCCAAGGGCCATGAGATCATGGAATGATGTATGGAGATGTTATAAAGATGATTCCTAGACCAAATCATCATGATTGAGGAGTTTGAGAAGTTTTGAGTTAGGGTTTCTAAGGATTGCCAGTCGAAAGACCCTAATTTGATCCCTATCTTCCAGGCAGTTTTAGCTCAATATGTGATTGATATCTCATCTTCCCCACAACATGAATGTTGTAGAGCTTGTTCTTAGCTTTAATTTGAGTGGTAGAAGTCCTTGATAGGAGTTGAATAGCTCAAGTTATGGTTTTGACAAATTACAGGTCAGCTGAGGTGTGTGAATCTGGGTCCTTGAAAGTCACCCAACTTGCAGACAACTTTTGCCCTAGCAGGATGATTCCTATGATTTCTTGGTCAACATGAATGTTGAAGGGCATCTTCTTAGCTTTCTAGAGAGTACTATAAGTCCTTGATAAGATTTGTAGAACTCAACTTATGGTGTGAACAAGACAGGGGTATTTTGGTCATTTGGAAGTTATAGGTCATTTTGAGCAAAGGCCATATCTCCTATTTCCAAGCCTCAAATGAAAAAACTCAAAACATCAAAGTTGTTCAAAATGGGATTTTAAGGCTAGAAAAGAGGGTGTGAAAGTTTGGAAAAGCTTAGAGCATGGATTTTTAAAAGTGGTGCAAATGGCTTGTAAATGGCTTATAAGTTAAAAAAGTTGAAATGGAATTTTGGTTTGAGAGATCTACAAATCCAAAATGGGTCATCCAATATGTCATTTTGACTCCAAACATCATTTTAAAAACAATTGTTTATCCACATTTTTGAGTTTAGGCTTAAAAATTGGAGTTGCTTTGTAAATTTGTTTCTTGCATTTTAAGGCACCAAAAGAGAAAGTGAGAAAATGCTACATAAGGGTTTGTAAGACCTTGATCTCATATCATAATATCATTTGAGGAGAAATTAAGTGGGATTGCATGGTTTATCATGAGATTGCATGAGATTTACTAAATATAGAAAATTCAAATTTTCATTGCATGATACATTCTAGAAACTTCTTGGAAGGTTCTCAAAGCTTCCACACACTTCTTTTGACATCTATATATGCCCTAGAGATGATCCATGCCCTGGTTGGTGATTGAGAGTGCTTGCACCACATAGTTTGATTCGATAACTCCATCTTGCATTTTGCTTTCAAACTCCATTGAAACTTCATCAATCATCATAATTCTTGTTATCATCATCATCTACTATCATCATAGAGCAATTGGCAAACAAAATTGAGAGGAATTCGTGGCTGGTTCATGAGATCCAAGTCTTCACTCCAAGTTGCATAAAGAAGTGGATAAGGTGATTCAAGAAGTGTTAGTAAGAACTAGTGCAAACAGAAGAACTAGCATCCATTGAAGATCACTTGAAGCAAGCATCAAGGCTTGGATTGAAGAGAAACCACCATAGCCATCATCACTTGCAAGGTAAGCAACTTCATTCGAATCCCCTTAATTATTCAGTTTTAGATCATGTTGTTGGGATATATGTGATTAGAGACTCTTAGGGATGAATCGTGATGAGTTTGAAAGCATTATATGAAGGTTGGTTCCATGGTAGTTTCTGTTTTAGGATCAAGAACTCGTGTATTAGTGTACTACAATCTTAGTTCTTTAGTTTAGAATGATCCCCATAACATGTAGAGTATCCCAGGTTAGTTTCAACAAGAATGGTGATCATGCATATCAGATGGAATTCAGTGGTACCCAAGACTTCCAGCGATCGGGTTTGGTTTTGGGGAGGGTTTTAGACAAAATCACATGCTTGGTCGTGTATAGGGAGGAAAATGGGGCAAGTTTGGTTTTTATAGTGTGTTATTTCATGGCCAGACGAGGGAGAACGAGGAAGATGAAGTATGTGCATGGAAGCTGGTTTGGGGAGGAAACCCTAGCTGGAGGTTGAAGACAACCTCCCAGCCGTCCGATCACCCTAAGACCTTTGACTCCCAAACGCATCCAACGGTTCCAATTGAACTTCAGAAACGGAGGGAAATAAGACTGAGCTAAACGCTGCGTTTAGCTAAGTGAGGAATCCTGGGCCTCAGAAACGCGCGCTATTCCCACCCCCCTGATTTGGCCCATTCAATACAACAACTAAGCGTGTTTACTGTTAACACCCCCCATCCCCTTTAATTCTTTTTTTTTATGTTTTAATTTCTTTTATTGTTTGCATTTTATAAAAATCATATAAAATAGAGAAATTAATATTTTTTAATTCTTGTTTTTTCTACATGCTCATAATTCTGTCTAGAAAACTATAGATAAATAAAATTGGAATTTTATTTTCTTTTAATATTTTTAGTGTATTTTTCATTTAAATAGCTTTTAAATAGGTTTAATATTGTACCTCATTTTGTAGAATTTCTTTTAGGGCTTTCCCTTAGGATTTTTAATTCATTCCTTTTGGTGTGATTAGATATTGAATAATAGTTCCCCATAGGATTTAATTCTTGATTTTTAGATTAAAATTTGATTAGTTTAATTAGGTTAGCATTAGGGTATCATAATTAGGGTTTAGGTTATGCATAGGTAAGGTAATTCATTTTCTGTGGAGAGTTTTGTCTTGATTTTTGGGTATGGGCATGTATGGGTGTTGTGGGTAGATGTTTTAGACCCTTGTGAAGGATTGTTAGATTTTTCCCTCTTGCTTTAGTATTTTTAGGTATTTTCTGAAGTTGACTGATGGTTTTGACTGTTCCGTGGTTATCTGTTTATCTCTGGGGTTTATTTTGGGGAATTTGTTATGGGGCTTAGTTTGTTTGAAGATCTTGTTGAAGAGCATGGTGAAGGAGAAGATTGTAGATCAAGACTCAGAGACTTAGAGCTTGGAGATTATTCCCTGTCTGTGAGGTTTGAGATCCTGAAGTTTGAGGGAAGTTCATGGTACTTTCCTGAGGAAGGCACTATGAATGACTTTCATTCTTTCTTCTCACCTCTTTCTTAAGTATCCAATGATGTTGGAGCCAACTTGTGAGTTTAATTTCTCCTGAGGAGGAATGTAAACTGATCACAGTTGTTGAGCCACATGGGATGCAACTCCTAAGTGGAAGCCTCCTAGTACTTTCCTGAGGAAGGTCCTATGGGTCTATTCACTTAGTCCCACTAGTTCAGATAGGATTTCTTAAGTATCCAATGATGTCGGAGCCAACTTGTGAGTTTAATTTCTCCTGAGGAGGAATATAAACTGATCACAGTTGTTGAGCCACATGGGATACGACTCCTAAGTGGAAGCCTCCTAGTACTTTCCTGAGGAAGGTCCTATGGGTCTATTCACTTAGTTCCCTTAGTTCATGTAGGATTTCTCAAGTATCCAATGATGTTGGAGCCTTCATGTGAGTTTAGTTTCTCCTGAGGAGGAACGTAAACCGATCACAGTTGTTGAGCCACATGGGATATGAGTCCTAAGTATAAGCCTCCTAGTGCTTTCCTGAGGAAGGCACTATGAGTCTGCCTACTTAGCTCCCTTTCTTTGGTAAGCTTGTTTTGAAGCTTGAAGACTGGGATTGATTTCTTTTGATTAGGGTTTTGCTTTAGGGCTTTGCTTAAAGGTAGATTAGGGTTTTGTTTTTAGGGTTAGGATTAGGGAGAGCTTAGATGTAGATAATTTCTTTCTCAAACATGGATGGTATTTCATTTCTTTTATCTGTATGACTGCAGTTTACTGTTTATTGCTTGATAGCATGTTGTTTATTTTTCAGTATGATTACTGTTATTTCATGACTGGCTTGAGGTCGAGACGAGCTTGTGGAGGCTGAAGCCCCACACATATTTCCTCCCTCACTTGCATTGCATGCATTTTACTGTTAAGCTGATGCTTTGTCTGTTTTGGTGTATCATTGACATGATCCCTTAGGACTCTCATTTCCTTTGATAAGGAGTTGATGATAGACTTTTAGGTTGAAACCTATGCATGACAACTTCTAGGAGTTCCCTGTTCAAACCTCAACCATAGGATGAATCCATGGCATGATAACAGTAGGACTTGATAGTCTCCCTCCTAGTTCGGCCTGTTCTCTTCTCATCTCAAAACAGTTTAAGATACAGTAATCATGAATGATTTCTCTCGTACGTTACGAGCCTTAAGCTATCTGAGATTGGATGTTTAGTATGGTACCCTTTGGGTGACATGCGACGCATTCACTCTCAGGTCATAGTCTCTAGTGCGGTTGAAATCGCAAAAAACAATAAAAACACTTCTTTCAGGAGATAACCCGTAGTTTCCCGAACTACATTTGCTCTGATCTTCCATACAGTGTGGAAGTACGTAGGCATAGGATGCGACATCCTAGCGAGCAACCTTCAACCTTTTCCCCGTAACCCTTCGTAGGCCGAACTACGTTGACTCTGATTTCTCATTCTCTAATGAGAATACGTAGGCATAAAGTGTGACGCTTTGCCGAGTCATTTTTCTTTTCTTTTTCAGCCAGCCTTGATAGGTAGATAGAATAAAACCAACCCATCCAAGTAAACAAACAAGCGTGGATCCCGTCGAGTACGACGGACGTGAGGGGTGCTAATACCTTCCCCTTGCGTAACCGACTCCCGAACCCAGACAATGGTTGCGATGACCTTGTCTTACCCTTATTCGTCAGGTTTTTCCGATCGTTTCCTTTCCCGCTCTGAGGGATAAATAACGAAAGGTGGCGACTCTTCTGTCATGCCGGCACCTTATTTTCGCGCAAGCGACAGCTGGCGACTCTGCTGGGGAACGAACCCAGAATCTCTGGTTCTCCGGTTCCCTATGAGAGTCAATCCTAGCGCTTGTATGTTTGCTTGTTGGGTTGCGTTTATTTATCGCATTTTTTACTTCTCGCACTTTATTTCCCGCATTTTATTTCCAGTTTGATATGATTATCTGTGCTGCTGTGGGAGAGGGATGTTACTATGAGTGAGAAGTCAGACCCGGGCTTGAGTATACACCTAGATATAGTTGCGGAGAAGTAGTAGACGAACCTGTCTGCTGAGCAGGCACCGTTCCCTACGAAAATCTGCGCTCAGACGAGATTCTTGCAGAGGTGCTCCTTTCCGGTCCTGAGGATCTGAGGGGAGTCCAGACGTGAGGATTGTCGACTCTGGGGACCGATCATTTGGAAGTCAGCTAAGTGAGGCCCCTTCATGACTTGATGATGCCACTCCTTCTGGGAATCGTATCGTCACTCATGAAAGTCTGTGACGCTGATGACCGCATAGGATGTCGTACCTTTGTCCGTGGATTAGGTCCATACCTGTGAGCGGGATTGGGATTATTGCAGGAAACTTTGACCTCCAGACCACCCGGTTTTTTTTTACAGTGAATCAGTTATGTTGGTACCAAGGTTCTCAGTTGCAGATTTGTCTGTTCTTGACAGAGCAAGATTTTGATCAGAGGATCTTATCATCGGGTGTTTGTCTGTTCTTGATAGAGCAGGTTTTGATCAGAGTATTGTCATCAGAGGTTTGTTCTTGATAGGGCAGATTTTGAGTGAGGTCTGAAGATCTCATCAGCAGATGTTGTTTGTTCTTGATAGGGCAGATTTTGAGTGGGGTCTGAAGATCTCGTCAGCAGCTGTACGTTTGTTCTTGAGAGGGCAGATTTTCGATTTGGGGTCTGAAGACTTCATCAGCAGACGTTTTCTGATCATACATCCGGGGTCCTTGTTACCAGCCATTTGTTCTCGGCAGAGCAGAATTTTGATCTTGGTCCTATCAGATGGTTATTCTCAGCAGATCAGATCAGTGGTTTTACACCAGGGTTTTTTCTCATCAGTGACTGTTGATACCGAATCTCCACAGCAGCCACCTGGATATATTGTTGCATGCCTGCATTTTGCATTAGTTTGCATGATCATTCGCATTCCATTGACGTGTGTCTGTGACAGGTACCGTTTCCCTGATCCAGGATCTCTCGCCTCTTATTTTATTACTACAGCCTCTCTCAGAAAGACTATTGCGTACGAGTTCTCGATCCCTGATGTGTCGGAGTTGGCTATCGCTGATGCTATGTATATACGAGATTGATGTTTCCATGATTGGGCCTAGATTCCCCTCCTTATTATTGTCAGCACTGGTACTAAGGCGCCAGGATCGGGGGAAATCTCCCAAGCACACAGACACACGCATGCATCTGCATGAAGCATTTGCATGGCGTACATTTTATTGCTTTTCCTAACCTTTAATGTTGACAGGTTTTTCAGGTACACAGGTTCCGAGCTGCTTCCAGTCTCCAGGATTGATCAGAGGCTCATTCACCGTTACTCAACTCGCGCTAATCAGACAAGGATCATGGACCAGGTGCAGTCAGATGTTCAAGAGCTCCGTGAACGGATGGATCGTTTTATGGAACTGATGCAGGTAGTCGCTAATGGTCAGGACCAGCTTCGTACTTTGGTTCAACCTTTGATCTCCAGGGTTGACAGTAATGGCATACTTCACGGCGGGGTTGTGCCTACTCCTCCTCCAGTGGATGCTCCACAGAATGTTGTTCCTGTTGCCGGGGGCAACGGCAGTGCTAACGGCAATCTGATGACTAATATCGGACTCAATGCGGCAGGCGTCGGCAATGGTAGTCTGGGAGCCAATATTAATGCAGGGCCGGTCAACGGTAACGCTGGTATCGGAAATCTGTTGGTGCCTCAACCGTGGCTTGAGGACCATCAGGATGACGTGTTTTCCCAAAGAGGGGTAGAAGCAGAGTTGAATGCTGAAGCTCGACTCAGGTTCAAAGCGCTAGAAGACAAGATGAGAGACATTGAAAATCAGAATACATTGGGCGTTGATATGTCCAAGCTCGGGTTAATTGCTGATTTTAAGGTACCTCATAAGTTCAAGGTGCCTGTCTTTGAGAAGTATAAGGGTACTGCTTGCCCTCGTGTTCACCTCCGATATTATTACAGAAAGATGTCCGCCTATTCTGACGATGAGAAGTTGCTGATGCACTTCTTCCAAGATAGTCTTTCCGGTCCATCACTCGAATGGTATATGGGCCTGGAGCCCGCTACAGTGCGCACATGGAAAGACCTCGCTGAAGCGTTCGTCCTCCACTATCAGTATAACAGCGACTTGGCCCCAAACCGAGTCCAACTTCAGAATCTCTCGCAGCGGAATAATGAATGCTTTAAAGAGTACGCCCAGCGGTGGCGTGAATTGGTTGCTCGGGTTCAACCGCCGATGGTTGAGCGTGAGCTAGTGCAAATGTTCGTGGCTACCCTTCCTGGAATCTACTATGAAAAGCTGGTCAGTGGCATGTCTGGGACATTCTCGGCTCTCATCACTATGGGCGAGCACGTCGAGAACGGTATAAAGATTGGAAAAATTCAAGGCGAATCATCCTCAGCCGGAGGAGGTGGTAAGAAACCCTATGCTGGCAAGCGCCGGGATGGAGATGCCAGTGTTGTCACTAATGCTCGGAGAAAGGGCAGGGGCCCTCAGCAGCAGATTGCTAGCATAAATATCCCAGCGGCTCCACCGCAGCAGCAGCAGCAGCAGCCTCAGCAGCAGAATCAGCAGGGGTATAGGAAATATCAGAATCGGGCTCCTTTGGCAAATCGTCATTTTGAAGCTCCACCTATGTCGTATGCGCAGCTTCTGCAAACTTTGCTTCAGCTCCAATTAGTTCAAAAGAGGACGTTGGCTCCCTTAACAGGGGCACCACCACCGGGGTATGACGCCAATGCTACTTGTGATTTCCATACTGGGGCACCCGGCCATACGATTGAGAATTGCAAAGCTTTTAAGCACAAAGTGCAGGACTTGGTGGACGCCAAGGTTATTAACTTTTCTGATAGCGTGCCCAACGTCACCAAAAACCCTATGCCTCATCATAGGGGAGGCGGAGTGAACACCGTTATCACAGAGGAGAGTTCAGACTTGCTGACTGATGTCAAAGACTTGAAGACGCCGCTTAGCTTCGTCAAGGCTAAGTTGTTGAAGAAGGGATTCTTTCCTAGATGCGGAGAGTTATGTATGGCTTGTGCTACACTTCCTGATGGGTGTGAGCAGCTGGTAGAAGGTATCCAAAGTCTGATGCCTGAGGGTATTTTGCAGTTCAGCCGGAGCGTTGAAAGTGTATCAGGGGAGGTCGTGCTGAAGCAGGCAGATGAAGTCGCTACCATTACTATTCCTCGTCAACCTATTACTATTTCTGCGCCCCGACCGCCTACTATCACTATTACCAGGGCCGGGACAATCCCATTCGAGAGCACTAGCGCCGTTCCATGGAATTACGGCGCCGAAGTCTATTGCAATGGTCAGAAGATAGAGCTTGAGCCGTACGGATCGACTGTGCAGAATCTTGTCGGAGTCAGTGGCATTACTCGAAGCGGTAGAGTGTTTGCGCCAGCGGAGGTTGCAGCAGAGAAGGTAGTCAGAGCCGATGTTGTGGATAAGGGTAAAGGTAGAGCCGTCGAAGAGGTCCCTTCTGGGGCAGAGAAGGATTTGCTAGTTAAAGATGCTGAGGAGTTCATGCGGTTAATCAAGAAGAGCGACTACAAGATTGTAGATCATCTTCATCAGACTCCGTCAAAGATCTCTATTCTCAACTTGTTGCTGTGTTCTGAAGCACACCGCAACGCGTTGCTAAAGGTATTGAACGCTGCATACGTGCCGCAGGAGATATCAGTAAATCAGCTAGAAGAGGTGGTAGCCCATGTTAATGCTGGTAATGGGCTGGGATTCACAGATTTAGAGCTGACTCCTAAAGGGAGAGATCATAACAGCGCCTTGCACGTCTCGATAGAGTGCAGAGGCACGATCATGTCGCATGTCCTGGTGGATACAGGTTCGTCGCTTAATGTGCTTCCGAAGAAGGCACTAATGAAGTTGGACACCCGCGGATTGCTTTGCACGCCCAGTGATCTGGTGGTGAAAGCATTTGATGGAACTAAGCGCCACGTTTTCGGAGAGTTGACCCTGCCGATTCAAGTTGGTCCGGAGACGTTTGATACGGTTTTCTATATCATGGATATCATGCCTGCCTACAGTTGCCTCTTAGGTCGGCCATGGATCCATGCTGCTGGTGCCGTGACGTCCATGCTGCATCAAAAGCTCAAATATGCTGTCGGGGGCAGCATAGTAACCGTCTGTGGTGAGGAGGACATTATGGTGAGTCACTTGTCATCCTTTAAATATGTTGAGATGGATGGCGAGATCCATGAAACTCTCTGCCAAGCATTTGAAACCGTCAAGGTGAAAGAGGTAGCTCATGTCGTCATAGAGAAGCAAGAGATGAATCTCTCCTCATTCAAAGAAGCTCGGGCCGTCGTCGAAGCCGGTTCCACCCCACGCTGGGGGCATGTTTTGGAGATACCAATCAAGCAGGATAAGTTCGGATTGGGGTATTCTCCTGAAGCTGAAGCTTCATCTTCTTCGTCTTCGTCTCATGGGAAGAGGCCGATCCTATTCACCAAGGGTGGAGTAATTTTCGAAAGCATCAACGCAGCGTCTGAGGACAGCGGGGATAGCGATTGTGATCTTGACGCCTGGATTCAGCCAAGCAAATCGGGCGAGCGCCTCAACAATTGGACCATCGAGGAGATTATCCAGCTGACAAGTGAAGATTAATGATTTGCTTTTTACAATCTTTGTACAACCCTATGTCCTGCCCGGGGCATAGAGGTTTTATTGTCAGGGCCTTGTTGGATTATGTATAAGCATTTTGTTAATAAATAAAAGGTGTTTTCTTCGTACTCAAATATTGTGTTCTCTGTTATTCCTGTTTTATGTTTATTTCGAAAAAACAGTAAAATGGCAACGAGGTTTATGCTAACCTGCATATTCTTGCTTTAAACTTAACCCTTGTTATTGCAGGATCCACATAACAGACGACATCGACTCTGGACCCTCTACGGCTCACTACGACTTCGATTGCCCGATCTATCAAGCCGAGGATGAGATTGATGAAGACGAAGACCTTCCGGAAGAGTTGGCCTGCTTGTTGAGACAAGAGGAAAAGGTTATTCTGCCTCACGAGGAGGATATTGAGATCGTAAACCTGGGTTCTGAAGAGCTCGTCAGAAATGTCAGAGTAGGGGCTGCGCTGCAGAATGATGTCAAGCATAGACTGGTCGAGATGCTTCAAGAGTATAGTGACGTCTTTGCTTGGTCATACGAAGATATGCCCGGACTTGACACAGACATCGTGGTTCATCGCTTGCCGTTGCGAGAGGATTGCCCTCCAGTCAAGCAGAAGCTTAGGAGGACGAGACCAGATATGGCTGTAAAAATCAAAGAAGAAGTCCAGAAGCAGTTGGACGCAGGATTTCTTGCCGTTACCACTTACCCTCCGTGGGTCGCCAACATAGTGCCTGTACCGAAGAAGGACGGTAAGGTACGCATGTGCGTCGATTATCGGGATTTGAATAGGGCGAGCCCTAAGGATGATTTCCCGTTGCCTCATATCGATGTGTTGGTCGACAACACAGCCCAGTTTTCCGTGTTTTTGTTCATGGATGGCTTCTCCGGTTACAATCAGATTAAGATGGCACCGGAGGACATGGAGAAAACGACGTTTATCACCCCCTGGGGAACATTTTGCTATAAGGTAATGCCCTTCGGTCTGAAGAACGCAGGGGCCACTTACCAGCGAGCAATGGTAACTTTGTTTCATGATATGATTCATCATGAGATCGAGGTCTATGTTGATGACATGATTGCAAAAGTCCCAAACGGAGGAAGAGCATCTGGTCAACTTATTGAAGCTTTTTGAGAGGCTTAGGAAGTTCAGGCTGAGGCTGAATCCTAACAAGTGCACTTTCGGAGTGCGGTCCGGAAAGTTATTGGGTTTTATCGTTAGTGAACGAGGTATTGAAGTTGATCCTGCGAAAATAAAAGCTATCCAAGAAATGCCAGCGCCGAAAACAGAAAAAGAAGTTTGTGGTTTCTTGGGCCGAATAAACTACATTGCGAGGTTTATCTCTCAGCTCACGGCCACTTGTGAACCGATGTTCAAGCTTTTAAAGAAAGATCAGTCAATTACTTGGAATGAGGATTGCCAGAAGGCATTCGACAAAATAAAGCAGTATCTTCAAGAACCTCCAATCTTGATACCCCCAGTGGCTGGACGGCCATTAATCATGTACCTGACGGTTCTGGAGAATAGTATGGGGTGTGTCCTCGGTCAGCACGACAAGACGGGCAGAAAAGAGCATGCCATTTATTATTTGAGTAAAAAGTTCACTGAGTGTGAATCTCGATACTCGATGCTGGAGAAGACGTGTTGTGCATTAGCTTGGGCCGCCAAACGTCTACGACAGTACATGCTCAATCACACCACTATGCTAATTTCGAAGATGGATCCGATCAAGTACGTCTTCGAGAAGCAGGCTCTTTCGGGCAGGATTACCAGATGGCAAATGGTGTTAACGGAATATGATATTCAGTACGTCTCCCAGAAGGCCATCAAGGGCAGCGTATTGTCTGATTACCTTGCCGAACAACCAATCGAAGACTACCAGCCGATGAAGTTCGAATTCCCTGACGAGGATATTATGTTTCTCAAAGCGAAGGATTGCGATGAGTCGTTGCCCGACGAGGGGCCAGATAGAAAGTCTCAGTGGAAGTTGATATTCGACGGAGCGGTTAATTCCTATGGAAGCGGTATCGGGGCTATCATCACGACTCCTCACGGATCCCACATCCTGTTTACTGCGAGACTGACGTTCCCAGTTACCAACAATGAAGCCGAGTACGAAGCATGTATTATGGGTCTAGAAGAGGCAATTGATTTGAGAATCAAGAATCTAGACGTATACGGTGACTCAGCACTTGTAATCAACCAGATTAAAGGGGAGTGGGAAACTCGTCAAGCAAATTTTGTGCCGTACATGAATTATGCCAGGAGGCTGCTTCCTTTCTTCGATCGAGTGGAACTTCATCATGTACCCAGGGCTGAAAATCAGATGGCTGATGCCTTAGCCACGTTGGCTTCAATGTACAAAGTCAATTTTTGGAATGAGGCTCCAAGAATTGTGCTGTCGCGTCTTGACAGACCGACATTTGTCTTTGCAATCGAGGATGCCATCGACGGCAAGCCATGGTTCCACGATATCCAGACCTTCCTTATAACTAAGGAGTATCCTGCGGGTGCGTCAACCCAGGATAAGAAGACTCTAAGGAGGCTATCGGGAAACTTCTATCTCAATCCTGATGGAGTGCTGTATAAGAGAAACCACGATCTCGTGCTACTCAGATGTGTAGATGAGAAAGAGGCGAGTATGCTCATGGAAGAAGTCCATGAGGGCACATTTGGTACGCACGCCGGCGGGCATGCCATGACGAGAAAGATCCTGAGAGCAGGGTATTACTGGCTGACTATGGAGTCGGATTGCTTCAGATTCGCGAAGAGATGTCATAAATGCCAGATTTATGCTGATAAAGTTCATGTGCCGCCGTGCCCATTGAATGTCATGTCCTCCCCTTGGCCGTTCTCCATGTGGGGCATCAACATGATAGGCAAGATCGAGCCCACTGCATCCAATGGTCATCGTTTCATTCTGGTAGCTATCAACTACTTCACCAAATGGGTGGAGGCAGCCTCGTACGCTAATGTGACCAAGCAGGTGGTAGCTAAATTCATAAAGAGGGACATCATCTGTCGCTATGGAGTTCCCGAGCGGATCATTACTGATAATGGTTCGAATTTGAATAACAATATGATGAAGGAGTTGTGCCAGAGTTTCAAGATTGAACACCACAACTCATCTCCTTACCGGCCAAAGATGAATGGCGCCGTCGAAGCCGCCAACAAGAACATCAAGAAGATTGTTCAGAAGATGGTTGTGACGTACAAAGATTGGCACGAGATGCTGCCGTTTGCCTTGCACAGTTATCGTACGACGGTACGTACGTCGACCGGGGCAACTCCTTTCTCCTTAGTGTACGGTATGGAAGTTGTCCTACCGTTAGAAGTGGAGATTCCCTCGTTGCGAGTGTTGGTTGATGTGAAGCTCTACGAGGCAGAATGGATTACGAATCGCTTGAACCAACTCAGCCTGATGGACGAGAAGAGGTTAGCATCGATTGCATTTGGTCGCCTGTACCAAAGCCGAATGAAGAAAGCTTATGATAAGAAGGTGCGTCCTAGAAGCTCTCAGACGGGTGATCTCGTCCTGAAGAAGATTCTTCCGCCATACTCCGATCACCGGGGCAAGTGGACTCCGAATTACGAAGGGTCGTATGTCGTCAGCAAGGTCTTCTCGGGAGGAGCTTTGTTGTTATCCACGATGGATGGTGAAGACTTTGCATCCCCGGTGAACGCGGACGCAGTTAAAAAATACTTTGCTTGAAAAAGACCCGCTGGACAAAAAAGAAAGAGTCCAGGCAAAAAGGGGCATCCCGGCGAACCAAAAACAGAATAAAAGGTTCGGGCAAAAATTAGGGATATATTGAAAAAAATGTACACCCGCGAAGTCGAAAACCTACACTGGGCGGCTTCGGCAAAAAAGGGTATCCCGGTGAACTGAAAACCCGTAAAGGGCGGTTCACGCAAAAGTTAGGGATTTGAATAAGCAAATGACTGCGTTCCGCGTGTGGACTTTCATTGTTTAGTGGTTTGGAAGACCTAAGGGCCGTTTATCTGAATCAATCTCTTCCGAAGCTGAAGCGTCGGAGAAGTATCGAAGTCGAGTGGGTCTTAGAGGGATCAACTCATGGTGTTCGTCTACGCCTCGTTGCCGACATTTGTATATACTGATGTACATTTATGTTTTATTTTGCGCGGCTTCCTCATTCCAGGAGCTTGCCTCTGTTGTAAAACATTTTTGCCCATTCAGGGGTTCACCATCAATAAAATGCACATTATTCAGCAATTTTGTTTGCCTGCTTAGCGTTTACCTGTTTTTTTGCGAATGAAAACGCCGATGTTTTTGATAAAATGCGCATACATAAACTTACGGGCCTAGGCCCATTGATTGTTGAAATAATTAATTACCTGAATATTGTCACAAGATAATAACCTTGATAGGCCCTTTGAGGAGGGTATCTTGTCTGTTTGTTTGTGTTGTTGCAGGTGTGGCGCCTTTCAGACGATGTGCCGTGCGCATCCCCGAAGTAGGGCGAGTCCTTCTTCTCCAGCAGAGTTCAGTAGTCTCTCCTCCGCAGAGTCTGAGCGCAAGATAGTGAGCATTGATATGTCTCCCCAGGCAGAGATGATTCTCTTCCCCAAGCAGACGCATCCTGAAGGAACGTCATCTTCTCAGCTAAGTCGCGCGCCGAGGCTCGTATGTTCCCCAGCACCGGGTCACAAGTGCAGATCTCGTAGAAATGTTCGGGTGCCGAAGCTCGTGTTTCCCCAGTAAAGTCGCCGAAGCAGGTGCCTCCCCCAGCACCGGGTCACAAGTGCAAGTCATCTAGGAAGTTGTTCGTACGCCGAGGTATGCAGTAACTGATGGTGCCAAACTGAAGTCTCCAGCGGAATTGAGATTCCCCACCAGAGCCATATTCTCTCCCGAAGTGGAATGACTTCTTCTTCCCCAGTAGAGTGTTGGAACAGCTGATGTTGTATTCCTTTGCAGAGTTGTACTCTCCCCCGAAGCCGGATGAGTCCTTCTTCCCCAGCAGAATTAGAACTCCTCATCAGAGTTATACTCTCCAGTGAAGTAGAATGATTTCTCTCTCCACGGCTGAGTCCGCAAACCCCCAGGAGAGCCGAATCCTTGAAAGCAGTTGGGACCATGAGTGGATTTTCCCTAGCAGAGTGTTGAACAGCCGACGCTGTATTTCCCCAGAGTCGTACTCTCTCCAGCGAAGCAGAATGATTTCTCCTTCCTCAGTCGAGTTTGCAGATGTCCAAGAGAGCCGAGTCCTTGGAAGTTGATCAGATCATGATTGGTTTTTCCCCGGTGGAGCGTGGAGCAGCTGAAGTTGTTTCCCCACAGAGTTGTCATCCCAGAAGAGTAGCCAGGGCGGCCACGCAGTTCACTCCCGCGATTGACATCGCTTTCCCTCAGCAGGTTCGGGTTCTCGTAGAGCTTCGTCCCCTGCAGAAATCAACTGAAGTCGTTTCCCCTGCAGCAGTCAACCGAAGATCATTTCCCCAGACAGGGTCCGATTGATATTGGCGTGTCCACATTCTCCTCAGCAGGATGATTCCTCTATCTGAGTAGTCCTTTCTCCTTGACAGGAGAACTCCCCGCCGGCATTTATTTTGTTGACGGGATCGCATCCTTGTGCACGATTGCATAGCATTTAACATAAACGCATAGCATTTCCACCGTGTGGGGCATGGCACCGAAGCATATGCATCATAAGCATGATCTAGATTATTATCATTCTTGTTTACAGGTGTGCCACCGAAGGATCAGTTGCTCAGGATGATTCCTGATATTCTCCCCCAACGAGGTTGCTTTCCTAAGATGATTCTTAAGACCCCGGTGTAATCCTCACAGTCACTCGCTCAAGATGATTTTTGAGATCCCCAGCGAAGTCTCCAGTTCAAGACGATTCTCGAATCCCTCAGCAGGGCCGTCTGCTTAAGATGATTCTTAAGACCTCGGCGCAGGTTCCCGAGTTGTTTGCTTAGGATGATTCTTGAGCTCCCCCAGTAGCGTCTCCAGCAAAAGTTGCCCAGGAAGATTCCTGGAATACCCAGCAGAATGAAGTCGCCAGAAAGGTTATCAGTTCAAGATGATTCTTGAAGGTGCCCGACGGAGTTGTGTGTTCAAGATGATTCTCGAAGTTCTTAGCAGCGTGATATGTTTGCTCCAACAGTGATGTTTAATCTGAAGATTGACTTCGTAAACGCCTGAAGGCGATACCAGAATGTTCCTGTGGATTCAGATTTCCTGGTTGATGAATCAACGTTTGTTTGAAGACAGAGTTCAAAAGTTTGTAAATGCAGCTTTTATGTGCAAGGTGATCCGTGTTGGCCTGAAGACCACGTCAGTTGTCCTGAGGCGACGATTGATTGCGATCAAGTGAATAGTGTTTCTTCTGACTGAAGTCGAAGATGTTTCTCCAGCTGAAGCGGAGTTTGCCTGAAGGCAAAGTGTTTGAATCCCCGCAGAGTCATGAATGGCTCAGGATACCACTTCTCTGACTGAAGTCACAGATTTCCCAAGCTGAAGCGAAGGTGCCTAAAGGCAAGGTTATCCCCCCAAGGTCATGAATGGCCTAGGATTCATTTTTTAGGACTGAAGGCCGAAGTATATCCCTGACTGAAGTCTCGGATACTCTATAGCAGAGGCGGAGTTGCCTGAAGGCAGGTCCATGGATCCTTGAAGGCCAAGGACCATTTTCTTCAGACTGAAGTCGAAGATACCTCCTGCAGAGTTGCCATCCTTGGAGGCCAAGGATGCTTATCTTCAGAAATGCGTGAAGATCTTTTCTAGATGAAGCTGGAAGTGGCCAGGGGCCAGGGTTTCATATATCTTTGATGTTGAAGTTCTACGGTGGGATCAGTATGCAGTAGTGTTCGGATGTTCGTTATGATTTTGAGGGTGAACCCCAGATCAGAGCGTGCTTGGTTGAGTCTCTCAGCGGAGTAGTTTCAAATACGCAAGTGTACCTTTTGTTCCATTTACCAGGGGTGAACCCCAGGTCAGAGTTGTTCAGTGTTGTATTTTCTCCGGCGGCGAGGTTGGATGTTTGTTCGATGGCGAGGTTGAATGTTCGTTTTGACGGCGAGGTCAGATCATGTTGTGTTCGACGGCGAGGTTGAATATTCGTTCGACGGCGAGGTTGGATGTTTGGATTTGGCGGCGAGGTCAGATTATGTTTGGATTTGGCGGCGAGGTCAGATTATGTTTGTTCGACGGCGAGGTTAGATGTTTGTTTGACGGTGAGGTCGGGCTCTTTAAATCCCCAGCAGAGATGATGTTTGTACGACGGCGATGTTGAGTGTCTCTCAGAATGATGTTTGTTTCCGACGGCGATGTCAGATTCAGTTTTCCAGCGGCGATATTGGGTATGTCAGATGGTTTAGTCTTCCCGCGGCGAAGTTGGGTGTTGTGGTTGTCTGAAGGCAATATCAGGAGAATTTAATGTGGATAACTGACGGCGATGTCAGATCAGTATGTCTCCAGCTAGTTGCAGGGCAGCTAGCGTTGCAGTGTTCGAAGGTTTGTTCTCCGCAGAGTATCGTGTGCTCGTGCAGTTGGCAAATTTTCGAGTTTACCGGTATTCAATCGTCTCGCACCTTGATTGGCCGAGAGTCGTTCGCTCCTCACCCAGTCAGGTTCAATCCGTTTGAATAGGGGCAGCTGTTGCACCCCAAAATTTGACCAACAATTATTTACCCATTAAGTGTTTGAAAGTTGATACCTTCATCAGAAAGTTCAAGAGATCCTCAGAGGAATTGGTTGAAACCAAGGTTGTGTGCTTCATAGCTTGAGAGTTGTGGGTGCTCCTCAGATGATTCTGAGACTTTGAGAATGAACTTGAAGCTTTGAGAAAGCCTATGAGATGCCTTGAAAGTCATCATGAAGCCCAGAGAGATCATTATGCAAGGATTCAGAAGATTCAACCATGTATGGTAGAATTAGGGTTTTGACTGGGTCAACCCTAGATCAGCTGAAGATTTGGAGGAGGTTGAGACCTAATCCAAGGGCCATGAGATAATGGAATGATGTATGGAGATGTTATAAAGATGATTCCTAGACCAACTCATCATGATTGAGGAGTTTGAGAAGTTTTGAGTTAGGGTTTCTAAGGATTGTCAGTGGAAAAACCCTAATTTGATCCCTATCTTCCAGGCAGTTTTAGCTCAAGATGTGATTGATATCTCATCTTCCCCAAAACATGAACGTTGTAGAGCTTGTTCTTAGCTTTAATTTGAGTGGTAGAAGTCCTTGATAGGAGTTGCATAGCTCAAGTTATGGTTTTGACAAATTACAGGTCAGCTGAGGTGTGTGAATCTGGGTCCTTGAAAGTCACCCAACTTGCAGACAACTTTTGCCCTAGCAGGATGATTCCTATGATTTCTTGGTCAACATGAATGTTGAAGGGCATCTTCTTAGATTTCTAGAGAGTACTAGAAGTCCTTGATAGGATTTGTAGAACTCAACTTATGGTGTGAACAAGACAGGGGTATTTTGGTCATTTGGAAGTTATAGGTCATTTTGAGCAAAGGCCATATCTCCTATTTCCAAGCCTCAAATGAAAAAACTCAAAACATCAAAGTTGTTCAAAATGGGATTTTAAGGCTAGAAAAGAGGGTTTGAAAGTTTGTAAAAGCTTAGAGCATGGATTTTTAAAAGTGGTGCAAATGGCTTGTAAATGGCTTATAAGTTAAAAAAGTTGAAATGGAATTTTGGTTTGAGAGATCTACAAATCCAAAATGGGCCATCCAATATGTCATTTTGACTCCAAACATCATTTTAAAAACAATGGTTTATCCATATTTTTGAGTTTAGGCTTAAAAATTGGAGTTGCTTTGTAAATTTGTTTCTTGCATTTTAAGGCACCAAAAGAGAAAGTGAGAAAATGCTACATAAGGGTTTGTAAGACCTTGTTATCATATCATAATATCATTTGAGGAGAAATTAAGTGGGATTGCATGGTTTATCATGATATTGCATGAGATTTACTAAATATAGAAAATTCAAATTCTCATTGCATGATACATTCTAGAAACTTCTTGGAAGGTTCTCAAAGTTTCCACACACTTCTTTTGACATCTATATATGCCCTAGAGATGATCCATGCCCTGGTTGGTGATTGAGAGTGCTTGCACCACATAGTTTGATTCCATAACTCCATCTTGCATTTTGCTTTCAGACTCCATTGAAACTTCATCAATCATCATAATTCTTGTTATCATCGTCATCTACTATCATCATAGAGCAATTGGCAAACAAAATTGAGAGGAATTCGTGGCTGGTTCATGAGATCCAAGTCTTCACTCCAAGTTGCATAAAGAAGTGGATAAGGTGATTCAAGAAGTGTTAGTAAGAACTAGTGCAAACAGAAGAACTAGCATCCATTGAAGATCACTTGAAGCAAGCATCAAGGCTTGGATTGAAGAGAAACCACCATAGCCATCATCACTTGCAAGGTAAGCAACTTCATTCGAATCCCCTTAATTATTTAGTTTTAGATCATGTTGTTAGGATATATGTGATTAGAGACTCTTAGGGATGAATCGTGATGAGTTTGAAAGCATTATATGAAGGTTGGTTCCATGGTAGTTTCTGTTTTAGGATCAAGAACTCGTGTATTAGTGTACTACAATCTTAGTTCTTTAGTTTAGAATGATCCCCATAACATGTACAGTATCCCAAGTTAGTTTCAACAAGAATGGTGATCATGCATATCAGATGGAATTCAGTGGTACCCAAGACTTCCAGCGATCGGGTTTGGTTTTGGGGAGGGTTTTAGACAAAATCACATGCCTGGTCGTGTAGAGGGAGGAAAATGGGGCAAGTTTGGTTTTTATAGTGTGTTATTTCATGGCCAGACGAGGGAGAACGAGGAAGATGAAGTATGTGCATGGAAGCTGGTTTGGGGAGGAAACCCTAGCTGGAGGTTGAAGACAACCTCCCAGCCGTCCGATCACCCTAAGACCTTTGACTCCCAAACGCATCCAACGGTTCCAATTGAACTTCAGAAACGGAGGGAAATAAGACTGAGCTAAACGCTGCGTTTAGCTAAGTGAGGAATCCTGGGCCTCAGAAACGCGCGCTATTCCCACCCCCCCTGATTTGGCCCATTCAATACAACAACTAAGCGTGTTTACTGTTAACACCCCCCATCCCCTTTAATTCTTTTTTTTTATGTTTTAATTTCTTTTATTGTTTGCATTTTATAAAAATCATATAAAATAGAGAAATTAATATTTTTTAATTCTTGTTTTTTCTACATGCTCATAATTCTGTCTAGAAAATTATAGATAAATAAAATTGGAATTTTATATTCTTTTAATATTTTTAGTATATTTTTCATTTAAATAGCTTTTAAATAGGTTTAATATTGTACCTCATTTTGTAGAATTTCTTTTAGGGCTTTCCCTTAGGATTTTTAATTCATTCCTTTTGGTGTGATTAGATATTGAATCATAGTTCCCCATAGGATTTAATTCTTGATTTTTAGATTAAAATTTGATTAGTTTAATTAGGTTAGCATTAGGGTATCATAATTAGGGTTTAGGTTATGCATAGGTAAGGTAATTCATTTTCTGTGGAGAGTTTTGTCTTGATTTTTGGGTATGGGCATGTATGGGTGTTGTGGGTAGATGTTGTAGACCCTTGTGAAGGATTGTTAGATTTTTCCCTCTTGCTTTAATATTTTTAGGTATTTTCTGAAGTTGACTGATGGTTTTGACTGTTCTGTGGTTATCTGTTTATCTCTGGGGTTTATTTTGGGGAATTTGTTATGGGGCTTAGTTTGTTTGAAGATCTTGTTGAAGAGCATGGTGAAGGAGAAGATTGTAGATCAAGACTCAGAGACTTAGAGCTTGGAGATTATTCCCTGTCTGTGAGGTTTGAGATCCTGAAGTTTGAGGGAAGTTCATGGTACTTTCCTGAGGAAGGCACTATGAATGACTTTCATTCTTTCTTCTCACCTCTTTCTTAAGTATCCAATGATGTTGGAGCCAACTTGTGAGTTTAATTTCTCCTGAGGAGGAATGTAAACTGATCACAGTTGTTGAGCCACATGGGATACAACTCCTAAGTGGAAGCCTCCTAGTACTTTCCTGAGGAAGGTCCTATGGGTCTATTCACTTAGTCCCACTAGTTCAGATAGGATTTCTTAAGTATCCAATGATGTCGGAGCCAACTTGTGAGTTTAATTTCTCCTGAGGAGGAATATAAACTGATCACAGTTGTTGAGCCACATGGGATACGACTCCTAAGTGGAAGCCTCCTAGTACTTTCCTGAGGAAGGTCCTATGGGTCTATTCACTTAGTTCCCTTAGTTCATGTAGGATTTCTCAAGTATCCAATGATGTTGGAGCCTTCATGTGAGTTTAGTTTCTCCTGAGGAGGAACGTAAACCGATCACAGTTGTTGAGCCACATGGGATATGAGTCCTAAGTATAAGCCTCCTAGTGCTTTCCTGAGGAAGGCACTATGAGTCTGCCTACTTAGCTCCCTTTCTTTGGTAAGCTTGTTTTGAAGCTTGAAGACTGGGATTGATTTCTTTTGATTAGGGTTTTGCTTTAGGGCTTTGCTTAAAGGTAGATTAGGGTTTTGTTTTTAGGGTTAGGATTAGGGAGAGCTTAGATGTAGATAATTTCTTTCTCAAACATGGATGGTATTTCATTTCTTTTATCTGTATGAATGCAGTTTACTGTTTATTGCTTGATAGCATGTTGTTTATTTTTCAGTATGATTACTGTTATTTCATGACTGGCTTGAGGTCGAGACGAGCTTGTGGAGGCTGAAGCCCCACACACATTTCCTCCCTCACTTGCATTGCATGCATTTTACTGTTAAGTTGATGCTTTGTCTGTTTTGGTGTATCATTGACATGATCCCTTAGGACTCTCATTTCCTTTGATAAGGAGTTGATGATAGACTTTTAGGTTGAAACCTATGCATGACAACTTCTAGGAGTTCCCTGTTCAAACCTCAACCATAGGATGAATCCATGGCATGATAACAGTAGGACTGTATAGTCTCCCTCCTAGTTCGGCCTGTTCACTTCTCATCTCAAAACAGTTTAAGATACAGTAATCATGAATGATTTCTCTCGTACGTTACGAGCCTTAAGCTATCTGAGATTGGATGTTTAGTATGGTACCCTTTGGGTGACATGCGACGCATTCACTCTCAGGTCATAGTCTCTAGTGCGGTTGAAATCGCAAAAAACAATAAAAACACTTCTTTCAGGAGATAACCCGTAGTTTCCCGAACTACGTTTGCTCTGATCTTCCATACAGTGTGGAAGTACGTAGGCATAGGATGCGACATCCTAGCGAGCAACCTTCAACCTTTTCCCCGTAACCCTTCGTAGGCCGAACTACGTTGACTCTGATTTCTCATTCTCTAATGAGAATACGTAGGCATAAAGTGCGACGCTTTGCCGAGTCATTTTTCTTTTCTTTTTCAGCCAGCTTTGATAGGTAGATAGAATAAAACCAACCCATCCAAGTAAACAAACAAGCGTGGATCCCGTCGAGTACGACGGACGTGAGGGGTGCTAATACCTTCCCCTTGCGTAACCGACTCCCGAACCCAGACAATGGTTGTGATGACCTTGTCTTACCCTTATTCGTCAGGTTTTTCCGATCGTTTCCTTTCCCGCTCTGAGGGATAAATAACGAAAGGTGGCGACTCTTCTGTCATGCCGGCACCTTATTTTCGCGCAAGCGACACTGTCACAAAAATTGCATCTTGCTTCAAAAGGAAGAAAAGTTTCAAAGCTAGGTGGTGCTTGAAGTCTCTAGTTTTCTTGGCTCTTTTGCTTGTTCAAGATTGGCTACAAGAGGTATGTAATGGTCAACCTCTTCAGTATTCATGCATTGTCATGTTTCACAATTTTGAAATGCTTGTTGTGAGAATATAGTCATGTTGTCCCAAATTGCTTTTTGTAAAGAGTTTGTGTTCATTGCAATTTTGTTGCTTTTTGTCAAAAGCATAATGCTTCTGAGGTGTGTTGATGATATACCATCAAGATTTTGCTCTTTGTTGTTAAAAATGTGCTTTGAGAAAGTGACCATAAGAGTAGCATTAAGGGTTTTGACATAAACTTGTTTGTTGATTTGCAGTTGTTTTGCTATGGTTTTAGACTTGTCATTTCTTATTTACTTCAAGTTGTTGCTACTGATTTTCACTCAGTATGAGCTATGCTTGCATTCAAAATCTTGAATCATTTTTGCATCTTTCATTCAATATGCCATTAACATGACAGTCAGAATTTTGAGGAAAAGGTGTTTGAATTATGAGCATGAAACCAATTGTTATTGCATATATGATGAGTGTGCATCATTATTTTGGCTTAAACTTCACCATTTTGAAAAAACACCCCTGTTGTACTTGCATTGTGCCTCAAAATTATTTTGCATAGCAGCCATTGGTCAACCTTTGCACCATTTATCATCTTCACCATCTATGTATTGGTTTGAACATCTTTGTCTTGTATGTTGAGATCATATCACTTTGTTGTGTTTGAATATCTTTCTTGGTGCTCATGTAAAAGTTTGGTTTATGTTTGTTTCGTCAAATGGACTGTCTTTTAATAACAAAAGATGACTTAGTGTTTGATAAGTGCATGATTATAATCAAAATCTATCATTATCATTCTTGGAATTTTGCAACTGTTGAATAGGTTTGTCAACCCTGTGTGTGTTTGTATGAATGACTGTTATGAGGGCATTATAATGTAAAGTTGTGCTTTTGACTCTGTTTTCCAAAACTAGTCTCTTTTTGGGCTGCTGTTTGGTTTCTATGTTGGATTTTGTTAAACATGAATGTTTGTTACATAGAGCTTTAGGATCCGAGTCTCCGTGCTCACTTTTACCGTCCCGCCGTGGATATCGCTTTATCTTAACCTTAGGATCTGAGTCGCCGTACTCATGTTTACCGTCCCGCCGCGGACATCGTCTACCACCCTTTATCCCTTTTATCCTAGCCTTAGGATTTGAGTCGCTGTACTCATGTTTAGCATCCCGCCGTGGACATTCTCCACCCTAACAATCACAACTTAGAAGAGGAGTCGCCGCACTCCACGTAAGTATTTCTCAATGAATGCTTGCATCCCTTTGGAACCTTGACCACAGTTAAGAGTTCCTCATCCTTAGCTAGGGGAACTACGATTGCTCTGATTCCATTCCCGTCAGGATACGTAGGCACGAGATGCGATGTCTTCGCGAGCAAACTTGTACATACCTTTATACTTTAGATTTTTACCTTAGCACTTTTCCCTTTTAGCAAGAAACTTTAGCAAACACAAATATTGACAAGAGGTTCCTGTAGAGTACTACAGATGCTTAGGATGCTAACACCTTTCCTTGGTATAACCAACCCCCGAACATTTAGATCTCTCTTTGATCAGCTTTAGGCCTTGTCTTTTACTTTGCATTCTTATAGGTTTTTCTTTCTTTAAACCTTTCCTTTTTTGATAAATTAAAGTCCGGTTGTAAATGAATTAAGATTCATGTTAATCAATAGCTTGGTATCCAGATTTCACCGCAACAGGTATGTTTCAGAGTTTATTCGATGTGCTTCCGGATGTCTCTGATGTTTGTTTCTTTGTCCCATATATATTTCCCAGATTTACCTTCACTCTATTCAATGTTATTCTGAATGTTGTGACTCTTTCCATCTAATTTCGTTCATGGATGATGTTTACTGCTTCCTCTATGTTGCTGCCTTGCCCCAGTGAATGGTTAATCGGTGTGTCGTCTTCCCCAGTGTGCGGTTGCTCGTTGCGCTTTCCCCTTACATCATCAGGTCGTCTACATCCTTGCATTCACCAGTTTAGTCATACGCAGCATATTAGATTCATGACATTGTCAGCATAAAATTTCGTTTCGTTTTGTCCATAGCATTGCATCTCGCTGCATCTAAGGGCAAAGTTTTCGATTATCTGTATTTAAATCCCTTTCACCATGATTTTTCGGGCCTACATCGCTCAAATCATTCGGTGAAGCTATTTAAATAGGGGAAACTGTCATACCCCAAATTGTACCCTTAGATTATTAGGGTCATTTCGCATTTCATTTTATTCTGCATTGTGTTTTAACTAGCTGCTAATCGGTTTGTTCAGTTTGTTGGTTTTGTAGGAAAATAATACTGTGTGCTAATTCATGGAGTACAGACGTATCGTCCGTCTGTTGATGATTACATAGTCAATTTATTATCAGAGAATTCCTCAGGCAATCATGGTTTCTTGTTTCCTGATTTATACTACAAGTGGTTTGAGAAGGGGTTGAATTTTACGACAATATTGACGTCAGATTCCTCTTGACACAATACATTTTATTCGAGTTTATAATAAATGTCAGTTCAGCTTGATCGCAAGTTTTAGTTGAATCGACTCAGTTTACGGAGTCAGATTATTCAAGACACGGGTTGGATTTTAAATGCGGAGTTAAAGTTTGTTTTGCCGTTAATTTGGATTGCTCTATTTATCTGTTCAAGGCCGTCACAAATTTTATTATCAAGTGCGGATTAATTTTCAAGGGTCCAGTTGAATTCAAAAGTGTGTCGGATGTGATTTAATTTCAAGTATGGTGCAAAGTTGTTAATTGCCGAATACGGGTTATGAAACGTCGAGTTTATTCGAAAGAAATACGAAATGAATTTTGAGTCGGAAATTAAGAATTTATTTTATTGAATTTGTTTATTCAATTTCTTTATTACAATTTGCATTTGAGAAAATTACAAAGAACTCCTAATTTTCCTAAAGGTCTTAATTGTCCTAAAAATGTCCTAATTTTCTCTAAGAGTTCTTCACATCGATCTTCAATCTTCGACTTTTCGAACCTACAAATCGACAACACATGAAAATAATTGTTAAGTGGTTAGAATTAATCAAAAAGTTGGTTTTTTTAGTTATTTCGATACCCTCAGCAAATTATCATCATCTGGTACGTCGGGAGGGCAACAGAATATTCCACGGTGTTACGTATCAGAGCAGTCCTACGGAGACACCACAATCCAAGCTAGCTAAACACCTGGATTATCTGTACTTCCGAAGAAGCACAGACCACAACAACAGCAAAGAGGGTGAGATTCACGATCAAATAATAATGGTATAGTTGTACATGAAATAAAAGGTAGAAAATCATATAAATATCATTTCATATACAACACATCTGGACTTACTGTCCCATCATCAATCTCAACATAAAATCATGCAACACATGCACCCCCACACAACCCATGAATATACGGTACCGACTCACAACAACGATGGGCACCGGACCATCAACCCTCCACTCAGGAGCACACATCAACGATGGGCACTTGGCCATCAACCCTCCTCACAGGGAGCACACCACACCGATGGACACCTGGCCTTCACCTTCCTCCACAATGGGAGCACAATAATAAAATCGATGGACACCTGTCCATCACCCTCCTCACAGGGAGCACATCAATAACATCGATGGACACCTGGCCATCACCTCTCCGCACAGGAGCACATCAGCAATATCGATGGACACCTGGCCATCACCCCTCCACTACGGGAGCATCACAACGTAATATGCCATACACAACCCCAATGCACGCACTCAACACAATCGCACACATACCCAACATATACGGTCCCCTGACCAAATCTCACCATATATCACAATCACACACATCATACATCTAGCACACAAGGTGCAATCCGATCCTATCGATCCACCCCTCACACAGCATATAACACAACACACAAAGGCGTATCGATCCTACTATTCCACTCACATCATAAAATACATACATAACAAGCACACAAAGTGCGTCGATCCCACGGATCCGATCACCACACGACATATCACATACAATGCACACAAGGCATATCGGTCCTACTGACCCAAATATATCATACACCAAGCCCACACAGTGCACACCTGACACACATAGCACACACACAGTGCACCTGCCTCACATACACATTCACACATATCCATACTTAACACATAATCCTCCGATTATGTCTACCGCGACAAACATCGGCCACACAGCCCTCATGCCCCTCGTCATACTCTTAACCCTCATATAATATCACGGCACATCAGGCCAATCACACTCAGCGCCAATAGCTGCACACAACCCTCAAATTCCAAATTCTGCTACACTCGCTACCTGCTCGCTACGTGAGCTCCTAGCGAGTGTTCGCTACACGTTCGCCTAGCGAACCCCCTCGCGAACAACACTTATGAGCTACTGGAAGTGTTCGCTACTACCTCGCTCAGCGAACTTGCTAGTGGGTACACCTAACTAGCCACTGCCCAAGCTCGCTACACGAGCCCCTAGCGAACGCTCGCCAGGCATTCGCCTAGCGAAGGGCTAGCGAAAGCCTGCGATTTCAGAAAAATAACTTTGTTGTTCAGCAACAGCTGCAATTTCCCCTCTCCTCCAATCTCACCAATTTACTCTAAAATCATCGGCCACACATCCTACCGATATCCTACTTAACCAATGCCCAATTCATCCGATAAAATCTCGGTCCTAGCCGAATACCCCAATTCTGACTCAGAGTCATTCCAACTCTGAAATCCCCAAACTCATCCAATATCAAATCCTCGAATTCATACAACAATCCCACCATAATATCCATGATCATAACAGATTTAAGCACATGCAGCAACATAAACTTGTCATCAAATCATCATCAATATGCAATATGTTCATACATGGGGTTAGGGATTCCCCTTCTACCAATTTTCATGTAAAAACCCATTAAGCGCTAAATTCTCCCCCCCCCCTTACCTCAATTGAAGTTCTGATGTTGATGAAGTACCAAAATCTTCACGAGTTCTGCTTGCTCTAGCTTGCTTTCACGATCGAGCTTCTCTTTCTCCTTCCATGTTCTTCGTTCCTTTCACGCGTTCTTCCCCTTTCCAAATTCTCCCCAATGCCAACTATGCCCTCAATATCCCTAAATCACCTTTTAATCCAAATAATTCCATTAGTAATAAATCCTCATTTTAATCCCAAATAATCCAATTTTATTTATTCTTAATCTCAATAATAATATTCTCATTTCCCTTCATTCCAAAAATCAAATTTAATATTAATATCCCAAATAAATATTATTTCCACAATTTCTTTAATTTCCAAACTCTTCCAATAATATTTTTAAATATGACAATAATAACAATAATATTAATAATAATAGTATCAACACTATTAATCATCATATTATTAGTATTATTAATCATATTTTTCTAATATTATGGAACTCAATTCCTCAAACAATTTCCACACACCATACACCGAAAAACAAATAATACGGAAAAACCAAATAATTAAAAATGGGCGTTACACTTAACCCTCGTTTTCACCTTTCAAATCTAGAGAACTCGAGTCGCCGTACTCATATTTTTAGGCGTCCCGCCGTGGAAAATTTTACCCTTTACCCTAGCATTAGGATAAGGAGTCGTCGCACTCTATATTAGGTTTCCCGCCGTGGAATACCATCTTATCCTTTTTTAATTCAATTCAAACTTTACAACGTAGAAATAGGAGTCGCCGCACTCCATGCAAGCGCCTCCTTAAGAACGTTTGCATCCCCTTGGAACCTTGACCACAGTCAAGAAGTTTCTAACCTCCCTTTCGAGGGGAACTACAATTACTCTGATTCCATCCCCTACCTCGGATTCGTAGGCACAAGATGCGAGTCTTGGCGAGTAAACTTAGGACTAACCCTTAGGTCTTTCTTTCACCTTCTAACCCTTATCATATACCCTTAAGCAAATAATTTAGCAAAATAGCAACATTAAAACAAGAGGTTCCTATAGAGTACTACAGAAGTTTAGGGTGCTAATACCTTCCCTAAGTTTAACCAACCCCCGATCCTAGATCTCTCCCCGCATTGTGTTTACGATACAAAATAGGTTTTTCCTTTCTTTAACCTTTCCTTCAGATAAATCAAAGACCGGTTGTGAACTAAAGATGTGATTCAAATTAATTAATAACTTGATGTCTTATTCTCATCACAACAGTAGAGAATCGGCTGCATGGTGTATGTTTCCATCACATTCTCTTTCATCTACATGTCATCTAATATTCTTTGCATCATTCGCATTAGCAAAAAGTCTCTTGAATCTTGAAAGTATTGGCAAGTACCGTAACACTTTAGCAGGAGGCTTCTTTGTACTGACATTGCCATTGTCATTGTCATCACCATTATTGTCCTTCATCTTACAATGAGACACCCCATATTCCAAACATTGATCCAAATTTTCATACTTTTTCCTATATAATATGCAGTCATTAGGGCTTGTATGTATTTTGGTATACTTCAAACCCATTGTACACAATATATTCATGGTGTCATAATAATGATCAGGCAAATTTTTATCTTTTAGTAGCATTTGTTTTAGCAAATAAAGCAATTTCGTGAAACTTTTATCCGACCACCCATTTTTCGCTTTCAGATTAAACAATTTTAACACCGCAGGCAATTGTGTAAAACATGCGCACCCCTTATATAAAGGGGTGTCCTTATCACTATGTAAAGTATCATAAATATGGGATTTCTTAGAAGAAGATTCTCCAATATCACGGAACATATCTTCTAGCCGGTCATTCATATATTCATCTTCATCAACTTCCTGACTTTGTGACGCCCTGTTTCTCTTTTTTTTCACCTCACTATGCCATGTCCATATTGTATAATTTTGACATATATCATCACAACATAAGTGATGAAATATCTCATCCTTTGTATCTTTATTTATATTCTCGCAGCTAACACAGGTACAATAAAAGATACCATTATTGTCGGGAACATTTTAATCAGCGTATTCATGAAATTCAAGAACTCCTTTCTCATATACCGGATCTAACCTATCAGCTTTCATCCAACCACGACCCATAATCAATTCTAAAATTTATATCAAAACAATATTATGAACAGAACAACAAAATCTAAACCTAAATCATATCGAAAAACTGAAGCATATTCATAACAGTAATACAACTCTAAATCTTAAGCATGTGGGTATCCATTGTAGCAAAGTTATAATATTTGTGCTCACTACTAAATCCAATAACAAAACATAAAGCATATGAACTTTGTACGAAACAGACCACAAAATCAAACAAGAATGAAGATAGTGAAGATTATCAAGAATTAGGAAGATGAGTAAGAGAGTGAAGTTTGCACGAAACATATCGTACTTTGAAGAGGAAGAGACTAAGAATGAAGATAGTGAAGATTATCAAGAATGAAGATTCAAATAAACGAAGATTGTGAAGATGAAGATTTTGCTATCGCTATCGCTGTCGTCTCTGGTTCGCTAGTTCGCTTAGGGCATGTTATGAAGGAAATAATAAATCTTTTTTATTTTAAATTTATCAAGAAAACCTTTAACCATGGTTGTTAATTTCAACCGCAGTGAAATGTAGATCTTACTACAACAGTTGTATAGTAAAACCATCGTTAAATAGTTTTCAATTTTTTTATTTATTTATGAACTAAGTGGCACAGGCTTTTTGTAATAGGAAAAATGGAAAAAAAAATTTAGTTGTTAGGACTCAAAGCTTGTAACACTTACTTTATCACCACGGTTGTTTACCTCAACCGTGATTAAATAACTTTCAAAAAATAAAAAATATATCAGCCGCATTTAGTTTGTGATATTACAACGGTGGATAACATAACCGTAGTAGTACTAGTGTTACCGAAGATGTATTTTAGTAGTAGTGGGTTTTGCATGTTTTTTGAGTTCTGATACTGAGCTTTGTTGACCTTCAATTGTGATTGACTTTGTTGTATGATAAAGTTGTTTTGTCCATGTTGTTTGATGTTAAGCTTGTGACTAGTGTTAGTCTTAAAATCCATGTATTGGTAATTATTTAGCATTGTGGCATCAATTGTAGAATGATGGATTGAAGATTTCATTGGGTTTAATGCTCCTTGAAATAGTGAGTTTCCTGTCATGTTAGTGTTTGACACTCCTTCAAACTGTGAGTTTCTGTCATGTTGTCAATTGTTGAACTGTGATTATGTAGCTCCTATTTGTTGGTGAGATTATGAAATTGTGTTTTATGTCAGTATAACTACGAGTATGTTGTGCTAACTTAGTTTCCTTGTGCGCGATGTATTTATTTCATGACGCTATAAGTTCGATTTTTTGTGTGTTTTAAGTTCCTTAAACCTGTGACTGTGAGTCTCCAAATTTTTGTCTATGACATCGATGTCGCACTGATTAGTTACATTAAGTTGTTAGACTGATATTTGTGCAATATTTAAGTTTTGGTTGTTGTGGCTGTTTGTGTTTAGTTTGTTACATCATGTGATTATTAGACTCATATTCGTGCAATCCTTAAGTTTTGGCGGTTGTGCTTAGCTGTGTTGAGATGTTGGTATTAAGCTTTAATAGTGCAACCTGCTCTTTGTGAAATGATATTTCACACATTGCTTCACTAAATGTTACATTTCATCAAACCCATATGGTTTCAATTTCAATAATTGTTTAAATTCTAAGTTCGTCGTAATTGGTGGAAAAACTATTTATCTTGATATCAAATTCTTGCTATACTACATACTTGTATAGACTATTACTACAACCCAATTATATCATGGCCTTCTACACACACAAAAAACTTTAGCCCATGTTTTTGCTGCATAACCTGGTTTTTCCCACCTGATCTCATCTTTGTTTGTTTTGTTGGTCGTGCAATTTTTAGTTCTACTATTACTCTTATAATGTAGACTAACAATAACTATAAGCTCTAACTGTTATGATGCTTATGTTCCTAAAACTTTTAGGATGCTAAACATACAAAACGCTAAAAACCATGCCTACATTGATGAGCAATTCGTTCGGAGAAACTTTTCAACTAAATAAGCAAGATTGCGAAGATTTTGCATACTCTAACAAAAAAAAGACAAAGCGCTTAAAACACAATGTTACTACCACTATCACTACACCTTACACTAATCGAATTCCTCTAATCGATATTACTCTAACAAATTCAAGCCAATCAATACTCAACACAATTGTGTTTGATGGATAACATATAGATGCCATTTATTTTACTTTAACAACCATTTATCACTACGCCAAAAAAGACATTTGGCAGCGCATAAAAAGAGAGCACTTTATGAAAAAGCGTTGCTAAAGAGTCATGGAAAAAGAAAAAAAAATAGCATACCTTAGACAGTGCTTTCTGAAAAGCGCTGCTAAAGGGGGGCCCTAAGACAGCGCTTTGTTAAAAGCGCTGCTAAATGTATGCCCTAAGAAAGCGCTTTTGTAAAGCGCTGCTAAAGGGGGGGGCCTAAGAAAGCGTTTTTGAAAAGCGTTGTTGTAGGTGTAACTTACGAGAGCGCTTTCTATATAAGCGCTGCTATATGGTGTATGAAAGAAAGCGCTGCTATATGTCATGCCTAAGACACACCTTAGAGAGCGCTTTTTAAAAGCGCTGCTAAAGGCCATTAAGAAGCGCTGCTATAGGTATAATTAGAATAAATTTAAAATACCACCAGAATTTTTAAAAGAAACAGAACAGTCGTACGTGTATCCTTCTTTCCTTCTTTCTCCTCTGGCGAATGTTTCCCTATTCACCACGACCGATTTCGTCGATTTCCTCCGTCCGACAGCCGCCGACCGTCGCCCTCCTCCGTTCATTCCGTCTGCATTGCATTTCGCCGCCGTTTGTCTGTCCGTTTTCGACAGCCTTCGTTCGTTCATTCAGCGCATTTCTGCCATTGTTACGGTATTTGAAGTTTTTCATTTTTCATTTTTCTGTATTATTGTCTTAGTTTTTCATTTTTCTGAACTAATAGATTTAAACTTTGGATTGAAACTGATTTTTAGTTTATTGGTTGTAAAGTTAGTGAATGTGGTGGTATATTTAAACTTTGGATTGAAACTGATTGTTTGGTTGTAAAGTTAGTGTTAAGGATTTCATGAAGAAGTTAGTTTTTGAATTGTGACACTGTTAGAACTATTGCAGTTAGTTTTTGCAATTAGATGGAATTACGATAGTGAGAGATTTCTTATTTAGTCGATAGTGAGGGATTGCAGCAATTACACGAATGTTGCGAGGAAAGTGAAGTTAGTGTGTAAAAGTTGTACAAATGGAGAATGAATAGAATCAAAAAAGGAAGGGAAAAGTGAGAGAAATGGAATAGTTAGGTTTGTTTTTAACTTATCTATATAACACATTCAATATAATTTTTAGTTTGGAATTTAAATAACAATAGTTTAGGAGATTAAAGGTAGTGAATTCACATGTGAAAAATAGGTTTACATTATCATTTAATAAAATTCATCATCCACCCACGTTATATAATTAATTAAAAAATATTAATGTAACTTGATAGAGCATATTTTTTTTCATAATTTGGAAATTCCTATTTTTTAAGAGAGTAGCCAACATGAATATAAATATAAGTAAACTCTATACCTATCAAAATGGTTAGATCATATGAGTTGGCCAACATGAATCTAAATATAATTAGAGTTCAACTTTATAAGAGTTTTAGTCTAACTTTAAAATATCAGCTATCTATTAGAGTTAGTTCGTATGAAATATGAGTAGTCTGTTTGACCCATATAATTAAAAATTCTTAAATTATACTAATATTTATGTCAAGTAGTTTGTATGAAATATGAGTAGTCTGTTTTATGGTATTTTATTTTGTTCCTCATTTTATAGTTTCTTAGTTGTTCCACCTTTTTCTTTTAATATTATAAGGCTTTATTAAAAGAAATTATCAACTGTATAAGAATTGTTACATTATTGCAAGTTTTATCAACAATTGATGTTCCAAGAATTATTTAATGTTGATGATGTTATTAATTTTGTCTGTTATAGGGGTTACCTGTGAAGAGCAAGGTTGTGATCGTTTTCAAGCATCCTACTATGTAGCTTTCTTAGAAGTTAGTGATTTCTTTACAGGTATTCTCTGTTTTTGTTTAACTTTCTTAGTTTAGTTTAGACTACTCAATTAGTATGGATAAAAGATGGATGTCTTCTAATCGATTGTCTAAAGAGTACGAGAGTGGGGTATCGAAATTCGTTACGTTTGTTGTTGAACACGCCAAAGACCCCAGTAGGATCACATGTCCTTGCTTAGGTTGCTGTTATGGGCGTCGAATTGACGTCGTTCAGTTGGAATCTCATTTAATGAGACATGGAATTGATCGAAGTTATACATGTTGGACATTACATGGTGAGATAAGTAACGAGAATGTCGAACCTGGGGATAATACGACCTATGCTTCAAAGGACAATGGCAGAGATACATATGATTGTGATCGAGTCGAAGAGATTGCAGAAGCACTTGAAGAAGATCTTCAAGATTGTCCCAAGATGTTTGAGAGGTTAGTAGGCGATGCAGAGAAACCGTTGTATAAAGGTTGCACTAATTTCACAAGATTGTCTGTGTTATTAAAGTTGTACAACTTAAAGGCGGGTAAAGGATGGTCGGATAAAACTTTCACAGAGTTGTTAGCCCTACTTCAAGAGATGCTTCTGGAGGATAATGTTCTTCTCAATCAAACCTATGAAGCTAAAAAAATGTTATGCTCTATTGGCATGAGCTATGATAAGATACATGCTTGTCCAAATGATTGCATTTTGTTTCGAAATGAATATGCATCATTAAATGAGTGTCCTAAATGCGGTGTATCTCGGTATAAGAAAAAGTTGTCACCAGCAAAGTCTTATGGTATTTTCCTATAATTCCGAGATTTAGACGCATGTTTCGTAGTGAAATAGATGCAAAACACCTGACTTGGAATGCAGATGATAGAATTATAGATGGGAAGTATCGACATCCGGCAGATTCACCACAGTGGATGAAAATTGATAATGAGTATCCTGATTTTGGAGAAGAAGCTAGAAACCTTTGCTTGGCATTATCGACTGATGGAATGAATCTGCATGGTCTGCAAAGTATCTCACATTCCACCTGGCCTGTAATTATTATGATTTATATCTTACCTCCATGGCTATGTATGAAGCGTAAGTACATGATGTTATCTATGTTAATTTTTGGCCCTAAACAACCAGGGAATGACATAGACGTATACCTGACACCTTTAATCGAAGAATTAAAGAGTTTGTGGGAGAACGGTGTGGAGGTTTATGATGGATATAGGAAAGAAAGTTTCAATTTAAGGGCGATGTTGTTTGGCACAATTAATGATTTTCCAGCATACGGAAATCTATCGGGGTATAGCATTAAAGGTCAATGTGCGTGTCCTATCTGTGAAGAAAACACAGATTAGATGCGGTTGGAATTTGGTCAGAAGAATGTCTTTCTTGGTCATCGTAGATTCTTAAGTTCTAATCATCACTACCGTGGGTGGGGAAAAGCATTCAATGGAAATTCAGAACAACGTAGAGTTCCACCTACATTGACCGGTGAACAAATTTTTGAAAAGGTGAAAGATGTGAGTACTTAGTTTGGCAAGCCTTTTGCTCACACGCTTGTCACGCGTAGGTGGAAGAAGAGGTCAATTTTGTTTGAGTTGTCGTATTGGAAGTCGTTATATGTAAGACATTTTCTTGATGTTATGCATATTGAAAAAAATGTATTTGAAAGTGTTATTGGTACGTTACTCAATATACAAGGAAAGTCTAAGGATGGCCTTAAAGCAAGAAAGGACTTGGTAGCAATGGGAATAAGAAATGAATTAGGACCCTTGAAGAAAGGAAATCGCACATATCTACCACCTGCTGCTTATATTTATCTAGAAAGGAGAAAAAGATATTGTGTAAGTTTCTGAGTGAAGTTAAAGTTCCAGAAGGATACTCTTCAGATATTAGAAGACTTGTTTCTATGAAAGACCTCAAGTTAAAGAGTTTAAAGACACATGATTGCTATGTTATAATGGAACACTTTCTACCAATAGGTATACGTTCTATTTTGCCAGAAAAAGTGAGAGGCGCAATAACTAAATTGTGTTTTTTCTTCAGGTCAATTTGTAGTAAGGTGATCGATCCTGCGATCTTACCAACATTGCAAAAAGAAATAGTTATTATTTTGTGTGAGTTTGAAATGTATTTTCCTCCATTATTTTTTGACATAATGGTACATCTAGTTGTTCATCTTGTGAAAGAGACACAATTGTTCCTCGATTTAGGTTGTGCCTTGAAACATATGTAGGAACAACGGATGTGGTTGAGGGTGGCATCCGTCAAATACCTATGGAGGAAGGTATTTTCGATTTTGAATATACCGAAACAATTGCTAAGGAGGATTTGGACCAGATTTTCCAACATTCTGAATTGGGCATTGGTGTTATGCATTCCTACATCAGGTACTCCGATCCATTTTAATTAAATAATTGAACATTTTAAAATTTGCTCATTTAACTAAATATTCTAATGTTGATTATGTTTTTCTTTTAGGCTCTTGTATGACAAGTTGTTGGTCCCGCATGATTTGACTTCAATATTCACATTCTTATCTGCTAGCTGTATCAACTCACGGGCAATAGATCACACACCAGATGTAGTCAAAGATTACATAGTCCAAAGATTTATGGCCGCGACTACAGAGAAGTTGTTCTTGTTGCCATATAATACTGGTCATGGGTTAGACTTCATTCTAAATTCATTTATTATAATTATTCGATTTTTGCCATTCTATATAACATTTCCGTCTAAATTGTTGTCTTATTTTATAGTGGACACTGGTTGTTGGTCGCGATTAATCCAATGAAAGAAATAGTGTATTATCTGGATTCATTGGATAACGATCAAACAAAATATCCTGATATGAAGAATATGATTGATACGTAAGTGATGAAATATACTGTTCTGAATAATTATATGTCTTTATTTATTATGTGACATTGTTCTAAATATGTGTTCATATTATGTTAGACCTATACAAATATTCAGAGTACAAAGAGAAGCAACAGTGCCAAAAAGTAAGGCTAACAACATTAGCTGGATCAGAGTGCAGGTATATTTTCTCATTTTTTACTGTTATAGTGGTCCTACTTGATAAAACTATTTAAACTATATATCCTGATAAATGTTCGTTTGTTTTTTCCATTTACAGTGTCCTCGTCAGTGCAATGGGATTGACTGCGGATATTTTGTATTGCGCTTTATGAAGGATATTATTCATTCTGGTCAAATAGAGATTTCAATCATGGTATGGATCACTTCATAAATTATATGATTTATTTTGATAATTAATCGATATTTCATCTGAGTAATTAGTTTTAAAACTAAATCGTGCATGTTCTGTTATATTATGTAGTACTTTGATGAATTCAAGTGCGGTACTTACTCGAAAGCAGGATTGGAAGAAATAAAGGAGGAATGATGTCAATTTATTCTTGAGTTGAGAATTGTATAAGGTATATGTATCATCCAATATTGATGCGGGATAATAATATTTCTGGAAGTCGTATCTATTTGTAAAGTTAACGGATTTGTAATTATATGTAAATTGACTGTATTTGTGATGTAATTCTGAGGATCGGATTGTGTTGTAATATATTTAAGCAGGTTTATGTGTATTAAAATGATTATGGGCAAAGTGATGAATTACAATGTATACTTAAAGGCCAAAGTGTTGAATTACAATGTATATATAAGGCCAAAGTGTTGAAATAAAGGTCTAAATTATAAGTAGGGAATGTAATTGTTATAAGCAGGTTTATCGAAAAATATATAAAAAATGTGATTATTTAAATAAAAAAAATTTAAAATCGTGAAGATTAGACAGTGTTTTTACAAAAAAACGCTGCTAAAGGGGGCATAGAGGGCTTTCTAAAAGCGCTGTTATAGGTGGGGAAAGGGAGGGTCTAAGAGAGCGCTTTCTAAGCGCTGCTAAAAGGGGGGTCTAAGAAAGTGCTTCAAAAAAGCGCTGCTAAAGGGGGGGTCTAAGAAAGCGCTTTCTAAAAGCGCTGCTAAATGGGGGGAGGGGATGGGGGAATAGGCAACGCTTCTAAAAGCATTGCTAGAGGGGTAAATAAGCGCTGCTAAATGTGCTGGTAAAGGGAGCCTATAGCAGCGCTTTTTCCATAAAAAAACGCTACGTTTACCTTTAGCAGTGCCACTTTAGGCAGCGCTTTTAAGCGCCGCTAAAGGCCAAAAAAAAGCGCTGCTAAAGGTCTTTTTTGGCATAGTGTATTTTCAATTTCCATTTCAGTTTAAGAGCAATTTATTTTCCATGCCAATCACATTGGATTATTGTTGTAATTTTTATATTATTACATGTCAATCACAATTAGGGGAGCAAATAGGTTGGGCCGAGTTAGGCTTTGCCAAGCCTGGGTCTGACCTGCTAAAAAATTCAAAGTCTAAGTCTGATTTGTAGCATATCATAGGCTTATTTTTAGACATAAGTCTGGCCTTTTTAAAGGCATAATTAGCCTACTAGCCTATTTAAAAGTCTACTTCATTTGAACGTTTGTAAATAAGAAATTCAACTAATGTTAAATAGCTAATAAATTAAAAGATCATTGAGACTAAATGTTTATTTTCATTGTCTCATTCAAGTTTACCTATTAGCATAAGTTTGATGATACTATTTGTTGGAGATAACTTATGGAGAGAAAAAAAACTAATGACAACAACTTATAACATTGTTTATAATGTTTTTTCAACTTATTTACATAAGTTGTTCAAAATAACTAAGTTTTATTTTTGTATTTTGATTCAAAGTACAAAATACAATATAATAATAATAAATTTATTGAATCTTTTATAAATAGACCGGCCTGATAGGCTTAAAAGGCTTTTCTTACGACCCGTGGTCTAACATATTTAACTAAATAAGTTTATAAAAAAGTCTAGGCCTTTTCTATTTAAGAAAAAATTTGGTCTGACTTGGACCTATGTAAATTAGGCCGTAGATCTCTGTTAGTTGACCTGAAATATTCTCATCCATAATCACAATTGGTATTTTAGATATGAATTTACCCACTGTGCGTTTCGCGCGGGTCTTCTATCGGTAATGATAATAAATTTTCTTTAAAAATATTGGGATGATATCATGTTAATAAGAAACCAATTATGTGATGAGGTCATGATTGAACCATTTATTCTTTAGTACAATAAAGCGCCAAAACCCAAATGGGTCTAAATTTATCATGCATTGAGATGTATACCTCTCTGATCAAAATTTACTACATTCAGCTACATTTCAGATTCAGCTAAATTATTAACATAGTTAGAACTCAATACTTAATTAACAAGTAATAAAAAATAGAAAGCAATCCACTCTACTCTTATCCTATTATCTCTATACGGATCACTAGTTTATTTTTACTTTATTGAATTGGTTAATTTTCTAGAAATAGTGGTATCTTAAAAACCAATCTATTTCAATGCAAAAGCAGCACAGGATTTGCGTAAAACCCACTTGATTGCTGCACCTTCCTCACTCACTCTCTCTCTCTCTCTTAACTTCAATCCTAAGTATGATTAATCATTTAGCTTTCTCTCTCTTCTCTCTTTAAATGAACATGATTAGTTTAATTTACTCTCTCTTCACCCCACACACAAACTTAATAATATTTTACATCTCTTTGAAAACGTTTAAATGACACAAACTATCTCTCAGGTAATATTTCACGCTATATAGAGACAGTGACCACTTCATACTTCACACTATTCTTCTCCTTCTTCCAAAATAAAAAATAAAAGACTAAACATTCTTCTTGCATAATTTCAAACCATTTTCGAACCAAAATGGGTCGCCATTCGTGTTGCTTAAAGCAAAAATTAAGAAAAGGTTTATGGTCTCCCGAAGAAGATGAGAAACTTTTCAATCACATAACTCGATTCGGTGTTGGTTGCTGGAGTTCTGTTCCTAAACAAGCAGGTAATTCGTTATTATAAGTTATAACATCGTCTTACAAAATTATATTTTACTATTCAAAATAAAGAGTGTAAAGAGTTCGATGAATCGCTTACAGGGCTTCAAAGATGTGGAAAAAGTTGTAGGTTGAGATGGATAAACTATTTGAGGCCGGATTTAAAGAGAGGAATGTTCTCGCAACAAGAAGAGGATGTTATAATTAGTCTTCATGAGCTTCTCGGAAATAGGTAACATATATTATGTAATTATATGCAGAAAATTAAGGTGTTTATCCAATTCAGATTATCGAAATGAAATTTTTGTTGTTGTTCATAAGGTGGGCTCAAATTGCAGCACAATTACCGGGGAGAACAGATAATGAAATTAAAAATTTCTGGAATTCGTGTTTAAAGAAGAAGCTTCTAAAGCAAGGGATTGATCCAACAACACATAAGCCTCTAACAGAACCATATATTAAGGAAGAGAACAAAACAACAGAAACACCAGAAACAACAACAACGCCGATGCAAATTCCATCGGTTACATCTCAAGGTTCATCGTTTCTATTAAGTGATTCAAGTTACTATGATAACAATGGCTTAACAGAAGCTTCTAGAGATATTTTCAGTAGTAAATCAGCATTGGATTCTTTGTTCTGTTATGATTTCCAATCTGGTTATACCTTACCCATGAATAATTACCAGAGTCAAAGCCAATTTGGTATTACTTCAAGCTATGGATTTTCTTCAATGCCGAGTCTAACGAACTCGGATCACGCGGTTGTGTCGGTGACGGAGTTTTCAGACAACAACTCACCTTCGAAAATCAGTTCATTGTTCATGAATGATCAAGTGAAAGAAAGTAATTCAAGCAATAGCTCCAACATGAGCACTATTTATCCTTCTCAGATGAGAAACACTATGATTGAAAATAATAATAATAATGCAGGATTTTCTTGGGATGGAGATAACAAAATAGACCCTTTGTTTCATTTTCAAGTGAATGCTATAAAATCTGAAGATTTTGGAACTAGTTCATGGGAAGAAGGACAAATCCAAACTCACAATTCAATAGATTTCAATAGCTATCCTTTAACATCGCTTTCAGAAGATTTATCAGAAGCAAATTTTGATGTATTCCATCATATATGAACTGTAAATTATTTATCTCTATTTTTATTTTTATTTTTTTACATATTTTTTGAACTATATATATTTCTATTGTTCAAAGTAGAAAATATAGAAAAGGTGTTGATAGTACAGAAAATTTGTAGATTAAGATTTGAGATTGAGATTTTTTTTCTTGTTTTCCCAATTGATGTATCTGTTTTCATAAGTTAAAGTTTGAATAACAGTATATTCTTTAAGATTAATGATTGAAGCTAATTTTGTTTTGTGGCTTGTTCAACTACTGAATTATTATTACATATTTATCATTTTTTTTTCTCTTTTTTATAATTACAAGTTTATTTAATTCTGATCCTCTTATGGAGATACCTTTTTCTGTCCTTTAGTGAAGGTGGTCAAAGACTCAAAATGATCAAAAAGACAAAATTAAACCCATAATATTGAACCATATAGTTACAAATTTCATTTCATTTTCTTCGATGCTTCACTTATACAATAATATGATGTTTGTATTATATTTTATCATATCATACACGCTCGTGTGTTTCTGAGTACACATTCATGTATATATGTCTGGAAGATTTTTTTATTATATGAAGATTATATTATCCTGTGTCATATCATAAAATAAGGGATGCTGTTTTTGCTGGCATATGATTCAGCAGGTGAATCCTTCCAAAAGGCTAGAATTGGCTGCACAAATATCTGCATAATTGAAGAGAGATAAAGAGAGATATATCATATGTATTATGTAACATAGATGATTAAAGTCTGAGTGTTATCTTCTCTTTCTGTGTTTTTATAAAGCTCGGTATCCGGACTTGAGACAGACTAATTCAAGCGGATCAATCTCATCATCTACTTGCAAGGACCGCGTTTAAAGCCAGAATTTGAAAAGTTTTGTATGAACTGGTCCAGCACAAAAATTGTCTAATACTTTTTAATTTTCGGCCAAAACCTGCATGGTGGTTATTATATATTATATAAGATATGATATATCTTAGCTCTTATGAGGTTCTGAAGGTTTTCTGGAAATGATGATGGTGTCAAAGCTTAAACATAGAGGACATTGACAGTACATATTACTGCAGCTTATCTGTTTCTTCTGCTGCTTATATAATGCATGTTGCTTCTATTTACTTTTTGAAAAGGTGACCTATTAAAGCAAATGAGAGAGAACAGAACCCACACAAGTTGGTGCTTTATTCATTAAGGACTAGGGAGTGAAACATCCATGAGTGATTCAGCCATTGGTGGGATCTCATTCTGAACAATCTACTGTAAACACAAAAGTACACATTTATATGCACATTATTATATAGATCTTAATTCATCCTCTTATAAAACATGATTTTATAAATTTGAGTTAACTCCACCAAAATTCTAATATAGTATATTAGAGTCTATTTGATCTTGATAGAGCTATCCACCAATTATGGTAAGTGACAGATAATGTATAGGAAAAATCAAATTCTACCTATAAAATAAAGATAAAATCTCAATAAAATTTAGAGTTTTTTTAAAAAATAATATAGGATAAAAAGTTCAAAGTACATTTTAATATATATTAAAATGTATTTTAAAGTATAACAAAGAAATTAAACAAGTACAAATAAAAAAACAAAAAAAACTAATGGCTAAAAAAACAAACAACAAATACAAGAGTCAAGAGTTCAAGTCAGCTAGACAATTGAATCAAAAACCATCAAGAGAAGAAGGAGAAAAAACATTCATACTCATCTCACTATAATCTTAATACACTGTTGATAATTCAAAAGATAGGATTTTAAGGTCATTATATGAATGTGCGAGAATTTTCCGCTGATTTATCTTAAGAATTAGGGATGTATATGAGTTGGATTGGATCAGATTTATCCTAACTCGTTATCCGATCCGTTCAAACATTAATGGATTGGATTCGTCATCCAATCCACAATTTCATTGTCAAAACAGATCCGTTCATTTATAGATTGGGCTCGTGGGTTGTGTTCAAATAAAAAAAAATTTATGATTTTTTTTGTCCGTTTAAAAAAAATTGTAACACAACTCAATGCAATGATATTCATTTATAATATTTAAATTCAATGAAACATATCATATAATATCTAACAAAATTCATCATCACGACGTAATATTTGATAATATATAAAATTCAACAAAACTCTTTATTTCCATAAAATACATAAGTTTGAAATGATACAAAAGAAAATAAGAAAAACCATTTGATCTTAAAATTACGTAAATTCATTGGTCTAATTATATTATTTGTGGACAATAATTTTTCTTTATAGAAAAATTATGGTTATTATTGAAAAATTAATTTTATATTTTTATTTAAAATAATAAAAAAAACTACTAAAATCACATTAATAGACTAGCTTAATAGGTCTGCAGATTATAAAATTTAAACCTAATATCTAAATTAAAATTGTACGCGATTAATATGAATAGAGTTGGATACATTCATAAATAAATAAATTCAAATAATTTATAGATTAGTTCAATTTAAATCAACGAATTCGTAAGTTGATCTGCACTCAAAAATACGCATTTATCAATTGATCCGGATAGATGAGATAGCAACACTTCATTTTACATGATACTTAATAATAGTAATAATCATTTTTCAATATTTTTTATAAAATATTTTCATCTTTTACTATTAAAGCGACACCTAGTGTACAAAATTGACTTAACTAGCATTGAAAAGAGTGTGGTAAGTGAGACCCAAACGCATATGACTAAAAAGGGCCTACCCAGATTTGCAAGTTTTTTCTATTATACCAAAAAGGAGAGGGTGAAAGTCATGACTACTTGAAATAGAACAGCTGTGCGTATAGGCATAACCATATCATAAAAGCAAGAGGGACAGTACATAATGATAAATTAATTAAATAACTTGAAGTGTTTAAGCTAAGTAGATGGAGCTTATATATCATGTATGGCTTCTTGGGAAACAATTGATCTAAAAGCTTTAAATAATGACAGACATTGACAATAAGAAAAAGATTATGATAAAGCCACAATTAACATGTAAAAAATTTATACGCAAGTTATGAAAGCTCATGCCGCCTAGCTCAGTAATTATAATTAAATTCTGGAGGCAGTAATATAAACGTGTTTGTGGTCAAAATCATTAAGTTCATCTTGAGAAAAATTAGGGGTGATTAATTATAACATTGCTGAAAACAATGCTCAATCCTATCACTATATAAACAGTTTTATAGTAGTAGTATTTTAAGTGTAATTAAACTTAGACATAAATGTTTGATTTGAACTATGCGGTTATTCAAAAAATTATTATTATATGTATTAATTTTAATAATAAATTTAATATCATTTGCAAAAATGTACAATTAATAGAATAATGAAAAGAGTACAAAAGTTAATAAATAAAATTATAATACTACAAGATAAAATTATAATAAAAAATATATTAATAAATATTATATTAATATCGTAAAGAGACAATTATCTTAAAATAAAGAAGAAAAAGTATAATCGAAATATTTTTTGTGAGATTGAAGAGTATTTTATAAAAGTTACTTTCTTCTGCACAAAATAAGTATTATATTTGACATTTTTTTAATAAATTAAAAAAATACAATAAATGAAAAAAAGAATTGTCAAATTATTATTATTGACTATTGTATATTGTGTATTTTAATTATCATTTGTAAAAAGTATTATAAATAGTAAATTAAAAGTATTATTTAAAAGATATAATTAAAAAATCAAAATTAAAATTGTATTGAAGACTAAATATGACATTTATTTTGAAATTTTTTTTACAATGTAATATTTATTTTCGGAAATAGATAGTAATTTTTAACCATTTTAAAATGATCCTGCTATCTATCTTGAACATTTATATTAAATACTCTCCGAAAATTATAAACTTCGGTTTATATGACAAGCCCTCACAAAATTTATCAAACCTCATTTAATAGAAATAAAATAATTAAAAAATTAGTCATTTTTTCATCTTCATCTTCACTTTGATGTTCTTCACAACCCAACAAATATTTAAGCTACAATAAACCTTCATCTTCTTTCACTCTATCTTCACTTCCATCTTTTTCATAACTTAACCCTACAAATCAATCTTTGTCTTTCATTTATGAATATCTCTAAACTCACTCTTTCTACTTTGAAACATCCCGTGCTTTTTTATATTTGCTTGGGATGTCCTTACATTAGAAAAATATAAAAAGTGATATTACATCATTTTCTTTTAAATGTGATATTGTGCCTTAAGAAAGTTTATATTTGAACTCTAGAATATACCAATACTCATAGGTTTCTCACAAATGAGTTACTTCTTATTTAAAGACTTAACATAGCTTAAATGTTTGTTATGGTTGTATAGAGGATGAAAATAAATATATAGGAGAAGAATTTAACATAAGCTTAAGTTAATTGTTTCTTGACAAAATTTTGTTGGAAGTAAACTAATTTCCGCTCAAGAATTTTACTAAAATTTGATTTCGAATTACATTTTGATGAATAAAAATTAATTTTTTTATTGATTATTTCTCTTGTTCTTCATTCTTCACTCGAGTGAATCAATCAACCTTAGTTGCAAGATTATAGCACTGCACAATTATAATGAAAGAAGACAATTGAATTGGTGAAGAAAGGTTTAGGGTTTAACAAGAGAAGGAAGAAGAAGAATTGTGAAATATGCAGAGTTTTTCTCTGCTCTCAAACTAAGAATTTTATTTAACTGTGCAACAACACTTTTATTATTTTTTTACAATCAATAATAGGGTACCTCCCTATTTATAGGTTGAGATTGTTTGCACACCAAACAATCTCCAACTAACCTAAACACACTTGGCTAAAACAACCAAATAAAACTAAGTCTAACGAACCCGTCGAAGACACACATTTCAACAACTCCCATGCCTTTGTCGAGCAACATGCTTCGACACAAGGAATTACATTCTCAACACACCACCTAATTCATTGTGTCTAAACTTTCTACATTCATCATAGACTTAATTTCTTTAACACTTCGACCTACACTCTTTTTGTCATGATGTCTGCAATATGATTCTCGGTTCTGCAATATTCCAAGTTCAGCTTCGCTTCTGCTACTTGCTCTCGAAGATAATGGAACCTCATTTCATTGTCCACTTGCTATCGAATTCTTCTCCAGATTGATAGTAGACATGTTATCAATCTTCATGGTAATTGCTTTATGATTCTTCCTTATAATCTCTTCGACCAAATTCACCATCCATGTTACTTGACATGCACAGAGGGAAGAAGATATGTATTATGCTTCATATGACGACAATGCTACTACTGTTTATTTTCTTAAACTCCAAGCAACTGGTGCACCACCTACCATAAATACATAGCCAACTATGAATTTTTATCCTCGTCATCACTACACCAACTTGAGTTAGTGTAACCCACTAGCTTGCATTCTTTTCCTTCTTCAGCTACAGGAAACAAAATGTCACAGTTGAGAGTTCATTTCAGATACCTTAGTATCCTCTTCGTCGTTGTTAGATGTGGTACATTTGGCTTCTGCATGAATCTACAAACCATACCTACACTGTATGCTAGATGAGACCTTATGTGACAAAGGTATCAAAGTGATCCAATGAGTCTTCTGTACAGTGTTGGATCGACATCATCTTCATCTGTGTCTTTCGACAATTGTATCTGGGCTCAGCTGGAATCTAAGTTGGGTTGCAATCTTGCATCTCCAATCTCTTAAGTAATTCATCTGTATATCTTCTTTGGTGCATCATCAAGCCTCTACTACTCTTGTATAATTTGATGCCAAGGAAGTATGAGAGATTTCTCAAGTCTTACATTTCAAACTTCTTACTCAAGTCATGTTTGAAGTCTTCAATCTTGTTCTTGCAATTTCCTGTTATTAACACGTCATCGACATAGAGACGTAATATAAGAAATTCACTATAGCTTCTTCTTACATATACTTCGTGCTCAGTTGTGCACTTCACAAATTCCTTCTCCCTTAGAAAGCTGTTTATATTCTTATTGCAAGCTCTTGGAGCTTGCTTAAGTCCAAACAGGGCTTTATGCAGCCTGTATACCTTGCTTTCTTCACCTCGTTTCACAAACCCAACTGGTTGTGCAACATAAACTACTTCATCTAACGAACCATTGAAGAATGCACATTTTACATCCATCTGACAAATTTTCTAGTTGTTTATGTATGCTAGACCAACAACCAGCTTGATTATTTCAATTCCAGCAACAGGTGCAAAGATTTCGTCGAAGTCGATTCCTTCCTTCTGAAGAAATCCTTTCGCCATAAGTCTTTCCTTGTGTCGAGTTACTTCTCTTTTCGGGATTCAACTACACCTTGTATACCCACTTAAGGGCGAGAAACACAAGAAATGAGGGTTTGAATTGGGTTTCACCAAATGTGAATTTTTCTCGAAATTTAAACTTCAATGCTAACAAGAGAATAAAAATAAATATACACAATTATTTTTATCCTGGTTCACTATTAACAAATTTACTCCAATACACCCACCAAGGTGATTTCGCCTTAGAAAAGGACTTAATCCAATAATCTTGAAAGATTACAATCACAACCTCTAAGTGTTAGAAAACAACCTGGTTGTCTCAAGTATACAGACTAACGACTTATTCACTTGAGGAATAATCACTTTGAAAAGGATTACAAATGTGTGTACAAAGAGATGCTTCTGAACAAGCAGATTACACAAGTTTAAGTACAATAACACAATAATGTTTCTAGCAAGATATGAACAGTAGTTCCTTGATAATATACAAAACTATCTTAAGAATAATCTTCAAGAGATTTTCATCGTATCAACATGAGTTTCGTTGCTTAAAAGCTTCTTTTAATGCTTTTCTCTTTTTCTTGTAAAGCAGCGCTTTATCTTTTGTTTAAGCAATAAGCATCTTATTTTTGAGCTTATAGCTTGGGGCTTTGCTTCCTTTTTGCACACATACTCTCGTGTTTCCTTCAGCTCTCTATATTCTTCTTGTTGTTATTCTTTTCTAATAATTTCTCTTTCGCCTTTCTATTCATTTTCTAGCCTACTTTAATTGCTTCAAAGTCTTCCTTTTATAGCTTAAGGAATAGATCATTTTGAGGGTATAATAGAAAACAAATTCCAACTGTAGTTTCTCAATGGTCACTTGAAGGAATGGTTAACATCATAATACAAAAGGGTTGTCCTCGCACCATTTTTTCTAGGTATAGGTTACAAAGTACTTTTGTACTTTTATATTCATCAAATCATGCAAACCATTATTGATCTTCTGTCTTCTAGTTCTTCAAAGGCTTCAGATGTATATTTGAGGAAGCATGTGGTAGAAGGATCATTACTTGTAACTTCCGAACCAAAGTCTTTAAAGTCTCCAGAACTTCGTTCAGTAGAACCTTGTCTTAAGAGTCTTCAGCACTTGATCTTTTAGAAATTATGTCTTTAGAAACTTTAGAGATTGTTCAATCATATCTCATCTTCAGAATCTTCAGAACTTGTTCAACACATACTTGTCTTTAGAATCTTCAGAACTTCGTTCAACACAACCTTGTCTTTAGAATTTTCAGAACTTTGTTGCAATAGAAATGATGTCTTCAGAACTCGTTTAGCAGAACCACGTCTTCAGAAACTTTAGAACTTGTTCATCACATACTTTTCTTCAAAGTCTTTAGAACTTCATTCAATAGAACCTTGTCTTCAGAATCTTCAGAACTTAAAGCATTTGAAGTACATCTTTAGAGAGCATTTCAAGCTTTACACACTAATTCATGTTCAGAAACTTTAGTAAGACATTCTTCATAACCATTGTATTAGAGGTATTCCTGAATCATAACGCGTAAATAACAGACATATTCTTCTAGAGTGATGAGTTCAAAGTCTGATGGCGTCACACGCCTTTCGTTCATAATCTGTTTAGCAAAAGCTACACACTAGATAGAAATCATTAGAGTACATAATTTCTCTCTAAAAATATCATGTACAATTATCATCAAAACTTCAAGATCATATGCAGAACAAATCTTGTTCTTACAATCTCCCCTTCTTTGATGATGACAAACAATGTATTTTGATAGAACAATTTATACAATGTTATAACATAAAACACAGAATTAGAGTTTAAGCAAACCAGCTCCCTCTGAATATATTACTCTCAAAATTTATTTATGCTTGTTCAGAGTCTCCCCCTGATCCCAAGACTCACAAAATGATTTTGAAGTACAGAGCATTAGAACATATAAGGAATACTTATCAATGACGTCTCATCAGAGTTTGACTAGAACTGCCTTGTCTTCATCTCAAAACCTAGTTTGCTATCAAAACATGATAACATATCAGAACCTGATTAGTAACTTGCTTGATGTATCACATCATGTATCAGAACTTAGTTCTTTCAATATCTTGGGCATATCACCAAAATGTGTAGAAATCGACATGTCGTCAAAAGGTTTCCGAATGACCATGTCTTGATCGGATATCATAAGGTCCACAAGCTTTGAAGTAGTAGAGTCTAACTACCATTATTTCAGAAAGTTCACAACTTCTGACAAGCCTGAGGTATTAGAACACTCATGGGCGTTCTTTCAGATTATCCTTTGCTTCTGATTAATGAGTGGTCAAAACCAATTATTCATTGAATAATGTATTGCATCAGAACAAGCTCATTTAGAGCATTCTCCTTGCTTCTGGATCATATCTTCTGATAGCCTGTTCTAAAAGACAGTGAAATTTTACAAAGTTTATGATCAAATATTAAACATAGGTTAGAAGTAAAAGCATATTGAAATATGTATTTGGGATCAAGATTCTGAGAATGGGTATATCAAAATCATTTCACTTTATCCTCTTTTGTCAGAAATAAAAAAGGAATAAAAAGATAGTCAATAAAAAGTATGGCGAGATCATTAACAGAAATACTGATGAAGGATAAATAACCAATTCAGGATAAAGAAATCGTTATTCATTATCAAGAAAAATAGTACAAGCGTAACACAATACATTACAACATAACAACTAAGAAAAATAACAACACTACCACAAATTTTAAGCTCCCCTTGTGTCAAATAGTCTTAGAGATGAGGTTTGTAAGCTCCACCTAAGTCCTACTTGTGAAGTCTAAGTGGTGAAGTTTGTTTCCCTTAAGAAAAAGACATCAAGCATATCTGAAACCAAAACTTAATCAAGAAGGAACCTTCGGTGATTAATAATGGTTTCAAAATAATTCATAGATGAACACTAGTCTGGAACAAGATTGTCAATCAGCCCAGCGTGTTGTACATGAGTAACAACACCTTAATGAAAAATAATATGAGAAAGAACCCTACCAAAAGGAATAAGAAATGAAGATTCCTCACGAGATAATAGAATTTTTTCTTTCAAATAATTGAACATAGATTGGGGCAGATTGATCTTGATTCTGGAGACTAAGAACATAATGAAAAGCTTGTCATCAGAAGAGAGTCATTGTGTCCCCTATTCTCTAGGCCTTAGATTGGTTCCCATAATCTGATATCAAACTTTTTCCATAAGAGAAAGAGTAAAAGGACTTTCAGCAGGATCTTCGTAACCATAGATGATGTGAACATCTTTTGCAAATCTATTGCTATGTCTGTAATTTTCAACAGTATCTCCATCTTCCTCGCATTTAATAGCTTGAGAGATGAATTTAGAGTGGATTATCACAAAAAAAACCATAGACAACAGACAAAATTCGATAATCTTCTACCTCATACTGACAGACACGAGCATTTGCCCAGAATTCTTTCATAAGATCTGGATAGATGGGTCTAGAAAGCATTGCAAAATATTCATTCTATTTCTGAAAATGAATATTTGAGGTAATTTGTAAAAGATTGCTTGTCTTCAGTTTATTGAAATCAACAGTGTATTGCTTTAGAACTTCTAGATCATGAATCTTTCCTTTATATTTTTTTGAGGACATGGTAGAATAAGAGTGAGTAGTGTATAAAGGAAATTCTAAGGAAGATAAAAGAAATAGAGATGAAGGATGAAGAGTGAGATGACAAGAAGGATATATATATATATATATATATATATATATATATATATATATATATATATATATATATATATATATATATATATATATATATATATATATATATATATATATATATATATATATATATATATATATATATATATATATATATATATATATATATGAGAGAGAGAGAGAGAGAGAGAGAAGACTCAATGCAAAAGGAGACAAAGTAATAAATGATGGTCAAGCCCAAGACATGCAAAAACACTTACTGCATAACCAAGAAAATAAACTATCATCATTTCCATACAAAAATATCTCATAGGAAACTTAAACGCGTGAGAAAAAAATAACCGGAATAGAAAAGGTTTATAAGAGTTAGAGAGAGAGAGAGAGAGAGAGAGAGAGAGAGAGAGAGAGAGAGAGAGAGAGAGAGAGAGAGAGAGAGAGAGAGAGAGAAGACTCAATGAAAAAGGAGGCAAAGTAATAAATGATGGTCAAGCTCGAGACATGCAAAAACACTTGATGCATAACCAAGAAAATGAACTATCATCATTTCCAAAAGAACATCTCATAGGAAACTTAAACGCATGAGACAAAAATAACTGGAATAGAAAAGGTTATACTAATGAATTTTGTTTTTACAATAAAGAAATAGACTAAAGGGATACCAAAAAGGTATAAGGTATTAGGTAACTAACAAAGGTCTAGGAAATAGGTAACATTAAAAGGAATCAATTCTGACAAGAGATAAAGCGTGAAGATTTATTATTTGATATCAAGATAAATTTGTCACCTATCACGTCGTATCAAGTGTGAGGAGTGATTTGAATAGGAGATAACTTTATTTCGAATCACAACCCTTACACTATCCTGACAATGTGTTAATGAAGTAAACTCTTCAGTTTCCAACGGACAAAAAAGCAATCTAAACAGAGCATTCTGACCTTAGATACTTCAGATACATGAGAACTTCACTTGTCACAAGCCTCTCATCTTAGAAGCCAATGGATTCAAATCAAACCTCAGAACTCATTTTTCTATTTTGGAATACCTCATTCTGAGATCATTTCCTTTTCATTCTGAACATCGAACCTTGTTCAAATGTTTGGGAATGAAAATAAATCTATTTTCAGCAAGGGGTTTTGAAATAGAAATCAGCCCCAAAAAATGGTCTATAAAGTTTAAGAAAATAATTCCCTTCTGAACATAGTCGCAAAAATGTTTAGTCCTAGAATGTAAAACTAGATTCTTTGATAATTGAATAACATAAATAATGTTAAGAGATAGAAAAACGTTACTCTCAATTATTTAGCAGACTTCCATTTGACTTTGTATCTTGAAGATGTAGGTGCTTCTTCAAAATTAACACGCAATTAGCTTCTATAGTTGAGTATGTTGTTGATGATTGTCTCTAGCTAGATCGCTAGATCAAATTCTCCTCAGAACTTAACATCACAATAACTTCTTCCTTTCTTCAAATTTCGAATGAGATGCATAGGAGTATTTGAATCTTGCACTTATACAAGATCGTCTACATAGTTTCTTTGGTCTTCTCATTCTAATGGATGAAACATCTCTCCTGATGTTTGGTGAATCTAGGTCATCAGAGGAAAATGAGTTATCTCCTAAATCTTTTGCTTTTGATCAACCGCTTTTGTCTTCACTGTGACTTGGTTCCAGAAAGCCACTTGATTCAATCAACTAATTCTCAAATTCAGATATAGAATACCAAACTCCATATGATGAGAGAACTGGTTGAATTCTTCTTGCATCCCTGGAGTTCAATCTTTGACCAGACGCTCTTCTTCAACAAATGTAGAGATCATCATGAACACCAAACCACGAAACCTTTCTTCAAAGGGTTTCAATGTTGATCTTGTTCTTACTGGCTTAGTCTTATCACCCAGAATTATAACTTCAGAAAGTAAAGATTTTTGTCTAAGCTTTCTCAGAGGGGTAAGAACTATGATAGCTTCTAGTTGTTTCTGATTGAGCATCTTCTGATTTCTTCATCTTGCACTTCTTTAGTAGCTCCATTACCTTCAGCATCTTAAAAGGTAATCTCCAGATCTCTCAATCTTTCAACAAGCTTTGGCTTCTAAATGAAAATCTTATTATCAAGTCTGGCATTGATTTCATTCATTTGCAGAAGTACATCAACTCCAAGTACTTTGTAGCCTTTTGAGCATTCTAATCATGATGTATCAGAATAAATCTGAAAAGAATTATGTTATGAATAGCATGCTACAACTCCTTAGAAATGATTTGTCCTGGTAGTCTCATATATCATGATTCTAACCATTTATTTTCAAGATAATGTTCTTCCTTTTACATCTGTATCTGGTTGTAAAGAACTAGGACATGAAATTCTCATCAAATAGCGTTTCAAGTTGTTTATTTTCAGACTGTTGACCAAGATTATTTTTGATCTTGAATAATCTCAGACTTCCATATATGCACTTTGAGTACAGAAGGTAGAGAATACAGAGAGATTCATCCTTGTGTCAAGATCCTTTACCCATATACATATGTTATAGACTCAGTAGTCTCTGATCAACAATGATAGACGCGGTAAAGTTGAAGACATGCCCTTTCGACATGCTCCACAAGAAGCTTTTGAAAAGAAACTTCATTCTATGCAAGCAGTTAGAATCCTAGTAACAAGGTCGGTGCTTCAACTGCACTACTGAGAATTTCTGCAACAGAGATGATTTCTGCTGTATTTGAAATAGAAACTACTTCATCTTCTGGAGGGATCTTCTTCACCATACATTCTAATGCTAGCCAACAGTGCTACGTTAGCTTGTTTTTCATATATGTCATCTTCTGAGAACTCAGAATCATCCCATGTTACCTTCATCTTTTTCTTCTTGCTTATCAAAGCCTTATACTTAGCTTAAGGTAAACTAGAAACAACTAGCAAAACATCTAGTTTTCTTGAGTCTATTGCAATGATTCTTCTTCTAAAGAAGATTAGTCATTTTGAACAGAGGTGACACTCTATCTCCATCTTCTTCTGAATCTTCTTCTTGATCCTTGATATCTTCAGCTTTTGAACTTCTAGTCTTCTTTTGATCTTTTGATAGATTTAAGCCTAACAAATTTCCTTTCATCTGAGTTATACTGTTTTAGCTTAATCTTCATGACTTCGCAAGAGAACTCACTAGTTCCCTTAGAAATGTGTTGATCAGATCTTCAGTAACTAGGATGCAGTTACTATAAGCTTCCATCAGAATAGCAAACTTCTGATAGTCTTCTTTAAGAGATCTGACGAAGAAAGAACGTATGTTCAGAACTCTAAGTCCTGCAACCATGGTTTGAAAACTTGATTACAAGATTTCAATCGTCTTCAACATCCTTCATCTTGAAGTCTCTGTGATTCTAAATCAAAAAGACGATCATTGTTTTCCTTAACTTAAAAGAGTTCTTGATGAGTCACTCTGAGAAATTTAAATGTAGACTTAGCAGTCTTTCTTTGAAAACATCTTGTACTCAGTAAGAATTGACTTTCAGTAAACAAGGAATCTTTCTTTCTGATGATTCTTGTAATCCTTTTTCAACTGATCATTCAAATTTACTTTCAATATTTTACCAGCGTCACCTGAGGGAGATATGTAGTTCTCAACTACCATATTCCAAAAATCAGCATCACCGTCTAGGAAGAACTTTCAAGTTCAGCTTTCCAGCACTCAACCTTTTCACCAACAATGGTGAAAGATAGAACTAAGAACATTTGAGACAGGAACAAAAAGTGTTGAAGTAGAAACCATCAAGGTGTTTCTTAAAGTTCGTCTGGATCTTTATCTGACACGGTTAAGTGTTTGATAAATATCAATACCAGAATCGAAGATCTGATACCAATTAAAGAGGCGAGAAACACAAGAAAGAAAGGTTTGAATTGGTTTTGCAAAATGTGAAGTTTTCTCGAAATTCAAACCACAATGCTAACAAAAGAATAAAAATAAATAGACACAATTATTTTTAACCTGCTTCACTAAAGTTACTCCAGTCCACCCACCAAGTTGATTTTGCCTTAGAAAAGGACTTAATTCAACAATCTTGAAAGATTACAATCACAACCTCTAAGTGTTAGAAAACAACTTAACCCTCTCAAGTATACAGACTAACGACTTAGTCACTCGAGGAATAATCACTTTGAAAAGGATTACAAATGTGTGTATAAAGAGATGCTTCTAAACAAGCATATTACATAAGTTTAGGTACAATAACACAAAAGTGTTTCTAGAAAGATATGAACATCAATTCTTTGCTAATACACAAAACTATCTTCAGAATAATCTCCAAGAGATTTGCATCATATCAGCATGAGTTTTGTTGCTTAAAAGCTTCTTTTAATGCTTCTCTATTTTTCTTGTAGAGAAGCGCTCTATCTTTTGTTTGAGCAACAAGCGTCTTCTTTTTGAGCTTATAGCTTAGGGCTTTGCTTCCACTTTGCACATATACTCCCGTGTTTCCTTTAGCTCTCCCTATTCTTCTTGTTGTTATTGTTTTCTAATCATCTCTCTTTCGCCTTTCTCTTCATTTTCTGGCCTACTTCAATTGCTTCAAATTTTTCCTTTTATAGCTTAAGGAATATATCTATTGGAGGATATAATAGGAAATATATTCCAACTTTAGTTTCCCAACGGTCACTTGAAGGAATGGTCAACATCATAATACAAAAGGGATTACCTTGCGCCACCTTTTCTAGGTAGAGGTCACAGAGTACTTTCGTACTTTTATATTTATCAAATCACGTCAACCATTCTTTATCTTCTTTCTTCTAGTTCTTCAAAGGCTTCAAATGTATATTTGAGGAAGCATGAGGTAGAAGGATCAATACTTATAACTTCAAAACCAAAGTCTTTAGAGTCTCCAGAACTTTGTTTAGCAGAACCTTGTCTTAAGAGTCTTCAGCACTTTGTCTTTTAGAAGTGATGTCTTTAGAAAATTTCAGAGCTTGTTCAATTAGAACCTCGTCTTTAGAATCTTCAAAACTTGTTCAACACATACTTGTCTTCAGAGTCTTCATTACTTCATTCAACAGAACCTTGTCTTCAGAATCTTCAGAACTTTTTTGCAATAGAAATGATGTCTTCAAAATTTTCAGAACTCGTTCAGCAAAACCTCGTCTTCAGAAACTTCAAAACTTGTTTAGCACATACTTGTCTTCATAGTCTTCAGAATTTCGTTCAACAAAACCTTGTCTTAAGAATCTTCAGAACTTAGAGCATTTGAAGTACATCTTTAGAGAGCCTTTCAAGCTTTACACACTAAGTCATGATCAAAAACTTTAGTACGTCGTTCTTCAGAACTATTGTATTTGAGGCATTCCTGAATCATAACGTATAACCAACAGACGTATTCTTCTAGAGTGATGAGTTTAGAGTCTAATAATGTCACACGCCTTTCCTTCATAATCTATTTAGCAAAAGCTACACACTAGATACAAATCATTAGAGTACATAATTGTTCACTAAATATATCATGTACAATTATCATCAAAACTTCAAGATCAGGTGCAAAATAAATTCTTTTCTTACACATTTCACAATAATTGCCTTCTTATCTTGAGGCAGTTCGACAAGTGACAAAGTATTGTTGACTTTGATGGTCTTCAGTTCCTCATTCATTACTTTCATCCACTTCAAATCCTTCAAAGCCTCAGTTGCATTGAATGGTTTGAAATCTGCATAGAAAGCATAATGTACCAGCTCGCCTTCATCATCAACCATATCATCTGATGTAATCACACGTTCTTGCAGCTTTGCAGGCATGTATCCTATTCTTTGAGGTCTGTTTATGCTTTTTTGACCTCTGGCTTCTCCTTGTCGAACTTCTCTTTCGACTTCACTTGATGGTTCTTCACATAAGATTCTAATTAAATTTTTCTTGACATTCTCAGTTCAATCTCATTTCTTAAGCTCATATATCATCCCATCTATGTTGATCACCACTTGCTTATTCACTGGGTCTAACAACTTGTATCCACTAGTCGAATGATATCTTATTAGGATCATTTGACTTGACTTGTCATCAAGTTTTCTTCTCAATTGATCTGACACATGTCTATGTGCTATATATATCCAAATTCCTTTAAATTACTCAAGCTAGGCTTGAAACCATACTAACATTCTTCAAGCATGATTTCTTCTAGCCATTTTGACAGACATTTGCTTAATATATATGTTGCAGTCGACATAGATTCTCTCCATAATTTTTTAGGCATATTTCCTTTCATCATACTTCTCACCATATTCACGATGGTTCTATTCTTCCTTTCTCCAGTTCCATTATGTTGTAGAGTTTAAGGTTGCACCACCTCATACACAATCCATTCTTTCTCACATAATGTTTTGAAGTCTTTCGACACATGTTCTCCACCAACATCAGTTCTCAGAATCTTGAGCTTTCTGCCACTTTGTCTTTTGAACATAGATTTAAACTTGGAAAATACCTCAATCACTTCACTTTTCTTCTTGATCAAGTAAGTCTATAGTTTTTTATTGAAATCATCTATGAATGTGACAAAGTATCGGTTACCTCCAATCCAATGCACCTGGATAAGACCACATACATCAGAGTATATGATTTCAAGAATTGCCTTCAACTTGCTTTTTGCATCCTTGTTAAAGTTGTTCTTGTGCTGCTTCGCCTGCACACATTCTTCACATACTTCATTTGGAATGTCGATTTTTGATAACTCTGAAACCATATTTCTTCTCTTCAGATCTTTGATGTGTTTAAAGTTGAGATGAACAAGTCTGTAGTGCCATATCCATTCACCCATACTAGCTGCATTTGCAAGGCATTTGTGCTCCATTGCATTAAGTTCAATCCTGAAGGTTCTATTTTGAGACATGAGAGCCTTTAAGATTAACCTTCCTCTTAAGTCGAGAACTCTCATCATCTTGTCTTCAATCGATACTTTGTAGTTCTTTTCGACCAACTGTCCTATGCTGAGAAAATTATTTTGCATGCCTGTTATCTACAATACATTAGAAGTTACTGACCTCTTTCTATCTTTCCTCATAATCAAAACATCACCAATATCTTCAACTGCTAGATTATTGTCATTTGCAAATTTCACCATATTCTTCACTGAGGGTTTTATGTTGAAAAACCAATCTTTCCTACCATTCATATGTGATGAGCATCCAAAGTTCAAGTATCATTAGCCCTAGAATCTTTCTTCATCTCTTGTTGGGACCATCCGCAACATATATTCTTCTTCATGCTTTGTAAACTTTGCATCATTTTCTTAGTTCTTTAGTTTTTTTAGAACAATCACTAGAGTAGTGACCATACTTCTGACAATTAAAACACTGAATGTGACTTTTGTCAGGTTTTTTACCACCACCTTTTCCTCTACCAGCAATAGCACCTCTTTGATTGCTTTAGTATGAGGAACTTTTCTGATTCAACCAGCCTCATTCTTGCGAATTTCCACCAATTGAATTATTGTAGCCTCATCTACCTTTATTGTTGAACTACTTCCCTTTACCTTTCTTTTCTCTTACTGATTGCGCTTGCAAAGCCATATAACTCTTCAACTTACTTGCAACTCTTACAGCCATTCTTTGTTCATGAGATTCAAGCGTCCCTTAAATCTCTTCCTTTGTCAATGTTGACAAATCTTTCGACTCTTCTAAGGCTACTACCATGTGGTTGAACTTTGGAGCCAATGACGTCAAGATCTTTGCAATAACTGATCTTGATGTCAACACTTATCCACATACCTTGATTTGATTCACTATTTTTGTAACCCTAGTGAAAAAATTAGTTATGCTTTCATTGTCTTTCATCTAAAGCAATTCATATGTTCTTTTGTGAGTGTGTAACCTCACCTCCTTCAACTTCTATGTGCCTCCAAATGATTACTCAAGAATTTCTCATGATTCTTTTGATGATTCTACATCACTGGCTTTTTCGAAATTATTTGGATCAACAAATTGATGGATTATAAAGAGAGCTTTATAATCTTTCTTCTTTGATTCTTTGTGTGCAACATTTTCTTCATCTATCACTTTTCTTGGAAGTGGTGTCACTCCTTTTAAAAGATCCCAAAGATCTAGATAACAAAAAGCAACCTTCACCTATTTACACCAATTCTCATAATTCTGTCCCTTCAGAATTGGGAGACTTGCCACAAAATACACGTTCAGATGATTCATCGCCATCGTGTTTTGCTTCCCACGAATCGCTCTGCCAGTGCTCTAGATACCAGATGTTGAAATTAAATCAATTTCCGCTCAAGAATTTCACCAAAATTTGATGAATTCCAAATTAAACCTTGATGAATAGGAACCAATCTTTCTGATTGATTATCTCTCTTATTCTTCACTCCTCACTCAAGTAAATCAATCAAAGTTGTTTACAAGATTGTAGCGCTGCACAATTATAATGAAAGAAGAAAGTTGAATTGGGGAAGAAAGGTTTAGGGTTTAATGAGAGAAGAGAGAAGAAGAATTGTGAAATCTATATAGTTTTTTTCTGCTCTCAAACTGAGAATTTTATTCAATTGTGCAACTGCAGTTCTGTGGTGTTTTTACAATCAATAATACGGTACCTCCCTATTTATAGGTTAAGGCTGCTTACACACCAAACAATCTCCAACTAATCTAAACAAATTTAGCTAAAACAACTAAATAAAACTAAGTCTAACGAATCCATCGAAGACACACATTTGGACAGCTTCCTTGCCTCTGTCAAAATAACCCAACATGTAAATTTAGCTAAAACAACCAAATAAAACTAAGTCTAACAAATTTAACGTAAATAATTAAGTCGGTTAAGAAATAATTATTTAATAATTAAAAAATAACATTAACTAAATAATAAATTAAAATTAAACTTTAAAATTAAATTAAGAGATCCAAAACTAATTAAATCTATTTCTTATTAAATATTGTGTTAACTTTTTATTTTCGGTTAATCCAAATTATTTGGTGACACAAGTGTATCATATTTAAAGAACGTATATTTAAATATTATATCATTTATTTATCTTTAGAAAGTTAAATTCCGTCTATTGAAAAGATGCTAAGTTATGTCATATATTTTTTAGATTAATTTTATAGATGAATTGTTATGCAAAAAATTTTACACTATTGATAGATCACAAATATCAATTTGCATTATTTTTTAAATAGTTAAAATAAAAATAATTTTTTTAAAATATTTTTTTTTACATTATCAATGCATATTAATTAAGTTCTTAATTTTACTTTAAATGTGTATACAATCAAATTATAATAAATATATTTTAAAAAGAATTATAAACAACTTTATGAGATATATGTATAAATAAATTCATATTTTAAATATATTGATTATATTCATGTTTTTTATTCAATGTGAATATTGTAAAATATTTCACATCTTCAATTAATCGCACTAAATTTACACGCTGGGTTATTTGAATTGTGTGATTATCACCACTAAATTAGTTTAAAGAAAAAAAAACATATAACAAATAATGTCAAATAATTAGAAAAATCTTACTACTAAAATTGATTGAACGTTTATAAAACCTCTAACAATTCATGTCATGCTGATTTCATCCAATTCATCAGGCGTAAATACTAATAATTATAAAAGTTTAAAAGAAGTGTACAGTTTTGTTTGACATATTAGCCAATATCCCATCATTTCAAATCATGTCCTTTTCTATTTTATTATTATGATTTAATTATATTCAGACAATAAGTATAAATTAGTTGTTGAACTAAAATATAAACAAAATATAAACAAATACTACTAACCGACGTATTTACATTTGATACTGTTATTTAAAATTTCCCCTAATTTAATTCTTCAATATTATAAGGAAGTGATCTTTATAGTTATGATGTCAGATATTATCTTCCTTCTTAAATTAAATTTGTTTATAGTTAATCTTGTTTTTATAAATTCACTTTTTAAGATAGATAAGCTACTCATGTTTTTATTGTAGTATATATTTTATGTTGTAAAAAAAAAGTGAAATAAGTAAAGATATATTAATAAAAAAAATAATTAACATAGTTACAAGAAAGTATGAATAAGAAATAAATTCTCAAGAAAATCATACATTATAGATATATTTACCCATTTAAAAATTAAGTTTTTTAACACCGGTTGATTTAGTGGTGGAGATCGGTCACCACAAAATCGATTACCGATATTAAAAGAAAACGAGTCAAATTTTTTAGTCTATAAAAATAAGTTCATACTATGTAAGAGATAACTAAATATATAAATATAAATAAGGAGAACTCAATTAAGAAACTGAGTTATTATAATTGTACTGATCAAAATGAATAGAGATCATATTAATTTACAAACCAAATGAAATAAAACATAAGAATAACTTTATTTCCTTCCTATACTCTATATATACTCTATATAAATGCCATGGTTGTCCTAATTAAAACATCTTTTTTCTCTTTTTTTTCTTCTTCCATTATATTATATTGAAATTAATTTATATATATATATATATATATATATATATATATATATATATATATATATATATATATATATATATATATATATATATATATATATATATATATATATATATATATATATATATATATATATATATATATATTATTTTGACATTCATTTATGGTACCAATACCTACACCATATGAATTGTTTTTTTTTAATAAGCTAAAGATTTATTTAAACTTTCGGGTACTACCAGCATTCCAACCCAAAATACAAAGAACTATCCAATATCATAAAACGCCAATAATTACATAAAATCTAATGGATGTTTATACCAATCATAAAAAGTACAAGAGATTTTATCTTTGGATAGTGTTAATATCCACCACCAAGAGAAATACATAATTCTCACCACTATCGACTTCTGATCACCCACGTCTTCATTGAAGATTACTTGATTTCTAATTCTCCATACACACCAACAAACCGCCACCCATATCCTACAAACAATCTTTTTAGAGCACAATCCTCTTAAACTTTTTAACCAAGACAACAAGTGATTAGATACAAGTGTTTCATTACTCCCCCTATCTCCAACCTTTCTAAGGCTTTACTCCAAACAATCATAATCTTAAGACAAGAAAAAAATAGATTACTAGCATCCTCCATTGGACCCAAGCAGAATACGCAGGCTAAATCATGCGGGATAGTTAGGATACCACAACGAAAAAGATTGCTTCTCTTAGGCAACCTTCCCGAAGAATCCTCCAGCCGAACAACTTTGCTTTGGACGGAATAATTGATTTTCACATATAACACGTAGCAACTTATTTATACGATGAACATTGTTTTTTAAAAATAAAATATATTATTTAAAAAAAATTAAAAATTAATTTTATAATACAAATATAAAGTTGTGTCATTAACTAATTTCATCATTGTATTAATCAAAAAAATATGTTATTAACCACTTAATTTATTTATAATTCATTAACCAACTTCAATACTTCATTTACGAATACAATACATAATATTAATTAAGTTTGACATTAAATTATAAAATATAATGGCCAATTTTTACGCTACATTAATTAACTTTACTTTAATAAAGTTTATTATTTTTTTTAATTTTGAAAACATATTAATTAAGTTATGAACGATATTAACTAATATTATAATTAACATTAATGAAATTTGATTTCTTACGTAAAACTATTTTTTTTGTCCGACACTCAATAATAAAATTTAAAATTATATTAATTAACTTATTAGACTCAGTTTATCATATTTGTTTCTCTAATTCAAATTATTTTTTAGCGTCAAAACACATATTGTATTAACCAATTTTTTACATATCATTAATTAAAATTATTTTTGAAAAAAAAAATAAATATAAAAAAAACAAAAATTGTATGTCATTGTTAATCGTATTTATATAGCATATCTTATAATGTCAAAAAATAATGTTAAAATATTTTTTTTTTATATACATTCGTTTTGAATTCGTTTACCACCACAACATTGATAATTCATCATCAAGAGAGAGATTTACCATCGTCAACCTTTTTCAATGTTGATTATTTTTTTAGTATTGTATAATATGGAATTAAGAATACTATTTACCTTCAAATATATTTTTCTAAATGTGAATAAATATGTATTTTTGTGATTAATGAATTTTTTATATATAAAATATTCAATGTTTTTTAAGTGAATGAGAAAGTTAATTTATTTTCTGAAACAATTAAAATTATTTATTAATTATCAAATTAATATTTTTCACTTTCATTAAGGTTTGAACTCTCTCTAATACCTCTAGTTCTTTGTTCAATTAGTTTAAATTTGTTAAACTATCCTTTCCCCAAATTATAAGTTTATTTTTATTCACACTTTTAAGATATAAAAGAATTAATTTAAAGAAATGCCGACACATTTTCTAGGCTCTAGAAATAGCCGAGGAAATCTAGCACCATTTGAATTCGTCACAAAAGTGTAATTAAGGAAGACAACATGCTAAAAAAATGGAGAAAACAATTTAAAGATGGTTGATGTGAAATACTAAGTAATGTTTGTAACCTTTTATAGGTCAACTAAAGGTGGCGTCCGACAAATGATATCTAAGTGCTTTTGCTGAAAAATGGCCTCTGAACAAATTCTTAACTATATGTGATAAAGGGACACCTAGAAAATGATGCCCCATGCATGAAAGGAACTAAATAACAACATGGTGTTGCATTAATTTGTATACAATTTTCTTCTCAATTTTTATATGCTAATAATTAACCATCTTAAAAAGAAAGGTATAATGCAATTTATTATTTTAAAGTTGAGCAATGTTGCACGAAAGACATTTAATATGGAAAAATAGGCATAGAGAAAATAACAACACAATCAAACAAGGTTGTAATATAGTATTGAGATTTAAGTGTGAGTGATTAATTCTCACATCGATTAGAAATAGAAAAATATATTGAGTATGTCATATCTATTATTATAATAAATACATATCACAACGGTTGTGAAACATATATATAATGACAGTTTCAGGTCCGTTGTTAGGTAGTGTGTGATTGTATGTATATTGGTTTCAACAACGAGCGTGTGACCGTTGTTATAAGGCAGATAACGCATTATCTATCACAACAATTATTTTAAACAACATTGTGATATATATTTATGTCATGGGTTCAAAACCCAACAACATCAACAATTTATTTGAAAATAATTAACATTCCACCACGGTTATAAAATATAATCGTTGTGAAAAGTACCATAAGTTTATTATAAAATATGTAGATTCCTTATTTTTTCTTACACCTCAATAATCATATACAACCATAAAACTTGATGTAGAAGATAATGATTTGAAAAATTAAATTATTCTTAAAAAACAACTTAAATGAACCATTGTTTTTTTTAATAAGCAATGCAATTATATTAACAAGCACAAGGGGTGTTAGAGCCTAACCATAGAAAAGCAGGAATATTACATTTGCTTGATACAGACTAGAGGAGCAATATACCATTCGTAAAAGGTACAGGTAGGAAATTTAGAATACCTTCCCCACCACCTTCATGAGAAGAAAATGATAGAATTGAAAGCATCATCTATTGCCAATCTAATTTTGAAAATTAGGCTATTCCTACTAAACCATATGAACCAAACAGATATAACCCAAATGGATATATGCCAATAGAATTACCTAAAATTTTGACAAAACAAAAAAGTTGTTAAACGAATCAATGCAGGAACTACCAGTTAGGATCTTCACATCAATCCACGTGGAAACCCTATCCCAAATATTCACTGCATAGGAACACTCCATGAATATATGTCTGCACGATTCTTTATAAATATTGTTGATCGGTCAAGAAACGACTGTTTCACTTAAACCAATATTCCTCCTAATAAGCTAGTCTTTCGTTGCAATTCTATCTCTTAACATTTTCCAAACAAACACCTGCAGGTTCGAAGGGATATACGACTCCCACACCGATTTGTATCCAACCAACATATTTTCCTCCAAATCTATCAAATTTCTATCCTGAAACATCATTCTATAACAAGAAGAGACAAACAAAATATTTCAGTCATTATCCTACCAATAGAATCTGTCTTGTGCGTTGTTAGATCTCAATTATAGTATATATTTGATCTCTTATTAGTAGTTTTTTTTGGTTTTATCTAATAGTGTATGAATTAGTAGTTGGATTTTCTTAGTTTCATTTTGTTTTGGTCCAAGTGAATGGTGCTTGTAATGTTGCTGTTAGTGTGCAGGATTGACACTAGTAGGAGCACCTTGGAAGAGATGAGAAATAGTTAGTAGAAGGAGCTGGAAATTAGAGCATTCGCCAGACGAAGCTCAGCGAGTGCCAGCGAATGTTCGCCTGGTGAGTGCTGGCGAGCCACAACAAGTAATTCAAATTAAACTCCCAGACCAAAAGTGCATGAAATTCGCCTGGCGAGTGAAGCCAGCGAAGCTTCGCTACCATTCGCCAGACGAAGGTGCTGATGAATATCTTTTAGCTATTCTCTTGGCTATTCCAGTAGCAAACCTGCATAAAATTCGCCTGACGAGTGAAGCCAGCGAATGTTCGCCTGACGAATGATTGCTTCGCCTGGCGAAGACGGGATATCTCAGAGGGAGGTTTGCTTGCTGAAGGCACTTTGAAGTGCCTTGTTTCTTTTTGTTCGCCTGGAGAAGGTCTCTGTTCGCCTGGAGAATGGGCGCAAACAGAACTTCTTTTGTACTTTATATATTGCTTTATAAGGATCATAACTTACACTCTCTCTTGGTATCATCTTGTAACATAAGAACCTAGTTCTACAACTCCAAAAATCAGTAGTTTTTCTTCCTTTTGCTCATTGTGTAATCAAGAGAAGTGGAATCACATCCTTTTTCGACTCTTCGACGGGGATGTTCTTTCATCTTCTCTATTTTCTTCTTGTTCAAGCTACCATGGAAATGAGTAGCTAAGTTCTTCATTTGTTAAGGTTAGATGTAGGTGATCATTAGCTTTGTATGTATATGGGATGATCTTCATTTGTAAACTCTTTGATGATGAATATATGGTGAAAACCTTGCTTTATTTATAACTCTTTGTGTTGGTTTATGATTGAAAGATATTTTCCAACTCTTGACCTAGGTTTTCACCCATCTATTTTCTTAAGCTAGAAATAGTTTTGAATGTGGTTGTTCATGAAAATGTTAAACCTAAATGTTGTCATTTTGATAGATTGTGTGAGAAATCAACAATGGATCAAAATGGGAAAAATCACATTGTGAGTTAGAAATAATCACATTGGGAGGATGTTGTGAATGTGTTTATCATCTAAAGGAGTTTATGTGTTTGTTGATCGAACATATACATGCAAAGTGATTATCGAACCCTAACTTTGACAATCTTTCTTAAATCGTAAAACCAATCTTTTATCGCAATTTATTACTTTGTATGCAAGATACCGTGACTAAAAACCAAACCCCTTTTGTTACTATAAAGTTAAGAACTTGACAACTGTCGAACGACAACAATATCTCATATTTTCTGTGGAGACGATAACAAAAACCCGACACTCTATCATTGTTCTAACAAAATGGCGCCGTTGTCGGGGAATGTAAATTGATATTACGAGCATCGTAATAGTTGTTGAATTTTTTACTTGTGCTTGTTAATTTGTTTGGTTTAGTGTGCCGCTTTCGTTTTATGCGAGGACAGATTCCTGAGGACCAAATTCTTTTTGATCCCGAGATCGAAAGAACCACAAGGAGACTGAATAGCAGAACAAGACGGAGGAGGCAACTGGCTAGACAACGACAAAAACAAGGAGAAGGTTCTTCTACAACACCACCACCACCTTTCATACCTATCATGGATCCACCACCACCACCGCTCGTGTCCACACCATGTATCAACAATCCAAGAAACACTGCTCAGTTTGTCAGCCACACAGGAAGGCAAGCCGAGATGAAGACGAGAACTCTTAATTTTCTATACGGAAGTCCATTCACCAGAATGGACCATGAAGATCCCTTTGCTTTTTTCACTAAATTTTATGAGATAGCATTGGTGGTAGGAGTTGATCAAGCTCAAGAGCTATCATTGTTCAGAAGACTTTTCCCACATGCTTTGCTCGGCAAAGCCAAATATTGGTACTTAGACCAAACACCGACGGTCATGACAGATTGGAACGTGTTGGAAGAGAAGTTCATTGAAAGATTTTTCTCTCACAACCGGTTCATGGAATCAAAAACGACAATCTCCATGTTTTCTCAAGCAACCAATGAATCATTGAATGAGGCATGGGAAAGACTTAAATCCATGCTTCGGAAGTGCAAAGGCCATGGATTCGACGAATTGACGTAAATCCATATTTTCAAAAACGGCCTTTAACCAAATTGCAAGACTTTATTGGATGCTACCTCGGGTAGTTCTTTATTGTCCAAAAGCGCCACTGAAGCTACGGATATCATAAACCGTATGGCTCTAAATGACCTCCAAAGTCAAAGTAGAGGAAACACTTTAAAGAAACTGGGAGTGCTTGAACTTGGAACAAATGATGCTATTGTTGCACAAAATAAACTCATCTCATAACAAGTTGAACTCTTAACTCAACAAATAAAAGAGTTGAAAGAGCCTTCAAAAGCTAAACAAATAGCTTGTTGTGAACTTTGCAAAGGTGAACATGATACCGGATTTTGTCCACCTCCCGAGTTCGAATATGTGAATTACATGGCAAATTAAAGAGACTACCAACCGAGGCAACAACAACAATAACCACCGTATCAACAACATTCTCAAAATCAACCACAACAACACTTTCAAGGAAATCAATGGTACCAACCAAGAGGTAACTATCAACATAACCAAGGTTATGGGGGTGGTAATTCTAGCCGTCAAAATCCTTATCAAACTCAACAACCGTCGGTCGTAACTTCAAAGTTGGAAGAGACATTGACGCAATTTATGCAAATGCCAATGGCTAATCAAAAGAGCAACGATGCGGCAATCAAAAATCTTGAAACTCAAGTCGGTCAACTTGCTAAGCAACTAGCAGAACAACAATCCGGACCATCTTTTTCGGCAAACACAGAAACAAATCCTAAGTAGCATTGTAAGGCGATAAAGACGAGAAGTGGAAAAGAGTTGGTTGATGAGAGTGAAAAAAGAGAGGTTGAGAAAAAAGATGAGGAGAAAAAAATTGATGATAAACTTGATGGTGGAGTTGGGGAGTGGAGTGAGGAAGATGTTGAAAAGAATGAGAAAAATGTGGAAGTTGAAAATAATAAAAGTGAAAAAATGAAGGTGGAGGAAGTGAAGAAGAAAAAAGAGCGGAATTCTAGAGCGTCTAGAGGAAAGGAGGTAGTGAGCACTACTCCGGTCCAAAACCTACCATATCCACATGCTCCATCTAGGAGGGAAAATGAACGGCATTACGCCCGGTTCATGGATATTTTTAAACAACTTCAAGTAAACATTCCGTTTGCCGAAGCTTTGGAGCAAATGCCAAAGTATGCCAAATTCATGAAAGACATACTTACAAAAAAACGGAGGTATATGGAACCGGAGACCATCGTCCTAGATGCAAGTTGTAGTGCAATAATTCAACGGACTCTTCCGAGAAAAGAGGTTGATTCAGGAAGAGTTACTTTTCCGGTTACAATTGGTGATGTTTATATTGGAAAGTGGTTAATGGATTTGGGGTCAAGCATTAATCTTATACCTTTATCTATTGTGAAGCGGCTTGGCAACATTGAAATTAAAGCCATTCGGATGACGTTGCAATTAGCCGACAAGTCAACTATCCATCCTCATGGGTTAGCCCAAGATGTATTGGTCAAAGTTGATAAATTCTTATTTCCGGTTGACTTCGTTGTTATTGATATGGAAGAGGATGATGATGCTTCACTTATTCTAGGCCGACCATTCATGAAAACCGCACGTATGATGATTGATATTGACAACGGTTTAATGAAAGTGAGGGTCCTTAATGAAGAAGTCACTTTTGATCTTTTCGAAGCAATGAAGCATTCTAAGGATAGTAGAGATAACTTTCGACTTAATGTAATTGAAGAAGCAAGTTTTAAAGTTTCTAAGCATATTCATGAGATATCTCCCTTGGAGTTAGCTCTTGATGACTCCTTTGAAGTTTTTACCGTAGAAGCTCTTGAAGAATGCCTCAAGGAACTTGATAGTTTGAAGGAGTTACAACCATGGGAAGTCGACGAGGAAATATTAAAGGAGGAGGAAGTAGTGAAATAGGAGGTGAATGAAGAAAAACCACCAATTAAATTGAAAATGCTACCTTTTAATCTGAAGTATGCATTCCTCGACAACACCGAAGAAAAACTGGTAATTATAAGCAATCTCTTGTCTAAAGATGAAGAATCCCGTTTGATTGATGTATTAAAAAAACTTAAGGAGCCATGGGTTGGACTCTTTCCGATCTCAAAGGAATTAGTCCTTCCTATTGCATGCATTAAATCTAAATGGAAGAGGATTTTAAGCCGGTAGCTCAACCTCAACGCTGCTTAAATCCTACCATGAAGGAAGTCGTGAGAAAGGAGGTTGTTAAATTGTTAGATGTGGGAATGATTTACCTAATTTCAGATAGTCCATGGGTTAGCCCGTGCATGTGGTTCCAAAGAAAGGCGGCATGACTGTAATCTGAAATGAAAAAACTGAATTGATACCGACGAAGGAGAAAACGGGGTGGCGAATGTGTATAGACTATAGGCGGTTGAATATCGCTACTCGAAAAGAACACTTTCCACTTCCTTTCATGGATCAAATGTTGGAAAGACTCTCCGGAAAACAATTTTATTGCTTTTTGGATGGCTATTTCGGGTACAACCAAATTACGGTTGACCCGACCGATCATGAGAAGACAACTTTTACATGTCCGTTTGGAATTTTCGCTTATCGAAAGATGCCCTTTGGGTTGTGCAATGCACCAGCGACTTTCCAACGATGTGTTCAAGCTATTTTTGCCGACCTTATAGAGAAAACAATGGAAGTGTACATGGATGATTTCTCCGTCTTTGGAGGTCCTTTTAGTCTATGCTTGGGAAACTTGGAAGCGGTGCTTGAAAGGTGTGTAGAGACAAATCTTGTGTTAAACTGGGAAAAATGCCACTTCATGGTGACCGAGGGGATAGTACTTGGCCACAAAATCTCTTCAAAAGGGCTTGAGGTTGATCGTGCTAAGGTTGAAGTGATTGCAAAGTTGCCTCCTCCGGTAAATTTGAAGGGGATTCGAAGCTTTTTAGGGCACGCCGGTTTCTATCGGCGCTTCATCAAAGATTTTTCAAAGGTGGCTAGGCCTTTGAGTAACTTGCTTGCTAAGGATCAGGTATTTCTCTTAACTGATGAGTGCTTACATGCTTTTGAAGTTTTGAAAGAAAAGTTGGTTACCGCTCCAATTATAGTCGCTCCCAATTGGAATTCAAATTTTGAACTAATGTGTGATGCGAGCGACTATGCTAATGGAGCGGTGTTAGGCCAAAGAAAGGAAAGAAAATTTCATGCTATACATTACATAAGTAAAGTTCTTAATGAGGCTCAAATTAATTATGCCACAATTGAAAAAGATTTACTTGCGATAGTATATGCACTTGAAAAATTTAGGTCCTATCTAATTGGTTCAAAGGTCATTGTGTACACCGACCTTTCGACTATAAAATATCTGCTCACCAAACCGGATTCGAAACAAAGGCTTATCTGTTGGATCCTCTTGTTGCAAGAATTTGATGTTGAAATTAAAGACAAGAAAGGGTCGGAAAATTTGGTGGCGGATCATTTATCTCGCCTTGTTAATATGGAGGTTACAACTTTAGAAAAGGAAATCCGAAAAGAATTTCCTGATGAAAAACTTTTTAAAGTTCAAGTTAGGCCGTGGTTTGCGGACTTTGCAAACCATAAGGTAAGTGGTTTTGTTCCTCCCGACCTAACTTCGAACCAAAAAAGGAAATTCCTCTCGAATGTCAAATACTATGTGTGGGATGACCCTTATCTGTTTAAGCTGGGTGGTGATAATCTGTTAAGGAGGTGTGTTACCGGCGATTAAGCGTAAAGTATTCTTTGGCATTGTCATAACTCGCCTTACGACGGACATTTCAATGGGGCAAGAACGACCAATAAAGTCCTTCAATCAGGATTTTATTGGCCTTCTATTTTTAAAGACGCAAATGCCCATGCGCAAAGTTGTGGCAGTTGCCAATGAAGTGGTGGGATAGGTAAGAGAGACGAGATGCCTCTCCAAAACATCCAAGAGGTTGAATTATTTGATTGTTGGGGTATCGATTTTGTCGAACCATTACCACCCTCTTTTGGAAATGAATACTTACTGGTTGCAGTTGACTACGTGTCAAAGTGGGTTGAGGCGATTGCCTCACCACGGGCGGATTCTAAGACGGTCATAAACTTTTTAAAGAAAAACATTTTTCCCGCTTTGGAACTCCCCGGGTGTTGATTAGTGACGGAGGGTCACACTTTTGTAATGCACCGTTGGAAAAAGTTTTGCAACATTACGGTGTAACACATAGAGTGGCAACTCCGTATCATCCACAGGCCAATGGTCAAGCTGAAGTCTCTAATCGTGAGATTAAGAGAATACTTGAAAAAACTGTGTCTAACTCTAGAAAAGATTGGTCGCAAAAATTGGATGAAGCTCTATGGGCATACCGCACTACTTATAAAGTTCCAATTGGGCTAACTCCATTTCAATTGGTTTTTGGTAAAACTTGCCATTTGCCGGTCGAAATAGAGCATAAAGCCTTATGGGCTTTAAAATTTTTGAACTTTGATAATGAGTTGGTCGGTGAAAAAAGACAGGTGCAACTGCTTGAGTTGGAGGAGATGCGCAATGCCGCATATCACTCAAGTTGGTTGTACAAAGAAAAAGTTAAGGAATATCGTGATAAGAAGCTCCAAAAAAAGGAATGTGTGCCCGGGCAGCTGGTACTGTTGTTCAATTCCAGGTTGAGGTTGTTCCCTGAAAAATTGAAGTCAAAATGGTCCGGGCCATTTCGTGTGAAAGAGGTAAAAACTTTTGGGGCTGTTGTCATTGGAGACATGGAAAAGAAGGATAGTTGGACGGTAAATGGCCAACGTTTAAAGATATATCTCGATGGTCATGTGGATCAAGAAAGTTGTGCCTTCTTTCTAGATGTTCCAGTGTGAGCATCTTGGACCGTCGAGCTTATCCGACGTTAAACAAGTGCTTGTTGAGAGGCACCTCAACATTGTAAGTATTTACCTGTTTTATGTTCATTTTCTGCATTTTGAGAAAAGTTGGTTGTGAATTGGTGTGATAGGAGCATGCAGTAGGCCCTGTTTCTGATGTAATGTTCGCTAACATTCGCTTGGCGAATGCTAGCAAGTGTTGGCCTGGCGAGCCTAAGCGAAGCTTCGCTTGCTTTTGCCTGGCGAATATGGCGAAACAACAAACCCTGGATTGCCACATCAGTTAAATTGGGAGGATTTTAGGATGGGCCACTTGGGCCCGTGAACCGTTATTATTTTTCTTGCTGAAACCATAACCTTTTCTTTCCCTTGCCTCCAACTTCATACTTCCACACTTTCCAACTTTCTCACTTGCCTTTCCTTTCTTTTTGATTTCCTGCACCTCAATCTCAAGGTATGATTTCTGATTTTCCTTTCACTTTGTACATTGTATATGTTGTTTTCTCTTATTATTGTTCTTCTTTGTACATTCTTGGTTTGGAATTCTTTGTCATTGCCTCTGAAATTGTGCTAGGTTTAGAACTTCCCTTTGACTGTTTATATTCAATTAAGTGTTAGCATGTTTGAATTGGCTCTAGTTTTTTATAAGGGGGTTGTTCACATTTTGGTTGAACTGTTGCACAATTGCAGAGGCTATGTTTTTCTGAATTTTTTGCACATTCGCTGGCATTCGCCAGGCCAGTGGTAGCGAGCATTCACCAGGATTCGCCTAACGAACCAAGGCGAATGCAGCAGAATTTTTCTTTCCTTGTTGTTTTATGATGTCTGTTCTTTCTAACCTGTTTGTTTTGTTATGTTTGTTTGTATCTTTGTTTTCAGAATGGGACCTAAGATGATTAACCCACATAAGAGGAAGGCTTCAACTTCTCGTAATGTACCGATCCGATTCGACCAAGACAAGTTCCACGGTGCGACTCATGCCGCCCGCTACAAAGCCCTCGAAAGACGGAATATCGTGGCAGAAAAGAGGTTCCAATTGAGTGAAACTGGAAAATACCGTACTATCGACGCGCTTTTTGTGGCGAAAAAGTGGGATCGTCTGATGACCCCACTTGATGGATACAATGCAGAGATAGTACGGGAATTTTACGCAAATGCCCTCCCGGATGATGGAGAAGTTTTCAGTTGGACCTCGATGGTCTGTGGTGTTGTGGTGAGGCTTTATCGGAGAGCTATTAGTAATGTTTTGGGTAATGCTCTTTCTCTTACAGGTAGCCAGATTGATGAGTACCACCGTGACCTGAATAATCATCGAGATTTAGATGTAATGACCAGAGATTTGTGCCTAGATGGACGCACTGTGGTGCGTAACTCTTCCGGAGTGGCTATTCGGTACCTTCGTACTGATATGAAGCCTTTGGTGCAGCTGATTCTTTTGTTTGTTCTGACTAATGTTGTGCCAAGGTCCTACCACAGTTTGGTGCCATTGCCGATTGCCCACTTGATTCATTCGATCTTGTAGAATGTCCAGATTGATATTGCCCGCATCATTGCTGATGAGATGCGTGATGTTGTCCTAAGTGGACGCGGAGGGTTGGCGGCTCACAAGAATGCCCCGCTAGCTTTCCTGTGCCTCATCATGTCGCTCTGTGCTTACAGTGGTGTCGATATTCCTCAGAGGCGACAGGTGACCATTCCTGCTGCGATTGATGATAGGTATGTTGATAAGTTCTGTAGAGCTAAGCCTTCTGTTGGTGAGACATTTGGTGCCGATGCTGATGCCGACGGACGTGCCAGTGGTCCTTCTGTCTCTGGTCAGGTTCCTCCTGCTTACTACCCATTCCAGCAGGAGATTTGCACGTATAATTGGGATTGGATGGCTGCTCAACAGCGAGCCATGTGTGATCTGTGTAACACCCATTTTATTTATTTAGTCATTTTGGTGTTAATTTAATTATTTTATGTTGGTGTGCCCTTAGGTGGGGTGTGTTGGTATGTGATTGGTGAGTATCCTTGATATATAAGGATCATTGGTGGTGTGGAGATAATAATATAATAGTTAATAGTAATATTGGTGGTATTATTATGAATATTATTATTATCATCGGTATGAATATTATTATTGGTGGGTGTCCCTGATATGGGAGGATTATTGGTGGTGTTTTGGTGAATATAATAATATAGTGTATAATATTGATATTGGTGGGAATATTATTATTATTATTATATTTATTATAGTTACTATTGTTATTAACATTATTATTATTTTGGTGAGATAATAATAGGATTATTATTACTATTATTATTATTATTACTTTATTAAAGTTATTAACATTATTATTATTTTGGTGAGATAATAATAGGATTATTATTACTATTATTATTATTATTATTATTTTATTAAGTTATTAACATTATTATTATTTTGGTGAGATAATAATAGGATTATTATTACTATTATTATTATTATTATTATTATTTTATTAAGTTATTAACATTATTATTATTTTGGTGAGATAATAATAGGATTATTATTACTATTATTATTATTTATTATTATTATTATTATTATTATTAAGTTATTATTATTATTGGGATTAGAGAATTAAAATAGAAACGTGAGGGATTAGTAGTTTTACGATACATTGTGAGAAGTTAGAGAAAGTGGAAAAAGAACGATAGAAAGGAGAGAACGGAAAAGGGAACGGAAAAGGGAGCAAAGAACAAAAGATACAGGGGAAAATCAGAATTGACCAAACCTTGGAGGGTTCTTTCATCGATCAATCGATTAACAAGGGGGGAGAAACTTGATTTGGGATGGTATATACATGTATAGGGTAGAGGGGATTCCTTAACCCCGTAGGAAAATTCCGATCTATGAAGTTTTATATTGGCATGCTTGTTATTATTGTTGCTGATGATAAATTGATGCTTGACATTGATGAATTGTTGATTGGTATTGGTGAATTTGGTGTATATATATTATGGTGATGTTAGTGAGATTATATGTTGTTACTGCAGTGTTGATAGTAACTATAAATAGAGTTTTGGTGAGATTCTGTGTTGTTACTGTAGTGTGGATAATGACCATGATTGTAGCTTTGGGGAAAATTATATGTTGTTACTGCAGTGTTGATAGTAACTATAAATAGAGTTTTGGTGAGATTCTGTGTTGTTACTGTAGTGTGGGTAATGACCATGATTATAGCTTTGGGGAAAATTATATGTTGTTACTGCAGTGTTGATAGTAACTATAAATAGAGTTTTGGTGAGATTCTGTGTTGTTACTGTAGTGTGGGTAATGACCGTGATTATAGCTTTGGGGAAAATTATATGTTGTTACTGTAGTGTTGATAGTAAATATAAATAGAGTTTTGGTGAGATTCTGTGTTGTTACTGTGGTGTGGGTAATGACTATGATTATAGCTTTGGGGAAAATTATGTGTTGTTTCCCTATAGTGTCGTTAATGACTATGGTTAGGACCTTGGTGAGATTCAGAGTGACTCTGAAGTGTCGATAATGTACCGTAATGTTGGTTCTAGAGTAGGAAGTATGGGATAATTGGTAAGTATAATGTTTATTGGTGTGTTTGTGTTTGATGATAACTAGTAATTGATAGTGATGGAGTATAAGTCAATGTTAATGAATTGGTGATTTGGGATGATTTGACATATAGGGCATATAGGGTGTTTTACAGTTTTTAGGGAAAATTCTGTATGGCTTTTGAGGTATTGATAGAGTGTGTAGGTGATGATTTTGGGAATAGGAATTAGAAGCCTATTGGTTACGGTAATGTGAAAGATTGGTACTAGAATAGACTGAGGATCTGAGTTGAGATGATAGGTACAGTTTGGCCTTGATGTACTGTAAGAATGATGAGTGTGGGAACTAACTTGTGTACTTGGTGATAGTGCATGTTTCCCGTAATAATGACTGGTGGACAATTAGTTGATGTATATGTATGTAGTGATCAGTAGGATCGCGTACCCCCGAGTGGTGGGATATGTTATATCTTGGTGTTAAAGTATGAACTTGTTTACTATCTGGTTGATTTATATGGTGTTGGTGTATGTTATATCTGTACATATGTGCATTGGTGTATGATGATATGATCAGGAGGATCGTGTGCACGTTGAGTGCCTAAATATATTAGTTATGCATTGGTGTGTGCATATCATGGTGCTTTGATGGGATGAATCATGCCTCAGGAGGAGCGTAAGTGATTCATCCATACTCCTTTGTGGAGAATGGTGGGGGATAGATCATGTCTCAGGAGGAGCGTAAGTGATCTATCCAGGTTCGATTGAATGAACCAATGAGTCGGTACCGCATGCATGGTGTTGAGTTGCATATTTGCATTATAATATGTTATATTGTAATTTGAACAGTAGGTTCGTCATATGGAGTTGTTGGGGGTGAATATTGGTGTGTTGGTGTGTTTTACTACCTTATTTACATGTATTACATTACCATTATATTCTGATCATTATTTCTCACCCCTTTGTTGTTGTTGTGGTCTGTGCTTCTTCGGAAGTACAGATAATCCAGGTGTTTCGCTAGCTTGGATATTGGTGTGACCGTCGAGTCTGGGATGCTCTGATACGTAACACGAGATATGGGTGTTGTAATTGTTTTATGTCAAACGTGTTGAAATCCTGTGACGTATCATGTTTTGATGTATTTTACTTTATGAAACAAATTCCGCTATATTATTTTGAAAAGAATGAATAAAGTATTTTTATAAAATTTGGAGATGTGATATCCCACTTTTTGGTGAAAACTCTGATTATTATAATAATATTTATATTTTATTTAATACGGGAAGTGGGGTGTTACAATTGGTATCAGAGCAGGTCGGTCCGTCCGGCCAGTGTTGTTGAGTTGAGTTGAGTCTGTCCTTTGGGATGGAGACTGTGTGTTGTTTAACCTGGTGTTGTGGTTTAAATCCCTAGTATACGGCATGTGTGCGAAAACACTGTCGGTACGTGTTTATTTCCTAACCTTGTCTGCAGAAGCAGGAATGATTCCAGTGGGGGGAGAAGTTTGTAATTCTCCGGAATGCTACGGTGTGGTGGCTTAATGTGTTGAGGAATGCTATCATAGTTTGGTAAAGATGGTTTGTACCCCATCATGATTTCGGCTGTCTATTAACAAATTGAGGAACTGATCACCCTTAATCTCTTGTTAATAGTAGACGGGATTGTGTTGGATGGGATAGACGTGTCTTGCAAGCTTGTGTGGCGTGAGCAATGAATTGTCCTGAGTTAAGCTAAGTGCTTAAGGGATTATTTTGAGGACTTGGCGTAATACGGTGTTGAGACGTTTATTTTGACGGAACCTTCGAATGAGAAGGAAAGTGAGAAAATTGGGATTTGTCAATTTGTTGAAATTGCTGGAGGTTCCCTGAGGAAGTAAGCGATTTACTATCGGAGTGTGAAGTAAAGCTTACACGTTTATTTTGTTTTTGGGACGAGTCTGATATTGATGACTCCATATTGTATGTTTACGTTGGGATTGGAGAAGTTGAAGAGTCAACTTGAAGACCCGCTGGGGGAGAGGTCCTTTTGTTTGAGTGTGTTACCGTAAGGTGCACCAATTTTGTTGGTTAGACAGACAGAAGGTTTTGTGAAGCTTTGGGTGAACTATAGATAAGTGAACAAGGTGACTGTCAAGGATAAGTGTTCGCTTCCAAGAGTTAATGATTTGATGGATCAATTAATTGAAGGATGTGAGTTTCCATGTTCGTGAGATCGCGAGTAGAATTATTGTGTTGTGGTGTCGAAGGTCGAAGTGGTATCGTAATAGGAGGCTCCGCGATCTGCTGTTGAGATTGGAAGTAATCGGGTTTTAAAATATTTAAAGATTGAAAGTGTGTTGGACGGCCTCCTAAGTATGAAATTGTGGTTATACGTTGAATTCCGAGATTGCAGCTTTTTACGGAATCGAAATCGGACACTCGGAAGTCAGGTAACGGTCGAAAATAGAATTTCGGGACTGTCATGTTCGCCGAGATTCGCCTGGCGAAGTGCCCTGAGCAGAAAGATGTTGTTGTGGTATTTTTGTCGTAACGGGAGAACCGTAACTCGGAATGACGCCCGGTTCGAAGTGTTGGAAAGCTATTGAAATTATCTATGATATGGTGAAGTATTGACATAGATTTAATCTATTTATTGATGAAGTGTGTTTGAATGTTGTGGTAAGGACGGGCGGTGCGGTATGTGTTCCCGCTATAACTCACAACTTGTTTGTCCACTTAGCATGGGATCTTCTTTAATTATTTATATAAGACAATGGTTGTGTTGATAAATGATATTTTAAGGTATTCGAAGAGTATAGAGGATTATGTTGAGCATAAGGAACTGGAGTTATCAGTGTTAGAAAAAGAGCGGTGATATACTTCCGTAAGGAAAGTTCTGCCGAATCCGATGGAACTAATTATGGTGTTTGTGATGCTTGTTGATATAATTAGGGGATTTGCTAAAGACAACTTCAGCGAGTTTCAGTTATGCAAAAGGCAACTCGAAGTGTGTAAGAGAAACCATCCGACCAGTGATTTAGAGTTGGTTGCTATTGTGGTTGTACCGGAGTCGGAGGCTTCGAAAGTTCAGACTGAGATCGGAGATGTTTGGTGATCTTAAGAGTTTAAGGTGTTTGTTTGATTTGAAAAATTTGAAAATGAGGCAGAGGAAATAATTAGGATTTCTGAAGGATTACGACTTTGAGTGTAATTACCCTTTGGGTAAAGTGGATGTGGTAGATGATGCGGTGAGTTGGAAATGTTTGTGTTTACCGAAGATGATGGTGAAAAGAGGTAGAACTGATTGAGAAATTTCACAATATGCGTTGTGTGAGTAGTGAATTAGTTGAAGTTGATAAATTAGAGTCGAGGAGTGGATTGTCGGGCTTGTGGAAATAATACCACGAGATGTTATGATAGAGTATGTGTACCAAATGTTGTTGAGGGGAGTAGAAGTACTCGTGAAGAAATACATTGGGGTAGATGGAGTATCCATCCCAGTGCTATGAAGAAGTAACCGAATTTGAGTAGATTGTTTTGGAGACCATGGATAAGGGGAGGAGTAGTTGAGGTGGAATATGCTGGTTAGAATTGTAGGAATTCGAAGAATGAACATCAGAGACTGTTGAGTCTGCTGCAGTCGTTAAATATTCCAGAGTGGAAATCAGGTAGTATTTTCACGAAATTGGTGTTGAGATTTCCAAAGAATTTGTAAAGACATAATTTTAATTTGAATTGTTAAGAGTGGATTAACTATTCCGTGTTGAGGATATACGAGATGCATATTGAGAAAGTGACGAAGTTAGATGAGATACTGACGAATATTGTGTCAGATGGAAATTTGAGGTTTATATTGAGATTTTGGAGGGGCTTACAGGTAGCATCGGGTACTAAGTTGAAGTTGAGTTCGACTTACCATCCGCAAACTGATGGTCAGTCAGAGAGGACTATTAAGTCTGTAGAGAATTGGTGAGAGCTTGGGTGTTGGATCGAGGTGGATTGTGGGATGATTAATTACCGTTGATTGAGTTACCTATAATAACGGTTACCATCCTAGTGTCGGAATGGCACTATATGTGGCTCGGTGAAATAGGGAGTGTAGGACTCTACTGTGTTGGAATGGGTCGAGTGAGAGTGTTGTGCTCAGACCTGAAAATTATGTGGAGATGGCTGAAAAGATCAAGAGGATCCAAGGAAAGATATGTTTGGAGAGTCACGCCGGTGACTGATGTTGGTCGAGCTTCGAAGTCTCAGAAGCTCGCACCGTGTTCTGTGGTTTGTATCAGAGTGGCGCAGCAGAGGCATGGGAGGAGTAACATGTTAGACCGTTTTTCCCGCTGTCGCTATGAATTGGCATGATATGTTTCATGTGTCTTAGTTGAGAAAGTACATTGAACCAGGTGGATGATGTACAAGTGAAAATAATTTGATTGTTGAGGAATTGCTATTTCGTTTGGACGAGCGAGAAACAACTCCGAAGGGAGGAGATATCTTTGGTGAAAGTAACTTGGGGAGGTGCTGCAGAAGGCAGTGTGACCTGTTAGTTGGAATGAAGGATGCGGGAAGCGTATCCGAAAGTGTTCCATCAGGTAATTTTCGAGGACGAAAATACTTAAAGTGGGGGAGAGTTGTAACACCCATTTTATTTTAGTCATTTTGATGTTAATTTAATTATTTTATGTTGGTGTGCCCTTAGGTGGGGTGTGTTGGTATGTGATTGGTGAGTATCCTTGATATATAAGGATCATTGGTGGTGTGGAGATAATAATATAATAGTTAATAGTAATATTGGTGGTATTATTATTATTATTATTATTATTATTATTATTATTATCATCGGTATGAATATTATTATTGGTGGGTGTCCCTGATATGGGAGGATTATTGGTGGTGTTTTGGTGAATATAATAATATAGTGTATAATATTGATATTGGTGGGAATATTATTATTATTATTATATTTATTATAGTTACTATTGTTATTAACATTATTATTATTTTGGTGAGATAATAATAGGATTATTATTACTATTATTATTATTATTACTTTATTAAAGTTATTAACATTATTATTATTTTGGTGAGATAATAATAGGATTATTATTATTATTATTATTATTATTATTATTATTATTATTATTTTATTAAGTTATTAACATTATTATTATTTTGGTGAGATAATAATAGGATTATTATTACTATTATTATTATTATTATTTTATTAAGTTATTAACATTATTATTATTTTGGTGAGATAATAATAGGATTATTATTACTATTATTATTATTATTATTATTATTATTATTATTATTATTATTAAGTTATTATTATTATTGGGATTAGAGAATTAAAATAGAAACGTGAGGGATTAGTAGTTTTACGGTACATTGTGAGAAGTTAGAGAAAGTGAAAAAAGAACGATAGAAAGGAGAGAACTGAAAAGGGAACGGAAAAGGGAGCAAAGAACAAAGGATACAGGGGAAAATCAGAATTGGCCAAACCTTGGAGGGTTCTTTCATCGATCAACCGATTAACAAGGTAAGGGGGGAGAAACTTGATTTGGGATGGTATATACATGTACAGGGTAGAGGGGATTCCTTAACCCCGTAGGAAAATTCCGATCTATGAAGTTTTATATTGGCATGCTTGTTATTATTGTTGCTGATGATAAATTGATGCTTGACATTGATGAATTGTTGATTGGTATTGGTGAATTTGGTGTATATATATTATGGTGATGTTAGTGAGATTATATGTTGTTACTGCAGTGTTGATAGTAACTATAAATAGAGTTTTGGTGAGATTCTGTGTTGTTACTGTAGTGTGGGTAATGACCATGATTGTAGCTTTGGGGAAAATTATATGTTGTTACTGCAGTGTTGATAGTAACTATAAATAGAGTTTTGGTGAGATTCTGTGTTGTTACTGTAGTGTGGGTAATGACCATGATTATAGCTTTGGGGAAAATTATATGTTGTTACTGCAGTGTTGATAGTAACTATAAATAGAGTTTTGGTGAGATTCTGTGTTGTTACTGTAGTGTGGGTAATGACCATGATTATAGCTTTGGGGAAAATTATATCTTGTTACTGCAGTGTTGATAGTAAATATAAATAGAGTTTTGGTGAGATTCTGTGTTGTTACTGTGGTGTGGGTAATGACTATGATTATAGCTTTGGGGAAAATTATGTGTTGTTTCCCTATAGTGTCGTTAATGACTATGGTTAGGACCTTGGTGAGATTCAGAGTGACTCTGAAGTGTCGATAATGTACCGTAATATTGGTTCTAGAGTAGGAAGTATGGGATAATTGGTAAGTATAATGTTTATTGGTGTGTTTGTGTTTGATGATAACTAGTAATTGATAGTGATGGAGTATAAGTCAATGTTAATGAATTGGTGTTTTGGGATGATTTGGCATATAGGGCATATAGGGTGTTTTACAGTTTTTAGGGAAAATTCTGTATGGCTTTTGAGGTATCGATAGAGTGTGTAGGTGATGATTTTGGGAATAGGAATTAGAAGCCTATTGGTTACGGTAATGTGCAAGATTGGTACTAGAATAGACTGAGGATCTGAGTTGAGATGATAGGTACAGTTTGGCCTTGATGCACTGTAAGAATGATGAGTGTGGGAACTAACTTGTGTACTTGGTGATAGTGCATGTTTCCCGTAATAATGACTGGTGGACAATTAGTTGATGTATATGTATGTAGTGATCAGTAGGATCGCGTACCCCCGAGTGGTGGGATATGTTATATCTTGGTGTTAAAGTATGAACTTGTTTACTATCTGGTTGATTTATATGGTGTTGGTGTATGTTATATCTGTACATATGTGCATTGGTGTATGATGATATGATCAGGAGGATCGTGTGCACGTTGAGTGCCTTAAATATATTAGTTATGCATTGGTGTGTGCATATCATGGTGCTTTGATGGGATGAATCATGCCTCAGGAGGAGCGTAAGTGATTCATCCGTACTCCTTTGTGGAGAATGGTGGGGGATAGATCATGTCTCAGGAGGAGCGTAAGTGATCTATCCAGGTTCGATTGAATGAACCAATGAGTCGGTACCGCATGCATGGTGTTGAGTTGCATATTTGCATTATAATATGTTATATTGTAATTTGAACAGTAGGTTCGTCATATGGAGTTGTTGGGGGTGAATATTGGTGTGTTGGTGTGTTTTACTACCTTATTTACATGTATTACATTACCATTATATTCTGATCATTATTTCTCACCCCTTTGTTGTTGTTGTGGTCTGTGCTTCTTCGGAAGTACAGATAATCCAGGTGTTTAGCTAGCTTGGATATTGGTGTGACCGTCGAGTCTGGGATGCTCTGATACGTAACACGGGATATGGGTGTTGTAATTCTTTTATGTCAAACGTGTTGAAATCCTGTGACGTATCATGTTTTGATGTATTTTACTTTATGAAACAAATTCCGCTGTATTATTTTGAAAAGAATGAATAAAGTATTTTTATAAAATTTGGAGATGTGATATCCCACTTTTTGGTGAAAACTCTGATTATTATTATAATATTTATATTTTATTTAATACGGGAAGTGGGGTGTTACAATCTGCACGACTCCATGCAGGTTTTACAGCTGCAGATACGTGAGCCCACCGGTAACCACACGATGATGACAAGGGAGTAGTTCCTTGAGCATGATGGATGGCCTATGGACATGCCCATTTTTGGTGGGGAGGAGGATGCAGAGGATGATGACCCTGTTGGTGATGATGTAGAGGCTGATGATGGTGAGGATGTCGGCAATGATGAGGATGGCTACGACATGTCTGAGGAGGAGGAGTGATTTCTTGTTATGTTTTGTTGTTTCCTTTGTTGCTACTACAAAGTGAAGTTTTTCTTGTATTTCCATTTATTTTTTTTATTATGTACTTTGGTTATTGTATTTCATATTTGTACTTGTACCTTTTAAGGTACCCTGTGACATTGTTGGTGTTATACACCATTTTAGTTATTCAGCATTATTATTAGTATTTTGAGCTATTTATTTATTTATTGTTTAAGTTTTCATTTTAGTAACTTTTATTTTAAGTTTTATTCAAGGGTGGTTGTAAATATGTTAACACCCTGCTGTCGATGCTAAAGTGTTCTTTTGTAGATATGCAAGAATTTCTTTCAAGTGGGATGGCGATGATATTATCGTTCTCATAAATTTGTTTACAAGGTACTTAGTTACCTTGTTCTAGAATTTAGAATATTTTAGAACTTGTTTTTCTATGTACAAATCTTGTAACTTTGCTTCTTTTGCAACTTTGTTGATTGATATGTCATTTAGGTCCTATATCACAAATGTAAGAATCCTCCTTTTACTTGTACATATGCTATGGATGGATGATGAATTTTGTGTATACTTATAATTCATGTTCTATCTTTTGTTCTTTATAATTTTGTGGAAGTTTTAGAGAGGATCAAGGCACTTGTTTGTATTGAGCACAACCATTTCCATACACGTCCCGTGAGGAGTGTGACTTTTGTTAGCCCCTTTTGAGCCTTCTTGTTTAAAGCTCATTTTGTGAGTTTCGAATGTTTGTTTTCTTCTTGAACCTTGAGTTTTGCTTAAATTGCTTTTCTTGCCGTAAAAGCTTGGAACATTCACTTTGGGTTGAGTTGGAATTTAGTTGGGGAGAACAGAAAAAGTCGAGAAAAGAATGAGAATCTTTCAAGCAAGTTTGTGAAAAAAGAGAAAATTGTGAAAATCTTTCAAGCAAGTTTGTGTATAAGAGGTGTGACCAAATGTTTGATGAAAAGAGAAAATAAAAAAAAGTATGCTTGCTTGAAGGAAAGAAAAAGAAAATAATTGTGTAAGGGAACTTGTGAGGGTTTGCATTTGAAATAATTTGGTGAATGAAGTGGTGATGTTGAAAATACTTGTATAGTGAGTGTTCTCGAGCATCGGCGATTTCATTTCAATGGCCTTATAAATGACCCTTTGTTGTAACCCGACCAAGCTACAACCCTTTAAGTCCTATGTGATCTTTAAATTTCATAATTTTGTTGTGAGCATTTAGATATTGTATGAATTGTGTAGTATTGCATTGTTTGTCATTTGAGTGAATTTTTGTCCCGCGCTTGCATGCACATTTTACTTCAATCCTTTTTCGAAGTGGAGTGTTAGAATGACATGTCATGAGATTTAGTTGTGTCTTGAAGCATTGTTTTAATTTGTTTTTAGAATCAAGTTCTTGTACATTGTCTATTGTGGGATTGTGTAACTTTTTGCCTTGTTGCACTTGTTTTGTATTTGAGCCGGATATTTTCACTTGGATTGAATTGGTTCATGAGCAAATCCTCATTTTTGTTTTGAGAGGCATACTTTGCTTGAGGACATGCAAATAAGTTAGTTGGGGAGAGTTGTTAGATCCCAATTATAGTATATATTTGATCTCTTATTAGTAGTATTTTTACTTGTTTTTATCTAATAGTGTATGAATTAGTAGTTGGATTTGCTTAGTTTCATTTTATTTTGGTCCAAGTGAATGGTGCTTATAATGTTGCTGTTAGTGTGCAGGATTGACACTAGTAGGAGCACCTTGGAAGAGATGAGAAATAGCTGGTAGAAGGAGTTGGAAATCAGAGCATTCGCCAGAAGAAGCTCAGCGAGTGCCAGCGAATGTTCGCCTGGCGAGTGCTGGCGAGCCACATCGAGTAATTCAAATTAAACTCCCAGACCAAAAGTGCATGAAATTCGCCTGGCAAGTGAAGCCAGCAAAGCTTCGCTACCATTCGCCAGGCGAAGGTGCTGGCGAAGATCTCTTGGCTATTCTCTTGGCTATTCCAGTAGCAAAGCTGCATAAAATTCGCCTGGCGAGTGAAGCCAGTGAATGTTCGCCTGGCGAAGGCACGATATCTCAGAGGGAGGTTTGCTTGCTGAAAGCACTTTGAAGTGCCTTGTTTCTTTTTGTTCGCCTGGCGAACGTCTCTGTTCGCCTGGAGAATGGGCACAAACAGAACTTCTTTTGTACTTTATATATTGCTTTATAGGGATTATAACTTACACTCTCTCTTGGTATCATCTTGTAACATAAGAACCTAGTTCTACAACTCCAAAAATCAATAGTTTTTCTTCCTTTTGCTCATTGTGTAATCAAGAGAAGTGGAATCACATCCTTTTTCGACTCTTCGACGGGGATGTTCTTTCATCTTCTCTATTTTCTTCTTGTTTAAGCTACCATGGAAATGAGTAGCTAAGTTCTTCATTTTGTCAAGGTTAGATGTAGGTGATCATTAGCTTTGTATGTATATGGAATGATCTTCATTTGTAAACTCTTTGATGATGAATATATGGTGAAAACCTTGCTTTATTTATAACTCTTTGTGTTGATTTATGATTGAAATATATTTTCCAACTCTTGACCTAGGTTTTCACCCATCTATTTTCTTAAGCTAGAAATAGTTTTGAATGTGGTTGTTCATGAAAATGTTAAACCTAAATGTTGTCATTTTGATATATTGTGTTAGAAATCAACAATGGATCAAAATGGGAAAAATCACAATGTGAGTTAGAAATAATCACATTGGGAGGATGTTGTGAATGTGTTTATCATCTAAAGGAGTTTATGTGTTTGTTGATCAAACATATACATGCAAAGTGATTGCCGAACCCTAACTTTGACAATCTTTCTTAAATCGTAAAACTAATCTTTTACCGCAATTTATTACTTTGTATGCATGATACCGTGACTAAAAACCAAACCCCTTTTGTTACTATAAAGTTAAGAACTTGACAACTGTCGAACGACAGTAATATCTCATATTCCCTGTGGAGACGATAACGAAAACTCGACACTCTATCACTGTTCTAACATGCGTCTTTGATGGGGCAAACCTGACAAAAAACATAAATCAAATCCTTCTCTTCACTGTACATGACAGTATCTTCAGAGAAGTGTCTGAACTCCAGCTTCCATTCCCAATTTCCATCGTTCCACCTGCCAAAATCTGCAACAGAACCTTTGGGGTTGGAACAAAAGCAGAAAAGGTTTGGAAATAACACCTTAAAAGGCTGAGAGTTTGACCAGTTTGAATGCCAAAAAGCCAGATTAGTACCACTTCCAAGAGTACATGACAGATTTTCAACAAACAAATCTAAGGACATAACAACATCGAAACTTAAATTCAGAATATCTCTCCACCATATAGAATCCATATTCTTTCCTTTCTCCCATTCATGCCTAGTTATTTGCAAACCTAAATCGTCTGATGCGTATCTGTGAATCAATAAATCCCTTCATAACGCCTTTTCCTCCGCCACGCACCTCCATTTCCATTTTATCAATAGAGACCTATTAAACGCTATTAAATCTTTAACACCAAGACCGCCTTTCTCTTTTGTCACACAAACTATCTTCTAGTCTATCCAGTGAATTTTCTTATTAGTAGCATTGCCTCCCCACAAGAATTCACTTTGGATCCTTCCTAACTCTTTTATCACCACTCCTGGAGCATTATAAAATGACAACGAGTATATAGGAACAAAATTAATGACTGAGTTTAAAAGAACAACTCTACCTCCCACCGACAGATGTTTACCTTTCCAACCCGCAAGTCTCCATTTAACTTGGTCAATCAATTCCACCCACATAGAATACTTTCTCGGGTTGTCTCCTATCTTAACCCCTAAAAACTTCATAGGTAGTTTCAAAATTTCACAATGAAGGAAAACCGACATAGCCTCCAAGAAATCAGATCCAGCATTGATACCTCCAATCCTACTTTTGGGAAAACTAATATTAAGACCTGAAACCATTTCAAAGCCTCTAAGGACTGCTTTTATACTCCCTAAATTATCCTAACTCGCCTCTCCAATAATAAGGGTTTCGTCTGCGAATTGGACTATGTTGAAAGAGACTGAATTGTTGACCTTAAAACCCAAGAATAACCCTTTACTAATAGCCTTCGACATAATCTTTATTAGCCCTTTCATGACCATAATAAACAAGAACGAAGACAAAGGATCCCCCTGCCTAAGCCCTTTGCCAAGAGAAAAATCACTTGTCACACTTCCGTTTACCAGAACAGACATAGACCCATTGAAGACTAGTTTCTCCATCCAAGCCTTCCATCTTCTACCAAAGTTCATATACTCAAACAAGAATCTTAGGTAATTCCTAGATACACAGTCGTATGCTCTTTAGAAGTCAATTTTCATAAACATACACTTCTGTTTCAATCTTTAAGCCAAATCCAACACTTTGTTCGCTACTATAACTCCATCCAGAATAAATCTACCTGGAATAAAAGCCGATTGTTCAACTGACACAATATTTCCCACAACTCTCTTTAAACAACATGCCAGAATTTTAGCTAGGATTTTCTGAAAGCAGTTCACAAGGAAGATAGGTCTATAGTGAGCTAAGCTTTGAGGGTTCTTTTTTTTTTCCTGCAAACAACATAATAAACGAAGTAGAAGCAACTTTAGTTAGAGAGGGATAAAAGAAGAACTCTTTTAAAAATTGGAGAACATCAGCTTTAATTGTTTCCCAACAAGATTTGAAGAAACTAAAGCTAAATCCGCCAGACCCCGGACTCTTACACCCTTACACTCCCAAACCGTAGCTCTAACTTCCTCCTCGAAGGCGTCTCTATTCAAAAGGTTTTGTCTTCCTTCGATAGTTTCTTCATTCCCACATCATCTAAGGCAGGTTTATCAAACAATGACTCTTCAAAATTCTCGACAAAAAAATCTTTGACTGCAGATTTAACCTCGACCACTTCTTCTACTTTGTCTCTACTAGTATTGACAAAAGAGATATTATTGCTTCTCCATCTTCCCTGAACCAACTTGTGGAAAAACTCTGTGTTTCTATCTCCTTCTTTTAACCAAGAAGCCTCAGCCTTCTGTCTAAGCATTGCCTCTTTAAGATTAAGCTGCTTCTATAGTTTTGTAGTTGCTTGCTTCCTACTCGTCACCATATCTTCAAAGTTGATGTAGACTAAAATACTGAATTTAGAGTCCAAGTCATTTAGGTCACTAACCGCCTCCTCCACCCTCAGGTCAATAATGCCAAAAACTTCACGCTTCCACATTTTGAGCTTGGATTTGAGCAAGTTCAGTTTTGTCTTAAGGACATAATCTCCTCTGTTCTTAACCTTAAAAGAGACCCAAGCTTCTTTCACAAAGTTCAAGAATTCAGGATTACTCAACCATCCATTGTTGAATCTAAAAGGTTTGGGACCCCAATCCGTATCATTTGCTTTGATAGAAACAAGGCAATGATCAGAAACGTCTCTATTTCCTATAATCTGGCCCAACAATTTCTAGTCATCAATCAAACTTTGAGATATCAAAAATCTGTCCAGCCTGCTCATAGATGTGCCCGAACTATTATTAATAGTCTGAGTTGCACCTAAGAGGGGGTGAATTAGGTTCTTTGAAATTTTCTGGTTTTATTGGATGAAGTTATTACTTTCTGTGAAATATGATGGGGTTATGAAAGCAGTAAAATGCAGCAATTAAAGAACACAGAGAAGTATCTAGGTTCCCTTCACACTTCGAAGGTACTCTAGTCCCCTTTCACACCGAAAGAGATTTCACTATAGTTAGACTGAGTGTACAACTTACTTTCTAACCTATAGGTAGATTAAAGGCTCTTAACACCTTTAAAATCTGAACATTAAGTGCAAGAAGAACAATCCTCTTCAATGCACACACTTGCTTTCAACAATCCTGAATAGCAAGGGGAATTAATACAATTTGATTTACAATGAGTTTGAAACTGTGTATACAAAGTATATCAATGCTGTGATTGATCTTCTCTTTCAATGATAATTTCCACAAACATTTAAGACTTTGTTGCTCAAGAATTTTCTTTCAAAAGATATGAAAATATGCAAAAAAATTCTTTATGAAAAGTGATTTGATTCAAGATGTGGAAAGATGAAAATATTGGTAAAGATTTTGAAAGAGGATGTTTTTGAAAATTGAAAGATTAGGTATTTATATTACACAAGCACCCCTTTGAAATATCATGCAAATCTTCAGAAAATATGATGAACAATTGCCATGATTCAATGGAAACAATTAATAGAAGAATGATTGAAGAGGTGCAATTTTTCAGAACAATTTTTCAAAAACGTTCAGTGAGGAATCGATTGCACATAAGGACCAATCGATTGCACCTTTAAAAAAAAGCACTTGAAATTCAAAGTTTGAACAAATCAATCGATTGCACCAAAGCAGCAATCGATTGCACACTAAAACAGTAGCAAAAATAAGAAGATTTTTCAAGCATGCAATCGATTGCACCAAGGAAGCAATCGATTGCACACAAAAACAGTAGCCAAAATGAAGTAAAATTTTGATCATGCAATCGATTGCTTCAAGAGTGCAATCGATTGCACTGGCAAAAACTTAGAAAAATCTTGTTTCAAAAAGCTTGCGAGAGTGTACAAAAGTAATGCACATGATTTTTATTGTTTGAGCAACTAGGACTTAAATACTTGATGAAGATTTTCATTATTCCTTCCAGTGAGATTGTTCTTCATATCAAGCCTTTATCCTGATGTCTCGAAGATATCTGAACATCTTTGCCTTCTTGTCAAGTGGTTTATCTTCATCAAAACATAAGTTGATCTTGAGAATCTTGATTTCACATTCTCCCCCTTTTTGATGATGACAAAACATTCTCTTTTGTTGCAATGTTCTTTCCGACAAGTTTCTCCTCCTGGGATATAGATCTCCCCCTCAATTTGTGAAGTGTTGAGAGAATCTGATTTTTTTTGGAGTAGCCTTGCATTTTGTTGCGGTTAGAATAGGATATCAAATTATTAATTAATTTGAATTGCATATTTAGTTCACAACCGGTCTTTGATTTATCCGAAGGAAAGGTCAAAGGAAGGAAAAACCTAATTTTGCATCGCAAACGCAATACGGGGAGAGATCTAGGTAAGGGGTTGGTTATGCTTAGGGAAGGTATTAACACCCTAAACTTCTGTAGTACTCTACAGGAACCTTTTGTTTAAAGTTTACTATTTTGCTTTAATTATTTGCTTAAGGGTATATGCTAAGGGTTAGAAGTGACAGAGAGACCTAAGGGTTAGTTCTAAGTTTACTCGTCAAGACTCGCATCTTGTGGCTACGTATCCGAGGTAGGGGATAAAATCAGAGTAATCGTAGTTCCCCTCTAAAGGGAGGTTAGAAACTTCTTGACTGTGGTCAAGGTTTCAATGGGAAATAAGCGTTCTTAAGGAAGCGCTTGCGTGGAGTTCGGTGACTCCTATTTATATGTTGTTGTTGCACCCTAAATTTGTCCTACCTTTACATAGTTTCTAGTGCCACTTTATTTTGAATGAATAAAATGGTACAATTGGCAAGAGACCGTGTGTAAGGAGTTGTGAGTGTGAGAGGTTGAGAGTTCGAATCCCACCTTCTTCATTTTTTGTTTTGTTTCTTTTATTTTTATTCTAACCTTTCTATTTTCATAAAAAAATAACAAAATAGTTTTTTTTATTATTTAATTATTATTTTTGTATTTTATTTAAGTTATTTTTTAAAAAATATTATTTTTTCACATTTTTTTTTCATATTATTCATAAAAACATCCAAAAATCATAAAATTAAAAATATTAGAAAAGATTTTATTCTTTTTATAATATTTTTAATGTTTAGTAAATAAATAGGGTTTTAAGTTTGTTTTAATTTGTTTAAATTTTAGTTAGTTTTGACTAATTCTTTAAGTTGGGCTTTAAAGTGGGCATTAGGGTAGAGTTAACCCTAATTTGTTACCTATATAAACATGAGTTGCATTTGAGAAAAAAGGGAGAAGGAGACAAAATAAAAAACGGCGGCCGTTCTCACAACTTATTAGAAGAAAGGAGGAACCCACGAACCCAGAAGGAGAAGAAAGGGACGGTTCTTCGAAGAAGAAGACGAAGCTTCCTTCGTTAATCATCATCATCGCGACTCAAAGAAACTTAAGCTCTCATCATTGTCCTCCTTCCGGAACTGCTTCAAATCCCATCTCAAGAATCCGTCGCCGTTACCGTAAGCTTTTCCTAACTTTTTAGATTTAGTTAATATTAAAATGAATTTTCTTAATTAAAACTCCTCTTGAACAAAATTCTTTTTTAGAGGTTAGTGCATTATTTTTAATTAAACAATTTTTAAAAAAAGAAATACAACAAAAGAAACATAAAGCTAATATTAAGACCTTTTATTGAACATTAAAGCTTTTTTTTGAACAAGATTTAAAACTCTTTTATTAAAGTTAAAACCTCTTTTAAAGTTTTTTTTCTTCCAAATTTAAAATCTTTTCTTAAAACTAAAACTTTTTTTCCAAATTTAAACCACTTTTTTAAAATTTAAATCTAAGTTTGTAAATTAAAACCATTATTTAGTTAAAGTTACTACAAACCTTTTTAAAAATCTATATATATATCTATATAAAACTTATATTAAAAACAATTTTTTATAACTTATAATTAGTTTATTTTTTTAATAACTTGAAATTATATTTTTTCTGATGACTAATAATTAAAAACATTTTAATAGCTTATAGTTAGTATTTCCTTTTTTTTATAATTTATAATTAGTAACAGTTTTTTATGATTTATAGTTAATTTAGTTTTTAATAAATTGTAATTAAAAAAAACATTTGGATTTCTAATTTATGACGTTCCTAACATTTTTTTTCTCAGTTGTATAGTTTATTGATCCTTTATTTTTTGCACTCCAATTTATAGTTGTAATTTACGCGAGGCAATCGTCGCTCTTATTTCATTATTATTCTTGCATGTTTCATGGATGAAATTTACGCGGAGCCATGGTCGCGGTTTATTTTATTTTGCATTTTTTGGGGATTTGTAATTTACGCGAGTGATCGTCGCGACACTTTCTTTACCGTTTTGTTTACTTTCCGCACTTTAATCTTTCCGTATAATAATTTACCGTATTTTGCGTTTAGCCGTTAGAATCCCTCCGAAGGAATTAGGTCTAGCCGTTTGACCGCCGAGTCAATAACCCTAATTTTTGACCGTTTCAAAAACCCTAATAGCCTAGGTGTCCCGCCGTGGACGAAAATGCCATTTACCTTAGCATTAGGTCAAAGAGGCGCCATACTCTGTTTAGGGTTTCCCGCCGTGGAATCCCTAATTTCAACCCTAAATTTTCAATTAACAAATTCAACATAGAAATAGGAGTTTCAAAGACTCCACGTAAGTGTGTCCTTAAGATACGTTTATTCCCCATTGAAACCTTGACCATAGTCAAGACGTTTCTAACCTCCCTTTCGAGGGGAACTACGATTACTCTTATTCCATCCCCCATCTAGGATACGTAGGCACAAGATGCGACGTCTTGCCGAGTAAACTTAAGACTAACCCTTAGGTCTTTAGGTCATTTTATTCCTTAGCTCAATATATATTCAAGTATATAATAAAATAAAAAAGACATACAATAAACAAAAGGTTCATGTAGAGTACTACAGAAGTTTAGGGTGCTAGTACCTTCCTTAAGCTTAACCAATCCCTTACCTAGGTCTCTCCCCGCATTGTGTTTACGATGCAAAAAAATAGGTTTTCCCTCTTTTGACCTTTTCCTTCGGATAAATCAAACAACGGTTGTGAATCAAGAATTGTGATTCAAACTAATTAATAGTTTAATAAAGAGAATTGAATTGAAAAAGGGTGAAATTAGGTATTCCACGGCGGGAAACCTAAAACAGAGTGCGGCGACTCCTTAACCTAATGCTACGGTGGAGTGTGATTTAGTCCACGGCGGGACGCCTAGGTAATTAGGGTTGTGAAATGGTCAAAAGAGAGGACTATTGACTCGGCGGTCAAACGGCTATAACTAATCCTTCAGAAGGACTTTACGGTAAATAATGCAAAATAATTAAACGACAGTATGAAATAGAGGAAAATATGAAAGAAGTAAAAAAAGTGCAAAACGACGATCACTCGCGTAAATTACAACCATAAAAATAATAACGGAATAAAGCGACGATAGCCTCACATAAATTATACAACCGAGAAACAACGGAAAATGATATAAGCGTTGTACAACTTTGATAGGACAATTAGCGGGCAACATTTAAATCGCAACTATAATCTAAATGTTAGCCGTATCTCAAGAAACAGGTGGAAATTAACTGAAGGCATGATAAAAGAGTTTAGTTTCACAAGTTAAAATTTTAGGAATTTTTTTTTTAGGTTTATAAATTAATATGTACAATAACTCAGGATTTTTAATCGAAAAAAGAAAAACATCAACAAAGTAATAACTAAATAGGTTTTAATTTTAAAAAAAAATTGCTATTAAGTTTTAAAAAAATGATTTTTAATTTTTAAGTTTTAAAGATAAGTTTTACTTTAAAAAAAAATTTAATTTAGAAAAAGTTTTTAATTCAATTTTTTTAACTTTAAGTTTTTGTAAAAAGACTTTAAAATAAGTTCTAAACTAAGTTTTAATAAAAATTAATTTTAAATTAAGCTTTTTTTTTAAACAAAATGGATTTTAACTTACAAACTTATGTTTTACATTTAAAGGTTTTAATTAATAAAAATGTTTTTAAAAGTGTTGTGATTAAAAAGATGGTTTTTAATTTTAAAAGTTTCTATTAAAATTGAACTAAATTATAAAAATTAGAAACATTTATGACAATCTAATAAATTATTAATTTATAAAATAAATGAAAAGCAAAAAAATACTATGAAATAAAGGGGAGGGGATACAGTTTCTCTTGCTGAACATTTTAGGGTATTTGGAAACCCATTTTCTTCTTCTTCGCGGCGGCGGCCACCATGGAGCTTTTTTCACTTTTCCTTTCTTCTTCTTTGCATGGCCGACTTCCCTTCTTTCGGTTTATAAAATCTGAAGAAAAAAAAAAGAACGTGAAACCCATCCAAATTGCTCACCTATTCTTCTACGGGTTTGAAGCGGTTGAAATCGATTGTGGTTCACGTTTGTTGTTTCGGCCGGTGATGTTAAGTTGAGGCTGTGGGTTTCGGTTGCCCGTTGGTAGTGATGGTGATTTGCTGTTGAAATCGATTGTGGTCCACGGTTCATTTGTTGTGACTTGTTAGGAAAAGTTGTTTATGGCGAAATCCATGGCTGAAATTTTGACTTGATTGTTGGCTTTTGGTTTGATCCGTTGGGGTTCTGAATTTTTGAGAAATATTGTCAAGGCTCTGTTTGGCAAAACCATTTTTTAGAAATAAGTGCTTTTTCCAAAAGCACTTATTTTCAGAATCACTTTTCTAAACAAAATCACTTTTTCTCTCTACTGGCTATAATTTAGAACAAATACTGCCGGATCCGGGCCGGAGTCGAGAAAATAAGTCGGGAGCTGGCTTTGATTTTGTCGTTGCCCTCCCAACATACCCGATGATGAATCTTTATTGAGGGTATCGGGGCCGAAAAAATCCATTTTTTCTAACCAATTAAAATTGTTTGCTTTGTTGGGGATTTTTCTTTGCAGGTCCGAAAAGTTGAGATCGAAGAATCAGCCAAGAAGACAGATTTAGAAAAAATAGGACCTTTCTTCAGAAATAATAATTTAATTTGTAATTATAATTCTTTTGTAATTTTGTAATAAATGTAATATTGTAATAATATAGAATTTAATTGAATAAATTCAAATTATTTTTCCAACCACATTTTTCCGATTAAATTTCCCATTACAGTCTCCGATTAAAATCTTCGAATAAAACCCCGACTAAAATCTCCAAATAAAACATAAACGAATAAACTCATTTAATTAAATCTATCCGGCTAAATTTCTTCGGATAAGCTCAAACAGCTAAAACCAATTAATGAACTTTATCCGATCAAGCTCCTCCGACTAAATTCGTCCAAATAAAATCATCTGCTTAAATTCATAAATTCGACTGATTTAATTTATCTGACTAAATTCATCCGGTTAAAACTCATCCAAATAAATTCACCTGACTAAATCCAACTTGTTCGATTACATTCAGATGACTAACTTGGACGGATAAGCAGAGAATTTCAGTTAAACGACAAATTGTTAGAACACAGATTGGTTTTTAATAATATCTCTATGTTTTGATGATAACTATTAGGAAATTTTGTATTTAAGAATTATATACTCTAAAATTTGCTTGAGAGGTTTTACTGCAAATAGTAAAGAAATTGATACTCCAGAAGCAAATCTGAATTGAATGCAAGAAATTAATTAGACTCTGAAGCGCCAGATGCACTCATTAGAAGACTCTGATTGCTGCTAACAGAAGATCCTGAGCGTAGCCTCCAGAAGGATCTAAGACAAGAAGCTCCAGAAGATTCTGAAGCAGAAGCTCCAGAAGAATCTGAAGCAAGCAGAAGCATCTGAAGCAAGCAGAAGCATCTGAAGCAAGTCAGAAGCATCTGAAGCAAAGAAGAATTTTGTATGAAGAGTTTTTTCAAAGCATAGATTCTACAAAAGTTTCTGAAAGTACTAAAGCTGCCAGTACTGAAGTTCTGTTCCAAATATGCTCTGATATTTAACATGCTGAAAGCACACATGCTGCAGAAGACTCTGATCCAGCAAAGTTCTGATCATCATTAGAAGACTCTGACCCAATCAGACTCTGATGAACTTGCTGAAAACTGAAGAAGAAATATTCAAAGATTATATCCGTTGGAGTAAATCAAACGTCTCTTTCCTTATTTATGCTAGACACAAGAACACAGACAAAAAGGATTTTTCTGTGCTTTCTTCTTCTAGGAAAGGTCACTTGATGTGAAGACAAAAAGGCTCAGACCTTTTGGGACACTCTTCTTAACGTGCAGCTCCCTTGGATCAGCTGCCTATAAAAGCAAGTCTCCACCAAATTCTTCAGTTAGACATTTTTGCTGAAAAGTAATTGAAACATTCAAAGCTCTCATACTTTCATATTCTTCTTAGAATTATTTTCATTGTACTTAAACTTAATAGAAATATCACTATTGTGATTAAAGCTTTTTAGAAGCATTCTTACTCTTGTATTAGATTTACATTGATTGTAAAGGATTTCCTTAAGAGGATTCAGTTGGAATCAGTAGCTCTTGAGAAGACTAAGAACAGTTGTTCTTAGGTGTTACTATTGTAATCTGTTTGATTAAATAGTGGATTAAGTCCTTGTTGAGAAAGGCAAATCACTCTAGGAAGGGTGGACTGGAGTAGTTGAGTTCAACGAACCAGGATAAAAATACTTGTGTTTTAAGTCTAAGATATAATCTTTCATACTTATTCAACCCCCATTCTAAGTATTATCTCACCTTCACAAAATGAATGGTCTTCCGTATTGAAAATTCAAACCACATCTCGACTACTCTAACCCGGTAACCTGAATCAGCTCAACTAACAATCATGATCAAAACACCAGATATTCATTATAATTTCAAACGCGCACTGAAATCACACCGTTCCTTTAAAATCGACTGTTGACCAGCAGAAAGCAGGAAAACGTGAGTCTGGCAAAATAAATTCCTCAGAGCATATTCTCGCACCGGCTTAACCCGAATCCACTGATATTTCAACACATTCATCTCCATATGGTTTAGGAATCAAAAAACATTTTTGAAGTCCAACTGACGACTAAATCTCGGCTCTTGAATAAGATATGTTATGTCACGAGAAATCTGACGTCAAAACCACCATAAAATTTAGCTCATCCTAAAATAAATCACATGACTCGGAGATGGAAGCCCCAACCACTTGAAGAACTCCTGATGACGACTCAGTTTCACGAATTGTCAGAAGGCTGCAAATTAATGACCCTTTTTGCCCTTCATCAATTAAATCGCCCACAATATGATTTTTCCTTTAAAACCAACAGACTGAGCAAACTGGTTAGCAGTTAGTTATAATGCAATGCAAAATGAGATGGAATGCGAGATGAACCTAATAATCTCAGGGTAAAATTTGGGGTATTACACATTTTTACCTTAAAGATCAAGGAAAGAAAACAAGAAAAGAAAGAGTAACACCCTTCTCCCCTTTTGACATTATCAAAAAGAAGGGAAAGACGGATAACAGAAAACATATATATAGACAAGAGACAATAATTCAAGTATCATAACATAGATTGAAAAAGCAAAGTACAATAACTAAGAGAAAGTGCAGAATACAAAAGTACATAAAAAATGCCGAATTAAAAGGTACATAGATATGAAAGATGAACATAAAAACATGTAAACAACTTAGGAAAGGTCCATGTTGGGGTCAAATGTCTGTTGGTTTGGAAAAGATTGCTGGAGTGGTGATGGACGGGATGGGGGAATAGCCGGGTTTGATGGATCATATGGTGGAATGTAATTGTGCGAGTAGAGATATGAGAACTGTTGATTAACTGCCTCTTGAAAGTTGTTGATCCTAGTGGTGGTTGACTCATTAATGGCATTGTATTGATTGTTGATTGAAGTGTTGAGATTTCCAAATTGTTGAGCCATGTAGTCCATACGTTCTTGGTTACTAGGGCCATGTTGAGTAGGTGGAGGAGGAACATCATCATAGTCTTCATTCTATTGCTCATTTCCGTCATTTCCAGCCATACCTTCACCAAGGCAAACAATTGTCTTTGCTTTCGGGTCATACTTGACGCCCACCTTGAGTCCATATTTTTGATGGAGATTTTGTTGGCATTTGAGTCCATGAGACACATCAAAGCCTTCGAGATCCACTTCAAAATGCTCTAGAATCTTGGTAATAAACCATGCATACAGCAAAAATTTTGATTTTGCGTTGAAGGACATCATATGAACCAAAATTAAGTAAGCCCAACTCACATTAATGCCTTTCTTAAGTGCATACAGAATCTGCATTTCCAAGTCAGTGACAATGCAATGGTTTCCAGCCCTTGGAAACATAATGTAGACCATAAAGTAATGAAAAAACCTATCATCAATATTGAAGATACATGCCGACCAAGAGGTTCGAGAGGGTTCCATGCCGCCTAATAATTTGACACGTTTGGCATGAAATTCTGCTTCTGACATTCTGTCGAGGCTCCAATAAAATTCTCTTTTGTTGTACGCTTCCCACACTTCATCGTCTTCATCATAGAGTCTCCCACCGGTACTTGGAATGTTCAGGATTCTTCCAATGATTTTTTGAGTTAAGGAACATTCTCTTGCCTCTAACATACGTGATGATTTTTCCTTCTTCCATGCGTAAATTGCTATAAAACAACCTTACTAAATCTGGATAATATGGCTCAGATGAGGAGATCAAGGACTCCAAGCCACATGCAATTAGTGAATTTTGAAAGGAGACACATTCTTCAGGAAAAGATGAGAGAATACCGTATTTGGGTGTTTGGACCACCTTTTTCTGAAAGTACTTGGTAAATCTCTCTTGTTATTCATCGGTGAGATTTTAAAGAAAGAGTGGAGTCTCCGAGGATGATGATACTGGAGCCTCGCCTTTGCTTTAAGCAGAGATTTTCCTTTTTTGAACGAGAAGCCATGAGAGATGATGAAAAGTTATGGCTTTAGGGTTTTTGAGGAAGAGTGAAATTTGTAGAGTTTAGGTTTTGGGGGAGATGATGAAGTTGGTTATGAGAAGTTGGTTGAGATGTAGTGGGGTTTTATAATGATTGTGAGAAGAGAGAATATGTAGGGATAGTTAATGATAATTAATGTGGAAGTTGAGTAGTTGATGATTATTGATGATTAAAGACTTTGGAAACTATGAGAGTTGATGGTCAAAGTCTTGAAACTAGGGCTAAGGGGTAAAGACAACATTCAATGATCATAGGTATAGTTGGTAGGGTAGTTGGAAGGATTAAAGACCCATGGACCACTTAAAAAATATGAAAGAATTGAATTCACAGTAGGTGCAATCGATTGGCACTGTGGTGTAATCGATTGCTCTATAAAACAGAAGCGAAATAAATCATAAGTTACAGGGTGCAATTGATTGGCACTAGGGTGCAATCGATTGCATGCTTAAAAAATTTAATATTTTTAGAATACTTACAGTGAGCAATCGATTGACACTGAGGTGCAATCGATTGCAAGCAGTGAAAAGTGGAAAAATTCAAAAGATATACCTGTGCATTGTACCATAGTTGATGATCTTTCAAGATTAAACATCATTTTCCTCCAAAATTCCAAGTTCTCTCCGAATTTTGAAGAAAGGTTCCTTTGCCAAATTCTTCGCAAAAATTCTTCAAATAAAGCGTTCTAGAACTCTCCACCATGGTCACTTCTAATGGAGAAAGTTGAAAGTGACTTCTCATTCTGAATTTGTTTTGCATACTTCTTGAATGCCTTGAAAGCTTCACTTTTCTGCACTAAGAAGAAAATCCATGTATATCTAGAGAAGTCATCAACAATTACTAATGCATAAACATTACCTCCAAAACTTTTTGTTCTTGATGGTCCAAAGAAATCCATGTGTAGCAATTGTAGTGGCCTTGTTGTGGACACCACATTCTTGGATATGAAATTTGATTTGGTTTGTTTCCCTTTTTGGCAAGTGCCGCACAATCTATCTTTGATGAATTTGATCTTTGGAAGACCAACAACTAAGTCATGTTTGATCAATTTTTTCAAATGCTCCATACGAATATGAACAAACCTTTTGTTCCATAACCAAGATTTGTTGTTGTTCGCCATAAGACACTTAACCTTCAAAGCCATGTTATCAAGGGAAATCATAAAAATGCTATTAATTCTATTACCTTTTAACATTACCTCATGAGTGACTTCATTTTCTATCAAACATTCATCTTTGGTGAAGTTGATTCTGAAACCTTTGTCACAAAGTTGGCTAATGCTAAGTAGGTTATGCTTTAGGCCTTCTACATATATGACATCTTCTATGGTTGTGAAAGGTGGTGCACCAATGCTGCCTATACCAATGATCTTTCCTTTGTTGTTATCACCATAGGTTACAAATCCTTTGGCCTTAAGCGTTAGATGTGAAAATTTGGTAAGGTCACCTGTCATATGCCTTGAACACGCACTATCAAGATACCACTGATATGAAGAGGTCTTCAAGCATACCTTATTGTCTTCATCGTCAGAGTGATGTGAGGCTATCAAATCTAGATTTACGCTTTGATCACTACCTGAGTCTGATGAGGAACTTATCTCATTATTCTCCCATGCCACATAGGCCTTATTTTTCTTGAAACCCTTTTTTCTTTTATAGGAATTGTTCTTGGAGAGTTTATGACAGTTTGGTTTGATGTGTCCTTGTTTTCCACATTCATAGCATTTGACATCTTGTGTGGATGTTGACGCCTCCTTTTCTTTGTTCTTTGAAAACTTCTTCCTCTTGATATAGTCATAATTTCCAACATTATTCTTAGAACCAAAATATTTTCCTAACCTTTTTACAAGAAGTATGAAGTTTTCATCTTCAACCGGATCGTCTTCCTTTTCCATTTCTTTGGAATCAACTTTTAATGCGATGCTTTTAGATTTCTTTTCTTGATTCTCATGTTTTTCTAATCGCCCAAGTTCCGTCTCATATTCTTGAAGTTTTCCAAATAATGTAGCGAATGTCATCGTGGATAGACTTTTCTTTTCAGAAACTACTGTCACCTTGGGTTGCCATTCTCTGGACAAAGATCTAAGCACTTTAAGATTTAATTCATCGTTAGTTAATGTCTTACCAAGTGCTCTTAGATGATTTGTCAAGTGTACAAATCTTTTCTGCAAATCAAGAATTGATTCTCCTGGTTGCATTCTGAATAACTCGTATTCCTGACTCAACATATTCAATCTCAATCTTTTGACTTCAGCGACTTCTTTATGAGTTTCCACTAAAGTATCCCAGATTTCCTTTGTTGATGTACATGTTGAGATGCGAAAGAATTCGTCCATGCTTAGTGCACTTTGTAGAAGATTAATTTCTTTTTTGTCATAGAGAACCTTTTTCTTATCATTGTCATCCTATGAACCTTTAGGCTTTGTTGATCTAACACCATTAACAACCGTTGAAGGAATGAAGGGGCCATTTTAGACAACATCCCATATTCCATCTCCTTATGCTTCTAAGTGAGCCTTCATGCGAATCTTCCAGAATTCAAAGTATTCACCACAAAACAGTGGAGGCTTGTTGCTACTAGCACCGTCTTTAAACACACCTTTGTTGTTTGCGGAAGCCATTCTGAATCAATTAGGAACAGGTTACCTAACACCTGCTCTAATGCCAATTGATAGTCTAAGTTGCACCTAAGAGGGGTTGAATTAGGTTCTTTGAAATTTTCTAGTTTTATCGAATGAAGTTATTACTTTCTGTGAAATATGATGGGGTTATGAAAGCAGTAAAGTGCAGCAAGTAAAGAAAACAAAGAAGTATCCTGGTTCCCTTCATACTCCGAAGGTACTCTAGTCCCCTTTCACACTGAAAGAGATTTCACTATAGTTAGACTGAGTGTATAACTCACTTTCTAACCTATAGGTAGATTAAATGCTCTTAACACCTTTAAAATCTGAACACTAAGTGCAAGAAGAACCATCCTCTTCAATGCACACACTTGGTTTCAACAATCCTGAATAGCAAGGGGAATTAATACAATTTGATTTACAATGAGTTTGAAACTGTGTATACAAAGTATATCAATGCTATGATTGATCTTCTCTTTCAATGATAATTTCCACAAAGATTTAAGACTTTGTTGCTCAATAATTTTCTTTCAAAAGATATGAAAATATGCAAAAAATTCTTTATGAAAAGTCATTTGATTCAAGATGTGGAAAGATGAAAATATTGGTAAAGATTTTGAAAGAGGATGTTTTTGAAAATTGAAAGATTAGGTATTTATATTACACAAGCACCCCTTTGAAATATCATGCAAATCTTCAGAAAATATGATGAACAATTGACATGATTCAATGGAAACAATTAATAGAAGAATGGTTGAAGAGGTGCAATTTTTCAGAACAATTTTTCAAAAACGTTCAGTGAGCAATCGATTGCACATAAGGACCAATCGATTGCACCTTCACAAAAAGCACTTGAAATTCAAATTTTGAACAGATCAATCGATTGCACCAAAGCAGCAATCGATTGCATACTAAAACAGTAGCAAAAATAAGAAGATTTTTTAGGCATGCTGTTGCGGTGGAAATAGGATATCAAACTATTAATTAGTTTGAATCACAATTCTTAATTCACAACCGCTCTTTGATTTATTCGAAGGAAAAGGTCAAAAGAGGGAAAACTTATTTTTGCATCGTAAACACAATGCGGGGAGAGATCTAGGTAAGGGGTTGGTTAAGCTTAGGGAAGGTACTAGCACCCTAAACTTCTGTAGTACTCTACAGGAACCTTTTGTTTATTGTATGCTATTTTTATTTTATTATCTTAATATATATTGAGCTAAAGGATAGAGTGACCTAAAGACCTAAGGGTTAGTCCTAAGTTTACTCGGCAAGACATCGCATCTTGTGCCTACGTATCCTGGATAGGGAATGGAATCAGAGTAATCGTAGTTCCCCTCGAAAGGGAGGTTAGAAACGTCTTGACTGTGGTCAAGGTTTCAATGGGGAATAAACGTATCTTAAGGACACGCTTACGTGGAGTCTTTGAAACTCCTATTTCTACGTTGAATTTGTTAATTAAAAATTTAGGGTTGAAATTAGGGATTCCACGGCGGGAAACCCTAAAACAGAGTACGGCGACTCTTTGACCTAAAACTAGGGTAAAGGGTATTTTTGTCCACGGCGGGACACGTAGGCTAAACAGGGTTTGAAATGGTCCAAAGGGTTAAGACTATTGACTCGGCGGTCAAACGGCTAGACCTAATTCCTTCGGAGGGATTCTAACGGTAAAAACATGCAAAATACGACAAATTACTATTCGGCAGAATTAAAGTGCGGAAAAATAAAGAAAGCGGTAAAAAAAGCATCGCGACGATCACTCGCGTAAATTACAAATCCCCTAAAAAGAAAGATAAAATAAAACCGCAATCATGGCCTCGCGTAAATTACATCCATGGAACAAAATACAAATATGATAATGAAATATTTAACTAATGATAAATGAAGTTAAACTCAATCAACTGGAAAAAAAAATCGGAGAATGTTAATAGGATTAGACAGAAATAAAGCGGATAATGAGATAGTGAAGAGAAAGCTGCTAATTTGATATTGTTTTATTTCTTAAAAAAAAAGATTTCGATTTTAACTATGAAAAAAATGATTTTTGTCTTAATTAAAAAGAAAGAATTTTTGTTTTAAATTTAAAAAAGGTTTAATTTTACTATATAAAAAAAAAGAGTTTAATTGTCAAATGTTCAAAAAAGTGTCTTAGTTTTAATTTAAAAAATGTTTTAATTTTAATTTTAAAATGATTCAATTTTAATTTTAAAAAAAAGAAGTTTTAGTTTTAATAAAAAGAGAGGCTTAGTTTAATTTTAATCTTAGTTTTAAAAAAAGATTTAGTTTTTTTTTTAAAAGAATTTAATTCTAATTTTAAAAAATTGTTCTAGCCTAAATATTAAAAAAAGGTTTTGTGTTAAAAAAAAGAGTTGATTAGAAAAAATTTAATTTAAAAAGATTAGTATTAATTTTCAAAAAATGTTAATTTTTTGCTTAAAAGAAAAAAAAGGTTAATTAACTTACGCTAATTAAAAAAATAGTCTAAAACAAGTTTGTCTTTTACTAAAAAACTGTTTTTTTTTTTGAGTTTTTGTTTTATTTTAAAGAAGAGAACTGTGAAAGTTAATAAAAATATGTTTTTAATTAATACCTATTCTCTTAATTATCTAAATAATTACTTACTAAACTCAGAATTTTAAAACGCTTCTCAATTTTAAAAGTTTTCTAATTATGAGTTAATGAAACATGATTAACTAAAGTTATAACCTATCTACAAAACTAAAACCACTTAATTTTTTTACTATTAATAATAATTAAAGAAATTTAAAACAGAAAAAGAAAAGAAAATAGAAAAAATAAAAAAAGAATGACAAAAAAGAGACACGGAAATAAAAAGGAGAGACAGTTGTCCGCTGATGGAACCGTGGGGTTTCATTTTCCCCTTTCTTTTTCTTGATGCATGTCTCAATCTTCTTCCTGAAACACAAATCACCAAACAAAAACCATGAGATTTCATAAACTCATACCTTTCGGCCGATTGGCGGTGATGAAATTTGATGGAGGTATTGATGCTCATCCTCTGGCGATGATGAAGCTATCTTCTCTCTTCTGATAAATTGTGAGAACGGCCGCCGTTTTTCTCTTTTGTCTCCTTCATTTTTTTATCAAATGCAACTCATGTTTATATAAGTAACAAATTAGGGTTAACTCTAACCTAATGCCCACTTTAAAGCTCAACTTAAATAATTAGTCAAAGCAAAAAAACAAACTAAAACAAACTTAAAAGAATAAAATCTTTTCTAATATTTTTAATTTTATGATTTTTGGATGTTTTTATGAATAATATGGAAAAAAGTGAAAAAACAATATTTTTTAAAAAATAATTTAAATAAAATACAAAAATAATAATTAAATAATAAAAAAACTATTTTTGTTATTTTTTTTAATGAAAATAGAAAAGTTAGAATAAAAATAAAAGAAACAAAACAAAAAGTGAAGAAGGTGGGATTCGAACTCTCAACCTCTCACACTCACAACTCCTTACACAGGGTCTCTTGCCAATTGTGCTATTTTATTCATTCAAAATAAAGTGGCACTAGAAACCCTGTAAACTAAAAGAGCGCGTCATATGATATTTTCTTGCAACAATCAAACAACTGCACAACCCGTTAATGGTTAGTTTAAACGCAATGCAAAATGAAATGGGATGCAAGATGAAACGACTAATCTTAGGGCAAAATTTGGGGTATTACAGTTGCCCCTATTTAAATAGCTTCACCGGATGATTTGAGCGACGAAGGCTCGAGAAAACATGGTGGAGGGATTTAAATATAGATAACCGCAAATTTTGCCCTTAGATGCAGTGATATGCAATGCTATGGACAAAACGAAAATAAACTATAATGTTGACAATGCCATGAATTTAGTATGGTGCGTATGATAGAATGGTAAATGCAGAGATGCGGACGACACAACGACATAGGGGGCAAACGCGACGAACGAACCACACTAGGAATACGACGCACTGGGTGACAACACGACACTGGGGAATTCTAAAGTGATAGTCAACTGGTGCGAGTACGACCAATTATCACTTTAGGAAAAGGAATGGTAAGAGCGGGATCCTCAATGGAGATGGCATCGGTGAGACGACCTCCACTGGGGGAATTTAAGAGTAATCATCAACAGGTTCAGGTGTGACTGGCTGATACTCTAGAGTAAGAAAATAAAACTGGATCTGCACGACTGTAGGATCGATTAACAAGATGCTGGAGCATTGAGCAAAGAATAACATCCGAGTTTCTGTAAACTTTCTCTCGTGACAGGATCAAACGGAATTTAGGAATCCGTAGAAAATATACAGGGTAAAACCGGCTGTATGCCAAAATAAATGGTCTTAAATGGGAAACACCCTGACAAGCTTTCTCGAGAGAGAACTGCCACTTATCGTTGGAAGGGACTTATATGCCAAACTGGATAAGCTCTCAAATAAAGAGACTGCTGCTTATCTGTGGATAATAGATTGATTGATAATATAAACTTCTTCACGTCTCAAGTCTGTGCTCCCTGGACATGATTCAGTTTCTTCTTTTTCTAAAGGATAAAATAAACGTCTTCATAATTCGAGATCGGTGCTCTCCCGAATATGATTCAGATCCTTCTTTTACTAAAGGTTAAACGAACTTCTTCATACTTCAAGATCTATGCTCTCCTGAATGTGATTCCGCTCCTTCTTTTACTAAAGGGTAAACGAATTTCTTCATACTTCAAGATCTGTGCTCTCCTGAATATGATTCCGCTCCTTCTTTTACTAAAGGGTAAACAAACTTCTTCATACTTCAAGATCTGTGCTCTCCTGAATATGATTCCGCTCCTTCTTTTACTAAAGGGTAAACTGAACTTCCTCATACTTCAAGATTCACACTCTCCTGAATATGATTCTGCTCCTTCTTTTACTAAAGGGTAAACTGAACTTCCTCATACTTCAAGATTCACACTCTCCTGAATATGATTCCGCTCAAACCTCCCCTTTCTTCAAAATGATACGGGAAATGGAAACCAAACTGCTCGCTGGAGATGGCCATTTGCTGCAAGTCATAATGAAGATAGGATAGGCTTCTCGGGCGAGAAATGCCGCTTATTTGCAAGAGTGGCAATAATAAGCTTCTCGAGTGAGAACTGCTTGTAGAGGTGGTAACAGGTAATGTAAATTGTAAAGAAAGTTGTGATGATGGCAAACATCTAGATCACTGAGTGATAGCAGGTAACATAAATTGTAAAGAAGGTCGTGATGATGGCAAACATCTAGATCACTGTAATGTAAATTGTCAAGAATGTTGTGATGATGGCAAACATCTATATCACTGTAATGTAATAATGAGCTTCTTGTATGAGAAGATCAATTGTAGAGTGTATTGTAAAGTGTAAGGTAGGTGATAAACTCCTCGGCTGGGAACTGTTGCTTGTCTATTGTGCAATGTAGTGATAAGCTTCTCAGGCGAGAACTGTCGCATATCTGCAAAGGATTGTAAATGCTTTTCTTGAGAGATAGTGCAAAATAAATGGACGTCCAGGTAGGTTCAGTGACCGACGGGACTGAAGTTCGATCTAGAATTAGGCTAGAAAGAACGGACAAACAAAACTCCATTAAGGAAACGGACTCGAATGGGGACTACCTTATCCTAACGCGGAAAGGTAACGGAAATAACCATCGTCCACGAGGGTTAAACTCTGTGGGGAAACTGGAAACAAGTAGGTATTTTATGCGTAGGGCTGACGATCTACATGGAGAGAGCGGACAAACCCAGTTACTCGGCGGTAACGACAAGGATGACGACAAATAGCAAGCATGCAAATGCGTATGCGTATGCCAAAGTGTATACGAATGTGTATGTTCATGTGTATGACAATGAAATGAAAATGAGTATGTAATGCTCATGCTGACAAAACAGATGAGAGAGGAGACATGAGATGAAATAAACATCTCGACAGGAATACCCAGTGACCTCTGCAATAGTACATCTATTAAAGGATAGGAATAGTTGATGGTAAGACCGAATCTGGCTTCAAAGTTAAAATTTCCCTGGGGAGAAAATCTCATGACTTCCACATGGGGATGCGATACGACTTCACCGGAGAGTATGATGCCCTGACTTCAACTGGGGATTCATGACCTCCGCATGGGGATAAGATGTCATGACTTTACGTGAGGGATTGCTATCATGAACCATAATCAGCTCAAGAACTCTTGGATCATATACTTTCGGGGATAAAATAAATATCCGCTGTATGGGGAAGGTGTGGAGCTAGACAGCTTCATGGAGATAGTGTAACAACTTCCTGGGAAAAGTACCTCGGCTCCCTAGGGAAAAGGTATATCCGACTGGGGATAAGATATATCAAACTTCCCTGCGGAGAGTTCATCAGACTTACTGAGGAGAAATCAACAGACATTCCTGAGGACAGTATCTTGACTTCTTGGGGGAAACATGGCAATCTCCTGGGGAAAAATTCCTGAGGAAGGTAAGGCAGTTCACTGAGGAATAGATAATTCCGCTGAGAATGGGGTTCAAGAACATATATCACTTGGAGAATACCAGGGATATCTCTGCAGTCTTGAGGGTCACTGGTGATTTATCGGATGGATCCCAAAAGTGGTGTCAGCTTAAAGTCTCGCTGGGGACTGTCACTCGGAAGATGTTGGTATGATCTCTGTAGTCTGGAGATTACCGACTTGGTCCAAAGTCTTGTCAGCTTATAGTCTCGCTGGGGACTGTGTCGGCTTAAAGTCTCTCTGGGGACTGTGTCAGCTTAAAGTCTCACTGGGGACTGTGTTGAGGCAATGATTAAGACTTAAATTCTTCCACGATGAGATTTACTGGGGAATGAAGACCGCCAGGAGTGAAATCCATCGAGTGCATGAAGAATGTCGTAGAAATGAAGCTAACTTTGCTCTCAATAGACTTGGTAGTAGTTGCCATTTTGAAAATAACATGCCCCAGAGTACCTGCTTCGTAAGGAAAAGTCAGCCCAAGAGGATTTTACAGAGAAACATGGAGTTCAATTTGCCCCACTATTTCAAACTCTTGGAGAGATCTGTCAGATCTCGACATAACTGGCTCAGATCGACGGTGTCATGACTGAGTCTTCAAGAAGTAGTTCTCAAGAAAGTCAGGCTTGCATCAATAAATGACTTGGAAGCCAACCGCCCCTGCTTAGCAGGATCTTCAAGCTTTGTTGTCGCCATCTATATGTAAGTTTCTAAGATATCAGGCAAAATCAACACACGTGAAATGCTAATTCTGAAACTATCAATGCAACGATATATTTGTCTTGAAATTTTTGTTTTTGTTTTGAAAAAGATATCGCAATAACTTGTGACTGAAATCACTAGTTAGGATATAAGTTTAATTTATAATGCCAACATGAATTTTTGAGCATAGCTCGTAGGAGTCAGGAAACGCTATCTCGTCGAGTATGCTTTCAAGAGAATTCCTACTTCAATTAGGTCTTTTAATGGTTATATCGTGGCTTGGTGCACGGTTTAGGAAACAAAGGATAAAGGCCCAAAGTTATTTGTACCCACCCATTCTTCGTGATGTTCTCCAATCCTATATTCAGTTAACTAGACACGAGCACTCTTATCTCAATCGGATTTTACATAGTTGAGAACTTATTGAGGCGTTGGACAATGGCAGTCACTCACCTATCTCTATTGGTGTTTTATCACACGACCTTGTTCTTTATTGGGGATTCTTTATTGTAATCCCTTATTTTTATTATATTTTTTTCATTCCCTAACTTTTGCTTGGACGACGTCCTTTGGATTTTTGACTTTGGAGTCCAGCGGGATGCCCCAGTTTTGTCTAAGTCTCCTTCATAGGTTTTGACTTAGCGGGCTACACTTTTTTTTTGTTGAATAAGTCGTGTGACTCATTTGAAAGGCTTGTGACTGCCCACTCTTTTAGTAATAGAGGGGTAGTCATTGACTTCTAAACTTCCTAAGATGTAAGGGATAGGTTCTGAAGGTTCGCTCCTCCTTTTTGAGAGTCAGAGCGCTCGATCAATTTAACTGAAAAACTACCCTGTCCCAGGTTAAGATGAGGGTTTTAATTTGGAAAAGAAGAAAACTCCTACTTCATGGCTCAAAGGGGTTAAAGAGGGATTATCTGCCTTATATCTCCTGTGTTTAGGATTTGAAACAATGCCTTACATCATCAGCAGGTTTCAATCGGAAGCATACGACAAGAGATTTGATGTTTTGGTTCATCATCCTCCTCCCTATTCTCTATCAACACGAGAGATCGGGTAAAGTTGGCATTATAGTTTATGGAAAAAATATTTTTAATGAGTGAAACGAATGGATTTATTCCAGACAAATATGCATTGCATTAATTATCCCAAAATAAACAAGTTCGTACATGCTAATTATGCTTAATCAAAGAAAATAAACATATAAATAATCAAAATGTAATGTCTCAGAGTCCTTCAAGATGTGTTTATGAAGTCTTCGCGTCTGAGACCGGCATGGTAGTGGTTTCCTCTGGCGGAGCCTCACTGGAAGGAGTCGTCTTGCTTGCCCCAACTACGTCTGTCATTACTTTATTATCGGTCTACAAATCTTCACTCAGAATAACTCTCCCAGATTCTCTGTTGATCGGGGTCGCATCATCTTGAGGATTGCTGAAATGAAAAGGACTAGGCATCTGAAGAACTACCGGCTTCGGCTGATTCACCGTATGCGTCACTGGCTGAGATATGTTGAAAACAGGCTTTGCAGAGTTTGATTCTGGCCCCTGGGATGCCCTGAGAGGAGTCTTTACTTTCGGTTGAGGATCATCAAAAGACAGGACCTTCTTTTCTAGCAAATCTCTGACAATATTCTTAAGCACGTAATATCCTTCCAAACCGTGACCAGGCGCACCCTCATGAAATAAACAATGAGCAGCGGCGTTGTAATTGACAGGCACCGGATTGGGAGGTGGATCCAAAGTTCGGGTAACAACCAGACCTTGTTGCACTGAGAAAGGATACAACTCAGTGAACGTTATTGGGATCGGAGGACAAGGCTTGTATGGTCTTCTATTTTGACAAGGTATCATCTCCTCTGACGATTGGCACACAGGAGCGTTAGGCACTTGTTGACAGTTGACAGGAGCTTGTGCAGGCTGATAAATAGGAGGTTGTTGATAAACCGGATGCTGATAGACCGGAGCCGGTTGCACAGTCTGATATGTAGGAAATTGCTGACTAAAAGGAGGTGCAATAGTAGCTACATATGGTTGTGGAGCATACTGAAATGGATAACCTTGAACATACTTCTGCAGAGGTTGCCTAGGTTGATGAGTAGCCATCGAGCGATTGCTCGGAGTTTTGCACTTCGGAGGAGTAACTCGTCGAACTGGTTGAGCAACAGTAGGATTCACTGAACTGGATTGACGATTCTGAGGAGGTATGTTCTCGACAGTAACAGCTGGTTGAGGATCCACCACAAAATCGGTGATTTCAGAAACAACGGTAGGTTGACTATCCATCTTCACCTTAAGGGCTTGCAACATCTCCATAATCTGCCCCACACTTCCTCGAAGATCTTCGAGTTCATGGCTGACACGGTCGATCTCTTGAGCTCGTTCTTCCATCCTTTTTCGAGTTTGAGCTCTAGTGTTGTACCGATGCGGAGGACCCAGGGTGACAAAACTGGAAGGTGATAGGACCGAGAGTAAGAAACCGGGAGACACATGAAATGCTAAATGCAAAGTGAGAACGAAAGGATTTCATGGAATTCAAATATTTACGAATATTACGGAATATCAAAACTTTATTTGTTAATTTCAAAATGGATTACAAATAATATTCTTAGAGAAGTCTTGGCATAATAGCTAAATAAAAGCTGATAATGACCCTAAGGAAGCTTCCTGTTTTGCTCCTTACTCTGCTATTCTAGCTAGGCCTTTTTTGAGAATGAGCCTATCTTCAAAAGGTAAATCGAGAGTTAGAGGAAAATAAATCCTTCATCAAAACCAAGCAAGGGTACGTTGGAAAAGTCTTCACAATTATTAGTGATCATATTGCCCTTGATATCGGATAACTTTGAGCATATGGCTTTAGCAACGATCTTGTCGTTTAGGGTCCCTCTCCAAGAAAGGGAACAGAGTCTTATCCAAAATAAACAATCCTACGAGCTGAGAATATTCTTCCAAAGTAGGTAATAGCTGATAATCGGGGAATATGAAGCAATGGTAGTCAGGATCATAGAATTGTAGCAAAACCGAAAGAAGTCCTTCGTTCACCTTATATTCCAATAGAGATAACAACCTTCCATACCGGTTACAGAATCCTTCTTGATCTTGGATTAAAGATCCTAGCTTCCTTAGGTCATCTAGCTTAGGACTTTTAAAAGTATATTTCAAAGTTTCCCTTCGATTGTAATCCATAGTATCCTGCAATATTCATAAACAAGATTTGAACTCCATGAAATGTAATGCAATGTAATGTTTTAATGGATGCAACACACATATACAAAGTCCTAGGTTAAAGGTATGTGCAAGGAGTTAGGGTATACCCATCCCAATAAGGTATGTACTAAGGTTAATTGTACCTGCAGAACAAGGTTCTAAGAAGTTCCCAAAGTCATCAGTCCATCCTTCGGATATTATCAACTTTCCAACTGACTCGGAGGTCGATAATATTCTCAAGAGAACCTCTTTTGAGTGTAATATCGCGTAGCAACTATTGTAGGACTACTCCCACATAGTTCCTGCACTACGTCCTATATAAGGCCAAAGTGGTGTTAAGGTACTACGGTCCCCAGTATCACGGACTCCCATCGAAAATAGTAAAAGTTTTCACGACTAACTCGATCAACCGAACCATTTTCGAAAGGGTCTCAACTGAGTGGTGATTCTCGAGTCAACTTGGTCGGGACTCACTCCCGGCAAGCCTCGTCAAATATCTTACCTTCCTATAATAAGGTCACTCAAGTCCAGGTTAGGACTTATCTCACAATAACAGGGTACCCCCCAAGCAAAGCACAATAATGATATATACAAGAGAATAAATAATGAAAAATATCATACAATAAACAAAATAGGGATAACCCTTAAAAGTTATGGCAATCCCCAGTGAAGTCGCCATTTTCTGTTGCGGTGGAAATAAGATATCAAACTATTAATTAGTTTGAATCACAATTCTTAATTCACAACCGCTCTTTGATTTATCCAAAGGAAAAGTTCAAAAGAGGGAAAACCTATTTTTGCATCGTAAACACAATGCGGGGAGAGACCTAGGTAAGGGGTTGGTTAAGCTTAGGGAAGGTACTAGCACCCTAAACTTCTGTAGTACTCTACAGGAACTTTTTGTTTATTGTATGCTATTTTTATTTTATTATCTTAATATATATTGAGCTAAGGGATAGAGTGACCTAAAGACCTAAGGGTTAGTCCTAAGTTTACTCGGCAAGACATCGCATCTTGTGCCTACGTATCCTTGATAGGGAATGGAATCAGAGTAATCATAGTTCCCCTCGAAAGGGAGGTTAGAAACGTCTTGACTGTGGTCAAGGTTTCAATGGGGAATAAACGTATCTTAAGGACACGCTTACGTGGAGTCTTTGAAACTCCTATTTCTACGTTGAATTTGTTAATTAAAAATTTAGGGTTGAAATTAGGGATTCCACGGCGGGAAACCCTAAAACAGAGTACGACGACTCTTTGACCTAAAACTAGGATAAAGGGTATTTTTTTCCACGGCGGGACACGTAGGCTAAACAGGGTTTGAAATGGTCCAAAGAGTTAAGACTATTGAGTCGGCGGTCAAACGGCTAGACCTAATTCCTTTGGAGGGATTCTAACGGTAAAAACATGCAAAATACGACAAATTACTATTCGGCAGAATTAAAGTGCGGAAAAATAAAGAAAGCGGTAAAAAAAGCATCGCGACGATCACTCGCGTAAATTACAAATCCCCAAAAAAGAAAGATAAAATAAAACCGCGATCATGGCCTCGCGTAAATTACATCCATGGAACAAAATACAAATATGATAATGAAATATTTAACTAATGATAAATGAAGTTAAACTCAATCAGCTGGAAAAAAAAATCGGAGAATGTTAATAGGATTAGACAGAAATAAAGCGGATAATGAGATAGTGAAGAGAAAGATGCTAATTTGATATTGTTTTATTTCTTAAAAAAAAAAAGATTTCGATTTTAACTATGAAAAAAAATAATTTTTGTCTTAATTAAAAAGAAAGAATTTTTGTTTTAAATTTAAAAAAGGTTTAATTTTACTATATAAAAAAAAAGAGTTTAATTGTCAAATGTTCAAAAAAGTGTCTTAGTTTTAATTTGAAAAATAATTTAATTTTAATTTTAAAAAGATTCAATTTTAATTTTTAAAAAAAGAAGTTTTAGTTTTAATAAAAAGAGAGGCTTAGTTTAATTTTAATCTTAGTTTTAAAAAAAGATTTAGTTTTTTTTAAAAGAATTTAATTCTAATTTTAAAAAATTGTTCTAGCCTAAATATTAAAAAAAGGTTTAGTGTTAAAAAAAAGAGTTGATTAGAAAAAGTTTAATTTAAAAAGATTAGTATTAATTTTCAAAAAATGTTAATTTTTTGCTTAAAAGAAAAAAAAGGGTTAATTAACTTACGCTAATTAAAAAATAGTCTAAAACAAGTTTGTCTTTTACTAAAAACCTGTTTTTTTTTTAGTTTTTGTTTTAATCTAAAGAAGAGAACTGTGAAAGTTAATAAAAATATGTTTTTAATTAATAGCTATTCTCTTAATTATCTAAATAATTACTTACTAAACTCAGAATTTTAAAACGCTTCTCAATTTTAAAAGTTTTCTAATTATGAGTTAATGAAACATGATTAACTAAAGTTATAACCTATCTACAAAACTAAACCCACTTAATTTTTTTACTATTAATAATAATTAAAGAAATTTAAAACAGAAAAAGAAAAGAAAATAGCAAAAATAAAAAAAAGAATGAAAAAAAAGAGACACGGAAATAAAAAGGAGAGACAGTTGTCCGCTGATGGAACCGTGGGGTTTCATTTTCCCCTTTCTTTTTCTTGATGCATGTCTCAATCTTCTTCCTGAAACACAAATCACCAAACAAAAACCATGAGATTTCATAAACTCATACCTTTCGGCCGATTGGCGGTGATGAAATTTGATGGAGGTATTGATGCTCATCCTCTAGCGATGATGAAGCTATCTTCCCTCTTTTGATAAATCGTGAGAACGGCCGCCGTTTTTCTCTTTTGTCTCCTTCCTTTTTTTTATCAAATGCAACTCATGTTTATATAGGTAACAAATTAGGGTTAACTCTAACCTAATGCCCACTTTAAAGCTCAACTTAAATAATTAGTCAAAGCAAAAAAACAAACTAAAACAAACTTAAAAGAATAAAATCTTTTCTAATATTTTTAATTTTATGATTTTTGGATGTTTTTATGAATAATATGGAAAAAAGTGAAAAAATAATATTTTTTAAAAAATAATTTTAATAAAATACGAAAATAATAATTAAATAATAAAAAAAACTATTTTTGTTATTTTTTTTTATGAAAATAGAAAAGTTAGAATAAAAATAAAAGAAACAAAACAAAAAATGAAGAAGGTGGGATTCAAACTCTCAACCTCTCTCACTCACAACTTCTTACACAGGTTCTCTTGCCAATTGTGCTATTTTATTCATTCAAAATAAAGTGGCACTAGAAACCCTGTAAACTAAAAGAACGCGCCACATAATATTTTCTTGCAACAATCAAACAACTGCATCACCCGTTAGTGGTTAGTTTAAACGCAATGCACAATGAAATGAGATGCAAGATGAAACGACTAATCTTAGGGAAAAATTTGGGGTATTACACATGCAATCGATTTCACCAAAGAAGCAATCGATTGGACACAAAAACAGTAGGCAAAATGAAGTAAAATTTTGATCATGCAATCGATTGCTTCAAGAGTGAAATTGATTGCACTGGCAAAAACTTAGAAAAATCTTGTTTCAAAAAGCTTGTGAAAGTGTACAAAAGTAATGCACATGATTTTTATTGTTTGATCAACTAGGACTTAAATACTTGATGAAGATTTTCATTATTCCTTCTAGTGAGATTGTTCTTCATATCAAGCCTTTGTTCTGATGTCTCAAAGATAACTGAACATCTTTGCCTTCTTGTCAAGTGGTTTGTCTTCATCAAAACATAATTTGATCTTGAGAATCTTGATTTCACAATTATACCAGGTGAACTGCCCTCCTATACAGGGTAAATCAACACAATCCAGTTCCCCAATGAAATTATAGAAACCTTCTATCTCCTTCCTCCTACCACTAATTCTCGCACCCTTTTTTTCGCTAGAGTGACCCACTGCATTGAAGTCCCCACCTATAATCCATTCACCACTGTCAAAAATACTTTCATCTTCAAGACATCACACTATAACTTCTTTTTTTGAACCAAATTGCACGAAGAATAGACGTTAACCAAGTATATATTCTTCCCCTTCCACTCAATGTTGATGCCAATGAAACCTAAACCCATGAAACTACTCACTACCTTCAAAGAATCCTTTTTCCAGATGTTAATTAACCCCCATGCCATACCAACAGAGCTATAAAAAAACCAACCCACAAAAAAGATGCTATCCCCCAATCTATAACTTCTAATTTAATTTCTTGAAGGAAACCAACATCCACCTTCCTATATTGAATTATTTTCGCTATACTCTTTCTCTTAACAATATTACCACACCCTCTTATGTTATAGGATATAATTTTCATAAGACACCCTTAGTAGAAGACCCCCTCAAACGCTTACTTTCCTTATCTCTAACCTTAAGGTCACCTATCACCATCACTAACTCTTCCTTCCTCCCACCCCTTCAATACCAATAGAATTTATAATCTACCATACCTTGTTGGACACCTTGGACTCCATTTCTTGCCAAAATCCCCTGTTCCCTTGAAGAACTTCTGAATCAGTGACAGAGAAACACCGCGACATTGTATCTTCAGAAGAATTCTTCCTCTAAAATTCCTTTTTCTGAATCAAAACAGGACCCACAAATGAATCTTCACTGATGAAGGAAGAACGGTAGATATCTTTAACTAGATGCTGATGATCCCCCATGGGAAAGTTGTGTTGAACTGGATTAGGGACGTGACAAGGGATCCTATCTTCTAAAATCCCTAATTTTTTCTCACCACTCGTAGAAAAATTAGAGGCACTTGTCTGGGTCCCCGAACCAACCTTTTTACTAACTATGTGACCCGTTCCACCAGAAGAATGTTGGGCCTGTTGGGATTTAAACATATAGTCAAAGGAGACTTGCTTCATAATTAAGCCCAAGTTACCACCTATCTCATTCCTTTTCGAACTCACAGGGCCCACCTTCTCTGTTGTATCCGAACCTATGACTTCTCTCCCCTTTGAATACGACACATATCTATTTAGAGTAGCTGCTTTTTAACCTATTTTATCATTGACCTCGAGCCTCTCAATAGACATGGAAAAGGCATTAACTTATATGTATGCCTTTCTTCAGAAAAGACACAAGCATCAATATGTTGACTAATTCTAAATCATCTTCATCGCTATCGTCATCATTATTTTAATCAATGATGAAGATTTTTATAATGACAATGATGAAGATGATTTAATTTCTCAACACATTTGATGTTTTTCAATATAAATTAATAGAGAACGAACCATTGCTTTTAAGAATTTGGGGCAATAAACCAAGTTATACGTGTTAAGTTCAATATAGATGAATTACGAGATGAATGCAATTCAAAAATTATGTTTGATCTAAGTTGCATTTCAAATATAACTTAAGTTTCAAATTATTATTTTCTAAATAACTTTAAATGAATGCATGTTAAATGAAGGGAGTGAAACAAACAATCTATATACATTATAATAAACTCAGCAACAACATATACATAAACAAAATGACAACAACATTCCTTTTATTGAAAATATTTGTGGAATGATCTGAAGTTGATCTACTTTGTGTTTCCATGAAGAAAAAGTACAAGGCAAATGAAGTGTCCAAAATTGATTCATACTTCTTATATTATTTCTCCATAGCAAAATAAAACATTTATGTTAACAACTTTCAGAATGTTAACCTGTTTTAAAAACATAAACTAGCATTAGTATTGTAACATAACAAGCAACAAAAAGCATAACATAACTAGTATTAAAATTGTAACATAACAAGCAACAACAACCAGCAGTGCATTGTTAACCCAAAAATGAAGTAAATCATGTCATTACAAAAAGCAGCATGTTAACAACAACTAACAATAACTACCCGCAACAGATCAAAAACTTGTCAACAACAACAATAACTAACAACAAATCATGTAAAACATAACAAAATCTTCAATATTCAAAGTCTTTATAGTTCTCAAGGTCCTCATCTGATTCATAATCAATTACAATAGCTACTACCTTCTTCATCTTTTCTGGGTTAAGATTCTTGAAATGAATCTTCTTATAGTTCGTATCATCAGAAGGTTCAACAACAATAATGTGTTCCTTAACAAATTAATATTCTTTGGCTTTGTTCAACCATAACTCCACCATATTAATAACCTATTTTGTAACCAAAATCTCATGGATAAATTTGTTGCTTACACTATTCATGATGAGAGAAGGATCTCAAATCAGAACATACAACATAAAATAACAACATAAAAAAAACACATAAACTCTCAAACAAGGAAGAAGAAAAATACCTTTATGTATGAAGTGAGAGCTAATGACAAAGAAGAGAGAAAATATGTGCTTGGGTTTTGAAGTGATAGATACGACGATATTGTCAAGAAGCGAGAGCTAATTCGCTTATATTATAAATAATTAAGCAATTTCACCATGATTGTGTTAAAAAACCGTGATAAAATGTAATGACTTTCATAACGATTCATATTATCAACCGTAGTGATAGACATTTCAATTTTAATTTATATATTATAATTATAGTGACAACATTAATTGTAACGAAAAAGTAAAAAACTTATGGAGCTGAGATTCGAACCTTGTCACTCCATAAATGTATAATCACAGTTTATTAGTTTGGTTGTAGTGCAATGTATTTTTGTAAATATAAATAAAAATGCGCGTCAAAAAATGAGGTATTAACACTGTTAACAATCAGAAAGTTGTAGTTTAGTGTGATGAAAGATCTTTTTTGTAGTAGTGGCCCCAAAATTTTCCCTACATTTTTCCATTTTTATTTGGGTTATGCTCCTTAGTTTGTCTGCATGCTCATGCCCTAATCATCTAGATCATGCATCTACGCATACATTTTTCAAATACACATCATTGATTCAAAATTTCTTGTTGTTTATACCAAACATTGAATTATGACAATTGACTTAGGGTTTTCATGAGATACTTATGAATCAAGCCTATGGTATCTTGATGCTACACTTGATTGAGGGATGTTAATTTCTCTTGGGCATAAGGCTTTGAAACCCTAATCCTTGGTCTTTGGTCTTTGATCTTTGATCATATTAATTACATCATGGCATTGAGATTTGGAGGTCATTCTCAAGTTTGATTTTGGTAACAAAAGTCAGCTTTGAGGTTGACTTTATGCTGGCCATTTTCTAGTGAGCTCTTACTTAGAGATTACCATTGAATTTTATTTGATTCATGACATGTTATTTCATTCAAATGGTTATGTACAATTTAATTTCAAGATCGAATTCATATTCAAGAAGCCCCTATTTTCAAAATTTTGAATTTTGGAGAGAAAATATAAATTTTTTTAAGAAACAACTTATCATATTTCAAGGTCCAAATTCATTTCAAACATTCAAATCACATTACAAAATCCAAACTACAAAAGTCTATACAAATTACACCAATTGACCTAGAGTTGACTTTTTGGTCAACAGTTGACCAAAGTCAAACTAACCATTCTAAACCCTAATCTACTTTTGTCGTCATCCTTACTAGGTCTTCTATCCTTGTGCCTTTAAGTGCTTCAATGATCTCAGTATTATTTATGTCCATTATGTCAGCCTTCATGCCTTGATTAAACCTTCGTGAACCTTGTGTGTCATGCCATCCCCTGCCAAGCCACCCCATATGCATTATAGCCTTGCAGCAAACAAAGCCAAATTTCAATATGTATACAATCCAACAAGTCATACCATACATGTACATATTATCACAACCAAAATTAACCATTCAAAGTCATGAAATCATAAGCCATCAAACCAAACTTGGCATACATCAAGGTCTAGATCATTCCATGTCCATATCCAACACTAGCTAACAACATCTTAACACTACTAACTAGCTTTAAGCATTGCATTTGTAACACTAGCAGTTAATTAATTAACTTAGCATCTTCAACTAACAATTGACCATATTAAATTTAGAATCAACATTCAAAATAAATAAATCAACCACATTCCATAGCAATTCAGTGAGCATTCAATTGATTTCAAAGCATCACTAACTTTAGCATAACATTACAACATCCATTAACATTCAAACTAAATAACTACTTAGAGCTACGTAACCAACTCAATCCCTTTTAACTGTCAATATTATTAACAGTCCCCTAAAATAATTTCCATGCAAATGCTATAACAATTTCTAATTTTGAGCTTACTTTCTCTAACTTGACTATGCCAAATATGCTAAAAAAAGTGTAACAGTTCAGGCAAAAAAAAAAGACTTCACTAACAGTTGATTCAACACATGGATTTCCAAGCATATAACTAGACCTAATTTCATTCAATTCAATTCAAGGCATGATCATATACAGCCAGCATAACCAATTAACATACAACTTCAATTTCAAATTTAAATGAGCAAAGCTATTCATATCATAACTAACATATTAGTTAGCTAACCAACTAACCTAATTATAACCAATTAGTTCATGATAACCTCCTATAACAGTAAATTTCATGGCAAGCCTTTTTAAAAGAACAAACATTGTATTAATTTTTCAAACAAGATCATCATTGATACAAAAGTCTACATTACACAGATTAGACAACGTCCTTATAGATATTATCAAAGTGAATTGTGATGGTGCGTTTGTTCATGAGACTCGTTCCTCTGGACGTGGTGGTGTGTTTAGAAACAATCTTGTGATTTTTTCTTAGCTTTCTCACAAAAGATCAATTGTTCAGCTGTCGCACCTCAAAAAATACAATTGAGAACACGACCCTTGCACAAAAGGCACGGAACGCGGTTCGACAAAATCGCCACAGAACTTTATTTATATTAAAAGAGGGAAAGGAAAATATCGAGAAAACCTTTAAAAGAGAGCTAAGAACATGGTCGTCGGAACCACATTCTGGGTTCGGGAGTCAGTTATTTAAAGGGAAGATATTAACACCCTTTACGCCCGTTGTACTCAACAGGAACCTCTTAGTTTGATTTGTGATGAGCGTTACCTAAGCTTGTTTTTTTTCTTCTCAATGATAAATGTAAAACTGTAAGATAAAAGGGGATGCTAAGGGGAAAATGGGTGGTTTTAAGATAGGGTGCTCGACAAGGATTGGGGCCCTTGTGCCTACATATGCTCATTCGAACAAGAATGAGAAATCAGAGCTCTCGTAGTTCGACTACGGGAAAGGTTAGAGGGTAAAACAGAAGATGGATAGAAGGTAGATAAAAGGTTTGGACGAAAAAGGTGAAAAATGAAAAGGTAGATGCAAATAGATGGAAAAAAGAAAAGGTAGCTTGCCAAGATCATCGCAATCTTGTGCCTACATATCTTTACTCGGACGAGAATAAAGAATCAAAGCGTCCATAATTCGTGGAGACGACCACAAAAAGAAGGGGGTTGAATGAGTTAAAGTTTGGTTCAAAAATAAAAGATTGAATGACAAACAACCCAAGGGGCGTGCCTCGAGAGCTGTCACTCAAGCATCCAAGGAATGCGAGATTTCAAGAACTCATTTCTTTCGCGAGTTTATTAAAAAGGTTTTGAGAAAGGTTGAATATTTTAAAGTCAAAAGATTGAATAAACAGAAACCCAAGGGGCGTGCCTCGAGAGCCATTCATTCAAATATTCAAGGAATGCTAGACTTCAAGAACTTTCTTCTTTCGTAATTTGACTAAGAAAATGTTTGATATAGATTAAGTGTTTTAACATGAAAGGTTAAATGAATGACAAAACAAGGCGCGCGCCTCAAGAGCCATTCCTTCGAATATCCAAGGAATGCGAGACTCCAAGAATCTTCTTCTTTCGTTATTGATTAAGAAAATAGTTTGAAAATGATAAAATCAGATTTGTTGCGAAAAGAGGTTGACGGCGAGGAAAAAGACACTCGACTTAGAAGTTTAAATAAAATACCACTTGACATTGGATCAAGGGTTTGTGAAAGAGGTGAGAATCGATACTAGCCCCTAGGGGTGCTCCTAATAACGAAACCACGATGAAATGTGCAAGTGTGGCTGTTAGGTTGATGGTGAATGCTAACGAGCAATAAACTTACAATGGGTGTTTGAAAATGGCTCGATGACGAATCAATAATTAGTGTGAAAATATTTTAGTCTATGCTAGTCCCTAGGGGTTCTCCTAGTAAACAAACCACAATCAAAGCAATACGAATACATACATCAGAATGGGGGTTGGATACATGTAAGTTACATGGGATTGCACGAAATAAAAGGGTTCATTATCAGGTAGGCCAATAGTAAGTCGTGTGTGTGTGCGAAGTGTCCTAAACTATGCCTTGACCAAGAGTCAGACAAAAGCTCCAAGCTAGGGTTTTTGTACAAAGTCTAAGTTCCGTTGTTTGGAATAGTCACCAACAATCCACCAATTTAAGCTTTTAGGGCTTCGATGCTATTATTGTGTTTTCGAGAAGTGTGAACAACGTATGATGAAGACAAATATGATATGAACAATATGAATAATATGATAAGATATATAATAATATAATCAACATAATATCCATAATTGTATAATCAAGATAATATCAACAATTGTATAATCAAGATAATATTAACAAGTATATGAACAATGATAATAATATCAAGATATATTGATGGAAATTAAAACAAGAGTATATTGACTGAAATTAAAGTTAGTTACTAGTCGTTATTGAATCAATCGGGTCGAATGTAGCGCTAAACCGTCGTAGTACAATCTATGACGAAGATCATACAATAGGAGGTCGCGCAAGTTGATATTCGGGCTAAAACACGATGGAGAAATGATATTGAGGATCATTTTCCATAGAAATCGTGCCACACAAAATGAAAAAAGGATGAACCCCTCTTAATCACAAACTTGTGTCAATTGATCGAAGGTAACTTATCACGATCCCAAAGTATAAAAAATGATCTCGATGATCAGTTTTTACAGATTTGAAATCATGAAGGTTAACAACTTCGACTAACCAACATTCACGAATAGAAAGACTTCACGGACCAAGAATGAAGAGAAAATAACATAATTTAATAAAATCGGTCTCATCTTAATCTAGACCTTAAAATCGATAAGTTGACAATCTATGATGTTTAGATTTCATTGACCAAAAGATAGAATTGAAAACAAAATCGACATGAAAATCAAAATGAAAACAAAAGGTGAAGATAAATCAAGAGATTAGATCTAAATAGGATGACAACCAAAATGTAATTAAGAAAGGTTTAAGAAAATCAAATAATATTTAACAAAATATTTAGAAAAACTATTAACAGAACATTATTAACAATTAACAAGAATGTTTAGTAAAAGTTATTAATAAAATATTATTAACCAAAACAATAAACAAAGAAAAATAACCTAAAATATTAACAAAATAATTGATTAAAAAAAAACAAGGAGGGGGTGAGGCGCCTGGATATGGGTGTGTGAAGAGTGATGAAATTCAAATGGGTCTCAGCCGATCATCCAAAAAGACTCAGATCATGTAGGCGAGGAACAAAAGGGTTCATAAAAAAGGAAAAAAAAACGGTTAGGTTTGAAAAAAACACGATCAACCACTCTTTTGTTTTAAAATGAAATCTGCAAAGTGAAGATGAGGATCAAATTAAAAACACGGTTGAAACGGAAACCAAATATCGTTTTAAATCAAAATTGAAAACAAATTTGAGGATAACAACTCATCAAATGGGATCTGTGTGAGCATCAACCGAAACCAATTTTTTCCAAAAGCAAATCGAAAGAAGAAGAACACAATAATGAATAATGCAACCGATCTAACCTTCTTCTTCGCACGGTCTTTCGCTTCGTCTCGGTTCAAGCTCAGTCACATATATGTTTGGTTCGCACTCAGTTTCACATTTTTTCCAAGTTTGATTCAAGTTTCAGATCTCTTCTTCTACTTCTCTTTTCTTTTCTGGTTCTGATGTGATTTGTTTAGGTGTGAACTTTGTGGATTTTTGGTTGTGCCATTAATGAAGGGTTTGAGTGTGAGGATTAAAGGTTGATGGGAAGTTCCATGAGGTGCTTTAAGGATGGTTTCAATTTTTTTTAACGTTGTTGTGCGTAGTTGTTTTTGAATCAGGTGAATGGTCAGGATTTCTTGAGAAAGGTTTGAGAGCGAATTTTCAGCAGCATAGAATTGGCTATCCAAGCTTTCCCAAAGAAAAAGGAATGGGTTAATTTATAAAATGAAATCGAGGGTAAAAGTGGAAGAAATGAAACAGAATTGGAGTGGCATTGCTGCTACGTATTGAGTCATTTTTGTGCGTATTTTATGGTATTGCAATTGTGGGGTCTACATCCATGTTGTCATTTTGCAGGTTACTTGGAAACGTTTTCGTATGGGGTATATCATGTAGTGTTGTATGGGAATTGCAATGCGTTGTAGCTGTGATGACTTGTTTTGCTAATGATATGTGATGGTGCGTGAAGCTATACGTTAGTTGATACTGTTATAAATCATAAATGAAATACAATATTCAATGTGAACAAAATTCTCGAAGCCTTGACACCAGAAGATAATGACTTGATATATGCACTTCAATACATGAAAGAGAAACCCTAATTTAGAGATGCACTGAGTTCTGATAGTCTTCAACCATGAAGCATCTGAACTTAGCACAGTTTGATAACTTGGTCCACACACAGATGATCTGATATGGCATATAAACCCTAACTGAGGCCCCAAGTAACACCACTTGAATTGCATACCCTAGTGTTGATCTTGAAACAAAATCTTGCTTGACCAAGATTAGGTTAAAGCCACTTGAACTGAAAACATCACTACACATACACCTGTCCTGACAAACCTCAAATGAGACTTGCTTCGATTCAATTCATCCTCAACATATTTTTTGGATTTTCTGAATAATGGTTAGTGGGAAGATATACAAGTGAAGGTGATATACTAGTAGGACAAGTTTGGGGTATGACAGATGCCCATATCTAATTGGCTTGAACCTGGTAAGATGAACTGCTACGACATTCATTACTTCAAAGTAGAAGTCAGTTAGATATGAAGAAGACCATGAATTTGTCCAAAAAGAAAGGAAATGCTTGAGAGGTTGTATAACATATCAATGTCAACCTCCGAGTAGACACTGAGTAACTAGCAAAGGTCGTTATCACTAAAAGGATGATAACATAAGCAATCTGACACCAAAAGGATGACATGCCTATCACCAAAAAGATGATAGTAAACACACGCACACAACTCCTACACCAAAAGGATGGCGAATCTATCACCAAAAGGATGATAGAGGACACACAATATCTGGCACCAAAAGGATGACAAACCTATCACCAAAAGGATGATAGAGAATGCATGCATACAATGATATCTGACACCAAAAATATGGCAGACCTATCACCAGAAGAATGATAGTGAGGTCAAAGCTTGCTATTACCAAAAGGTTAATAGTAGGTAAACACAAGGTTCCCGATACCAAAAGGATGACATGTCTACCACCAAAAGGATGATAGAAGATACACACATAGTGACCCTTCACCAAAAGGATGAAAATGAGGCCATAACTTCTCTATTACCAAAAGGATAATAGTAAGCAAACACACAACTTAAACACCAAAAGAATGACGGGTCTATCACCAAAAGGATGATAGAAACTCGTACACACAGTGATATTTGACACCAAAAGAATGGCAGACATATCACCAAAAGGATGATAGTGAAACACACCACAACCCTTCACCAAAAGGATGAAAGTGAGGATGACACTCGCTATTACCAAAAGGATAATGGTAAGTACACATGGTTGTCTGACACCAAAAGGATGACAAACCTATCACCAAAAGGATGATAGTAAACACACCTTCGACACCAAAAGGATGACGAATCTATTAACAAAAGGATGATAGAAAACTCACGCACGATGACCCTTCACCAAAAGGATGAAACTGAGGGAAAACTCGCTATTACCAAAAGGATAGTAGTAAGTCCATTCCCCACACCAAAAGGATGATGATTCTACCACCAAAAGGATGCTAGAAAACAGACGCATGACTCCGACACCAAAAGGATGACGGGTCTATCACCGAAAGGATGATAGAGGACACACACACACACACAAAGATATCTGACACCAAAAGGATGTTATTTGGAGGCAAATAATGTCTTCTTGAAGTTTTTCCAGTGCGCTGGCACCGTCCACACTCCGTGGCGAAAATATGTACATCTCTAAAAATAGTGGGCCAATAAAGAATGTTCTGGAGAATCTTAGCAATAGGGAAAAGAGTGACAACAGATGATGACACTCTCAATCTCCTCATCAGGAATGCATTGGAGAAAAATATTATCGACACCCCTTTTAAACAGGAGATGGTCATCCCAATAATATTATTTTAGGTCATGGAAGAATCTCTTCTTCTGTTGATAGGTCAGGTCGGGAGGAAAGACATCGATAATGAGGTAGTTGATATAATTATCATACCACGACACTGTAGATTTATCTATATAAGATAACTCATTTGGTTCCTTTGTTTGCATGAGCTTCCCTATTCAAGAAAATTAGTGAGATGAGCATAACGGGGAGCCTCTGCTCTAACAAAAGCTACCATCCTAACATAGGGCAAATAATCATTAATGAGTAGTTCTTCAGACTTATCATCATTGAATCTAGAAAAGTGATCATCTACCACATTTTCAGTACATTTCTTATCTCAAATCTCCATTTCAACCTCTTGCAATAGTAAAATCCACCGAATCAGCCTCATCTTCGCATCCTTCTTACTCAATAGGTACCTGATAGCAACATGGTCCGTGCATCCAATAATTTTCAATTTCACAAGGTATGAACATAATTTATCAATCGCGAACACGATGGTGAGAAGTTATTTTTTACTAGTAGTATAGTTAATCTAAGCTTGATCCATGGTCACACTGGCATAGTAGATCGCATGAGTTTCTTATCTTTGAGCTGTCCTAAAACTACACCTACCACATAGTCATTAGCATCGCACGATCTCAAAGAGTTCGCTTCAGTATGGAGGTTGCATTATAAGAGCAAAAATCAATGTGCTTTTTAAGAGTTGGAAGGACTCATATCATCGTTCATCAAAGATAAACTTAATATCCTTCATCAAAAGACCAGTCAAGGGCTTAGTGATCTTAGAAAAGTCTTTTATGAATCGCTGGTAAAAGCCAGTATGTCCAAGAAAACTCTGAACTTTTCTAATAGTTTTGGGAGGTTGCAAATTCTAAAAACTCTTATCTTAGCTTTATCAACCTCGATTCCTCTAGCAGACACCAGGTGTTTGAGGACTATGCTTTCCTTCACCATGAAGTGTCAGTTTTCCTAATTTACGACAAGGTTCACCTTCACACACCTCTAAAGTATTTTTTCTAGATTAGCTAGACAATTTTCAAAACTTGACCCACATACAGAAAAGTCATCCATAAAGACTTCCATGGTATCCTCTATGAAGTCCACAAAGATGGCCATTATACACCTCTAAACGTGGCTAGAGCGTTAAATAAGCCAAATGGCATTCATCGGTAAGAAAAATACCATAGGGGCATGTGAAAGTAGTCATTTCTTGATCGCTCGAGTGAATGAGAATTTGGAAGAATCCTGAATACTCGTCTACGTAACAAAAGTGTGAGTGCTTGGTTAAGCGCTCAAGCATCTGATCAATAAATGGTAGAGAGAAGTGATCTTTCCTAGTGGTTTTATTCAACTTTCTATAATCAATACACATTATCCATCACTTTAATATACGCGTGCCAAAGCATCTCCTTTTTTCATTCTTCACATATGTCATTCCACCTTTCTTTAGTACCATATGTACCAAACTAACCCACTTTCTGTCAGAGGGAGGATATATTATCCCAATGTCAAGAAGCTTAAGTATTTCTTTCTTTACCACCTTGCTCATATTGGGGTTCAGCCTCTTCTGGTGTTCTCTTGAGGTTTTAGTATCCACTTCAAGCATAATCTGGCACATGCACACATATGGGCTGATTCTTTTGAGGTCATTGATGGTGTATCCTAATGCCTCGAGATATCTTCTTAAAAAAGCAAGGAGTTTCTCAGTTTCTTATCTACCTAGATTGACATTAACTATGATAATTCAGTTAAGGTCAATATCTAGAAATTCGTATCTATGGTTTTGAGGTAGCTTCTTAAGCTCAACTTTTAGTTGATTTGCGTCAGGCATCAGATCGGGAATAAGGGCAAGGAATTCTTCTAAACCTTCATCTAAATAAACATCAACCTCATATTCCTTTACTTCTAGTGTCAGAGGCGCACCCAACTCTTCAGTTGGTGGTGCCTCTAACGATATCTCCTTTAAGCACTCATCTATTATGTCCATAAAGCAACACATATCATCTATACCAGGGGCTTTCATAAAATAGGACAATATGAACTCAATCTTGTCCTCACTAAACTCAAAGGTAAGCTTTCCCCTATTTATATCTATTATAGCACCGACAATAGCGAAGAAGGGTCTACCTAACAAGATCTAGATATGAGATTCCTCTTTAATGTCCATCACTACACAATCTGTAGGTATATACAGCTTGCTAATTCTCAGTAGGATGTCTTCAAATATTCATACTGGGTACTTTACTAATCAGTCAACCATCTGAAGGGACATTTTTGTTGGTTTTAAATCACCTAAATTGAGCCTCTCACAGACGAAAAGATGCATCAAACTAACACTAGATCCTAAATCACATAAGGCTTTGTTGATGACGTGCTTGCTTATACATAAGTAATTGAGAAGCTCTCTGGATCTTTCAATTTAAGTGGAATTTTACTTTGTATAATGCCGTTTAAATCTTCTGTGAGCGCCACCGTACCTTCGTCATTGAGTTTCCTTTTTTTTTTTGTTAGAATCTCTTTTAAGAACTTAGCATACGAATGGATTTGGGCTATTGCCTCTGAAAAGGGAATAGTGTCGCAGAGCATCTTTATGAGCTCCACAAACTTATTAAAATGTCCCTTGGTCTTAGACTTCATAAGTATTTAAGGGTAAGGAATATGTGACTTATAAGGAGGATGAGGTACATATGGATGTTCCTTCTAAACTACCTCATTTGCTTTGGATGTCTACCCATTATGAACTACTTGTGGTAGTTTTCTCTCAAAGCATTTGTCAGTCACTCTTTCATGGTCTTTCTCTACACTCTTTCCAATATTCTGGTCTCTAACTCTCTTATCCACGGGGCCGTATACCTCCTTCCCACTTCATAGTGTTATGGTGTTAGCATGTCTCTTGGGATTAGGTTGTGATTGGCTAGGAAATATCCTAGTGGGGACAGTAGTGGCTGCTTGTTGTTGGGCTACTTGTGAGATTTATGTCTCAAGAATTTTGTCATGAGTGACCATAACATCTACCTTATTGGCTAACTGCTTAATCAACTCATTTGTATGAACATTTTATTTCATAAACTCTTTATTATGTTGAGTCCGAGACAAGATGAAGATTTCCATCATTAGTTCCAAATTAGAAATTTTGGGTGCAGGAGGGGAAACTGAGGCTCCTTTATGGTTTTGGAAACTAGTTGAGGTAGTGTGTGCAGGGCTAGGTGCAAATAGAGTATTACTACTCTTTTAGGAGAAATTTGGATGATCTCTCCATCTAGGATTATACGTGTTGGAATAAATATTTCCTTGCGCATGATTAATCTGGTTAAGGGTAGACTCGCTAGTAACTGACAGTCAACAGTGACATGTCCTTAGACTCCATATATTTCATAGTTGAGAGTCACAACTGCTACAGTAGATGCATGGGTAATGGTCAAGTTCTCGATCTTTTGAGTGAGAGTGTCTACATTAGGATTCATGTGATCAAAAGTACTCACCTTATACATACCACCTTTAGGTTTTGTCTTTTCAACGAGGATGCGCTGTTTCCCCATTGATAATGGTTCAGGGTCATATTCTCTTTGAGTTGGTACGACTTTTAGAAGGGGTTATCCATCAAAGGTCCTCTTGCCGCAACATCAACATTCACCGTCGTACTATAGATAAGACCTTTATAGAAAGTGTGGATAATCATCCAAATTTCTAAACCAAGATATGGGAAGAGTCTCATCATGTCCTTATATCTCTCTCAGGCCTCAAAGAGGGATTCACTGCTGACCTATCTAAAACATGTTATCTGGTTTCTTAACACTTTCTGTTAGAACACAGATTGGTTCTTAATAATATCTCTTTGTTTTGATGATAACTGTTAGGAAATTTTGTATTTAAGAATTATATACTATAAAATTTGCTCGAGAGCTTTACTGCAGATTCTAATGAAATTAACACTCCAGAAGCAAATCTGAATTATATACAAGAAGTTATCTAGACTCTGAAGCGTCAGATGCACTCATTAGAAGATTCTGAATGCTGCTTACAGAAGTTCCTGAGCGTAGCCTCCAGAAGGATCTGAAGCAAGAAGCTCCAGAAGACTCTGAAGCAGAAGCTCCAGAAGAATCTGAAGCAAGCAGATGCGTCTGAAGCAAAGAAGAATATTGCATGAAGAGCTTCTCAAAGCATAGTTTCTACAGAAGTTTCTGAAAGTACTAAAGCTGCCAGTACTGAAGTTCTGTGTCAAATATGCTCTGATGATCAACACGCTGAAAACACACATGCTGCAGAAGACTCTGATACAGCAAAGTTCTGAACATCATTAGAAGACTCTGACTCAATCAGATTCTGATGAACTTGCTGAAAACTGAAGAAGAATTATTCAAAGATTATATCCGTTGGAGTAAGTCAAACGTCTCTTTCCTCATTTGTGCTAGACACAAGAACACAGACAGAAAGGATTTTTCTGTGCCTTCTACTTCTAGGAAAGGTCACTTGATGTAAAGACAAAAAGGCTCAGACCTTTTTGAGACACTCTTTTCAACGCTCAGCTCTCCTTGGATCAGCTGCCTATAAAAGGAAGACTCCATCAAATTCTTCATTGAGACATTTTGCTGAGAAGAAATTATAACATTAAAAGCTCTCATTCTTTCATATTCTTCTTAGAATTATTTGTACTTAAACTTAAGAGAAAAATCACTGTTGTGATAAAAGCTTTTTAGAAGCATTCATGCTCTTGTATTTAATTTACATTGATTGTAAAGGTTTTCCTTAAGAGGATTCAGTTAGAATCAGTAGCTCTTGAGAAGACTAAGAACAGTTGTTCTTAGGTGTTACTATTGTAATCTGTTTGATTAAATAGTGGATTAAGTCCTTGTTGAGAAAGACAAATCACTCTAGGAAGGGTGGACTGGAGTAGTTGAGTTCAACGAACCAGGATAAAAATAATTATGTTTCTATTTCTAGTTTTAATCTTTCATACTTATTCAACCCCCCTTCTAAGTATTATCTCACCTTCACTTTCGTCTTTCTTGGCAGGAACTACCTAGCTAAGAACACCTTTTAAGCTCATTCTATATAGTGATGCAATTCAACGCTAGGGACAATAGCCAAGCGCGGGCTCTATCCCTCAGGGAAAAAGGAAAAAGGCATAGTCTAATGGCTTATGGATCGACTCTATTACTTTTCAACGTGTTAGGGTACTCCATGAACACAAAAGGTGTAAATTTGGGTCCTTCATTGGGCTATTGGAGAACTGGTTCTGCTGTACGATCTACAACACGAGCGTTTCAGCTCAAATTTGTTAGCTTGGATTGAAGGGTTAAGAGGACGGTTGTCATTTTCAGCCATTTCTAAACGAAGTTGTTGAATTCGACACCTCACATGTAGGTAGCACTTGATTTCGTTTATCGATTCCACTAAGATCCCAATATTACAGATTATTTGCATATTAGTGATACGAGTGGAAAATTAACTGAAAGAAAATGCCTTAGTCTAGATGGTGTAACAAGAGAGTACAATATTGAATTTATTGGTACTCACCAACAGCGCCAAAAACTTGATGTGATCGCAAGTGCACGGTTTTATCACGTTAAGTATAAAAGATTGTCAACCCCTTAGAGACCAATAGACAATTATTATTTTCTACTATCATTATGTTTATCTATGGCGATGATAAAAGTTTTAAGTGACAAAAGCAAAAAATAAACTGGTTTTGATTAAATAATGGAAACGAGATACCGAAATGTAGTTCTCGTTGACCATTGGTGCTCACAGAGTCATTGCTTATACTTATAATGACACAATATTTTCTTCTAGAAAAAGAATTAATTTAAAGGTATCGTCCGCTTTCGTATAAGTGATATTAGACTTTAGCTCTATACTCTAATTGCATGCTTTTGCGTATTCAACATGTTATAGTGCAAAATTCTTTTTGAAAAATAATTATTTTTAATTATTCAAAAAATTGCTTAAGATAGAAAAAATTAATTTAAAGATACCGTCCGCTTTTGCATGATAGATACCTAATTTTAAAGGTATAAATGTCTGTTTCAGGTGTCCGTTTATACTCTTAAAACCACTTTCTTAAAAACTAATTTTTCTTAATTGATAAAAAAATCTTTCACAATGTTTAGAATCAAAACTGAATTTTTCTTTTATGATTTATCTCTTTCTTTTATGATTGGCGTCAAAATTAATAGCTATGGAAATTGAAAGAAAAATGAAGTTAGGTATAGATTCCAATGATGCATGTTGTTGGGTTAAAATCCAATGCATAATAAGTGAAGCGTTGAACTTAACCCATATGCTTCTTCTAGAGTAAATGGGCCATGCTCATGAGAATGAAAAACAACGTCAAAGTTAAATTTTATAACTGCAATTGAGAATGATGAATTTGATGCGAGAAGACCTTAAGAATATAATTACAAGCACTTAGCAATCAAAATTGAAAGACAAATAATTGTAATAAAGTTATGGTAATGGAAACAATGTCCTTAGCATGATTGCAAAAACATCTAATAGTGATTATGTTTGACATTTTGCGACTCTTCAACATATGGTAAAGGTTGAAAAGTGAGTTTTTTTTACTTGTTTTGTTGTTTTTATTTTATATAATTCGGCTTTTATGGCTTAATAGTGTTAATGACAAAAAAAACATGTTACCTTTTTCTTTTTCTTTTTTTAATAAAAAAATCCATTATCGAGAAAGCTAATTTGGTTTGTCATAAGTATGTCATAATTTAGAATGTTTTGAAACCTGAAGAACAGACGTACCTTAAAAAAGCATCAGATCTAATTGTAAAATATAGAATAGTCGATGATCATAAAAATACCCTATTGAAATTCCTATAAAATGGGGAGGACAAACATCAAATCAGATACACATAAAAATCTAAAAAAAAATATTTTTTTGCCTCAAACAATTACTTACTCGAGCGTTGGAGTACCTTTTACAAATATCACCCTCGTCTCTTCTATCTTGTTGTATGTCTAATACGGGAAGCAATGAACTGATCATTAAAAAAACTCTTTGAATATGGTTATCGTTAAAATAATAGTCTCAATACATTGTTAGAATATTTGGTCTGGACAGAATAATTGTGTCGTATGTGGAAAAAACTAAATATTGTAGTTCTTTTTACTTTTAAGATAATCGGATGCCCAACAATGAGGAAAACCGAAACAAATAAGGAGTATAGTTTCATAAGAACTCTCCTACTCGCTAGACCCTAACCAGTAGGAGTACTTACCCTCCCTTGAGGGAAACAATGTGACATCCTTCTCTCATGTCACATTATAGATACTTTATATGCCTGACAACGATGGTTCCACCCTCACACAAGGAATGAATTGACGAGATCCTCACTTTCTTTCTATGACAAGGAATGACTTGACGGGATCTCCAATCATCAAATACCCATGATTAAAATTTTGTTCTCCAGCGGAGAGATGTCAAACACGATGTCTTAGACAACTGATGCGACAAGTTATACCATAATTGCCACAACTAACACATATTCAATTGTAAAAGATGATGGAGCAGAAAAGCAATAAAGAACACTATAATTGGTAATCCAGTTCAATGCAAAAACGCCTACGTTTAGAGGGTTGAATTCCAACCTAAGAAAGGAAATTCACTATTATTAGCTTATTACAATTAGTCTTACAAGCAACAACAAACCCTATGTTTTTCAAAGCCTCTTCCTAACACTACCCAATGACTTTTTATTTAGGACTCCACCTAAATATGAAAATCCCTCTCAATTTCTCTCAATCACTAAACCTTAGTTATTGGCGTTTAACCCAATAATCAATGTTGAATATTACAATTAACTAAGACAAATCAACTATGTCAAGTTATTTAAACATAGTGGTGTACATACAACAATGACAAGGATTCTAAACCCTAACACTCTAATATCTTTAATGTATTAATTGCTTTCCAATATAGATTCTGAGCTCCTTATATAGCAAAATTATTCTGATTTTTGTTCTTTGGATCTTAGCTTTAATTTCGTCCACAATTTTTACACAATCAGTTGGATATTATTTGTTCCATAAATATCTCCAACAGAAATATATGATTTGGTTTGATTCAAATTCAAATTTAAATCACATTTAAATCTCATTTGATCTTCACATCTGTTTAAAAAATCATATAACCATATTGCTAAATAAAAGAAATAAAATATGATTGAATCTTAATAAAAAAATTTCCAAAATTGTAGCAATCTGGCCTGTTGAGCAAGACCTTAATGTCGTACCCACATGTTCTGACACCGTATCCAGCATGTGTTCCTATTGCACCAAAAAGTCATCTTGAAGCACCTTGGAAAACTTTAACACTTCTTTATACTATTAATTTGCAATTCAACTCATCCAAATGGAACAACATTGATCATCATGGTAACGATGGTGGGACGAGCTGATAGACACATGTTGCTAGACCACAGAAGCTCATGTGATATGATATATGTATAAAATATTAAAGTTAAACATTTATTCGATAATTAAACCATGTTACATCGGTAATTTACACGTTTTCGATGAAACAAACGTGAGGCCTCTAGATTATGTGTAACTCTATATAGCCTTTGGGATCAGGTATGACATGAGAATAATCAGAATAAAGTTTCTGATCATAGAATGTTACTACATTTATAGCGGAATCCTATGATGACATTCTCTTTCCAACTTAGAAGTTTTTAATGTGCATTTAAAGATCAAATTCCTCACTTTAAATATTTGAGATATAATCTTGAAGGATGAATCACCATTCACTTAGGCATGCTTCTTAGCCCTCAAGGAATGACAACACGTGTTAAGGAACATAAAGAGAGAATTAGGAAGCACTAGTTTTAAATTCTCAGTTATAGGAAATGCTCCCGGAGGAAAATGATGAAGTTATGTGATCAATCACCATTTATGCTATGTAATCATCATGGAATAATCTGGTAATTATCAATAAGTAAGGTAAACTTATGAAGTTACACGTGTTTTAGTCGTAATTAGGTTTGTTGTAGCGTGTCGTAGATTTTGAGTTTCTCGAGGATATTTTACGCTTTTGGGTATTTTCCAGGTCAAATACAGGTGGGGAAGCTCAGATGGTCAAATATGAGATATAAGATCGAGCCAGAGCGAGAAAGTAGAAGGAAAATGAAAAATTGAAGACTCTGCTGTCCATACACGTAATGCCTTAGCTGTTACGCGTATGGACCTCACCTATACGCGTGGGTTACGTGAATCATCAGAGAAAGGAAAAATTCCACCTTCGGCTGATACGCGTAACAGGCAGGTCATTACGCGTATAAGTTGCGCAGATGACCTGAAAAATGGGTACGCGTATGATACTTGGGGTGTTCTTGTCGGCATTACGCGTAACACCTTGGTCAATATGCGTAATGACACCCAAAAATTTCCAAAGCCCAGAAGTTGACTATTTAATCCCAGAATGCGGTTTTTCCAAGGGAACATTTTGGAGAGAGAAAAAATGGGTTTTAGAGGCTGGTGAACTCAGATTTTTGCCGCAGAGTCATATTTTCAAGAGTTCTCACAATTGAAGATTGATTTCCTTTGATTTTCTTTAATGACAACTTCTTTTCTTTCGTTTTCTTTCTTCTTTTGTTATGAGTAGCTAAACCCCTATTGTTAGGGGGTGACCCTGACTCTGAATGTAATAAATGCTTTTTAGTAATGCAATGACTATTTTCTTTTCATACGTTCTGAGTTGTTATTATATCTGTTCTTAATGTTGTACCCGTCAGACAAACAGATTCTGAGTTGTTTGTTGATATGAATCAGTACATGTGATAATAAATGTCACCTAGGACTAGGGATATTTTATCATAACCGAACATTCTCAATAATCGAATGCTTGAACATAATGATAATTATCTATGTACATAGTGTTGCACCACAAAATTTGCCCAACATTTCTTTACCTAGCTTAGGTTTCATTTCATGCACATTAGCATTATCATTTGCATCCCATTGACATGTATGCAGGAGATCAAGCGGTATGATTACCAATCAAAGGCTACACAAGAGTTTGAAGCTAGCTAAGAAGGTTATTCAGATGCTCAAGGGTTGATATCCTTGTCAGAGAATTTAAAAGATCCTCAGAGAGAGTGGTTGAAACCAAGTGTGCAGGTCTCCTAACTTGAGAGTGGAGGGGAGCCATCAGATGATTCTGAAGCCATGCAGATGGACTTGAGGTCTTGAGATAGCTCATGAGAAGTGTTGAAGATCACTTTGAGGCATAGACAGGTCATTGTGCAAGATTAAGAAGACTCAGCCATGAGTGGTGCAATTAGGGTTTGACTGGGTCAACCCTAAGTCAACTGATGATTTGGAGAAGGTTGAGACCTAATCCAAGAGCCATGTGATCATGGATTAATGCATTGAGATGTTATAAGGATGATTCCAAGGTCAACTCATCATGATTGAAGAGTTTGAGAAGTTTCAAGCTAGGGTTTCTAAGGCTTGACAGTGTAAAATCCCCTAGTTTGACCTCTATCTTCAAGGCAGTTTAGCTCAAGATGTGATTGTCATATAATATTGCCCCCAACATGAATGTTGTAGAGCATGATCTTAGCTTTAATTTGAGTGCTAGAAGTCCTTGATAGGATTTGTAGAGCTCAAGTTATGACTTTGACAAGTTACAGGTCATCTGAGGTATGTGAATTTGGGGGCTTGAAAGTTACCCAACTTGCATCAAACGTTTTCCCTAGAAGGATGATTCCTAAGAACTTTTGGTCAACATGAATGTTGTTCCTTATTCTCTTAGCTTTCTAGAGAGTACTAGAAGTCCTTGATAGGATTTGTAGAACTCATGTTATGGCTTTGACAAGTCAAGGGCATTTTGGTCATTTGGAGATTACAGGTCATTTCAACCATAGGGCCATAACTCCTATTTCCAAGCTTCAAATGGGAAAATGTTCAACATCAAACTTGTTCAAAATGATGTTTTAAGGCTATTAAAGAGGTCATGAGATGTTGGAAATGCTGGTAGCTCAAAGTTGCAAAAATGACCTAAAATAAGGGTATAAGTTAAATGAATCAAAGATGGAAATTGATACTTTTGATCTACACATCCAAACCAAGGCATGTAATAGGTCATTTTTACTCTAAAAAGCATTTTAAGAACATTGGTTTAGCCACATTTTTGAGTTGAGGTGTAATTTGTGGACTTGCTTTGAAAAGTAGTTAGTTACATCTTAAGCAACATTTGCAAAACCTAGAATCAAGGCACAACCAAAGCCCATTGCAAGCAAAACACTTCCAAAATGTCACTAAAGGAGAAATTGGAAGAGAATGGGATGGATTTCAAGCTGCAAACAGAACTATGCATACCATGGCATATGGTTGAAATTCTCATGACATGAGAGATTGGATTTCTCATTAGAAGGATCTAGAGGGTTCTAGATCATCCACACATGTTCTATATATTGAGTAGAAGAGGTTCAGATGAAAGGTTGGTGAGGATCGAGAGGAAAAAGAGAGAGTGAGCTTTGAAACCTCCATGTGCAAATTGAAATCAGTTTCTGCATTCTACACCATTTTGGATCTTTCTTTTGGTCTCAACAACTTCTATTGAGGATATTGAATGATTCCAGATCAATTCCATAGCGAAAGCCTTGAAGGATCATGTTCTTGCATTTGAGTTTCAGCACCTGCAAGTCACCATCGGATTTGGAGTTCCAAGCATTTGCAATCAATTCTCTTGCATACAGAAGCAAGAACTTGGTACATTGAATGATTCCAAAGCAGTAGAAGGGTTGAATTGAAGCTTTGCTACTTCTGTTATTCAAGAATTCACAGGTTTGAATCTTTCATCCCTCACCTTAATTTAAGAAGAATTACCTCAGTTTGTTAGGTTAGATTAATAGTAAGTGGCTAGGAGATCGTTTCTGGAAACTTAGAGAGGATTTCGTGATGATCAATGAGATGACACAATTTCTGTTTGGATCAAGAACATGCTGGATATTGAGAGATAATGTGAGTATTATAGCAAGAACTGATCAGGGTAATGTGGTGAACATTTTAGACCAAACAATTTGAAGAATGGTGATAGTTGAGGTCTGAGCATAATTTTGATTTTTGATCGTGTTTTAGGTTAGAGGTTGATTCAATAAATTCTGAGGCTAGGGTTAGACTCAGGGAGAGATTTAGAGTGATTTAGTGTTTTAGATCTTGAATTTTGATGGAGATTTGGTGAGATGCAAATGTGATGAAGATGAGCATGAGAGCTCTGTTTCAATGGAGGTTCTTCCCTCCAGAATTGTTCAAATGAAGGTGATGATGTTAGCACCCTTGGATTAACGAGACTCTTTGACCCCAACACAAGATCTCACGGCCCAGATTTGTCCTCAGATTGTGAAGGGTTCAGAAATATTGAAACGCACCGTTTCATTTAAACGGTGGCATTGGGCCTTAGCAAGAAACAACTATCCACACCCCCCAGCGAGCCCAATCCATGAATTGAACTAATTGTGTTTACTATCTGCACCGTGTGTTTATCTTTTTCTTTTGATTTTCTTTAATTTCTTCATTTTATACATGGTTCTTGATTAAATCATATAAAATTGAAAAATGATCCAATTAACCCCATTCTTTTTGCATTATATTCATGATTGAATCTAATATGTTTTTAGATAAAAAATATTTTTATTTCATGCATTTTCTGATTTTATGGGAATTTTCATATTTTAATTGATATTAAAATAGTTATGTTTGATACTTGATTTTGTGGAATTTTGTGTGATCATGTGGTGATGATTTTGATCCTGATTTTTTGTGAATAGTTAGAATAGATGTGCATGCTCCCCATATATTTTTCTCACATTTTTATGATGAACATAGGTGGTAGTTTAGGTTGAAACCTTTAGAAGCTCCATTTTTAGGGTTTATGATTGATACCTTTGGATTTAGGACTTAATTTTAGGACTTAATAGATGATTTAGTCCCTGGTTTTTGTATGAGGCATTCTTAATTGAATTAGGATCCCTTAGGAATTTTTGTAGAAATTTATAACATAGTTTGCTATTTTTGATTGATTTTGGTTTAGGTGCTAGTTTTAGATGATTCTAAGGCACTAACTCAACTAGATTAACATCTTTAGTTCCCTTAGATTAGGGTTTTGCTTTGCTTGGTCTTGGGTGATGATGAAGACAAGTTGAAGATGCATTGGATTGCTTGAAGAGGCTTGGATTTGAAGATCTTCCCTTCTTGTGGTGTAGTTTTGATTAGGTTAAGATTAGGGTTTTGTAGGCAGAGCTTCTAGATAGTTCTCTTCCTTCATAAACATGGAATATGTTGATCAATTCCATTCTTACCTATGATGTAAGGTACCTTATAAAGGCCTCATCCCTCCTTTGGTAGGATGTGTGGTTCTTTGCAAATTGGTAGAACCTCTGAGGGTCCCTTTCTCTGATGACAGGATGCTCAGTGGTGACCTTTGGTCTTCACTCTGCTACCAAGCATCCCAACTTTGCTCTTGATAGATGCATCTTTCTCCCTTGTTAGAGGATGAAGTTCCTTGCTTGAAGAAGATTGGAGGATGAAGTTGACACTTCCATGTGATTGAAGATTACTCTGAGAGGCTGAAGCTTATAGATGAAGAGGACCCAGTTGATACTGGTAAAGCAAAGAGAGCTGAAGCAAGAAGATCCAATGGAGATTAAGTGAGGAGCTGAGGCTTGAGGAATAAAGGATAAGTTGACACTTACATTGATGCATTGAGGGCCTGAAGGAGTCAAGTTGATACTTGCAGTTAGGAGTAAAGCTTGAAGGTGGGACTTACTGTAAAGCTGAGGCTTGAGCAAGAGAGAATAGGTTGATACTTATGTTGATGGGTTGAAACCCTGGAGAAGCAAGTTGATACTTGTCATGAGAGATGGTAGCCCTGAAGAGTTGCTGAAGATTGATGACTGGACTGCTGTTAAGTTGGTTTAGTTGTAGGAGCTGTTGATCTGCTTTCTCCCTTGTCTGTTTTCTTTTCTGTATTGATGTGCCTTATTTGATTTGCTTGATGCATTAGGATAAGTTCATATTTAGACTAGTGTAATCTAGGAGCATGATTGCACTAGAGGTTGAGTTGCTCCCTCTGCTTGTATTGTTACTGTATGGCTTTGCTTGCGGGTATTTGGTAGAGCCCAGCTCCCTTGCCTATGTGGTTTATTTTGCTTGATAGCATGTTATTTCCTTTGTATGATTGCAGTCACTCATTATTGTCTTGCTTGATAGCACTTTATTTTATTTTTCCTGTATGGTTGCAGTTATTCATATCTGGCTTGAGGTTGAGATGAGCTTGTGGAGGCTGATGCGCCACACACATTTCCTCCCTCACTTGCATTGCATGCATTTTTCAGTCGTTTACTGTTTACTGTTTAAGCTGATGCTTTATCTGTTTCTGTTTATCATTGACATGATCCCCTAGGAATCTCACTTCCTTTGATAAAGAAGTGATGATTAGAACTTTTAGGTTGAAACCTATGCATGATGACTACTAGGAGTTCCCTGTCTCAAACTTCAACCATAGGATGAATCCTTGGCATGACAAAATTAGGACTTGATAGTCTCCCTTTAGTTGAGCCCCCTCTCTTCTCATCTCAAAACAAATTAAAATACAGTAATAAAGGTTAACTGACGTCGTATGTTACGAGCCTTAAGCTATCTGAGAAAGGATTGTTGGAGAGTTTCTTTTCAGCAGTCTGGATGTTTAGTATGGCACCCTTTGGGTGACATGCGACGCATTCACTCTCAGGTCATAGTCTCTAGTGCGATGCTAGTTGCAAACACAATAAAAAACAATTCTTTCGTAAAAGACAGAAAACAAACTTCAAACCTTTTTGCCCCGTGGGCCCATAATTCAAAGGAAGCTTTTCTGAAGAAAAGAGTGTCGTTAAACTTCAGTTCTACCACAAACAGGCTTTGTCCCTAACTGTTGGAATTGCTGTTTAACCCTACTCGATAAAACAGATGAATCTGAACCCCCGTAATCCGTATTATCCCGAACTACATAAGCTCTGATCTCTCATACCTGCTGAGAGTACGTAGGCACAATACTGACGTATTGGCGAGCCACCTTCCTCCGTAACCCGTAGTTAGCCGAACTACGTTGACTCTGATTTCTCATTCTCAGACGGGAATACGTAGGCATAAAGTGCGACGCTTTGCCGAGTCATTTTCTTTTCTTTTTCAGACCAGTCTTGATAGGTAGATAGATAAACCAACTCGTCCAGTAAACACAACAAGCGTGGATCCCGTCGAGTACGACGGACGTGAGGGGTGCTAATACCTTCCCCTTGCGTAACCGACTCCCGAACCCAGACAATGGTTGCGATGACCTTGTCTTATACCTTTACGTCAGGTTTTTCCGATCGTTTCGTTTCCCGTTCTGAGGGATAAATAACGAAAGGTGGCGACTCTTCTGTTTTGCCGGCACCTTATTTTCGCGGAAGCGACACATAGTAATTAAGTTATGTGTTTAAAGATCTTTTCACTGAGGACTTAGGATTGGACACCCTAGAGAACCGGTAATTGAATATTGTGAATTAGGTCATTGTGTTGATGAAATAAATTTGTTACAAGAAGAATCATTCACCAAACCCTAGCAATCTACTCATCTTTGTTTCCGTTTACTATTTTATTTGCTCTATTTTCCTTGCAATTAACTTGTTACTGTTTGTAACAACCCCCATGAAAACCCCCAAAGTCTTTTTGTTCAATTGAGTTATAAAAAAGCTTGTGTTTCCTACGCAGTCCCTGAGATCGATATTGGGGAGAAATCCCCTATTTTAACTACAACGGGCGAAATAGTACACTTGCTATTTTCCCGATCATGTTTTTGGCTCCGTTGCCGGGGACTGCCAAAATATAAGCTAATTTTAAGTCAATTGAAATTTTGTTGCTCTGCGACCAAAATTTTACTTTCTGTATTTTTGTTATTATTATACTTTTTCTTACTAATATTTGTCTAATATGTCTATGCAAGGTAATGCCTCAGCTGAGTTTCTTTTTAACGTAGAACCTGAAAGGTTGTCGCACAAGAGACGCTGTCAGGCTAGGCAAAAAATGCTGGAATTCTCAAAAGAAGAAGTTTTGATTCATTCAGAGAATTCAAACTTAGAGTCAGAGCAAATGGCTGAAGCCCCTCCTGCAGAGAGACTGCTAGGTGACTTGGGAGGAGCAAATTCTCCAGCAGGTCAGTTGACCATTGTGAATCAACCGGTTAATGTGGAAAATTTTCAGCTACACCCTACTACTATCCGTAAGCTCGAGAAGAGACCCTTCACATGAAAAATCAATAAAGATGCAAATAAGAATTTACAGAGGTTTCTTACCATGAGTACGACACTGAAGATAGAGGGACATTCTGAAGAAGCCAATAAACTGAGGATATTTCCATTCACTCTTTTCGAAGAAGCTAAAGAGTGGTTTTACTCTTTACCTGCAGGGAGTATTACTACTTGGGAAGAAATAGAGAAGACTTTTTTGAATGATTATTTCCCAGCTTCTATTTATATTCGCAAGAGATATGATATCATGAATTTTAAACAGAAGGAAGGAGAATCACTTGGGGATGCGTACAAGAGATTTAAAAGATTGTTGGTTGCTTGTCCTACCCACAACATGGACCAAATGGAGTAGATGCAAATGTTTGTCAATGGGCTTAGGATTAAAAAAAGTAACTTATTGATACTGTTTCCGGTGGCTCGTCCAACTTTACAACAACCACTGGTATAAAAAATATTATTGAGGCAATAGCTGCTAATGAGCATTTGGAATTATATTACCAAAGTGTGAGCAAACCTAAGGGAGTGATAGATTTGAAATTTGTTAATCAAGTGGTCAAGATGGAAGACCAGATTGCTACTGAAGTTGAGAGAAGACTTAAAGCTATGAAAGTTGATACACAACTGGTAGCACAAGTTCAAACTTGCTAGACGGTGAGCTGTGAGATTTGTAGTGGACCTCATTTTAATGCATATTGTATTGCTACAGCTCAACAGATTGAAGAGATAAAATTTCTAAAGCAGAATAATTCCTACTCTCAAAACTATAATCTGGGATGGAAGAATCACCCCAATTTCCCTTGGAAGGATCCAAACCAGCCGCAACAACCACAACAACAAAAATACCGTCCTCAGCAACCACAAGTGCAATATGAACAACCTCCACCACAGTATCAACAACAAGCACCAAAGAAAGCCGATTGGGAAATAGCCATTGAAAAAATGGCCGCACAAAGCTCTCAATTCCAAGAAGAGATAAAAAGAAATCAAAGAAACACAATTCCTTCCATTAAGAATCTTGAGGTACAAATGAGCCAAATCGCACAACAAATAGAAAATTCTCAAGCGCAAAATATTCTTCCCAGCTCAACCGTGACGAATCCGAGAGACCATAATAATGTGAGTGATGTGACTACAGGAAGTGGAAAAGTTCTTGAAAAAGAAGATCAATTGTTAGAAGTGGATTTCAAAATTAAGGAAAGTGAAGTTGTCCCTGATAATAACAATGAGTTGAAGGAGATAGTTAAAGAGAAGGCAGTTGAGCCAAAGCCGGTTAATAAGCTTCTGTTTCCTACGAGAAACAAGAAAAGGGGACAAAATGAGAATAACTTTGAAAAATTCCTAGAGATGTTTAAGAAGCTAGAGCTTAATATTCCATTCTTGGAGGCACTTGAGCAAATGCCTACTTATGCCAAGTTCATGAAGGACATCATCTCAAAGAGACGGACCATTGGCACTGACACTATTATTTTAACTGAAACTTGTAGTGCTATTTTGTAGGGCATGAAGATTCCGATAAAGAAAAAGGATTGAGGATTAGTCACTATTCCATTGTGACATTGACTACTGTACTAACTAATTAAACTGTAAGTAAAAGCAGTAAATAACACAACAATTGTTTACCCAGTTCAGTGTCAACAACACCTACATCTGGGGGCTACCAAGCCAGAGAGGAAATTCACTATCAGTAGAATTAATTCAGAGTCAAACAACCCAGTTTGCACTCCTCACTTAAAACCTACCCAATGAAACTTCAACCTAGAGACACTCTAGACCTGAGTATTCCCACTCACTCCCCCTCAATCACACCACAGTGAAGTTACAGACAATTATGAAGATACACTTTAAAAGCACAGCTTGATCTTGCTTCACAGCTTGGATCAAGGGACACACACTCTAGCTTAAAAGCTTTGAGTGAGACAACAACCTAGAACCTACCTAACCAATGCAGCAGACAGTTGCTTGGTAAACAAGTATTTTTAAGACTCAATTCACACGTGAAGAACACACTTTATTCACTTACAATACTCACGTGAAGAACAACCTTCTTCACTCACAAGGACTCTATAATATGCACTCTCTATTCTTCTGTCAAGAGCTGCTCTTCTAGGGTTGCTCCTTCTGATATTTATAGCAACAGTTAGTCCTTTGGGCCTTGGTGCACACAGTTAGGTTTAATCATAACAAATCCTACTCTTCAATCATCTGCACGCTTGCCATTTAATTTAGGAGCATTTGTTTCCCTTTAGGGCTTCTCAAATATCTCTTATCTTTCAGCTTGAGCTCCTGATTTGTTACCTGATTTCTAGATACCAGAAAAACTAACCTACTTGCTGGATGTCATACGGTCAGTGTCATGACATTCTGTATGACATTCAGCTTAACTTATAGTTAAGTTACCCTGCACACACATCATTATGTATGTCTTAACATTGAGTATGACATACATGCAAACTCTAATGTTTTGCCATAAAATACAGCCAATCAAGAGCACTTACACTATCGGTGACCGGTCTTTTAAAAAGACGCTTATTTATTTGGGATCAAGTGTGAGTCTTATGCCGCTATCCATCTACAAAAATTTGGGTATATGCGCTATGCAAGATACTAGGATGACACTTCAGTTTGCCGATCATTTGGTAAAGAGCCATATGGGATAATGGAAGATGTTTTGGTGAAGATTGGTAAATTTGTGTTCCCTGTGGATTTTGTTATTCTAGAAATGCCAGAAGATGAAGAGATACCTCTTATTCTTGGGAGACCATTTTTAGAGATCGGGAGATGCTTAATAGACATAGAGGAGGACACCATGACTCTCAAGGTCTATGATGAGGAGTTAAAGATTGATGTTTGAAATACTATGAAATATAAGGATGATGTGGGCACTAGTCATACTATCGAGGTAATATACCAAGTGATTTCGGAGAAAAGCTCGCTGAATAAACCAAAGTTACCATTGGAGAGAGTTATGAGTTTATCAGTTTTTGAGCAAGATCATGAAGTGGATAGTGAAGAGGCAGAGGTACTAGCTATGCTGGAAGCAACATCTCCTTGGAGAGGATCTCGACCACACTGGTGGGAAGATCTAAGACAACCTCAGTCAATGGAAGGGAAGGAAGATACCAAAAAGAATACGGATTTGGAATAACTTCCGGAAAACCTCAAGTATGTCTACCTTGATACATAAGGAAAATGTCCATCCATCATAAGTTCTAGCCTTAAAACAATTCAAGAAGCCAAGCTAGTTGAAGTTCTAAAAGATAAAAAAGTGATATTGGATGGAAAATTGAGGATTTGAAAGGTATTAGTCCTATGATATGCATGCACAAAATTCTCATGGAAGATGATCATAAACCCGTGGTTCAACCTCAAAGAAGACTTAATCTCGCTATGAAAGAAGTAGTTAGGAAAGAAGTCGTGAAGTTGTTAGATGCTAGTCTTATCTATCCCATATCTGATAACTCTTGGGTTAGTCCGGTACATGTGGTACCTAAAAAAAGGGGAACCACTGTCATAAAAAATGAGAAAAATGAGTTGATTCCGATGAGGACGGTCACAGGTTGGCGTGTATGTATTGATTATAGAAGGTTGAATCTTGCTACAAGAAAGGACCACTTCCCCTTGCCATTCAATGATCAAATGTTGGAAAAGTTGGCTGATCATGATTACTATTGCTTCCTAGACGGTTACTCCGGTTACAACTAAATTGCTGTTGCCCAGGAAGATTTGGAGAAGACGACTTTTACATGCCCTTATGGTATTTTTGCATACAGAAGAATGTCATTTGGGCTATGTAATGCTCCGACCACGTTTCAAAGATGCATGACCTCCATTTTTGATGGTATGCTTGAAAAGCATATGGAAGTCTTCATGGATGACTTCTCGGTATTTGGTTCTTCTTTTAATAATTGTTTAACTAGCCTTGCGCTTGTTTTAGATAGGTTTCAGCAAAGCAATCTGATTCTGAATTGGGAGAAATACCATTTCATGGTAAGAGAAGGAATAGTCTTAGGGCACAAGATTTCCCACAAGGGAATCGAAGTGGACAAAGCTAAAATACATAAGTACAAGCAACTACGCAAGGCTCTGAAGCATCAGATGCAAGACAATCAGAAGACTCTGAAGCGCTGCCAGAAGAATCTGAAGCAAAAGCTGCAGAATGATCTGAAGCATTGCTGAAAGAATTGTATAAAGAGTTGAAAGCTTTGATCAAATCAGACTCTGAAATCCTTTGCGCTGCAAGAACAGAGGATCTGATAATCAGACTCTAATCAAATAATATTCAGGCTCAAGCACATACTGCTGCATACTCTGATGAAGACTCTGATCAAGATTGAGACTCTGATATATCAAGTTCTGATCATCTATCAAAGCTCTGATCATCTCAAATATTTAGCTCTGATCATCTCATGTATTTGATTCCTTTTAAGCTTGTTACAAGTTCTGTAGTGCAGATTATGAAGACTTCATCCTGAAGAAAGCTTGTTGAAGAAGCTGTAAACATGATTGGACGTGGTGCTACTTCCAAAGTAACCAATGACTATTTTTGTCCAATGAAGAGACATGGTGCCAATCCCGAGGCTTCTACAACCATACTTTTTTTGCAGAAAGCATGTCTCTACGCATACCTTTTGGTGATGAAAAGTCTTATATTTCAATATAATACTTAGCTGCACATTATTCAAAGCAATTTGGAAAAAGCTATAAAAGGAGAACTTCTACAACATTTAGAAGTTGCTCAATCAGAAAGAAATATTGATACACACGCTTGAAGCATCGAAGTGAAAATCTCTCAAAGCTCATATACATTTGTTCTTTTATAAAACTGTATAGTTTTATTTGTACTTAATGTTAAGTGTAAATATCACAGTTGTGATACAGCTTATTAGAAGCATTTAAACACTTGTTTAGTTTACATTAATTTGTAAGAAGTTCCTTAAGAAGACCAAGGTGTGGTCAGTAGTTCTTGAGAAGACTAAGACAATTGTTCTTAGTGCTTGCTATTGTAATCAGTTGATTAATAGTGGATTAAGTCCTTGTGGAGAAAGGAAAATCATCTTTGATAAGGTGGACTGGAGTAGTTGAGTTCAACGAACCAGGATAAAAATATTGAGTTGTTTTTAGTTCCATTGTATTTAAAACTCTTATTCAACCCCCCTCCCTTCTAAGTGTTTTTCTCAACTTCAGGTCGGACCTGACAACCGAGCGTGCCCTGATTCTTTTTCATCTGCTGAATGGAAAGAGATTGAATTTGGGGAGATCTATTTTGGTAGACATGGATGAGATTGCCCAGTCCCCAAAGAAATATGGGGCACGGTTCTGTTCTTTACCTCTTGTGCAAGAAGGCAGAAGTTACTGATTTTGGAGGAGCCAGGATGATCCGAACAGCAATTGCATTAGATGCAAATTGGATGAAGGAGCACATAATTTATGGTGAGGGTTCTCCACCTCTGAGGCATGCACATGACCAAGAAGCGAGTTGTAGTGGGGCCCGATAGCAGGACGCACCTAAGGGAGTGCCTCAGGTAGTAGACGAAGACTCGCGTGAGCACAGGTTTTTGATGTCTCATTTTTGTTGTATGCAGAATATGTGTGCACACATGGGCATACTAGGCCGTTACCTGACGCATCAGACGAATCTCTGGGCAGAGGCTCAGTGTTTCCGTGATCGGTTCTCAGGAGATCCGCCGGCACCTCACTATGGGCGATACACATATCCCGGGTTGGCTTATCCCATACAACTTGGTTGACCAGTGCCTCAGCTAACGCCTAGGAAACACTCACAGCAGAGTACTCCACGTCCAGCCTCTTAGTAGCAGCAGACACCTCCGGGCGGGACTGAGGTTATGACTCTGATCTCAGCTTTCATGAGGGGTGCTCAGATTGATCCAACAGAGTTGATTGAATCCGATTTAGATATGTAGGATCAGACTACTCAGGATCAGATTTAGAGTGCCTTTGGCTATTTTATTTTTAGTTTTTATCTTGTGTACTTTTCTTTTAGTTTTAATTTTTTTTATGGTGTAATTGCCCTTTCGGCTTGAAAAATTGATTAATGAAATTGTTTATTTCATACAATACTGCTTTATTTAATTAGCTACATGAGGTTTAAATGCAATAGTGGATAATGCGGATCACCTCCATAATACAATGGCGAAAAAATTCTCTATGTCCGTCATCCTGGCTGATTTGTACCTCTGTACATGATTGGACGCACTGGGTAAATAAGCTTTTCAAACAAGGTATCTAAAAAGCATTAAACAAAGGGACATTGTGGAAGCTGTCAGTTTGATCCATCCTGGTGAGTTCAGAAAAGGCCAAACACATATATTATCATGAGAGAATAGTCAAGTATAGCTTTATTAGTCATGGTGTGCGTACGTTCTTTTTAATTATTAACTGTAGGAGCACACACTGAGAGACCTAGCTTCTCTGACTATCATTCCACCAGATTACGATGCAAATTCTTATTGTGAGTTTTATAAGGGTGCTCTAGGGCATACAATTGAGAACTACATAGCTTTCAAGCACAAAGTTCAGGGTATGATTGATATGAATGCTATCAACTTCAATGGGAAGACTCCAAAATGTCGTCAATAATCCAATGTCGCCGTCAAGCTAGTGCCAACCTCAGATCAAGTCAAGTCAAGTTCATCTCCCCGAAGAAGGTAGTCGTGTTGCCATGTCTTTATTTGCATTATTGTATTTTCTCTTTGTTTGTTTAAGTATTGTATGCTTTAAACATTGCCATTCGTATTTGGTTTGATTAATGTATTGAATATGCATGCTTTGAATTAGTTAGTCGTATTCATTCATTTTTATCACGAATCACAAACATATATTTTATCAACTGTTGTTTAGTATGATTGGATGGAGGATCATGAAAATGAAATATCCATAATTGCAAAGTGTATGCTTTCAGATAGAATCTCGTCGATGATGTACATGCATTGCTTCAAATCCCCAAACACTAGAGAGACAAGGAGTTAATCCCTACTCGACCACTTCAAGCCTAGAAGTATTAGTTTCCTTTGGATATTCAAACTCTTACACTCAACCTGAGGTAGGGTAGTGTTCAGCTTGTCCAATTATGCATTCGAATCACAAAGCAAAATCCAAAAGACATGACAGTTGTTCTTCAATCACCCATGACTTGGCAGTCATAATCCTCTAACAACAAAAAAATAAAAAGCCTGCTAAGTCAAGCACCCCAAAGGAGACTTAGGAAAAAGTCAAGGCAATCCCGATGGACTCGAAAAGCAAATTTGGTCCATGCAAATATAAGGATCAAAACAAGATCAAAAGAGGTTCTCAAACCCTCAACAAAAACAAAATAAGATTCAATGACCACCATATCAAAATCAAAGGGTCATTGACATCCGTCAAAAGAAAAATAAGGTGACTGCCATTTCGAGCATACCTTGAATCATCAGGCTTACACTATTAACTCTTTTAGAAAATGAGTATATGCAGAGTTAACTAAACGTAGGACTGGAGAATGTTACGAAGAGAATGTGGGTACAAATCAAATTTTGAGCCTAATATCCTTTGAATCAATAATTGTGAACCAGACCATGTTACAACCCTCGAAATACCTAGTTGAGGTGAGGTTTATTCTAAAAGCATACTATTGCAAGGTTGCGTAAACTGACTCCTCACATATTCACTAATCTTCAATATTGGTGTCATTTTCCTTGCTATATCTTTCACACCAATAAAATAAACACAACATCTAGACTAACGATCCATTCGTTTCACACTAACACGACACTTCAATAAACGACACTTTTTCAAAACTTGCGTGAACTTTACATTAAGATTACCATTTGTGAATGTGCAATTTTAACTGCAAATCAATACTAGACGTCAAAGACAATCCAATGAGGGGCATTCCAAGAGGAACTTGAACTTTTAATGGCTAACACAAAGCAAGGCTACCTCAAAACCCACAGGTTGGGGCAATTTACTCAACAGCTCAACCTGGGGCAGACCATCTCAAAGCATCAAGGTTCAGCTTCAACTTCATAACTGGTTAATCGGGGGCAGCCGTTACCATGTTTAAACTAGGGAAAAATCAGGTCATCCTGACCACCAAGCAGAGTGGTGATCTTCTCTGAGGCAAGTTCATAATAAGCCAACAAGTGATCAGACTTGGGGCATCAAGAGAATCTTCGTCTGCTCCAATCATGACATCTTCAACAGACTGCGTGTCGAGGAAATCAAATCCTTCCACTACCCAAAGTCCAATCCGCATGGGAAACTACTAAAAGCCCACCATACTGGCACCATCCCTACATATGCAGTCACCTGTCAACAATCATGTGCATCATATGCCTCATACGCATTGCATTCGATATCATAAGCATCTTGCATCATATGCATACAAAAACCAATCATACTTCCCCAACACTTGCATCTCCGCGTGTCAACATTCGCATTTGCATTTCCATTCATTATGGAGCATCATTTTCAACATCAAGCATTCATATATGCAAGTCAAGGTCCAGGATCAATCTTGAGATTTCTAAGACAATCTTCAGCCCAGCCAGGAGCATCTTATTCAAGACCGTGGGCATTCCCCACGAAGTTGTTTCAATCTTTTGGTTGATCAGATTGCAAGATGATCTTTAACCTAGTCAGGGGCAGTTTATTCAAGACCATGGGCATTCCCTACGAAGTTATTTCAACCTTGTGGTTGATCAGATTTCTAAGACGATCTTCAGCTCAGCCAGGGACATTTTCTTCAAGACTGTGGGCGTTCCTCACAAAGTTTTTCAACCTTTTGTTGATCAAGAGCTCAAGACATATTCAACCCAGCCAGGGGCATTTTCTGCAAATTCGTGGGCATTCCTCACGAAGTTGTTCAACCTTTTATTGATCAAGAGCTCAAAGCAACGCCAGCCTATCCAGGGGAATTTTCTTCAAGTTCATGGGAGTTCCTCATGAAATTACTCAAACCTTTTGTTGATAAGGTTGTGATATCCAAGCAAGACAGTGGACGTTCCTCATTAAATTGTGATCTTTAACCTTTTTTGTTGAAGTTGGCATCCCCAGCTCAACCAGTGGCATTTCTCCGAGTCCGTGGGAGTTCCCCGTTGATTTATTTCAATTCAACCTTCCTCTTGGATGTCCCCTAGTGATAGCCAAACCTGGTCAATTCAACCTAGCATGCATCCTTTTGGTGTTGGTTGCCTTCAAATTTTGGAAGTTCCTATCATCCTTTGGTAATAGCAACTTGTGTTGTTCAAGTAACTATCATCCTTTTGGTGATAGGTCTATCATCCATTTGGTGTCAGATATGTATGTGCCGCTCTATCATCCTTTTGGTGATAGGTTTGTCATCCTTTTGGTGCCAGATTGTGCGAGTGAAAACTACCATCCTTTTGGTGATAGGTTTTCCATCCTTTTGGTGCTAGATAACGTGAGCTCTCTACCATCCTTTTGGTGATAGACCCCTGCATCCTTTTGATGTCGAGATTGTGCGAGTGTTAATTATCATCCTTTTGGTGATAGGTCTGTCATCCTTTTGGTGTCAGATATGTGTGTGTTCTATATCATCCTTTTGATGATAGACCCGTCATTCTTTTGGTGTCGGGAATGTATGTGTGAGTTCTCTATTATCCTTTTGGTAATAGACCCCTGAATCCTTTTGGTGTTGGGATTTTGTGTATCACTTTATCATCCTTTTAGTGATAGGTATGTCATCCTTTCGGTGCCAGATTGTGTGTGCATTCTCTATCATCATTTTGGTGATAGACCCATCATCCTTTTGGTGTCGGAAATGTGTGTATGAGTTCTCTATTATCCTTTTGGTAATAAACCCCTGCATCCTTTTGGTGTTGGGATTTTGTGTGTAACTCTATCATCCTTTGGATATAGTTCTGTCATCCTTTCGGTGCCAGATTGTGTATGTGTTCTCTATCATCCTTTTGGTGATAGACCCTGCATCCTTTTGATGTCGAGATTGCATGTATGTGCTTTCTATCATCCTTTTGGTGATAGACCCTGTGTCTTTTTGGTGTCGGGATTGTGTGCGTGAGTAACTATCATCCTTGTGGTGATAGGTCCGTCATCCTTTTGGTGTCAGAGGTGTTCTCTATCATCCTTTTAGTGATGGGTCTGTCATTCTTTTTGTGTAAAATTGTCTTTCTTATCATCCTTTTGGTGATACCGACCTTTGCAAGCTATCCAGTATTTCACCTCCTAAGAATTTCCTTTATTTTCGGACAAATCTGTGGTCTTTTTCATATCTAATTGTCTTCTTCATATCCAATATTCCACTTCCCAAATAATTTCCTTTCTTTTCGGACAAATTCAGAGTCTTCTTTGTATCTAACTGACTTATACCTTGAAAGAACGAAAGTCGTAGAAATTCATCTTACCAGGTTTAAGCCAATTAGATAGGGGCATCTGTCATACCCCAAATTTGTCATATCTTGTATATAACTTTCATCTGTACATCCACTCACTAACTATTATTTAGAAAACCCAAAAGTATGTTGTTTCTTTCATTACTTAAGTCCATTTTTTGTTCAAAGGCATCAAGGTCAGGGTACGTTGATTTAGGTGGTGTACGGCTGAGGATTCAACTATGGCTTATGTGACTGTTTAGGACAATTGTGCATCAGATTATCAGAATATGGCAAATTACCAGTGCTTCATAATCAGGGATCGTCAAGATTCAATCAGTGTTTTGTGCAATGCTTTGGAGTTCATATCTTAATTCATAATTTCTCTGATTTGAAAGCATGATTCTAGATCAAGAAGGCTTATGGTGAAGATTTTGGTTTATCAAGATACAGGGCAAAGTCCAAGAATTAGTTCAGTGATGGATTCATTTCGATTCAAAATTCTGATGTATTTCAAGATAAGTGTGATTTGAAGATTTTAGACAAGATCACGTCAATATGGATTCGATAGAGTGAAGGCCTTAGGACAAGGTGGTCTCCTTGCAAGGGAGTAGCGCGTGATGGTGAATCGTATTCGAGAATCTTAGGTTTAACAAGAGCAGGCTCAGGATAATTGGAGAGATGTAGCCGCATTGTTGGAGACTTTATCATTATTTGATCAAGGTTTTGGAGGTAGTTGAATCAACATTAAACAATAGGTTTTGTGGGGTTAGAATTCTTTACCTCTTGTATAAATATTTTTACAAAGATAAGGTTAATTGCAAGTATTTCAATTTAATTTATTTCTCTTTAATTGTTGTTCTTGTAAAATTATCGATTTCCTTGTGGTTTCAACTAATTCGATTGGAAATTATTTTCAACTTTCTTTTAAATTATTGTTGTTGATATAATCACAAGCACTTTGATTGTGATCGATTTTTTACATCAACAAAACAAATCGAATTTCCAAACATGATTAATCGTACACAAAGTGTTCGATAAATTATCTTTAAGTATTTTTATCGCTTTGTGTTCATTGGAAATAAGCATTACGATTAGCATTGCATTTCATTGATCAGTGAATTAGTTGTTGATTGAAAAATTTGTGTTCATTATCATTCCATTGATTTTCATTACGTATATCGAAGCTTTTTGATAGTAGGTTCGGTTCGACGATTCGATTCAGGTTTTTTCTACTGTGCCATACTTTTTGAAAAATATTTCCATGAATTTTTGGTTTTAAATTTGTGATCTCTTCACCACCTCTAGATCGAAGCCTATCGCCTAACAGCTGCCAATGAAGAAGAAATGTAGAGGATCCTCGTTTTTTTTATCTTGAGGAAGATCAAATGTTGAATGCAATATATTTTATATCGCTTTTTCATTCATTTGTTTCTGATATAAAAAAAAGGTTAGATAAATAAAATAAATATTCGATTATATGATTATTTAAGAACACAAACCTTGAACCCATGATAATTTTCTGTTCTTGCAATCCATCACATAAATCTTTGGCAAAGTAAATACAATCCCACAAACCACATATTAAATAAACCTAAATTTTTTCTGCTATTACAATCTATCACATTGATATTTTTACTTTGTAAATATCATAACTCTCTAATTAAACATAAAAGGTTTCACAACAACTTTTGGATTTCTTGTGGATTCACTACTATAAAATATGCTATATTCATAATGGTTTTATATTGAGGGTTACACGAGGACCACTAATGGAAGTGTCTTGACCATTGATATTCATTAAATGAACGACATAGATTTGTTTAAGAATGGTGAAGAAACTAAATAAACATGCTTATATTTTATCTTGTTTATCACTCAAAATAGAGATGAAATGTGTTTCTTTTTAAATAAAAATAAAATAAAATATGTTTCATCCCAAACCACACACCTCTCGGTTTCTGTTAAAAACCGAGGGAATAAAATTTTATTTATTTATATTATTTACACAGAAAATTAAAATAAATTACTTACAAAAATCAAGAGTTTGAAAATGGATTCATGGAGAGAAACCTAGAGGAGTTATATGTTCCAAACAAGAGAATTTTTTTATATTTACATTGTTTTAAGATTTTTGAGAAGTTATCTGTTCCAACCAAGAGAAATTTTTTTTGTACTTGTAATCAATTCTAGAGAGATTTCATTATCTTGAGCAAATGTTTTCATGGTAAATTCTTTCACATGAACGAGAACATGAAAGAGAAATGGATGATTTTGTTTAGTAATAAATTTCCCGATGTTATTCACCGAGGAAAACATAAATTTCTCAATATTTTCTTTGATTGGCAACATAGGAATGTTATTACATATATACAACATCAACATCAACAATAGTATGTGAGATAGATTGCAAGGGAGGAAAAAATATTTTGTTCAAGATTGAAGAACATTGGAGATTTTTTCGCTCTTGAAAATTCATCCCAAAGAATAATGTGTAAGACTCTGGAGTAGCTCATATAAGTTAGGTTTAGGGGAAAATCTTATTATGAGTGCTTTTATAGTAAAATATGATAATTTAATCCCTCGGTTATTAAATATAATTGAAGGAATAAATCATTGATTTAAAAGTTAAAAATAAACAAAAAAGAAAGATACAACTTTTAAAGAAATAAAAGCATAAACTGCTGATGTTGGGATTCGAAGCGTGTCCTAAAATATTTTTTCCATCGGTTTTATTTTGTAACTGAGGGAATATGTTGTATTTATTAAAAAATAATATTAAACATGGCGTGCCTTGAGTTGTAACTGAAGGTGAGAAAATACTTAGAAGGGGGGTGGAATAAGTATGGAAGATTAAAAACTTAGAATAAAAACACAATTATTTTTATCCTGGTTCGTTGAACTCAACTACTCCAGTCCACCCTTCCTAGAGTGATTTGCCTTTCTCAACAAGGACTTAATCCACTATTTAATCAAACAGATTACAATAGTAACACCTAAGAACAACTGTTCTTAGTCTTCTCACGAGCTACTGATTCCAACTGAATCCTCTTAAGGAAATCCTTTACAATTAATGTAAATCTAATACAAGAGTATAAATGCTTCTAAAAAGCTTTTATCACAACAGTGATATTTCTCTTAAGTTTAAGTACAAATAATTCTAAGAATAAATATGAGAATATGAGAGCTTGAATGTTTCAATTTCTTTTCAGCAAAGTTTCTAACTGAAGAATTTGGTGGAGTCTTCCTTTTATAGGCAGCTGATTCAAGGAGAGTTGAGCGTTGAGAAGAGTGTCCCAAAAAGGTCTGAGCCTTTTTGTCTTCACATCAAGTGACCTTTCCTAGAAGAAGAAAGCACAGAAAAATCCTTTTTGTCTGTGTTCTTGTGTCTAGCATAAATGAGGAAAGAGACGTTTGATTTACTCCAACGGATATATTCTTTGAATATTTCCTCTTCAGTTTTCAGTAAGTTCATCAGAGTCTGATTGAGTTAGAGTCTTCTGATGGTGATCAGAACTTTGCTGGATCAGAGTCTTCTGCAGCATGTGTTCTTTCAGCGTGTAAATCATCAGAGCATATTTGACACAAGACTTCAGTACTGGCGGCTTTAGTACTTTCAGAATCTTCTGTAGAAACTATGCTTTGAAAAACTCTTCATACAATATTCTTCTTAGCTTCAGATGCTTCTGACTTGCTTCAGATGCTTCTGCTTGCTTCAGATTCTTCTGGAGCTTCTGCTTCAGAATCTTCTGGAGCTTCTTGCTTCAGATCCTTCTGGAGGCTATGCTCAGGATCTTCTATAGGCAGCAATCAGAATCTTCTAATGAATGCATCTGGCGCTTCAGAGTCAGTTACTTTCATGTATACCATTCAGATTTGCTTCTGGAGTGTTAGTTTCATTGCTATCTGCAGTAAAAACTCTCAAGCAAATTTTAGAGTATATAATTCTTAAATACAAAATTTCCTAATAGTTATCATCAAAACATAGAGATATTATTAAGAACCAATCTGTGTTCTAACAATCTCCCCCTTTTTGATGATGACAAAAAGCATCAGAAATTTTGTTTAATTGAAAATATTAGAATTATAACTCCCCCTGAGATGTTGAATCTCCCCCTGAGTTAAATACAAATAAGGAATAGAAACTTCTCTTTTGTCTTGAGTAATCTTCAGAGTTAGATCTTGTTTGTTCTTTTAACATTTGAAGGTCAGAATGTCTTGCAGATTTAAGATTTAGAGTTTGATAACATTCAAATGATCTGAGAGACTCAGAGTTTTTTTTATAGAAGTTACTTATCAAATGTTCTGAAATAGTCAGATTAAATGTTAGATAGAATAAATATGTCTGAAGTTTCATTCTGGTGAAGTTATATTAAACAGTTCAGATATATATTTTCTCCCCCTTTTTTGTTATAAGAAAAAAGTAAAACTTTAAAAAGACAATTAAAAGGAAACAGTAAATAAGATAATTCAATGGAGAAAACTTTGATTCATTCATAAGATCAGATCAAGAGTGCATAGGCAAACATCAGAAGATATAGCAATAAAGTACAGATGCAAACAACAGATGCAAAAACATTAGAATGAAAAAAAAATCTAAGAGTGTTTGGACAAAAGCATCTTCAATAGATCTGTAATCTCAGAGGATGATTGCTCTTGCTTGGACATCCACTTAGCCATAGTTTCATTCTTTTCATCTTGCTTTGACATCCATTCTGTCATATCCTCAGACTTCTTATCCTGCTTTGCCATCCAGGACTTGATCTCTGACTGGCCAGCTTCCAGAGCAGCAATCTTATCTTCAAAATTTGGATGTTCTTTCTTTAACTCAGATGAAGAATTAAGATTAGGTTCTGGAGCTTGAACAGAGTCAATTTCCATTGGTTCTGAAGAGTCTGGAGCAGTGGAGTTAGAAGGGTCTACCAGAGTCATAGCCAACGGATTTTCCTCAGATGCAATGTCAGTAGATTCTGTTGAAGGTGGAGGAGCATCTGTAAGGAGCAGAGGATCAGATTTCTTGATAGTCCAGAATAGAGTCCTTGCAGCCTCAGCAAATCTGAGCTTCGCATCATAAGAACAGATGTTCTTCAGATTTGAGGCCACAGAGTTGAATCTCTTGATGAATCCATTCCAGATGATGTCAGATTCTTTGGCATCCATTGTTGCTGAGCAGTTCTTCTGAACAGTACCTAAATACAACTGTATTTCATGCAAAAAGGTTTGAAATAAATGATCAACATTAAGTCTGGGCTTTGGTCGTAACAGAGTTTCCAGAGTTACAGGTTTAGGTTGGGGAGTTGGTGGAAAAAGAGATTTCTGAATAGAGATCAGAGGAGGAGGATAATATGGAATGAAGGGTATCTCAGGAGCTTTTTCTTTTGATCTGATTAAAGCATTTAGCAAATGAGGTTTTGCTCTGGTGTGAAGAGTAACTACATCAAAAGGTTCATTTGAGTAGGGTTGGAAGGCAGATTTTGGTGGTGCATCAGATGCAACCTTGTTATCAGATGCAATTGGCAGAGCTGAAGTAACAGCTTTATTAGATTTTGCAGTACATGATATGGTTGCTAAAGATCCTACATCTGACATAGATTTTATGTAATCAAGAATCACAGATGGAAGGGTCATGGTGAGTTTTGGTTTCAGAGGGTTGATGGGGTCATAAGGTTCAACTCTGTCATAAAAGTCTTTTAGTTTGAAACCATAGGCCAAATTATGAAATAGAGAAGATACTTGGGCACAAGATATAGAAGATCTTGGGTTTGAATTGGGAATTAAAATCTCAGATGATGGTGCAGGAGTGGGAATAGGATCTGGAATGGGAGCTTTTGAAGGTATAGGAGGTTCAGGTTGGTTTACCTCAGAGTATTTTTGAGATGGAGAGATTAGAAAATCTGGGTGGAGGTCTGATTCTGAGGAGTTTGAGGAGGTGGTTGGTGTGCATGAAGTAGAAGATACTTGAAACACCGTTTTTAAGGGTGTGACATCAAGAACTTCTGTCTCAGGGATGTGAGGTTCAGAAGTGTTGGTTTGTTCTGAAGGAATTTCAGATGGTTTTGATGGTTGTTCTGAGATGGGTGAATCAGATGGAATGGTGATTTGTTCTGATGAGATGGGAGCAGAAGTTACTTTTGTAGGTTCAGAGGTAACAGGTGCAATGGGTTCAGATGATTTTGATGGTGGATTTTCAGAGGCTTTTTCTGGTTGAGATTCTTGTTGTTTTTCTGGTTGTTCATATGATTTTTGTTGTACAGATTGTTGTGGTTGTTGTTTTGTAGGTTGTTGTTCTGATGGTTGTTGTTCTGATGGTTGTTTTTGTGGAACAAACTGTTGGATAAGGATTTTTGTTTGAGAAGATTTGGGGATAGAGACTGGTGGTGTTTGAGTGATTTTTGTTATTGTTGTTGTTGTTGTTGTTGTTGGAATAGAAGTTTGTTTTTGTGGTGATTTTGAACTGGGAGCAGGAACAGAAGTAGTTTGTGTTGAGGGTGGTTTTGGAACAGACTTAATATTGGAATCATTTATAACTATATTTGCAGAAGATACAGAAGATTTAGTACCTTTTATTTTGATCCTCTTGGCTGGTACAGAAGTAGCGTCTTCAGATTCTTTTCTCTTCAAGAGCTTCTTTGGCTTCTCAGCAATCTTGACCTTCTTCTGAGCAGGTGCAGAGTCTACTACTGGCTGAGTCCTTTTCCTCTGTAGTTGTGCTTCTTCTTCTTCTTCTTCTTCTTCTTCTTCTTCTTCTTCTTCTGCATCTGGTAGTGGTTGTCTAGCTAGCTGAATCACATTTGCAGGAACAAGCTTTCCTTCCTTCTTGCATTCATCAATGTACATAACTACAATGTGTCTTGGCTCCTCAGAAAAGAACAATGGAAAGTCATCTACAGGAACCCTCTTCTGACTAAGTTCAGACACATTCAGCTTCTTGGGAGCTGTTGTGAGTTCATCAACTATCTTAAGTCTCTGAAGACTTTTAACATTCAGAGGCTTTCCCATTATAAATTCTAATTCCTCTGTAACTCCAGCAGCGTACAGAGCAGAGACCAAACCATTCTCAGTTAGAAGATCTGAGATCAACCTTCCAAAGGGGATCCATGTTCTGATCTTCTGTCCTTTTTCCTTCACATACTCTCTGGATGCATTTATATGGTTCCACAGATGCATAAAAAGAATGTATGGAAGATCTACCTTGGTGCTCTGACTGAGGCAATACATGAAATAGAGCTATTCATTATTGACATAATCTGGAGAATTAGTTGACTTCCTATGGTGGATGCATCCCATGAAGATCTTGGCCCAGATCTTGTAGTCAGGCTTCAGATCCTTGAATTTGTTAGAAGCTTGACCAGCAGTCATCACTTCTTCATACACCTCATCCATGTCCACACGCTCAGCTGGCAAGTGGGAAACACCATCTGTTTCTTCATATCCAATCAACTTTCTGATCAGATCTTCTGTGATAATGATTTCTTTTCCCAGTACAGAAGATAAGACGAATTTGGGGTAAACTGAGGCATGTATCCAGAATTCTTTCACAAGGAGAGGGTAAACTGGTCCAAAGAGTCTATCAAAGTACTTAACCCATCCTTGAGCTCCAATGATAGAACGAAATTCAAATCCATTGTCTGCAAGTGAGTCAAATTCAACCATGGATTCACACAAAACTTCTAACTTCTCAACAGGAGTTAAAAGAGTTCTTTTAGGAGGAGAGTAAGGAGAAACACCCATGTTTGCAAAAGTTACTGCAGCCATTGAAGATTGGAATTGAGCAATTGTTGATGATGAAGTTGCCATTGAAGAATGCTTTGTCAAACGCTTAGGTTTAGGGTTTTTATGCAGAGCAAAGAGGAGATGAAAACGCATTTAATTTTCTGAGAGTGTGAGAAGTGTGAAAGTGAATACAAGGCATGTATTTATACTAAAACACTTAGGCATACCATCAGTAAGAATTTGCACGTTGTAACAAGCATTAAATGAAAAGGAATAATAATCATTTCAAACATTAATTGCTTCTGACAATTTGGGGGGGAAATCAAGATTTTCACTATTCAAACTTCACCTCAAACGTCTCTTCAGTAATGTACACGCCACCTCTTCAGATTTGGTGTGACACGTGTTTGCTTGCATGTGTTCTGAATTCTCTTAAGAAATGAAACGTTAGCCAACGTTCAGATATTCTAAAGATTGTTAGTTCAGAGTTTCACAAAAGAAATATTGATCAGAATAAAATAAGCAATCAAAAGAAATACTTCAGAGCATTAGGCATTTTTGCATCTGTAAAAATTTGCTTCTGACAAATATCATTCTGGACAAAAATCCATACCAATATTTTTCAGAATAAATTTGAATCTATCTTCAACAAGGGGTTTTGTAAAAATATCTGCCCATTGATGATCTGTATCAATAAAGGCTAAATTTATGATTCCCTTCTGAACATAGTCTCTGATGAAATGATGCTTAATTTCTATATGTTTTGCCTTAGAGTGTAAAATAGGGTTTTTAGACAAACATATAGCAGAAGTATTATCACAAAAGATAGAAATGTTACTTTCAAAAATTTGATAATCTTCTAGTTGACTGTTCATCCAGAGCATCTGCGTGCTACATCCAGCAGCAGCAATGTATTCAGCCTCTGTGGTTGAAAGTGAAATTGTGGGTTGCTTCTTGCTGTACCAGGAGATTAGATTTCTTCCTAGAAATTGACAACTTCCAGAAGTACTTTTTCTTTCCACTCTGTCTCCAGTGTAGTCAGCATCACAGAATCCAACTAATTTGAAATCATCAGATTTTCTGTAACACAAACCCACATTAGAAGTACCTTTCAGATACCTTAGAATCCTCTTGACAGCTGTCAAGTGTGATTCTCTAGGATCTGATTGGAATATAGCACACAGACAAACAATAAACAATATGTCAGGTCTAGAAGCAGTAAGATAAAGAAGAGAACCAATCATACCTCTGTAGAGCTTCTGATCTACTTTCTTACTTACCTCTTCCTTGCCTAGTGAGCTAGTAGGATACATGGGAGTCTTTGCCAGCTTACTATCAGCCATGTTAAATTTCTTCAGAAGTTCTTTAACATATTTGGTCTGATGTATGTAAGTGCACTCTGGAGTTTGATTGACTTGGATTCCTAGAAAGAATCTGAGTTCTCCCATCATGCTCATTTCAAATTCTGCCTGCATACATGTAGCAAACTCCTTTCCAAGCATAATATTTTTTGATCCAAAAATAATATCATCTACATAAATTTGACAAATTAGAAGATCTTTCTTAATTGATTTACAAAAGAGTGTTGTATCCACTTTGCCTCTGATGAAATTTTTCTCCAGAAGAAAATTGCTCAATCTCTCATACCAAGCTCTGAGAGCTTGTTTTAAACCATATAGAGATTTCTTTAATTTGAAAACATGATCTGGAAATTTTTCATTTTCAAAACCAGGAGGTTGGTGGACATAAACTTCTTCTTCTATAATACCATTAAGAAAGACACTTTTAACATCCATCTGATACAGAGTGATGTTATTTTGTGCAGCAAATGAAATAAGAAGGCGTATAGATTCTAACCTTGCCACTGGAGCATATGTCTCAGTGTAATCAATACCTTCTTGTTAACTGTACCCTTGAGCAACCAGCCTTGCCTTATTCCTTTCAACTTCTCCTTTCTCATTTAGCTTATTTCTGAAGACCCATTTTGTACCAATTATATTGAATCCTTGTGGTCTTTGAACTAGATCCCATACATCATTTCTAGTAAATTGATTTAGCTCTTCTTGCATAGCAATAATCCAATCATTGTCTTGCAGAGCTTCATCTATAGAAGATGGTTCAATTTCTGACACCAGTCTAAATAGTGATGCTTCAGATGATCATAGAAAGGATCTTGTTCTGATGGGATCATCCTTCTTTCCAATAATGACATCCTCTGGATGAGAAGCTTTAATTCTGGATGATGATCCTCTAATGGTTGATTCTTCAGAAATATTTAGATTGTTCATCGAAGAAGTTAAAGGAGTAGCATCTGGCGTTGCTTCTGGTTCCTTCAATTGAATTTTGTCTGCTTCTGGAACTTCAGAGTCAATGAAGACTACTTCCCTATCTGCAGAGTTTTTAGACTGCTTTGGCTTTTCAGAGCCAAGCTTATCATCAAATCTGACATGAATGGATTCTTCCACAATCTGTGTCTCAGTGTTGTATACTCTGTAGTCTTTAGAGCATTCAGAATATCCAAGCATGAAACACTTCTGTGCTTTGGAATCAAACTTGTTCAGATTATCCTTAGTATTTAACATATAGCAAGTACATCCAAAAGGATGAAAATATGAAATGTTGGGCTTTCTGTTCTTCCACAGTTCATAAGGAGTCTTCTTCAGAAGAGGTCTTTCAGACACTCTGTTCTGAATGTAACAGGCTGTGTTGATTGCTTCTGCCCAAAAGTGTTTTGCCAGATTTGTCTCATTGATCATGGTTCTGGCCATTTCTTGCAGAGTTCTGTTTTTCCTCTCTACAACCCCATTTTGTTGTGGAGTTCTAGGACAGGAAAAATCATGAGCAATGCCATTTTCAGAAAAATATTTATTTTCAAACTCACCACCATGATCACTTCTGACTTTTATAATTTTGAAATCCTTTTCATTCTGGACTTGCTTGCAAGAGTCAAAGAACACAGAATGTGACTCATCCTTGTGTTTTAAGAACTTTACCCATGTCCATCTATTATAGTCATCAACAATGACTAATCCATACTTCTTGCCTCTGATGGATGCAGTTTTCACTGGTCCAAACAGATCAATATGAAGTAATTCTAGTGGTTTGGAGGTAGAAACAACATTTTTTGATTTAAATGAGGATTTTGAAAACTTCCCCTTTTGGCATGCTTCACAAAGAGCATCTGAAGTGAACTTCAGATTAGGGAGTCCTTTGACAAGATTAAGTTTATTAATCTGAGATATACGTCTCATATTAATATGGCCCAATCTTCTGTGCCAGACCCATTGCTCTTCATTAACAGACAAGAGGCATTTAACATTTTGAACATTAAGTTCTGAAAGATTTATTTTATAAATGTTGTTTTTCCTCTTACCACTAAATAGGATAGAGCCATCCTTTTGACTAATAGCTTTACAACATTTTTGATTAAAGGTGATATCATAACCATTATCACTTAATTGACTTATGGACAATAAGTTATGCTTTAACCCTTCAACAAGTAAAACATTAGTAATAGAGGGAAGTTTACCATTTCCAATAGTGCCAGATCCAATGATCTTGCCCTTCTGGTTCCTTCCAAACTTCACATCACCTCCAGATCTAAGTTCCAGGATTTGGAACATAGACTTTTCTCCTGTCATGTGTCGTGAGCATCCAGAGTCCAGGTACCATGATTGGTGTCCTGACCTTGCTGCTAAGAACATCTGCAACAAGAATTAATTTGTTCTTAGGTACCCAGATCTTCTTGGGTCCTTTGGGGTTAGTTGGTTTGTAGGTTTGTCTAAACTTCTGTTTTTCAACATAATGTTTATTCTGACTTGCCTTGGGTTTAAACACATAAGTATTCTTCTCAGAGCTTGTGTGTTTAATGTCATTTAAGTGACCAAATTTAAATTGAGAATACAGAGGTGTCTTCTTGATGAAAAGTTTGTCAACAGATTTTGGATTACTTCCAGATGAAGATTCATATCCAATACCTCTTCTGTTGTTCCCGCTAACACCATAGATCATAGAAGCCATCTTGCTTCTGTCTATGCTCTTAGTAAGGAATCTCTGAAAGCTAGAGTCATATTTTTCTAAAATGTTTTCGCATGACTTAGTCTCAGATTCAGATTCTTGTTGAGTTATTTCAAAGTCATTTTTGATTTTCAGATTAATTTCTTTTTGCTCAACAAGTTCTGTTTTCAGAAGATCAATCTCAGATTCAAGATTTCTTTTCAGCTTCTTGTATTTGAGTTTGATATTGTTATAACTTTTAAGAACTTCTGATAAAACCTTTATAAGTTCTTCTTTGGTAAGTTTAGCCATTACCTCTTCAGTGTCATCATCAGATTCAGAATCTGATTCATATCCTGAGATTCCTTCCTCCTGATCTTCTATGCTGGCCATCAGTGCAACATTAGCACATTCTTCTTCTGATTCAGAAGATGATTCAGATTCATCTGAGTCATCCCATGTTGCCATCATAACCTTCTTCTTTTTGTTAAACTTCTTCTTGGGTTTTTCTTTTTGAAGCTTGGGGCAATCATTCTTGTAATGCCCAGGTTCTTTGCACTCATAGCACACAACTTCTTTCTTGCCAGATCTTCTGTGCCCAGAAGATTCCTTTCTATGATCAGATCTTCTGAAGTTGTTGAACTTCTTTCCCTTGTGCTTCCAGAGTCTGTTTATCCTTCTGGACAACATGGATAATTCATCTTCTTCTTCAGAAGAAGATTCTTCAAAGCTTTCTTCAATAACCTGCAAAGCTTTTAAGGCAACAGATTTACCTTTTTCTTTCTTCTGAGGTTCATCTTCCTCAAGCTCAATTTCATGGCTCCTCAGTGAGCTAATGAGTTCTTCTAAAGAGATCTTGTTCAGATCTTTAGCCATCTTCAAGGAAGTCACCATTGGTCTCCATCTGGTAGGTAAACTTCTGATGATTTTCTTTACATGATCTGATGTAGAGTATCCCTTGTCCAGAACCTTTAGCCTAGCTGTGAGGATCTGAAATCTGGAGAACATGGCTTCAACAGATTCAGAGTCTTCCATCTTGAAGGCCTCATACTTCTGGATCAGAGCCAGAGCTTTTGTCTCCTTGACTTGAGAGTTTCCCTCATGAGTCATTTTTAAGGATTCAAACATATCAAAAGCAGTTTCCCTGTTTGTAATTTTTTCATACTCAGTATGAGAAATTGCATTCAATAATATAGTTCTGGCCTTGTGATGATTTCTAAAATCTTTCTTCTGAGCATCTGTCATAGATTTTCTGTCTATCTTCTTGCCATTCCCATCTGTGGGATGGACATATCCATCTATGACAAGATCCCATAGATCAGCATCATATCCAAGGAAAAAACTCTCAATTCTGTCTTTCCAGTAGTCAAATTTCTCCCCATCAAACATAGGGGGTTTTGTGCTGATTCTGTCCCTTTCTTCATATTTATTGTTAATGTTGGATGTTGTATTATCAGCCATAGTAACAACTAAATATATATATCAAAGTATTTCTCTCTGGATCTTTACTGACACTGTTAAGTGGTAGCACACACAGAACCGGAGCTCTGATGCCAACTGAAGGTGAGAAAATACTTAGAAGGGGGTTGAATAAGTATGGAAGATTAAAAACTTAGAATAAAAACACAATTATTTTTATCCTGGTTCGTTGAACTCAACTACTCCAGTCCATCCTTCCTAGAGTGATTTGCCTTTCTCAACAAGGACTTAATCCACTATTTAATCAAACAGATTACAATAGTAACACCTAAGAACAATTGTTCTTAGTCTTCTCAAGAGCTACTGATTCCAACTGAATCCTCTTAAGGAAATCCTTTACAATTAATGTAAATATAATACAAGAGTATGAATGCTTCTAAAAAGCTTTTATCACAACAGTGATATTTCTCTTAAGTTTAAGTACAAATAATTCTAAGAATAAATATGAGAATATGAGAGCTTGAATGTTTCAATTTCTTTTCAGCAAAGTGTCTAACTGAAGAATTTGGTGGAGTCTTCCTTTTATAGGCAGCTGATCCAAGGAGAGCTGAGCGTTGAGAAGAGTGTCCCAAAAAGGTCTGAGCCTTTTTGTCTTCACATCAAGTGACCTTTCCTAGAAGAAGAAAGCACAGAAAAATCCTTTTTGTCTGTGTTCTTGTGTCTAGCATAAATGAGGAAAGAGACGTTTGATTTACTCCAACGGATATATTCTTTGAATATTTCCTCTTCAGTTTTCAGTAAGTTCATTAGAGTCTGATTGGGTCAGAGTCTTCTGATGGTGATCAGAACTTTGCTGGATCAGAGTCTTCTGCAGCATGCGTGCTTTCAGCGTGTAAATCATCAGAGCATATTTGATACAAGACTTCAGTACTTGCAGCTTTAGTACTTTCAGGATCTTCTGTAGAAACTATGCTTTGAAAAACTCTTCATACAATATTCTTCTTAGCTTCAGATGCTTCTGACTTGCTTCAGATGCTTATGCTTGCTTCAGATTCTTCTGGAGCTTCTGCTTCAGAATCTTCTGGAGCTTCTTGCTTCAGATCCTTCTGGAGGCTACGCTCAGGATCTTCTATAGGCAGCAATCATAATCTTCTAATGAATGCATATGGCGCTTCAGAGTCAGTTACTTTCTTGTATACCATTCAGATTTGCTTCTGGAGTGTTAATTTCATTGCTATCTGCAGTAAAAACTCTCAAGCAAATTTTAGAGTATATAATTCTTAAATACAAAATTTCCTAATAGTTATCATCAAAACATAGAGATATTATTAAGAACCAATCTGTGTTCTAACAGTAACCTCGATTTTTGGTAGGGTGAGGTAAAAGTTTTGTCATGAAATGTATTATTTGTAGTAGTGTAGAATATTGAAGCATTATTTCCTTTCTCACACCATAGTAGTAAGGCTTGACTACCCAATTCAGAATATACTCCATAATTTAAACCTAGCAGGAAGGATGATGAAATGGGCAGTAGAGTTATCCAAATCTAACATCTCCTTCAATCCCATAAAAGCTCTCAAATATCAAATATTAGCATATTTTATGACTGATATGGCTACCAAAGAGGCAAACATATCCAACGAGTGGACCATACTTTTAGACATTTCATCAAACACAAAGGGAAATGTGATTAGATTCCTTTTGGAAAATGAGTACGACCTTTTATTAAAGGTAGCTATAATGTTTAAATCCCCCATTTTGAATAACCAAGTTGAGCATGAACTATGCATAGTCAAGTTATAATTGGCCTATAAAATGGGAGTTGAAATAGTTATGATAAAGTTAGATTCACAACTTGTAACCTTACAAGTATAATTTGAATATCAAACCAAGGATTGCATAATTCCAAAGTACATGTTTAAGGAAAAATTGACCATGGACAAATTTAAGACGATGGAAATGCACCATATCCCCCAATAGGAAATGGTTAAGCTAATTTGTTCTCAAAATTGACCTGCTCTAAAATGTGGAAACACAATAAAATTATTCATTCACGAGGCATTGGACAACCCTAGCATAAACTAGGAAGTAAATATGATAGAGAAAGAATTGAAAGCTCTGAGCTAGATGACATTTTGGAGCTATTTATGTGCATGTATAATATATTCAACAATCAATTGATCTATATGATTTTGATGATGACAACACTATTAAGAAAAGTCTTCACCCGAATCGATGATCAAGTTGTTATGTTTATGATATCAATATATCAAAACCAATCTCTTTAGGACAACGACTAATGTCAAGCAGCATTCGATGGAACCCTTGATGATCTCTAGTCAAGAAATCTCTTTGATGATGATAACTATCAAGAAGCATTATCATGCATCATCTGATATACCTGAACTCAATTCCCACTTGAAGTGATGTATCATTTATGTATTAAAGTGTAATAATTACCTTTTCCACTAAACTATTTGTTTAAATTAGAAGAGGTTTCTTGCCTGTATGTATGAGCATTGAAGTATTTTATTTGTGTACTTGAGCAGTGAAGTCTTTTTCTAGGTTGATTGAGCAAAAGTGTCTTGCAAAGTTACTTGAGCAGAAGTCTATTTCTAGGTTGATTGAGCATTGAAGTCTCTTGCAAATGTGCTTGAGCAAATTGTAATTGAAGGTGAGAAAATACTTAGAAGGGAGGGGGGTTGAATATGTATATAGAAAAACTTATTGCAATAAAAACTCAAAGATTTTTATCCTGGTTCGTTGAACTCAACTACTCCAGTCCACCCTATCAAGAGTGATTTGCCTTTCTCAACAAGGACTTAATCCACTATTAATCAACTGATTACAATAGCAAGCACTAAGAGCAATTGTTCTTAGTCTTCTCAAGAACTACTGATCACAACTGGATCTTCTTAAGGATCTTTTACAATCAAATGTAAGAATAAAATAAGTGTTTAAATGCTTCTAATTAAGCTATATCACAACTGTGATTTTACACTTAAGTTTTAAGAACTTATGAAATAAATTCAGCAAGAGAATAAATTGTATGAGAGCTTGTAATGAATTTCTTTCAATAATTCGTCCACTGAAGAAGAGAGATGGAGTCTTGCTTTTATAGGCACAGAAGTCCAAGATGTTTTCACGTTGAAGGCTGTGTACTGAAAAGGGTTGTAGCCGTTTTGTCTTCACATCACATGACCTTTCCTAGAAGTAGAATGCACAGAGAAATCATTTTTGTCTGTGTTCTTGTGTCTAGCATAAATAAGGAAAGATTCGTTTGGCCAAACCAACAGACATAACTTTGAATTCTTCTTCAACAAGTTTCAGGAGTCTGGGATGCAATGATAATGGGTATGCAAACAATGCAATGCAAGTAACATGCAACAAGGACCAACTGCCGTAGCTGAATAGGCTGAACCATATCAAGAAGTCTCAGATAGACTCTATAGAAGTCCTCGAACCCTGGTCTCAGATAGACCTAAAACAAAGCTCCAACAATGGTCTCTGACAGACCTCAAACTATAACCCCAACTGGTCTCTAGAACACCTCAAATCATATCTCTAACTGGTCTCTGACAGACCTCAGAACTCTCCGTAAATACCCAGGATCTCAAATCAAGAAACAAACCGGTAGTCTGAAGGTCTAGTTACCTGCATAACCCCAAACCCTCTCACAGGTGGATGTCCTAGTAACTGACAAAGGTATGGCATCCTATGTGGTCGTCGGCGTCACAGACTTTCAGGGTTGATGATACGATTCCCAGGAGGAGTGGCATCATCAAATCCTGAAGAGGCCTCACTTAGCCAACTTCCAAATGATCGGTTCCCGGAGTCGACAATTCAGCTGACCAACAACCCCTTCGACCCAAAGGGTAGAAAAAGAAGCCAACCAAAAGAACCTCGTCCGAGTGTAGATTTCATGAGACACTAATGCAAGCAAAGCCGGCACGCGCCCACTACTTTCTACTCTAATTCTAGGTGCACTCAAGCCCAGGTCCGGCTTATCTCTCAATCATAGAACCACCCATCACACCCCAATACAGCAATAATAATCAATATATATAATGCTGAAAATAAAGGTCAGAAATATAAATCCATACAAAATCCTCGACGGGAAAACAAGCGTTAGGATTGACTCTCTTAAGGGACGTTGGATCCCAAATGCACAAGAACTATCGCAGTCCTTAGCAGCCAGGGGACGTTGGATCCCCAGCAGAGTCGCCAGCTGTCGCTACTGCGAAAATCGGCGCCGGCTGAACAGAAGAGTCGCCACCGCGCGTTATTTATCCCACGGGAGGGAAAGGAAACGCTCAGAGTAAACCTCGCACAACACGGGAAAAGGTATGGTCATCGCAACCAAAACCTGGATTCGGGAGTCGGTTACGCAAGGGGAAGGTATTAGCACCCCTCACGTCCGTCGTACTCGACGGGATCCACGCTTGTTTTCGGGTATGGATTGTTATTCTATCTATTCTACAGGTCAAGGGTTAAAAAGAAAAGAAAATGACTCGGCAAAGTATCGCACTTTATGCCTACGTATTCCCGTCTGAAACGAGAAATCAGAGTCAACGTAGTTCGCCTACCTACGGGAAAGGAGGGGAAGGTTGCTCGCTAGGATATCGCATCCTATGCCTACGTACTTTCATACAACATGAAAGATCAGAGCAAACGTAGTTCGGGCCACGCACGACACAAGTCTGTCTTGATTGCTTTTATTCCTTCTGAAAAAGGTTCTTCTGATTAGCAGTCCAAGCGGACAAAAATGACGTCTTGATGAGTTCACATTCTTTTACGGAAGAAGTGTCTTTTATTGTGTTTGAAATTTTATTGTATTTTTTCTGTTTGTTTTGAGAAAGAAGAGACAGAACTCTAACCTACGGTTGCGAAGGGAATCAAACTAACCTAATGTTATCATGCATGGGTTAAGACCTAAAGTCTATCATGTTCCTCTCTTGCGCAGAGAGAAACAGAGATCCTAAGGGAATAGACGGAAACAGAAACAATAGCAGATATATACAGTAAAGCAGTAAAATGTATGAATGCAGCAATACAAGCGAGGCAAGGGAGTCCCACTCAACCTCGAACCTAGAAAACAATAGGCAAAAGTGAACAGACTTCACTTTCAACCCGACAGGTTAAACAGCAAACAATACAGTCCAGAAAACCAATCAATACATCAAGAATGAATAACAACAGAAAAATAAACAGCCACAGCAGCTCTGCATCAACACCTATCTTCAAGTCATCTCCAAACAGCTACAAGCTTTAGCAAGCATCAATCTTCATCTCCACAGCCTTCAAGCAAGGTCTTGATCATCAATCTTCCATCTACAAATGGCTTTTCTTCCAGTCTCAAATCTCCAGGATGAACATCAGTCAACAAGATGAAGTGAATGAATGTTAGCCAGTCAATTACCTACCAAGGGTGGTTCATTAACTGTTAACATTATACAGACAATTTTCCCTCAAATGTTCTATCTTTCAAATACATTCACTGATCCTTCCAAAGGAAGGAGGTAGATGTTTGAAAGAGACTTTGAATCATAGGGAAAGGATGGATGCAGACAAGGCATTCCATGTTTGAGAAACAAGCTTTCTAATCTAGAGCTCTGCCTAGCTCCTAAACCCTAGTCTCCTCATCAGCTGCTAGCAAGAATCTCCTCTTCAACTCTGGAAGTTGGACTTCAGTCTCTGGATCTCCAATGGCTTCATCATCACAAGTCTTCATCTCTCCCAATCCCCAAGCAATCCCAATACCCACACAAGCAAGCAATAATCCCCAGAGAGGGCACACCACACCAGTCAAACAAATACATATAGTATTAATAGCAGTAGGGGAATCCTAATAATTTCTAAGGGATCTAATAACTACCCCTAATCCCTATAGTCCCATACCCCACACTTTCAATCTCTAAATCCTAAGGGAAATGATTCAATTCTCCTAAGTTATCACTTAAACCCTAATTTTGTTCATGTTATTCACACCTAAACTAAACACCTAAGACTAAATCCTAAAAATATGAACTAAATTGTATATACAAGCTAACAATGTCTATTAATCAACCTAAAAAGAATGGAAAAAAAAAATTAAAGCATTTGATCAAACTAAAATTAACAAAATCATGTACTAAACAAAATATTATTTACACCTATTAAAAGAAAAATATGCCTAAAAATATAAAAAGAAAATGAATTATTAATTTTTTTGCATGACAATTTTCTTGACAAAATTATGAGTAATGTGAAAAAACAACCAATTAAAAACTAGCATTTTTCTATTTTTTATGAATTTTTAAAGAATTAATATTTTTGAAAGAAAATAAAAATGGATTTAAATGGAATGGGGTTCAGAAAGTAATGAAAATCAGTTAAAATAACAAACTGGGCCCAGACTGGGGGGCGCGCATAGCAAGCGCGTCTGGGCCCATCACCAACAGAAAACAAAGACAAAAAATAAAAAACTGCAAACGGTGCAAATAGCGAATATTTCAGTTAAAATCAAAGTGGGCCTGCATCTGGGGGGTGTCATTAGCATAAGAGTCCAAAGCCCATTCAGAAAACTTAAATGAAACAGGGCGTTTCATCATTCAAACTTCCCTCCGTTTTTCTCATTCCATCACGGCCGTTGGATTGGATTAATTGGTCAAATGTCAAAGTCAGATCGTGTGGCTCCCATGTCATCTTCAACCTTGAGTAAACCCTAACCCTGAAATTCTTCTCCCATGCACGATTTTCCACGCCTCTGCTCTCCCTCATCTCGCCACGAAATCAGACAATTCCAAAAGCAAAATTGCTCTAGGACAATCCCTCTACACAGCCATAGCAACCATTCCCTCTAAAGCTCAAACAATAACCAAACCCGATAGGAATACCAGTCTGAATCCACCATTAACACCTGTCATCGCTTGCTCCAAACCTCACCAATTCTTACCCTAAACTGATCTACACTCCATGCTGATTAACCTGAGCTACTTATTTAAGATTTTCTTGCCATGTCCTATGAGATATAAACCCTAACAGTTCTTGCACACCAATGGCAACCTTCATAGAATCTCTTCAAACTTTGTGGAATTCATCATCTAACCTAATTTAACCATTCTATGCTAACAAAACCCTAACATGCTAGCTAAACCATGCAATTCGAGCAGAAATACCAACCTGGTTCAAAATGGAGAAACAACTATGGAACTCCTTGATCCAATGCTTGCAGTGACTTGAAACTGATCCACACACTCCAACTTTGATTCTGTATGCAAAGATCATAACTCAACCTTCTTGTATCTTGTGATTCCAACTTCTTGCACCTTGGATGATGGAACTTGTATGGCACGATCCTTGCTCAATTCAGCCAAATCTTGAGGTGAATTGTGATCTATGGATGATAATGATGAAGACCAGATCAAGAAATATGAAAATTGAAGGAGATTTGATGAAGTTTTGAAAGCTTTTGCAAAATGGAGAAATGGAGTATAACTTGTGTTTGTGAGCAATGTGAAGCACCAACCATGGCATGAACCCTCTCAATTCAATATATACATGTCATTAGAACCTCCTAGAAACTTGGAGAAACTTCCCTTGCACTCTTTCCTTACATTTTGGGTTATGTTTCTTCCTTTGTAAGCAACCTTGAATAACTCTCAAAATTTGAACTAACCTCAAAATTCCACTTTAGCCAATGTTCTCAAAATGACCTTTCCATTCAAAATGACCTATAATTTCACCTCATTTGGCCAAAATATGAAAAATCTCATTTTTTAGGTCATTTTTATTCATTAAATCCAACAATTTTGAAACCTTGTGCTATGAATCTTTCCAATCTTTCATGGTCACTTTTCCAGACTCAAAATGTCATTTGGAACAAGTTTGATGTTGTAAAGTTTTCCATTTGAAGCTTCCTTGTATGAGTTTTGGGCATAGGCTTGAAATGACCTGTAATCCTCAGATGACCAAAATACCCTTTGCTTTCCAAGACCATAAGTAGAGTTCCACAAATCATATGAAGGCATACCATACAATTATAGAAGGCTAAGACAATGAGGAACAACTCTTATGTTTACCAGAAATTCATTTGAAATCTCCTTGAGGGGTAAAAATAGCTTGGAAGTCAAGTCACTTTCACAGACAAAATTTCAGATACCTCAGATGACCTGTAACTTGCAAGGACCATAACTTGAGTTCTATAAATCTCCTCAATGTCTTCCACCACTCAAATTAAAGGTCTTGAGATCCTCTACAAGTTTCATGTTGACCAAGGATCCATTTGGAGCTTGCATTTTGACTTATCTTGCTTGGAAATTTGACCTAAATTAGGGGATTTTACACATAAACCCTAATTTAGAAACTCCTCTTCTCTTTGATTTCTCTTGAATTCTTCTTGGCATATCACCATATCCTCTTCTACATGTCAAATGATGAACCCCACATCTCTCCAATAGCCCTTAATGCCTTTCAATCAGTCAATTGACCTAGAGTTGACCCAGAGTTGACCCCAGATGAAACCCTAGTTGACTGTCTTCAACTACAATTCTTGTGATCACATCAACAACTTGTCTCCTTCTCCAAATGACTTCCTAAGTCTCCCATGATGTCTATATACTCTCCATGCTCAGCCCACAGCTCACAACTTACTTGTTGATCCCCAGATACCCTCAGATAGGAGATAGATGAACTGATTGATCCATTGACTTCTCAGCTTTCAAATTTCTTCTGATGACTTGAATGGGATTGAATAACCTCTTGATAGGCTTATAGAGATGAGAATAATGATTGGTCCCCTGTTGGATGACTTGCTATGCTTATGCCATGCAGATGGTTAGGCTATGTACATGACTCTATATGCAAATGCTAATGATATTGAAACATAAACCAAGTGAAGAAAGGTTGGGCAAATTTTAGGGTGCAACAGCTGCCCCTATTCAAGCGACTTGGACCCGATTGGGTGAAGAGCCCGGAGCCTTCAGACATTCGTGGTACGAGACGGTTGAATACTAAGAACCCGGAAATTTGCCAACCGTAGAAATAAACTGCACCACTGCTTGGGGAACGACATCCACTGCCTGGATCTGACTGTTTACCGCAGTCAACCGATCCATTAGAGACCGTGCTGGGGATTATTTGTCTGCATTTCATCAGGAATAAATCGTCCACGTTAGGAGTAAACTCTTGTCCACATTAGGAATAACATTTTCCACGTTAGGACTCACCCTTCCACGTAAGGAATAACCGTTCCACGTAAGGAATACAATCTTTCCACGTTAGGAATCAAACTTTTTCCATGTAAGGAACACATCTTCTTTCCACGTAAGGAATCAATCTTTCCACGTAAGGAATTTCCACTACTAAAAATAAGACATTTGGTTAAATGATTTTACATCAGATTTTTAGATATATGATGTGAAAAATATTTGTTAAAGGATTTTACATCAGATTTATTAACAATATGATGTGAGAAATATTTGATTTAAAGATTTTACATCAGACATATATTTCCACTGATGTAAAAAATAACGCGGTGGCATTGTCGTAAATAATAAGAAATTTTGTTATAAAGGATTTTACATCGGGCCATTTATCCCAACCGATGTAAAAAGTTCTCAATAAAAAATAAATAAAATGGGAGAAACATTTTACATCGGGCCATGTACCCCATCTGATGTAAAAAATAATGCGGTGGCAGTGTCGTAAATAATAACAAATTTTGTTATAAAGGATTTTACATCGGGTTGTTTATCCCAACCGATGTAAAAGTCCTCAATAAATAAATAAATAAAATAGATTAAGATTTTATATCAGGCCAATTTGCCCAACTGATGTAATAAGATTCTAAATAAAAATTTAAATAAAATTGATTAAAAATTTTACATCAGGCCTATTTGCCCATCCGATGTAAAATGTTTCTTAAAATCCCAAAACCCTATCTGAAAACTTAAGATTCTCCAACTCCCAAAAATCTCTTATCATTCTTCTTCTTCGCTTCCACCGTCTTCGTCTCCATTTTTCTTCTTCGCTTCCACCATCATTGTTATTCTTCTTCCTCCGCCGCCACCGTCTACCATTCTTCTTCCTCCGCCGCCACCATCCGTCATTCTTCTTTTTTTTTTCGCCGCCACCCATCCCTTCGCCGAAGATGAGGTGAATCTCTTTTCCGTAAGTTTCTCATCGTATTTTCTCTAATTAATTATTTTCTCTATAGTTTCTCTATATTTATTCAAAATAGGATTGATACTCGTACATGTATATCATAGGACGTTCTTAATTAAAATAATAAATAAAAAATAAAAGATACTGGTGATGCTACTCATAATAAAAAATTTTATTATAAAAGATTTTACATCAGGCCGTTTACCCCAATCGATGTAAAAGTCCTCAATAAATAAATAAATAAAATAGATTAAGTCATTTTAATTAAAAAAATTTTAAGTGATTTATATTTAACTGATAATAATTGCATGATATTTTTATTTTGTAATATAAAAGGATTAAAACAAAAATTTCAATTCTTTAGTATATATCATCTGGATTATATTTTTTTTTAAATTCATATAAAATGTGATCACATGCATTAACTATGAAATTGTATAAAAAATACAGATATTATGAGATGCTTCTTCATATTAATAAAAAATATAGATTAAGTCATTTTACATCGGGTTGTTTATCCCAACCGATGTAAAAAGTTTTTCAATAAAAAAATAAATGGATTAAACGTTTTACATCGGGTCATTTTGCCCAACGGATGTAAAAAGTTTTTCAATAAAAAAATAAATGGATTAAACGTTTTATATCGGGTCATTTTGCCCAACTGATGTAATAAGTTTCTCAATAAAAAATTAAATAAGATTTATTAAACCTTTTACATCAGGCCAATTAGCCCAACTGATGTAATAAGATTCTAAATAAAAATTTAAATAAAATTGATTAAACCTTTTACATCAGGCCTATTTGCCAACCGATAAAAAATGTTTCTTAAAATCCCAAAACCCTATCTGAAAACTTAAGATTCTCCAACTCTCAAAAATCTCTTATCGTTCTTCTTTTTCGCTTCCCCGTCTCTGTCTCCATTTTTCTTCTTTTACGCTTCCACCATCATTGTTTTTCTTCTTCCTCTGCCGCCACCGTCTACCATTCTTCTTCCTCCGCCGCCACCGTCCGTCATTCTTCTTCTTTTTTTCCCGCCGCCACCAATCCTTTTGCGGAAGATGAGGTAAATCCCTTTTACGTAAGTTTCTCATCATATTTTCTCTAATTAATTATTTTCTCTCATCATATTTACATAATGTTGATGAATTAGTTAGCCATATACTGACACAAGAATACAAAAACCAAATATGTTCATCGTGAATACAAAAACCAAATATGTTTATCATGTACTGCTACTTATTTTTAATCCCCAATTTATAAAATACAAAAAATAAATATGTTTATTCAAAATAGGATTGATACTCGTACTCGTACATGTATATCATAGGTTTGATACTGAGACTCACATAAAGACAAACCTATAATATACATACAAACTAGGATTGACACTGGGACTCACATAGAGACAAACGAACATTTCAACTAGATCTGGGAGGAATAACATTTCATGCAGTAAAATTATTTTGGATCTTTCACATGTACATTAGTTATGTATATACATACAACTAGATTGACAATTTGTATTCTCTATTTTATTTCTCAATTATCAGGCCCCAATTGGAGCTCTGATACCAATTTGTTAGAACAGAACTGTAACAATTAATTTGGAATGAAAACTTAAATAGCCTAAGTACAACTGAAAAAATCTTAACATTTAGGAATCCACTACTACTCAGTTCTCCTACAATATAGACCTGACTTATTCAACTAAAGACTTGGTAAACTAAATTATTCAACTACAGACCTTAAAAAAATGAAAAGTTTATAGTCTTCTATTTTATAGACTCAGACTTACCTGTATGTTATTTTTTCACAATTATTAGAACTTCACTTTATTATTTTGATAGTGAAATTCAGACTTGTAATGAAATATTTATTATTAGAACTTCACTTTATTATTTTGGTAATGAAATTCAGACTATTTATCAAAATAGGTTCAGACTTCACTTTATTATTTTGTCATTTCTTCACAATTACTAAAAGTCTTTATAACTTCATTATAACTTCACTCTTATTTTGTCTTTAACTAGTGTTATATAATTGGAGTAATATTATGTAATTTTCCATCCTATACTAACAAATTTTAATTTTTAGATATATTTAAGAATTTACGAATTTAATTTATACATAGACTAGATACATCAACTTAAAATGATTTGTTTCCAATGCAGAATTTATAATATATATGAAATTCTTTAATTTATTTTCTTTTTTATATATATATATATATATATATATATATATATATATATATATATATATATATATATATATATATATATATATATATATATATATATATAAGACTATAAACTTCCAATAATAAATGAATATGATGCATGTTTATTTATTTAATTGAAGAAAAGTTGTTTGATGTAACAGGGTAGTAATAATAAAATGGAATTCTGGAATCTTTTTGTTGTTGCATTAATGCCTATTTTTAAGGTTCTGTTGATTACTGTTCTTGGTATTTTCCTTGCACTTGATCGTTTTCATATACTCAGTAACGAAACTTCAAGAAAAAACTTGAATACTGTAAGTTCATTGTTTTTTTATTTATAAAATATTTTATATTTCAAAAGCTCTATTAATATATGAAAAAAATTTCTTATATATATATATATATATATATATATATATATATATATATATATATATATATATATAACACTTGGTAAAGTCAGATTGATTTGAAATAATTTTTTTAAATCATAAATAGTAGAACCAAACTCAGTAAGCTCTAATCCTTTTGGTAAATAACTAGAATTGTTAACTAATCGGTGTATTCAAAATAAAATTGTTTATTCAAAATAAAATAAAATTGTTAACTAACCATGCATTGCTTATTTTTATTATTTATGTTTGGTTTGTTGTTCATCTCATGTGTATTCTTCTAATAGGTTGTGTTTGCTTTCAGTTTGGTTGAATTTTAAGGTGCTGTCACCGCCGCCACCTTCCGTCATTCTTCTTCTTTTTTTTCCGCCGCCACCAATCTCTTCGCCAAAGATGAGGTGAATCCCTTTTACGTAAGTTTCTCATCATATTTTCTCTGATTAATTATTTTCTCTCATCATATTTACATAATGTTGATGAATTAGTTAGCCATATACGTACGGACACACGAATACAAAAACAAAATATGTTTATCGTGTACTGCTACTTATTTTTAATCCCCAATTTATAAAATACAAAAAATAAATATGTTTATTCAAAAGTGTACATGTATATCATAGGTTTTTCTAAATTAAAATAATAAATAATAAGTAAAAGATACTGGTGATGCGACTCATAATAGTAGAGAAACTAAATCCATGCATTGCTTATTTTTATTATTTATGTTTGGTTTGTTGTTCATCTCATGTGTATTCTTCTAATCGGTTGTTTTTACTTTCAGTTTGGTTGAATTTTAAGGTGTTGTCTCCCGTATAGGTTTCTATTCTCAACGTGAAATTTAAGGTGTTGTCTTTCACTTGGAAAAGTTAACTATTCTCAACGTGAAGTTTTGATATTATTTGCTACTGAAAGAAATATCTTATTTTTTAGTTTCTATTGGAGAGACAACCTTGAGCTTTTTCTACTTTCCAGCACTCTGGCGGTGATAACAACGATAAATAAGGTATCTTTAATAGTACATGATTTTACTGTTTTTAATAATAGCTTTTTGTAAAAATGTCAAATAATTTTGATGTCAATTTGGTGCTATTTGGGTTAAATTTGAGTAATAGAATTTTATGCGCAAATACCATTGTGTTAGGAATAATTTTTATGATTTAATTTAATGCCACATGTTTGCACGTAGAGACTTTGTTCTCTCTAATGTGTCCAAAAGAGGGACTATTGTAGGTATCACAATGATTTAACTCTGTATGTGTTAATTTCGGAACATAGGTATGGATCGTAGTTGGATGAGAGCTAATCGATTAAGTGCTGAGTACGAGCATGGAGTGATGGAATTTATACAGTTTGCTGAAAGTAATGCTAAAAAAAATATTCCTCCTCCTAAAAGTAGTGCTGAAAAAAGTCGTCATGTGCTTTTTCTTTGTCCATGTGTTCGTTGTGCAAATCAAGAACCAAAACTTAATAAGAAAGAAATTATGGATCATCTAATTTGTGAAGGGATTTGCCAAAGTTATACACAATGGATATGGCATGGTGAAGTAGTAGCAAAGTCAAATGTGTCCAAAAAAGATAATGTTAGTGTAGAAATGGATGATCGTCTAGAAGACAAAAGAAGTGGAAGACGATGTTCAGAGATTGTTACTCATGGTTCTGAAAATGGGCGACACACACTTGGAATTAAAATTAAGTCATTGTGCAAGTGTCATTAATTTTTATATGTCAGCTAAGTGTATCAGAGAGTTATTGGTGGGTTTTCAATGGCTTGACGTGTCTATTCTGCAAGTTTGGTCCACGTAAGTACATTTTCTTTTTTTTATTACTGTTAATACATATTAATATGTTATATCTCTCATCACTTTGACTCTAATATTTACTTTAAAATTATTCAGGTATATTCATCGTGTATGTATTGATAATTCCACATCGGAAGTATATGGATTTATGGACCCTGCTAGGTGTGTGTATGTTGATAATATGCAAAAAAATGAAGCAGAGGTTAAAAAATACATACAAGATAAGTTACGTGACGAAAACAGAGTGTGTCACTTACTACCATTTATTCATGGGTAAGTTTGTATGAAATTGTGTTTTTTATTTTTTTATTTTTGATAACATAGATATTTGATGTGTTTTTTGTGTTTCCACGCACACGTACAGAGACCATTGGAAATTAATAGTCATTTGTCCAAGAGACAATATTGTGGTCGTCTTTTGTTCACTTCATCGGGAACTTAATCCAACCATGAAGAAAATTGTTACAAAGTAAGTTTATATTTTATGTGAATTTTGTTATAGTATATGTTATATCTCATATACATAAAATTTTACAAAAGTAATTTCATATTTTATGTTGCTCTATATGAATTTTTTTCTGAATTAGTGCTTTCGGGGTTTATCAAATGGCAAATGGAAATAGAAAAAAGGCTACATGGCTCCAACCCAAAGTAAGCGTCATGTAAATTATAATTTTATATTTAATTTTATCATAAGTATTCACTAACTGTGTCATTTATTTTAGACAAGGCGACAACATAACTCTATTGACTGTGGATACTATGTTATGAAAAATATGTTGGATATTGTCTCTGCCAACATAACCGAGTCTTGGTTGCAGGTAAATAAAAATAACTTTACTTTGTTATTTACTTTGCATTTGCAACTTAAGGTGAATTTTCAAAGAATGACTTTATATTGCTATTTACATATTGTAGGTATTTGATGATCCAACAGAATTAACACAAGATGATTTGTATGATTTGCGACTCCGTTGGGCAAAATGTTTCTTTGAGTTATATAAAAATTAAACTTTATATGGTGAGTTATATAGAATTTTCTATGTATACCTAATTTGAGTTTCTTGACTTTGGTATTGTCTGCTGATGTTTATTGTTATTATTATTTATTGTCAGCAAATGTGATTTTGGTGTTCTCTACCGAAGCTAGCTACAACGGATTTCTTGTGGATTGCATGTTGGTATTCAAGTGTGGTAAAGGACTTATAAATGGTTGAATATTGAAGAAAGAATATGTGTACTAGATTAGTACTTTTGTTCCTCAATTAGTACTTTTGTAAATCAATTTCTTGTGGATTGAACAGTTGTATGTATACTAGATTAGTACTTTTGTAAATCAATTTGTTCATGTTGAAGAATATGTGTATCCTAGCTATTTGGTGCAATGAAACTAAAAGGTTAGTTGAAAAAATATAAAAAATTGCATACCAAATAGGGACTAAAATTTGGTATGTGTGATGTTGGAAAAATATGAAAAATTAAGTACCAAAAAAATTACAGGGATTCCATATCGATTCGGATAAAAATTAGTCTAAATATTTAAGAAAAACAACCTACATTTAACATCGGGTGGGTGTGCTTAAAAACCGATGTAAAAACATAAATTTTGAAGACACGTAGCACACCTTTTACATCGGGTCAAAAAGGAAACCGATGTAAAAAAACATACCTATGACACCTTTTACATCGGGTCAAGAAGGCAACCGATGTAAAAAAACACACCTATGACACCTTTTACATCAGTTCTACTGACCAACCGATGTAAAAAATCACCTATGACACATTTTACATCGGTTCCGAATAACAACCGATGTAAAAAGTGCTTTTTTTTATAAAAAAAAATTAATAATAATATATTTCACATCAGTCTTAACTGTCAACTGATGTAGTAGATGTATTTTTTACATCGGTCTATGACCCGATGTAAAATGTCTTTGATTTACTACATCGCTTGGCTTTACATCGCACCCAGACCCGATGTAAAATGTGTTTTTGGCCCGATGTAAAAAGTCATTTCTGCACTAGTGTTCCATCGTTCCACGTAAGGAATCATATCTTTCCACGTGAGGAATCTCCATCTTTCGATTTGTCCACGTAAGGACTCCAATCTTTCCACGTAAGGAATCAACTTCTTTTCCACGTAAGGAATGCATCTCTTTCCACGTAAGGAATACTTTCTTTTCCACGTAAGGAAACACATTTTGATCTGAATATGTCCACGTCAGGACTACACTTTCCACATAAGGAATAAATCTTCTTTTCCACGTAAGGAACATAATTTCCACGTAAGGAATACTTCTTTCTTTCCACGTAAGGAATACATCATCCACGTTAGGACCCATCTTTCCACGTAAGGAATCATTTTTCCACGTAAGGAATCTCCATCTCTTTCCACGTAAGGAAACCAACTCTTTCTGATTTGTCCGCGTCGGGACTAAACTTGATATGTCCACGTAAGGACTCAATCTTTCCACGTAAGGAAACCACTTGTCCACGTTAGGACTCAATCTTTCCACGTAAGGAATCACCTCTTTCCACGTAAGGAAACACATTTTGATTCGTCCACGTAAGGACTCCAACTTGTTCCACGTAAGGAATCACATCTTGATATGTCCACGTAAGGACTCAATCTTTCCACGTTAGGAGTCAAACTTTGATATGTCCACGTCAGGACTAAACTTTTCCACGTAAGGAAACAACTTCTCTTTCCACGTAAGGAAACCAATCTGATACGTCCACGTAAGGACTCAATCTTTCCACGTAAGGAATAAACTCACTCTTCCACGTAAGGAACTAAAACCTCTCTTTCCACGTGAGGAATAAACTTGTCCACGTCGGGACTCACATTTCGTCTTGATTTGTCCACGTAAGGACTCCCCTCTTGACTTGCTGAGGAAATAAAACCTTGTCCACGTCAGGACTCGTGCACCTTCGACCCACTGGGGAAGTGAGACTTGTCCCCGTCATGACTCACATCTCAACCTGCTGAAATAATAGAACCTGTCCACGTTAGGATTTGCACGTCTTCGACTTGCTGAGGGAATAAGATTGTGTCCACGTCGGGACTCATACTTTGCCCACCACACGAAGAAGGATAATTTGTCCACGTCAGGACTCACGCATCTTGTCATCACAAAGAACTACAAAGTTGTCCACGTCAGGACACCCTTTTCACCATTACGAATAAAGCTATTTGCTGGAAATAAATGGTCCACGTCAGGACACCAACACGAAGAGTAACCCACTTTTGTCCACCTCAGGACTTCCCATTCAAGTAATTCTGAGTAATCGAACCTGTCCACGTTAGGACTAACACCTCTTATCAGCCCGGGTAAATAAATCTGTCCACGTTAGGACCCCCACTTCTCTAGCACAAAGAAATCCAGTCAATATGGGAATACATCGTCCACGTCAGGACTTATTGCTCCATTGGTCCCAAACCACAAAACTTCTTAGCACTGGCGTGACAGTGATTTTGAAGCAGACTCTACTAGGGATATTTGGAAACCAAACTACCGGACGCCTGTTCTGATAACCGGCGGTGGCCTCTGAAATTCTGATTCCTGAAACCCGTTGATGACAAACAACTCTGCTTGAGAATGAGGCGAAATCTTGCCTACCCACTCTGGGGGAGAAAACACGAGAAATTCACAAATAATTCTGTGGGGAATAATGCCGAAGCTGACACTTCATTGAATGTTTCACGTCGAGACCTCGACTGTTTGGTGATTCATCTGAGCAAAAGCTCTCTCTACCTGCAAGAGAAACAATACTTGAAGCAAACGGTTAGCCAACCTGGTTTATGTTTCAAAAATACGTATGTTTGATAACGACGCAATGCTCCATTCGACATGGAAATGCTACGCTTTTATTTGGTAGATGCGAATATGACACTATATGCCAATGCAAATGCAGACTCGAACTGCTGAGATACAGGAACTGCTTCAGCAAAATAAATGCTGAAGATAATGCCAACTCCGCTGGGGATAGCCAGGTGCTACAGAATTATTCCAGCAGAATAAATGCTGGAAGAGTGAAGTCGACTCAGCTGGGAAGTTGGGAACTTAATACCAATCACCTCATTGAAGTAACACCCTGCTGGGGAATATAATTCTGCTGGAGATAGCATATGAGCCTGGCATGATTATACTTCTGCTGGAGAGTGAACGGATATCACACAGTATTCTGACAAGATAAATGCCTGGGCGCACCACCAACTCTGCCGGGGAGAGTCTTAATCTTCGAGTTCCACCGGGAGGAAAACACTTGCTAAAAAAGGGAATTCCGCTGGGGATGGGACGATTCTCTTGGGGAAAATCCGCTGACTCCGCTAGGGGAGAGTAAATGACCCTGCGGGGAAAGGTAAACTGTCTGAATACAGCTCACCAATCTGAAATATTAATCTTCTGAGGCTAAACCCCTCTGCTTGAGATGCACTGTCTGAATACAGCCTTATAATCTTGGAATCGCCAAACTCTACTGAGGATGGATGGCTTTGCTGGAGCATGTCCTTTGGATAAGCTACGACTAGCTGGGGAATTCGATCCTTCTTCAGGAAGCACATGCATGACCTGCGTGGGGATCAAGTCTTTCGTTATCGCAATCTTTTGATCATCTTCCTCGTACGACTATGAAACCTGCAACAACACAAACAAGACAAGACAAGCCTATGCAACCAAATCTATTTAGGTTAGTGACATCATTTTCAGTTAATTCAAAGCTTTAGCAATTGTTGGCAAGGGCCAGTGATGTTATACACATGCTAGTTTCAGTAAACTTAGGCGCTTTATCATGCACAAAACAGTAAAGAACCAGCATCAAGTACTTAATAACATATTTTATTGATTGGACCCCTGAATGGGCGGAATTTTTTTTGTACACGGGATGTAACTCCTGAAAAGAGGAAGCTACGCAAAGCAGATATACAAGTATGCACAAGAAGCATAAATATATTGACAACTAAATTTGTACACATGTCGGCAACGGGTTGCAGACGAACACCACGAACTAATCCTCCTATGACTCGCCTGACTCTAATGCTTTCCCGGTATTCACACTTCCGAAGAGATTGTATTCGATAATCGACCTCTTGAGCGTATTCTCCCGCGCTGATGCTCACTGTAATATCAAATTCGGACCGCAGTCATTTGCTTTTCAAATCCCTAACTTTTGCGTGAACCGCCCTTTACGGGTTTTCAGTTCACCGGGATACCCCTTTTTGCCGAAGCCTCCCAGTGTAGGTTTTCAACTTCGCGGGTGTACATTTTTTCAATTTTATCCCTAACTTTTGCCCGAACCTTTCATTTTGTTTTTGGTTCGCCAGGATGCCCCATTTTTGCCTGGACTCTCTTTTTTCTGTCCAGCGGGTCAATTTTAAGCAAAGTATTTTTTAACTGCGTCTGAATTCACAGGCGACGTGAAGTCTTCACCGTCCATAGTGGATAACAACAATGCCCCTCCTGAAAAGACTTTCCTGACAACGTATGGCCCTTCGTAGTTGGGGGTCCACTTGCCCCTGTGATCTGCCTGCGGCGGGAGAATCCTTTTCAGCACAAGGTCGCCCGTCTGAAAGCTTCGCGGATGTATCTTCTTATCATATGCTTTCTTCATTCGGCTCTGATACAAACGACCGTATGCTAGAGAAGCGAGCCTCTTCTCATCCATCAAACTCAATTGGTTCAACCTGTCTTTCACCCATTCTGCCTCGTCTAGCTGAACGTCTCGCAATACCCTCAGAGAAGGGATCTCAACTTCCAATGGTAATACCGCTTCCATTCCGTATACTAACGAGAACGGGGTTGCCCCGGTTGATGTGCGTACAGTCGTACGATAACCGTGCAAAGCAAAAGGTAGCATCTCATGCCAATCCTTATAGGTCACCACCATTTTCTGAACGATCTTCTTGATATTCTTATTGGCCGCTTCGACAGCGCCGTTCATCTTGGGTCGGTAAGGGGAGGAGTTGTGATGTTCGATCTTGAAATTCTGACAGAGCTCCTTCATCATTTTGTTGTTTAAGTTTGAACCGTTGTCCGTGATTATCCGCTCGGGGATCCTATATCGGCAAATGATATCTCTCTTGATGAATCTGGCCACCACTTGCTTAGTTACGTTTGCATAAGAAGCCGCTTCCACCCACTTGGTGAAATAATCGATTGCCACTAGAATGAACCGGTGCCCATTAGAAGCTGTCGGCTCGATCATTCCAATCATATCGATTCTCCACATAGAGAATGGCCATGGCGATGACATCACATTCAGAGGACTCAGAGGCACATGGATCTTATCAGCATAGATTTGGCACTTGTGGCACTTCCTCGCAAACTTGAAACAGTCAGTCTCCATAGTCAGCCAAAAATAACCTGCCCGCAGCAGCTTTCTCGTCATAGCATGTCCACCAGCATGCGTACCAAAGGTACCCTCATGTATTTCCTCCATGAGCAACTTTGCCTCTCTTTCATCTACGCAACGCAACAACACCAAGTCGTGGTTTCTTCTGTATAAGACCCCATCCGAATTCAAATAGAAATTACCCACTAGTCTCCTGAGAGTCTTCTGATCTTGACTGGATGCCCCAGCCGGATACTCTTTATTCTTCAGGAAATTAAGGATATCGAAATACCACGGTTTATCATCGGATGCCTCATCAATAGCAAATACGAAAGCTGGTCTGTCAAGCCGAGAGATAACGATTTTGGGAGCCTCATTCCAGAAGTTGACTTTGTACATGGAAGACAAAGTAGCTAGGGCATCAGCCATCTGATTTTTCGCCCGCGGTACATGATGCAATTCAACCTTGTCAAAGAAAGGCAACAATCTCCTTGCGTAATTCATGTAATGTATCAAGTTGGGCTGACGTGTCTCCCATTCCCCTTTTATCTGATTCACCACCAGAGCTGAGTCTCCGTATACGTCCAGATGTTTGATTCGCAAATCAATGGCTTCTTCAAGCCCCATTATACAAGCTTCGTATTCGGCTTCATTATTGGTAACGGCAAAGGTCAATCGGGCAGTAAACGGGATGTGCGACCCGTGTGGCGTAGTGATGATTGCCCCTATTCCGCTACCGTAAGCATTCACAGCTCCGTCAAATATCATCTTCCATTTGGAACCCAGCTCTGGTCCTTCGTCTGGCAACAGCTCTTCACAATCTTTCATCTTTAGGTACATGATATCCTCGTCAGGAAAATCAAACCTCATCGATTGGTAATCTTCAATAGGCTGCTCCGCCAGATACTCAGACAGCATACTCCCCTTTATAGCCTTTTGCGAGACATATTGGATGTAATATTCAGTCAAGACCATCTGCCAACGGGCAATTCTCCCTGACAACGCCTGCTTTTCGAATACATATTTGATAGGATCCATCTTCGAGATGAGCATGGTTGTATGATTCAGCATGTATTGCCTCAAACGCTTGGCGGCCCAGGCTAGCGCGCAACAAGTTTTCTCAAGCATTGAGTATCGAGATTCACAATCTGTAAATTTCTTACTCAAGTAATAAATCGCATGCTCTTTTCTTCCTGTCTCGTCGTGTTGACCGAGAACACAACCCATGCTTCCCTCAAGAACCGTCAAATACATAATCAAGGGTCTACCTGCCACTGGGGGTATCAAAATAGGAGGCTCCTGCAAATACTGCTTTATTTTATCGAACGCCTTTTGACAGTTTTCGTTCCATGTTACAGCTTGATCTTTCTTCAATAGCTTGAATAATGGTTCACACGTAGCAGTTAGATGAGATATGAACCGAGCGATGTAGTTCAACCTCCCTAAAAACCCGCGCACCTCTTTCTCTGTTTTAGGCGTCGGCATTTCTTGAATCGCTTTTATTTTAGCAGGATCGACCTCTATTCCTCTTTCACTTACGATAAACCCCAGCAGTTTACCCGATCTCACCCCGAAGGTGCATTTATTAGGGTTCAGTCTCAGCCTGAACTTCCTAAGCCTTTTAAATAACTTCAGCAGATTCACCGGATGCTCTTCCTCCGTCTGGGATTTGGAAATCATATCGTCAACATAAACTTCGATCTCTTTATGCATCATATCATGAAAAAGAGTCGTCATCGCACGCTGATATGTTGCCCCAGCATTTTTCAATCCAAAGGGCATCACTTTGTAGCAAAATGTTCCCCAAGGCGTTATGAAAGTAGTCTTCTCCATGTCCTCTGGCGCCATTTTAATCTGATTATAGCCTGAAAAGCCATCCATGAAGGAGAATACGGAGTATTGAGCAGTATTATCAACTAACACGTCGATATGAGGAAGTGGAAAATCGTCTTTTGGGCTCGCTTTATTCAAATCCCTATAATCCACGCACATCTGAACCTTGCCATCTTTCTTTGGCACTGGTACGATGTTAGCAACCCATGAGGGATATTTTGTTACAGCCAGGAAACCAGCATCCCACTGTTTTTGAACTTCCTCTTTGATCTTTACTGCCATGTCTGGTCTAGTTCTGCGAAGCTTTTGTTTGACTGGCGGGCATTCTTCTTTCAGTGGCAGACGGTGCACAACCATATCTGTATCGAGCCCTGGCATATCTTCATACGACCAAGCGAATACATCACTATACTCTCGGAGCATTTCAACCAGCCTTCGCTTGATATCGCTCTGCAGTGCGGCCCCGATACGAATATTCTTCTCAACCCTTCCGACCCCAAGTTGATAATTTCGATGACCTCTTAGTGAGGCAGAATGACTCTTTCCTCTTGCTTCACCAACCAAGACAGTTCTTCAGGAACGTCGCTATCTTCGACAACCTCTTCTTCGGCCTGAAATACCGGGTGCTCAAAGTCGGGACGAGTCATCGGTGGTTCAAGGATGTCATCTGAAAATGTTATCCTGCAAAAGGAATGGTTAAGTGCTTCAAAATGCGTATAAAGCGAATAACCACGTTGCCATTTTATTGAAAAATACAAAGCAAGAAAGACAAAGATCAAAATATTTGCACATGAAAAAACGCCATTTATTCAATGATTAACACGCAACGTTCATAACAACACAGCCCTAAGCAAATCACGATGCCCCGGGTAAGACATCAGATTATTCAACAATTATTAAAACAAAGCATTACTGTTAAAGAGTCACAGGAACAAGCTCCTGAATAGACCAGTTGCACAGTCCCTGTCCTGGCGTTCTTGGCTGAATCCAGGCATCCATATCACAGTCGCTGTCTCCTTCGTCAGACTCCGAAGCAGCATTGATGGTTTCATGACATACTCCACTGGCAGAGATGGTTATTGGCCCTCTGAAACGGGGTGTCCCCACAGCAGGTGCTAACGACGACGGTTGGTATCCCAGCCCGAACCGGTCCATCTTTACAGGAATATCCAGCACTTTGCCCCAGCCCTTTGCTTCTCCTGCCTCCACCAAAGCTTGAGCTTCTTTATACGACGAGACGGCTATCTCTGACACCTTGCTCGGACCGGGACCTTTGTCCTTGATACGCAACCCTTCAAATGCCTGGCAGGGTGTTTCGTGGATCTCTCCGTCGACCTCCACATATTTAAATGACGACAGATGGCTGACCAGGATGTCTTCTTCTCCGCATACGGTGACCACGTTGTCTCCGACCATATATTTCAACTTCTGATGCAGGGTAGACGTGACTGCCCCATCCCCATGAATCCAGGGTCTTCCGAGCAGGCAGCTATATGCGGGCTGTATATCCATGATATAAAATTCTGTTGCAAACACCTCCGGCCCCACCTGTAGAGGCAATGTTATCGATCCAAAGACTGTTCTTCGCGTGCCATCAAACGCTCTGACTACCAAGTCACTGGGCGTGCACAGGATTCCTCTGACATCTAGCTTCATCATCGCTTTCTTGGGCATCACATTCAAAGACGATCCGGTGTCGACCAATACATGCGACATTACAGATCCTCTACACTCGACAGATATGTGCAGCACCATATTATGATCTCTCCCTTTCGGGGTCAAATCGAAGTCGGTAAAGCCCAAGCTGTGGCCGGCATTCACATGTGCCAACACTCCTTCCAGCTGATTCACGGAGACGTCTTGGGGTACAAAGGAAGTATCCAGGACTTTCAGCAAAGCATTTCTGTGAGCTTCAGAACACAGTAGTAACGACAGGATAGATATCTTGGAGGGCGTCTGTTGCAGATGCTCCACAATCTTATAATCACTTTTTCGAATCAAGCGCATGAACTCTTCTACATCTTTCGATGCCGCTTCTTTGTCGCTTGCTTGCACTGGGACATTCTCAACCATCTTCCCTTTTCCTTTCGCTAGTCTTTCGGCCTCCACCTCAGGCGATATGAAGATCCTACCACTCCTTGTCATACCTCCTGAACCAACAACGTTGTCTACAGTCTCGGCTGGTTGCTTATTAACATCAATCTTTATTCCGTCACAATACACCTCCAACCCATATGACCATGGGACTGCTTTTGTGTTCTCGTACGGGATTGGTTCGGCCTTAGTTATGGTGATCGGCGGTCGGCGGGCCGGTGTTGTTATAGTGATTGTCTTTCGAGGAATCGTTACAGTGGCCACATCACTCTGATTATCTGCTACTGCCCCTGCAGGCTCTTCGATGGCTGCTCGGTCAAACTGCAATGTGTCGCTGTCAATTAGGGCCTGGATGCCTTTCTTCAAATCATCACACCCCCAGCTAGGGTCCAGCATTCTAAGCAATACTCGTCACATCCTGGATAAACACCCCCTTGCAACAGTATGCTTTTTATCTCGCTCAGCGGCGTTTTTAAATCGTCGACATTCATAATCAGATTCAACCCTTCCTTAGTCAGAATGGCGTTTGCCCCATGATTAGGCATGGGCTTCTGCACTATATTCGGCCCTGCCGTTCCGAAATTGATAGCCTTATTGTCCAAAAGATCCTGCACAACATGCTTAAAAGCATGGCAACCCTCTACATCGTGGCCCGGAGCCCCAGAGTGGAACTCGCAGTGCCTGCTTGCATCATAACCATACGGAGGAGTTCCCGTTATCGGTGCCAGAGTTCTCTTCTCTACCAGGTTCAAACCCAACAGCGTCTGCAACAAATCAGCATACGTTGAGGGAGGCTTCTCAAAAACTCTTCTTGGTTTACCACCCTGGAATCTTCGCTGAGCAGGCTGTGCCCCCTGCTGTGGCTGCTGCTGCTGCTGCTGCTGAAACGGTTGTTGTTGATATGGAATAGTAACACTCGCCACCTGCTGCGGCTGATGATATTGGTTCCGACCTCTGCCTCGGCCTCAGCCTCCAAATACTGCGCTTGCCTCGCCCTGACAGCGCCCACCAAAAGCCTTCTTATTACTGCCAGATGCAGTTGATTCCTCAGCCTGGAACCTTCCTTGCTTAATGTTGTTTTCAATCTTTTCTCCCATCAGAATTAAGTCTGAGAAACTAGCCAAAGATGTGTGAAACAACTTGTCATAAAACATGCCTATGAAGGTTCCGATAAACATGTCATTCATTTCCTTGTCTTCTAAAGGAGGACGGACCCTGGCAGCCATATCGCGCCACCTTTGCGCGTACTCTTTAAAGCTCTCACCCTTCTTCTGAGACAGCCCTGTCAATTGGACCCGATTGGGTGCCAAGTCGCTGTTATACTTGTAGTGAGCTACAAATGCCTCTGCCAATTGCTTCCATGTCTTGATATTAGTTGGCTCCAATCCCATATACCACTCTAGGGAAGGGCCTGACAAACTATCTTGAAAGAAATGCATTAGCATTCTCTCATCAGTGGAGTACGCAGACATCTTTCTGTAATAAGCCCGCACGTGCACTTTCGGACAAGTGTCCCCTTTATACTTATCAAACGTAGGAGCTTTGAATTTGATTGGCACCCTCAAGCCAGGTACCAGACCCATTGTTGCCATGTCTAAGCCCACAACACTTTGGTTCAGGACCCCCCTCATCTGCTCTTCTAGCATTCTGATCTTCTGGGAGTCATCCATCGGCCCTTCGAAACCTCCCCCAGAGAAGGCGTCCTCCTGCTGATCTTCTTGCCACATACCGTTCCCAGCTCCATACCCATCATATCCATTATTGCGGCCAACCCTGATCTGATTCATCACCGGGCCTCGACCTCTGTTGCCGTACCCCTGAACACCTCCAGCAGGCCCAAAAGCCATTAACCCAGCGCCGTTTCCATTTCCGAAACCTCCGTAACCCTGATTGGCCACACCGTAACCATCTTGCCCAAAACCTTGAGCATTGAAACCATATTTCCCAGCGTTATCGAATCCCTGATCGTTGAATCCGAATCCAGCATTGCCGAAGCCGTTGCCTCCCATATTATCACCCAAGTTGATATCACCAAGCCCAACATTATGGACAGCAGTCTCGTTCCCAACTCCGACGTTACCGTTCCCAGCAGCGGTAGCGTTGTTGACATTAGCAGAAGGTATATTGACTACAGGTGGAGCCACTGGCGTGGGAGTGCCATCTCCCTGAACAGTATCGACTCGCACAGACTGATGATCCTCGTTACCGTGACCGGCGTTTCTGACCAACAGAGGCTGCACCATGGCTTGCAAATTCTCCTGACCTTTTGCAATAGCTTCCATGGTCTGCATAAAGAGAGCGAGCTTCTCGCGCACATCTTGCATCTCGTTCTGCATTTGATCCATGATTCTTCGACAGTTGGTGCGAGTGGAATAGCGGTGCGGGTGCTGATCTGCAATCCTGGAAAGTACCTGGTACAGAGCAGGAAATAAGACACCATCCAAAGATTACCTGTAATGCAATATGAATATGAATGCAATGCAATGTGTGTGTCTGTGCATTAGGGAAATTCATTCCCCGATTCTAGTGTGAAGGTGCCAGTGCAGTGCCAGTGCTAACAATATAAAGACCGGAGCTGAATCACAGAAAGCCTCATATATTGCGGAGAAACCAATAAGCCAAGAATATAATATCACTGAGAGTACAATGAGAAGGCATGACCTCAACCAACAATCCTGGTGATGGTCAGCACTATGCAAATAAAGCATACAAGTTACTACATGAAATGATCAAACACTCCCATAAGTCTGGTACTCTTCTAGCAACTTCTTGGTCTCCGGATGACTTGGTCGAGCAAGCAGCCCTTCAACAAGTTGGTTTCTTCTCTTGAGAACACGTCGCACGTCTTCAGCAGTTTCCTCCCATGCCCCTTCTCCGAAGCGATCCTCTAGTTTACGCTTCTGAGACACAGCTTCATCTCTGCCTTTGATGGCCTTGTTCAGTGCGTTCTGGAGACTATACCGGGTCATCACTTCTTCTTCACACTTCTTGATGCTGGACTTCAACTGCTCCTCGAGGTCGGAAATTTGCTGCTTCAACTTATCTTCCCTCTTCTTATTGTTGGTGAGCATGGCATTCCAAGTCTTATTGCAAGAAGAGATTTCTCGGTGTGCGATGTCAAGTGCTTTCTTTTTGGATTCGAGCATGTCATGGGAGCTTCTGAACTCTTGCCCCAGACGTTCGCGCTTCCTCTTCTCCTCAATCAACTCAGCCCCTAGTCTGTTCATTAGCTCAATATGCTGTTGGAAAGCATGCACGGCCTTGTTTTTCTCACTGCGTATCTGGGCTAGCTCCTGCTCTAACCCTTTGTTGATCTTCATCAAGGCTTCTTTTTCTTTCACAACTTGCTCGTAGGCCTCCCTAGAAACAGTATTTGGCTCTGCTACCGGAATAGGAACAAGGGCTGGTGCATCTGGAAACGGCATCCGCAATTGACTGGCTCTTTCCTGGATCCAAACCCTGTAAGGTGCATAGGCCTGACAGTCATTCTTCCCTAACAACGGCTTCCCTCTTCGGTTAATACGCGTCCAGGCATGCTGCAGCTTGGCCAATAACTCCCCCTTCAAGTCTCCGGTGAAGTACAGAGATTCCTGTACTTCTTCCTCCTTTGGCGGGTTCTTCAGCGCATATCCGAACTGACGGACCAACAGGGATGGGTTGTAATTGATACACCTTTTTCTTCCTATCAACGACACATTAGGGTACCCAGAACAACTGAATATAAGCTCAACCCCTAGCAGGTCTCGATCAAACCACTCAACGTCTTCAGAAGATAGCCTCATCAGGCGCTCTGACCAGCTAGCGGTGGTTGCACTCTCCACAAAAGATCCCTTCATGGGAAGATGACTCTTGAACCACATATTCAACAAAGGAGCACAGCAGTAAACAACCTTTCCCCTTCTGTTTTCATTCTTGTAGTGCAAGGAGTGGTAGAAGTCTCCGATCAACGTTGGCACTGGATTGCCGGCAGCAAATAGATGGAAAGCGTCCAAGTCTACGAAATTGGGCAAGTTAGGAAACAGCACAATCCCATAAATGCATAGAGCCAAAATAGCATTGAAAACCACCCAACATCCGCTCTTGGCATACTCCTGAGCTTTACCAACCAAGAAATCAAGAGAGAAACCTGAAACCCCAAGCCAAGAAGTCACTAACAGTTCTGCAGCGTCCATATGCAAGGCTTTGGCTAAGTCCTCCAACTTGGGCTCAACAGCAGAGTGAATAAAGGGAACCTTGTTCTGCACTGGTAGCTCAGTAAACTCCACGTACTCCTCAATGGTAGGCCCTAGAATGAAGTCAGAAAACATAAAACATCTCAATGCGGGGTCATAGAACTGCATCAAGGTGTACAGCCCGTTCATCTCATCAGCAGTGGGCTTGCAGACTAATCTCAGTAATCTCCCATGACTCATTCTGAAGCTTCTCCTAACCTCCTCATCAGCGAGAGATATCAGACCGAGCAAAGGGGTAATATCAGGTGTCGGCAGCTTATACGCAACTGTCTTCCTCAAACCAGCCATAGTCAATACTCAGGAGTCTGGGCACTAGAATCGGAGGATATGCAAATGCACCTGCAGCACAGACACACGTTAATGGGATGCAATGATAATGGGTATGCAAACAATGCAATGCAAGTAACATGCAACAAGGACCAACTGCCGTAGCTGAATAGGCTGAACCATATCAAGAAGTCTCAGATAGACTCTATAGAAGTCCTCGAACCCTGGTCTCAGATAGACCTAAAACAAAGCTCCAACAATGGTCTCTGACAGACCTCAAACTATAACCCCAACTGGTCTCTGGAAGACCTCAAATCATATCTCTAACTGGTCTCTGACAGACCTCAGAACTCTCCGTAAATACCCAGGATCTCAGATCAAGAAACAAACCGGTAGTCTGAAGGTCTAGTTACCTGCATAACCCCAAACCCTCTCACAGGTGGATGTCCTAGTAACTGACAAAGGTATGGCATCCTATGTGGTCGTCGGCGTCACAGACTTTCAGGGTTGATGATACGATTCCCAGGAGGAGTGGCATCATCAAATCCTGAAGAGGCCTCACTTAGCCAACTTCCAAATGATCGGTTCCCGGAGTCGACAATTCAGCTGACCAACAACCCCTTCGACCCAAAGGGTAGAAAAAGAAGCCAACCAAAAGAACCTCGTCCGAGTGTAGATTTCATGAGACACTAATGCAAGCAAAGCCGGCACGCGCCCACTACTTTCTACTCTAATTCTAGGTGCACTCAAGCCCAGGTCCGGCTTATCTCTCAATCATAGAACCACCCATCACACCCCAATACAGCAATAATAATCAATATATATAATGCTGAAAATAAAGGTCAGAAATATAAATCCATACAAAATCCTCGACGGGAAAACAAGCGTTAGGATTGACTCTCTTAAGGGACGTTAGATCCCAAATGCACAAGAACTATCGCAGTCCTTAGCAGCCAGGGGACGTTGGATCCCCAGCAGAGTCGCCAGCTGTCGCTACTGCGAAAATCGGCGCCGGCTGAACAGAAGAGTCGCCACCGCGCGTTATTTATCCCACGGGAGGGAAAGGAAACGCTCAGAGTAAACCTCGCACAACACGGGAAAAGGTATGGTCATCGCAACCAAAACCTGGATTCGGGAGTCGGTTACGCAAGGGGAAGGTATTAGCACCCCTCACGTCCGTCGTACTCGACGGGATCCACGCTTGTTTTCGGGTATGGATTGTTATTCTATCTATTCTACAGGTCAAGGGTTAAAAAGAAAAGAAAATGACTCGGCAAAGTATCGCACTTTATGCCTACGTATTCCCGTCTGAAACGAGAAATCAGAGTCAACGTAGTTCGCCTACCTACGGGAAAGGAGGGGAAGGTTGCTCGCTAGGATATCACATCCTATGCCTACGTACTTTCATACAACACGAAAGATCAGAGCAAACGTAGTTCGGGCCACGCACGACACAAGTCTGTCTTGATTGCTTTTATTCCTTCTGAAAAAGGTTCTTCTGATTAGCAGTCCAAGCGGACAAAAATGACGTCTTGATGAGTTCACATTCTTTTACGGAAGAAGTGTCTTTTATTGTGTTTTAAATTTTATTGTATTTTTTCTGTTTGTTTTGAGAAAGAAGAGACAGAACTCTAACCTACGGTTGCGAAGGTAATCAAACTAACCTAATGTTATCATGCATGGGTTAAGACCTAAAGTCTATCATGTTCCTCTCTTGCGCAGAGAGAAACAGAGATCCTAAGGGAATAGACGGAAACAGAAACAATAGCAGATATATACAGTAAAGCAGTAAAATGCATGAATGCAGCAATACAAGCGAGGCAAGGGAGTCCCACTCAACCTCGAACCTAGAAAACAATAGGCAAAAGTGAACAGACTTCACTTTCAACCCGACAGGTTAAACAGCAAACAATACAGTCCAGAAAACCAATCAATACATCAAGAATGAATAACAGCAGAAAAATAAACAGCCACAGCAGCTCTGCATCAACACCTATCTTCAAGTCATCTCCAAACAGCTACAAGCTTTAGCAAGCATCAATCTTCATCTCCACAGCCTTCAAGCAAGGTATTGATCATCAATCTTCCATCTACAAATGGCTTTTCTTCCAGTCTCAAATCTCCAGGATGAACATCAGTCAACAAGATGAAGTGAATGAATGTTAGCCAGTCAATTACCTACCAAGGGTGGTTCATTAACTGTTAACATTATACTGACAATTTTCCCTCAAAAGTTCTATCTTTCAAATACATTCACTGATCCTTCCAAAGGAAGGAGGTGGATGTTTGAAAGAGACTTTGAATCATAGGGAAAGGATGGATGCAGACAAGGCATTCCATGTTTGAGAAACAAGCTTTCTAATCTAGAGCTCTGCCTAGCTCCTAAACCCTAGTCTCCTCATCAGCTGCTAGCAAGAATCTCCTCTTCAACTCTGGAAGTTGGACTTCAGTCTCTGGATCTCCAATGGCTTCATCATCACAAGTCTTCATCTCTCCCAATCCCCAAGCAATCCCAATACCCACACAAGCAAGCAATAATCCCCAGAGAGGGCACACCACACCAGTCAAACAAATACATATAGTATTAATAGCAGTAGGGGAATCCTAATAATTTCTAAGGGATCTAATAACTACCCCTAATCCCTATAGTCCCATACCCCACACTTTCAATCTCTAAATCCTAAGGGAAATGATTCAATTCTCCTAAGTTATCACTTAAACCCTAATTTTGTTCATGTTATTCACACCTAAACTAAACACCTAAGACTAAATCCTAAAAATATGAACTAAATTGTATATACAAGCTAACAATGTCTATTAATCAACCTAAAAAGAATGGACAAAAAAAAAATTAAAGCATTTGATCAAACTAAAATTAACAAAATCATGTACTAAACAAAATATTATTTACACCTATTAAAAGAAAAATATGCCTAAAAATATAAAAAGAAAATGAATTATTATTTTTTTTGCATGACAATTTTCTTGACAAAATTATGAGTAATGTGAAAAAACAACCAATTAAAAACTAGCATTTTTCTATTTTTTATGAATTTTTAAAGAATTAATATTTTTGAAAGAAAATAAAAATGGATTTAAATGGAATGGGGTTCAGAAAGTAATGAAAATCAGTTAAAATAACAAATTGGGCCCAGACTGGGGGGCGCGCATAGCAAGCGTGTCTGGGCCCATCACCAACAGAAAACAAAGACAAAAAATAAAAAACTGCAAACGGTGCAAATAGCGAATATTTCAGTTAAAATCAAAGTGGGCCTGCATCTGGGGGGTGTCATTAGCATGAGAGTCCAAAGCCCATTCAGAAAACTTAAATGAAACGGGGCGTTTCATCATTCAAACTTCCCTCCGTTTTTCTCATTCCATCACGGCCGTTGGATTGGATTAATTGGTCAAATGTCAAAGCCAGATCGTGTGGCTCCCATGTCATCTTCAACCTTGAGTAAACCCTAACCCTGAAATTCTTCTCCCATGCACGATTTTCCACGCCTCTGCTCTCCCTCATCTCGCCACGAAATCAGACAATTCCAAAAGCAAAATTGCTCTAGGACAATCCCTCTACACAGCCATAGCAACCATTCCCTCTAAAGCTCAAACAATAACCAAACCCGATAGGAATACCAGTCTGAATCCACCATTAACACCTGTCATCGCTTGCTCCAAACCTCACCAATTCTTACCCTAAACTGATCTACACTCCATGCTGATTAACCTGAGCTACTTATTTAAGATTTTCTTGCCATGTCCTATGAGATATAAACCCTAACAGTTCTTGCACACCAATGGCAACCTTCATGGAATCTCTTCAAACTTTGTGGAATTCATCATCTAACCTAACTTAACCATTCTATGCTAACAAAACCCTAACATGCTAGCTAAACCATGCAATTTGAGCAGAAATACCAACCTGGTTCAAAATGGAGAAACAGCTATGGAACTCCTTGATCCAATGCTTGCAGTGACTTGAAACTGATCCACACACTCCAACTTTGATTCTGTATGCAAAGATCCTAACTCAACCTTCTTGTATCTTGTGATTCCAACTTCTTGCACCTTGGATGATGGAACTTGTATGGCACGATCCTTGCTCAATTCAGCCAAATCTTGAGGTGAATTGTGATCTATGGATGATAATGATGAAGACCAGATCAAGAAATATGAAAATTGAAGGAGATTTGATGAAGTTTTGAAAGCTTTTGCAAAATGGAGAAATGGAGTATAACTTGTGTTTGTGAGCAATGTGAAGCACCAACCATGGCATGAACCCTCTCAATTCAATATATACATGTCATTAGAACCTCCTAGAAACTTGGAGAAACTTCCCTTGCACTCTTTCCTTACATTTTGGGTTATGTTTCTTCCTTTGTAAGCAACCTTGAATAACTCTCAAAATTTGAACTAACCTCAAAATTCCACTTTAGCCAATGTTCTCAAAATGACCTTTCCATTCAAAATGACCTATAATTTCACCTCATTTGGCCAAAATATGAAAAATCTCATTTTTTAGGTCATTTTTATTCATTAAATCCAACAATTTTGAAACCTTGTGCTATGAATCTTTCCAATATTTCATGGTCACTTTTCCAGACGCAAAATGTCATTTGGAACAAGTTTGATGTTGTAAAGTTTTCCATTTGAATCTTCCTTTTATGAGTTTTGGGCATAGGCTTGAAATGACCTGTAATCCTCAGATGACCAAAATACCCTTTGCTTGCCAAGACCTTAAGTAGAGTTCCACAAATCATATGAAGGCATACCATACCATTATATAAAGCTAAGACAATGAGGAACAACTCTTATGTTTACCAGAAATTCATTTGAAATCTCCTTGAGGGGTAAAAATAGCTTGGAAGTCAAGTAACTTTCACAGACAAAATTTCAGATACCTCAGATGACCTGTAACTTGCAAGGACCATAACTTGAGTTCTATAAATCTCCTCAATGTCTTCCACCACTCAAATTAAAGGTCTTGAGATCCTCTACAAGTTTCATGTTGACCAAGGATCCATTTGGAGCTTGCATTTTGACTTATCTTGCTTGGAAATTTGACCTAAATTAGGGGATTTTACACATAAACCCTAATTTAGAAACTCCTCTTCTCTTTGATTTCTCTTGAATTCTTCTTGGCATATCACCATATCCTCTTCTACATGTCAAATGATGAACCCCACATCTCTCCAATAGCCCTTAATGCCTTTCAATCAGTCAATTGACCTAGAGTTGACCCAGAGTTGACCCCAGATGAAACCCTAGTTGACTGTCTTCAACTGCAATTCTTGTGATCACATCAACAACTTGTCTCCTTCTCCAAATGACTTCCTAAGTCTCCCATGATGTCTATATACTCTCCATGCTCAACCCACAGCTCACAACTTACTTGTTGATCCCCAGATACCCTCAGATAGGAGATAGATGAACTGATTGATCCATTGACTTCTCAGCTTTCAAATTTATTCTGATGACTTGAATGGGATTGAATAACCTCTTGATAGGCTTATAGAGATGAGAATAATGATTGGTCCCCTGTTGGATGACTTGCTATGCTTATGCCATGCAGATGGTTAGGCTATGTACATGACTCTATATGCAAATGCTAATGATATTGAAACATAAACCAAGTGAAGAAAGGTTGGGCAAATTTTAGGGTGCAACATGCAGCAAGTGTGCTTTTAGCATGTAATAATTCAGATCAGAGTTTGGGATCAGGTCCTCAGTACTTGTAGCATACAGTACTATATGAGTCTTCTGAAAAACTATGCTTGAAACTCTTCATACAAAAGTTTTCAATGCTTTTGTGGCTTCTGCATCAGATTCTTCTGTAGCTTCTGCTTCAGATCCTTCTGTAGACAGCGTTCAGAATCTTCTGTAGGCAGCGTTCAGATTCTTCTAAGAGATGCTTCTGACGCTTTAGAGCCTTGCATATTTTCATGTTCAGATCTAATTTGCTTTCAGAATAATATTCACTTTAATATCTGCAGCACAAAATACTTGAGCAAATTTTAGAGTATATAATTTCTTAATACAAAATTTCATAAGAGTTATCATCAAAACATAGAGATATAATTAAGAACTAATCTGTGTTCTAATAATCTCCCCCTTTTTGATGATGACAAAAACATAAGAAATTTTGTTCAATAAAGCAATAATTATAACTCCCCCTGAGATGATGAATCTCCCTCTGAATTGAATACTTAGAGAGAATAGAAACTTCCCTTTTTGCTTGAGTATTCTTTACAGAATCAGAGTCTGATTGTTCCAAAAATTAGATCTTGACTTGGATGAATGTTTCAGAATCAGAGCCTGATTGGTTAAAATTAGATCTGGGGATCTCAGAGTTACTTTAAAGAATTTGTCAGATTTTTCATATGTTCTGAAATACTAAGAGTTCACGTTAGTTATAATTGATATGTCTGAATTTCATTTAGGTAGAGTTTATTTGAACAGTTAGAGTTTCATTTTCTCCCCCTTTTTGTCATAATCAAAAAAGAAAACTTTAAAGACAAAATAAAAGGAAATAGAGAAAAGATACATTCAAGTATAGAAAACAACAGAGTCATTCATTCATTCATTCAGATAAAAACAAAAACAAACAAGTCATTAGAAAGAAAATTCAAGTACCGGTGCACAAACATCAGATACAGAAAAAAAAACATAAAGCTAAGTTTGCTTGGACAAAATCATCTTCAGAAGTTGAGTGATCTCAGATGATGATTCTTCTTGCTTCGTCATCCATTTTTCCAAGTTCTCATTTTTCTGATCTTGTTGAGCCATCCATGACTTGATCTCAGATTTCCCAGCTTCTAGTACTACCATCTTATCTTCTAAATCTGGATTCTCTTTCTTGATCTCAGATGAAGAAGCTAGAGCAGCTTCTGATGCAGGAACAGAGTCAATTTCCATTTGAGATACAGAGTCTGGAGCTTCAGATGCAGAGGGTTTGTTTACAATTGTCAGAGCCAATGGATTTTCTTCAGAAGCAGATTCTGCAAAAGCTTCTGTAGCAGATACTTCAGAAGATGAAGGGACATCCTCAAGAAGCAAAGGTGCAGATCTTTTCATATTCCATATCATGCTTTTGGCAGTCTCAGCAAATCTGAGCTTCACATCATCAGAACAGAGATTCTTCAGATTGGAGGCAACAATATTGAATCTGGTAATGAAGCTATTCCAGATAGCATCAAATTCATTTGCGTCCATGGTTGACAGACATCTTTTCTGTACAGAGCCTAAGTTCATCTTTATTTCTTTCAGAAAATTTGCAAATAGTATATCAACATTAAGCCTTGGTTTAGGTTTGAGAAGAGTTTCCAAAGTGAATGGCTTGGGTTGAGGTGGAGGTGGTATGGTAAATTTTGGAATGATGATCAAAGGACGAGGGTAGAAAGGAAAAGATGGGTTGTCAGATGGAGTGGCAATTTTGGATCTGGATAAGGCATTAACCAGAAATGGTTTTACATGTGATGCATAAGAAACGACATCAAATGTAGTGGAAGATTAAGGAATGAAAACAAATTTATCAGACAATAGAGGTTCTGATGAAATCATATCTGGTAATGGTTCAAATAGGGTTTGAAGATCAGATGGAAGAATGGTTGAGGGAATAGGTTTGAATGGAGTGATTGTGTCAGTTGGTTCTATTCTGGTATAAAAATGTTTAAACTTGAAACCAAAAGGAAGTGGATCAGAGGGAAGTAGTTTAAAGGAAGCAACTGACATAGACTCAGATGTCCTGAGTTTTGGAATGGGTTCAGGAATGAGAGTTTCAGATGAAACAGGTGGTTCTGATTGTTTAGATTCATATTCTCTGAGAGAAGGAGGTGAAATGACATCTGGATGGACATCAGATTCAGACGAATCAGATGAGGTGGTTGGGGTACAAGATGTGGAAGATACTTCAAACACAGTCTTGAGAGGTTTAATATTTAGAACCTCAGTATCAAGTATATTTGATTCAATAGGATTGGATGGTTCTGGTTGAGAATTAGAAGGTTTGGATGTTGGTGGTTCAGATACAACTGGTTCAGATTGAATTGGTTCAGGTTCAGAGGGTTGTTGAATTTCAGGTTGTTGTTGTGTTGGAATTGGTTCTGTTGGTTTTGTTTGTGGTTGTGATTGAGGAATATCATATGATTTAAGTGGTGTTGTGGGAACAGGTTCAAATGTTGTAGGTGGTTCAGATATTTGAGATGGACAAGAAGTTGTTTGAGTTTTAGAAGGAGGAGGTTTTGGAACAGAACTAATTGTTGATATTTCTACTGCATTTTCAGAAATAGAAGGTAAAGATGTTTTAGTACCTTTAATCTTGCTGTGCTTGGTAGAAACAGAGGGAACTTCTCCAGAAGCTTTTCTCTTTATCTGCCTCTGTGGTTTATCAGCAACTTTTTGTTTCTTCTGAGCAGCAGCTTCTTCTGCCTCTAATTGTCTTCTTTTTCTCATGTTCTCCTCATACACATCTGGAATAGGTTCTCTAGCACGAATTAGAATATCTGCAGGAACATGTGTTCCATCTGCTTTGCACATTTCAATGTACCTAAGAATAATATCCCTAGGTTCTTCAGCACCAAATATTGGAAAGTCTTGAACTAGAATCCTTCTCTGACTTACTTCAGTAACATTCAGCTTCTTAGGAGCAGTTGTGAGTTCATCCACAACTTTTAGCCTCTGAAGACTCTTTCCATTCAATGGTTTTCCAACAATTGATTCAAGCTCTTCTTTAACTCCAGCTTCATGTAAAGCAGCTACCAGACCATTCTTTGTCAGAATGTCTGAGATCAATCATCCAAAAGGAATCCACATCCTGATCTTCTGTCCCTTAGTCTTAATGGATTCTTTGGATGCATTGATGTGATTTCACAGATGCATGAAGAGAATGTATGGAAAATCTACTTTGGTACTCTGACTTAAGCAGTACATAAAATAGAGTTGTTCATTATTCACATAATCTGGGAGAATTTGTTGATTTTCTGTGATTGATGCATCCCAGAAAAATCTTTGCCCAGATTTTGTAGTCAGGTTTCAGATCCTTAAATTTGTTGGAGGCTTGTCCAGATGAAATGACTTCCTCATAAACTTCTTCCATATCAACTCGCCCAGCTGGCAGATGGCAAACTCCATCAGTTTCCTCATAACCAATGAGTTTTCTGCTGAGATCTTTAGAGATGATGATCTCTCTTCCCAGAACAGAAGATAGGATGAACTTTGGATAAACAGAAGCATGAATCCAAAATTCCTTCACTAAGTGACGATACACTGGTCCAAATAATCTATCAAAATATTTTACCCAGCCTTGAGCACCAATAATGGAACGCAGATCAAATCCATTTTCAGCCAAAGAATCAAAATCCACCATTGATTCACAAAGAACTTCCAGCTTATCAACAGGGGTTAATAAAGTTCTTTCAGGTTCCTTGAATGGAGTAGCACCCATGTTTGATGACGCAACTGCAGCCATTGATGATTGAAACTGAGCTGAGGTTGAGGATGATGTTGCCATTGTTGAAGATGAAGAAGATTTGGATGAAGGTTTAGGGTTTTGATGAAGACCAAAGAGCAGACAGAAATGCATATATTGTTTGTGAAGTGAAAAGTGTGAAATGGTGTGAATTGTGGTATTTATAGAGAAAGATTAGGGCACACAAAAAGACACATTCAACACGTTCCACTTAGCAATTAATAGCATTTAATGAAAAGAATAAAAATCATTTCAAAGCATTAATTGATTCTGAAAACTTGGGGGGAAAACCAAGATTTTAACTATTCAAACAATACCTCAAATGTCTCTTCAGTATTGTGCACACCATCTTTTCAGATTCAGAGTGACACGTGTTTGCTTGCATGTGCTTCTGAATTCTTTTGAGAAATGAAACGTTAGCCAACGTTCAGATCCTCTGAGATTGGTTAGTTCAGATACACACAAATAAAAATAATTCAAGAAATCAAATAATTGACAGATGAAATACTTCATAGTTTTTAACATTTGCATCTGAGAACTTTTGCTTCTGAAAAATATCATTTTGGACAAAAATCCATACCAACATTTTTCAGAATAAACTAAAACCTATCTTCAGCAAGGGGTTTTGTGAAAATATCAGCCCACTGATGATCTGTATCAACAAAGGCTAAGTTTATAGTACCCTTCTGAACATAGTCTCTGATGAAATGATGTTTAATTTCTATATGTTTTGCCTTAGAGTGTAAAATGGGGTTTTTAGACAAACATATAGCAGAAGTCTTATCATAGAATATAGAAATATTACTCTCAAAGATCTGATAGTCTTCTAGCTGAATTTTCATCCAGAGCATCTGCGTGCTACATCCAGCAGCAGTAATATATTCTGCTTCTATAGTTGATAGCGCAACTGTAGGTTGCTTCTTGCTGTACTCCATCTTCAGTATGGTGTACTCCATCTTTTCAGATTTTAAGTGACACGTGTTTGCTTGCATTTGCTTCTGAAAACTCTTTGACAAATGAAACGTTAACCAACGTTCAGATCCTCTGAGACTTGTTAGTTCAGATACACACAGAAATAATAATTCAAGAAATTAAATAATTGACAGATCAAATACTTCAGAGCTTAAACATTTTGCATCTGAGAAAGTTGCTTCTGATAAATATTATTCTGGACAAAATTCCATACCAATATTTTTTAGAATAAACTTAAACCTATCTTCAGTAAGGGGTTTTGTGAAAATATCAGCCCATTGATTATCTGTATCAACAAAGTCTAATTTTATAATACCCTTCAGAACATAGTCTCTGATGAAGTGATGTTTAATTTTTATATGCTTAGCCTTAGAATGTAAAATTGGATTTTTAGACAAGCATATAGCAGAAGTATTATCACAGAATATAGAAATATTACTCTCAAAGATTTGATAGTCTTCTAGCTGACTTTTCATCCAGAGCATATGTGTACTACATCCTGCAGCAGCAATATATTCTGCTTCTGTAGTTGATAGCGCAATTGTAGCTTGTTTCTTGCTGCACCAGGAGATTAAATTTCTTCCCAGAAATTGACAACTTCCAGAAGTACTTTTTCTTTCCACTCTGTCTCCAGCGTAATCAACATCACAGAATCCAACTAGTTTAAAATCATCAGATTTTCTGTAACAGAAACCCACATTAGAAGTACCTTTCAGATACCTTAGAATCCTCTTAACAACTGTTAAGTGTGATTCTCTAGGATCTGATTGGAATCTTGCACACAAGCATACACTGAATAAAATGTCAGGTCTAGAAGCAGTTAAGTAGAGAAGAGATCATATCATACCTCTGTAGAGTTTCTGATCTACTTTCTTACTTACCTCTTCCTTACCAAGAGTACTTGTTGGATGCATATGAGTCTTTGCCATCTTACTATCAGTCATGTGAAACTTCTTCAGAAGCTCTTTAACATATTTGGTCTGATGAATGTAAGTGCAATCTGGAGTCTGGTTGACTTGAATTCCCAGAAAGAATCTCAATTCTCCCATCATGCTCATCTCAAATTCAGCCTGCATACATAGAGCAAACTCCTTTCCCAGCATAACATTGGTAGATCCAAATATAATATCATCCACATATATTTGACAAATTAAAAGATCTTTCTTAAATGTTTTACAGAAGAGGGTTGTGTCCACTTTGCCTCTGATGAAATTTTTCTCCAGAAGAAAATTGCTTAATCTCTCATACCAAGCTCTGGGAGCTTGTTTTAAACCATAAAGAGATTTCTTTAGTTTAAAAACATGTTCTGGAAATTTTTCACTTTCAAAACCAGGAGGTTGGTGAACATAGACTTCTTCTTCTATAATTCCATTTAGAAAGGCACTTTTAACATCCATCTGATATAGAGTGATGTTATTTTGTGCAGCAAAAGGAATGAGTAAACGAATAGAATCTAACCTGGCTACAGGAGCATAAGTCTCTGTATAATCAATTCCTTCTTGCTGGCTATAACCTTGAGCAACAAGCCTTGCTTTATTTCTTTCAACTTCTCCTTTTTCATTCAACTTGTTTTTGAAGACCCATTTAGTTACAATTATGTTGAATCCTTTTGGTCTTGGAACCAAATCCAAAACATCATTTCTTGTGAACTGATTGAGCTCTTCTTGCATGGCAATTATCCAGTCATTGTCTTGCAGAGCTTCATCCACAGAAGTTGGTTCAATAACTGACACCAACCCAAATAATGATGCTTTAGATGATCTGAGGAAGGATCTTGTTCTTATTGGGTCACCTTTATTTCCAATGATCACATTCTCTGGGTGAGAGGCCTTGATTCTGGAAGATGATCCTCTAACAGTTGATTCTTCAGAAATGTTCAAGTTGTTCATTTGAGAAGCTAAAGGAATTGCATCTGGTGTTGCTTCTGGTTCCTTCACTTGAGCTTTTTCTGCCTCTGAGCCTTCAGAGTCTATGAGAATGACTTCTCTATATGTAGAACTTTCAAACTGCTTTGGCTTTTCAATGCCAAGCTTATCATCAAATCTAACATGTATAGATTCTTCCATAATCTGTGTTTCAGTATTGTATACTTTATAGCCTTTAGAGCGTTCAGAATAGCCAAGCATGAAACACTTTTGTGCTTTAGAATCACACTTGTTAAGATTCTCTTTAGTGTTCAACATATAACAAATACATCCAAAAGGATGAAAGTAAGAAATGTTGGGCTTTCTGTTCCTCCATAATTCATAGGGAGACTTTTCCAGAAGAGGTCTTACAGACACTATGTTCTGAATATAACATGATGTGTTTATTGCTTATGCCCAAAAGTGTTTTGCCAGATTAGTCTCGTTGATCATGGTTCTGGCCATTTCTTGCAGAGTTCTATTTTTCCTCTCTACAACTCCATTCTGTTGTGGAGTTCTAGGGCAGGAGAAATCATGAGGAATGCCATTTTCATTAAAATATTTTTCAAAATATTTGTTTTCAAATTCACCACCATGATCACTTCTGACTTTAATAATTTTAAAATATTTTTCATTCTGGACTTGTTTGCAGAAGTCAAAGAACACAGAGTGTGACTCATCCTTGTGTTTTAAGAACTTTACCCATGTCCATCTGCTATAGTCATCAACAATGACTAATCCATACTTCTTGCCTCTGATGGATGCAGTTTTCACTGGTCCAAACAGATCAATGTTAAGTATTTCTAATGGTCTTGAAGTTGAAACAACATTTTTTGATTTAAAAGAAGATTTTAAAAATTTTCCTTTTTGACATGCTTCACAAAGAGCATCTGAGTTAAACTTCAACTTAGGAAGTCCACTGACCAGATTGAGTTTATTAATCTGAGATATATGTCTCATATTAATATGTCCCAATCTTCTATGCCAGACCCATTGCTCATCATTAACAGACATAAGGCATTTAACATTTTGAACCTTAAGTTCTGAAAGATTGATTTTGTAAATGTTGTTCTTCCTCTTTCCATTAAATAGGATTGAGCCATCCTTCTGACTAACAGCTTTGCAACATTGTTTATTAAAGATTATATCATAACCATTGTCACTTAATTGACTTATGGACAATAGATTATGCTTTAATCCTTCTACAAGTAAAACATTAGATATAGAGGGAAGGTTACCATTGCCAATAGTACCAGAGCCAATAATCTTGTCCTTCTGATTCCCTCCAAACTTCACTTCGCCTCCAGATTTAAGCTCCAGGCTTTGGAACATAAACCTTTCTCCCGTCATGTGACGTGAGCAGCCAGAGTCCAGGTACCATGACTGGCGTCTTGACTTTTCTACTAAATACATCTGCAACAGGGATTATCTTATCCTTAGGTACCCAGTTCTTTTTGGGTCCTTTTGGGTTAGTTGCCTTGAAAGTTTGTCTGAACTTCTGTCTTTTTACAACAGTTTTGTTCTGATTGACTTTTGGCTTAAACACAGGAACATTCTGATCAGAACGCGTGTGTTTAATATCATTTAGATGACCAAACTTTAAATGAGAGTATAAGGGAGTCTTCTTAATGATAAGTTTATCAACAGGCATTGGATTTAAATCCTTTCCAGAGGAAGATTCATATCTAATTCCTTTCCTGTTGTTTCTGCTAACTCCATAGATCATTGAAGCCATCTTGCTTTTATCTATGCTTTTAGCCAGAAACTTCTAAAGGCTGAAGTCATATTCTTCTAAAATGTTTTTGCATTTAGACTTAGCTCAACAATTATTTTCTTTTAAATTATTTTCTTTTAGCCATCTTGCTTCTATCTATGATTTAAATCCTTTCAAATTATTTTCTTTTAGCTCAGCAATTTCTGACCTTAACAGATTATTCTAAGATCCAAGATTGCATTTAAGCTTCTTGCATTTAAGCTTAATCTGATTATAATTTTTCAGGACTTCTGATAAGACTTTAATAAGCTCTTCCCTAGTGAGATCAGAAAGTACCTCTTCTGAGTCAGATTCAGAATCAGATTCAGATCTAGATGATCCTTCATTCTGATCTTCCACACCTGCCATCAGAGCCATGTTGGCACATTCATCTTCAGATTCTGATGAGGATCCAGATTCATCAGAGTCATCCCATGTTGCCATTAGAACCTTCTTCTTTTTGTCAAACTTCCTCTTTGGCTTTTCCTTTAGAAGCTTTGGACATTCGTTCTTGTAATGGCCAGGTTCTTTGCATTCAAAGCAAACAACTTCCTTCTTTCCAGATCTTTTTGGTCCAGAGGACTCCTTGCGCTGATCTGGCTTTTTGAAGTTCTTGAACTTCCTCTGCTTGTGCTTCCGGAGTCTGTTGATTCTTCTGGATAGCAAGGACAGTTCATCTTCTTCTTCAGAAGAAGATTCTTCAGAGCTTTCTTCTAACACATGCAAAGCTTTCACATATTTGTTAGATTTTAAGGCAATTGACTTACCTTTCTTTTGAGGCTCATCTTCCTCAAGTTCAGTTTTATGGCTCCTCAGTGAGCTGATTAGTTCCTCCAAAGTGATCTTGTTCAGATCCTTAGCTAGCTTTAGAGAAGTGACCATCGGTCTCCATCTGATGGGTAAGCTTCTGATGATCTTAGTCACATGATCAGCAGTTGAGTAGCCTTTGTCCAACACTTTTAGACCAATTGTGAGGATCTGGAATCTAGAGAACATAGTTTCTATAGACTCAGATTCTTCCATTTTGAACGCTTCATATTTCTGTATTAGCGCTAGAGCCTTGGTCTCCTTAACTTGTAGGTTTCCTTCGTGAGTCATCTTTAAAGACTCAAACATGTCAAATCCAGTTTCTCTATTTGTGATCTTCTTATAATCAGTATGAGATATTGTATTTAACAAGATTGTTATAGCCTTGTGGTGATTTCTGAACTCCTTCTTTTGGGCTTCAGTCATAGATTTTCTATCTATTTTCTTTCCATTCCCATCAGTGGGATGAACATACCCATCTATGACCAAGTCCCATAAATCAGCATCATAACCAAGGAAGAAACTTTATATTCTGTCCTTCCAATAGTCAAATTTCTCCCCATCAAACATAGGGGGTTTTGTGCTGATTCTATCCCTTTCTTCATATCTGTTGTTACTGTTAGATGTTGAAGTTTCAGCCATAATAACAACCAAATATATATCAAAGTTTTCTCACTGGATCTTTTCTATCACTGTGAAGTGGTAACACACACAGAACCGGAGCTTTGATGCCAACAGAAGGTGAGAAAATACTTAGAAGGGGGGGTTGAATAAGTATATAGAAAAACTTATTGCAATAAAAACTCAAAGATTTTTATCCTGGTTCGTTGAACTCAACTACTCCAGTCTACCCTATCAAGAATGATTTGCCTTTCTCCACAAGGACTTAATCCACTATTAATCAACTTATTACAATAGCAAGCACTAAGAGCAACTGTTCTTAGTCTTCTCAAGAACTACTGATCACAACTGGATCTTCTTAACGATCTTTTACAATAAAATGTACGAATAAAACAAGTGTTTAAATGCTTCTAATTAAACTATATCACAATTGTTATTTTACACATAAGTTTTAAGAACTTATGAAATATATTCAGCAAGAGAATAAATTGTATGAGGGTTTGTAATGAATTTCTTTCAATAATTCGTCCACTGAAGAAGAGAGATGGAGTCTTGCTTTTATAGGCACAGAAGTCCAACATGTTTTCACGTTGAAGGCTATGTACTGAAAAGGGCTGTAGCCTTTTTGTCTTCACATCACATGACCTTTCCTAGAAGTAGAATTCAAAGAGAAATCCTTTTTGTCTGTGTTCTTGTGTTTAGCATAAATGAGGAAAGAGTCGTTTGGCCAAACCAACAGACATAACTTTGAATTCTTCTTCAACAAGTTTCAGCAAATAACATCAGAGCCTTGAGTGATCAGAGTCTTTGATGTTCATCAGAGTTTGCTGAATCAGAGCATTGTAGCAAGTGTGCTTTCAGCGTGTAATAATTCAGAGCAGAGTTTGGAATCAGATCCTCAGTACTTGCAGCGTACAATACTATCAGAGTCTTCTGAAAAACTGTGCTTGAAACTCTTCATACAAAAGTTTTCAATGCTTCAGATGCTTCTGTGGCTTCTGCTTCAGATTCTTCTATAGCTTCTGCTTCAGATCCTTCTGTAAACAGCGCTCAGAATCTTTTGTAGGCAGCGTTCAGATTCTTCTAAGAGATGCTTCTGACACTTCAGAGCCTTGCATATTTTCATGTTCAGATCTAATTTGCTTTCAGAATAATATTCACTTTAATATCTGTAGCACAAAATACTTGAGCAAATTTTAGAGTATATAATTTCTTAATACAAAATTTCATAAGAGTTATCATCAAAACATAGAGATATAATAAAGACCCAATCTGTGTTGTAATAGTAATTTGTTTGGTTATAGTGTAAAGCTCTTGTTAAGGAAAAGGGGACTAGACTAATCTCAGTTGAGGAGAGGAACCAGGATAATCTTTATGTGTTGCTTGCATTTACCTTTGATTATTATATATCTGTTGTTGTTACTTATTCTAATATCAGACTCTGAACATGGTTCAGATTCTGAAGTTCTAAAATCAGAAGTGAAACAGATTTTTGGACATACACAATTCAACCCCCTTCTTGTGTATTTCTTCATCTTCATGTTCTAACACCGACTAATCCTTAGTACAATTTTAGTATGACTCAAATCTTAGTACTTGAGTCAAAAGATCATATACGAATAGAATTCCATATGCTTGTATAATAGGTTATTTGATGTATGTTATGGTCTGTACGAGACCATACATAGTGTATGGAGTGAGCCTTGTAAGTAGGTATATGTCAAATCCCGGGAATACACACTAGAAAGCATTAAAGTAGACTTTTCAGCACATCAATGGGTCTCTAGGCAGATTTCTAATTTATGGTGGAGTCTGTGGTGATGATAGCAACGTTGAAATCAAAGGATTTATCAATTATGATTATGCAAATTGTATGGATTCTAGAAAATATATTTCTAGATATGTGTTCACTATGTTTGGCACAACAATAAGTTGGAAAACAACAATTCAGAAGGTTTTTTCCTTATCAACCACTGCAGCAAAATATATTACCCTTACTGAAGCTATAAAAGAAACATTGTGGCTTGAAGGTTTTGCTAATGAGCTGAAACTTCAAGGTTGAGCTATCATTGTTAAATGTGATAGTCAAAGTGCAATACACCTGTCGAAGAATTCAGCCTATCATGAGTGAACCAAACACATCAATTTGAGGCTGAACTTAGTCAGAAAGATTATCCAGTGTGGAGAATTCCAAGTGCTGAAGGTTTCAACTTATGACAATGTTGTTGATATGATCACTAAGACATTGCCAAGTAGCAACTTCTTCCACTATATGCAGTTGATAAAGCTACAGGACGAAAGCTAGTTTATTCCCTTTTAAGTGTCGAGTTTGTTCCAAGGTGGAGATTTGTGGTATTTGGATCGAACTCAAGCTTTGACAAGGGTAGCTTCATGGTTCGACAGATGTTACTGTTTCAATTAGCATGTCAATTTGAGCCTTGCTTGTAAGCCCAAGCTGTTAAGTTAACTTAGTAGTTTGTAAATAAACTAGTTCTCTCAGGTTGTTGAGGGAGGTTAATTATTGTTATTCACTTGTAATCTTTGAACCCTTATTAATTAAGTAAATAGTAAAGCAGTTTTAACCAATCCTAATTCTTCTTCTTCCTTCTTCTCTCTCTTTCATAAAACCTAATAGGGTTTCTTATGTTTGTTCAAGAAACTCAATCTTTCTCATATTTTGATTTGTTCTTGATGACATGGATTCACAACACTTTTCATAACAATGCTTTATGAATTGGTTTTCAAACTTGTGCATCCTTTCATAATAATAGTTCATGATGTATATAAGATGTACACTTTAAAAATTTTGATTTACCTCTTTCATAAATATTTTCATATATCCAAACAAAATTTTCTAAGTGTTCAATTTAATCCATGAAAGTTTGTGCATAACTTGTAAATCATTGAAGTTTTTTTTGTTTACTTATGCACACTGATATAATAAAGGCAACTTGTTTTTGCTTTATTTACTTTTTTAGTCAGTTATCCAAAAAGACAACCCTAAATATATCATCCATTGTTCGAAAACCCCTTGAGCTATAAAATTCATTAAGAGCCGAAAAGTGAAAAACAATGGTATCACCCTATTCAAAGGGTTAAATGAGGCTTGTTTAGATTTATGTGGGGTTGAATTATTGTGGTTGTGATACTTCAAAAGTTGTAGAAAAGAAAAAAAAAATAGAAAGAAAAGAAAAAGAAAAACTGGAAAAAAAAGACCGATGGCAATATATATTCCTTCTGAAAAAATGAGAAGAGAAAAGAGAAATAGCTACAAGGTTGTTGTTTGGAAGTGTATGAAGCCTTTTGTATTTCAACTCCCGCAATTTCTTTCAATTTTCTTTTGGCTCTTTGAATTTTAGCCTAGTACCCATTAGGATCCATCTCACCCTAACCTTGGCCAAGTTACAACCCTAATAAAAGTCCTTTTGATCTTTATTTGCATGTATTTCAATTGTGAATGTTAGAGTCTTTTAAAGCTTATGGTAGTACTAATTTCCATGATGTGCTTTGAGTGTAAACAATAACCTAAACACTTGAGAGTTAAGTGAACTTTATCATTTGAGGATCTTACTACTTTTGATGTACTCTTTGATAAGCTGCATTCTTACTTCCTTTGAATGTCATTGAATTTTACTCACTAACACCATATCTCTTGAAGCTTATTATGAGGATTTTACTTGCAGCCTTGTGATTTTAAAAGTCTTTGAATTTTCATGCTCTGATTTGTTTTTATTTTTTCTGCTTTGAATTTTAACTTTAGAATTTTTCTCGGAGTGCAAAAGTTCAAGTTGTTAGAACACATATTGGTTCTTAGTTATATCTCTATGTTTTGATGATAACACTTACGGAATTTTGTATTAAGAAATTATATACTCTAAAGTTGTTCAAGTATTTTTGCTGCAGATATTAAATTTAATATTCTTCTAAAAGCAAAAATGGATCTGAACGTTGAACTACGCAAGGCTCTGAAGCGTCAGAAGCATCTAATTAGAAGACTCTGAACACTGACTACAGAAGGATCTGAAGCAAAAGCTACAGAAGCATCTGAAGCGTAGACTGAAGACTTTGTATGAAGAGTTTCAAGCACTGTTTTTTAGAAGACTCTAATAGTACTGTTGCTACATGTACTGAGGATCTGATCTCTAAACTCTGCTCTAATGAATCTCACGTTGAAGCACACTTGCTGCAACACTCTGATACAGCAAACTCTGAAGACATCAAGACTCTGATCACTCAAGGCTCTGATGTTAATTGCTGAGAATTAGAAACTTGTTGAAGAAGATTATTTGAAGTTATATCCGTTGGTTATGCCAAACGACTCTTTCCTCTTTTATGCTAGACACAATAACTCAAGCAAAAAGGATTTCTCTGAACATTCTACTTCTAGGAAAGGTCAAGTCATATGAAGACAAAAGGCTACAGCTACTTTGCAATACACGGTCTTCAAGCTTGCAACGCCTTGGACTTCTAAGTCTATAAAAGCAAGCCTTCAACAACTTTCTTCTGTTGACGAACATTGATAAAAATTGAACAATTCATTGAAAACTCTCTCAAAGCTCTCATACAAATTATTATTCTTTGCTAAATAGTTTTCATAAGTTCTCAAACTTAAGTGTAAATCACAATTGTGATATAGCATTCTTCGAAGCATTCAAACACTTATTTAGTTTACATTTAATTGTAAAAAGTTCCTTGAGAAGACCAAGTTGTGGTCAGTAGTTCTTGAGAAGACTAAGAATAGTTGTTCTTAGTGGTTGTTATTGTAATCAGTTTGATTATAGTGGATTAAGTCCTTGTGGAGAAAGGCAAATCACTCTTGATAGGGTGGACTGGATTAGTTGAGTTCAACGAACCGGGATAAAAATCTCTGTGTTTTTATTGCCATAATATTTTCTAAATCCTTATTCAACCCCCCTCTAAGTATTTTCTCACCTTCAATTGGCATCAGAGCTCCGGTTCTGTGTGTGCTATCACTTCACCGTGAACAGAAAAGATCCAGTTGAGAAAACTTTGATATATATTCTTGGTTGTTATTATGGCTGAAGCTTCAATATCTAACAGCAACAACATATATGAAGAAAGGGATAGAATCAACACAAAACCCCCTATGTTTAATAGGGAGAAGTTTGACTATTGGAAGGACAGAATAGAGAGTTTCTTCCTTGGTTATGATGCTAGTCTATAGGACTTAGTCGTTGATGGTTATGTTCACCCCACTAATGGGGATGGCAAGAAAATTGATAGAAAATCTATGACTGAAGCCCAGAAGAAGGAGTTTAGAAATCATCACAAAGCTAGAACAATCTCATTAGATGTTATATCTCATACTAAGTATGAGAAAATTACCAACAGAGAAACTGCATTTGATTTGTTTGAGTCTTTGAAGATGACACATGAAGGGAACTCGCAAGTTAAAGAGACCAAGGCTCTGGCGCTGATCCAGAAGTATGAAGCCTTTAAAATGGAAAAATCTGAATTTATAGAAGCTATGTTCTCTAGATTCCATATCCTCACAGCTGCATTAAAAGTGCTGGACAAAGGCTATTCAACTGCTGATCATGTGAAGAAGATTATCAGAAGCTTGCCTATCAGATGGAGACCTATAGTCACTGCTCTGAAGCTAGCAAATGATATGAACAAGATCACATTGGAAGAACTGATTAGCTCTCCGAGGATCCATGAAATTGAACTTGAAGAAGATGAGCCATAAAAGAAAGGTAAGTCAATTGCTTTAAAATCTAACAAATCTGTTAAAGCATTGCAGGTGTTAGAAGAAAGTTCTGAAGAGTCTTCTTCTGAAGAAGAAGATGAACTGTTCTTGCTTTCTAGAAGGATCAACAAACTATGGAAGCACAAACAGAGGAAGTTCAAGAACTTCAAGAAGCCAGATCAACGCAAAGAGTCCTCTGGATACAAAAGATCTGGAAAGAAGGAGGTTGTTTGCTATGAATGCAAGGAACCTGGTCATTACAAGAATGAATGTCCAAAGCTTCAGAAGGAGAAGCCAAGAAGGAAGCCTGAGCATAAGAAGAAAGTTTTGATGGCTACATGGGATGATTCAGATGCATCTGAATCTTCATCAGAGTCAGAAGAAGAATGCGCCAACATGGCATTGATGGCTGGAGTAGAAGATCATTGATGGATCTGAATCTGATTCTGAATCTGACTCAGAAGAGGTACTTTATGATCTCTCTAGGGAAGAACTTATTAAAGTTTTATCAGAAGTCCTGAAAAACTATAACCAGATTAAGCTCAAATGCAAGAAGCTTAAGTGCAATCTTGAATCTGAGAGTACTCTGTTAAAGTCAGAAGTTGCTGAACTCAAAGAAAACAATTTGAAAATGAAAAACAATTTTGAAAAAGCTCAACAAGACTTTGAATCTGAAACTAAGTCAAAATGAAAAAATATTTTAGAAGAATATGACTACAGTTTTCAGAAGTTTCTGGCTAAAAGCATATATAGAAGCAAGATGGCTTCAATGATCTATGGAGTTAGCAGAAACAACAGGAAAGGAATTGGATATGAATCTTCCTCTGGAAAGGATTTAAATCCAATGCCTGTTGATAAACTTATTATTAAGAAGACTCCCTTATATTCTCATTTTAAGTTTGGTCATCTGAATGATATTAAACACACACGTTTTGATTAGAACGTTCCTGTGTTTAAATCAAAAGTTAGTCAGAACAAACCTGTTGTAAAAAGACAGAAGTTCAGACAAACTTTTAAGGCAACTAACCCAAAAGGACCCAAAAAGATCTGGGTACCTAAGGATAAGATAATACCTGTTGCAGATGTATTTAGCAGCAAAGTCAAGATGCCAGTCATGGTACTTGGACTCTGGCTACTCACGTCACATGACGGGAAAACGTTTTATGTTCTAAAGCCTGGAACTTAAATCTGGAGGAGACGTGAAGTTTGGAGGGAATCAGAAGGGCAAGATTATTGGCTCTGGTACTATTGGCAATGGTAACCTTCCCTCTATATCTAATGTTTTACTTGTAGAAGGATTAAATCATAATCTATTGTCCATAAGTCAATTAAGTGACAATGGTTACGACATAATCTTTAATCAAAAATGTTGTAAAGCTGTTAGTCAGAAGGATGGCTCAATCCTATTTAATGGAAAGAGGAAAAACAACATTTACAAAATCAATCTTTCAGAACTTAAGGTTCAAAATGTTAAATGCCTTATGTTTGTTAATGATGAGCAATGGGTCTGGCACAGAAGATTGGGGCATATTAATATGAGACGTATATCTAAGATTAATAAACTCAATTTGGTCTGAGGACTTCCTAAGTTGAAGTTCAACTCAGATGCTCTTTGTGAAGCATGTCAAAAAGGAAAATTTTCAAAATCTTCTTTTAAAACAAAAAATTTTGTTTCAACTTCAAGACCATTAGAGTTACTTCACATTGATCAGTTTGGACCAGTGAAAACTGCATCCATCAGAGGCAAGAAGTATGGATTAGTCATTGTGGATGACTATAGCAGATGGACATGGGTGAAATTCCTAAAACACAAGGATAAGTCACATTCTGTGTTCTTTGACTTCTGCAAACAAGTCCAGAATGAAAAATATTTTAAGATTGTTAAAGTCAGAAGTGATCATGGTGGCGAATTTGAAAACAAATATTTTAATGAAAATGGCATTGCTCATGATTTCTCCTGCCTTAAAACTCCACAACAGAATGGAGTTGTAGAGAGGAAAAATAGAACATTGCAAGAAATGGCCAGAACCATGTTCAACGAGACTAATCTGACAAAGCATTTTTGGGCAGAAGCAATAAACACAGCTTGTTACATTCAGAACAGAGTGTCTGTAAGACCTCTTCTGGAAAAGACTCCCTATGAATTGTGGAGGAACACAAAGTCCAACATTTCTTATTTTCATCCTTTTGGATGTATATGTTATATGTTGAACACTAAAGATAATTTAAACAAGTTTGATTCTAAAGCACAGAAGTGTTTCATGCTTGGGTATTCTGAACGCTCTAAAGGCTATAGAGTATACAATACTGAAACACAGATTGTGGAGGAATCTATACATGTTAGATTTGATGATAAGCTTGGCATTCAAAAGCCAAAGCAGCTTGAAAGTTCTGCAGATAGAGAAGTAATTCTCACAGACTCTGAAGGCTCAGAGGCAGAAAAGGTTCAAGTGAAAGAGCCAGAAGCAATGCCAGATGCAACTTCTTTAGCTTCTCAAATGAACAACTTGAATATTTCTGAAGAATCAAATGTTAGAGGATCATCCTCCAGAATCAAGGCCTCTCACCCAGAGGATGTGATCATTGGAAAAAAGGATGACCCTATAAGAACAAGATCCTACCTCAGATCATCTGAAGCGTCATTATTTGGTTTGGTGTTAGTTATTGAACCAACTTTTGTAGATGAAACTCTGCAAGATAATGACTGGATAATTGCCATGCAAGAAGAGCTCGATCATTTCACAATAAATAACGTTTGGGATTTGGTTCCAAGACCAAAAGGATTCAACATAATTGGGACTAAATTGGTCTTCAGAAACAAGTTGAATGAAAAAGGAGAAGTTGAAAGAAATAAAGCAAGACTTGTTGCTCAAGGTTATAGCCAGCAAGAAGGAATTGATTACACAAAGACTTATACTCATGTGGCCAGGTTAGAGTCTATTCGTTTACTCATTTCTTTTGCTGCACAAAATAACATCACTCTATATCAGATGGATGTTAAGAGTGCCTTCTTAAATGGGATTATAGAAGAGGAAGTTTATGTTCACCAGCCTCCTGGTTTTGAAAATGATAAATTTCCAGAACATGTCTTTAAACTTAAGAAATCTCTTTATGGTTTAAAACAAGCTCCCAGAGCTTGGTATGAGATATTAAGTAATTTTCTTCTGGAGAAAAAATTTATCAGAGGCAAAGTGGACACAACTCTCTTCTGTAAAACATTTAAGAAAGATCCGTTAATTTGTAAAATATATGTGGATGATATTATATTTGGATCTACAAATGTTACACTGGGAAAGGAGTTTGCTCAATGTATGCAGGATGAATTTGAGATGAGCATGATGGGAGAATTGAGATTCTGTCTGAGAATTCAAGTCAACCAGACTCCAGATTGCACTTACATTCATCAGACTAAATATGTAAAAGAGCTTCTGAAGAAGTTCAACATGACTGATAAGATGGCAAAGACTCTAATGCATCCAACAAGCACTCTTGGTAAGGAAGAGGTAAGTAAGAAAGTATATCAGAAACTCTATAGAGGTATGATTGGATCTCTTCTATACTTAACTGCTTCTAGACCTGACATTTTATTCAGTGTATGCTTGTGTGCAAGATTCCAATCAGATCCTAGAGAATCACACTTAACAGCTGTTAAGAGGATTCTAAGGTATCTGAAAGGTACTTCTAATGTGGGTTTCTGTTACAGAAAATCTGATGATTTTAAACTAGTTGGATTCTGTGATGTTGATTACGCTGGAGACAGAGTGGAACGAAAAAGTACTTCTGGAAGTTGTCAATTTCTGGGAAGAAATTTAATCTCCTGGTGCAGCAAGAAACAAGCTACAATTGCGCTATCAACTACAGAAGCAGAATATATTGCTGCTGCAGGATGTAGTACACATATGCTCTGGATGAAAAGTCAGCTAGAAGACTATCAAATCTTTGAGAGTAATATTTCTATATTCTGTGATAATACTTCTGCTATATGCTTGTCTAAAAATCCAATTTTACATTCTAAGGCCAAGCATATAAAAATTAAACATCACTTCATCAGAGACTATGTTCTGAAGGGTATTATAAAATTAGACTTTGTTGATACAGATAATCAATGGGCTGATATTTTCACAAAACCCCTTACTGAAGATAGGTTTAAGTTTATTCTAAAAAATATTGGTATGGAATTTTGTCCAGAATAATATTTATCAGAAGCAACTTTCTCAGATGCAAAATGTTTAAGCTCTGAAGTATTTGACCTGTCAATTATTTAATTTCTTGAATTATTATTTCTGTGTGTATCTGAACTAACAAGTCTCAGAGGATCTGAACGTTGGTTAACGTTTCATTTGTCAAAGAGTTTTCAGAAGCAAATGCAAGCAAACATGTGTCACTTAAAATCTGAAAAGATGGAGTACACCATACTGAAGAGACGTTTGAGTTATTGTTTGAATAGTTGGTTTCTTGGTTTTCCCCCCAATTGTCAAAATCATAAATGCTTTGAAATGATTAATTCTTTTCATTAAATGATATTAAATGTTAAATGAGAACGTGTTGAATGTGTGACCGTTTGTGTGCCCTATATTTTCTCTATAAATTCCACAAATCTCAATATTTCACACTTTTCACTCTCACAAACACGTTTATGCATTTTTGCTTGCTCTTTTGCCTTCATCTAAACCCTAAACCAAAAACTGCTCGTAACCTTAAACCTTCATCAATGGCTACTTCATCTTCAACCTCATCACAGTTTCAATCAACAATGGCAGCTGTATCATCTTCAAATATGGGTGTTGTTCCTTTTAAGGAACCTGTTAGAACGAATCTTACACCTGTTGAGAAACTTGAAGTGCTGTGTGAATCTTTGGTGGATTTTGCTTCTCTGGCTGCAAATGGATTTAATCTGCGTTCCATCATTGATGCTCAAGGATGGACAAAGTACTTTGACAGATTGTTTGGACCACTGTATCCAGTTTTAGTGAAAGAGTTCTGGATCCATGCTCATGCTTATCCCAAGTTCATTGTGTCATCTGTTCTGGGAAAGGAAATTGTGATTACAGAAGATCTAATAAGGAAACTCATTGGATATGAGGAAACTGATGGAGTTTATCATCTGACTGGACGTGTCAACATGAGTGTTGTGTATGAAGAGGTGATTGCTTATGGAGAACCCTCTCACAAGTTCAAAGATCTGAAACCCAATTACAAGATCTGGGCTAAAATCTTCATGGGTTGCATTCACCATAGAAAGTCTACAAATTCACCAAATTATGTCAACAATGATCAACTCTACTTCATGTTTTGCCTCAGTCAGAGCAAAAAGGTAGATCTGCCTCATCTGCTCTTCTTTCATCTTTGGAATCATGTCAAGACTTCTAGAGAAGACATGAAGATAAAACATACAAAGGGTAGAAATTGGATCCCTTGTGGAAGGTTGATTTCTGACATTCTGACAGAGAATGGTCTGGTGGAGCATCTGCATGTGGCTGGATTGAAAGAGGAACTTACATCCATTCTGGGAAAAGTTGTGAATGCTAAAAGTTTACAGAGGCTGAAAGTTATTGATGAACATACTTCTGCTCCTAACAAACTAAACACAGAAGAAGTAAGCAAACAAAGAATTCTGGTAGAAAACTTCCCAACGTTTTTTTGCAGAAGAACCAAAGGAAGTTCTGATAAAATTTGTTAGATCATGTATGGAACAAGGAATCCCACTTCCTGAAGGATTTCTAAACCGAGAACCAATGCCAGATCTATATGCAGAACACAAGAGGCAGAGAAAACAAGAGTTAGAAAAAGAAGAAGCTGCAGGCTCACCTCAGAAGAAGCAGAAAACTTCTGAAGAACCTCAGAAGAAGGAAGAAACTTCTGAAGAACCTCAGAATAAGCAGAAAAAGTCTGAAGAGCCTCAGAAGAAAAAGAAAAGGAAAGTGTCTGGAGAAGCTCCTTCTGCACCTCGCAAACGCATCAAGATAAGAGGTACTAAAAAATCCTTACCTACTATTTCTGAAATTGCAATAGATTCATCAATATTTAGTTCTATTTCTGAACCTCCCTCTTCTCAAACTCAAACCATTCCAATACCATCTGTAACTGAACCAAAACAATCTGAACCTCGCGTTCAAACACCACCAGAAGAACCAACTCCAAAACAACTAGAACAATAACCTGAACTTCAACAACCTTCTATACCTAAACCAATACCATCTGAACCCATTGTATCTGAACCACCAAAATCTATACCTTCCAATCCACAACCTAATCCTCAACCAGAACAACCCAAACCTACTGAATCAAACATATCTGATTCTGAGGTTCTGGATATTCAACCCCTCAAAATTATGTTTGACATATCTTCCATATCCTGTCCCTCATCTACCTCATCTGATTCATCTGAATCTGATGTTCATCCAGAAGTAAGCTTACCCCTCCCTCAAAGGATATGAACCTAAACAACTAGATCCATCTATTTCATCTAATGCTGTCATTCCTAAACCCACTCCAAAACCTAAACCCATAACATCTGAGTTTGTTTCATTTGCATCCTTTAAACCACATCCCTCTGATCCCCTTCCTTCTGGTCTAAAACTTAAAAAAATTTATACCAAAATAGAACCATCTGATCCTACCACTCCATACAAACCTAGTTCTTCAACTATTCTACCATCTGAACTTCAAACCTACCTAAAACAACTACCAGATATTATTCCATCAGAACCTCTTCTTTATGATAAATCTGTTTTTATCCCCTACACTTCCACTCCATTTGATGTTATTCCCTCTACATCAAGTGTTAAACCATTTCTGTTTCACACTTCATCCAGATTCAAAACCTCTACTTCATCATCTGACCATCCATCCTTTCCTTCTTATCCTCATCCTCTGTTTATCATTCCAACCTTTACCATACCAACTCCAACAAAACCAATCAAACCATCAACTCTGGAAGCCTTTCTTAAACCAAAACCTAGGCTAAACGTTGATATTCTATTTGCTAATTTTATGAAAGAAATAAAGATGAATTTAGACTATGTGAAGAAGAGATGCATGTAAACCATGAACTCAAATGAATCTGATGCTATTTGGAATAGCTTCATCTCCAGATTCAATATTGTTGCTTCAAATCTGAAGAGTGTTTGCTCTAATGATGCGAAGATCAGATTTGCTGAGACTGCCAGAACCATGCTATGGAATATGAAAAGATCTGCACCTTTGCTTCTTGAGGATGTACCTTAATCTTCTGGAGTATCTACTATAGAAACTATTGAAGGATCTGCTTCTGAAGTCATTATGGAAGAGAATCCTTTAGCTCTGACTACTGTGGACAAACCCTCTGCATTTGTGGCTCCAAACTCTGCAACTCCAATGGATATTGACTCTGCTTCTGCTCCTACATCAAAATCTACTCCGTCTACTTCTTCTGAGATCAAGAAAGAGAACCCAGAATTAGAAGATAAGATTGTTGTGCTGGAAGCTGGTCAATCTGAGATCAAGTCCTGGATGGCAAGGCGAGATCAGAAGACCGAGAACATTGAGAAATGGATGTCTAAACAAGAACAATCTTCATTTGAGATCACACACCTTCTGAAGATGCTTCTCTCCAAACAATCCTAGATTTATGTTTTCTTTATCTGATGTTTGAGCACTTGTATTTGAATTTCTTATCTGATGTTTTGTCTGTTCTGTCTGAGTACTTATTTGAATGAATGAATGAATCTGAATGTTTTCTCTATATGATTTTATCTTTTCTCTCTATTTCCTTTTACTTGTCTTTAAAAGTTTTTTTTTTTATGACAAAACGGGGGAGAAAACGAAATTCTGACTGTTCAAATAAACTTTACCTGAATGGAATTCAGACATATCAAATTATAACTAACGTGAACATTTAGTATTTCAGAACTATTGATAAATCTGACAAAATTCTTTAAAGTAATTTTGAGATCCCCAGATCAAGTTTTAACCAATCAGGCTCTGATTCCGAAACGTTCATCCAAATCAAGCTCTAATTTTGAACTTTCAAGCTCTGATTCTGAAAAGAATACTCATGCAAAAAAGGAAGTTTCTATTCTTTCTTAGTATTCAATTCAGGGGGAGATTCATAATCTCAGGGGGAGTTATAATTATATCTTTATTGAACAAAATTTCCTATGTTTTTGTCATCATCAAAAAGGGGGAGATTGTTAGAACACTGATTGGTTCTTAGTTATATCTCTATGTTTTGACGATAACACTTACAAAATTTTGTATTAAGAAATTATATACTCTAAATTTGTTCAAGTATTTTTGCTGCAGATATTAAATTTAATATTCTTCTGAAAGCAAAAATGGATCTGAACGTTGAACTACGCAAGGCTCTGAAGCGTCAGAAGCATCTAATTAGAAGACTCTGAACACTACCTACAGAAGGATCTGAAGCAGAAGCTACAGAAGCATTTGAAGCATAGACTGAAGACTTTGTATGAAGAGTTTCAAGCACTGTTTTTCAGAAGACTCTGATAGTACTGTACGCTGCATGTACTGAGGATCTGATCTCTAAACTCTGCTATAATGAATCTCACGCTGAAGCACACTTGCTGCAACACTCTGATACATCAAACTCTGAAGACATCAAGACTTTGATCACTCAAGACTCTGATGTTAATTGCTGAGAATTAGAAACTTATTGAAGAAGATTATTTGAAGTTATATCTGTTGGTTATGCGAAACGACTCTTTCCTCTTTTATGCTAGACACAAGAACTCAAGCAAAAAGGATTTCTCTGAACATTCTGCTTCTAGGAAAGGTCAAGTCATATGAAGAAAAAAGGTTACAGCTACTTTGCAGTACACGGTCTTCAAGCTTGCAACGCCTTGGACTTCTAAGTCTATAAAAGCAAGCCTTCAACAACTTTCTTCTGTTGACGAACATTGACAAAAATTGAACAATTCATTGAAAACTCTCTCAAAGCTCTCATACAAATTATTATTCTTTGCTAAATAGTTTCCATAAGTTCTCAAACTTAAGTATAAATCACAGTTGTGATATAACTTTCTTAGAAGCATTCAAACACTTGTTTAGTTTACATTTGATTGTAAAAAGTTCCTTGAGAAGACCAAGTTGTGGTAAGTAGTTCTTGAGAAGACTAAGAACAGTTGTTCTTAGTGGTTGTTATTGTAATCAGTTGAATTATAGTGGATTAAGTCCTTGTAGAGAAAGACAAATCACTCTTAATAGGGTGGACTGGATTAGTTGAGTTCAACGAACCAGGATAAAAATCTCTGTGTTTTTATTGCCATAATATTTTCTAAATCCTTATTCAACCCCCACTTCTAAGTATTTTCTCACCTTCACAAGTGTGGGAGAATTTGATCAGTGCATTTTCATGCACATTCTTTCACTATCATGTTCCAAAAATTCTAGAGTGTCTCTTATTATTTATACTATTTTAGTGTATTTCTTTAACTTAGTTTATTTTTACATTTATTTTAATTTTGTATGGTATTTTCTGAATAAACAACTATTTACACCCTCTCGCTTTAAAGTTCATAATTTGTGTTACGAAAATCTGATTGACGCGTTCTAATAGGAGTTGGAAAGCTGAGAGGATAAGCTAAAAATTTTATGTTGAAGTCAAAAGGCAATTTAGAGTGTAGAAGACTTGAATAAATCGTTTTAGTTTCATACTTAAGAAAATAATTAGTTTTGGGCCGATTTTTATGCCTTCGAACCCGGTTAGGATTAGAACCCTAATGCCTTGTTTCCTTTTACAATAGGCAGCTACGGTACTGTTCATTCACCTATTCATTATTCACGATTTTAGCTTTATTTTATAATTTTCATGGAGAACTAATACTTAAGGCGAATTCTGTTGATTACGAATTCCACACGCTTTAAGGTTATTTTAATTCCAATTCAATTTCGATTTCTATTCAATTTTTCCTATGAATTCGTTTTCTTAATTCGATTTCTTTCATTTTCTTAAAGCGAATTTTACTCATAGGATATGCTTGATTAAATACAATTGTACGCATGTTCCTTATTTTAATCGTGTGTTAATTTAGTTTATTCGTTAGCTTTTCCTAATCTTTAAATCGATGTGCTTAATGCGGTAACAAGAATATAATTCACATGATATTGATAGCGGTTGTCTATTTGATTTCATTATCGAATAGAATCTAAGTTGCTTAGGGGATTGGAGTTACAATAGCCAGTGGAAAGTCGGAACCCAAATTAGTAGGAGTTTTAGCTTATTAGTATGAGTTACAATAGCCAGTGATAATTTGGAGTTTTACCGTATTCGTAATCAAATCCTTTTTACTGTTATATTATTCGAAACCTAACCCTTAAAACCCCCCACAACTTTCAGTTGGTAAATTTTAATACAAGAGTCCTTGTGGTACGATATTTGAGTGTCATTTCACTAAATTTTATGGAAGTTGCACCATAAAGTTTCAATCTGGTTTTCGACATGGGAAAATTTTTGAAGTGATTTAATTTCAAGTGAAATATACTCATCTTTAGGTGGAGTATGATACTTTTTCAAAATTATGATTATCAATGAAGACAATGTAAAAATTCTTGAAGTGGTTTAACTCCAAATGAATTATACTCTTCTTTAGGTGGAGTATGATAGTTTTTTAAAACTATGATTATCGATGAAGACAGTGTGAAAATATTTGGAGGGTTGTAACTTCAAGTAACTATATTCTTTATGGTGTAGTATGACTATCGGTGAAAACAATGAAAGTTTATGTATTATTTTTAATCAAGGTGGAGATTGTTGAGGTTGGTTGAAAATGTACATGTTGATACTCTTTATGTGGTGAATGATTGTCGATGAAGACAATGAAAGCTTATATATTATTTTCAATTAAGATGAAGATTGTTGGGGTTGGTTGAAAATATACATGTTGAAGTAGTTCCACATCACATAGTTTTGTGAATGAAGGGATAGTTCAAGGCTATATATAGGATGCAAGTTCTTTGAAATTCCACATCGCTTAGTTTTGTGAAGGAAGAGGGAATCCAAAGCTATATTTAAGATTCATGTTCTTTATTTCAAGATGCACCAGTAAAAAAACACTTTAAGATTATATTTGTCTTTCTTTATTCTCTTATACTCTTGTATTAGAGTGTTGTGAGATGTAGTTAAATATTTATTTTAGAGGTTGTGGGTGTACTGGGGGTCTGAATTAGTTGAAGATATATTATGTGTTGTAACATTTTTCTCATAATGTTATTTTTTGGTTGTGTCTTGACAACGACTGTGATTTTCTCTCCGATTTTAGAGTTTCTACGTTATTTTCTTGTGTTGTGATTGTATTCTTATTTTTTCTCTATGCTTTATTTTTCCCAACATGCATAACTTTTGATAAGTAAGATAGAGAATTTAACCTCCATCATTAATAATCATAATCGAAATCAACATTTTCAACTTTAACCACCAAAACGCCTGAAGCTTTACCCTTTCAGATAAGGCATATAATTGCGTCGCTTTATTATGGAAAACACGTTCATTTTGATCTTTCCAAATACCTCAAACCACCGTAAACCAAATAGTGTTAAAAGTCAATCGAACATTTTTCGAAAAATCACTAAGCCTTCTAAATTGCAAGAGATGATTCAAAATCGTTACTTAGAACGCCAGAGAGAAACCTAACCAATTAAAAATTAATATATAAGCAAAAATGGAAAACTCTAACTACCTCTAGTTAAAGAAAATATATTAATTATTTATTTATTCTTATGTTTTATTAAAAAATCTTTTACAAAATTAATTGATTGAGTTTTAAAATATATTTAAAATCACAAATGTTTTTTCCCTTATAAATTAAATTGCAGCATGTTCTTTAACTCTTACCCTAGCGACCATAATACTGTTACTTCGTGCTTGACATTATGTTTTGAGTTTCATGCAAGGCACGAGGGTTTGGAATTTCCAGCAAAGCTCGTTCATGGATTGGAACATGTATAAACACTCAACTGATGTGGTTGCGAGGACGAATGAAAAGATAAAATTAAGAAAACAATTACATATTCATGATGATATTGCCTTTTCTATTCTATCAAAATTGTGTATTAAATCATTCAAGCGATTTGAATGTGTTTGCAAATCATGGTCCCTTTTGTTTGATAACCCTACTTTCATGAATATGTATCGCAACTTTTTCTTAACAAAGTATATCCTTATTATCATCATACATGATACATCTCTTCTTCTATATGGGATTTGGTTATGACAGTCGCAGAGACGATTATAAAGTGATGTGCCCTAGAAAAGTTCAAGACACTTATCGTGAACTTTATGGTAGCCCTTATATATGGGAGATATATAGTCTAAGGACTAACTCTTGGAGAATACTTGATCTCAATGTGCATCACATGTTTCTTAATTATTGTGGACAATTGAACGTGGACGGACTCTCTCATTGGATATGTTAAAGTGTAATACCTAATGAAATGTTGTCATTTGACTGGACCAATGAGGTTTTCAGTACAACACACATAGATGACAAGTTTGAGTTTTATTTAGTACCGAGACACTTGGTGCTATTGAATGGATTTATTGCTTTGATCTTACATTTTATAGAGACAACTACATTTCACATTTTAGTTCTGGGTGAACTTAGTATAAAAGAATCATGGACTAAAATGTTTATTGTAGGACCCATCAATTTCCGTATGTATCCCCACGGAGTGGGAAGGAATGGTGATATGATGTTCAGAAAAGAAGACGGTCGAATGATTTTTTTTTCAATTTAACTACCCAATTGGCTTTTCAATTGCAGATATATTTCATAATTATTATCAAGAACTTTCTTGTTTGTTTTGAAGGTTTATATTTGGTAGGCTTTATAATCTAAAGAGCCACATGTTTCTGTTTAAATTTCATTACTTTCTACGTGCAATATATAAACCACTATTCTTAAAAATTGGCTATTGGATGTTCCAAGTAGTAAGGTTTATTGAGCACATAGAAGGATTATTTTGTTTGGAAAATGCAGGATATGGATGTGGTTATGATCTCTTAACCATTATCTTGTACATAGGGTAGTTGTTATGATGGCAACTTGTAAGGATGTTAGAGTGCTCACTTGGAACAGAAGAAACAACATCCCACTTTTGCAAGAATGAAGGCATTTTATGCTAAAAGGAGGTCAAATCAATTCAAGAGGGATTTGGATTGTTATACAAAAATATTAGCCATAAGAATTTTGCCATTATATGTCCAAGGAAAAGGGAGGCTTGTGGGCTGATGATGTGTTGCACGGCTGCCAAGTGCACGACAATGTTAAGTATTATAATAATATTGAAACACAAGGAGATATATATGAGTAACGAATTTTATTTTAACGGTGTTTCAGGTAAAACGATTATAATATTAGTTGGTTTAGTCTAAATTAAAATGAAATTATAGATAATAAAAAATTGGACACGAGGTTGTGATTATTTATCATGACTTACTCTATTATTGAGTTCGAACGCGAGAATGTCTAAGTAATTTATAGAAAAGTAGATAAATATGTACGACACCCACTTTCGTAACATGCGTATCTAGACGTATTTTTGGCACGGCTTAGAGGCTTTCTCAATCGAGGGTTAGTCACCTTGTCACGACGATTGCCTTGTTACTCTATTGTTTAGCGATCTACGATCTGATATCGATGCATATCCGTTCGGACTACGAATGTATCTGGGTTGTCTTTACTTTTGCAACCGACACAAATATATTTAAGATTTCAGATTCTAAAATAAAAAATATCTAAGATTCTCGTAGTTCATATTCGAATAATTCAATCGGACATCTTCACGAGATACACTCTCACGGTCCCTTATCCTTATAAACCACTCACTCATAGTGAGGTAAACAACAATCAAATAAATAAAAGACATAACAAGCAAGTAAATAAAGTAAAGCAATCGCAAACAAAGAACATGAATAAAAACAAGGTTGATTAAACAAAAGAAAATAAGAGAATTACAATAATGCTACAGAGGAAATACAATGGAGAGCAAATAACCAAAGCTAGAACTACAAAATATGTGGAAGTAGCAAGGGATAACTGATGATTTTCCTCGAGCTCAAGTGCATTATTTATACTAAAATTAGCCATTAATCACCCAGAAATACCCATCATTTTATGCTCAATCATTAAAACTCACTAACATAAATTCTTGGAAGGTTTCGGATGTTTGAAAGTCACAAAAATGCCTAAAAAACTTTTAAATTTGTAATCGTCGTTGGGTGTAACACGAATGTGTCACCTGCTTGTGTCAGGAAACATGACTCGTGTCATAAGACACGTCCAGCCAGCGTTGCCATTGGTTTCTTGAATGGCACAACAACATTGGACCAACACAGCCCGTGTTAGTTGACACGGTCCAATCGTGTTGGCTTTAGATATTTTGTATGGGGAGACTTGTTTTTTGTGCAGTTCTTGGTCTTTTTCATTCTAGTTGGGTTTGTTACTCTCTTATTTCTTGAAAACATCAAAATAATACAAAAACTCATAAAATCAAACTAAAACATAGAAGTCACACACGAAAACGGAAAGAAAATAAGTTAAAAATATGATGCAATAGTCACTTATCAAACACCCTCAAATTTAAATTGTTGCTTGTCCTCATGCAACGAGATTGGTTAGAAAAAATTCGGAACAAGCGATTTAGTGTTTCAAAAGTTTAAAAGAACTCAGATGTGGTTCATTGTTCTGATTGAGTAAGGTCTAGGTTCCTCGGTACTTATTGACACCAAAAGCATTACAAAAACATAAGACAGTAAAACAGATACAGATAAAAGTTTCCTATTTCGGCTACTTCTCTAACTATGCTTTGGACTTAAGTCTCTTTTTCGATTTTTCTTCCCCTTTGTTTGGAAAATAATATTATGAAAATTGAAATTATAATAATTATCACATGCACAAGATCGATTAATATCGATCAAGGAGATTTTTGTTTTTACACCGGATAAGCAATTACTTGCCTACTTTATTTGTAGATGAAATTACACACTTTTGTGTGTTTATTTATTTCCCAATTTGGGTCGAAGTTTGGGATTCAACCACCGCTGGTATGAATAATTAGGTGAGAGTTATCCAACTTAGAAGGTGTCACTACAACAAATAACCTTTTTCATGATGAAGCTTTCACCTCGAACAATAGAAAACTGAGGTATAAAGGCAAGACGAACTATTTTTCATTATTTAAATAAATAAAACATAAATTCTATTGGTTTTTAGAATAACCGAGGTGAAAAAATAACTCAGTACAAGCTTCGGTTTCTAACTATCACAGTTTATAATTTTATTCATTTATAAGTTTAAACAAAATATTCTAACCCTTCGATTTTCTATTTAACCGATGTATGAAATAATAAAATTTTACTATAAAGTCACTCGTTAAACAGATTTTACTCTAATCCTTACTTATATGAAGTTTTCTCAAACTCCCAAGCATCATTCTTTGGGATGGATTGAAAGACAGAAAAAAATTTCAATGTTCTTCTATCTTGAATAAAACTTTTTTTTGCCCTTACAATCTATCTCACATAATGGTGTTTATGTTGTCATTGTTGCATTTTATGGAATAACCCTCAGTTAAAGAAAGGTACTCAATTGATAGATTGCAAGTGCAGAAAAGCATGTTTGCTTCAAGTTACCCAAACAAATGAGCTTAACCAACAATTATGTGAGCTCAACCTTTGAAAAGAGCTCAGTTTATAGATTGCAAGTTCAAAAAATCATTCTTACTTCCAGTTAAACAAAGACTGAAGCTTAACCAACAAAGAAGGGGATTGGCTCAACCTTTGAAGAGTACTCAGTTGATAGATTGCAAGTGCAGAAATTCATTCTTGTTTCAGAAATATTTGTTTTAACTTTAATGTGTATCCAACAAAATCTAGATATCACCTAAGATTTGTTGTAAATAATTTTTTTTGATATTTTGTGTAAACAATGTATTTAAAAAAAGAAAAAGAAATAGCCACCTCGATTTTCTTTAAAACCGAGGTGATGGTTAAAACAAAATCTCAGTTTCATAGTCACCCCGTCCATTTCTATCATGAGTTGCTACTACAGATTTATGCGATGGATTACAAGTGTAGAAAATAAAAATTCTCATTGGGAAAAAGATTTGACAATGTATTTGCAATATCTATATAAACAATGTAACTTTTATTAAAAAAAACAACTTATTCACCTTGGTTTTCTTCTTGACCGAGGGGGATAGTTAAGCGTTTTTTACTATACGCATTATCCTTAAATAAATCTCTGTTGTCCATTTAATGTTTATCAATGCCCAAGAATATTCTATTAGGGATCCGCGTGAAACTTAAGGGACATCTGTTAGAAAAGCATGTTGAATATTGAAAATCTAACCTAAATGAAACATGAAGCGCATAAAGACGTTTGGAAAAGTTCTCTATTGCAAGAGCATAAAATTACTTGGGTTTAAGATTTGTTTTCTTAAATATTTATTTGAGTACAAAATCATATATTTGAATGTTCATTTTATATATTTAACCTTTTTTTGCTTCAGAATCAAATGCATGCAAAACCCATATAGAATAATCTTACACCCAACATTTGATCTTCCCCAAGACTCAATAATTTAAAGATCTAAAATCTATATCTTCGTGAAATTTGATTTTTACCTAGATCACTGGGGAATTTGACTTTTATTTTAAACAATATAATATTATGTGTAAACAATGTACCGTTCTAGGTAATATTCTGGATAAACAATGTAACAATTAAAAAAAAAGAAATTATCTAACCCCTCGGTTTTCAAGATAAACCAAGATGAAAAATACGCTAGTTTTGAAATTAATAAAAATGTTGTTGCTGGAGTTCTAACCCATGTGCATTTAACTTTACCTCATAGTTTTAATAACACCGAGGTGATAAGTTGCGAGTTATCATGTCGCCCTCCATTACCTGCCTTTAACAACCGAGGTATTATGCATTTCATGTTCGAGGTAACAAGAATTTTTTGAAGTAGTGTGTAGTTGCCTTTTACCGCCGATTTTCATATTTCTGGTGCTAGATTTATTTTCTTTTCTCAATTGATCATACATACATGTGAATTAAGAGTATGCCACAGACTGTCATGATAAACTACTCAATAAGTATTTCTCAAAATTAGAGTACTATGGTACAAATTACACATTGGACTCGTATCCTACACGAGAAACTTAGGGTGTCCGGATAATACCGATTTTATCAACTTTCCTAGGGTCTTTAAACTTAGTCTATCATATTTTAGGGTATGTTTAGATTGGTGGTGTCGCAACTGCGAAAAACACCCGGAGGAAAACAGAAGAGTCGCCACCTTTCGTTATTTATCCCAAGAGATGGAAAGGAAACGATCGGAAAAACCTGATGAAAAGGGAAAGACAAGGTCATCGCAACCAAGTCTGGATTCGGGAGTCGGTTACGCAAGGGGAAGGTATGAGCACCCCTCACGTCCGTCGTACTCGACGGGATCCACGCATTGTTGTCTATCTAAAAGGGTGTGTTTAAACTATCTACGCTAAAGGCTTCAGGACAACAGAAAAGAAAAGAGACTCGGCAGACCATCGCAGCTCTGTGCCTACGTATTCCCTCGTACAATGGGAAAGTCAGAGTCAACGTAGTTCGGCTAACTACAGGTGAAGGGGGGAAGGTTGCTCGCCAAGACATCGTGTCTTGTACCTACGTACTTTCATCTGGTATGAAAGATCAGAGCAAACGTAGTTCGGGCTAAAAAGACCACAGGTTGGTTCAAAAGTTTTTAGGCCCGAGTAGGGTTAACAAGTAGTTCTAGCAGTTGGTGTATGCAGCTCGACCATTGAAAAGTTAACAACACTCTTTTATATGAAAAGATTTTCCTTGATTAAGAACCCCAAAGGGTGAAAAACATTTGAAGTGTTTTTGTGTTTTTTAGAGAAGAAGTGTTTTGAATTTGATTTGTAACTCATGTTGCACTAGAGACTATGACTTAGGAGCGAATGTGTCGCATATCACCCTAAGGGTGTATACTAAATACTCTAGGCAACTGAGAGGAAGCTACTCAATCACCATTCCCCAAGTAGCTTAAGGCTCGTAGCGTACAATATTTGTCATTCTTTATTAGATGTTTTATGAGTGTTTGAAGATGAGGAGAGAAAAGGGGTACTAAAGGGAGACTAAATCAATCCTAAAAGTTGTCATGCAAAGTGAACTTAAAGTTTGGATAAAAAGGGAGCTACCTAACGTTGGCATGCTTGGATTGGACACCTAATGTCTCTCCTACTCCCATCCTAAACAGAGGGACTAGGAATCCTATGGGGATCATGGCAAAAAGCACAAAAAGAACAAAGGAAGGATCAATCACAAGTAGAAGATGCAAACATGAAGAAAACATGCAAAGAGGGAGGAACAAATTGTGGGGCAGCAACCGCCACAAGCACATCTCAACCCTTTTGGAGCAAACAAAAATGTAAAACATAAGATGAAATGCACATGCAAAGATAAGCAACAAGAACATGCAAATGCAAAAAGAAAATGAGTGGATGAGACATAACAGGAGAAGGCAAGCCTCTACAACCGTCGGCTATCAATCATCGAAGAAAATGGGAGGAAAAGAAGTGTGGGGTAGCAGCCGCCACAAGCGCATCTCGACCATAGCTCTTCGCTCAAGCAAACAAGGATGAACATCACATTGAACAACACATAAAAATATGCATTCAAGTGGAGATCGAACAAAACGAGTCGACAAAAAATCATGATCCAACGATCAAGAACAGCAACACATATACCAAACATCACACTCCTAATGCATCACACTGGTCTATGATGATTCGAAGTGGAACGGTATGCAAAAACACCATGAAAAAACAGCAAAACAGGCCCACTGTTACAGTGTTAATCAGTTAACCCCTGGGGTTAATCGGTTAACACCTTAAAAAGTTTAGAGAATCTGGAATTTTGAACAGGTTAATTGGTTAACCATATGCGTTAACCGATTAACACTGTTAACGTTTGAAAAATTTGAAAGTTTGAAATGGTTAATCGGTTAACCATATGCGTTAACCGATTAACACTGTAACAGTGGCCAAAAACAGCAGCAGAAAAGCACTTTCAGCACAAAATCACTTAATCAAATGATCCCAAAGATCAGCTTATCAAATAAGCACGAAATTACACCTGCAAACAGAAAACCAATAGACATGCAAACATGTCTACACAACATAATCACAATTCAAACGGGTCGAAATCAACCAGAATTCAATCGAATATGAAGATTAACATGATAAGCTCAAAAGTTAAATCGGATCGAGAATTCCAACCTTCGAAACGGAGATTTGCTTCGGCAAGTGTTGATCAACTAAATTTGAGCAGATCCAAACGAGATTATCCGGAAAACTTCAAGATCCACAATAATTCTTGCAAGAGGAATGAAGATCAAACACTTTTAAGGCAAATTACTCCAAATAAGCACTTCTAACTCAAGCTCCAAAATCAGATCTCAATTTGCACGAAATCTGATTACGAAAACTGATCCAATGATGATAATACGTGGAGGTTTATGCTCAAGAATCCATTGATTTCAATGACAAATCAATGAATCCAAATGATGAAGAGCTTTGAGTGAGGGTTTGGAAATGGAGAAGTTTGAGAGAAAACTGAGAGCTCAAGAGTGAATTCTGAAAAATGAATTGAATTATGAGAGATTAGATGGTTTGGTTTGGAGTGAATCACTTAAATATCACTTAGGTTTGGATCCAATGCTAGGTTTGGGAATTTGGATTGGAAATCAAGGTTTGGAATGAGGAATGGGCATTTGGAGGGAAATCTGAATTTTAAAGAGGTTCTAGATCCTTCCCACATGCAAATTTTGAATTTCCAAAGGCCAGAAATGAACCCCAAATGAAAATTGCTTGAAATCTCACGTGCAAGGCAAAATCTGCTTTGGTTAACCGGTTAACTACAACACCCCGAATTTAATCGAAATATTTTAATTAATTTATTTAATTGAGAATATTCGTATTTTTGGTGTTTTAGGTGTTTTCGGTGGTTTTGGGAATTACTGAGAAAATGTGCATTTTGGACTATTTATTTAATTAATATTATACTATATGAGAATATTAGTATTATTATTGATTAAAATGAATATAAGTGAAATAAGGGTAAATTGGGTATTATGAAGAGTTAGTAAGGGTGTTATGGGAAAAACCCAATTGTGTGGCCCAAGTCTAAGTTTGACAAAATAGAATTCTGAAGGTTTAAGATTCATTTTGTTAACCGTGAAAAGAATGAGGCCAGAGCTCTGATGGAGGGAGAAGTGGAGGCAAAAGCTTCGGAAGATCCCGAAGTTAATCGTGAAAGCTGTGAATCGGTTAAGGTATGGGGAGTATCGCTTTTCATGGTTTTCTATGTATACCTTTCGGTGTGCTTATGGTGGGGTTTATGATTTAGGGTATGTTGGATTGAGTTGGGAGAATTAGGGAATTGATGAATAGACTTTGAGGTTATGATTGATGATATGTATCATGGAATATTGACATGGATTTAGGAAACCTTATCGAACTGTTTGATGTGTAACATGAGTAAGGAAACCTTAGCCCTTCATGGCCAAAACCTTGGATTGTAATATGTTTGACCCTGTAGGAATAGGAATATTCAAATATGAGTAACTCTGACACACTCAGAGCAATTGCAGGAAAATAGTGTTTTAGGCAGTGCAAATGTTGCCGGATTGGCCTAATAAACCATAGATTTTGTGTCGTGATCGCTGTATGACCTTATGGATGATTTAGGGATGTTTTGGAGGCATTTGGGAAGCGAGTCATATGGACTTTTGTGTTAATTTAGGTTCTTGTGCGTAACAGCGTTTTGCTGTCCGTCACGACTGTTCATGTTTTCGGTCGAAATCGTTTTGGACGTAACTTTTGATCCGTAAGTCCGTTTTGACCACCGTTCGAAGCGTTGGAAAGCTAATAAACAGGGATATAATATAGTGTAGATAAGGGAATATTTTTCCCAGTATTTTTACATCTAATTATGTTTGAGAAGTCAATTAGGTATATGTTCTAGTAACGAATCATGTTCGGGTTCAGTGATGTCTTGATGTTTTGATGTTGCGATTTTCCTGATGAATTACCATGGGGGTAACTATGATAATATGATGAATTAACATGAGTAGTACTGTGAAGTTTATGTGATTGATGGGCGATGGTGTGAGGATTACCACGAGTATAATTTGATAAATTAATATGAGATAATATGGGGTAGTATTATGAACTAATATGGGATAATATGTGATAATATGACTATGAGCTAATATGTGATTTGTACGTGATTATATGATGACATGATGTGTAAGATTAATTATTATGATGAATTATGATGATATGATGTTTGATGAATTATGATGATTTATGTGATGATGATGATTATGATGATGAATTATGTGATAACATGAGATATGATGATTTATGTGATCACGATGATTATTATGATGAGTTATGTGAGATACGATGATTTATGTGGTGATGATGATTATTATGATGAGCTATGAAGTATGGAGATTATTATTATAACGAGTTATGATGACGTAACGTACGATGATGACTGTGTTGATGAGCTATGACGTTTGATGATAATGAATATGATGAATATGACGAATATGATGAATATGATGAATATGGCGAATATGATGAATATGATGAATGATGATGCACCTATGATATTATTATGAGGATGATTTGTGACGTGTGCATCATGCATTCATGTGCATCCGGACTTCGGTTCAGGACCTCGATTACTTTGGCTTCAATCCCACTGTGCGGATGTGAAGTATTTTGATGTGCTCCGATCCTATTAATGGGGATCTATGGAGGGTTGATAGCCCAGTGTCCATCGCGCTGTGATGATTGGTACCACATGCATTAAGTCTATGTTGCATCTGCATTTATGAGCCTTTGTGTATAAATTATGACGTTGTGGCCTTCGAGGCATATTTGAAGGAGATCAATGTGTTGAATATAGCTATGAGTAATATGTCGTTTATAAATTAATTGTTATACATTGATTATTATGAATTGTTTTACTCACCCTGCCTGTTTGAATGTTACCTCCACGTGGGTAACGTGCAGATGAGCAAGTTTAGTCGTGGACGCCGTCGAGGAGTATTTTGAAGTTTTAGAGTCGTTAGCCTTTATGGATAATTTAGAGGGTCTTGCTCTGATATGTAACATCTGGTTGGGTTCTTGGAGTTGATTGTATATCATTGGGTTATTTTACTGATGTTTCCTTATGAAGAAAACATTGAGTTATGTTTGAGTTCCGTTGTATATGATGTTTTGATGTATTTTGAGAAAACCCGTGTGTTACGGAGTATTGACCAATTTTGTTGACTTTGAGAAATGTACGCCCTTTTGTGACTTTTTAATGAGAGTTAATATTTTACTCTGAAATCCGTGTTATTTTGCCGTAATACCTGTGGGGTAGAATAAAGGTGTTACATTAGTGGTATCAGAGCAGGTCGGTCCGTCCGGTCAAGTTGTCTAATGTTGTTTGTTCCCTGGTATGCGACATGTGTGTAAAAACATTGTCGGTACACGTTTGTTGGCTAACCTTTGTTTGCAGAAGTGGGAATGAAATGAGTGGGGGAGAAGCTGTGCTTCTCCAGGATGCTGCAAGTGTAGAGTTATAGCTCAGTGTGTGGTTGAACACTCTTATAGTTTGGTAAAGATGGTTTATACCCCATCATGATTTTCGGCTGCCTATTGACAAATTGAGGAACTGATCAGCCTTAATCTGTTGTTGATAGTAGACGGAGTCATGTTGGATGGGATAGGCATGTCTTGCAAGCGTAGATGGCGTGAGCAGTGAATTGTTTTGAGTTAAGCTCAATGCTTAGAATTGTTTTGGTGAGTCGGTGTAGGATGATGTCGAGATGCTTATTTTGATGGGAATTTTTAGTGTTACTAAAAGTGGAGAAGTTGGCGGTTTGCCGATTAATTATGGTTGTCTGGAAGTTATCCTGACAAGATTGTGATATACAGCCAGGACGTGAAGTGGAGTTATGATCGACTTAGTTACCGGAACTAGTCCGATATTGAGATCTCCATATTATATGTCTGTTTGGATGGTCGAAGAACTAATTGAATTGAGTAGTTTTGAGGCTTGTGTCTGGTGTGTGTGATAAGGCAACAGATTGTGAGGTCGACTATATTAAAGGTGGACGATGACTTCTGATGATTATTAAAGAAGGTCAGATGTGGAATGCAATATTGGTATAACTGAGTTTTAAAATATTTCAAAAATTGGAAATGTGTTGAAGGGCCTTCTAAGTGTGAATTGTTGTCGTACGTCGAATTCCGAGATCACAGCTTTTTACGGAATCGAAATCGGATGCCCAGAAGTCAGGTAACGGTCGAAAATAGAATTTCGGACTGTCAGGTTCGCTAGGTCCTTCACCTAGCGAACAACCGCTCGCTACTGTGTTCACCTAGCGAGCATGTCTTGGGCAGAAGAATGTTGTTTTGGTATTTTTGTCATAACGGGAGAACCGTAACTCGGAATGACACGTGGTTCGAAGCGTTGGAAAGTTAGTCCAATGCTCTATGTGATAGTGAAGTAGTGGCATGGAATTAAGTTATTTATTGATGGAATATGTTTGGATGTTGTGGTAAGTGCAGAAGGTGCGGTTTGTGTTTCCGCTATAACTCACAAATTGAGTGTCCGTTTGGCATGGGATTTTCCATACTTAATTGAGCGAGTCAGTGGTTGTGTTAACCGATGATATTTTGATATATTAGAAGAGTATAGAGGATCATGTTGAGCATCGAGAACTTGAGTTATCAGTGTTGGAGAAGAAGCATGGATATGCCACTGTGAAGAAAGTTCAAAGAGTTTTTGGGAGAGCTGTCAACAACTCGTGTGTTGATTTTTGCCAAATCCAACAGAACTATTCGTTGTGTTTTGTGATGCTTTGTCAATGTGATTGGGAGATATGTTAAGTGTAACATCAGTGAGTTTTAGTTATGCTTTAAGGCAATTTAAAGTACATAAGAGGGATTATCTGACGAGTGATTTAGAGTTGGTTGTTGTTGTGTTTGTGCCGGAGTTAGAGGCTTCAATTGGTTAGTTGGAGATTTGAAATGTTTGGTGATCTCAAGAGCTTGAGGTATTTGCTTGATTTGGAAGAGTTGAATATGAGGCAGAGAAAATAATTGGGACTCCTGAAGGATTGTGGTTTTGGATTGAATTACCATTCGGGTGAAGCAAACGTGGTAGCTTATGCATTGATTTGGAATTCTTTGCATATACCGATGATGATGGTAAAAGAGTTAGAACTGATTGAGCAATTTCATGATATAATTTTGGGTTGTAAAGAGACTTCTTATGGGGTTAAGCTTAGCATGTTGGAGCTTACTAGTGGTGTTCTTGATGAGATTCAAGAATGTCATAAATCTGAATTGAGTTGGCAGGTTGGTGGAATTTGAGGAATTAAAGTCGAAGAGTTGATTTGCAGATTTATGGAAATGGTACCATGAGATGTCGTGATAGAGTTGTGTCCCAGATATTGTTGAGTTGGAATAAGAGTACTATTGGAAAAAGACATTGAGATAGATTGAGTATTCATCCCGGTGCTATGAAGATGTAACCGGATTTGAGGAAATTATTTTGATGGCCATAAATAAAGAGAGAAGTGGTTGAGTTTGTATATGCTGGTTAGACTTGTCGGAAGTCGAAGAATAAACGTCAGAGACCGTTGGGTGTGATGCAACCGATGGATATTCCAGGGTGGAAATCGGGTAGTATTTCCATGGATTTGTGTTGGGTTTTCCGAGGAATTGGAGGGATATGATTTTAATTGGGTGATTTTGGATAGATTGACTAGATTGACTCTTTTCTTACCAATGAGGATTAATCATTCTATGTTGAAGCTAACCGATATGTATATCGATGAAGTTGTGAAGTTGTATGAGATGTCGTCGAATATTGTGTCAGATAGGAATCTGAGTTTCCATCGAGATTTTGGGAGAGTTTGCAGACGCTTTGAGTACCATGTTGAAGTTGAACTCTGCCTATTATCCATGGACGGATGGACAGACAGAGAGAACTATCCAGTCTTTAGAGGATTTATTGAGAGCTTGTGTGTTGGATCGAGGTGGATCGTGGGATAGTTAATTATCATTGATTGAGTTACCTACAATAACAGTTATCATTCTGGTATTGGAATGGCACCGTAGGAGGCTTTGTATGGTAGGAGGTGTAGGACTCCTTTGTGTTGATATGATTCAGGCGAGAGTGTTGTGCTCGGACCTGAGAATTGTGTAAGAGACGACTGAAAAGATCAAGAAGATCCAAGAAAAGACGTGTTTTGAGAGTTACGATAGTAACTGGTGTTGGCCGAGCTTTTGAATCTCGGGAGCTCACACCATGTTTTGTTGATTTGTATCAGAAGTGGCACAGCGGAAGCATGGGAGAATTAGCATGTTAGACTGTTTTACCGCTGTCGCTGTGAATTTACATGATGTGGCATGTGCCTAACTTGAGGAAGTGCATTTATTCGGATGGATGGTGTACAAGTGAGAGATAATTTGACTGTTGAGGCATTGCTTGTTCGGATTGATGAACGAGAAACAACTTTGAGGTAAAGAGATTGCCTTGGAAGAGGTGGTTTTGGGAGGACCAACTTGAGAAAGTTGGAATTGGGAACTTGGAGATCAGTTGAGGGAGTCGTATCCGACTCTGTTCATTGAGGTAATTTTCAAGGGCGAAAATTCTTTTAAGTGGGGGAGAGTTGTAACACCCCGAATTTTATCGGAATATTTTAATTAATTTATTTAATTGAGAATATTCATATTTTTGGTGTTTTAGGTGTTTTCGGTGGTTTTGGGAATTATTGAGAAAATGTGTATTTTGGACTATTTATTTAATTAATAGTATACTATATGAGAATATTAGTATTATTATTGATTAAAATGAATATAAGTGAAATAAGGGTAAATTGGGCATTATGAAGAGTTAGTAAGGGTGTTATGGGAAAAGCTCAATTGTGTGGCCCAAGTCTAAGTTTGACAAAATAGAATTCTGAAGGTTTAAGATTCATTTTGTTAACCGTGAAAAGAATGAGGCCAGAGCTCTGATGGAGGGAGAAGTGGAGGCAAAAGCTTCAGAAGATCCCGAAGTTAATTGTGAAAGCTGCGAATCGGCTAAGGTATGGGGAGTATCGCAATTCATGATTTTCTATGTATGTCTTTCGGTGTGTTTATGGTGGGGTTTACGATTTAGGGTATGTTGGGTTGAGTTGGGAGAATTAGGGAATTGATGAATAGACTTTGAGGTTATGATTGATGATATGTATCCCTGAATATTGACATGGATTTAGGAAACCTTATCGGACTGTTTGATGTGTAACATAAGAAAGTAAACCTTAGCCCTTCATGGCTAAAACCTTGGATTGTAATATGTTTGACCCTGTAGGAATAGGAATATTCAAATATGAGTAACTCTGACACACTCAGAGCAATTGCAGGAAAATAGTGTTTTAGGCAGTGCAAATGTTGCCGGATTGGCCTAATAAACCATAGATTTTGTGTCGTGATCGCCGTATGACCTTATGGATGATTTAGAGATGTTTTGGAGGCATTTGGGAAGCGAATCGTATGGACTTTTGGGTTAATTTAGGTTCTTGTGCGTAACAGCGTTTTGCTGTCCGTCACGACTGTTCATGTTTTCGGTCGAAATCGTTTTGGACGTAACTTTTGATCTGTAAGTCCGTTTTGACCCCCGTTCGAAGCATTTGAAATCTATTAAACAGGGCTATAACATAGTATAGATAAGGGAACTGGTTTCCCAGTATTTGTACATCTAATTATGTTTGATAAGTCAATTGGGTATATGTTCTAGTAACGAATCATGTTCGGGTTTAGTGATGTCTTGATGTTTTGATGCTGCGATTTTCCTGATGAATTACCATGGGGGTAACTGTGATAATATGATGAATTAACATGAGTAGGACTGTGAAGTTTATGTGATTGTTGCGCGATAGTGTGAGGATTACCACGAGTATAATTTGATAAATTAATATGAGATAATATGGGGTAGTATTATGAACTAATATGGGATAATATGTGATAATATGACTATGAGCTAATATGTGATTTGTACGTGATTATATGATGACATGATGTATAAGATTAATTATTATGATGAATTATGATGATATGATGTTTGATGAATTATGATGATTTATGTGACGATGATGATTATTATGATGAATTATGTGATAACATGAGATATGATGATTTATGTGATGACGATGATTATTATGATGAGTTATGTGAGATACGATGATTTATGTGGTGATCATGATTATTATGATGAGCTATGAAGTATGAAGATGATTATTATAACGAGTTATGATGACGTAATGTACGATGATGACTGTGTTGATGAGCTATGACGTTTGATGATAATGAATATGATGAATATGATGAATATGACGAATATGATGAATGATGATGCACCTATGATGTTATTATGAGGATGATTTGTGACGTATGGATCATGCATTCATGTCCATCTAGACTTCGGTTCAGGACCTCGATTACTTTGGCTTCAATCCCACTGTGCGGATGTGAAGTATTTTGATGTGTTCCAATCCTATTGATGGGGATCTATAGAGGGTTGATGGCCCAGTGTCCATCGCGCTGTGATAATTGGTACCACAAGCATTAAGTCTATGTTGCATCTACATTTGTGTATAAATTATGACGTTGTGCCCTTCGAGGCATATTTGAAGGATATCAATGTGTTGAATATAACTATGAGTAATATGCCGTTTATACATTAATTGTTATACATTGATTATTATGAATGTTTTACTCACCCTGCCTGTTTGAATGCTACCTCCATGTGGGTAACATGCAGATGAGCAAGTTTAGCCATGGACGCCGTCGAGGAGTATTTTGAAGTTTTAGAGTTGTTAGCCTTTATGGCTAATTTAGAGGGTCTTGCTCTGATATGTAACATCGGGTTGGGTTCTTTGAGTTGATTGTATATCATTGGGTTATTTTACTAATGTTCCCTTATGAGGAAAACATTGAGTTATGTTTGAGTTCCGCTGTATATGATGTTTTGATGTATTTTGATAAAACCCGTGTGTTACGGAGTATTGACCAATTTTGTTGACTTTGAGAAATGTACGCCCTTTTGTGGTTTTTTAATGAAAGTTAATTATTTACTCTGAAATCCGTGTTATTTTGCCGTAATACCTGTGGGGTAGAATAAGGGTGTTACATTAACCATATAGGTTAATTGGTTAACACCTCTGAAACTTTGAATTTGGGCTAGGTTTTCAATGGTTAATCGGTTAACCATATGCATTAACCGATTCACACCTTCAAAATTTAAATTATGGCGCCTTTTGGAGGGAAACCTGCCCGTTTGCCCGTTTCTTGCGATTTCGAATCCTATTAAGCTTCTGGAATGTGCTCTTGAACGCTTTAACCATGAGACTGCTTTTGATAGCCTGAATGCCGCTTTCTTGGCTGAAAATAACCTGCAAGACAAAATAAAATCGGTCGCTCGACCGTTGGGCAAAATAAACGTCGAAGATACTCGCTGCTTTGATTGCTTGCACCAAAAGTGAATTCCGAGCCACAGGAAAACCTCGATCCCCTGTCTCAATAACAAATGCTATGCAATGCAGAAATGCTAGAAGAAAATGAAATGAAACAAAAGCCAATTAAAGCAAAAGGTTGGGCAAATTTTGGGGTGCAACAGGTGGTATGAGATGGAATGGAATGGAGTGGAGTGGAGTGGTAACTAATGTGATTCCATTGTTTGGATTTGCAAATAATGGATGGAATGGAATGGAACATAATGGAATCAATTTCATCTCATTCCATTGAATTCCCCATTTTTTGTGTTCCACAAAATTTGGGGTGTATCTGATGGAATGAGATATTTTTAATAAAATAACCAAACAATGGAGTGAGATTTATATTCCATTCTGCTCTGCTATCTTCCACTCTGCTCCGTTCCATTATGTTCCATCGATCCAAACATAGTCTTAAATCCTATATATTTTCTCTTGTAATTTTCAAACTCAAAAAGTATCTTTTTCTCTCCATCCATTATTTTTGCTGAATCTATCTCCGAATCCATTCACCCTATTGGTCCTGATACTAACTTGTCTTATCGATTTCATGATGAGTAGAAGATATTTGTGCATCGGTATCATCATCCATCATGACACAACCTGCATGTTAAGCAGGTCATCTTATTCATCATTATGGTACAAGCAAGATACATTATTTTTGACACGAAAGCAACTTCCACACCAACTTTCTCACTAACTTCCTCACCAACTTATCTTCTCTCCGAAAGCACTAAAAGCATTTTCTTTTTCAAGTATATTCATGTGAAAGTCATGAATACTCTCATCTTCCCTCATCTTTAAGTTTTCAAATTTGGTAGTGAGGAGATGAAGTCTAGAAATCTTAACCTTGGAAGTTCCTTCATGATTTGTCTTGAGAATTTCCCAAGCATCCTTAGCCACAGTACAAGTGTTGATCAACCTAAACATGTTCTTGTCAATTCCATTAAATAAGGCAGTCAAGGCTATGGAATTTCCACGAGCAGTTTCATCTTCCTCCTTCATCCTGTCCTCTTCTGGTTTCAAGGTCTCCTTCCTATCTTTATCCTTAACTACAAGGTGTTCCCAACCCTTGATGATAGTCTTCCAACTTTTTCTATCCATAAATTTTAAGAAAGCCACCATACGTGCCTTCCAATAGTCATAATTAGTGTCATCCAGGACTGGAGGCCAATTAACATTTCTTCCTCCTTCCTTGTCCATAGTACCAGAATACAAACTCCTTGGAGCTCACCCAAAAACAAAACAGGGTGGCCTACTCTGATGCCAATTGAAATTCTAGAACACAGATATCAGATGTCGAGACAAATGTCACGACACCAGAATCAACAACAGCTTGAACATACAAGAAAATATGCAGAAATTTAAACAACAGAAAAGTAAAATAAACACCAGAATTTTAACCCAGTTCGATGCAAGTCACCTACATCTGGGGGCTACCAAGCCATGAAGGAAATCCACTATGATAGTATTAGTTCAAAGCTAAACTCGCTCGTTTACCATGTTTCGCTTAATCCCTACCTTGTGCAACTTTTACCTAGACACCCTCTAGATATGAGATCCCCCCTCTCACTTCCTAATTTGTCACAATCTCAGTGACAAATCAATGATAACAAACAATAGAAGTAACAAAATTCCAAGACAATACTTGATCTTGCTTAAAAGCTTCAATCAGTAATAATACACTCTTGCTTAAAAGCTTTAGAGTGGACAATGAACAATGAATAATCAGTCAACCTCAATGCATCAGAAGATACATGAGTGACATATAATTAACAAGCACTAAACCCTAAAGACCAACCAAAAAAATAGCTAATCCTTATACCCAAAATTCTACACGTTATGCTCTCTACATCAATAGGGTTTGTCTTCACTTTAAATAGCCTTCAGACTTAATAAACTTGGACTTTTGAGGCACGCAAGTAACAACAATCAGTTTTAATTCACTGCAAATCAACCTACACAATAATAGGAGTAAAATACAAATTTTCCTAAAAAGGCTCAAGGAACCTTTTTATGAAAACAAATAGAATTTTTCATAACAGAAATTCTGGTAATATACTCCCATAACGTGTGCATGAGAACACACTCAAAACTTACACTAAAAATACCAAAATAGTCATGCCGTAACTTTCGGGTATAACATGTCCTGGAACATGTCACAACATAATGTCGAACCTGATGTCTGACTTCCATAGCACAACATTTGATTCAACATATTGCTAACAACATGTTGTTTTATCAAAATGCAGCCAATTCAAAAAACACATAACTTACAACAATTAATTATCATAATTTGAACAGTAGTTTAGAATCTGAACTCTACTTAGAAGCAAAGTAAGGAAACGAATAACACAATTCATCCCCCTTCTTGTGTATTTTTCTCACCTTCAGTTGGTATCAGAGCATGGTCTGTGCATAACACTTAACAGTGGTGTAGATAAATATCTAATGAGAAAAATATGTCTTTTGAAGACTTTCCTTCAAGAAGGAATCAACTACTATATGAAAATTATTACTTTGTTAATCCTACCATAATCAGAGGTGACTGCTGAATTTAATGATGGAAAAAAGGCAAAATATATTCTTATATCATTGGTATTGATAAAAGGGTTTTGGTGAAGGTCTATGAAATACCCTTGATAAATGTGTTACTATAGAAGTTGATGGTGTAGGGGTGATCTATGAAAGAAAATCTCTCACACCAACTCAGAAGAAGCTTTATGGAAATCTTCTTGGAGTTAGATGCATTCTGATAGGTTCTCTACCTCATTCTATGTATATCAACATCATTAATATGTATGATGCTCAGACTATCATTGAATCCTTGTGTTCGAATTTGAAGGGAATTAGGTAGAAGCTTATTGAGTTACACTTTATTTAATCTTCCCAAGCAAATTCTAAGAAGTCTGCTTGCTAGTGTCAAACCAAAAAGTCACATATGTTCAAGAAGTCAAAAAAACTTGAGTAGGCTGAATCTTGAAGGTTTATTTAGAATTCTTCAAAGTAAAGAAACAGAATTAGATGAAGAAAGGTTGTCAAAGAGATCACCCTTCCTCAAGCATGTTGAAGAAAATTCCTATAAAATGTCAGATGATGATGAATTGTCCTTCCTTATCAGAATATTCTTTCAGCTGGCTAAATGGAATGTGATACTTATTGATAGAAGAGTAACTTCAAGAGCTTCTGAAATATTCATATTTCAACTGATTATCCCAATCTTAAGAACAAGGATAAAAACTACCAGACAGGAAAACCCAAAAAGAAAAATGTCAGAGAACTTTAAAGCATATCTTAATGAAGCTAACATAGTTAAGGATTCAGAATCCAATGAAAATATAATTTGGCATTGCTGGCCATTACTTCTTCTGAAGAAACAGTCTGAATCCATGAATAAATAAATTATTAAAGAGAAAGAGGTATTGACTAATCCATCTTGCTTCAATATTGATAATAAGGAGTCTCCATCTCAAGATAAAATCTTAAGTGACTCCATTACTCCTAAGAAAATTGAAGGCTATCATAGAATTTGTGTTAAAGGAAAATTCTGTGAGAAAGCATTCATTTCTTCTTTTGTTTTCTAGCAATACTAAGATAGTGTTGAAAACTTATCTCATGCCCACCTCTGATAGCAAACATTATCTATTTATATGCTATTAAAAAATTTAAAAATCAAGGATTATGAAGTTAATAGATTTAATCCAAGACAATTAAATCAAAGGCTCTACTAAAAACAAGATTTTGTTAAGTGCCATAACTCATCCTAGACTCTGTTCTGGAATGTTTTAAGAACGCACCTTTTTTGAAACTAATTGTGGAACTAGAACAAATTATGAAGTTCATCTAGTTTATGATGTTATGAAAAAGAAGTTCAAGGTGAATGAAGTTTACATAATAGTTTCACTTCTTTTTTTTTCATAGCAACACTAACCATATGTACCATAGAAAAAGTGTGCTCTTTGTTAAGGTGGTGAAGACGAATTTGAAAAAAAATGAGACCATTCACCAAATGAAAAAAGTGAGAACCCATTTTCAACAAGAAACGTAAACAAAATCGAAGCATAAGTTTAATGAATGAACCTCAACGTAGCGATTGGTGAAGACGAATCTAAAGGTTGAAGTATGTTTAAAGAGTGACATGGATGTTAGGGTTTTCCTTTGAGAGAAACGGTTGTTATGTACTGAACAACAAACACTTTCGCTTATATACTAAAAAATATCACTTTTCATCACGATTAACAAGAAAACCCTGATGCAACCGCAGCAAAATATAGATCTTATTATAATGTTTAATAGTAAAATTGTGGTTAAATAATTTTAAATTATTTATTTCTTTATGAACTTAAGTGGCAGGCGCTTTTTGTAATAGGAAAAATGCACAACATTAATGAACCAAAGCAACAAAAAGAACAACAATAGTAATAACATACCGGAGAATAATGGTGAGAAAGTGTTTTCATTGATAAAAAGGAAAGAGTACATAAAATAATAATAAAGATATTCTACAAAGAGACCACAAGGAAAGAGTATATAAAATATAATTTTTTCATTACATGATTTTTTCCAGATTGGAGCAATATCCTCTAGCACTGTAGGAATCTTCTTAATCTACGACTCGCTCCTCGCTACCCTCATCTGAGTCATAGTAAACAATCTTCCTCGATACCTTTCTCTTATTTTTCTTCTTCTTTAGAATCTTATTCTTCTTCTTGGCCTTCCTCACCTCAACTTCCTCACCCTCAGTGCATCCCTGACAACAATCTACACAGATGGCTGGACCTCCTCAGTTGACTGTTAATGGTGTTGTACTGTGGTGATGATTTTATTCTCAAGAGTGACTTTTATTGAGATAATTCTCTTAGCCTTCTCATATGAAGAACTCATGTTGCTATATGAAGTTAAGATGAATAGTTTGAAGATGTGGAAATTCATTATATGAAAGTGTGCATTTATAGAACAAGCTGAAGATAAAACATCTAATGATTCAATGCTTGCAATGATTACTTTTAATGGTTGATATTCTTGAATGACCTGTGACCGTCTTCAGAAATGAAGAAAAATTCCAATCATCATTATAGTCGTTTCTCTCTTTTGGGAAGAGTAAAAGTTGTTCTTGCTTATATACTAAAAAATATCACTTTTCATCATGGTTAACAAGAAAAAATGTGGTTAAATAATTTCAAAAAAAATAATAATTTAGATCTTATTTATGAATTTAAGTGACACACGCTTTTTATAATAGGAAAAAGGAAAAAATGTAGTTGCTAGGTTTTGAAACTTGTACCACTTACTTTATCACAACGGTTGTTTATCTCAACCGTGATTAAATAATTTTCAAAAAAATAAAAAGTATATCAGGCGCATCCAGTTTGAAATATTACAACTGTGGAAAGTATAACCGTAATAGTATTGTGTTACCGAAGATATATTTTGTAGTAGTGTCTATTACAATGGATCGAGAGCCGGAATGGAATGACACTCACATGATTGATTACTAGTGTAAAAATAATTGATTAACCATGAATTGGTATTACGGAAATAATAAATTAAAATGGATATAAGAATGAGTAAGAACCCTAGTTGTCTAATAGAAGTACCTAGTTTTACATTTACTCATATATGCTAATATTTAACCCTATGCACATACCAAACCACACTCCTAAATGTTGTGATATGTTTTAAATACATCTATTCGCACTCCAAAGAAAGAGGTGTCACTACGCCAAAAATGAATTTTGGCAGCGCAGCAAAGACAGCGCTTTATTTAAAAGCGCTGCTAAAAGATTTATAAAAAAATGGGAGAAAAGCAAAGCACAGGCTTTAGAAAGCGCCTTCTAAAAAGCGCTGCTAAAGGTTGTTATTTTGTAATACAATAGAAAGCACTTTTAAGAAAGCGCTGCTATAGGGGGGATACGAAAGCGCTTTCAAAAGCGCTGCTATAGGGGGGATACGAAAGCGCTTTCTAAAAGAGCTATTAAAAAAACGGGGAGTACTTACCATTAGAAGCACCCTTCGGCCACTTCTGTCTGCTAACCAAGTAGAGATTGCAGTCACTATAACCTGCATAACTAAAAAATATGTGAATCATTTATTTATTTTTATGTATTCTTCTTCGAGTTAAAGATTCGTTGAAGTTTTGTTGGCTCTTAAAAAAACAGTTTAAACTAATTAGTAGAACTTTATATTTTTGATGTTGTTAAGTATTAACAATTGTCATTAGTATGAATAATAGTTCCCATGTAAACATAAAAAAGGACCAATAATAAAAAGTAACGAGAATGTTGTTGTTAATGTTGATGTTGTTAGTGTTGATGTTGATGTTGTTGATGAAAAGATGAATTAATTTTGTATGTTAATTTGTTATAGGGGTTACTTGTCAAGAGTAAGATTGTGATTGTTTCCAAGAATCTTACTGTGTGGTTCTAGAAGTTACTGACTTCTATACAGTTACTACAGGTAATCATTGTTGTTGTTTAACTTACTTAGTTTAGTTTAGCCTACTTAATTAGTATGGATAAAAAATGGATGTCTTCCAATCCATTGTCAAAAGAGTATGAGAATGGGTTATTAAAATTCGTTAAGTTTGCTGTTGAACATGCCAAAGACCCCAGTAGGACCACATGTCATTGCTTAGGTTTTTGTTATGGGCGTCAGATTGATGTAGTTCAGTTGGAATTGCATTTAAAGAGGCATGGAATTGATCGAAGTTATACATGTTGGACATTACATGGTGAGATAAGTAACGATAATGTTGAACCGGAGGATAATACTACCTATGCTTCAAATGACAATGGCATGGATACATACGACTATGATCGAGTTGAAGAGATTGCAGAAGCACTTGAAGAAGATCTTTAGGATTGTCCCAAAATGTTTGAGAGGTTGGTAAAAGATGCAGAGAAATCGTTGTATAAAGGTTGCACTACTTTCACAAGATTGTCTGCAGTATTAAAGTTGTACAACTTAAAGGAAGGCAATGGATGGTCAGATAAAATTTTCACAGAGTTATTAGCCCTCATGAAAGAGATGCTTCTGGAGGATAATGTTCTTCCCAATTGAACCTATGAAGCCAAAAAAATGTTGTGCTCTATTGACATGAGCTATGATAAGATACATGCTTGTCCAAATGATTGCATTTTGTTTCGAAATATTAGTGGCATATGAATAATATATATGAGAAGTTTCAGATTTCTATCTTTGGATGCAAGTGGGTTGAAAATAATAGTGGCATACAAATGAATAAGTCAGGATTTTTGCAAGTGGATCTTAATAAGGTGGGGTATAAAGATGAGCCTTTTATTCTAGCCACGCAAGCTAAACAAGTGTTCTATGTCACTGATCCGACAAGTACGAAATGGTCTATAGTTCTTTTTTCCAACAAAGTAATCAATGATAACATTGGAGATCAGGGTGATGTTGATGTTGAGAAGGAATCTTATATTATAGATGATCGAGATGAGAATATTAGAGCAGACAAATCATATATTAGAAATGATCATAACGAGGGAATTTGGATCAATCCATTTGTCCGTGTTGTTAAGAGACAAGTAAACCACGTTCCAACGAAGAAAAGAAAGAGATGTTAGTGGAAAAGCTACTTGTAAAATTATATATTATATCATTCAATAAAATTATATATTATGTCATTCAATAAAATTATATATATGTTTTTCTTATTTATATTTTTCTTACTTATATGTTTTTATTTTCATATATATTTGTCATTCATTTCATAATTTTGTTTTTCTGAATTACAGGTATTATGGCTAGCAACGAGGAAAAATTACATAATACTTCTAAACATGATGGAAACGAACCAGCACAACATGTGGAAGGAGTTACCTAACTTATATGATTTTTAGGTTCATGCTCAAGAGTTGTAACAAGTCAGCAAGGGTAAGATGCCTGAATCTAGCAAGGTGTCCAACAAAAAAAAGTCCGAGCCAAAAAAAGCATTTGTTCCTCGATTTAGGTTGTGCCTTGAAACATATGTAGGAACAATATATGTGGTGGAGGGTGACATTCGTCAAATACCTATGAATGAAGGTATTTTCGGTTTTGATTATGCCGAAACAATTGTTAAAGAGGATTTTGATCAAATTTTCCAACATTCTAAATTAGGCATCGGTGTTATGCATTCATACATTAGGTACTCCGATCATATTTAATTAAATAATTGAACAATTTATTTTCTCATTTCAATGAATATTCTAATGTTGATTATGTTTTTATTTAAATTTCTTGTATGACAAGTTTTGGTCTCGCATCAATTGACAGAGAGATTTACATTCTTATCTTCTAGTTGTACCAACGCAGGGTTAATCGATCATACTCCAGATGTAGTCAGAGATTACTTAGTCCAAACATTTATGGCCACAGATATAAAGAAGTAGTACTTTTTGCCATATATTATTGGTCATGGGTTAGATTTCATTCTAAATTCATTTATTATAATTATTTGTTTTTTGACATTCTATATAACATTTCCGTCTAAAATTTTGTCTTATTTTATAGTGGACACTGGTTGTTGGTTGCGATTAATTCGATAAAAGAAATAGTGTATTATCTGGATTCATTGGATGGTGATCAAATAAAATATCCTGATATGAAGAATATAGTTGATACATAAGTGATGAGATATATTGTTCTGAATAATTATCTTTATTTATCATGTGAGATTGTTCTAAATATCCGTTTATATTATCTTAGACCTATACAAATATTCCGATCACAAAGACAAGCAAGAGTACCAAAATGTAAGGCTAACAACATTAGATGGATCACAGTGTAGGTATATTTTCACAATTTTGACTGTTATAGTGATTCTACTTGATAAAATTAGTTAAACTATATATCCTGATACATATATTCGGGTTTTTTCATTTACAGTGTCCTCGTCAGCGCAATTGGATTGATTGCGGATATTTTGTATTGAGGTTTATGAAGAAAATTATTCATTCGGGTCAAATAGAGATTCCAAACATGGTATAAATTTATAAGTTATATGATTTATTTTAATATTTAACCGATATTTCATCTGAGTAATTAGTTTTAAAACTAAATCATGCATATTATGTTATATTATGTAGTACTTTGATGAATACAATTGTGGTACTTACTCGAAAGACAAATTGGAAGAAATTAAAGAGACATGTTGTCAATACATTCTTGAGATGAGAATTGTATAAGGTATATATATTGTTTTTCTGTCTTTTGATCAAAGTTTATAGAGATTTGTGTTGTTGTGATGTTATGTACATACTACTGGATAATTATAGTTCTGGAAGTCGTATATAGTTTTGGAATTTGTTGATATACTTCTAGAAGCTAGTGGTTGTGAGGATCTGAAAATATGGAATTTGTAATTATATGTATGGTGAATAGATTTGTGAAGTTATCGGTTTTGGAATATATTTTAGAATTATGGATTGTTTCTGTTGAATTATAATATATATATATATATATATATATATATATATATATATATATATATATATATATATATATATATATATATATATATATATATATATATATATATATATATATATATATATATATATATATATATATATATATGTGTGTGTGTGTGTGTGTATGTGTGTGTGTGTGTGTGTGCGCGTGCGTGCGTGCGTGTGTGTTAAAATAAAGGCTTGTGTTGAATTATAATGATTATAAGCAGGTTTATGTGTTGAATTGTTATGGTATATATAAGGCCAAAGTGTTGAAATAAAGGCTTGTGGTGAATATAATTGTTATAAGGTTTATGTGATAAATTATAAACAATTGTGCAACAGAATTCAACAAAAATCACTTCATGAAAATATGCAAAATAGACAGCGCTTTTACAAAAAAAACGCTAAGAAAAAGTGATTTTTTTGAAAAAAAAATTCAATGACGTGAAGAAAAGGCAGCACTGCTAAAAGGGGGAAAAGAGAGCGCTTATGAAAGTGCTGTTATAGGGGTAAAAAAGAGAGTGCTTTTTAAAAAAAACGCTGCTAAAGATATTAAGGAAATATACTTTAGAGAGCGCTTCTAAAAGCGCTGCTAAAAGGGAGAAAAGAGAACGATTTTTTGAAAAAGCACCGCTAAAAAAAGGCTTTTTACTTAAAAAAATCGTTGTTTTTATCTTTAGCAGTGCCACTTTAGACAGCGCTGCTAAAGGCTAAAAAAAGCGCGTTAAAGGTCTTTTTTGACAGTGTGTAATGTGATACTCACACTCCTAAAAAAGAGCATAAAGCGATGACCATACTCCAGAGAGACGCAATATGAATGAGATGAGATCATGAATTCGTTCCCTTGCACTCCTAATATGGGTGTAATATGACACTTGCTCTTCTAAAAAGGACATAAAGCGGTGGTCACACACCAACAAAAGGGGCATAATGCAAACGAGTTGAATTTGTGTACGTATTCTGTTTGCACACCTTAATTAGGGCGTAATGTGAATGAGATGCCTTAGTCTACGTACGTAAATAATGATCGAATGTATTCTAACATTCTTGCATAGTTGGGGGTAAGAGACCTCACATTCCTTCATTTGGCTTTATCCCGTAAAAAACTAGGGTGGTGGTGTCATAAGCATTTTTGGATAACCTTTATAGTCTAGCAGACTTTGTGGTGTAGTTTAGAAATCTAATGAGATGTAGTACCTCAATGCATTCACGTTGATTATTTTCAGTGAGCTCGGGCAAATGTAAAGGTAAAAGAAAGATGCCATGAAGGTTTTTAAGACTTGATTGTATGTGTTGTATTCAAGTGCTTTTGTTCTATCCTATGTTCTAAATATTTGATCTAAGTTGTATCGACATTTGAGATTTTATCATATACTCTATTTTGGATATTTGCACGGTACATATATTCAAATGTCTTTTAGTAACTATGTTGTAACCAATACCACTTATTAATGTGAATTTTTTTTTAAAGTAGCAATGTTATATAATTTAATTACTAAATAAAATAAGCACCAAACATTTGTTAAATAGTTTGGCGAATTAGTTAAAATGTTGTTTCAAGGCATTCGCCAAATGGAATGGCGAATTAGGCGTTTTTTTTTCGTTTTTCTTGTATTTTTTATCATATATTTAAAGTTTTAAAAATTCTAACTTTTTATACTCGTAAACATGATTTTATTTTATTTTATTGAAAACATTGTTTAATAAAAGCATCTTAATTATTTTCTACATTATAACCATTATATTAACTTGCGAGTGTAGTTTTAGGTATTGTAACGCAATATTCAACTTTTTGAAGGGGATAGAGAAGTTACCCCCTTAACTTAATAGTTTCATATTTATATATCAAATTAAAAATTACATATTTTACCTATTTTACGTGAAATAACTAATAAGTTAGTATATTACTTGAGATGATAAATTGTTTTTGGGTGGAGTAAATTGTTTACCTGGAAATTTTTTTATACTGTAAATCAATATGGCAGAATAATTTATTCTTTAATAGTTTACTTTATTTTTCAAATTTTAAAAAAAAAAGACTTTTATATATATATATATATATATATATATATATATATATATATATATATATATATATATATATATATATATATATATATATATATATATATATATATATATATATATATATATATATATATATATATATATATATATATATATATATATATATATATATATATATATATATATATATATATATATATATATATATATATATATATATATATATATATATATATATATATATATATATATATATATATATATATATATATATATATATATATATATATATATATATATATATATATATATATATATATATATATATATATATATATATATATATATATATATATATATATATATATTTGGTTAATACAAGAAAAACGAAAAAAAATTGGAAACCCTAACAATTAGCCACACTCGCCAATTCATCTGGCGACAACACATTGACCAATTTTCAAATGGCCTAATTCGCCATTCCATTTGCCAAATACCTTGAAACAACATTTTAACTAATTCGCCAAATCATTTGAGGAATGCTTACTGGATGAATTTCAAAGTTTGTTATTTTAATAATTTTTTTGAAAACTTATTTTATTTGATAATTAAATTTTCTAACATTGCTACTTTAAAAAAAATTCTATTAATGTTTCGATATAATATAATTCTAAAAAAAGTATAATATTGGAGTGTTACAAGCCATGTATATGGCTCTGAAAAACACATGAAGATTATAATAATTATGAAATTTTAATAAATCATGATAAACAACTTCGATTGTTGAGAGACATATTCTCCATCTTTTATTTTTGTCAACACAAGCATACATATCTCTAGACAAAACTGCATGTTTCAACTCTTCATCCTACCGTTCACATTTACGAAAAATATATTAAATATAATTGTAATAATTAGGATATTTTAAAAAAGAGGGTTGTGGTAATAAACCCAACACTTTCATGTGCACTGAAGGATAACAAAATAAATAGAAGTTCCAGCATCCTAGCAAAGAAAAAATTAAGACCCTACCTACCAATCATATCAATGAACCGTGACAAGTTCTGCTAAATAGATAAAACATGTTAGAACAAAACTATGTTTTGGTCATTTTATAAATTATAAATTTCCTATCCGTTTCTTACGTTCACCTAAGTTTATAGAGCTTCCATTGTGCAACATTATATCAGGTAAGGCAGCCCTGTTAAAATGATTTGGATCAGATTCCTTCTTTCACTCTGGTTTCAACCAAATGTGAACCAAATTGTCCCATACTGTTACTTCTTCCCTCATTCCTTTGGATCCAATCCCCTTAGTGTCGACCAAATTTGTTGAATTTAGTTCTCGTATCTCTATTTTTCTTGCATTTTTTAAATGATTAGGATATCAATCCAAGCATGTCATTTTCCACATAGTTCTTGCCATATTAGGATCATAATATGATGGAAACTTATATTTATCCTGCATAGTTATTATAATATAAATAAAAAGAAATTTATTTATATTTAAAAAATATAATACTACAAAGTATAAATACTTACCCTAAAATCTTTAAAAATCACAAATTACAATTTGGAGAACAAAACTCTTCGTGCAAATGAGACATACACTTATTTGATTAATTAAAATAATGCATTATTAAAATAAGGTTAAATATGTTTGTGTTCTTTTTAAATATTTTAAATTTAATTTTAATTTTTTAAGATAATTTTTTTAAAGAATGATTCTCTTATATTTTTTCATTTACATTTTTAGTCTCAGTTACAACATGACAACTTTTTACAATTTAGAGACTGAGTTAGTGACAATTTATTATTAGCAATAATTTTAAGAGATTTTAGTATTAGAATTAAAAAGTATGGATGAAAAAGTTTAAAAGAATGTTTTTTAAAATAAATATTTTAAGAAACAAAAATTGAAATTTAAAATATTTAGAAAAACTAAAAATATATTTAATCCATTAAAATATAAGTGTTCTCTTATTTGATTATCCCAACCTACACTTGCCGCTGTCACATTTCAGCATGTATAACACTATAACAAATTTAAAAAACATTTAACAACAAAGTATTTATAACTCATGAGAATTTTATAGGTTAGAGACCGCATCAACAAATATAATTTTTATCCTCTCATAATATTTCCCAATCTCAAATTTTTTTTTGAAATAACACATATTTTTAATACTAAAATAATTGAGTTTTAAAAAAAATTACCAAACTAACTTACTTTTAACCTGCGCCATATGATACAGCGACATTATTGAAAATGCAAATGAATTGAACTGATGTGTTATATCATATGGCAACACAATTTAAAAAAATTTCAAAAAAGGAGTTATGTGATATAGCGCCTCAGTTCAAATATGACTTAAAAAGAAATTGAACTGAGACGTCATATCATATGAATTCTCTAAAAAAAATTTGAATAATGTCGCCATATGATATGACGCATCCGTTCAATTCATTTGCATTTTCAATGTTATCGCCATATTATATGGCGCATGCATGTTATAAATAAGTTAATTTAGTAATTTTTTTTAAAACTCAATTATTTTAATATTTTATTTGAAAATATGTGTTATTTAAAAAAAATCACCAATCTCAACCAATCCTTGTTTTTTTTTTTTCCGAACATAACTATCGAATAAATGTATTTAAATTTCATGAAATAGAAAGGCTTCAATTAAAGAATTAATAAGCATTTTTTCAGAATTTACTTTAGAGCTATAGAGCAGCACAAAAGCACCATCTATATAGTATATATAACTTAACACAGTGATCAGAAAATAAATAAGACACCCCATAACACATTATAAAGATTTAAGAAAAACATTATCAACTACACTTCCATGACAGTTAAACAACATTTGTCATCACAATCTACCTTAGAATGCAGTTCTGCACCATATGTTAAAGCAGTATCATAACTCCAATTCTTAATCAAAGACTCCCATAGCCCTTGAGGGATCAACATCACAAGCACAAAACCTACAAATGCAACGTAAGGCTATGGACATGTAGCTTAAACCAATAACATACCAATTCCATGTCATAAAGAAATGCAACACTCAATCTTTATCAGCATGTGACGGAAATAATTTTGATTCAAAATAGAAACACATAAAAAAACTCTATTTATTCTTATTGTCATTTTCCATTATATTTATTTGATTCTTCATACTAATGATGTATATGCATTAGTTTTACAAATATTATTATAAAATATCTTATGTTACTAGCTAGTTTTCTTGTGTTATCCAACAGACGATTCTGAGTTAAGGTCTATATGAGGCATGAATGTGAGCCATATAACAATCAAGTGGTGAAGAGTTCTTAAATATACAACCGGCCACTATCAAGTGGTTAAGAGTTCATACAGGTACAACTAAAGTAATGATCAAAGAATGGTTAACCAAAATAAAGAGTTCATAAATGTGATTATATAACTATTTAATTAGGTATTTTTCAGAATTTACTTGAGTCTCAGTAATTATTAGGGAACAAACTCATATGTGCAATTCCTTCACTTAAAAAAAATCAAAGAATGGTTAACCTCAATTAAGATTTGATTCTAATTAAATTCTTTACAAAAGAAAACTTCAAACATGGTATTCTACATAGCATTTCATTACCACCAAAGTAAAGAAAAAAAACTAAGCATCGGAATGAAAATAGACAATCATAACATATAACCAAAGTCTACACGCAAACATAACAATTACATGGCACTGTATAGATTATTCCAAAACAGAAGTAATAAGTAGAGACAAGTGACTTTTTATATCACTTGTTTACACATGTTGACCTCGCCTACTTAAAAACTGGTACATAAAAAATAATTGGGTTTTGCGTTTAAACATGTTTGCGAGCAACTTGTTCTCGAAGCTTCAAAGTTTGTTTTGTGATAGCATCCATTTGAATGAATTGAATCTGAAACTAAAAAGTTAAGGGTTTTGTTTTACACCACAGATTCACCAAAGAAGATTTAAGAACTGAATATAATATGGTCCTATGATTTTGTTTTGAAAACAGAGGATTATATATTTGTTTATATTAAGGTCTCACTTCAAACAATATATAGTTTAAACATATTTTTATATAAGTGAGGATAATCTTCATCCTACGAGTCAATTTTGTAGGAATTAGTTAGACTTAACTACATTCTTAACATGGTATCCACTACAAAAAATGCACTTAGTTCCCACATGAAAATCACGTCACTAAGACAAAAATCACATCACTAATCAAATTTAGCGACGTGGGTAAAACACGTCGCAGGAGCACCCGTAACAACGTTTGCCACATGAATATCACGTTATTAAATTGTGACAGGATTGCTACGTCGCAACATACAAAAATATTTGGACTTGGTAAAAGTCAAAACTATTATAATTTAGTGACGTGAATATTATGTCACCGATGAATTTTATTTTCCAATCGGCTAGCCACATGATATTTATTTCGCAGGTTAATTATTTAATAAAAAAAATTATAATTTAAAAATATACCAAAATTAATAATCAATAAAAACTAATTAATAAATAATAAAATACAAAAATTAAAATAATTAAAATAAAAAAAAGTCAAATTTTCTAATAATTATAATCATTTAAAAATATAAAAGTTTTAGCACAAGATATTCACGACACAAATATAAATGGTAATAAAAAAAAGTTATTCATTATCACTACTAAATATATCTTCTTCGTCTTCATCTTTATGTACAGGATGGTTCGACTGCGAGAAGAAAAATTGTCGCATTCGCTCCTCCATCTCTGATTACCTTTTCTTCATTTCCTCAATTTCGGTCTTTAGTGTCGCCTCACATGCCTCCTTCTCGCATCTCAGCTCCGCCTCGCGTGCCGCCTTCTCGCGTCTCGTCTCAGTTAGAGTCAGTTGTCTCATTGAAATAAAGTTCTATTCCATTTTCTGTAGTCGGCAGCTAAAGGTCTAAGACCAAAGAAACACCCATTATCTCCCTTTCTGCCAGTTGATAAACCCTAAATATAAAGATCCACACGTGGATCAAGAGGATCATTCTCGATCAGAGTGTACTAAGGATTATCAATTAAAAATTGGGCGAGCAGTTTCTGATACATCTCTTACACATGCATAAAAAGTTAAATTAAATATAAATTAAACAATTTAGTTATATAAAATAATTAAATAAAATAATGAAATATAAACAAATTACAAAAGTTAATTTGGAACGGGCGTCAACAAACTCCCCCAATTTTTTAGTTTGAGTCTTCACGAACAACTCACTAATCTGTGGGTGCCTCCCTACATCCTTTTTCTAATTAAAATTATTGAGTTGAAGTAAGTAAATATATATATATATATATATATATATATATATATATATATATATATATATATATATATATATATATATATATATATATATATATATATATATATATATATATATATATATATATATATATATATATATATATATATATATATATATATATATATATATATATATATATATATATATATATATATATATATATAACAAATAAATTATCAAAAAACAACATTAAAAAATAGTTATAAGTACCATTCGTCGAGCATGTTCACCGATACTAATACTTCCTACTGTGTTAAGGTATCCCACTGATTCAAATACTCTTATTTTCTTTGCATGCTCAAATTTTTTCGTATAATCTTTTGTCTTCTAATACTTAATAAGTTCCTCAAAAAATTTCTGGTCTATCCAGTTAGGACGAATTTGTTGCTCCTCCCAACGTAATCTAGCACGCCTAAGCATCTCAGATAGTCGTCCAAATGTCTTACTTCTAAAAAAATAATTTTATATTCGTCTATGATGTTCCACGTACACCTTTGCTACAGGGTTGTATGACATTCAAATAAATTGTTAGATAATTATAACAAAAATAATTATAAAATATCATAACTTAAATAAAAGTACAATATACCTTAAATTTATCAAATCATTCATCTTTCTCATCTTCTGTCAGCTCTCCAAAGACTTCAATAATTTTTTATACATGAGTTGAATGGCCCGGTTTATAGCTTTTGCAGCAGACTGACACAGATCAAAACTAAACAACAACAATTAGAATAAGTATTATTTAAGTATGAAAGTGGCAATATGTATAGTTAAGTTAATATTTTAAATTAAAACTTACCATGATCCATCGGGCTTAATAACATGTCGTCCTTCAACCACCATATGCTCTTCTGCAATTGGATTTTCCTGCTCTTTATGAAATCCAATATCCTCCTGAATAGGGTTATCTTGCTCCTAACACGCAGGTATATGTGTGGAATGTGAAATGTGGGAACTAGATCCCTCCGGCAGCTGCAAGAAGGACGATGGTACCATGGTAGGATGTGGAAAACTAGATCCACCAGGCTGCTGCGTGAAGTGAGATTGTTGAGGAAAACTAGATCCCCCAGGTTGCTGCATGAAAAAAGACTGTTGAGAAAAAATAAATCCTTCAGACTGCTGCGTGAAAGAAGATGGTACCTATGGAAAACTAGATCCCTCATGCTACTTCATGAATGATGTCGGTACATATGGGAAAGTAGATCCCCCAGGCTGCGGCAGGAAGGATCTCCCAGACTGGTATGATGATGGAGAATTCCCAAACGGGCTAATAAAATTTGGACTCCAAGATGGAACCATATGGGAGGAGGAGAGTAATGTCGTAAATCACTGAGAAGTGTCCATAGACATTTGATCTACCCAACTCTGTAGGCGAAAAGCATACATGGACGAGGGAGGTACCTCACATACCCTTGCTCTCTGACGGGGTTAGGTCTTACCCTTACCTTTGTCGAGTCGGGGAGACATTTTATCTATTTTAATAGAGCTGTCAATAAATAAATCAACACAAAATATACAAACAATAAGTAAAAATTCTTTTCATCCATTAAGTAAAATTAAGTAACCTGATACGAAGATACACATATAATACATTAAGTAAAAATTAATACAAGCGATCTATTCAAACTCTTCATGCTCTTCATCCATATTATTTTCATCATCTAATCTGATAGTGTCCTCAGATTCAAACTCTTCATCAACATTATTTTCTACCAATAACGCAGATGCATCAATTTGATGACCTTCGACCATTGTATCACACAAATTTGTAAATTTTCAACTTCAACCACATCATTAATTTGAGAAATTTCATCATCTTGGTAAGAAACATCTTCCACTAGATCGTTAGATTCAATATGTCTCAATGGTTTTGTTTTGCTCACAACACACTATCCACATTTACATGGCTGATTTGAAGAGTAATGAACATAATAAACTTGCTTAACGATATGTGACATTATGAAAGGGTCATACTCTTTGTACCTTTTGTCCATTCGAATCTCAACGGTGTTATATTTCTTATCTATTTTTATGCCCCTGGAAAATGGATCGTACCAATCATAATAAAACAAGACAACTCTATTTTTTGAGTCCAAGTAATTGTATGCCAACTCATAAATATGTGTAAGAGTGCCATAGAAGTTGTCTTCGCCACCATATGTAACTCCTTTTACAAATACACCGCTATTTATGATTTTTTTTCCCTTCTTTCCAAGCCTGAGTGTGAAATTTATAGCAGTTTATGAAATATGTGTGACATTGAATTGCTCTTTGAATAGGGCATTGGACAGGTTTCTTAAATGGAGTATTTCTCGAGTCGGTGCAGCAATGCATGACAATTTCTCCTTGAACCATGCTGGAAAAGATGCATGTATGAAACTGGTAGTTACTTGTTAGCCGGTGCTTTGAAAATAGGAGGTGTTAAATGCTCTATAAAGAAACATACTTTTAGTTAGAAGGGTTCAATCTGTAAAGAAAAACAGGTAGTTGGGGTAATACTTACTCAAGATATGGTTTAACTTCAACGCAGTTAGTGAAGACATGAACATGTGCAGGATGCATTTGTTTTTAGGTTAGCCAATGCACATTCTCCTTTCTAGAGGGACAACCGGGAAGACCGAAGACTGACAAGGTAAATTGACTTATTTGGTTAATGTTAAATCATTCCTTATGCTTCTTAGAGTTAACATCAAATGATTTAAATAATGACTGCAAAAATGTGATGATTCCCTATGCAAGTAATGTGCGCATATTGATCCTTCAGCGTATTGACCACTTTGAATCACCCATGAATCTTTCAAAGGGATACATCCACCTATATTGAACAGGGAGCCAAGATAAGCTTCATATGCAAGATGCACGTGTAAATGTTCTATAGAGTCGAAAAACCAAGTGGAAAAACTTGTTCAAACTTACATAGAATTATTGGAATATTTTGGTCCAACTTTTTGAAAACAGTCTTGTTTCTTCTAAATACATGGTCTTGTGGTAGGAATCTGCAATGACATTCAAACCACAAACGTTTCCCCCTGAATTGCATCGTAAAAGCCTTTGTAAAGTCCATGCAATATGGACATCTCATTTTTCCATGCGTAACCCAACCAGATAACATTTCATATGCGGGAAAGTAAAGTTTTGTTTGCTAGATATATCATAAGTCCATTCTCCAATCCACAACCTCTTCAAATCATCAATTAAAGGATGTAAATACACATCGATTCTGGTTTTTGGACTTGACGGTCCTGGAATTAGGCAAGTCAAGAACATGTATGGTTTTGTCATGCACATCTTTGGAGGGAGGTTGTAAGGGGTTACGATAACTGGCCAACAAGAATATAAATTTGCGGACGCTTGGACATATGGAGTAAAACCATTAGAATATAATTTGAGTCTGACATTTCTAGGTTCTGCAGCAAAATCAGAATGTACCCGATCAAAATGCTTCCATGCCTCACCATCATATGGATGTCGTATAGTGCTTGAACTTGTTTTGTTTGTATGATTCCATGTCATTTGACTTGCACTGTGCATTAAAGCAAACAATATTTTTAACCTTGGTATTATCAGCAAATAAAACATGGACTTCACTGCTACGCGTTTTTGTTTACGGCTAATGGCTTTACTACGAACTTAATATCTCGGACTCTTACAGAACTTACATTCCTCTAACGATCCATCATTAGCACCAAACTCATTGTCATAATACAACATGCAACCATTTATGCAACAATCAATATTTCATACTTCTAAACCCAACTTTGACACCAACCTCTTTGAATCATAATAACTTATAGGCAAGTTGTCTTTCGTAGGAGTCGCATCCAACATCAATTTTACAAAGAATTCCAAACATTGATCCAGAAAATTCTTTTTGTCCAATAGGGGTTGACCCCATATCCTTGAATTCTACATGCCTCACCATAATATGTAAATTTTGGCATTTCACAAACTCAGTTCCATGTTTCATCTAGTGACAATCGAGGGGGAGGAAAATCTGTTACTCGTTTATTTTTTTTTAAATCAGCCTTGTTTCTTTTAAAGACATGGTCTTGTGGTAGGAATCTGCAGTGGCAATCAAACCACAAACTTTTCCCCCCGAATTGCAACATAAAATCCTTTGTAAAGTCCATGCAATGAAAACATCTCATTTTTCCATGCGTACCCCAACCAGATAACGTTCCATACGCGGGAAAGTAAAGTTTTGTTTGTGAGATATATCATAAGTATATTCTCTAATCCACAACCTCTTTAAATCATCAATTAAAGGTTGTAAATACACATCGATTCTGGTTTTTGGACTTGACAGTCCTAGAATTAGGCAAGTCAAAAACATGTATGGTTTCGTCATACACATCTCTAGAGGGAGGTTGTAAGGGATTACGATAACTGGCCAAGAAGAATATGCAATTGCGGACGCTTGGACATATGGAGTAAAACCATCAAAACATGATCCAAGTCTTACATTTATAGGTTCTACAGCAAAATCAAAATTGTTGCGATGAGAATCGTGATGTCAAGCTATTGATTAACTTGAATCTTAATTCATCAAATTCACAACCAAAATTTAATTTATCCAAAGTAAAGTTTAAAGAAAGAAAGACCTTTTGCACGATGTAACACAAAGCTAAGAGATTCAGGGATCGGGGGTTGGTTATGTATAGGGTAGGTATTTCACATCCTAAACATTTGTAGTACTCTACAAGAACCTTTTGTGTGTGTATGATAAACTTGCTATGGTTATGTTGTGGTTTGAGATTATGATTTAGGTTTTGAAGGTAAAGACCTAGGGTTGATAGTTTCTAAGTTTGCTCGCAAAGATATCGCATTTTCTGCCTATGTATCCTAACTAGGATAGAATCAGAGCAATCGTAGTTCACCTTACTAGGGGTAGATGAACGCTTGATTATGACAAAGGTTCAAAAGGGGGAAACAAACATAACAATGTTTGTGTAGAGTTTAACAAAACTCTCTATTCTAAGTTATACACTCAAGGGGGATGACTTTGACAAAAGCCAAGGGGGAGGTAAGTGATCATCACCATGATTCTTACATAGAGTTGACAAACTCTATCCTAGGGTTCTAGTTGAAGAACACTCCTAGTAAAGTGGGTCTTTTAGACTTAAGCAAAGTCTAATGGCTAGTAGGTTCTAAATTAACTAAGTTAGGATTCAAAATGAATTAACAAAGTCAGAGGGAGGGTAATGAGATATCTATGACCCAAGGGTCAATAGAGAGATTTTCCTTTGGAATATGGACACAGACAACTTGATGTGAACTAGAAAGTTCCATCACTGGGGAATATCTTGACAAAGTTGAGGAAATAAAGCAAGAACATGTAACAACATGTAAGAATAATCAAGATCAACATTTAACATCTTAACAAAGATCAAAAAGCAAGAAGAAGCAAAGAGGTAACAACCATCAATGCAAGCCAAGAACATGTGTAACAACAACAAGTTCATCTATAACATTCAAACAAGATTAATGCAAACATGTGTCAACTTGAAACAAGCATGTTATAAGGATCAAATGAGATCAAATGTAAAAACACAGGACCAATTAAACATGTATTGATGACAATCAAACAAGCAAGAATACAAGAAATGTCACAACAGTTCAAGTATGAATTCAAGGTTTCATGGGGGAAATTAACAAGTTTCATGGTAAAAGCCAAGATAACAATCAAACCCTAGCATGTTATGGTTCTAAAAATACACATAAACAAGTAGAATGAGACATGATAAGCATATTCAAGAGGTCACAACATCAAGAATCATTTCAAAGTTCACAGATGAAATTCAAAGTATATCATGCATATTCAAGCATTTACAAAGGCAAGAAACAAACCCTAAACATGTTATAGTTCTAAGAAGACACATAAACAAGTATAATGAGGTGTAATGGGCATGTTCAAGAGGTTACAACATCAAGAATCATAGCAAAGTTCACAAATGAAGTTCAACAGGCCATTTTCATATGTATGCACTCACAAAGGCAAGTATGAACATGGTAAGGCAATGAATTAAACATATTTGAGCATTTAAACATGTTTAAAAACATATATGAACCATAAAAGATCAATCTCACAAGAAAAATCAAGTTACAAGTTGAAAAAGTTCAAGAGCATCAAGGTAAAAACCCTAAAAACACATGTTTTTCAAGTCGATCAAAGTCTTTCTAGGATAACAATCCTTGAATTCTTTATTCACTCAATGAAAATATACATGATAAGGAGTAGTTTTCAAAAATAATGGCATCAATAACACAAAAAATGAGCAAGTTATGATCATTCAAAGTTGGGGTACCAATGGGGGGAAAACTAGGTCATGACAAGGTTACAACCTAAGGGTCATTTGCATGAAGGATTGGAACTCAGTCAAATCTTAACCAAATGAGGTGAAACAAAAGTACAAATTGTGTATTTTTGAATAAGGAATTCAATGGTAACATTTGTTTTTCCATACCATACACCCACAAAAAAATTTGATAGCCTCAAGGTTTAGGCAAGTTTGGTGACAACCAAAAGTATGAACATGTGAACAGCATTGTGTAATGGTGTGCTTGGTGAAACAAGTGCACAAACATCACATATACATCATATATAGAGGTTGTCACAAGCGAAATCAAGAAATTAACACATGGTTTGACATATTGGATTCAAAATGCAAAAATGACTAGGTTGGGCCTAGTTTGGGACCTGGTTTTTTACCTGTCCAAAAGTTACAAGTTTTGCTGCAAGAAATGGTTCATACATGACACATAACATACATAAAACATGTTCAAACAATGTACAACACAAAATCATACCTAGAAGTCATTGTAGCATGTGAAATGCAAGTGAAAAGTTCATATTGTTTAGTTTTAGGCTTACCTCTTGAAGAAACCTTGAGGTATAAGAAAACCAGAGATCTTGAGAGCTCTTCCAAGGTCTACAAGTGCTCCAAATAACAAAAACTGATGTGTACGTTGCTTGAAAATTCCATGGTCGTGTTTTGATACTCTCACTATGACCTTGACTCGCTTTTAACAAAACCTAATGTTGTTTTTTTGCTTTTAAATTTTGACCAGGCCATAAATTTTGATACTCTCACTATGACCTTGACTCGCTTTTAACAAAACCTAATGTTGCTCCAAAAATATCGTTTAGATTTTTTTCTATTTATTTATTTTTTTTTTAAACATAGCACATTACCTTCTTGTATGGACGATGAGCTTCTAGCCCATATGACTCCAGCCATTTCAAACCTTTTAATTACTTCAGCACCTCATATCCTTTTTTATTCTTTTTTTATTCTTTTTTATTTTGTTAATTTTTGCTTCCTTTTTCTAAAAGAAAATAGGTTTTCATTATTTATTTTTTTGATGTATCTTGATTTGGATCTTATATGTTAATATTTTTTTTCTTACTTCTTTTATTTTTCATTTTTGATTTATCTCAGTCGATGAAGTCTTTAAATTCACGAATGTTGATTGGTTGAGGTTGTTAACCTTCATTATTTCAAATCTGTAAAAAATGATCATCGAGATCATTTTCTATAATTTGGGTTTGTGATAGGTTACCCTTAATTAATTAACACAAGTTTGTGATTAAGACGAGACTGTCACCTTTTCTTTTCGTGTGGCACGATTTCTTTGGAGAATAATCCTCAATATCATTTATCCATCGTGTTTTTAGCACAAATATCAACTTGTGCGACCTCGTATAGTATGATCTTCATCATAGATCATGCTACGACAATTTAGCGCTAAATTTGACCTGATTCATTCAATAACAACTAACCCCTAACTTTAATTTCCGTCTATGTACTCTTGTTTTAATTTCAGTCAATATATCTTGATCTTATTATCATTGTTCATAAACTATTGTTAATATTATCTTGATTATTGATATTATCTTATCATATTATTCATATTGTTCATATCATATTCATCTTATTCATACCCTGTTCATACTAGGCGAAAACACACTAAAACGATCGAAACCCTAAAAGCCTAAATTGGTGGACTGTGGTTACTGTTTTAAGCTACGAAACTTGGACTTTGTGCAGAAACCCTAGCTTGGAGCTTTTGTCTGACTCTTGTTTGTGTATTAGTTTAGGACACCTCACACACACACACACGGCTTCCTCTTGAGCTACCTGACAATGAGACAATGAGACCTTTTATTCGTGCAATCCCGTGTAACTTACATAAACCCCGCTCCCATTCCAACGTACACATTCGTATTGGTTTGGTTGTGGTTTGTTTACTAAAAGCACCCCTAGGGACTAGCATAGACTAAACCATTTTCAAACTAATTCTCGATTCTTCATCGAGCCATTTTCAAACACCCATCGTAAGTCGATTGCTCTTTAGCATTCACCATTAACCTAACACACACACTCGCACATTTTATCGTGGTTTCATTACTAGGAGAACCCCTAGGGGCTAGGATCGATTCTCACCTATTTTTAACTAAACCCTCGATTCGTCGTCGAGCCATTTTTATATCAACCTCTTTCAACCAACTTCTTTGCATGCAAATACAATCAAACCCTTGATCCAACGTCAAGCGGATTTTCACAATCAAACTATCAAAACAATTAACAATTATCGAAATTCCTTTCAAGGTGAAAAAAAGGGGGATTGAGCCTTAGATCTCTCTTCAGTTGTTTGGATGTGGGTTCTCTTACTCATGTGTAAGAAGCTGACGCCTCTAAAACACTTCCAACTCGACAACATTCAAACTATCTTCCAACCACTCATCATTCAAAACACATAAAAACTATAAAACTCTTTCACAATTAAGGTTGAGAGAGAGAAAGAGAGAGTCTTTGATTCACTCTCCCGATTACTTGGGCCCGAGGAACCTTTCTTAAGCTTCAAGTAATCGTCATCCAAGCAAAACATCCTTCCCTTTCTTTCGTGTTCGTACCCACGAACTACAAACGCTTTGATTCTTCATTCATTTGAACGTAAGATACATAGGCACAAGATTGCGATGATCTTGGCGAGCTCACTTCCATCTTTTTCTATCATTCCACATCTACCTTCTATCCATCTTCTATTTATCCTCTACCCTTTCTAATAGTCAAACTACAAGCGCTCTTACTTCTAATTCTCGTCCGAATGAGCATACGTAGGCACAAGGGCCTCAATCCTTGTTGAGCACCCTATCCTAAAACCACCCATTTTCCCCTAGCATTTGATTCCTTTTATCTTTCCATTTTTCACTTATCATTGAGAAGAAAACAAATAATCTTAGTTAACATTCATCACAATTCGAATTAAGAGGTTCCCGTTGAGTACAGAGGACGTGAAGGGTGCTAATACCTTCCCCTTATGTAACTGACTCCTGAACCCAAAATATGGTTGTGACGACCATGTTCTTGTATCTTTAAAGGTTTTCTCGATATTTTCCTTTCCCTCTTTCGGGATAAGTAATGTTTATGGTGACTCTGTCAAACCGCATTTCCGCGCCTTTCGCATGAGGGTCGTATTTCTCGGTCGTCTATTTTTTGAGGTGCGACACTCCCTTACTAGTTTCTCTTTCCCTTGGGTTTTATCGATATTTTCCCTTTCCTTTTAGAATAAATAAAGTTCGGTGGCGACTCTGTTGTATCATCGAGCGTACGATGTGCTCAAATATTTTCGTGCCACGATAATGTGATGTCATGTGGTAAGAACAACCAAAGTCGAGATTCTGTGCATTTATGCACTTACTGGTTGAAACAAGAAAAATATTTTCTTCACTTCCAGATTCAACAGTTTGAACTCCATATGCATTAATTGATGAGCCCTGCTTTGTCTTTGGACAATCCCTCTTCTAATACCTAATTTTTTTTGCAAATATAACACTCAGTTGTTTTACGATTCTTAGATTTAGACCTCTTCTTTTCAAAACCTCCACTACCCTTGTTCCGCTCAGGATCTTGACCCCTTTTCACATATAGACCGTCATCTTGAGTACCTCTCGTTACACTTTGTCTACTTGAGAATGAGACAAAAGAGTACCAGTTATCACACAACATTGATAGTGTATTTCTCATAGCTAAGAGTAGTCACCAAGTGGTCATAAGAACTGGTAACAAGCAAAGAAATATAATTGCTTTATCTTCATCAATTTTCACTCTAAGCCTCACCAAGTAAGTGATTATATTGTTGAAGATACTGACATGTTATTGCAAATCAGATCTTTCGTACATCTTGAGAATTCATAGTTGTTACTTTATGAATAATTTTTCATCAATGTGTATGACATACATTGACTCTCAAATTCATCCTAAATCTCTTTTGGATTTGTCAAGTTCCGGATATAAAACATCACCTCGTCTAAAACATATAGGAGAATCAATCATGCAACATATTTCTTCATCTCTGTCCAATTGATATCCTCCATGTCGTTTAATTTTGTCTCATGAACGCCTTCTGTAAACTTTGTTGCACCAACAAATCCTTAACCCTCCTTTGCCATATTCCATAATTACATGTCCTATCAAACATTGTTACTTCGAATTTCGCACCTGAGTTATTTGTCATCTAATACCAATTACTAGAATATGAACAACAACCAATATAGAAGATTAAATGTAATCAAAAGTAAAAGACAATGAACTAATCGGTCTTTATTAACGCAACTCGATCAATGATGTCTACCTCTACGACTATAGAGTGTTGTACCCTAAAATTTTCCCTCACGATTTCTAGTCCTAATCGACTTTTGCTTCTCATTTATATGCATGTCCATTAGGTCATTACATCAAACATTCATTTGCATGGGATCTTAAAGCATTGGATCAAGGATTATACCTCAAGGGTTTATCATCTTTCTACAAGTGGTGGCTCATATGGATGCAAGGTCATCAAGTTCCATTTCATCACAAGCTCCAAAGAAGGGTCTTTGGTCAATGTCAACTTGACATTGACCATATCATTATCTCATGGCTCAATACATGATTCAAGGGTTCCAAACACTTCATTGTGGTTTATTTTTATGATTCCATTAGATGGAGAAGCTTGGGATATTGATCATTGAATATTTGAATTCAACTGCCAAAAATTCAACTGAGGGTCAAAGTTTGACTTTTGAGTTCTTTGGTCAACTATGGGCATTTCAAGTCAATAATCATGAAGGTATGAAGTGTTATCAAGTTTCACCAAGAGAAAACTTGAAGATGAAGAAAGGTGCAAAATTGGTGAATTTGGAATTTTTTTAAGTATCCAAAAATCATGATCATCTAGTCAACTTTGCAAGGTTGTGGGGTTTGACTCAAGCATCCAAAATTGAAAAACAAGGGCTACCATTGAAGATCTCGTTTGATACTACACCATGGTGCAATATTTGAGCCAATAATCATTCTCCAAGTGGGAAATATTTGATGCTAAAGTCCAGGGTTCCACTTTGTGTAACATGTCAAGGACTTAGAAATTTTTTGCCAAGTTTTAAACAGTTGTGATGTCCTAACTTCACAGCAATGTATCTTAACATCCAAGCTTCTACTCAGATTGGTTCCAACATGAAATTTATACATGGTCGTGATACCTTTCCAAGGATATCAAGTTTGCTCCATTTGACTCACACACCTCAAGTTGCATCCCTCCAAAGTAGCCAAGATGACATGTTTGATCATGGGTACCAAATTGCTATCAAGTTTTGCTTAATGTTTGGAATCCACATTATAGGTCCATTCTAATGTGGAAAGTGTTCAAAGTCATTCAAACTTCAAATCCAAGGATCCCATAGGTTGCATCATGTACAAGTTGTAAAATGAGGCATAACTTGTGGCACAGGTTATAAGGCAGTTCAAAACACCAAGTTCAATGGTTCATTTCTTTTAAACCAATAACCCTTTCAACCCAATTCCAATTGTGTATGATTCACATCATGGCCTATTTTACATAGCATCAAGAATTAGCCCAAGAGAGTTGGAATTAAGCACATGAGTATGTGGCCAAGATTGCAAAATAGCACTCTGCATAAGATAAATCAGATAGGACAAAATGAGAGAATAATCTAGATTCTAGCCACCTCATTATTCTCAATCATTCATTGATGATCACACAATCATTCCCCACTAAAAAATCACGTGGAAGGGAGCTCCAACGGCTGAAATTATGAGCTGTCAAGATTGTTACGGCAAGTGAATCTCACACACCCAATTTCCAAGTTTCAGCTCAAATCTCACGCTCCTACTCTCCATAAATCATCCTCCTATAAATATCAAGCTATCTCAATGGTATTTGGAAGCTTGGAAAGTAAGAATTACTCTGCCCAGATCGTGTTCAAAACCCTCTAAAACTTGATTTGGTTGGATAAATTGGTGAAGACTTAAGCTCATTTCTCTGCCTAGATCTCAAATAGGAAGTTCAAGGAAGTTGTAGCAACAAGAATCAGGCCAAATGGAGCTCTGAGGAGGGAGAACCAAATTCATCTTCAAGTTTCTCTAAGAACCTTTCGAGCAGGTCCATTTCTTTACCATTTTTTATGATTCTTGTTACCAGGTCATGTGTATTCATGTGCTAAGCAATAACCCTAAGCTAATTATCATTTATCTTGCATCATCATCATTTAATTTTACTTTGTTCAATTAGAGTTCTTGAGGTATTTTTCAAAATTCTTTGAATCCTGATGATGTTAATGAAAACTAATTCCATGGTCTGATTCATTGCATGATAACGGTTCCAATGATTGTTTGTTTGTGAATTTTGGTTGAGTTTTGTTGAATCACGATTTTAGTAGCTAGAGGAAGAAGACGATGATGGTGTTCATGGTGTTTCTGTTAATTATGTTTAATTAATTTAAACTTGATGACTAAGCTTGCCACGTATGCTGATTAGCGGGATTAATGTGATGATTAATAAGCTGACTGGATGATTAGGTCATGTGCGCATAATTTAGAGTGAGTTATGGTAGATCCTTGCATCATAGCCTTTTGTTTTGGATAAATCCTATTCAGCTTGATCCTAGGGTGGAGAGATCTTCTGATCTCATGGATGCCTGAGCACATGATTTAATCTAGACAGTGGTGAACATGTGCTAGTGCACCATAGCTTTGTTGTCATTTTCATGATTGTATTGGGCTTTTTGGTAGCGTTGGGCTTATTGTTTTTACTTCTGGACCTCCTTTTTTCTTTTACACCTCCATTTTTCTTTTGTTTATAACTTTTTCATTTTAAATTATTTTTGAGATTTTCTATTTTGCAACTTGCTTTAAATTTTATTTTATTTAATTCTAACTGGTTCATTTCCTGTTTAGAATTTATTTTAACATAGTTGGTGTTTATTTGGTGTTTTTTTACTTTATTTTCAATATATTTAATCATGTAAATTTGAATTAGGGTTTTAGGATGGAACTTTGATGTTATTTGTTTGATGTTTGATCCTTCATCTTGAGTAATTCTTGATTCCACATGTGTTTAATGCTTAATATTAGTCATAGTTATGGTTAATTACTTGTGATGCATATTTTGACTTTGAATTTGATTAATGTCTTTGATTTCCATTTTACGTTAACCTTTGATTTATCTTTATAATTTGGTTGATCCTAATGTTACTTTGACTCCTTCTAATTGTTTCATAATTAATTCATCTTATGCTTTCCATCACATGGTCATATTGCATTACACATTATATATACTAATATTTTGTCATTGTTTTTGTGAGATAGCACTTGAGGAACTTCTCATCTTTGGACATTTATAATTTTGATCATGTCATTGTACTTTTATGATTCATCCCTTTCATATCCTTTTATGCCTTAGATTAGGTCTCCCCCTTGGTGGGTTTCTCATACTTTCCTCTCCCCATTCACAACATAACAGTGTAGGGTTTTATATACTTTTATATACTCGCATGCTTGTTTGTTTTTTAAGAAATATAAAAATGAAAGCGTTTAGGAAACAATTTCAAAACAAGAAGATAAATAAGGCTTGATCCAACGTCAAGTCACTTTTCAAACTTATTAACTTGGATTGTTTCTCATACCTCACCTTAGGGTTTCACACATTTCTTCTCATCTACCCTTATCCAATTATTCCATAAGATCCCAAGCAAGCCTTATATGCTTTCACCCTTGTAAGTCGATTGCCTTGCACATCGCCATCAACCTACCCTATTTTAATCATCACCATTTCCCTTCACTCTCTTTCATTATCTTCTCTTCCTAAGCAAAAACCTTGGTCTTGTACCAAGTACATTTTCAAAACCTTTTTCTAAATAAACTTGGATGGTTGTGGAGTGGTTAAGCGAAGGTCTTGTCCTATCCCGAGTGATTAACACTACCTTTAGGATTTATTGTCTTAAAACACTTATCATCCAAAGTAAAATATCTTTTAAATAAAACCAATATTGTCCTCCTTGTATTGAATTAAAAAGAGAGGATTGGGTGAAGACTTCTTCCTCTCCAAGTATTAGGATGCTCACTTTAGAGTGTGTGGTTTCGATACTTGTCTTTCAACACGAAGACGTGACTATATTCGCCATACCAATTTCAAAGCAAATATTTTGAGATAAAGAATTGGGTACTACCCGCAAGGGTTCCTATCTGAGGACTTATTTCACCCCTAAAATAAATCATCACAAATCAAATGTGGCATCCTGCCTTGACGGCGAAAACCTAAGGCTTTTCAAAGAGGGCACGTTATTTCCATCTTATCGCATAACATGTCAAAGCATAAGTCTCCTTGCGTGCGAGTAACAAAACCTATTGCTAGGATGTGAATGTTAACGTTGTCCATTAAAAGCAACAAACTCGTAGTTCCACGAACTAAAGACGCTCAAATTCTTCATTGGTCAATGAAGATACGTAGGCACGAGATTGCGAGATCTTGACGAACAACCTTCTTTCATAATCTTATTTTTTTCGCCTTTAGTTCCACGAACTACGAGGCTCTGACTTCCTCATTGCACCATGAGGGTGCGTAGGCACGAGAGCCCTAATCCTCCGCGAGCACTTTGTTTCTAAACCCTTTTCTTTACCTTTTGAAGCATTCCTAGAAAGCATAATCCCTTAGCAACATCCTTACACATAAGACAAGTGAATGGTTCTCATCGAGTACGATGGATGTGAGAGGTGTTAATACTTTCCCTTTGCATAACCAACTTCTGAACCCATCTTTTGGTCGCGAGACCATCTTATCTTTCCTTTTGGAGTTTTCTCAATACTTTCCCTTCCCTTTGTAATGAATAAAGTTCGACGACGAATCTGTGGTTTTTCGCATAACGACATAGAGCAATTATAGTTCCTTTTATTTATGTCTTATGAATTAGGATTTTAGTATTACAAGTCAAATGTATAACACTAGAGTTCGATTTACCTAAACGATAATCTCTAATTATCTATTACAAACAATTATCTCTATCCATAACAATCTTCACAATATGAATCATACTTAATAATACCCATAATAATCTCCACATAGTCTTATTCATAAATAAATAAACTTACACAATAAATTTCAAGGGGGCGAGGAGTCCCGTACCGGATTTGGATCCTCTCTTTTTTTATATATCATGTCATCTCTCATGTTTCTAATCTAACGGTTCAGAATTTATAATGAATAATTAAATAACAAAGACAAAAATAACAAAAACAAATTACTTGTCCATTTTTCTCTCCTATTAAATGACTTTTTTTATTTAATTATTCGTTATAAATTCGGAACCTTTAGATTAGAACATGAGAGATGACATGATATATAAAAAAGAAGAGGATCCAAATCCGTACCATAGATGGTAGTTATTTAAATTGTCTTTCTATTTTCAAATTCTCATTAGGATAGATCACAATTTGAGCCATAAAATATATTTATAAATTCTAAATTGATAATCTTATTCATTTATTAAAATTATTGAATTTACTTTAAACAATTTGAATTCAAACATTGAAATAGTCAATTATCCCACACTTTAGAAACATCTAACAATTTACTAAAAATTGTGGGATCGAAACTTTATATCTAACATAGTAACGTCGGACATCGGTTACTCATATAAGGGGACAAGGTTTAATTACAATCTGATATGAAGTCCAGACCCCAAACTCCACTAACATAACAGCTAACAACTTGCTATCAAAATCCAAGCATTTATTTTCTATTAAAAGAAAACCAAATATCATACATTAATCTGCATAAATAGTGTTAATGTACACCCTTTTCCATGAAGAGTATAGCATCATCGAACATGTATATATTATAAACACTAACTATATTACACAACCGAACTGTGCAGAAACCAAACAATTGTGCTACAATATAACTAATTACAAGGACTATCGGTTATCGTAACAATCCCAAGGGTTGCCTGTAATAATGAACTCCTGGCTGAAAAAGAGTGAGGTGATCGATAGCCTTCCCAAACAATTCTTTCAAGTCAGGATTTTGAGGTAAAACAGAATGAGCAAATTTCTCCAAGCTAATCAATACATGTTCCTGCTCAAGAACCTTACTATTGCCAACATTTAAGGCAAGATAACAAAGCAATTTTAGGCCATACACTTGCTCATGATCATTTACCTGCATCAGCCTCATTAGCTTGGGAATTCCATCAAGCTCAAGGATTACCTTAGAATGGTCGAAGCGGTTGTAGTTGTCGTCACATACAAACTTTTCCATGGAAATGACTACTTCTTTTGCCACATTTAAATCCCTATTTCGAAGGTGTGAAACTATGGGACCGAGAACATGAGGAACCTTTCCTGGGAAGTTTCTGGCTAAGGACCCAATTGACTTAATAGCTGGAATCAGAAATTTAGAATCACTCTCTTCCCGAACCACCTTCACAAGCTGATCCAAAACTGCCTTTGCCGCGGGTGCAGTGGACCTAAAAGCACTTCTTCTAAGAGCAGCATTGGACTCCGCCACGGCTGCAATTTCCATAACAGCCATGAGACAATTGAGCTTCAATTCGTCGCTTGCAGACTCAATAATCTTAGCTAAACAAAGCAAACCTTTAGTCTCAGTAATCTTTCTGCATGCTAAAAGACACCCTTTGGAGAGTTTCCAAAGAGCTTTCGCACAACTGACTTTAACATCATTCCTCAACTCAGAGCTCTGATTAGCTTCTCTTCTTCTGCAACCACTTCCATCATATCCAACATCCGACATATTGAGAACCAGCGAATGAATGCCATTTCGGGCATCAACAGGTTCAACCATAACAGTATCAATAGACAATAACGACACCAGGGGTTTAGTCACATTAGCCACTATGAATTCCTCACGTGCAAGAAGGTCTTGATCAGCCATAGCGGAGACCAAATTAGCAACGGAAACACGAACTCTGAATACTCCATCCGATAGAGCCTGAACAATAACTGGAATGGCGTGGCTGCTGATTAGGAATCGAACGATCCTTCCTTGATCATCATCAGAGACAATGTCAACAAGAGCATTGGAAGCTGCAATTTGACAATCAGGGAAAGAAGAATCCTTAAGAACCTTGAGGAGAGGCAAAACACCACCTTCCTCCATGATAATGAACTTATTCCAGTCGTTTATTCTAGCAATAGAACCCAACCCTGTCGCAGCTTCAGCACGGTCGATAGGATTACTGAGCTGAAGGGCATAAACGTAAGTCCACACCCAGGCCAAAATTGGATCATTACAGGCAATAGGAGGGATTGAAAGATCAGTCCCTTTAGACTCAAAAATGTTCAACAACCACATCATATCACCGTTACAAGATTCTAGAAGGTTCCAAACTTTCAGAAAATCGCCATTACTCCTCATTGTTAACATGTGCTTCAGCACACCAACACCTCCTTGCTTTTTGCACCTCCGCAAAAGTGCGAATGTTTTTTCAAGATTCTTTGTAACTTCTCTGACCATGCGACGAATTGGTTTATCGTTCAACGATTTGTGATTCGCTTCCACCGCTCGCACGACGCATCGGAGACTTTTGCAGAGTATCTCCACCTTCGTTGCTAGTTCGTGACATTCCACTTTCGATGATTTTGCTTCATGTGCCATTTTCATCACTTGCTCACCCATTAGAATTAGTATCAAAAGCTCCTCCTTCAGGCTCTTTTCATCTTCTAGCATAGAGTTAGAACCGGGGCTTTTCATCATTCAACACTAACCAACCACTTCACTTAGTTTCACACACCTTGAGAGACTGAAACAGAGAATTGAAAATTGAAGAAGATTGTGTTTGTAGTGTTATCTTTTGCTACTGTGAATGAACTTGAATCTGATATCTGTGATAATAAATGAGTAATATGTCTCCAGGGTGTTGAATTTTCTTTTATAAATAGTTTTAGTGTGACTTTTTCTAAAGGATGTGTGGTTTCGGTTGAAATTGAATAGAAGTTAGGGCGAAACTAATAAGAAATATAACAAAGTGAGATGTGATGCATCTCTTTATAAATTTCTTAGTCGATGCACACGGCTTGTTGACTGATACTTTGCCAATGCAAACGACTGGCGTTGATCCTTATCAAACTTTATTGTTCATAGCTTTAGAAAAGGTGAATGTTAGTACTACAAGGAAATTTCGGGTCCTATGTCTACAAAAATGTATGTACCAATTATAAATAGTCGCTTTGTCCTCATAAATATTTCATCATATAATTTTAATCTCAATAAAAATTTCTTTAAAATAATTGTTGTAAGTTTTTCTTTTTTATACTTTTGATGTATATCATTTACTTTCTTTAATAGAAGTTGACGTGACACATTATGTTGTAAGGCACGTCAGAGGTTACAAACCTCCCTAAATTAAAATTAATATTTAAAAAAAAAAATTTAACAAAATAAAGAGAAAAAATATCAAAGACTTTAGTGTATCCGATCCGTTTCTTCACATTCTTTTGGTTGGTTTGGCAATAACAGTCCTATGTTGATAAATAGAGTTTCCATGATAAGTTTAATATAAACTTTTTTAACTTTTACTCTATCATTTTTCTACTTTTTAAGTAACTCTTTTACTCTCTCATTCTCTTCTTTCTCGAAGATTTTTTTATGTTTGTGTATATCATCACCACCAATCTCTTCTCTTCTTTTTGAAGCAACTCACTTTGATAGCTTGTTAGCTTTGAAGATAATCCATGACCTCAGAAAACTAGTTTCCCTCTCCTCACTCACACTATATAATGAAATTTTCATCTTTAAAAACAATAACTTTAACTCATAATTGTTAAAATCATTTAGTAATTCAAGTATTATAATCGATTAACACAAGATGTAACTGTTTACAGCAGAGACATTTTCACTTCTAGACTGAAGAACAAGGAAAATATTCGATGGTGTAATTGGTTAACATTTGAGGTTAACCAGTTACCACTGAAGGTGCTATTATTGTAGTGTCAGCTATAATCGCTTAACCATTTGGTGTAATCCGTTACATGCATGGGTTTTTGTATTTTTTAGTTATGTACTTGTATGTTTTAGGTCCCAATCATTTTATAACACTCATATAAATGTCTTGGAGGCATTCTCATCTTTAGTTAATACAATTATCACTCTCACCCTCAATCATCTTTCTCTCTCTCAATTTTCCTCTTTCACTCTCCACATTCCAATTTTCTCTATATCTTTGTTCACCAACCTTGTGGTTCAAAGTTCCAACATTTGACATCAAAAGTCAGGTTCTAATCCACAAACACCTAGTGTGCAACATAAATTTTGTCTTCAATGAAAGAATCCCTACAAAATGACTCATCCTTAATACAAAGAATTATGAAAAATAGTGTAAGCAACTGAAAGTGTTGTTTGGCTACCAAGATATTTTTAAAGTGATCAAAAACGTGGTGACTCCCCTTGTCCAAAGTGAAATGGATGCATAACAAACAATGCATAAGAGAATAAGAAAGATTTCAAGGTATTGTTTTTTATCCACCAATGTGTGGATGGTGACAACTTTAAGAAAGTTAGTGATTGCAAATCGTCAAAGAAAGCGTGGAAGATGTAACACTCTTCTAAACCTCGCGGAATATATATAAATAATCAGAGTAAATTATCATGCATCTCAATAAAGGGTGTCACATATAATTCAAAACATCACACATATACTTGTCATGCTCAATAACACTTAAAATAAATTCATGTTTTTCATATACTTTCACATAGCATGTAGCAGCAGAATTACTTCAATCATAAATTAACATAATGAAATTCTCATGATCAACTCATTCATAATCATCACTTATGTATAAAAGTCGATACTCCACATAATTCAAATAACAATAACAAAATAAAGTAGAGTACATAAAGTATCTCTCAAAACATGAATTGAAATGTTCTCAGTGTTACATGATCAGAGCACGACTCAACCCAAAATAAATAGAGAAACTAAAACAAGTTACTCCAACAGCTACCTCGCACTAGAAGCAACTCTACTCCTCGGTACCTGAGCGATGTCGTATAATACATCATTCCAGCAGAAGGGTGAGAATTCACATAATTATCAAAATCATAAGATAATGTATAATTTATGGCGTACAAACATAATATAAATATTCTCACACTCCAAAACGTTCATCAATATATTATCACTCAAGTGATCATACTATTCACAAGTACATACTCACAATTTCATAATTCTCCAATTCATCAATTTCACATATTTCGCATAATCTCATATTGCAAACATATACATGATGTGACTCAATGCAAGACTCTAATACAACTCATGTATGTGGTATCAATCACTTGTTATTATTTTTCGGTTTTCACATTAAACTGGGTTCATTCCCTAGACCAATAACACACAAAAATCGCATTCCCTAAAGCTTTCAAACTCCGCTCTAGGTTTGGAACAAGTCACTAGTTCCCACGAAACTAACAAGCATTGCCTCTTAACAACAAATGATGCATGTGCCAGTTCAACAACCATATGCAATTAATACCATTCCCTAATATTAACATTCATGTATATCTTCAATAACTCATCACACTTGAATTACCACACAATTACACATACTTACACATTTTTATGAATCATCCACACACAATTCACTTTCAAATGATATACAACATATTTTACAATACAATCACTACTGTATTATTATTACAACAAGAAATAACTATCATGAATTTCATATTTTCACACCCAAATATACTTATACAAGCACATCCACAAGTATTCGATAAATTATCCACAAATAATTTCACAACCAGCAGCAAACAGCACAATAATCCATTAATAGAACATATACACAATTGGCTCCCCAAACATATTAGATATAAAAATATTTGGAAACTAATTCTATTATTTATACTATGATGCGTTTCTATTCATTAGCTTTCCAACGCTTTGAACGAGGACCAAAACGGACTTACAGATCAAAAGTTATGGCCAAAATCATCGAAACGAAAATTTTACCAATACACAGTATGCGTCGACCGCTATCGACAGGATAAGTCAACACATTGAAGGGAGAAACAAATCCAGAAAAACACACTCAGTATGCTTCGACCGCTGCGACGGATGCGTCGATGCAAACAGTACAGTATGTAGAATTTTCTGCGCTTTTCACCGTTGGAGGCCTTTCGGACCTCCGATTTCAATTCCGTAAAAAGTCTCAGCTCCAAAATTCGAAATACTACCATTATATGAGAATTGTAACAGCCTACAACACATATTTAATGATCCTACCATCATACTGTTTACCGTGTTTTTTGGTAAACAACCTCTGGTCTATCAATTTGGTGTCAAATTGACTAACTTGCAGGATTGACCATACGAAATCCTAGGATATGTGCTGAAGGGTGTGTCTATTTGAACCTATCTAGAAATGTGTTCCAACAATACTAAGAAGAAATAACTTAAAAGGGGGCAGAAATTATCCATTATGTTTAAAGGAAAGGAGGAAGAAGAATTATTAAAGGGAAAAGAGATAAAGGTTTTTTGGGAGGGAAAGACCTAATCGAAATGGTAATGATGATCAAAAGGGAAAGACGAAACAAATAAATAAAAGTACTTGACGAAAGTAAAGAAAACAAAGTAACTTCATTGAAAAGATAAAGGATGGTGTGTTTACATCACGTACATTCTCTACAATACTCTCTTTCTCTACGCTCGAATACTTGGAGTAATTTTAAGAGTGACTTGTACAACAGTAAATTACAACACACTAAGTTTTATGTCTAAGACTCCTATTTATAATAATAATAGTAACTGCTAATAACCTCCTTAGGCCATCTATTCTTGACAAGTGTCAGACCGCATGCAGTCCTTTATCCGATGAGAGCCACTTGTCCTTCTTAGTCATAAGAAAATATAACTACTCCCTCCAAGATTCGAATTTCAAAAAATCACTTCGTCCCTTCTTCTAAATCTTGGTCGAAGACCATTTCGCTTGCTTAGGTCGAAGTGTTTAATTTCAAGACTTCAATTTTCCTAAGTTCTTGGAAGACTTGTAGGTCTTTTTAATATGCTGAAAATAGCCTCCAACATGAGTCGTCGAATTGGTGAGCTAACACATACATCATGTAATCATCAATTTCAAAACCATGAAAATTAGGGATTTTTATCCTAAATATGATACTACCCATCATACATTATCATACAATCCCAATAATCATATAAAAACCCACTTTTACCTTGATTCCTTGGATTATAGAGCTCTTGTTCTTGGGGTTTTCTCCTCCTCTTCTCCACTTCTCTATTTGCCTCTTTTCCTCTTTTCTATCTTTCTAACTTTATTCTCTCTTTCTCTTATTTTACCAATCTCACAATTTTCTCATTAGTCTATTGGGCTAACTAACCCACTTTCTCACTTTCTATTCATACCTCTTATCTAGGCTCATTTACTAATTCTACAAATTCTATATATTATTTCACCAAATAAAATAAATAAAACAAATCAATTAATTCAAATAAATAAATTAAATCAAATAATTCAATTAGTTCAATTAAATCAAATATACATAAAATCACTTAATTAATTAATATAATATAATTAAATAAATAATTACTAAAATTGGGGTGTTACATGAGATCTTAGAGAAGACTTACGCAGGGACTGACAAGGCGAAGGTGGTGAGGTTACAAACTCACAAACGTCAACTTGAGTTGAGTCAAATGGAAGAAAAGTAGACGACTAACGATTTCACAACAATAATCACTTTATTAGTGAGTCTACTGAAGGCATGCAGAGAAGCAGTCACTGAGGAATCGAAGGATCTTGCTACGATGAGCAAAGAGGAGCTATAAAGCTCTCTTGAGGCTCATGAGAAAAGAATGGAGGAGAGAAATAATGATAAGGAAAATACAGAGATCGCTTTGGAAGCTCGCTTCAATGAGAAGGACAAGAGATCAAAAGGGAAATGGCCCATGAAGAGTAAAGAGAATTTTTAGAATTTTGGTGGAAGAGAGTCCCAAAATTCCAAGAATTCGACTAGTCAAAGGGGTCAGAGAAGCTACGATAAAAATGGTGGTCAAGGCAACTTTTGAGGTGAAAAAAAAGGTTTGATAAAAGCAAGGAGCGGTGCTTTAGGTGTCAAAGGTTTGGTCATTTTGCAAAAGAGTTCAATTTGAATAAGAAGGAACCCCAAGGAGATGAAGCCAAGGTTGAAAGACAAGAGTTTGATAAAGAGAATACACTCTTGGTGATGATCATGGAAGGCATCTGAAGTAGCAGCAGGCTTTGGGATAACAGTGACAAGAATTCTAGGAATGCTATAAAAACAGGTTGTAAGCGGTTACATGATATGGTTAACTGATTACATGTAAAAGAAAATGCCATGATGAGTACGAAAAAGAAGTCAGTGCAGTGAGAAATGGTATTTAGACTCGGATTGTTCTACTCATATTACGGGGATGAAGGATTGGTTTGTTAAAAGCAATCGCGCCATGAAGAACAAAGTGAAGTTCGCATATGACACCACTCTAGCAGCATATAGGATCGGTGATGTTTTGATCATTAGAAGGGTTGGTGGACATTCCTTGATCAAATATGTTTTGTACACCCATGAATCAAATGTAACCTTCTAAGTATTGGTCAATTTCTTGAGAAGGATTACAAGATTCACGTGAAAAACAAGGGGTTGCGCGTTATGGATGCAAACAGAGTTTTTCTCCTTAAAGTGCCTATGACTGCCACTAGAACCTTCAAGGTTAAGTTGAAGGTTATGGAGCATAGATGTCTTGCTACAGAGGCAAGTCGAGAAGAGTGGATATGGAACTATCGTCTTGGGCATCTTAATTTTATTAGACCTCAAAGACTTGCAAAAGAACAAAATGGCAATAGGGTTTTTGTTGATCAATATACCGACTGAAATGTTTTAAGAATGTGCGCAAGCGAAGAAACATATCGGTAAATTCAGCAAGGATGTAGGTTGTATAACCAATAATCACCTTGAAAGTGGTGTATTCGGATGTGTGTGTACTGATACAAGTAGATTCCATTTGTGGCAATAGATACATTGTCACATTCGTCGGAGATCATAGTAGAAAGCTATGGACGTACATAATAAAGATAAAGGATGAGGTATTTTAAGTGTTTAAGAAGTTCAAGTCCATGGTTGAGAGGTAAAGTGGTCACAAACTCAAAGTTCCCAAAACGAATGATGGAGGCGAATATGTCTCAAAATACTTTGAGAGGTTTTGTGATCAAGAAGAGATTGTACACGAGGTAGTACATCCTTATACACCACAAAAAACGATGTTGTCGAAAGGAATAATCGATCATGAACATGATGAGAATCATGTTAAATGGGAAGAATTTTCCGAAAGAGTTATGGGGAGAAGTGGTATCCACAACTACCTATTTGTTGAATAGGTGCTCAAAAAAGAAACTTGAGAAGGTAACACCGGAGGAATAATGGTCGGGATTCAAACCAAATCTGAACCATTTGAGAGTTTTTAGTTTCTTAGGGTACCGACATGTTCTGGGACAACTTAGAAAGAAGTTGGATGATATAGGAAAAGTGATGATACTTGTAGGGTATCACTCTACTGATGGTTAAATGTTGTTTGATGCAGCAAAGAGGAAGGTTGTGATTAGCCAAGATATCCTCGTTGATGAAATCAAGGAGTTACAACAGCCTGTAATCGGTTACATAAAAGCTAAAATTGGTTAGAGCTTTGAAAATTTAAATTCTGCAGAAACGAAAAGAGCATAAACTCTCGTTGCCAAAGTCCGAATTGAAGAAAATGTTAGAAGATCAACAAGGAAAAGAGGTTTTCCTCAAAGACTCAAAGAATGTGAGCTTTTCCAAGATAACAAAGTCAATGATGGTGGTGATTTTGTCCATTTTGCACTTATGAACGAATTTGAACTCGTTAAAATGAAAAAGGCTTTAAGTGATCCAAAGTAGATTTGTGCTGTGAAGGAGTAGGTGGAATCAATTGAGAGAAAAAAATACTTGGGATTTAGTTGATTTACCAGAAGGAAAGAATTCAATTGGTATGAAATGGGTGTTCAAAGTGACCGTAAATCCCAATGGTGAAATAATCGAGCATAAGGCTCAATTAATTGCGAAGGGAATCTTGTGAAGAGAAAGTATAGACTTTGAAAAGGTATTTGCACCAGCTGCTAGGATTGAAACCATTATGCTTGTTTTGGTATTGCGAATAACAATAATTGGCTCATCTACCATATGGACGTCAAATCTATGTTTTTGAATGGAATGCTTGATAAGGAGGTGTATGTAGAACAACCTCTTAGTTTTGTTGTGAGAAACCAAGATCTAAAGTTCTACAATTTGAAGAAAGTGTTATATGGTTTGAAGCAAGCTCCAAGAGCTTGGACCAAAAGAATATATGGTTTCCAAAAGGAGTTTGGCTTCAAGAAATGTGTATCTGAGCATGGAATGTATGCAAAGACAGATACAAGTGAAGGAGTGATTATCCTTTGTCTATATGTAGATAACTTGTTGATAATGAGCAGAAACATAAAGTGCATTTCAAAGTTCAAGATTGAACTTATGAAAGAATTTTAGATTATTGACCTTGGCCTCGCGACATACTTCCTTGGCATTGAGTTCCACAAGTCCAAAAGAGGACTACTCATGCACCAAAGAAGATATGCACTTGAGATATTGAAGAAGTTTGAAATAGAGCATTGTAATTTTGTCATTACTCCAGTTGAACAAAGGATGCAGTTGTCAAAGAATGAGGATGAGCAAGATGTTGATCCAACTCAATATAGGAGGCTGATTGAATCCTTGCGTTATTTGTGTAATACGCTACTGGACTTGGTGTATGGTGTCGTTATTGTGAGTAGATTCATATGAAGACCAAAGGTGTCTCACTTGGTAGCAGTCAATATGATCCTAAGATATCAAAAAGGTTTTGTTGGTTACGGAATTCTCTTTTCCGCAGCGGATACGGGAAGAAAATGCAATTTTCCAAGGTTTTAACGATTCCAATAGTTGTAGAGATAAAGATGATATAAATTCTACAAATAGATACATTTTTATGTTCGATGAAACACCAATCTCATGGTGTTTGAAGAAGGAACCGGTAGTTGAACTCTTGTCTTATGAGGTCGAGTACATTGTATGTTTGTTGTGTGTGTGTTAAGCCATGTGGCTTATGAATCTATTGGAGGAGCTGGGCATCAGTGAGGGTGAGGTTGTTACACTCCTGGTTGACAGTGTATCTACGATTAATCTTGCTAAGAACCCAATTGCACATGGGAGAAACAAGCATATTGAGATGAGGTTTAAGTACTTGATGGAGCTTGTTAATGAAGTAAGGTTACGATTAAGATATTGCAGAAGTGAAGATCAAGTGGCTGATTTGTTGACTAAAGGAGTCACAAATAATGGGTTTAAGAGGTTGAATATGATAATAAGCATGGAATACTAGAAGCACTTGAATTAAGGTGGTGAGTTAAAAGCATTTTTAGTAATTCAAATATTGTAATTGGTTAATGCAGGGGTGTAACCGGTTACAGCAGAGGCATTTTCACTTCTGGACTGAAGAACAAGGCAAATATTCAATGGTGTAACCGGTTAACATCTAAGTTTAACTAGTTACCAACGAAGGTGTTATTATTGTAGTTTTAGCTGTAATTGGTTAACCATTTGGTGTAACCGGTTACAGGGTCCGAGTTTATGCATTTTTTAGTTGCGTACTTGTATGTTTTAGGTCCCAATCATTATGTAACACTTGTATAAATGCCTCGTAGCCATTCTTATCTTTGGTTAATGCAATTATCACTCTCACCCTCTCTCTCTCTCTCTCTCTCTCTCTCTCAATTTTCCTCTTTCACTCTCCACATTCTAATTTTCTCCATCTTTTTTCACCAATCTTTTGGTTCAAAGTTCCAACAATAATAACATCTTTCACATTCACATCTTTAACTCTTTCAAAGTTTCCAAAGGTCAAAACTTTTCTCTTTTCCCATAATTTATGTACCATTTGACTTAATGGATTGTTGTGTTTTCTTACATTTCTATATTAGAAGTGAAATGTCAAGGCTAAAAAAGTACACCCTTCATTCTCCTTTACAATCAAATTTTACTTTTCAAGTTCATTGAATAAATAATATATATGGACTATATATATATATATATATATATATATATATATATATATATATATATATATATATATATATATATATATATATATATATATATATATATATATATATATATATATATATATATATACTAGATACATGAATTATTTAATGAATCTAAAAAGTAAAAGTTGCATATAAAAGAGAATGGAGGGATTAAATTTTTTAGGTGTTGTTTTCAAGGTTTGCAGGTGATGAATAAAGTTCTCATAGAGTGAAGGTGGAAGAGACAAAAGTGGAAGGAAACTGAAAGTCATTGAAGTAAAATTAATTCCTTAATAAATTATAATCTTCATTTTGATAGGAGTGTGAGGATCAGATGAGGGAGTCGTATCTTACTCTGTTGTCTTTCTGATGGTGAGTTCAATGAGTTTGAGAGATTTGAACTGAGGGTCTGATAGGTTTGCGGTTGATTTGAGATAAGGGAAATTAGGCCTTCGTGGCCAAAATCAGTTATTGAGGTTTTAACCATATAAGGTAATTAATTGTGAGAACTTTAATGTGTGGGGTATTTGTAAGAAATTATGGGAATTTGAGGCGTAAATATGATACGGGATTGGCCTAATAAGTCGTAGATTTTATGCCTTTATCGTCGTAATACCTTAGGAATGATTTAAGGATGTTTTGAGGGCATTTGGAGAAGGAAATCGTAGAGGTTTTTGGTCTGGTTTTGGTGTTGGTGTGTAACAGCGATTTGTTGTAATCGCGAGTTTACACAGCGAAGAATGCTTCGCATGGCGAACATTCCCCCCAGACTCGCACTGCAAACTTGCTAGCGAATATAGCAGAGTTTCGCGAATTTTGATCTTGTGCAATGATGTCTTAATGTTTTGATGTTGTGATTTCTTTGATGAATTACCATGAGTATGACTATGATTCTTCTGAGATTAATACATGACTGTATAATGAATTCTCATGAGTAATTGTGATGATTTATGATGTTGATTCCATGAGTTTTGATGATTATATAATGACATGATTATTATGATGATTTTGATTAATGATGATGCACCTTATGAGGTTATCATGAGGACGATATTGACGTGTGCATCATGCATTCATATGCATTCCGGACTTCAGTTCAGGACCTTGATTCTTGTGGCTTCAGTCCCATTGCGCGGATGTGAGGTATTTTGTTGTGCTCCGGTTCTCGTGTAGAATTGAAACTACTGTTGTGGATCTATGGAAGGTTGATGGCACAGTGTCCATCAAATTTTGTTGATTGGTACCACATACTTGAGTCTTGTTGCATTTGCATTTATGTGACAATTTGGTGTAATTTATAATGTTGTAGCCTTTGATGTTCCTTGATGATTCTGATGATGTTAGATATGAAAATGACGTCATTTTATATATTGATTCTTATATTGATTATTACGAATCATTTTACTCACCCTGCTTGTTTGAATGTTGCCTCCACGTGGGTAACATGCAGATGAACAGATTTAGCCGTGGATGTCGTCGAGGACTTTTTGAAGTTTTTGGGTCGTTGACCATTGTGGTTGACTTAGAGGATTTTGCTCTGATAGTGTAACATCGGGTTGGGGTCTTTGAGTCAAACTATATTTTATTGAGTTTTTGTTATGTTGATTGCCTTGCGGCGCAAGGAAATTTTTGGATTATTTCCTTTTGAGTAATATTTTTGAGTAATTTTGGAAAAACCCGTTGTTTACGGAGCATTGACTATATTTGAATTATTGAGAAATGTGCGCCCTTTTGAGATGATTTTATTGCGTTCAATATTTTACTCTAATAAATATAACTGATTTGCCATTATATTTGTGGGGTAGAAAATGGTGTTACAGTGTGAATAATTGTCACACTAATGGTGATGAAGAGGATGTGAAATCCGTAGCATATCAAAAGGAAAATAGTGAATTAGAAAAGGGAACTTGTATTTCACTCCAAAACAACACGAGGCTTTTCTACCTCTTCTCCAAAAATATAGCAGCATGCAGTCTTATAGTGTGAATCAAGTTACCACCAAAACCTCTGATAATATAGGTATTAGTTGTGTCACTTCCTCATTACCTGATTCACATGATACTTTCATCCTAGACACAGGAGTAACAGATCATATATGTCACTCCATTCACATTTTTTGGTGCATGAAGAGAATTAAGCCAATACACATTAAACTACTAAATGGCACTTTAGGTTCCACAAATCCAGCTAGTATTGTCTTGTTTGACATAAACTTTTACATCACTAATTTTCTTTACTTTACCCACTTTTCTTTCAATCTAATATTTGTTCCTAAAATCACATAAAATCTTAACTGTTTTTAAACTTTTGATGGTAATAAATGTTTAATACATGACTCTTCATCCAAGAAGATGATTGGTGTAGATTAAATGAATCATTAATTGTATGTGCTCACGCAACCTTTGTCAGTTATATAACATCACCACCTGAACATTATATCAATACCTTATGTAAAACCATAAATTCTTTAGATAACTGTGATAAGAGTATTTATTGTAATTTGTGGCACATGATATTTGGCCACCTATCTTTTAAAAATTTGACTAATATTAATAAAATCTTTCCTTTTTTTAAAGTTTCAAAATCATCTCTACCTTGTGATACTTGTTTCTATGCCAAACAAAAGAGTTTGTCCTTTCTTCTTAGTTCAAGTGTGTCTATCAATAGTTTTGATTTAGTGCATATGGACATTTGGGGTCCATTGTCCATTCCTTCCATATCTGAATTCAAATATTTTCTGACTGTTGTGGATGACAAGAGTAGGTTTGCCTGGTTACATTTGATAAAATTGAAATCAGAGACATCAATATTGATTAAAAATGTGTAGTTATGGTCCACACTCAATTTAACATCAAACTGAAATGTATCATAAGTGACAATGGCAATGAATTCAAACTTACTAGTTTCTATAATGAACATGGAATCTTATATTAGAACTCATGTGTTGGAATACCTCAACAAAATGGAATTGTTGAGAAAAAACATCAACCCCTTCTTGCCGTCACTATAGCTTTATTGTTTCAATCCAATTTGCCAAAAGTTTTTTGGGCACATGCCATAACTCACTATGTACACATCATAAATAGGTTGCTTGCACCTTACTTGGCACACAAGTCACCATTTCAAACTTTACATAATACACTTCTTAATATTAACAATCTCAAAGTCTTTGGTTCATTGTGTTTTGCTACAACACTTTTTTCTCAAAGAAAGAAATTTGATTCAAGATCAAGGAAATGTATACACTTAGGCTTCAAAATTGGTGTTAACGAATTCACTTTGTTTGATTTAAAGTCCATAGAATTATTTCTATCTAGGGATGTAATTTTTTTAATGTATTTTCCCATATCAAAATGTCTCTCACACTGGTGAACAATGTCATACAAATCACAATCATATTCCTTATGATGACATTTTCCTTGACAGTCAAGTAAATGTCAATTATAATATTGATACAACTGATAACAATGTCTTATACATTCCATCAACACCCCAATTACCAACAAATGATGCTAATCCGAGTCATGAAACATCAACAACAAATTCTCCACCTATCACTCATAACACACAACATAAACCAGCCAATACTATGATCAATTAACTCATTGCCAATTCTACCAGCCTATCACCCTAAATCCCTATTAGAAAACCCATTAGAAACATTCAAAATCCTAAACACCTTCAAGGCTACCATTGTTACCCTCTGAGCAATACAACTCATCGCTCCAATTCAGTTATATCTCAGTCATCTTCTACATGTAAGTATCCACTATCTTCTTTTATTTCTTATCATAATACCTCTTTTGCACACAATCATTTTCTTATTAATATATCCAAAATTATTTAACCCACATGCTACGAGACTGCTATCTATGATGATAATTGGAAATTTGTTATCAATGCTGAGTTAACTGCTCTAGTGAAGAACAATACCTAGACTTTGGTTCCATTTCCATCTCATAGACATTATATAGGATGTAAATGGGTGTTTAAACTCAAACTTCATGCTAATGGTACTATAGAGAGATACAAATCTAGACTAGTAGCAAAGGGTTTTACTCAAACATAAGGCATATATTACATGGATACTTTTAACCTTGTTGTGAAAATGACTACCATTAGAGTTCTCTTGGCAACTACGGTTGCTCAACAATAGACTTTTTACCAGCTTGATGTCAACACTAAGTTCCTTCATGGAGACCTAAATGAAGAAGTCTATATGTAGCCCCCAACTGGTCTTTATCTATTAACTTCTAACCTTATTTACAAACTCCAAAGGTCCTTATATGGTTTAAATCAAGCAAGCAGGAACTAGAACACCAACTTACAGAAACTCTTACTTCCTCTGGATACATTCAATCAAAATATGAGTATTATGCCTTCATAAATCCAAGATTTGCATGCTTCACAGTTATTCTTGTGTATGTAGATGATCTTGTTTTAAGGGAGACTGATGTTGATGAAATCAAACACATCAAAGTATTGTTGGATACCAAGTTCAGTATTAAGGACTTAGGTGTTCTTAAATATTTTTTGGGATTTGAAGTAGCAGCAACACAAGCTGGTATCTCTCTATGTCAAAGGAAATACCCTTTTAGATTTGATCAAAGATGGAGGCTTACTTAGAGAAAAGCCATACAACACGCTTATGCAAACACAATTGCAGTTACATAAATCTTCTGGTGAAGCTATATTTAACCCTACAGCATATAGAAGACTTATTGAAAGATTGTTGTATCTCACTCACATCGGGCATGACATTGCTTATAATGCTAGCAAGTTAAGCCAATTCCTTGACACACCAACCACCGAGCATATGCTAGCAGGTATACATGGGCTTAAATACCTCAAAAAAAGTCCTGGACAAGGCTTGTTTTATAGCTCTAATTCACCTTTCAAGCTCAAAGGTTTCTTATATTCATATTGGGCTCAAAATGACGATAAGATCATGTATTTTCAACTTGCAAGACGTACATTTCGCCATTGTCGCAACCTTTGAGTTACAAAACATTCCAGAAATACATCTTCAGAATATTTTAGCTTTTCATATACTTCCAGAGATGCATCTCCGGAATTGTTAAACGTTATTATTTTATGGTGTTTCCGGAGATGCATCTCTGGAATTTCACGCAGTCTATTTTTTTTTCTTATTTGTGTGTTTTGCTTGCGTGCATTAATGATATGCCTTACTTTACCTTACAGGCATAGTCGTTGACAAAGTCGACAAATTGAGACATGGCAGGGTTGCCCAACATGCATCTGTTCGGAAGGAGCGGAGCCAGCAGGTTCTACACGCAGCAGGTACCTCTGGTCAGGTAGAGGCATCGACTTCTGGGGCACCATCTACTTTTGGGGATCGTGCTTCCCCTCAGACCACTCCACCTTTTTCTTCTTCCCGTAGGAGACGGGTTTCACCATCTGACGCATCACTTCCCCATCCTCCTGCAGGCATCAGGATTCACTAGTGCCACCTCCTACGGATCCCTGCCACCTCCCAGTGATGATCCTGCTGATCTAGTGCCACCTCCAGAGGGTGAGGCTGCTACGGATGCCGAGCCAGAGGGTTTTGGAGGAGGTCCATATGATTTATCCTTGCTTTCTTTATATTTAGACCATACTGCCAGACATATCTAGGACGGAGAAGTAACATTATTTGGATTTTTGATTTATTTTTTACGTTAATTTTAATTGCTGACATTGATTATTTTTGACATTGATTATTTATGGAAAATTTCAAGAGTGTGATCCCCAGAAGTTTCTTAACCATGGGAGGAACATTGTTGCATTGCCTCAGCAGGAGCATAATTGGTTTCAGTTGATTCTACTATTATCTTGCCTAAAGGATCTATGCTTGATCGAGTTCAACCTGGTCAACCATGAGATGCTTAGTGCATTCGTGGAGAAATAGTATTCTAAGACCTCTTCGTTTCATCTACCGCATGGTGAGATGTCTATCACACTGGACAATGTCTCTTGTTTGTTACATCTTCCGGCCAGAGGGAGATTCTTTGATCATGGAAGGGTGACCAAAGACGAGGAAGTCGAGATGATGGTAGAGCATCTGGGGGAAAATTTAGGGAAGGCGATTGAAGAGGTAAGTGGATAGGATCAGGGGTGCTCATGCTAGATTTGAGTTCCTGAAGGAGATACATGATGATGAGATCCTTAGCAAGTGAAGGTACATAGGGCTCATGCTTTGAGGGCATTTTTTTTGTTGGAACTTTCATTTTTATGGACACAAGTTCCACTTATACTGAGTTGCATACCTTCGATACTTCTTGGATCTCACTCGGATCCTCGAGTACAATTGAGGGGCAGCTTGCCTGGCCTATCTTTATTCGAATTTAAGAGATAGATGTCGGTGAAAGACGAAGTAGGTAATAGGAAACTGACACTACTCATGGTAATAATTCTTGATCTTTGAATATTTTTTGTCATTTTCATTTCATATTTACGAAAATATTGCTGATAATTCTTTATTCTTGATTTTTTTTAATTTCAGACTTGGATCCTCCAACACTTCTCACGCATCGCTGGATGGCGAGTGTGGATGAGTACATTGAGGATATGTCGCATGCCTGTGTTTTTATCCTGCTTAGAGGGAACCAGGCGGCCGAGCCTTTCAAAGTCTATCTTGAGCACTTAGTTGTTGAGGACATGCACTCCAACTGTTACGTATATCGCCGTCAAACGCGGCCATTTGATGAGATAGTGCTATACTCTGGATGGTTGGCATGCGGGTTGTGTAACGCCCATTTTAATTATCTCGTTTTTCTATGTTTTTTTCCGGCGTGTTTATTGTAACGCCCCGATTCTGAATTCCCATTAATTGTTGAGTCTTTTAATTTATTTAATTGATGTTTGTTTAAATTGAGAGATTATATATTGTTATTATGTGGTGTTTGCTTATTTTATCTATTTTTACCGATTCGGAGAGTTTTCGGGGAATTAGAGTAAAAAGGGCATTTTAGACATTTAGCACTTTAGTGTAAGAATTGATTGATAAGTTTTGGAAAGAATTTGAGAGGAAAGAAATAGAGATAGAGATAGAATAAGAGAGGAAAAAGGAAGAAGATAGTAACATAAGAAGAAAAACAAGAGAAAGAAAAGAGGAGAAGAGAAAGTGGAGAGGAAAACCTAGAATCTTCAAGGGATCATCACCAAAGCTTGCAATCGATCGGTAAGGGTGTGAAACTCCATCATCTCTTTAATGTGTATGATTGTATGTGTATGTGTGTGGATTTTGTAGAGTTTCTACTCTTTTTCCACTTAGGTTAGAAGTTGGTTTTGTGAGTAGAATGAGGTTTTAATCGGTTAGAAATCGGATTAGACGATGTAGTTTAGTCGGGTGATGGTTGGGTTGTGCTACTGTGATTGGTTTGGATTTAATCGGTTGGTTGTGTGGAGTTTGGGCTTTGAGACAGCCATGGAAGTTCTGTCTTCGCAAGTTCGCCAGGCGAAAGGCAGCGAAGCTTCGCCAGGCGAAGCCCAGCGAGCTGTAGCGAAGCAAGTCAGAAGCTAATACCCTGTATTCGCTGGCAAGTTCGCCAGGCGAGGTGAGTTGGCGAAGGTTCGCCAGGCGAGTGGGTAGCGAGCCTCAGCGAGTAATTCCAGAATTACTCCCAGTGGACTTCGCTGGGGAGTTCGCCAGGCGAAGGCCAGCGAGCATTCGCTGCGTGGCTTCGCCAGGCGAAGGTTGGCGAACCTGGCAGTGTTATTTGTTTTGCTGTTTGTTCATGGCATGATGTTTGATTGATTCAATTATGATTAATGCCTATATGAATGATTGATGTGTGAACTGTTTCAACATGTTGTGCTGTGGGTGGCCGAAAGGCGTGAATCCTAGATTGTAGAGTAAATGATAAATCTTGAATATTTGATAATCTTGTGTATTTGCTCGAATTGAATAGAAATGCATTGATAGGTTGATATGTGTGTAAACCATGTGTGGAATGGTGTACAATGTGAATGCATGATGGATATATGCTATGTATATGATAAATGCAATGAATATGTTTGTGAGCATAGTATGCATTTTTGTATCGATTGATCCCTCGGAGGATTTGCAGGACCTCGTATGATACGATGGTTATATTTGATTCCTTGGAGAATCGGTTGCATTGTGTGATTCCTCGGAGAATCGGTCATAACATGTAATCCCGTGGAGGATTGGTTAGAGTATTTGATTCCGTGGAGAATCTGCTGAGTACTTGATCCCGTGGAGGATCTGCTGAATATTCGATTCCGTGGAGAATCTGATGAATATTTGATTCCGTGGAGAATCTGCTGAGTACTTGATCCCGTGGAGGATCTGCTGAATACTCGATTCCTTAGGGAATTTGTTGAACGAGTCGGTACCGCATTTGCATCTGCATAGGGTCGTGTGTCGGTCTCTATGAGTTGCATGATTCATCTGTGTATGATGCATTGGTTGTGTGAATTTAACTGTGTATGTTATATGTGATTGTTTGGAGGAAATATAGTGAATGTTCATGTGTATGTGTAGAGACATGATTATTTGTATATGCTTAATGTGGTGAGAACATAATTTGAGTATAACTTGTACCAATATGAGTATATGTATATATACAATTTTATGCATTAACTGTTATGATGTTGTTTCTCACCCTTCTGCTGTTTTATAATGCTCTATGAGGCATTGCAGAGTAGGAAGCTGGAGGTTCTTTTGTGAAGCGATGTCTTCATTCTTTTTGGTCAATGGCTCTGATATGTAACATCTGGGTAGTTAGGAAGTCTTTGACTCTTTTGGAGTTACATTTGTTTTGATTCTTTTGTGATACATATGTGTATGTATCTGCTGTGGTTATGTTGTAAAGCATGAATTAACTAATGGTTGCATATACTTTTATGAATGAGATCGATTCAATATTTGGATGTTTCCGCTTTATTCTAAATATTGAGATGTGGGTTACCCATTGTTGCATATCTATTTTGAGCAGGTATCGTATGTGTGTAATTTCATGATAATGTGATGCGCCTCTTTTGTACCATGTTTTAATCAAACTCTGATGAAATAAATTTTCTATGTGCCTAATTGATTTATCTAATTTATTTGGGGTATAGAAAAGGGGTGTTACATTAAGTGGTATCAGAGCCAGTGTTGAGTCAGTCGTGTCTGTCTTGTTGTTGTGTTGGTTGAACGGTTGTTTAACCTTGTTGATTTTTGGGAATCCTCAGAATATGGCAGGTCGTAATGACAATGCTATGGCAGCGGCGTTAGAGGCTATGGCCAGAGCTGTGCAGGGTGCACCTAACGTGAATGCGAATGATGAGTTCAGAAAGAACCAACCACCGGTGTTTAAAGGGAGATTTGATCCGGATGGTGCTCAGATATGGTTAAAGGAAATTGAGAGAATTTTTAGGGTGATGGATTGTGCTGAAGGGAATAAGGTGAGACTAGGGACTCACATGCTGAGAGAAGAGGCCGATGACTGGTGGGTCAGCATGAGGCAAGTTCTTGAGGTCGACGACGAGGAGATTACGTGGGATTTATTTCGTGCTGAGTTTCTAAGGAAGTATTATCCCGAAAGTGTTAAAGGGAAGAGAGAAATGGAATTTCTGGAATTGAAACAAGGTAATATGTCGGTGGTGGACTACACCGCTAAGTTTACTGAGTTAGTGAAGTTTCACCCTCACTATGATGCGGTTACGGCGGAATTTTCCAAATGTATCAAGTATGAGAATGGCTTGCGTCCGGAGATAAAGCAAGCGGTGGGGTATCAAAGGATACGAAGATTTTCGGATTTGACTGAGTGTTGTAGAATTTATGAAGAAGATAGTAGAGCTCGTTCTACTCATTATAAGGGTTTGAGCGAGAGGAGAGGGAAGCAGCAAGTACGAAGCGGACCTTATGTGACGCCTGCTGATAAGGGCAAACATAGGGGAAACTTTGATAGGAGACCCGGAGGAGGTTCCGGTGCGATCAAATGTTTTAAGTGTGGCGTGATGGGCCACAAGTCTTATGATTGTGGAAAGTTCAAGGCGAAGTGTTCCAACTGTGGACTCTTTGGTCATGATGCAGCAGAGTGTAGAAAGAATGCTGTGAAGTGTTTTAATTGTGGCGAGGTGGGTCACATTAGCCCGAATTGTACCAAACCGAAGCAAGCTCCGGCGGGCGGAAAAGTATTCGCATTAGCAGGTTCAGACGCCACTAATGCGGCAGATCGTTTGATTAAAGGTACATGCTTTATTAATGATATGCCTTTAGTTGCTATTATTGATACTGGAGCGACTCACTCGTTCATTTCTCTTGCGTGTGCTAAGCGGTTGGATTTGTGTACGGTTTCCTTGAGTAGTGGTATGGTTATTGGGACTCCCGCTTCGGGGTCGGTAACTACTTCTTTGGTGTGTGCAAGTTGTCCTTTGACCATGTATGGTAAGGATTTCGTTATGGATTTAGTGTGTTTGCCGTTGGAAGGTTTGGACGTAATCTTGGGTATGAATTGGTTGCAATTTAATAGAGTTCATTTGGATTGCTATCACAAGTTAGTAAGGTTTCCTTCTTTGGAAGATGGTGAAAACGAGAGTTTTCTTTCCACTAAAGAGTTGAAGAAACTTTTAGCGGACGAAGCTCAGTTGTTTGGTTTGTTTGCATCGTTGTCGGTGGAGAGCAAAGTTGAGCTCGACGTGTTTCCTGTGGTTTGTGAATTTCCTGAAGTGTTTCCGGAAGATGTTGCGGATGTGCCGCCAAAGAGAGAGGTTGAATTTTCTATTGATCTAGTTCCAGGTACTAGACCGATTTCGATGGCCCCGTATCGGATGTCGGCATCGGAGTTGGTGGAATTGAAGAAGCAGTTAAATGATTTGTTGGATAAGAGATTTGTAAGACCAAGTGTTTCTCCTTGGGGTGCGCCGGTATTGTTGGTAAAGAAGAAGGATGGTAGTATGCGATTGTGTATTGATTATCGGCAGTTGAATAGGGTGACAATTAAGAACAAGTATCCGCTTCCAAGAATTGATGATTTGATGGATCAATTGGTTGGAGCCCGTGTTTTTAGTAAGATTGATTTGAGATCCGGTTATCACCAGATTCGGGTTAAGGAAGAAGATATTTCGAAGACGGCTTTTAGAACACGATATGGTCACTACGAGTATACGGTGATGCCATTCGGAGTTTCTAATGCGCCGGGTGTTTTCATGGAATATATGAACCGTATCTTTCACGAGCAGTTGGATCGTTTTGTGGTGGTGTTTATCGATGACATTTTGATTTATTCTAAGTCTCGAGAGGAACACGAAGAACATTTAAGGATTGTGTTGCGGATTTTGAAAGAGAAGAAGTTGTATGCAAAGTTGTCTAAGTGTGAGTTTTGGTTGTCGGAGGTGAGTTTTCTTGGGCATATTATTTCCGGCAATGGTATTAGTGTGGATCCATCCAAGATTGATGCGGTAATGCAATGGGAGACTCCAAGATCGGTTACGGAAATTCGAAGCTTTTTGGGCTTGGCCGGTTACTACCGGAGGTTTATCGAAGGATTTTCAAAGTTAGCACTCCCGTTAACGCAGTTGACTTGTAAAGGAAAGGCCTTTATTTGGGATGTTAATTGTGAAGAGAGTTTCATGGAATTAAAGAGAAGGTTAACGACAGCGCCAGTTTTGATTTTGCCGAATCCTACGGAACCTTTTGTGGTTTATTGTGATGCTTCTTTGTCAGGATTGGGTGGTGTATTGATGCAAGATGGGAAGGTCGTGGCGTATGCTTCTAGGCAGTTGAGAGTGCATGAAAAGAATTACCCTACTCATGATTTGGAGTTAGCGGCCGTGGTGTTCGTTTTGAAAATTTGGAGGCACTATCTTTATGGTGCAAGATTTGAAGTTTTTAGCGATCACAAGAGTTTGAAGTATTTGTTTGATCAAAAGGAATTGAATATGAGGCAAAGGAGATGGCTAGAACTTTTGAAGGACTATGATTTTGGTTTAAATTATCATCCGGGTAAGGCGAATGTGGTAGCCGATGCCTTAAGTCGGAAGTCGTTGCACGTGTCTACTTTGATGGTTAGAGAGTGGGAACTCTTGGAGAACTTTAGAGATTTGAGTTTGGTTTGTGAGTTAATGCCGAGTAGTGTGAAGCTTGGTATGTTGCATGTCACGAATGATTTCCTTACTACAGTGTGTGAAAAGCAAAAGTTGGATTTGAAATTTGTGGATTTGATGACGAATGGAAATGAAGATTTCAACGTTGATGAATTAGGAGTTTTGAGGTTTCGAGGTCGTATTTGTATTCCCGATGACGCGGATTTGAAAAAGATGATATTGGAAGAGGGACATCGGAGTAACTTAAGTATTCATCCGGGAGCGAATAAGATGTATCAGGATTTGAAGAAGATCTTTTGGTGGTCTGGATTGAAAAGCGATGTTGCTCGTTTTGTGTACTCGTGTTTGACTTGTCAGAAGTCTAAGGTGGAGCATCAGAAGCCTAGTGGATTGATGCAACCGTTGGATATTCCGGAATGGAAATGGGATAGTATATCGATGGATTTTGTTACGGGATTGCCAAATACGCAAGGAGGACATAATGCTATTTGGGTGATTGTTGATAGGCTTACTAAATCGGCTCATTTTATTTCGATTGATATTACTTATTCTTTGGAAAGGTTGGCCGAGATTTATGTTGGCACTATTGTGAAGCTTCATGGAGTTCCTAAGAGTATTGTATCGGATAGAGATCCTAGATTTACTTCAAGATTTTGGGAGAGTTTGCAAGGTGCCTTGGGTTCTAAGTTGAGATTGAGTTCAGCATATCATCCGCAAACGGATGGTCAAACCGAGAGGACGATTCAATCGTTAGAAGATTTGTTGCGTGCTTGTGTGCTTGAACAAGGTGGTGCATGGGACAGTTATTTAGCGTTGATTGAATTCACCTATAATAACAGTTTCCATTCGAGTATTGGTATGGCGCCATTTGAGGCTTTATATGGTCGGAGATGTCGAACACCTCTGTGTTGGCATGAGACGGGTGAAAGGTCGGTAGTTGGTCCTGAAATGGTACAGCAAACGACGGAAAAGGTGAAATTTATTCGGGAAAAGATGAGAGCTTCTCAGAATAGACAGAAAATTTATCATGATAAAAGGAGAAAGGATCTCGAGTTTCAAGAGGGCGACCATGTGTTTTTGAGAGTTACACCGGTTACGGGTGTGGGTCGTGCCTTGAAGTCAAGAAAGTTGACTTCTCGTTTTATTGGTCCGTATCAGATTGTCGCACGGGTTGGTGCTGTGGCGTATCGTGTGGCGTTGCCTCCGAACCTTTCGAATTTGCATGATGTATTCCATGTCTCGCAACTTCGGAAGTATGTTCCGGATCCGTCACATGTGATCCCGATGGATGAAGTTGAAGTAAGAGATAACCTTACAGTTGAAGTTTTACCGGTTAGTATTTTGGACCGTGAAGTTAAGAAACTAAGAGGCAAGGATATTGCGCTTGTGAAAGTGTCCTGGGGAGGTGCCGCGGAAGGCAACATGACTTGGGAATTGGAAAGCAAGATGCGAGAATCGCATCCAGAGTTGTTTGAATCAGGTGATATTTTCGAGGACGAAAATTTCTAAAGTGGGGGAGAGTTGTAACGCCCCGATTCTGAATTCCCATTAATTGTTGAGTCTTTTAATTTATTTAATTGATGTTTGTTTAAATTGAGAGATTATATATTGTTATTATGTGGTGTTTGCTTATTTTATCTATTTTTACCGATTCGGAGAGTTTTCGGGGAATTAGAGTAAAAAGGGCATTTTAGACATTTAGCACTTTAGTGTAAGAATTGATTGATAAGTTTTGGAAAGAATTTGAGAGGAAAGAAATAGAGATAGAGATAGAATAAGAGAGGAAAAAGGAAGAAGATAGTAACATAAGAAGAAAAACAAGAGAAAGAAAAGAGGAGAAGAGAAAGTGGAGAGGAAAACCTAGAATCTTCAAGGGATCATCACCAAAGCTTGCAATCGATCGGTAAGGGTGTGAAACTCCATCATCTCTTTAATGTGTATGATTGTATGTGTATGTGTGTGGATTTTGTAGAGTTTCTACTCTTTTTCCACTTAGGTTAGAAGTTGGTTTTGTGAGTAGAATGAGGTTTTAATCGGTTAGAAATCGGATTAGACGATGTAGTTTAGTCGGGTGATGGTTGGGTTGTGCTACTGTGATTGGTTTGGATTTAATCGGTTGGTTGTGTGGAGTTTGGGCTTTGAGACAGCCATGGAAGTTCTGTCTTCGCAAGTTCGCCAGGCGAAAGGCAGCGAAGCTTCGCCAGGCGAAGCCCAGCGAGCTGTAGCGAAGCAAGTCAGAAGCTAATACCCTGTATTCGCTGGCAAGTTCGCCAGGCGAGGTGAGTTGGCGAAGGTTCGCCAGGCGAGTGGGTAGCGAGCCTCAGCGAGTAATTCCAGAATTACTCCCAGTGGACTTCGCTGGGGAGTTCGCCAGGCGAAGGCCAGCGAGCATTCGCTGCGTGGCTTCGCCAGGCGAAGGTTGGCGAACCTGGCAGTGTTATTTGTTTTGCTGTTTGTTCATGGCATGATGTTTGATTGATTCAATTATGATTAATGCCTATATGAATGATTGATGTGTGAACTGTTTCAACATGTTGTGCTGTGGGTGGCCGAAAGGCGTGAATCCTAGATTGTAGAGTAAATGATAAATCTTGAATATTTGATAATCTTGTGTATTTGCTCGAATTGAATAGAAATGCATTGATAGGTTGATATGTGTGTAAACCATGTGTGGAATGGTGTACAATGTGAATGCATGATGGATATATGCTATGTATATGATAAATGCAATGAATATGTTTGTGAGCATAGTATGCATTTTTGTATCGATTGATCCCTCGGAGGATTTGCAGGACCTCGTATGATACGATGGTTATATTTGATTCCTTGGAGAATCGGTTGCATTGTGTGATTCCTCGGAGAATCGGTCATAACATGTAATCCCGTGGAGGATTGGTTAGAGTATTTGATTCCGTGGAGAATCTGCTGAGTACTTGATCCCGTGGAGGATCTGCTGAATATTCGATTCCGTGGAGAATCTGATGAATATTTGATTCCGTGGAGAATCTGCTGAGTACTTGATCCCGTGGAGGATCTGCTGAATACTCGATTCCTTAGGGAATTTGTTGAACGAGTCGGTACCGCATTTGCATCTGCATAGGGTCGTGTGTCGGTCTCTATGAGTTGCATGAGTCATCTGTGTATGATGCATTGGTTGTGTGAATTTAACTGTGTATGTTATATGTGATTGTTTGGAGGAAATATAGTGAATGTTCATGTGTATGTGTAGAGACATGATTATTTGTATATGCTTAATGTGGTGAGAACATAATTTGAGTATAACTTGTACCAATATGAGTATATGTATATATACAATTTTATGCATTAACTGTTATGATGTTGTTTCTCACCCTTCTGCTGTTTTATAATGCTCTATGAGGCATTGCAGAGTAGGAAGCTGGAGGTTCTTTTGTGAAGCGATGTCTTCATTCTTTTTGGTCAATGGCTCTGATATGTAACATCTGGGTAGTTAGGAAGTCTTTGACTCTTTTGGAGTTACATTTGTTTTGATTCTTTTGTGATACATATGTGTATGTATCTGCTGTGGTTATGTTGTAAAGCATGAATTAACTAATGGTTGCATATACTTTTATGAATGAGATCGATTCAATATTTGGATGTTTCCGCTTTATTCTAAATATTGAGATGTGGGTTACCCATTGTTGCATATCTATTTTGAGCAGGTATCGTATGTGTGTAATTTCATGATAATGTGATGCGCCTCTTTTGTACCATGTTTTAATCAAACTCTGATGAAATAAATTTTCTATGTGCCTAATTGATTTATCTAATTTATTTGGGGTATAGAAAGGGGGTGTTACATTTATGGGGGTGTTTGAGTGCGATTGTGGGTAGCCCTTAAGTTGGAGTTTATTTAATAATTTTGGACTTTGATATTAATAATAATATTTAGTGATGATAATTTAATTAATAATGGTAATATTATTATTAATATTATTATTATTAGTAGTATTACTATTATTAATATTATTATTATTATTATTATTAAGTAAATAAAAGAAATGGAATAAGAGGAAAAAGGGATTAATGGGTTGTTTGGGGAATTAATTGGAAAGAAGAAAGAACACGTGAAAGAAGAGGAAATTGGAAGAAGAGAAACACGATCAAAAATTTGGATGAAGAAGAACAAGGTGAATTGGAGCAAGAGGAAGCTAGGATTCATCGTTTCAGCAAGAGTTTCATCAGATTGTTCGAGTTATCGAGGTAAGGGGGGAGAATCGGGTCGAAATTGGTAGTCGCATGAATACTAGGTAGAAGGGGATTTCCCTAACCCCATAGATCTGGATGATTATGTTGATTTGAGGTTGTGATTCTGATTATTGTTGTAGCATTAATTAACCTGTTGCATGTGATGTAAAGTGATTGTTTGGTGAATTGGGCATTATGGTAGTTGCCATGTTTAAGCCGGAATTGATTTAATGAGTAGAGCTGACATTTAATCGGGTTAAATCGAGAATAGATTCAGTAGTTAGTGAAGGTGAGATAATACTTAGAAGGGGGGTTGAATAAGTATGAAAGATTAAAACTTAGAAATAAAAACACAATTATTTTTATCCTGGTTCGTTGAACTCAACTACTCCAGTCCACCCTTCCTAGAGTGATTTGCCTTTCTCAACAAGGACTTAATCCACTATTTAATCAAACAGATTACAATAGTAACACCTAAGAACAACTGTTCTTAGTCTTCTCAAGAGCTACTGATTCCAACTGAATCCTCTTAAGAAAAACCTTTACAATCAATGTAAATCAAATACAAGAGTATGAATGCTTCTAAAAAGCTTTTATCACAACAGTGATTTTTCTCTTAAGTTTAAGTACAAATAATTCTAAGAATGAATATGAAAGAATGAGAGCTTTGAATATTATGATTTCTTTTCAGCAAAATGTCTAACTGAAGAATTTGGTGGAGTCTTCCTTTTATAGGCAGCTGATCCAAGGAAGCTGAGCGTTGAGAAGAATGTCCCAAAAAGGTCTGAGCCTTTTTGTCTTCACATCAAGTGACCTTTCCTAGAAGTAGAAAGCACAGAAAAATCCTTTTTGTCTGTGTTCTTGTGTCTAGCACAAATGAGGAAAGAGACGTTTGATTTACTCCAACGGATATATTCTTTGAATATTTCTTCTTCAGTTTTCAACAAGTTCTTCAGAATCTGATTGAGTCAGAGTCTTCTAATGATGTACAAAACTTTGCTGTATCAGAGTCTTCTGCAGCATGTGTGCTTTCAGGGTGTTGATCATCAGAGCATATTTGTGACAGAACTTCAGTACATGGCAGCTTTAGTACTTTCAGAAACTTCTGTAAAACCTATGCTTTGAGAAACTCTTCATACAATATTCTTCTTAGCTTCAGATGCTTCTGACTAGCTTCAAATGCTTCTGCTTCAGAATCTTCTGGAGCTTCTTGCTTCAGATCCTTCTGGAGACTACGCTCAGGATCTTCTGTAAACAGCAATCAGAATCTTCTAATGAGTGCATCTGGAGCTTCAGAGTCTAGATAGCTTCTTGTATACAATTCAGTTTTGCTTCTGGAGTGTTAATTTCATTTCAATCTGCAGTAAAACTCACAAGCAAATATTAGAGTATATAATTCTTAAATATAAAATTTCCTAACAGTTATCATCAAAACAAAGAGATATTATTAAGAACCAATCTGTGTTCTAACAGTTAGGTTGTAGAATATTGGTCTGATATGACGGGGACTGGTTTGAGTAGAATCGGCTGAGTTCGGAGAGCCTTGTCGACTCTGAGCAGTAGGATTTTTCTGAAATCGCAGACGTTCGCCGACTGTTTCGCTGAGCGAGCGAGTAGAGAACCTTCTATAAGGATTCGATGGGCAAACTGGGTAGCGAGTGCTACCAGTAGCAACTGTCTGGCTTCGTGAGGGAGTTCGCTGAGCGAGCATGTAGCGAGCGTTCGTTGATGCTTCGCCTAGCGAGTGAGCCAGCGAGCGTCACAGTATTTTTTTTTGTGTTTTTGTGTTGTGTTGTTTTGTTCTCTTGTGTTGTGTAACTCTTGTTGGTCGTGAGTGAATATATAATTTGTGTTGAACAGTTGAGCGTGTATGTGTGGCGTGGAGTGTGATTTCCTTATTATTCGTTGAATTGGAATGATTGAAATAGTGTGTAATAACATGTATGTGCGATGTATGATGAAATGTGATCGGATGGATCGTGGGCACCTTGTGTGTGCGTGAATTGCTGTTGTGCATTAGTGTATGCATATCATAATGCATGTTTGGGCTCAGATGGAGCGTGGTAAGAATAGATCGTTGCTCAGATGAAGTGTATGTGATCTATCTTGAGTTTATTTGCCCGTACTCCGAAAGAGGAGAGGTGGTAGGAATAGATCATTTCTCAGTGGAGTGTATGTGATCTATTATTAGTTAATTGGGATAGATCATTTCCCGGGGGGTGTATGTGATCTATTCCAGGTTATTTGGTCGTACTCCGTGGGGAGCTTTGTGGGATAGATCGTTGTCACTGGTGGGTGTATACGATATATCCGGGTTCGAGTGAGCGAACCAGTGAGTCGGTACCGCATATCGTGGGTCGAGTTGCATGTGTTGCATTGTCTTATATGTTATGTTGGTGTGGGACAATAGATCCGGGTCGATGTATGTGAATGATAATTGTGTGATTTGTTGCCTTTTATTCATGTACATTATTACCGTTATATTTTGATCGTGATTTCTCACCCCTTGTTGTTGTTGTGGTCTGTGTTTCTTTGGAAGTACAAATAATCCAGGTACGTAGCTAGCTTGGATTGTGGCGTGTCGAGTCGTATGGATGCTCTGATACATAACACCGGGGCTTTGGGGAGTTATTTTGTTATCTGATGATTTTGTGTGCCCCTGTGGCGTATCGTGTCTGATGAATCCTTTTGGTGGATATGTTGGTATATGTTGACTTGACCGATTATGGTGTATATGATGTATATATGTATCTACATGACAAATTCCGCTGTATATTTTTGAAAAAGTATTCAATGAAGTATTTTGTGGAGTTTTTTATCTGTGACATCCCGTTTGGTGTGCTAACTCTGATATTTAATTGTTTGATTTATTTGCATTTGTTTTGTTTTGGGAACGGGGTGTTACAGGTCGTGTATCGCTGCTTCTCATCTTCCCGAGCGCGTCATGGGAAAGTGCAGGTACACCCAAACCATCCTCGAACACCCTACTGTCTTTGATCTTCCTGCCTTGTCTCGTGGACAGATAGAGAAGATGTTTGTTAATTATGAGAGTCATCTGATACCAGAGGAGGCACAAGCTACCACAACACCGAACAAATAGAGCTACGTCGATGGGTACATCAGATGGTTTTTAAAGGTGTCACATCCGTACATGGTACAAATTGCTCTAAGAGATCCGCCAAGACCAGCACATAAAGAGATACTAGAGGAGGAGCGGGCTCTACTAGATTATATTAATGATGTTTTGTCTAGATGTCGTCGCATGATGGAGATTGTCTAAGCAGACATTGATGAGGGTATATTCTCTGATAGGTCTGATGTAAGGCAAATTCTGGATGCCATGGTGGCGGAGGCACAAGGGACATTGTTGGACCAGAGACATCACCGAAGGACGGAAGAAATTGATGGCCGGAGAGGCAGAGAAGATAGAGGAGATGTTGTCAGACACACACAGTAGTAGTAGTCTGTTATTATTTTGTTGTATTACTATACTCTCTGCTTTATCTTTACGGTTTTATTACATTTTGAATCTCGATTGTACAACATTTTCTACATATATTGCTATATCATTTTCGACACATTCAGTATTAGTCTCTTATTATTGTGTACGTCTTTTTTTATTCAAGATCGTGTTTCATACTTCATCTAAAACAAATACACAACTTATAGCAAAATAACAAAATGTTATGATACACTTCGGAGATGTATCTCCGAAATATTATCGAGGATGCATCTCCGAAATAATTCAAATAAAAATAGCTACTGAGTGACATGTTTTAAATGTTTAAAATTGTTCCAGAAATATATCTCCGAAACATGTCAACGATCATTTAAAAATAAAATGCATTTGAAGATGTATCTCCGTAATCAGAAAGCATGTGTGAAAATTCACATGGTACATTAAAACATCTAGGATGTAATAAAAAAATTTCTAAATTTTTAAAATGATAATTGGAGAATTTAAATTGTCACCCTAAAGATTAAATATGACAGCCTAGCTATTTGTTAATTCCAAAACTCTATAAACAAAAATTAGTTGAGTCAAAGAATTTCCAGTATTAAATTATATAAATTTTTTTAAAAATAATCTTATATCTTTGAATTAATATCAGTATTTTAGAACAAATACAAAAAAATTATCAAAAATTTCAAAATTTTATATAAAAACTCATGAATGTTATAATTTTTTTTACGTATATTTTAACATTTTCAATTTAAAAAGAACAAGTTAAAAAAAAATTTGCTTTCAATAAAAAATTTAATTAGTATACACTGACACACTAGTCATTCAATAAAAATTCACAACACACTGTAAAATAATTTTACACTGTCATTTAATAAAAATTCACAAATTTATCATGTCATACCAATAACTTAAAATTTATAATGTAATATGGTAGATACATGATGGTGATTAATTGACAGTGTATAAATTTTTTATACGATCAGTACATATCAATTAAATTCTTTGATAAAATTACAGATACAAGTTACAAAATTACCGATTTTGTCAAACAAATTTTGTTAAATGCATAAATTTTGTGCTGATTTAAAAAAATGGCTTTACAGTTGCGGAGAATAAGAAAGTTAATTCACTCATGGGTGACAGATTTAAATTCTTCGATAATTGCCACCCCACTTACAAACAAATTGTAAGACCATATATCATTCAAAGTGAGATTCTTAAGATGGCACAAATTAAATTAAGTTTTGATGGATAATTTGTGAGTCTGAGTTAGTAGAAATACCAACTTGCATTTTTGTAGATTGATATATTTGTGCCATAGGATAATTTATATTTTATGTTTAATGAGGTAGAGTATACCTTTAAAATGTATACTTCGGAACAATATTCGTTTTGATCATAAAAACATAATTACCCGAGAGTTGTAGTATAAAAGATGCAAGTCTACAAACGAAACCGAGAATTCATTAACTCCTTTAGAATGTGACTAGCAAAAATGAGAACTTTCCCGCATATGGAATGAGTCCTAGGCCCTATGGAATGAGTCCTTGGTATCTGTTAAATATCAAGAACATTTGAATGGTGGGCACAGTAGCTAACAATTCATAAATTAGCAGATGCCCTGTGGATCACTCCAACTAATCATTTACAGCCATTCCTCGTTGACTTCAGTCACTAGAAGATTAGTTCTTTTTCTTCCTAACCTAACAACTAATGTGTTTTTTCAAATGTAATGCTGGCTAATACGTGCAGTATATGTAGTTAAAAAATAAACATGTTTCCGTGGCTACATTAAAAAAATCAAAACTTCAAAAATTAACTGACTTAGCACTTCGAAAATTAACTAACTTAGCACCAATTACACATACTGCCACGGCCTCTTCCCGCCTACAGGAATGGCATTGGATCCTGATGTTGAACCCCGATTGCCATAGCTTCCTCCACGTCCTCTAGAGCGAAAACCTCCTCTTGATGCTACAAAAGGATACTAACAACTTACACATAATCCCAAAAAAACAAAACACTCGTAATACAATGTATAATTATAATAGAATTACCATGTTGACCAAAACCAGCAGACCGGATCAATTCAGACAGTGCAGGACTAACAACTTGACCAGCATCTTGTAAGATCTTTATCAAATCCCTAGCATACTTGGCATTGCCACGGGTAAAAAAACTGTATGCAGTTCCTTTAGCTCCTGCACGACCAGTTCGACCAATTCTGTGGACATAATCTTCGAGGCTTGATGGAAAGTCATAATTGACCACGCATTTTATGTCCTTCACATCTGCAAGCAAGAATACATCATAAGGAATTGTGTGCAAGGTTAGAGAAGAAAACTGCAAATATCCTTATCCCTTCCCCTTAAGATTCTAGAGATCAAACTCAAGTCAACACATTCATCTCATCAATGTGCCCACCTGAACCTTTCAGGGATAAGGAGCAGCTTCATCGTCACTGTCATCTAACACATCCAATTATCAACAAAGCATGTATGAGTCAACCGGGCTGCATAGACAACCAGCTCCATAACTGTGGATGGGGATCAATCAATTTGACTATTTTTAAGAAAACTGCCAACAGTGGTATGACTAGTATGACATGACTTCAGGCAACACTGGCAAATTATTGATAAACTCACCTTGTTTTGTCAGTCAAGTAAATCGCCATACTTTAACCTGCCCTGTGAAATACAGGATCATACATGGGATACTACATCAGAAATTATAGTTCAATATCCCAGCCATATCAAAGGAACTCTGCCCTAAGTCCTAGGCATCCAATATAACTTGACATCTTTAAAAGGATAGTTCCCAAATTAACTCCATCAGGCGGTCTACAGTCTACTCACAGCTGCAGAAACAATTTCATCTCATCAATCCCTGGTCAAGTTTCAGGCACTTCCAACAAACTCAAAATATGACCCCCACCCACACACACCCAAACCACAAATTGTTGTCAAGGGGAACTGGAAAGCAGCCGGCCAACTCGTCTTTGGTTAAGTTTTAGACCTATATCAAAAATCCTAAGATTCTAAACACACAGTGATCCTACCAAGACCCCGTGCAGCAACATCAGTGGCAGTCATTATTGGACTTCTGCCACTCTTAAATTCAGCCAAAACCCAGTCCCTTTCAGACTGGTTTTTATCACCATGGATAGATAATGCTGGCCATCCATCCATTCTCAACTGTTTTGTAACTTGGTCACATCCCTTTTTTGTTTCTGTAAATATTAGAATTCGGCTCCCGTCCATCACTTCTTTCAGCAGCTTGATCAATCTGCATTAGCAACATCAAAGTGTTAATGGAAAGCAAAAACATTGGTCACTATTTATTACTGTGACTGAGGAAACCAACCTGTTATATTTCTCCATGTCAGTGACAACTTCAACAACTTGATTTATAGATTGGTTTGCTTTTAGATATGGTGACCCAATAACTACCTAAAAGGCCATGATATCCCACAGGAAAACACACTAATCAATAATCACCTATGTAAGGTTTAATTAAGCCAATTCGTAGCACAATAATTTTTAAAAAATTAATACTCCATTTACAAATATTTATACATAAATGATAGTATACATATGAAACAGGAATGCTATTCAAGTAACCTTATATGGGTTGTGCAGAAACTGTCTTGCCAAAGCTTCAACATCCTTTGGCCACGTTGCACTCCAGTATAATGTTTGCCTATCTGGTCGAATCTGTTATTTCAAATCTCCAAATGTAAGTGCAAGTGACTAACTGAACCTCTAAAGCTAACGGATTCAATATGTCACAACAGTATCAGCGTTTCAAGATTACTTTAAAACAAAATTTGATGTAAGTGAGAAAGATAGTAACAAATACAAATTTCAAAAGAAAATACACTACTTTAATTGCATGACCTAGCATAAATTTACAATTTTCAATTGGGGGATAACATATACCCTTATGGGAGTAGAACAAAGTCCCATATGCCATCTTAGGGAGTCAATTTGATGTTTAACCTCCCAGTGAGAAAGATACCTAAAATGAGGGTTGCATATGTCACTGTCAAACTTTTAGAAATATCCTAATAGGATAGTTTCTACAGTGATCACCTCAACTCAACTAAAGTAATTAAATATAAATTTTAAAAGTTAAAAAAAAAAATGAAAGGAATTCATTAAAGGGGGTGGAGCAGAGTGCCTCCACTTCCGAATTGAAATTGTTAAAAGATAGGGCAAAAATGGAACGCCGAGAAAATACTGCAGAACAGGGAAATCCTGAAATGACTTCTGTTCTAATGTTTCATTATACTTCGCTACATTTTTTCTTTGTTTTCCCTCTTTCCTGCATATATTTTTATTTTCTAGCTTCTTGTCACTACAAACCATAATGCAGATGAAACACTGCTCAGTGCTAATGACAAATGAACAGATTCCAGGTTTTTCTCAAATGCTTACTAGTAATTACAGGCTAGTCACAAACAGTACATACCTGGTTTACAATCTTCCGAATCTGAGGTTCAAAACCCATATCTAACATCCTATCAGCTTCATCCAAGACAAGGTATGTCACTCTCTGGAGGTTTGTGTGCCGAGCTTCTAACATATCTATTAGACGACCAGGTGTAGCAATAACAATCTCAACACCTGATAAGCACCAAACGAATCAACATGTTCATGTTATTCCACAATATTGATCAATATGAAATAGGCCCTTCATTTATGTAAAGGCAAAACAAGTACCCATTCTAAGATCACGAATTTGAGGACCCTTTGGAGCACCACCGTATATGCATGTACATCTAATATTTGACCGTGACCCAAATTTCATAGCTTCTTGTTGAATTTGAACAGCTAACTCTCTAGTTGGTGCTAAAACCAGGACAACAGGACCCTCCCCTTGAACTGAAGAAACAGTAAACACATCCATTAAACCACAAATAAAATGGAAACTTATTGTTGACAGATTAAACAGGGTTTCCAATACATACCCAGTCGAGGTTGTGCACTGACATGAACTATAGCCGGAAGTAAATACGACAGAGTTTTACCCGAGCCAGTCTCAGCAATGCCAATTAAATCTCTACCTGTAAGAGCCATGGGCCAACCCTGAGCCTGAATTGGAGTAGGTTCAACAAAACCCAACTTGGCAATAACCTCAAGGCAATGATCTAACATCTCAAAAGAATACATAATCAGACAAAGGACAAATGAAAAGTAATCAATGAACAATTACAAACACAGCAAGCATAATAAACACAATCAAAATACCAGGAAAGTTAGCCTCGTGAAAAGACCGAATTGGTTTTGGCACATCACGCCCTTCAACAGTAATATCCCTACTAGCACGATAATGCATAACTTGCTGATCAGACATGGCTGTTATCACAGGGCTTTCAACATAGAAATTCTTCTGAAAAGGGACCAAATTCCTAAAATCTTGCTTTGGAAGTGTAATATTATTCAAGTCATCCTTAGAAGACCCATGTCTACCTCCAAACCCACCACCTCTCCCTCCACTTCCTCCTCTACCACCACCAGAGCCTCTATAACCTTGACTTCCACCTCTACCACCACCAAAACCACCACGACCTCTTCCACCGCCACCGCCACCACTACTACCATAACGACCGGACTCATATTTTCTATCAGAGGCATGACCGTTGCCCAATCTAGAACCAAAACCACCACCGCGACCTACACTGAATCCACCGGGAGGGGGTAAAAAGTGAGGAATTGGGGTAACTGGTGCGGATCCGAAACCGGTGGGAGCATGGGATGCATAAGGAGCGCCGTACGGAGCAGGACCGCCGCGGCCGAAATTAGGCGGCGGCATAGGTCCAACGAGATCGCTACAACGACGAAAACGCGTTTAATCACATCCTAATAATTGCAAACAGAAGAAATAAAATAATTGTGAAAACAAAAGTACCTGCGGCGGCCGCGAAAAGAAGTGGAATCGGAGTATCTATTGTCGTAGGGGTTCATTATATGAGAAGCTAGGGTTTACGCAGAAGTTGAATTTAGGAGGGAGATGAATTTTGAGGAATTGAATGGGAAGAGTAATAGAAAATGATACGAATCTCGATGGATTGGATTGGATTGGCCTTCTCTAATGCTCCAACAGATACTCACGCTATGAGTATGAGAGGAGAATTGGTTCTAAGTGTATTTGATTAGGATTTCGATAGATAATCAACCGCCTAAGAAAAAGTATAAAATATCTAATTGGTTCTAAGTGTATTTGATTAGGATTTCGGTAGATAATCAACCGCCTAAGAAAAAGTATAAAATATCTAATGGGAACATTTTGGTACTCTTGAATTCATTTGGGTATCTATATCCAATGAAACATTCACGGTCATATTACTTTTTGTATATATTTTATTTAAAATAAATTAGTATGTTAAATTAATTTACATTAAATATACCAGTACCTAACTATTTACAATGGCTTGACACAAAAAGTGTCAGCATAACACAAATATAACATATTAAAACACCAACAAAACATACAATGATACACCCAAAGCAAACAGCACCAAAATAAGATACACAAGTTGAGACAATTAACTCCTAAATAATACAGAGTACTCCATATTCAATACCAAGCACAGAAGTAACATCAATAAACTCGGCCACAAAAGAATAAACTCGGCCACAAAAGATCAGCAGGAAAACCTGACAAGACAACTCCATTCAATCAAACAACGTAATCCAAACTGAAATATTAAAGCTTCACTTCCCTACTAATCATTGTCGCACCAACGTAAAGAGATTTGGGCAACAGCAATACGAACATGCCTACTCAGCACGTGCAATAGCTTCCCTTTAAACGTGTGTGTTGAAAGATCGTTATTCGATGAGGATTCTAAGGTAAAAAAAAAGACGTACAAAAGCACTCAACTCTAAACAAGCAAGAAGCAGCACTAAAGCAAACTAGAACCCTTAAATAAACCAATACAAACAACATCACCCAGACCAAAATAAGCGTTCAGCATCTGAAACAAAACACCTCAAAGACAAAAACACCAAACAGACTTCACATGAAAATCCACACAGAGGGCGCTATCAGGACAAACCACCAAGGCAACAGCTAAGGACATCCAAACTACCAAGACCTGGCTCTACAAACGCCTCCCTCCACCACCCAACACTCAGCCAGCCAAACAAGCAAAACACGTTTGGGATTTGTCGCTGATGAAGCCACAAAAATGAAACAGAACTCCACAACACGCTGCACAGAACCACAACACTTGTAAGACGCCTATAGGACCAAAAGATCAAAAGTCATGCGCAGCAGATTTAATGAATCAACCACATGACAACCACCAATAGTCAAACTTATTTTCTTCGAAAACAGACAGGCCCCAAAGAACACTGCATATTAAAACTTAAATTACTGCAATTCTCTAATGATTCTAAGCACTAGATAAAACCATGTCCAACAAAGAGGACAAACCACCTCACGATAGGATGCCAACAAATACGCGGCCTGAAACACTCCCCTAGCCAATACTAAGCATTGGATTTAAATGCCACTGCATCAAGTTACATCCCAGATTCTTGCCTTTGCCTCTCAACCAATTCCAAGACACCCTCTGAACATTTTTGAAAATATGGTTGACAGATACAACTTTGTTATTGAATATGCAATTATTCCTTGCCTTCCTCACTAGTTGTGACTAAGAAGATTTTAAATTAAGCTTTGTGGATGTTCATCAAAGGAAGACAATGGTTAATGTTTCATTGTTATGCTTTAAAGTTTAATTATTCTGAAAAAACTCTTCAAAAACAATGTTATTGGTGTGATATCATCCATTGTGGAAGGCCTTTGTCAAGACAGGGTATTTTAGTGGATTGAATTGCAAGTCTAGTTCAGGATGCCTAAAGAATAATCAATGTGCTTAAGATGCTAGCATGTAAAATCGTGAGGTTTATCTAAGAAGTATTAATCATGTTACAAGTCCACTCAAGCTCAATTCAAAGAGAAACTCAATTTCAAGGAGTCCAAGTTATGATTCAAATTTTTCAAATTTTGTTCAAGAGCTATCAAGGTTGTAATCTCATTACAAGCAAGTTTCATTCCAATACTACACTTCAAATTTCATTTCAATACCACATTTCAAATTTCACTACATAACTAAACTTCAAGTTCCTACACAATGTTGCAATCCTAATTCAATTGTCAATAACAATCAAGATTCATACCCAAAGTTCAAGATTTTCAAATAAGATCTCACGTCCCATTTTATCTCAAGAATACCTGCATCATTCTAGGGCGTGTGCTTTCATTTCAAATAAAACAATCTACTTTCTTTTTTCATTTCAAAATAAACAAGAATTGTATCTACTATCTATATATACAAATTCAATTGTATGAACTTTCCTAAATAACTCTTTCATCACAAATTATTTACACTACCAAAAGGATATTTTAGTAATAAACTAATATTTACTTTTTTTTCATTCTCATCTACTACTGCAATATGACAAGTAGCACTCATTTTCTCTTTTCATTTAAATTTCAAAATTTTCTCATATTCCTTTTTCCCACACGTTTTCTCTTTCATTTTAATTTTTCTCTATCTATTTATTATCACTAAAAATACTATTAATCAATTTTTTTAATTTTAATAAAATTAAAATTTTATTTATCTCACGGGTCACTTTCAACACATCTATTTTATTTTAATCAACAATTATTTTTATTTTTTTCTTCTTTTGATACAATTAAATTTATATGATTATTGTTTATTTTACAACTAAATAAATCATTTTAAATTTTGCATTTGTATCTAAATATATTTTATATCATATCAATTTTTTTTATTTCACGGGTTATTATCAGTACAATTTCTATTTTATTTTTATCAACAATTTGTCTTGATTTGAAAGACAAAATCTTTATTTCAAAATAACTTTCTTCATCTCATGAGTCATTTTTTCCTTTTTGCATAATTATTTGATACAATTGAGTTTATATAAATATTTTTCATTTTAAAATTAAGTAACTAATTTCAAATTTACATATTTATATAAATACATTTACATTGTATCAAATAAACTTTCTATTTCACGGGTCACTATTAGCACAATACATATTTTATATTAATCAATAATTAACTTAATTTGAAAGATATCATTCTTATTTTTAAATATTAAATATTCTTTTTTTTATCTCATGAGTTCCTTTTTTTCTTTGTATTTTAATACAATTGAATTTATATAATCATTGCTAATTTCAAATTTAAATACGTATATAAATACATTTATTATTGTACTAAATTTATATATAAATTTGAATATCTTTTATATCATATCAAATAATTTTACCCGTGCGGGAGCATGGGTATCTTACTAGTTCCTATTACAAGAGGTTATCATAAATCATCATATGCACATTCAATCAAAGAAGGGTATCCAGTTACAGTCAAAGGCCAAAACCAACACAAAAAACACCACTTCCTTAAACCTTATTCAATTTGATGCCCTCTAAGTTCTTCACAAGCTAAACTTTGCCAAGATATCTAAGCTTCTAAACTGACTTCAATGATCAAATAAACATCATCAATGCCCATTCACGATCAGCTTCATAGAAGACCTTGAACATCCCAAATCAAAATGGCTTTGAGGATTTGCAATGAACTTTATGATCACACGTACATCCTGCAGATTGCTATAACCACGTCAGTTAATAGTAGACATCAATGGTTTTTTAGCAAGCAATTATCATCACAACAAGTTCACAATATCACTAAAACTAACTAAGTGTGTTAGATAGAAAAAGAAAATAAAACTAGAGATTTATAAGATTACTTACTTGACACCCTACAATAGACCCAATAGAATCAAACAACACCAATCTCCCAAGACTCCATATGACATACAAAGCGCTCCATTGTTTCCCATACATGTACATACATAAGCAAGAAGTCACAAACCAAGACACATAATCACCATGCCACAATTCAAATGATCAACCAAATTCATTACAATTCATATTTCCAAATCATTCAGGTCACACATAACCAATTCCAAAACAAACTAATGTTATGCTCATTTTATACCAACTTCAACTCAAGATTTAATTCATGTCACATTTTTAAGAACACACCAAAACAAATCATGCCATGATACAATTTGAGCAAAACAACAACATTCATGATCCAAGATACCACATCATATTCCATTCATAACATTTCAATTTCAATTCAAATAATAACAACTTCAAGTCATCATATTCCATCTCATCACATTTCACCACAAATGCATACATGCTCATACAGGTTCATACACAATTTCATACTCATGATCAAGTTACTACAATAAATTCTTGCAAGCAGTAAAAATCAGAATAACCAATATAAGAGAAATGGGGACCACCTTCATATGGCAAAAATGGCAAGGCAAGGAAAATGGCATATTTCACACAGTACAACTATCCTAGCACATAAATGGGAACAAGACAAATTGTAGCAGACAAAGCCTAAACCTTAGCAATGCAGAGGATTTCAGAATTTCTATAAGTGATATGACCTGATCAGAAGGGGACCAAGGACTTGCCACACGCCGATGATATGCTGCCTGTTCACCGGTATTTGTAAAAAGGAGATGGGGGTGTACCTGCAAGGCACTCTGATGCCAAAGTAAGAGTTTGGACAGAGTGACAGCAAATACAGAAAAAGGGTAGGAGTAGAATACCTGACCCTCTTGTGAAAGAGGGTATTTATAGAGAGACTCCAGCGCATTGCCAATGGTCATTTGAGTTGGGCTGGATGGTCAGGCCCAACCCAAGTGACTGCTAGGCCTTACGTGGCGTAGTGAAGACCAGAATGTGGTCTTCACCCTAGTTCAACTGTCCCGTGATCTTCGGAAAGTGGGTTTGACCTGCTCTTTCGGAGGTGGGCAGTTGGTTGATGACGTGTTCCAGCAGAGGGGAGCACGTGGAAAACGTGTGAAGGACACGTTGTTCTGCTTGACAAGGGATAATGTTCTGCCCGCGGAGGGGTCATTGTCTGCCCGGCGGGAAATCTGTGCCCGACGGATGTAGCCCAAGCTGGATTTGGCTTAACAGGATATCGTTGGGCTGGGCCTGCCCGGTCAAGCCGAGGCCCAGGCCAGAACAAGAGCTCCCCAAGTCGTAGCTTCGAGGGAGGGAGCGAGGACTTGATGGTGTCGTGCCGGGAAGGAGAGAATTTGTCGGCTCGTACTCCGCGGAGACGCGTGCGTGTGAGTCCTTCGTCGTCATCGGGTGCCCGGGGGTTAAGGACACGTGTTGGCGGGGAGATGTGAGGGGACACGACTGTCAGCTTTCGCCACGTGTCATGCGTTGGATGGTCATGAGGGCGGCTACCCTAGGGTACTCGAGTGCCTAGTGATGCTTCGAGTCCTGTGCTGGGGTATAAGTAGGTGAGTCCCCGTCCATTTCTCACTTTCGCCTTACTTGCTTTCAAACATGAGGATCTGCTGATCCGCTTCCATTGGATATCTCCGCCGTGACTGCCGCGTATTCCGTCGTTAACTGTAACCTAGTAAGTTTTTCTTCTCTTTTCTCTTGTTTTCTTGTTTGTTTCGGGATTGGGGTCGGGGGGTGTTGAATGCCCCGAGGAGAGAGGTGTGTCTCCGCTGCTGTATGCGGTGTTTTTTATGGCTGTTAGATGAAGGTGCCGAGGACGCGCGAAGGAACGGTTAAAGCTCCCACGGATAAACGATTATTCTGATGAATGCCCCGGGGAGAGACGATAGGTGGGTTGAACGCCCCAGGGTGAATGCGTAGCTTAGATGGATAGGTGTCCCGGGGAGAATGGAGGATTTGGAGTGAGCCCCCGAGGAGGATGCTCGGGTGCTTTTCGACCGTTGCTCGCGGGGGCTGTCCTCGTCTCCCTTTCACTTGACTTGCGGTGGAAGAGTGAATTTGATCTTTGTCATCGAATTCACCGTTACCTTCTGCTTTTCAGGTGTTTGTGTCTTCATGGATCCCGGGGACTATGGTCGCGGATGAAAGGAGACGGGCGTTTCCCTCGCCGACGAACGGGTTCGTTCTATCGAGGAGTGGGTGGCCGACGAGCCTCTATGCACGCCCTCGTATTTCGCCTGCGACCTGGTAGGAGCTTACGCCACCGTGGAGGATAGGGGCACAAATGATCCCCAAAATTGGTAGGTCTACCTGTAACACCCCGTTCCCAAAATAAAATAAAATAATCAAATAAAACACATATCAGAGTTTCTCTCCCAAACGGGATGCCACAATACACCTCAATTTTTCCCCAAATATTTTTTTCCTCAAATAATTTAATTGAATTTTTCAATAAAATTGCAGCGGAAAAAGATATGGTCAGCCATAATACAAAATATCATATACATACATCATCCATATCCATCATCATCATCATCATATATACAATAACGACCATCTGCCCCAAAATACATAACATCATCACCGATCAACATCAAACATCTCACAAAATATCAGATACGCCACAGGGGCACACATATAAAAAATACACAATAATACTTCCAAAAACGACCCAATGTTACGTATCAGAGCAGTCCTACGGAGACACCACAATCCAACTAGCTAAACACCTGGATTGTTTGTACTTCCGAAGAAGCACAGACCACAACAGTAACAAAGGGGGTGAGAATTACGATTAAATAATAATGGTATAATAGTACATGAAATAAAAGGCAGAAATCAATGATAATACTATTTCATATACATATCATCCGGACTCACGGTCCCTACCGTCAACCACAACACATAATCACGCAACAATGCACTCACACAACTCTTAACATGCGGTACCGACTCACAATCACCATGGGCACAGGGCCATCAACCCTCCACACACGAGCACATATCAACGATGGGCAACTGGCCATCAACCCTCCACTCAGGGAGCACACCACACTGATGGGCAACTCGCCATCAACCCTCCACAACGGGAGCACATCTCCGATGGACACCTGGCCATCACCCTCCACAACAGGAGCACCTCATCAACATCGATGGACACCTGGCCATCACCCTCCTCACCGGAAGCACAACACATTAACGATGGACAACTGGCCATCACCCTCCTCACAGGGAGCACACCAACAATACTGATGGTCACTGAGCCATCACCCTCCTCTACAGGAGCACACAACCATATTCACACACATCATACATCTAGCACACCAAGTGCAAACCGATCCTATTGAGCCACCCCTCACACAGTATATATATATACATGACGCACAAGGCTTACCGATCCCGCGGATCCATTCCCATCACAAAATACATACATAACAAGCACACAAAGCGCGTCGATCCCACAGATACATTCCCATCACAAAATACATACATAACAAGCACATAAAGCGCGTCGATCCCACGGATCCATTCCCATCACAAAATACATACATAACAAGCACACAAAGCGCGTCGATCTCACGGATCTGCTCACCACACAACTTATCACATATAATGCATACAAGACATGTCGGTCCTACTGACTCAAATACATCACATAACAGCATACAAATGCAACGCATAATAAGCATATCGATCCTCACATCTCACACACAGTACACACACGGTGCACACATCTCACATACACATCCATATCAGTTCATACATAATGCATAATTCAACGATTATGCCACTTGCGATAAACGCCGGCCAAACAGACCTACAACCACCAACATGCGCTTGCATCAGCTCTCCAGCAAGCCTCCCATCGCACATGACCAACGAGGGTCTAAGTCCACAAAGGAAACAACACAAAACAACAGCAAAAACACAAACTGTTGTCGGGCTCGCTGGCACATTCGTCCGGCGAAGCCCCGCAACGAACACTCGCTGTCATTCGCCTGGGGAAACCTCTTGTGAAGCCAGACAAAAGCTTCTGCCAGCACTCGCTGGCTAGTTCGCCCGGTGAAGGCTCGCCCCTCATTCGCCCAGCGAATACCTGCGTACTCAGAAAACAATTCTGCGCTGCAGAGTCACCTCCCACACCGATTTTGCCCAATTAAATCGAAACCCACAACCAACAACATACTACAACTGAGCTACGGGTCTACTCCCAATTCTATCCGACTATTCATCAACTCAGCTCTCAAAACCAACTTCCGACTCAACTTCGAACTTAACCGAACATCCCAAAACTCATCCAATCTAACATCCCCAACACATGCAACGATTTAAACATCAAACAACACAACAATATCAGTAACAAGAACATGCAATCAACCAATTCATCATCAATATTCCATAATCTCATACATGGGGTTAGGGATTCCCCTTTCTACCAACATTCATGCACATACCAAAATAACTGTTAAATCCCCCTACCTCAAATTCGATTCTGAAGTTGATGAAGCACCTAAAATCTTCACGAATCTCGCGTGCTCTTGCCTTGCTTCCCTTGATCGCTTGCTTGCTTGCTTCTTCCTCCCTCTCGTGTTCGTACGAGTTCTCTCCCTTCTCCTTCTCTTTCTATTTTGCAAAGACCAAGTTACCCTCAATACCCCAAAATCCTTTTTAATCCAATTAACTCATAATAATATTTTCTCATAATACTTTTATTCCAAAAATCCATTTAAATTATAATTTTACTCATAAAATTAATATTAGTAATAAAAATGATAATAATTAATAATAATATCACATTACTATTAAATATCATATTTTTATCATTGTATACCAATATTATGAGTTCTTGATCCTTCAAAATAATCCTCAAGCACATTCTCAAATAAAATAATCCTGAAAACCAAAAATAATTAAAATGGGCGTTACAACTCTCCCCCACTTTAATTATTTTCGTCCTCAAAAATACCTGATGGAAACAGCTCTGGATACGCTTCTCACATCCTGCTTTCCAATTCCTAAGTCACACTGCCACCTGCAGCACATCCCCAAGTCACTCTCACCAATGGTATCTCTTTTCCTCTAAGTCGCTTCATCTTGCGATCCTCGATCCTCAACGGCAATGCCTCCACAGTTAGATTCTCTCTAACTTGTACCTCATCCCTCTGAATCACGTGAGATGGATCGTGTACATACTTCAGAAGTTGCGACACGTGAAACACGTCATGCAAATTCGAAAGCTCTGGCGGCAACGCCACCCTATAAGCCACAGTACCAATCCGCTGCAAGATCTGATAAGGTCCAATAAACTTCGGATCCAACTTTTTGGACTTCAAAGCACGTCCAACACCCGTCACTGGGTTAACCCTCAAGAATACATGGTCACCCACACTGAATTTCAACTCTTTCCTGCGGTTATCATAATAACTCTTCTGCCGATCCTAAGATGCTTTCATCTTTTCACGGATCATCTGCACTGTCTCAGTAATCTGCTGTACCAACTCTGGTCCCAAAACCATACTCTCACCCGACTCATACCAAAACAAAGGAGTCCTGCACCTCCTACCATAAAGAGCCTCAAACGGTGCCATCCCGATACTGGAATGGTAACTGTTGTTGTACGTGAACTCTACCAAAGGCAAATGAGTATCCCACTTACCACCTTTCTCCAACACACAAGCCCGCAACAAATCCTCCAAAGTCTGAATAGTCCGCTCCGACTGCCCATCCGTTTGCGGATGATAAGCTAAACTCAGCTTTAACTCAGTACCCAAAGCCTCTTGTAAACTCTTCCAAAACACAGAAGTGAACCTCAGATCTCTATCCGACACAATGCTCAACGGTATACCGTGCAGCTTCACAATTACCCGAATATAAATCTCTGCCAGCTTCTCCAATGGAAAGCTAATACTGATCGGTACAAAGTGTGCAGACTTCGTAAGCCGATCCATAATCACCCAAATGGCGTCGAATCCTCTCGCCGTATTCGGCAAACCTGTAACAAAGTCCATAGCAATACAATCCCACTTCCAAACCGAAATCTCTAACGGTTGCATCATCCCAGAAGGTCTCTGATGCTCCACCTTCGACTTCTGACAAACCAAACAAGCATAGACATATCGAGCAATATCCTTTTTCATGCCCGACCACCAAAATAACTTTTTCAAGTCCTGATACATCTTCGTAGCTCCTGGATTAACACTCAGGCTACTACGATTTCCTTCGTCCAAAATCGACTTCTTCAACTCATCATTATCCGGCACGCAAATTTTGCCCCAAAACCTCAACACACCTGTACTATCCAACCTGAAATCACTACCGGAGTCACTTTCGGCCTCTCGCGTCAAATCCACAAGTTTCACATCCAACTTCTGATGTTCCTTAATCATGTCCAAGAAATCATTCTTCACTTGCAATTTACCCAACATCACACCATCCGATGTAAACTCACAAACCATGCTCAAATCCTGAAACTGCTCAATAAGCTCCATCTCTTTTACCATCAATGCCAACATATGAATTGTCTTTCTGCTCAACGCATCCGCAACCACATTCTCTTTCCCTGGGTGATAAATCAAACTAAAATCATAATCCTTCAAGAATTCCAACCATCTCCTCTACCGCATATTCAGCTCCTTCCGATCAAACAAATATTTCAAACTCTTGTGATCACTGAATACCTCAAACCTCGAACCATATAAATAATGTCGCCAAACCTTCAACACAAAAACTACCATAGCCAATTCAAGGTCATGAGTAGGATAGTTCCGCTCATGCACCCTCAATTGTCGTGAAGCATAGGCTACCACTTTTCCATTCTGCATAAGAACTCCGCCCAATCCTATTTTGGACACATCACAATATACCATAAAAGGCTCACACGGATTCGGTAACACCAACACCGAAGCTGAAGTCAATCTCTTTTTCAGTTCCTCAAAACTCTCTTCACAAGCTGCATCCCACACAAACACTTGATCTTTCCTTGTCAACTGAGTCAACGGCAAAGCCAATCTAGAAAAGCCTTCAATGAATCTTCGGTAATACCCTGCTAAGCCCAAAAAGCTTCTAACCTCTGTTACCGTCTTTGGCGGTTCCCACTGTAACACCGCACTCACCTTAGATGGATCCACAGAAACACCATCACCCGAAATAACATGCCCCAGAAAACTCACCGTCTTCAACCAGAATTCACACTTCGATAACTTAGCAAACAACTTGTTGTCCTTCAACACTTGTAAAGAGATCCTCAAATGTTCCGCATGCTCTTCCTCAGACTTAGAATAAATCAGAATGTCATCAATGAACACAACAATAAACTGATCCAAATAAGAATGGAAGATACAGTTCATATATTCCATAAACACACCCGGTGCATTAGACACTCCGAAAGGCATTACTGCATACTCGTAATGTCCATATCGAGTCCTAAACGCCGTCTTCTGAATATCACATTCTCTCACTCTTATCTGATGATAACCCGACCTCAACTCACGAGCTCCCACTAACTGATCCATTAAATCATCGATCCTTGGAAGAGGATATTTGTTCTTGATGGTCACTTTGTTCAACTGTCGGTAGTCAATGCACAAATGCATGCTACCGTCCTTCTTCTTCACTAACAATACTGGAGCTCCCCACGGCGACACACTTGGCCTGATGAACTTTCTATCTAACAACTCTCCAATCTGAGTCTTCAACTCGGCCAACTCCACTGTCGACATCCTGTACGGAGCCATAGAAATAGGCCTCGTACCAGGAACAAGATCAATGCTAAACTCAACCTCTCTCTTCGGAGGCAACTCTGTAATATCATCCGGGAACACCTCCGGAAACTCATTCACCACAGCTAACTCATCCAACAATGCCTTGTTGTCAACAGACAGTGATGCAAATAAAGCAAACACATGCACTCCATCTTCCAACAAGGTTCTCAATTCCTTACCAGACAAGAAATCTGCTAACGCTTCCTCTTCAGGAGTAAAAAACAATAACACTTTCCGAAACACAATCGATGTACACTCGGTTAAACTCCAACCAGTTCATACCAAGTATAACATCCAAACCACCAAGTGGAAAACAGATCAAATCCACACCAAAGTCTCGGCCAAAGATAGTCAGTGGACACTTCAAACACGCAAGTGGAGTAGTCATTGAACCAATCGAGGGAGTTTCAATAGTCATCCGCCGCTCAAGAGTAGTCGGCACCAAACCTAACCTCTTCACACAATCAACAGAGATAAACGAGTGGGTCACACTCGTATCAATCATAGCAGTCAAAGGAATGTTATTGATAAAACAAGTCCTTTGATCGAACGTTCTCCGTCTTCCGCTCGAGTTCCCACAACTGCAAATACTTTACCCGCCACCTGAGGCGCCTGAGGCCTCCTTGGCTTCTCACAATGAGTACTAATGTGGCCCTTCTCGCCACAGTTATAACAAGTAGGCATATTAGTCCTACAATCCACCATCACACAACCCGACTTCCCACACTTGAAGCACTTTTTCGCATCAGGAGGACAATCATTGGCATGATGACCCATGACACCGCACCGGAAACACTTTGTACCAGTCAACGCCCTACCCTCTCTAGGCTTCCTATCAACAGCTCCCTTGAACTTCCCCTTACTAGTCGGAACACTGTAAGGAGTACCACCGAACCTTTATTTACCCTTACGATGACTTGCCGCCTTGTAGTGTGCGATCCTCGCACGATTATCGTTATCATAGATACGACTCCTACTCACCAACTCAGGATAGCTCCTGATTTTCTGACATGCGATTCCCATCTTGATCTCTGGCCTCAGTCCATTCTCAAGTTTCAGACACTTCAAAGTCATAGCTTCCTCAGTATTGTAATGAGGACAATACTGAGCCAGCTCCTCAAACTTAGCCGCATACTCGGCTACCGACATACTGCCCTGCTTCAATTCCAAAAATTCCACCTCTTTAGCACTTCTGACATCTTCTAGAAAATACTTCTCCAGAAATCCAGACCGAACCACCTCCTAAGTAATCAGAGTCCCCGAAGCTTCCATCCTCTGACGGCAATTATCCCACCAAGCCTCGACCTCCCCCTCGAGCATGTGAGCTCCCGCAGCCAGATTCTGGTTGGCCACCACTTGTGCCATAGCCTGCATCGCCGTAGCCAACGCCACGTCATTTCTCCCTGCCATTCTGCTCAACAACAATCCAGGTTAACAGAAAACAAGCGACTCTATCCTATAGACATACTCAACACACAACACTGCCGGACGGACCGACCTGCTCTGATACCAACTTGTAACACCCCGTTCCCAAAATAACATAAAACAATCAAATAAAACACATATCAGAGTTTCTCTCCCAAACAGGATGCCACAATACACCTCAATTTTTCCCCAAATATTTTTTTTCAAATAATTTAACTAAATTTTTCAATAAAATTGCAGCGGAAAAAGATATGGTCTGCCATAATACAAAATATCATATACATACATCATCCATATCCATCATCATCATCATATATACAATAACGACCATTTGCCCCAAAATACATAACATCATCACCGATCAACATCAAACATCTCACAAAATATCAGATATGCCACGGGGGAACACATATCAAAAATACACAATAATACTCCCAAAAACGCCCCGGTGTTACGTATCAGAGCAGTCCTACGGAGACACCACAATCCAACTAGCTAAACACCTGGATTGTCTGTACTTCCGAAGAAGCACAGACCACAACAGTAACAAAGGGGGTGAGAATTATAATTAAATAGTAATGGTATAATAGTACATGAAATAAAAGGCAGAAATCAATGATAATACTATTTCATATACATATCATCCGGACTCACGGTCCCCACCGTCAACCACAACACACAATCACGCAACAATGCACTTACACAACTCTTAACACGCGGTACCGACTCACAATCACGATGGGCACCGGGCCATCAACCCTCCACACAGGAGCACATATCAACGATGGGGAACTAGCCATCAACCCTCCACTCAAGGAGCACACCACACTGATGGGCAACTGGCCATCAACCCTCCACAACGAGAACACATCTCGGATGGACACCTGGCCATCACCCTCCACAATGGGAGCACCTCATCAACATCGATGGACACTTGGCCATCACCCTCCTCACCGGGACCCCAACACATTAACGATGGAAAACTGACCATCACCCTCCTCACAGGGAGCACACCAACAATACCGATGGTCACTGGGTCATCACCCTCCTCTACGGGAGCACACAACAATATTCACACACATCATACATCTAGCACACCAAGTGCAAACCGATCCTATTGATCCACCCCTCAGACAATATATATATATATATATATATAGACGATGCACAAGGCGTACCGATCCCACGGATCCATTCCCATCACAAAATACATACATAACAAGCACACAAAGCGCGTCGATCCCACAGATCCATTCCCATCACAAAATACATACATAACAAGCACACAAACCACGTCCATCCCACAGATCCATTACCATCATAAAATACATACATAAAAAGCACACAAAGCGCGTCGATCCCACAGATCCATTCCCATCACAAAATACATACATAACAAGCACACAAAGCGCGTCGATCCCACGAATCCTCTCACCACACAACTTATCACATATAATGCACACAAGGCATGTCGGTCCTACTGACCCAAATACATCACATAACAGCACACAAATGCAATGCATAATAAGCGTACCGACCCTCACATCTCACACACAGCACACACACGGTGCACACATCTCACGTACACATCCACACCGGTTCATACATAACGCATAATTCAATGATTATGCCACTTGCGATAAAAGCCGGCCAAACAACCCTACAACCACCAACATACGCTTGCATCAGCTCTCCAGCAAGCCTCCCATCGCATATGACCAACGAGGGTCCAAGTCCACAAAGGAAACAACATAAAACAGCAGCAAAAACACAAACTGTTGTCGCGCTCGCTGACACATTCGCCCGATGAAGCCCCGCAGCAAACACTCGCTGTCATTCGCCTGGCGAAACCTCTGGTGAAGCCAGACAGATGCTTCTGCCATCACTCGCTGGCTAGTTCGCCCGGCAAAGCCTGGCGAAGGCTCGCCCCTCATTCGCCCAGCGAATACCTGCGTACCCAGAAAAAAATTCTGCGCTGCAGAGTCACCTCCCAGACTGATTTTGCCCGATTAAATCAAAACCCACAACCAACAACATACTACAACTGAGCTACGGGTATACTCCCGATTCTATCCGACTATTCATCAACTCAGCTCTCAAAACCAACTTCTGGCTCAACTTCGAACTTAACCAAAAATCCCAAAACTCATCCAATCTAACATCCCCAACACATGCAACGATTTAAACATCAAACAACACAACAATATCAGTAACAAGAACATGCAATCAACCAATTCATCATCAATATTCCATAATCTCATACATGGGGTTAGGGATTCCCTTTTCTACCAACATTCATGCACATACCAAAATAACCGTTAAATCCCCCCTTACCTCAAATTCGATTCTGAAGTTGATGAAGCACCTAAAATCTTCACGAATCTCGCGTGCTCTTGCCTTGCTTCCCTTGATCGCTTGCTTGCTTGCTTCTTCCTCTGTCTAGTGTTCATACGAGTTCTCTCTTTTCTCCTTCTCTTTCTATTTTGCAAAGACCAAGTTACCATTAATACCCCAAAATCCTTTTTAATCCAATTAACTCATAATAATATTTTCTCATAATACTTTTATTCCAAAAATCCATTTAAATTATAATTTTACTCATAAAATTAATATTAGTAATAAAAATGATAATAATTAATAATAATATCACATTACTATTAAATATCATATTTTTATCACTGTATACCAATATTATGAGTTCTTGATCCTTCAAAATAATCCTCAAGCACATTCTCAAATAAAATAATCCCGAAAACCAAAAATAATTAAAATGGGCGTTACACTACCAGCCTCGGGAACACCAACGCATATGCTCGAAGTATGGGAGGATGTGGTTCCCTATGTACGAGTTCTACTTTCGGGAGGCCAGGCTCAGATTGCCGTTTTCGGACTTTCACCTCGGACTCTTCGACTGGCTGCGGTTGGCCCCCTCGCAGTTGCCTCCGAACGCTGTAGCCTTTGTGTGGGCGTTCGAGATCGTCTGCCATTTCCTGGAGGTTGGGGCCATGTTGTCGTTGTTCTTCCGCCTCTTCCATTTGCAGCGGTAGACGGTGAACGATCAGCATGGATGGGTTTCGTTCAAACAGTCGAACAAGCTTTTCAATACGTACATGGATTCTATTCTGGATTTTAAGGGGTGCTTCTTCGTCCTCAGCCCGATCACCCTCGCAGGGGTTGACTCATTGTACCAGGAAGGGGAGCGGGTAGTGAATGGCCGGAGGGAAGCCGTCATGTTGCCGAAAGTTCCCATGGAGTGGACCGATGAGCATTTCACCAAGGGGACCGATCAGTACATCGTGCGCGTGGGGTCCCTCAATGATGAGGACATGGCCAACTATTTAAAGATAGTTGCGTTCGTGCGCAGCCTGCCCCCGTCGAACCTAGTGACACCTGATGGTCGGTACATCCTCAACAGTCAGGGGAATATTCGTCAAAAGGAGAGGTTGATCAATACGAAGGCCCTGCTCAAGTGTTCCTCAGAGGAGGAGGCCCTTAGCTATTTAGGTGGTGGCCAGCTCGTTCTTCCCTTTAATTCTCATTTTTTCGCTTGTTACTGACTTATTTCTTTCGTTTTGCAGGGAGCACGTCTTCTGTCGAGGAAAGGGTGAAGAAGTTGCATGTGTCAAGGCCTGTTGCTGCTGTGGAGACACGTTTAAGTCAGGTAGTTGCTGGAGACTAGGGCGGTAAGGGTTCTTCCTCGTCTCCTCAGTGAAGTGAGTCCCCCACGTCTCAGGGGGCCCCGAAGAGGCCCAGGGTTCAGCAGACGGAGAGCGTGGTCGACTTGACGGTTGGCTCCACTGAGGAGGGTTTCTTAATCTCACCCTGCCATCAGCATTCCGATTACTCCCACGGGGCAAGGTTGCCTAACATCCCGGCTGGGGAAGTGAAGACGATACTTGGTGCAGACCGGGCTGCTCGTCGACAGGTTTTGATGGAGAACTTGGCCGCTTTAATGCGGACTTTCACCACTGCTATGGTCCTGAGTGATGAGAGTTGCTCGGCTGCCGAGTTGTCCAAGATGCAAGGGGACCTCACCTTCACGCAGTCACGCTTGAATAAACTTACCAAGGAGCTGGAGAAGAGCAAAGGGGAGGTTGTCGACCAGCGCAATAGGGGGGACAGTGCTGAGGAGAAGTTGAAGGCCGCTGAAGAGGAGGTGCGAGCACTGTAGGCTCTCCTAGGGAAGCTGGAGAGTGCCCTCCGTCCTGCCGAGGATGAGACCTAAGAGGACAAGAAGATGGTCACTTGAGCAGAATTGCTCGCTAGGATCTGGGTGTTGGAGAGCGGCTGCTTGGAGGCCTTTGCGGTCGGTTTTAATGGTGTTGTCGCACAAGTCAAGGTGGTCAACCCTGGTGTCGCCCTGGTCGAGGATGGCAACGGGCCTTTCCACGAGATTATCGATGGACGGGTGGTCGACCCCAGTCTTGAGGATGCTGGCCATAATGCTCGCCCTGACGAGCCTGAAGTGGAGGAGGAAGAAGACGCATAGATTAGTTTCGGTCCTGCGTGCCCGTGGATTCTGGGTTTGCGTGCCGAATATTTTGTGTTTTTTCCCAAGTGTTTTCTTTGTTGGGCCTGCATGCCCTTTTTGGTGTTGTAACCTTGACTACTGGGCTGGTGCCCGTTTTTATATGGCAGAATTTCTGAAATTTGTTTAAGTGTGCGCTTTGTTTAGTTTTTGCATGGCGTTATGCTCGTTTTACTTCTGCATTTTGTATGTTCGAATTGTATGTTTGTATGTTTGAAATGCATGTCTGTCATGCCTTTGGGTCTGTTCGGGGTTGGTGGCTCGACGATATTTGTTTCCAGTAGTGAGGAGAACTGGCCGGTCAACCGGTTTGATTTCCCAGTCTATCCGGGGGTAGTTTATCCCCGCGGTGTAGGCGTCCCATCGCGAGCTGGGTGTCCTGCCGATACGGGTACAACGATGGGGAGCCTCGGTTGAGGTATTCTCCATCGAGCAGAGCCTTCTGCCTGCGTACACAAAGGTAGGGCTTGCTATTTTGTTGGTCTCTAGGAGACGTGAGGAGGTGCGGTGGTACCATATCGCCCCCCTGTGGGCGCGACGCTTGGGCGTCGCGAGCAGCGCTTAACTGTAGTACCTTTTTAGCTTCTCAGCGTTCCATGGTCGAGCTAGTTGATCCCCGTGTAGGTTTTCGAGGTAGTAGGCCCTGTGCTCCGTCTTGTTGCGAACACGATATGGGCCTTCCCAATTTACGACCAGTTTGCCATCGTGAGATTTCTTCTGGTTTCTTCGCAGGACTAGGTCGCCGATCTGAAACTCGCGTTTTAGGACCCTGTTGTCGTAGCGAAGTGCTACTTGTTGTTTCAGCCTGGCTTTGCGAAGAGCCACCCCCGACCGAATTTCCTCAACTAGGTCGAGCTCTTCTCGGAGGGCTTCATCGTTGGCTTCAGCTTCGAGGGGTGCCTCATGTAACACCCCGTTCCCCAAAATAAAAATAAATGTAGTATAAATCAAAACAAATATCAGAGTTGCCACACCAATACGAGATGTCACAAAACAGAAACTCAACAAAACATTTCATTTATATGAATTCAACAATAAGCAGCGGAAATCATCATATAGATATGTACATATAAACATCATACACATCAATATTCGGCCATCCGCCCAAAACATACAAAATATATCCACCCGAAAGGGTTCATCAAAACATGATACGACACGGAGTCAAAACAAAATCATCAGATAAACAAAGAACTCCCAAAAGCCCCGTGTTACGTATCAGAGCATCCCTACGACTCGACTCGCCACTATCCAAGCTAGCTACGCACTTGGATTGTCTGTACTTCCAAAGAAGCACAGACCACAACAACAACAACAAACGGGGTGAGAAATCACGATCAAAATATGACGATAATAATATACATGAACAAAAGGCAGTAAACAAACAAACATCATTCAACATACATCAACCCGGACCTACCATCCAACACCGACACAACACACATAACAATGCAAACATATGCAACTCAACACCATGATATGCGGTACCGACTCGACAACAATGATGGACACTGAGCCATCACCATCCCCGAAGGAACACATCGTCATCACCGATGGACACTAGGCCATCACCCTCCACACAGGAGCACATCATCATCTCCGATGGACACTAGGCCATCACCCTCCACATAGGGTCACATCATAAACATGATAGATTACTTACGCTCCCCTGAGACGTAATCTATCCCTTCCAATCACTGATGGACAATAGGTCATCACCCTCCACAAAGGAGCACCTCATCACCACATGTTATGCATAACCCCAACGCACAACACACAACATCAAACACACTAAGTGCACACGATCCTACTGATCATGTTCTCATACATCATACCCATATATATATACACACCAATCAATTATCAATCAAGTTAAATAACAGTGAAACCCCAATCGACACGGAGTACATACGATCCTCCCGATCGCCTCACTATGCATCATATGCATATTCCACACATCACCACATCCATGTATAACAACATACACCCATTGAAGTATTCTAATTAAACGAATAACACAGAAATTATGTTCCACACCACACATACACCCTCCACAGTTCACTATCAATCTCATATTCAGTCATGACCAACAAGGGTCCAATAACACCATAGAACAGAACAACACAGCTCAAAAACACAAACATACTGTCATGTCGCTGGCTCACTCGCCTGGCAAGGCCCCACAACGAATTCTCGCTACCCGTTCGCTCGGTGAATCCCCCAGCGAAGACTCGCTACTAGCTCGCCCAGCGAACTCCCTAGTGAATGCAGACAGTGGCTACTGGAAGCACTCACTGCTCAGTTCGCCTGGAGAATCCCTGGCGAAGGTTCTCCCCCAGTTCGCTCAGCGAAGGTGCTGGCGAACGCCTGCGAATTCAGAAAAATCATACTGCTCAGAGTCGGCAAAACGCTCTGAACTCAACTGATTCTACTCAACCCAGCTTCTACCACATCAAGCAAATATTCCACCACTCAATTACATAATCTATTCTCGATTTACCCGATTAAACATCAGCTCTACTTAATTAATCAATTTCGACATAAAAGTGTAAACTACCCAAAATCCCCCAAATCGATCAAACAACACATGCAATGGTTTTATCATATCAGCATCAAATTCAGAATCACAACATTATATAAAACATAATCATCAAACCTATGGGGTTAGGGGAAATCCCCTTCTACCTAATATTCATGTACTCTACCAATTTCGACCCGATTCTCCCCCCTTACCTCGATAACTCGAACAACTAAAGAAGATGACTCGGAACTCTAGCTTTCTTCTTCCTATTGATCCTTCCCTTCAATCTTTCTCCCACTCTTGATCGTGTTCTTCTTCTTCCCAATTTCCTCTTCTTCTATCGTGTTCTCCTTCTTCTTCTCTTTCCAACTCCAAAAATACCCCTTATTCCAATTCTTTCTCTCTTAATTATTATTATTAATAATAATAATAATAATAATAATAATAATAATAATAATATTAATATTAATAATATTACTATTATTCACTAAATTATCATTATCATTAATACTTATATTATTATTCTTAAGGTCCAAAGTTATCAATTAAACTTCAACTTAAGGGCACCTCCACGTGCTCGACACAACCCCACGAAACACACCGTAATTTAAATAACACATAAAAACTAGATAATTAAAAATGGGCGTTACAACTCTCCCCCACTTTAATTATTTTCGTCCTCGAAAATTACCTGATGGAAACAATTCCGGATACGCATCCCGCATCCTGCTTTCCAATTCCCAGGTCACACTGCCTCCTGCAGCACCTCCCTAAATAATTTTCTCCAACTCTTTCTTTTTTCGCTACTCTCCTTGCTCACAATCGGACGACTCTCCCTCAAGTTCTTCACCAACCAAGCAAAAAAAAAACTACCCTTCAAAGGAAACTAAAACACGGACTGAAAATGAGATTGAGTACCTGCGAGACAGAGAGCGAAAATGATGAGGAAGATGAAAGTGATTCAGGTCAGCTTAGATGTGGTTATTCCTTCGCTTTTTGATCATTCGTTCCTCTTCTTTTTCGTTTTATGTTTGCCTCTTCTTCCTTGATTTTGCATGAGTTCTCGGGTGCGTTGGATATGTGTTGTTGAATAGTTCTGATTTAGGGAGGATTGCAATGTTTTTTTTGGAGACGACGAGATTTTATTGTCTACTAAGGCATGCTTTCTGCAGGTTGTTAAATTTGATGATGAAAGTTTGGATGGAGTTGGTTAGAGAATCAGTCGCAGAGTTGCATAATTGGTGAAAAGTTTATTGTGGATTTGCTGCTTTTCCAAATTGCAAGTTGTGATTAGAGCTTTTGAAGATTGAGGTGCAAAGAATTTTTGGATTTAATGGAAGAAGAGTATTGAAGCTAAGATGTGGTTTCTGTTGGTGAGGCTTTTTGGAGGCAGAAGCATGAAGATGATGAGCAAAGGGGTTGTGTTGTCTCTTCCTTCTTTTTCAAGAATCTGTTGCATCTTTTATACCAGAAATTTGGGAGGATAGAATATGGTTTTCAATTTGAAATCTGTTAGGGTTGAGCTGGTTGTTTATACAAATTTGAGCAAGGTAGTGGTTCTGTTGAAACCTCCTTGTGTACTATTCTGCTATGTACCTTCTCTTTATTTTGTGTTTTTTTCTTAAAATTCTGCTAACAACTTCCTTTACATTTTTTGCCCTTTTGTTTTGTAGTGGATTTTCTTTTTATCAGTAAAATGATATTATTGTACGGTTTGCTGCTTTGTAATTCAATGCCACTTACTTTTTATTTTTTCATGCTAAAAGAAAATTGATATTAACACTTCCATGGAATGTTGGGGCAGCAGTTTCGTGTGCTTGGTGTAACGCCCATTTTAATTATTTTTGGTTTTCGGGATTATTTTATTTGAGAATGTGCTTGAGGATTATTTTGAAGGATCAAGAACTCATGATATTGGTATACAGTGATAAAAATATGATATTTAATAGTAGTGTGATATTATTATTAATTATTATCATTTTTATTACTAATATTAATTTTATGAGTAAAATTATAATTTAAATGGATTTTTTGAATAAAAGTATTATGAGAAAATATTATTATGAGTTAATTGGATTAAAAAGGATTTTGGGGGTATTGAGGGTAACTTGGTCTTTGGCAAAATAGAAAGAGAAGGAGAAAGGAGAGAACTCGTACGAACACGAGAGGGAGGAAGAAGCAAGCAAGCAAGCGATCAAGGGAAGCAAGGCAAGAGCACGCGGGATTCGTGAAGATTTTAGGTGCTTCATCAACTTCAGAATCAAATTTGAGGTAAGGGGGGGATTTAACGGTTATTTTGGTATGTGCATGAATGTTGGTAGAAAGGGGAATCCCTAACCCCATGTATGAGATTATGGAATATTGATGATGAAGTGGTTGATTACATGTTCTTGTTACTGATATTGTTGTGTTGTTTGATGTTTAAATCGTTGCATGTGTTGGGGAGGTTAGATTGGATGAGTTTTGGGATTTTCGGTTAAGTTCGAAGTTGAGTCGGAGGTTGGTTTTGAGAGCAGAGTTGATGAATAATCGGATAGAATCGGGAGTAAACCCGTAGCTCAGTTGTAGTATGTTGTTGGTTGTGGGTTTCGATTTAATTGGGCGAAATCGGTGTGGGAGGTGACTCTGCAGCGCATAATTTTTTTCTGAGTACGCAGGTATTCGCTGGGCGAATTAGGGGCGAGCCTTCGCCAGACTTCGCCGGGCGAACTAGCCAGCGAGTGTTGGCAGAAGCTTCTGTCTGGCTTCGCCAGGCGAATGGCAGCGAGTGTTTGTTGTGGGGCTTCGCGGGACGAATGTGCCAGCGAGCCCGACAGCAGTTTGTGTTTTTGTTGTTGTTTTGTGTTGTTTCCTTTGTGGACTTGGACCCTTGGTGGGAATGTTTGATGATGAGCTTGCTGGAGAGCTGAGGCGAGTGTATGTTGAAGATTGTAGGGCTGTGTAGCCGGCATTTACCGCCTTAGACATAATAAGAGGATTATGTGTTAAGTCTCGATAATTGTGGATGTGTTTGTGAGATGTGTGCACGATGAGCTAAGTGTGTGAGATAGGTGGACCAGTAAGATCGACACGCCTTGCGTGCTTTGTGGTGATGTGTTGTGATGAGTGGATCCGTAGGATCGATACGCTGATTGCGCATTGCATTTATATGCTGTTGTGGGATGTAATTGGGTCAGTAGGACCGACATGCCTTGTATGCATTGTATGTGATAAGTTATGTGGTGAGCGGATCCGTGGGATCGACGCACTTTGTGTGCTTGTTATGTATGTATTTTGTGATGGGAATGGATTCGTGGGATCGGTACGCCTTGTGCGTCATATATATATATATATATATATATATATATATATATATATATATATATATATATATATATATATATATATATATATATATATATATATATATATATATATATATATATATATATATATATATATATATATATATATATATATATATATATATATATATATATATATATATATATATATATATATATATATATATATATATATATATATATATATATATATATATATATATATATATATATATATATATATATATATATATATATATATATATACTGTATGAGGAGTGGATCAATAGGATCGGTTTGCACTTGGTGTGTTAGATGTATGATGTGTGTGAATATGGTTGTGTGCTCCTGTAGAGGAAGGTGATGGCCCAGTGACCATCGGTATTGTTGGTGTGCTCACTGTGAGGAGGGTGATGGCCAGTTGTCCATCGTTAATGTGTTGTGCTCCCGGTGAGGAGGGTGATGGCCATGTGTCCATCGATGTTGATGAGGTGCTCCCGTTGTGGAGGGTGATAGCCAGGTGTCCATCGGTATTGTTGTGGTGCTCCCTGAGTGGAGGGTTGATGGCCAGTTGCCCATTAGTGTGGTGTGCTCCCTGAGTGGAGGGTTGATGGCCAGTTGCCCATCAGTGTGGTGTGCTCCCTGAGTGGAGGGTTGATGGTCAGTTGCCCATTGTTGATATGTGCTCCTGTGTGGAGGGTTGATGGCCCGGTGCCCATCGTGATTGTGAGTCGGTACCGCAAGTTAAGAGTTGTGTGAGTGCATTGTTGCATGATTGTGTGTTGTGGTTGACGGTGGGGACCGTGAGTCCGGATGATATGTATATGAAATAGTATTATCATTGATTTCTGCCTTTTATTTCATGTACTGTTATACCATTATTATTTAATCGTAATTCTCACCCCCTTTGTTACTGTTGTGGTCTGTGCTTTTTCGGAAGTACAGACAATCCAGGTGTTTAGCTAGTTGGATTATGGTGTCTCCGTAGGACTGCTCTGATACGTAACACCGGGGCGTTTTTGGGAGTATTATTGTGTATTTTTTATATGTGTGCCCCCGTGGTGTATCTGATATTTTGTGAGATGTTTGATGTTGATCGGTGATGATGTTATGTATTTTGGGGCAGATGGCCGTTATTGTATATATGATGATGATGATGATGGATATGGATGATGTATGTATATGATATTTTGTATTATGGCAGACCATATCTTTTTCCGCTGCAATTTTATTGAAAAATTCAGTTAAATTATTTGAAAAAAAAAATATTTGTGGAAATTTTGAGGTGTATTGTGGCATCCCGTTTGGGAGAGAAACTTTGATATGTGTTTTATTTGATTGTTTTATTTTATTTTGGGAACGGGGTGTTACAAGTTGGTATCAGAGCAGGTCGGTCCGTCCGGCCAGTGTAGTGTGTTGAGTCTGTCTATAGGATAAAGTCGCTTGTTTTCTGTTAACCTGGATTGTTATTGAGCAGAATGGCAGGGAGAAATGACACGGCGTTGGATGCGGCGATGCAGGCTATGGCACAAGTGGTGGCCAACCAGAATCTGGCTGCGGGAGCTCAGTTTAGAGACCTGACGCAGTTCTAGAGCAACAAGCCATCAAAGTTTGAAGGTGGAATTCTGGATCCGGTAGCTGCACAGAAATGGCTGAAGGCAATAGAGAAGATCTTCAGAACCATGGGGTGCAGTGACGAGCAGAAGGTGAGGTTCGGTACTCACATGCTCGAGGGGGAGGCCGAGGCTTGGTGGGATAATTGTCGTCAGAGGATGGAAGCTTCGGGGACTCCGATTACTTGGGAGGTGGTTCGGTTTGGATTTCTGGAGAAGTATTTTCCAGAAAATGTCAGAAGTGCTGAAGAGGTGGAATTTTTGGAATTGAAGCAGGGCAGTATGTCGGTAGCCGAGTATGCGGCTAAGTTTGAAGAGCTGGCTTAGTGTTGTCCTCATTACAATACTGAGGAAGCTATGACTTTGAAGTGTCTGAAATTTGAGAATGGGCTGAGGCCAGAGATCAAGATGGGAATCACATATCAGAAAATCAGGAGCTATCCTGAGTTGGTGAGTAGGAGCCGTATCTATGATAATGATAACCGTGTGAGGATCGCACACTACAAGGCGGCAAGTGATCGTAAGGGTAAACAAAGGTTCAATGGTACTCCTTATAGTGTTCCTACTTGTAAGGGGAAGTTCAAGGGAGCTGTTGATAGGAAGCCCAGAGAGGGTAGGGCGTTGACTGGTACGAAGTGTTTCCGGTGTGGTGGCATGGGTCTACGTGCCAATGATTGTCCTCCTGATGCGAAAAAGTGCTTCAAGTGTGGGAAGCCGGCCCATGTGATGGCAGACTGTAGGACTAATATGCCTACTTGTTATAACTGTGGCGAGAAGGGCCACATTAGTACTCATTGTGAGAAGCCAAGGAGGCCTCAGGCGCCTCAGGTGGCGGGTAAAGTATTTGCAGTTGTGGGAACTCAAGCGGAAGACGGAGAACGTTCGATCAAAGGTACTTATTTTATCAATAACATTCCTTTGACTGCTATGGTTGATACAAGTGTGACCCACTCGTTTATCTCTGTTGATTGTGTGAAGAGGTTAGGTTTGGTGCCGACTATACTTGAGCGGCGGATGACTATTGAAACTCCCTCGATTGGTTCAGTGACTACTTCACTTGTGTGTTTGAAGTGTCCATTGACTATCTTTGGCTGAGACTTCGGCGTGGATTTGATCTGTTTGCCACTTGGTGGTTTGGATGTTATACTTGGTATGAACTGGTTGGAGTTCAACCGAGTGTACATTGATTGTTTTCGGAAAGTGTTATTGTTTTTGACTCCTGAAGAGGAAGCGTTGGCAGATTCCTTGTCTGGTAAGGAATTGAGAACCTTGTTGGAAGATGAAGCGCAGGTGTTTGCTTTATTTGCATCACTGTCTGTTGACAACAAGGCATTGTTGGATGAGTTAGCTGTGGTGAATGAGTTTCCGGAGGTGTTCCCGGATGATATTACAGAGTTGCCTCCGAAGAGAGAGGTTGAGTTTAGCATTGATCTTGTTCCTGGTATGAGGCCTATTTCTATGGCTCCGTACAGGATGTCGGCAGTGGAGTTGGCCGAGTTGAAGACTCAGATTGGGGAGTTACTAGATAGAAAGTTCATCAGGCCAAGTGTGTCGCCGTGGGGAGCTCCAGTATTGTTAGTGAAGAAGAAGGACGGTAGCATGCGTTTGTGCATTAACTACCGACAATTGAACAAAGTGACCTTCAAGAACAAATATCCTCTTCCAAGGATCGATGATTTGATGGATCAGTTAGTGGGAGCTCGTGTGTTCAGTAAGATTGACTTGAGGTCGGGTTATCATCAAATAAGAGTGAGAGAATGTAATATTCAGAAGACGGCGTTTAGGACTCGATATGGACATTACGAGTATGCAGTAATGCCTTTCGGAGTTTCTAATGCGCCAGGTGTGTTTATGGAATATATGAACCATATCTTCCATTCTTATTTGGATCAGTTTATTGTCGTGTTCATTGATGACATTCTGATTTATTCTAAGTCTGAGGAAGAGCATGCGGAACATTTGAGGATCGCTTTACAAGTGTTGAAGGATAACAAGTTGTTTGCTAAGTTATCGAAGTGTGAATTCTGGTTGAAGACGGTGAGTTTTCTGGGGCATGTTATTTCGAGTGATGGTGTTTCTGTGGATCCATCTAAGGTGAGTGCGGTGTTATAGTGGAAACCGCCGAAGAAGGTAACAGAGGTTAGAAGCTTTTTGGGCTTAGCAAGGTATCACCGAAGATTCATTGAAGGCTTTTCTAGATTGGCTTTACCGTTGACTCAGTTGACAAGGAAAGATCAAGTGTTTGTGTGGGATGCGGCTTGTGAAGAGAGTTTTGAGGAACTGAAAAAGAGATTGACTTCAGCGTCGGTGTTGGTGTTATCGAATCCGTGTGAGCCTTTTGTGGTATATTGTGATGCATCCAAAATGGGATTGGGCGGAGTTCTTATGCAGAATGGAAAAGTGGTAGCCTATGCTTCGCGACAATTGAGGGTGCATGAGCGGAACTATCCTACTCATGACCTTGAATTGGCTGCGGTAGTTTTTGTGTTGAAGATTTGGCGACATTATTTATATGGTTCGAAGTTTGAGGTATTCAGTGATCACAAGAGTTTGAAATATTTGTTTGATCAGAAGGAGCTGAATATGCGGCAGAGGAGATGGTTGGAATTCTTGAAGGATTATGATTTTAGTTTGAGTTATCACTCATGGAAAGCGAATGTAGTTGCGGATGCGTTGAGTAGAAAGACAATTCATATGTCGGTATTGATGGTAAAAGAGATGGAGCTTATTGAGCAGTTTCGGGATTTGAGCATGGTTTGTGAGTTTACATCGGATGGTGTGACGTTGGGTAAATTGCAAGTGAAGAATGATTTCTTAGACATGATTAAGGAACATCAGAAGTTGGATGTGAAACTTGTGGATTTGACGCGAGAGGTCGGAAGTGACTCCGGTAGTGATTTCAGGTTGGATAGTGCGGGTGTGTTGAGGTTTCGAGGCAGAATTTGCGTTCCGGATAATGATGAGTTGAAGAAGTCGATTTTGGACGAAGGACATCGTAGTAGCTTGAGTATTCATCCAGGAGCTACGAAGATGTATCAGGACTTGAAAAAGTTATTTTGGTGGTCGGGCATGAAAAAGGATATTGCTCGATATGTCTATGCTTGTTTGGTTTGTCAGAAGTCGAAGGTGGAGCATCAGAGACCTTCTGGGATGATGCAACCGTTAGAGATTCCGGTTTAGAAGTGGGATTGTATTACTATTGAATTTGTTACAGGTTTGCCGAATACGGAGAGAGGATTTGACGCCATTTGGGTGATTGTGGATCGGCTTACAAAGTCTGCACACTTTGTACCGATCAGTATTAGCTTTCCGTTGGAGAAGCTGACAGAGATTTATATTCGGGTAATTGTGAAGCTGCACGGTATACCGTTGAGAATTGTGTCGGATAGAGATCCGAGGTTCACTTCTGTTATTTTGGGAACGGGGTGTTACACTTGGCCCGTTCGTCCCTACCATAATTTGCAAAGCCGGATGGACTTAAAAAAAGATTTGGGCTTTAGAAGTAGATATGAACATGGGTTAAAAAAAGAAAATGTCTAATAATTTTGGGTTATTAAAAATGGCTGATGGTAATTTTGAATGGTGAGAAAATAGACATCCAAATGTGTGGGCTCAATCTAGCACTTGTGAAATCCATATATCAATTCTTGACAAATCAAAATGTCTAAGAACTCTGATGTCAATCCTTTTGAATAACTCGAACCCGACAACCTCAAATGAACACTTGAATGAACAATCCACCAAAATCCTCATTTCTCCATGAAAATCACCTTGCATTCTTAATGAAAATCCCCACTTGAACATTACAACTACAAGTGACTTATATGAGCAATGAATACTTTGAATATTAATGCCTGGAGCACGATACGAATTCACAACTTGATGTTTTGCGACATAACCCAATGCTTTGCAAACCAGTCCATAGATACCTGGCCTTCATGGCCCATGATCTCAATACAAGAACAATTCTATGAGGAGGCCTTAAAGATAAAGATAAGATGTGCAATTCAGAAAGAAACATGACAAGAGAAAGGTCCTTGGCATGAAAACCCTAATTCAGTACACCTCAACTGATAAAAATCCGCCAGCTCAACCACGAATCAGAAAACCATGATCTTCCTTGAATGCACAAGCGCTTGATGCTCTTGAGAACTCTTCTAACTAGGGCAAACAACAATAACAAGAAAAACTCCTGATCCCATGTCATAGAGGACCAATGAAATGTATGATTATGAATTAACCTAATGGAAAATGCAGATGAATGCGAAACGAAAGCCATATAGGGTTAGAAAAAAGGGAGGGCAAATTTTGGGGCGCTACACAACCCGACATTCTTGGTCCTAAGTCATCTCACCAAGCTCATGTTGCCAATGCAGCACCAACCTCCTCATATACTCCAACGGATATTCAAGTTGCCATGCATACTCTCTCACTTTCTACTCCTGATGATCAGTGGTACATGGACATTGGAGCAACCTTGCATATGACGGCCAACAAAGGTAATCTCACGTACTACTTCAATATGAGTAATAATATTACTGTCGTTAGTAGTCAAAGTATACCTGTAATTGGTTGTGGACATGCATCATTACTAAATTCCCTCCATCCTCTAAAATTACCTAATGTTTTACATGCACCAAAACTCATAAAAAATCTTATCTTTGTTCGTAAATTTACCATAGATAATGATGTGTTGGTTGAATTTGATCCTTTTGGTTTTTCTGTGAAGGATTTTCAGATAGGAATATTGTTAATGAGATGTAAAAATTCTGGTGACCTCTATTCCATTGCCACAAGACTGTCGCTACTGCGAAAATCGGCGCCGGCTGACAGAAGAGTCGCCACCGTGCGCTATTTATCCCAACGGAGGGAAAGGGAACGCTCGAAGTAAACCTCGCAAAACACGAGAAAGGTATGGTCATCGCAACCAAAACCTGGATTCGGGAGTCGGTTACGTAAGGGGAAGGTATTAGCACCCCTCACGTCCGTCGTACTCGACGGGATCCACGCTTGGTGTTTATAAGGAAAAGGGTGTGTTTATCTATCTACGCTAGTGGTCAGTCTGAAAAGAAAAGAAAAGGACAGGATTCAACAGAACATACGGTGTTCTGGGCCTACGTACTCCCTCGTGCAATGGGAAAGTCAGAGTCAACGTAGTTCGACTACCTACGTCTAGACAGGGGGAAGGTTGCTCGCCAGGACATCGCATCCTGTGCCTACGTACTTCCACACGGCATGGAAGATCAGAGCAAACGTAGTTCGACTAACTACGGCTAATCTGGGTGTTCTCACCCAGGAGTGAGAAATTAATCTGGTTTTACAGGTTCGGGAACCTATGGGAAAAACTACGGTCTGGTCTCAAATGCACTCGGGCAAGAGAAAGGGATAACAATTAGTCGTCAGCGGGAAAGTCTCGATCGCACAGCAGCGAGAGAACAAAAGTTAGTTGTTAGTGTGCTCGCTAGGACATCGCATCCTATGCCTACATATTCTCGTCTGGTACGAGAAATCAGAGCAGCTGTAGTTCGACTAACTACGACACAAGCTATTCAAGTGTTTTTCTATTGCTGAGAAAGGAAAAAGACACCCTAAAACTATGGCTGAAAAGGGGAATCTACCTATTGTTATCATGCCTGGTTGACCCACCTAATGTCTATCATAACCCCTCCGCAGCGGAGAAATTAGAGCTCCTAAGGGATCATGGCAACAGGACTAAACAGCAAACAGGAATCAACTGCAAAGTAAAGAAATACTGGAAATATGCATGAATGCAACAACCAAACAAACAAGGCGCAAAGGCCGCAACCCACAGAGGTAAGGGAGCTCAGCTCTACCAAATACCAACAAGCAAAGCCACTCAATAACAAACAAGCAGAAGGAGGACCACCTCCACTTCTCATGCACACAAAGCCTAATTCTAAGATGCACCTACCTCAGAAATATCTAGATGAACCCCTAAGTCTAATGCAGCACAACACCACACAAGTCAAACAACACAAAGAGAAGGCGAACCAGCCTGACAAACTCCTATCCATTAAGCCAAAACCCTGAGCAGGACCCCTAAACAAAACCCTAATCAAACCCCTGAGCAAAGCCCTATGCAAAACCCTAATCAAATCTCTAAGCAAAACCCTAATCAAATCTCTAAGCAAAACCCTAAGCAAAACCCCACACACAAGAGAAATCAAACCCAGTCTTCAAGCTTCAAAGCAAGCTTACCAAAGAAAGGGAGCTAAGTAGGCAGACTCATAGTGCCTTCCTCAGGAAAGTACTAGGAGGTTACCACTCAGGAATCATATCCTATGCGGCTCAACAACTGTGAACGGTTTACATTCCTCCTCAGGAGAAACTAAACTCACATGAAGGCTCCAACATCATTGGATACTTGAGAAATCCTACATGAACTAAGGGAACTAAGTGAACAGACCCATAGTGCCTTCCTCAGGAAAGTACCAGGATGCTCCCACTTAGGAATCATATCCCATGTGGCTCAACAACTGTGAACGGTTTATATTCCTCCTCAGGAGAAACTAAACTCACATGAAGGCTCCGACATCATTGGATACTTTGAGAGATCCTACCTGAACTAAGGGAACTAAGTGATCAGGCCCATAGTGCCTTCCTCAGGAAAGTACTAGGGGGCTTCCACTTAGGAATCGTATCCCATGCGGCTCAACAACTGTGATCGGTTTATATTCCTCCTCGGGAGAAACTAAACTCACATGAAGGCTCCGACATCATTGGATACTTAAGAAAGAGGCGAGAAGAAAGAATGAAAGCCATCCATAGTGCCTTCCTCAGGAAAGTACCATAAATTTCCCTCAAACTTCAGGATCTCAAACCTCACAAACAGAGAGCAAGCTCCTAGACTAGGCCTTCAATCCATGCATCCTTGCAAGCTCCAACCTCTCAACCTCTGGGTCTTGATCTTCAATCTTCTCCTTCATCATGCTCCTTCAACAAGGTCTTCAAAGCAAACCAAGCCCCACAACAATTCCCCAAAGATAAACCCCAAGGATAGACAATCAACACAAAACATGCCACACAAACAGTCCATTCAGAAAATACTCTGAAAATACTAAAGTCACAGGGAAAAATCTTAATATTTATTCATAAGGGTCTATTATACTTACCCATAATATCCCTATAGTCCCATACCCAAAATCAAACTAAAACTCCTAAAAGAAATGATTTACCTCACCTATGTCAAACCTAAAACCCTAATTTTTATCACTCTAATCTCACCTAATCAAACCATCTAAAAATTAATTCTAAAAATTAAGAATAAAATCCTACATACAAGTTAAAGTCCTAAGTGAAATATCCTAAAAAGAATGGGTTCAAAATCTAAAAGGACCTAGTCAAACAAAAATGAACAAAATGAAGTATCAAACTAAATCATCTAAAAAACTATTTAAATGAAAAATATACTAAAAATAGTAAACTAAAAATAAAATGGTATTTTTATTTTTATTAATTTCCTAGACAAAATTATTGACCTAATGCAAAAACAGGAATTAAAAAATATCAATTTTCTGATTTTATATGATTTTTTAAAGATGCTAAAAAATGTTAAAGAAAATGAAATCAAAGAAAATGAATTAAATTGGGAGGGGGGTATCAATAGCAACTGCGCTCAGTTGTTTGGTTGGTGGTCCAGAAGCTGGGGGTGTAGAGAGCATAGCGCGTCTGGGCCCATAATACTTCAGAAATTAAATGAAAATTCAAAAGAAAAAGAAAAAGGAAACAATGCATATAGAAGGCAATGTTAGTTCAAAATTCCAATGGGCTTGACATGGTGGTGGGGATAGCAAGTGGTGTTGGTCCAAGGATCAGACCTTAAGTTAAACGTTGCGTTGCAGCTTTGGCCTTTCCCTCCGTTTTGAAGTTCAAACGTGGACCGTCCAGATCAAATTCAGAGTCAAAATAATGGACTTAATCCAACGCCCAGGAGATCGTCTTCTCCAAATAGTTCTAGGGTTTCAGATTTGTCTTTCCATGCACGCACCTTCCAGCTCCTCTTGCTCTCTCAATTCTCAACGAAATTACAAACTTTAAAAAACAAAGTTACTCCATTTCTTCCCCTCTACAAAACCCTGCCCTTGGTTTTCTCTAAAACTCCCCCAAACATCAAACCCGATAGGTGTAAATCTTGGGTACCACTCACTTTCACTGATATGCATGCTAAGGATTCTTGCTGAAACTTACACTATTGTGTTCTACACATTATGTGGAGTATCCTAAACATCTTAACTAAGATTAAAGTGCCATAAACTGAGTGTTCTATGCCAAGAAAAGTTAACTGCCCTAGCACAAACCTTCATCAATGGCTCTAACAGTTAGTATACTTCATCACCTACCTAAACCTAGCCTTTCTAACCTAAAAATACATACTAATGTGGCATAATTAAGGGTGCACGAATCGAATGGCATACCTTGAATTTTTGGTGAAACAGTTATGGATTCTTGCTTCTCAAGTCTTGGCAAGCCTCTCAAATGTTCCTTGGGATGTATTGTTGCTTCTGTATGCAGAGGAAATAGAGGAAAAAGCTTGTAACCTTGGTTGCACTTCTGATATGGCTTCTTGAGTTTTCAATGCAAGCTCTTCAAGATGCCATTAATGGACATCTGGTTGGTCTTGCACACCCTCACAATGTACTAGAGATTGAGGATGAAGGAGAAACTTGCACAGAAATGGAGTAGTATCAAGGATCTCTTGCTTGCTTGTAAATGAAGCAATCTCACAATTCTCACTCTTCACTCTCTCTATGCACCAACCCCTTGCACCAATGAGCTCAACTCAATATATAGAAGAAGATAGAAGATTCTAGAAACTTCTGGATCCATCTTGGAGGATTCTAGAACTTTCATGCATTTCTCATGTTATGGCATTTTGGAACTTATCATCTCATGTAATATCTCCTCTCATACACTTTTCAGCCCACTTGAAAATCTCATTTCATGACAAATTGGAAGTGTATTAGTGCTTACATACCCTGAATTTTGCCTTATGCTAAGTTTTGCATGGTTGCCTTATTATGCAAGTAATGGATTTACAAAGCAACCCCATTTTTAAAGCCCTATCTCAAAATTGTGGCTGAACCAAAGTATTTAAAATGTTGCTTAGACTCAATTTAGTATATTACATGACCCATTTTGGATTTATGGATTGCCCAAACCAATTTTCAACTTGAACCTTTTCAAGTTATATGCCATTTTTAAGTCATTCTTTACCAACTTTTATCAATCTGAGTTCTATGCATTTCCAAACTTCCATGACCTCTTATCTAGACTTAAAATGCCATTTTGAGAAACTTTGATGTTGTGAAGTTTTTCATTTGAAGCTCCCTTGTATGAGTTTTAGGAATAGGCTTGAAATGACCTGTAATTCTCAAATGACCAAAATACCCTTTGCTTGCCAAGGACATAAGTAGAGTTCCACAAATCATATGAAGGCATACCATACCTTACTAGAAAGCTAAGACAATTAGGAACAACTCTAATGTTGGCCAGAAATCCATTTGAAAACTCCTTGAAGGTCAAAATTTTCTTGGAAGACAGATAACTTTCACAGACAAATTTCAGTGTCCTCAGATGACCTGTAATTTGCAAGAGCTATAACTTGAGTTCTATAAATCACCTTGATGACTTCCACCACTCAAATTAAATCTATGAAGATACTCTACAAGTTTCATGTGGACCAGAAATTCATATGAATCTTGCATTTTGAATTACACGGCTTGGAAGTTTGACCTAAATCAGGGGATTTTACACTGAAACCCTAATTTGGTAACTCCTCTTCTCCTTGACTTCTTTTGATTTTTATTTGGCACAACACCATATCCATATCCATATAGCAAATAATGAATCCCACATTCTTCAAATGATCCTTGATGCCTTTCAAAACAAGTCTTTGACCTAGGGTTGACCTAGTGCTGACCCAGATAAAACCCTAGTTGACTGACTTCAACTGAGGCTCTTGTAATCATTCCAATGACTTGGCTCTTCTTCAAAATGATCATCTAGACTTTCCATAACATCCATACACACTCCATGCTCCTGGCTCATAGCTCATACACCCTCTGATGATCCCCAGACAACCTCAAGATAGGAGAGAACCCCATGATTGATCTGTCAACTCTTTAAAGCTCAAATTCTTCTATGATGACCTGAGTAGTCTTGAATATGAATGAAACCCCTTGAATATGCCTCTTGAGACAAGAATAGTACTTGATCCCCTGATTAATATTAGCTTGCCTATGCTATGCAATGCAGATGAATACACTATGTACATGATGACAATGCAAATGACTATGCAATTGAAACATAAACCTAGGTTAGAAAATGTTGGGCAAATTTTGGGGTGCAACAAAGACCACCTAATAAAACATTACCACCATCCACCTTTGTCGTGTTATCCACAAAATTATGGCACAACCGTTTAGGATATCCAGGAGCTACTATCTTAAGTTCTCTACACCGAGACAACTTTCTCCAATATAATAAGTTTCAGAACAATTACTTTTGTAATTCATGCCCTTTTGGAAAACAAATAAAATTGCCTTTTTATAGCTCTGTGTCTCATACTTTTATGCCTTTTGATATTGTGCACAGTGACTTCTAGACTTCACCAATTCTTAGTTCAGAAGGTCATCGTTACTATGTGTTGTTTCTTGACGATTACACAAATTTTTTATAGACTTTTCCAATTCATACAACATATGAGGTTCATTCCATTTTTCTTCAATTTAGAACTCACATTAAAACACAATTTGAAAGAAAATTTAAATGCTTCCAATGTGACAACGGTAAAGAATATGATAACTCTATGTTTCATAAATTTTCTAAAAGCAATGGAATATCATTTAGATTTTCGTGTCCTCACACCTCCTCACAAAATGAAAAAGCCAAAAGAAAAATTCGTACCATAAACAACATCATCCGTACCCTTCTTGCCCATGCCTCTTTACCTCCATCAATGTGGCATCATGCACTACACATGGCCACTTACCTACATAATATCCTTCCAAATAAAAAGCTTTCCCTCTAATCACCCACTAAAATACTCTACCAAAAAAATCCAGCCTATACTTACCTTCGTGTCTTTGAATGTCTTTGCTATTCTCTCATCCCTTCATCATATATGAATAAGTTACAAGCTCGGTCCATACCTTGTGTCTTCTTAGGATATCCCTCAAATCATAGAGGATACAAATGCTATGATTTATCTAGCCGTAAAATATTTTATTTCTCGGCATGTCATTTTTGATGAAACTAAGCTTCCATTTTCTAATCTAAATGTTCCTACAACGGTTGGCTATAATTTTTTGGATGACGACACACCCTTCCTTCCATCCTATTCCTATAGTGCTTCACCCTCTAACCATCAAAATCATACTCCACCCCTAACTACACCAGTTCAAACAAACATTTACCAACCATCACCATCTTCTTTTAATTTTCCTCTGTCACCCTCCCACAATCACACCTCACCAACCATAGCATCAACCTCATCCACAAAATTACTTCTAAACCCATCATTACCAACTATCGTCTCATCCCCATCCACTACATCAGTTCTGACTCTTCCACCTTCACAACAAAAATCGTCTTTCTCCCCTCAAATGACAACCAGAGCCCAACACGGTATTGTCAAACATCGCAAACTCTTCAATCTCCATACATCAACCTCAACCTCCATATCCCCTCTACCTACAAATCCCATTGATGAATTAAATTATCAAAATTGGAAAATGGTCATGAAAGACGAATATGATGCTCTTATTGAAAATAAGACGTGAGACTTAGTTCCTCGTCCGTCTAAGCTAATGTTATTCGGAGCTTGTGGATTTTCAGGCATAAAAAGAAATCTAACAGATTATTTGAGAGATACAAAGCTCGCCTTGTAGGTAATGGTGCAAATCAACAAACGGGTGTTGGTTGTGGTGACACATTCAGCCCGGTGGTCAAACCGACTACCATTCAAACGGTTCTAAGTGTTGCTTTATCTAAATCATGGTGTCCTTATCAATTAGATGTTAAAAATGCTTTCTTGCATGGGAACCTTCATGAAACAGTATACATGCATCAACCTCCTGGATTTCGTAATTCTCAATTTCCTGATCATGTCTGTTTATTGAAGAAATCTCTATATGGTCTCAAACCTGATATCAGTGCTTTACTGATTATGTAGCTACAATGAGTTTCTCTCACAGTATTTCGAACCACTATCTTATATATCATCATGACAATGACATAGCTTATATTCTTCTGTATCTGGATGACATTGTTCTTGCTGCATCATCTGACACTCTTTGAGAATCTATTATGGAACAACTGAGTTCCGAATTCTCCATGAAGGATCTAGGGCCTCTAAGTTACTTTCTGGGCATTTCTGTCACCCGACATCCCGAAGGCCTTTTTCTTTCTCAAAAAAAATATGCAGAAGAAATTATCGAACGAGCCAGTATGTTCTCCTACAAACCACCATCCTCACCAGTAGACACAAAGGCGAAACTTAGTGGTTCATTCAGTAACCCTTACCATGATCCAACCGAATATCGTAGCCTCGTCGGAGCATTGCAATACTTGACATTCACTCGACCAAACATCTCATATGCAGTTCAGCAGGTGTGTTTATTTATGCATGATTCAAAAACTCAACACATGTCTGCCTTGAAACACATTATTCGATACATTAATGGTACCATAGATTTTGGCCTCCATTTGTACCATTCATCCGTCGACAAGCTCATTTCTTACACAGACGCAGATTGGGCCGGTTGTCTAGACACAAGAAGATCTACCTCCGACTACTGTGTTTATCTCGGTGACAACTTGACCTCATGGTCCGCAAAACGCTAACATACCTTGTCTCGTTTAAGTGCCGAAGTCGAATACAGAGGTGTAACTAATGTTGTGTCTGAATTATGTTGGTTACGCAACTTACTCTTTGAACTATGTTGTCCTGTCACAAAAGCTACTCTGATATATTATGACAACATCAACGCAGTTTATCTTTCCGACAATCCTGTTCAACATCAACGCACCAAACATATTGAAATGGATATACATTTCGTGCGTGAGAAAGTTGCTTGCGGTTAAGTACACGTTCTTCACATTCCCTCACGTTTTCAGATTGCTAACATCTTCACAAAAGGACTTCCGTTGCAACTCTTTGATGACTTTCGTGATAGTCTCAACATTCGTTCACCTCCAGTTTCGACTACGAGGGTGTATTAGATATGTAAATATAGAAAGATTATTATTAATATTGTTTACAAATGATTATTAGAATCATAACCAGATAATTGTATTGTGTATAAAAATGACTAACAGATTAATAAAAAATCACGACCTAAATTCTCTTACATTTTGTTTTTGCTTTGAGTTGTCTTATGTTTATATTATATTTTCGACTACATGAAAAAAAGAAAAAAAAAGAAAAAAAAGATGAAGATGAAGATGACGTTGAAGATTGAAAAATGGACTATTGGCCGCATAGATTCTCTTACGAAGAACTATGCATAGCCACAAAGGGTTTTCAGAATGAGAAGCTTATAGTTTACGGAGGGTTTGGAAGAGTTTACAAAGGGACTCTAATAAACAAAACGTTGGTTGCGGTTAAATTTATTAAACATGATTCTAAACAAGGGTTAAAAGAATTCATGACAGAAATTTCAAGTATGGGAAGGTTTCAGCATAAGAATTTAGTGCAAATGCGTGGATGGTGTAGAAAGGGTAATGAGTACTCATGTTAGTTTATGATTTCATGCCTAATGGAAGCTTAAACAAATGGATTTTTGATAAACCCGCGCAAATTCTGGGATGGGATCAGCGTCGTAGGATTCTTGTTGATGTTGCAGAGGGGCTTAACTATCTTCATCATGGTTGGGACCAAGTTGTTATTCATAGGGATGTTAAATCTGGAAAGATCATTATTCTTCCTGTATGGATGACTGTTTTCTAAAGTGAACATATTTGTTAGTGATAATCTTTTAAACCACATTCAGGAATAAAAAAGGGAAGCTTTTGATTACATTCATATGTGAACATTTGTGAGATGTGAGACATCACAACTACATGTTTTTTGAAAAAAGATGCTCTGGTGAGTGATGACTACATTTAAAATATATATGATTCTACAAGTGAGGTACTCAGAAAGCTTATTGAAATCCATGGCTTATTGAACCACACACCTATGGGAATCTGAAAACTTGAGAATGAAGTTAAAAGTGTATTAAATCACTGAACAACAACAGAGTTGTTTTGGTATTTAGGAAGTCAAATTTAGAGTACTAAAGAGTGAAGTTGAGAGAGTGCAAAGTGAAGCATGGTTCTGTTCTCTTTACACCTAACTTGAAACACTCAGATTCCTGCTGACACGCTGCCGCCACTGATTCCTTCATGCTCTCAGGTCCACAAACCAAAATTCCAACATTAGATCCACACGTTTCATTCTTGAACTGGCCTAATATATCTGTTCAACTCAAATGTAATGTACTCAAGTTGTCAAATTTTCAGTCTAACATTTTTAGAAATGCAAGGAAAGAAACAAATTAAATGACTAACTACCTTTGAAGTTAGGCCTTCCTCCAAAATGAACTTCATGTTCTTCAAGATCATTTTTAATTTCAGCTGAACTTTGATCAAAGGGTTTCATTTCCTTCTGCGACATCGGCGGAATCCCTTTCTTCAACTTTCTCCATCTCAACACAATTGCTATCAATGCGCTGCAAGATAAAGCTACGACAAAAGCAGCTATCAGAAGTAAATCCACAATCCAAGATGAAGTTTTTTCTTTGGACAATTTGGACTTTTTTCTGAACGGAATTATTATATGGTTGAAACAGATTAGAAAAACAAGAAAAGTGATGGAACAACATCCAGTAATAGCAGCCATCCAAACTGGACTTTCAAGTCCATAAGCTGCATAATATCTTGAGCTCACAGTATCCAATTTCAGGGTTTTCACTTTCACAAACTCATTTAACAGCTCCGTAATTCCCAGGTCTAGCTGCGTTTCTTGTGTTACAAACAATTTTAATTTCAAATGAAACTTTCGGCTTGCTTGGTTGTGTAGCAGATGCGTGATTGAATGTAACAAACAAACATCTTGTGCTCTCTTTATGACATGTACAAGTTGTATCTTTAACGGAAATTTATTCTTGTTGGTGGTTGAATCAATCTCGGCCAATATGCTCAAAAATGGTGTTATGCCACTTCCTCCCGCAACCATAAGTACACTGTCATGTCTGCAGAGAAAAATAGTTTTCTGTTATTCCGAATAATCTTATAAAAAGTCGAATAGAAGCCGTTGATGTAATGTTTATGTTTACTTTAAAAAGTCTAATGAAGCAGGTCCATAGGGTCCTTCAATTGCAACTGGTATACCCTTTCTTTTATCAGCACCTTTGTTTAGCTCAGTTTGTATCAAATCATAAAGAGTATTGGTCCACCATCCTTGACATTTAATCATCACAGACATGATATTTTCATCAGCTTTTGAACTCGATATTATACTGAATGAATGCCATTGAAGATGTGATATAGTCGGTATCTTCATATACACAACACTTGTAGGGTTATACTTTAGCCCTGCAAATAGTCGAAAACAAATCGTTGACATGGAAATATGTCTCCAAATATAATTCAATTTCAGATTGGTGTAAAGAAATTAAATACTCGGATCTTTCGGCAGAACTAGTTCCACAGCTTCGCAGGGGAAAACTCTAGCCGAAACTATGCAAGTTTTTGGACTCGATTGAATTATAAGGAGCAGTTTGTCAAGGCTAAAAAGAAACACTCCCGGAAAGACCATATAGAAGTGCTTATCTCCAGCATGGAACAAGAAAAATACTAGAAAGAGTATATACAAATGATGTGTGTAATAGAATATTTCAAACTTTCTTCTTCTAATTTGTGGAAGTGAAGTAACGAAGATAACTAGCCCGATAACAAGTGCAATCTCCCCAGCAAGGTATATACGTCCCGTCTTTTGCCACTTCCAAATCTGTTTTCAAAAACATGATTTCAGATTATTTTTATAAGCTCTCTAAAATAATAGCTTATAAAGACAATTTTCGAAAAGACTTCACCTCATGTTGAATATGGTGGCTGACGCCCCAAACAAACAAAGTGCTGGCACCATGTATTGTAGCAAAAAGTATCATTGCAGTTCCAATCCATGTATGATACCTAACTGAAGCTTCGAATTGAATACCAAATATGCGAAATAGAGACAAGCCTCTTAAAATCGGAAGAAGAAGCAAAGCCAAACAAGCTTCTGCTAACAAACCAAACCTTGTCGCTATTCTGAGATACTTAAGTTGCCATCTGAAAGCAAATTATGACGATGCACGCATTCAGTGAAATAATAACAAATTTTCTATTTTCAAACATGAAGAATGTCTAGATCCAAAAACAACACTTACAAATTCAGTTTGAGTGATTTATCTTGCATCAACTTTTTGAAATCGTTAGAAATTCGAGCATAATAAGTCCATCCCAAGAAGACTATAACAAGAAAAACTACCAGTATTTCAATACTGGTTAAGATTCCAAAAAGACTATTCACCACAAGTGGATTTGAGAACACTATTGACGAACTCCTTGCACTTCTGCAGTTTAATGTTTCAAGGAAGTCAACATTGATTCAAGTAATTGATAATGATATTATTATTATTATTTCTACTACCTGGTTCTTTGATATCCAGCTTTCAAATCCAGGAAAAGAAGTCCAATTATTGCAAGAGCAATTATAGGAAATGTATAAACAGCAAAGTTTAGACCTGCAAAAGATCTTCTATTTAGCATTTGACTGAAAGTTTAAAGAAAAAGCGACATGCAAGAGAGATTTTTGGGGTATACCATAGTATCCAAAAATTGTATTATTGGCACTTTGTTCTGCATGTTTCCATATTCTTGTCCATGGTTGAGTTGGCTTCAGAATCCAAAGAGAAATCCAAGCTGCGCATATGAAAATAATCAGTATTTTGAGAGTTGTAAGTAAAGTAGAGTTTGTCATCTCTGACTTTACTACTCTGCCACACTTTAGGGTCCTTTTCTTTTCTTTTCTTTTCTCTCTACTTCATTTATAATATGGTTAGATTTTATGATCCTATTTATAAGGGAATCTAATGATGATATAATGAAGATTGGTTGCCATATAGGAGGTGGGAAGATCAAATCTAGCCTCACCCTGCCACTACGTTGAGTGCCTGTCACTTACAAAAGCATTTCCTATAATTTACTAGCAAACTAGTGTGACTGTGACTAAAGTTTATCTACATGTTTGTTTGTGTTCATTATTAAGCGAGCACAACAAGTGTGATTTATGTATTGAGAGGAGGAAAGATTAGGTAAAAAGTTGGGTAGAAAATAGAAGATATTCTTATGAATTTAGAGATTTACTTTCTTGTAACTTTTTTATTCTCTTATTGAAAATCTTTGATTGGCAGTGCATCAAAGAGATGCTCTCTCTCGAAAAATAAATTATTTTGAATCAGTCTGGATAAATAATTTATGCGTGTTCTTGTTCTTGCTATTGTGATTTTGTTTGCACAAGTTGGTATACTAATTTTGCTTGTTGGTGTGTTTGTTCATGATCTTCATTTTATAGTGGCGTTCACGGTGAGTAAAAAGAGTACAAGTTTACAAATGAGCACCATAAGCTTTAAATAAGATAGTGAGAAGTTTTCGAAAAATAATTATTTTAGATTATGGAAAGTAAAGAGCCAAACAATCTTGATTTAACAAAAATGTGTGGAAGCATTGAAAGGTGATGTATTGATACATGTAAGTGTAACACAAGTGGAGAATACCAAAATGATGGATAATGCTAGGTGTGTCAATATCTTGTGCCTCAAAGATAAAGTGTTAAGGGAAGTCGCAAAGGAGAAGACCACAACAAATATGTGAGTCAAACTCGAATTATTGTATATGACTAGGTACTTGAAACATGATGGAGAATAAATTTGTTGGGGGAGAAATTGACCGAATTTTACAAACTTAATTGTTGTGAATTAAGATGCCTTAAAACAAAATATACTCGGTATGTTTATGATCAAGAAATACACAAGGATTAGGGTTAAGAAAAAACAAGGAGAACAACAAGGATTGGTTATAACTGTTATTCTTTACTTTCTCTATAAAATAAATTACAAGTACTCAAGAATAACAAATAACCCTTTCACCCTAATTACGTTTTGTCACACCACACTTAAGATGAGAGACTAGTATACTATTTATAATAAAACCTAACATACTAAACTAATGGATTTTTAAACAATTACCCGTTACAAGCTAACTTAGGGTACAAGCTAACTTAAACAATTGGATCCTTAACACAAGGCCCAATTCGACAACTACATACTAAAACACAATTCGACTACAGCATGTAGGTCTTCGACAACAACATGTGATCAAACTTCGACGACATGCTAACTAGAGTTCGATCCAATATCTCTCAAATCTCCACCTTGGATCTAACTCTACCATCAGGAAACAAACTAGCTTTCTTCATGCAACTTTATCAACTGCATACAGTAGAAAAACTTGCAACTGGGCAACGTCTTGGTGATTATATCAGCAACATTATGATCTATCGAAACCTTCAATGCTTGGACTTCTCCACGCTCGATTACCCCTCTGACGAAATGCAGCCTCACATCAACGTGCTTGGTTTGCTCATGATAGGCTGAATTCTTCGACAAGAGTATTGCACTTTGACTATCACATTTAACAGTGACAACTCGACCTTGGAGTTTTAGCTCCTTTGCAAAACCTTCAAGCCACACTGCTTCCTTCACAGCTTCAGTTAGGGCAGTATATTCTGCTTAAGCGGTTGATAAGGCAACAACCTTCTGAAGTGTTGGTTTCCAACTGATTATTGTGCCAAACATAGTGAACGCATATCCAGAGGTAGATTTTCTAGAATCTATACAACCTGCATAATCTGAGTCGACATATCCTTCGATTGTTGCTTTACTATCTTCACCCAAGGATCCACCATAAATTAGGACTCTGTTCAGAGACCCATTTATGTACCTTAGAATCCACTTCAATGCTTGTCAGTGAGCCTTTCCAGGATTCGCCATGTACCTGTTTACAAGACTTACTGCATATGCCATGTCGGGTCTAGTACAAACCATAACATACATCAAAGAACCCACTATATTAGCATATGGAATGCTATTCATATAAGCTCTTTCGACATCAGTATTGAGACACTAATCTATACTTAGGTTGAGTTTAGGATTTGTTGGAGTCACAACAGACTTTGAATTCGACATACCAAACTTTTCGAGAATCTTCCGTAGGTATGTCTCTTGAGATAAACATAATTTTGACTGCTTTCTATCTTTTCAGATGTCAATCCCAAGAATCCTGGATGCAACTCTCAGATCCTTCATGTCGAACTCCTTATTGAGTTCACCCCTCACCCTCATTACATCTCCGACATTGTTGCTTGCTATTAGAATATCATCCACATAAAGCAAAAAAATAACAAATGAATTACCAGGTCGAAATCTGAAGTAAACACAGTGGTCGAACTGACTTCTAATGAAACTTATGCGTGCCATGAACTTGTCGAATCTCCTATTCCACTGTCGAGGAGATTGTTTAAGTCCATATAAGGATCTCTTCAGCTTGCACACAAAATATTCCTTCCCCTTTTTGACATACCCTTCAAGTTGCCTCATTAGGATTGTTTCATCTAGATCACCATACAAGAACGCAGTCTTCACATCCATCTGTTCTAGTTCAAGGTCGAACTGTGCCACCGTGGAAAGCAACTTTCGAATGGATCTGTGGTTCACAACAGGAGAGAACACATCATTGAAGTTGACACCTTCTTTCTGAGTGAAACCCCTAGCGACCAATCTTTCCTTGTATCTTTTCAACGTCACTCCTTCGATTCCTTCCCTAACTTTGAAAATACATTTACCGCTGACTAACCTGGCTCCAACAGGTTTCTTGATCAGTTCCCAGGTGTTGTTATCATGAAGAGATTTCATCTCATCATCCATGGCCTTTAGTCATTCAGTATTCTTTTGACTCCTCATAACTTCCTTATAGTCTCTATGTTCTTCGTCGAGAACCTCACTTGCAGAGATTAAGGCATAAGCTATAAGATCTGCATACCCAAGTCTCTAAGGTGGCTTGATGACTCTCCACGACCTGTCTCTTGCTAACAGATAGTCATTATCAGTCTCCTCATCTTCGACAGTAGCTTATGCTTCTTATTTGACTCATTCGGGATACACAATTCAACACCAACATGCTCTACCTCAACGAGAAGTTCTCCCTGTTCCAGGTCTTCGTTAGCATCATTAATTTTCTTGAAAGCCATTTTTGCTTCATTGAAAACTACACCTCAACCGACGATACACCTCTTGTGACCTAGCTCTAGGCACCATAACCTATAAGCTTTAACTTCTCTAGGGTATCTTATGGACATGATTCCAGGGCTCTAAGTTCATCCTTGTCTTGCCTAATGTGAGTATAGGCCACATAACCAAATACTCTCAATTTGTCGAGACTAGGTGGATGTACTGACCAAACTTCTTCAGGTGTCTTCATATCTAACGCAGTCGAAGGACATATGTTTATCAGATATGTTGTTGTCGAAACAACCTCAGCCCAAAACACCTTCTTTAACCCAACACTAGTCAACATACATCTAACTCTTTCCAAAATAGTTCGATTAAACCATTCTGCCAAACCATTTTGTTGTGGAGTCCCTATAGTAGTTTTTTTCTTCCTTGCAATACTTGAGGCAACACAAAAATTGTCGAACGCCTCATTACAAAATTCAAGGCCATTGTCGATTCTCAACCTCTTAACCTTTCTGCCGGTATGATTTTTGACCAGAGTCTTTTCTAACCTTTGAAATTCTGAAAAGTTTCATCCTTAGTCTTCTAGATGAATACCTATAACTTCTTGGAGTAATCATCAACTATGGATAGAAAATACCTTGCTCCTGTTTCTTCACGCCTCTCAAGACTTCCTTCGACCCCTTCATGACTCTTAGGATACTTTTATCTCATTGAAAAACATACCCCTTCCCGTCGAATTCACCAAGAGAAATCAAATTTCTCTTCAAATCAGGTACATACCTGACTTCAGTCAATAACCTTATTGACTCATCATGGAGCTTGAATCTCACAAATCCAATACCTGTAATTTTGCAAGATTTGTTGTTTCCCAACAACATTGATCCACCATCTTGATCACATAGCTCCTCGAACAATTCTCTGTTTGGAGTCATGTGCCAAGTGCAACATGAATCCATAATCCACTCCTTTCTTAAGTTGCCACTTGAAACTACAAGAATATCAGATGATTCGAAGTCATCTTGAACAATGGTTGTGTTGCCATTATCTTTACCTCTATGATCTTTCAGGCGTTCAGGGCACACTTTTCTTGTGTGACCCTACTTCTTACAGTGATAGCATTGAATACCAGGTGCCTCGCCACTATAAGACTTATGTTGACTTTTATCTTTCTTCTTGTCGAACTTACCATCCTTTCGCAAGAATTTTCCCTTAACGACCAAACCTTCACCAACCGTCAAAGGTTTATGCTCCTTTCGTTCGTTCAAGTCCTTTGAATACAAGGCTGGTTGAATTCAAAGCTCAGGGACTCCCTTCCATACATAAGAGTTTCTTTGAAGTGACCATGTGTTTTGGGCAAAGTGCGTAACAACAATAGTGTTTGATCTTCATCATTAATCTTCACATCAATATTTTCAAGATCAAGGATAAACTTGTTGAACATACCCAATTGCTCAGCCAACACTTTGTCTTCACTCATCTTGAATGAATATAAAGCTTGCTTCAGGTAGAGTCGATTCACCAGAGATTTGGTCATGTACAAGCTTTCAATCTTCAACCATAACCCCGATGTCGTCGTCTCCTTTGATACCTGTCAGAGAACCTTATCACCAAGGCTTAACAATATTGCGTAGTGGGCTTTCTCTATCATGGCCATCTTTTCTTTTTCCTTTAACACAACGTCTATGGCTGCCACTTCCTTCAAAGCTTCTAAATAACCCTGCTGAACCAGTAAGGCTTTCATCTTCAGGCGCCACAGACCGAAGTCGTTCATTCTAATTAACTTTTCAATCTCATACTTTATGGAAGGCATCTTCTCCACGCTCACTGTAACACCCTTTTTTACCCCACAATTAAAAGGCACATTATTCAAAGTCATCAGAGTAAAATGTTAAACTCAAATATAAATCACCTCAAAGGGCGTACATTTCTCAAAGCTCAAAATAAGTCAATGCTCCGTGTATAACAGGTTTTCCCAAAAGATATTAAAATTTGCTCAAAGGCAGCGGAACTCATAAGCCATATTCCAAAGTTTTCCTTATACGGAAAGGTAATCAAAAGAACTCAATAAAACATAGCTTGACTCAAAGACCCCAACCCAATGTTACACTATCAGAGCAAGACCCTCTAAGTTGACCAAAGGCCAACAACTCAAAACTTCAAAAGTCCTCATCGGGTTCCACGACTAAGCTTGGTCATCTGCACGTTACCCACGTGGAGGTAACATTCAAATAGGCAGGGTGAGTAAAACGATTCATAATAATCAATGTATGAAAATCAACATATAAAATGGCGTCATAGTCATATTCAACATCATCATATTCATCAATAGTCCTCCAAGGCCACAACATCGTAAGTTATTCCAAATCACTCATAAATGCAAATGCAACAAGACTCAATGCATGTGGTACCAATCATCACAGCGTGATGGATACTGGGCCATCAACCCTCCATAGATCCCCATCAATAGGATCGATTCTACTAGAGAACCGGAGCACATCAAAACACTTCACATCCGTACAATGGGATTGAAACCAAAGTAATCGAGGTCCTGAACCGATGTCCGGATGTACATGAATACATGATGCACACGTAACAAATCATCCTCATAATAACATCATAGGTGCATCATCATTCATTATAATCATCATCATCAAAGTCATATAAGCATAGCTCGTCATAATAATCACCATCATACATCAGGTCATCATAGTTCATCGTAATAATCATCATCATACATCACTTCATCGTAGCTCATCATAATAATCATCATCATCAAAATCATCATCATTATCATCATCATATACACGCCACATAAAATTCACAGTCACACTCATGTTAATTCATCATATTATCACATATTAATCACATAGAATTCGTAATTATACTCATGGTAATCATCATATTTTCGCATATTAATCACATGGAATTCCCAGTTATACTCATGCTAATTCATCACAGAAATCACAGAATCAAACATCAAGGCATCGTTGCACACAATCAACATTCGTGAAACTCTGCTACATTCGCTGGCATGTTCGCTAGGCGAGTCTGGGAACAAAATTGTTTGCTGTGTGAAGCATTCTTTGCTAGGCGAACAGTGCGATGACAACAAATTCTGCTAGGCACCAGAACTTAATTCAACCTAAAAGTCCACACGATTCACTTCTCCAATGCCCCCAAAACATCCCTAAATCATTCCTAAGGTCTTACGGCGATAAAGGGACAAAACATACGGTTCATTAGGCCAATCCCGTATCATATTCACGCCCTAAATCACAAATTCCTTACAATTACCCTGCAGGCATCAGAGTTACTCACTATCTAATATTCCTAACCCTTTAGGGTTAGAAAAATAAAAAATCATGGTTTTGGCCACGAAGGCCTAACTTTCCCTTTTCCCCAATGAATTCCACGGTTAGATTCACAATAATAGATTTAGGCCACAAAGGCCAAAGATCACTAATTCTCATATCCACCCTCAAAACCCTTAAACCTTAAATCGACCTTAAATACATTTAAAGTTACACATAGAAAATCATGAAGGTAGTACTCCCTATACCTTAATTGTCGATCAAGGTCTTCTCAAATATTTTAGGGAACCTTTTGAAGCTCTTGCCTCCAATCTTCCTCCTCAGAGCTCTGGCCACAACTTTTTTCACGGTCTAACAAATGAATCCTAATCTCTTCACAATTTCCTTTTTGTTAAACCTAGTCTTGGGCCTCACAATTGGGCTTTTCCCAACTTACCCTCACTAACTCCTCTTAAATATCCAATTTGCCCTTAGTCAACTTTTATTTATTTTAATTAATAATAATATTAATATATTCATATTATATACTATTATTCAAAATAAATAACCCAAATTCCATTAATTCCTAATATTCCACAAAACCACCGAAAATCATCGAAATACGAATATTCTTATTTAAATCAATTAAATAAATATTCCAATTAAATTTGGGGTGTTACACTCACCGCACCAATTTGTTGTGAATTAGAATGTCTTAAAACAAAATATACTCGGTTTCTTTATGATCAAGAAACACACAAGGGTTAGGATTAAGGAAAAATAAGGAGAACAACAAGGATTGGTTATAACTGTTATTCTTTACTTTCTCTATAAAATAGATTACAAGTACTCAAGAATAAAAAATAACTCTCTCACCCTAATTAGGTTTTGTCACACCATACTTAAGATGAGAGACTAGTATGTTATTTATAATAAAACATAACATACTAAACTAATGAGATTTTTAACAATTATCCATTACAAGCTAACTTAGGGTATAAGATAACTTAAACAATTGGATCCTTAACACAAGGCCCAATTCAACAACTACATACTAGAACACAATTCAACTACAACATGTAGGTCTTCGATAGTAGCATGTGAACAAACTTCAACGACATGCTAATTAGAGTTCGATCCAATATCTCACATTAATAATGACTTGTAAAATATTTAGGTGAAACTTGATGATGAGGACAAAACTCTACTCTTATTGAGCTCTCTACCTAGATATTTTAAGCATTTTAAGGACGTAAATTTTTTTAGTAAGGAATGTACTATTACCTTGGAGAATGTCCAATTGACAATAAGAGGCAATGAGATAACCAAGATTAAAAAATTTAAGGTTAATGATAATGATGAAGTCTTGCATGTTCCAAGTCCAATTCTAAGGGGTTTAATAAGTTGAAGTGCAAATGCTTCATCTTCATAAAACATGCCTCAGAGGAGGATGGTTGTCAAAGTGTTAGTGCATTAGTGGTGATGATTTTGGATATTGAAAAGAGTTGGGATAAGAATCGTGGATGCTCTTATCACATATGTTCAATGAAGAATACTTTGAGACTTTGGAGTTAAAAGAAAGTGAGGTCGTTCAAAACAATAATTACAAGGCTTGTAAGGTTCATGGTATTAGGACAGTTAAGTTCAATATGTTTAACGACCGTAAGTTCCTTTTATGCAATATTAGATATCAATACTACAAAATTTACCTTTGGTAACACCATATTATTACGACTGTTTAAACATCTGTAGTAATAACTTATTTTTGTGCGCTTGAATTTTTTATTATTTTATTGAAAGACATTTCATTATGGTCCTTAATAACAACCGTTGTGATAGATGTAAGGTTACTTGTTTCGATTCCCAACACCAATAATTTTTTATATTTTTCGTTACAAAAAGGACTTGTCCTTATAGTCTTATAAATATATTGATATTAAAACACCTATTACCATAATTATTATCGAAAATCATTCTAAATAGTACTTATATTTTATTACAATTTTTATTAGCAATCGTGGTAATTATATATATATATATATATATATATATATATATATATATATATATATATATATATATATATATATATATATATATATATATATATATATATATATATATATATATATATATATATATATATATATATATATATATATATATATATATATATATATATATATATATATATATATATATATTACTCTCAAAATAAAAACCTAACATATCTCTCTTTCACATGCACCGAACTCATCCTCGTAAGCTTCTTCCTCTTAACATGAATCAAAATTCTGAAGATTTATCTAACCAATCTAGTGGGAGTGTACCTATAAAAGAAATTGAGGTTCTTAAGGATGTTGATGCTATGATGGAGTCTTGGTTAAATAAGGCCAAGGAAGTAGGAGATTTTAGGAATAACATCATCATTATTGAACCTTCTAGTGGGGCACTTGACACTAAAAAGATAATGATCACCAATTTGAATCCTGATAAGATAAGAAAGATAGAAGTTGTTGTTGAAGAGCTAATAGAATCAAGTGACTCTGAGTCAGAAGAAGGTTGGGAAAACTTCTTGGATTTAATAACGCATGAAGAATGTAGGCTTCTATGATAAAGGGAGCTTCTGATCCTGAAGATTAAAGTTTTTCTTTCAGTTTGATGACCCTTGTATTTGGGAATATTTTATTTTTATTTGTAAAAGCGCTATGGTGCTTATTGAACTTATGTACAATAAAAAATCTAATGCTTGTGCATATCTGGATGATGTTCTAGTTGTTCTTCTCATGTTTTGGCTGTGTCTGTGCTACATACTAATGGCTTAATAGCAACTGCCTGAATTTTTTTATTATTTTATTGAAATACATTTCATCAGGTCCTTATTAACAAACGTCGTGATAAATGAAAAGTTATTTGCTTCGATTTCCATCACCAACAATTTTTTACATTTTTCGTTACAAGAAGGACTTGCCCTTATAGTCTTATAAATATATTAATATTAAAATAATTATTACCACGATCATTACCAGAAACCAATATGAATTGTACTTACATTATATTATGATTTTTATTAATAGTCGTGGTGATAAGTTTTACATATATATAAGCAAATTTATCGAGCTTTCGTATAGAATAACCTTCACTCTAAAAATAAAACCCTAACATATCTCTCTTCCACATGCATGGAATAAAGGTTGTCAAGTTCATATGTTTTATCATTCTTAAAGGCATTTAAGTTCATACTCTTTATCATTCTTCTTCTTCTTCTTCATGAGACTTCTTATATGTTATTCATTCGATTTCTTCCATTTTTCTGTGTATAGGTTCTTCCATATATCTTTGTTTTACATAGGTTTTCTTCTTTATCGTTCCGCTTTCACCTGGGATGATTTTCGTTTTTTTTGGGTTAAATTAGTTACCATCTCAGTTCCATGTGTTGCTATGGAGAAACAATATAAGAAAAACATCTTCATTTTCCATGAATCTTTTAATAAAAGGTACGTTCTTGAAACATTTTATGAGTTGATATGTTGTTGTATGTTGCTGTGGTTTTGTTAATAAATGTTTTTGTATGTTGTTGTTGATAAATGTTTCTCAGAACAAGAACAAAAAATTGGTAAGTCACAAAGTATGGATGTGGTTCACAAATGGTTTCTGTTTCTATAGAAAAAAAATACAAGAGTAATGAAGCTAGATCAACTTAGCAACACAAAGTAGATCAACTTCAGTTTATTCTGAGACAAGTAGATCATTTCTTCATCTTCATTTTCCACGAATCTTTTCAATAAAAGGTATGTTCGTGAAATAATATTTTATGAAATGATATGTTGTTATATGTTGTTATTGTTTTGTTGATAAATGTTGCTTTATATTGTTGTTGTTGATAAATGTTTCTCAGAACAAGAAAAAACCTTCTTGCAACTTCGACATGTTTTGTTTTTGTGAATCTTCCAGCATTAATTTCTTATGTGGATTGATAGAAGATTCACTTGAGTTTATTATATTGTTGTAGATTGTTTGTTTCATAAACCCTTCACTTAAAATGCATTCATTTGAATTGATTTAGAAAATAATAACCTAGAAATTAACTTATATTTTAAAACCAACTTAGATCAATTAATATTTTTCAAATTGCATGCATCTTATAATTCATCTCTCGCTCTTTAACATATAAAATATGGTTCAATTACCTAAGATCGATTTCTTATCTTCTAGTTTATTTTGAAAAGCATCAATTTGTTGATTAATTCTGACTCATCATCGTCACTATCATCATCTTTATTATTTTAAATGATGCTAATGATTAATATGATGGAAACGATGATGATGAACCCAAATTACTCAACAATTTGATATTTTTCCAAATAAACAAGAAGAGAAGAAACCATTGCTATGAAAAACTTAGGTCATTGATACAAACTCTATATGTTAAAGAGTGAGAGATGAGTTACGAGATGCATGAAATTCAAAAAATAGTGGTTCATTTAAGGTGTTTTTCAAGAATAATTTAATTGATCAAATTATTATCTTCTACATCAATTGGAATGGTTGTATTTTTTTAGTGAGGTGTAGATAAAAATAAGCAATCCATATATTTTATAAGAACTCATCTATACATACCACAACAATTATATTTCGTAACCATGGTGAAATATTAATTTTATTCAATTAAAACTACAACTACTGGGTTTCAAACCAACGACCTAAATATGTATAACAACGATTGTCTAAGATAGCCATTGTGATATGTAGCACATTACCTAATTTATCACCACAGTCACACCCCCGTGATGGAAATCAACATACATACAATCACACATTACCTAACAATGAATATACAACCGTCATTATATGTATTTTGAAACTGTTGTCATATGTGTTTTCCGTAGTAGAGTATGTTCCCAAACATAAGTGGAATTCATTGTCTTTAAGAAATTTTTATTATTTAAGCTATTGCACTAGATTTAAACATGTTAAAAATTTCCCATGATGCATGCATAACTGCTAAAGGGTCTAAAATGCATAGTTTATATATTTTGGATGGTTTCACTGTTATTGGTCATGCATTATTATTCAGTCAAGACTTTCATGATAAAATCAAACAATGACATTTAAGGTTAGGACATGTTAGTAAAAGATATTTTGTTAGCTATACAATGCCAACTAAGAAGTTCATTTCATACTAGAAAAATAACTTATGATGAAGATTGGAATGGTAAGCATAATACTAATAGACCGTTTGAGTACGTCCATTCATATTTTTGGGGTCCGACAATGGTGGCAATACATGGGTGGTTTATATGTTTTTTACTATGATTGATTTTTTCTCTAAAATAATTCATATTTTGAAATATAAAAATAAACACCTTTAAAAAATTTAAAGAATAATCCAACAAAGAGCTTGAATAAAAAAACGGTGATAACCTGAAACATTCTAAATCAAAGAAAGAAAAAATGATCTAAAGCCTCAAGTGCCTTTATATTATTTGGTTCATATTATAAAATAGTGTGTGACTCTCTTAATACTAAAATATATATGCACACACTCACAATATTTTTCCAAACACCTCTCTGGAAAACTCTTTTGAAAATGGAGAAATTAGTTTTTCACTTGCATAATCGATTAAGGTATGGATGTAGTTGAGTATGAATCCCCATAATTGATCATGGTCATGTCATAATCCATTATGGATGTGTCATAATCGATTATTCATGTCTCTTAATTGATTATGCACCAATTTATAATAAATAATAAATTGTGATATGTGCATAATTGGTTATGGTTTGCATTTGAGTTAAACTTTCTTGAAATGTTAATGATTAATCGATTATTATAGTCTTGGAAAAAATGATCATGGAACGGTTTTGGTCCTTTTTCATGTTCATTTTCTATGAAACTTTATGACAACTCAGTTATATAAAGAGCACCAGTGAATTTTTTGAAAATCACAAAGTGATCTTTTGAAAATCACACCATCAATTTGAAAACCTTTCTGTAAGTTTTGTGGTTTTTGGATTGACAACATTTCGGTAAAACATGTTGTCAGCAAGATGTTAAGCCAGATGTTCTTCTATGAGAGTCAAACATCATGTTCAGCATGGTGGTGTGACAAGTGCCAGGACATGTTATACCAAAAAGTTAGGGCATGACTGTTTTGATATTTTAAGTGTGAGTTTTGAGTGTGTTTTAATTCATACATTATTGTTATCCAAGGGAGGATATTTTGGGAACTTCTGTTGTGACACATTAGTATTTATTAAAAAGGATTGTCGAGCCTCTTTAGGAAACTTTATGTTATTGTTCCTATTATTGTGCAGGATATTAAGCAATTGATTTAAAGTTGATTCCTAGTGATTTGCATTTTATTTTGAGAGCTCAAACCCATGCAATTGTGATGTTTATTTAAAGGGGTTTTCTAAACCTAAAGAAGGTGTGGATCTGAAGATTTAGGATTAGCCGTGTCTTGGTGGTTCTTTAGGGTTTAATGTGTTTTCTTTGTATGTCACTCTTGTATCAGTTTTGATACATTGAGTTGACTTATTGTTAATTGTTAATTGTTCAGTCATAAGCTTTTAAGCAAGAGCGTATTGTTCTTAGTTAAAGCTTTTAAGCAAAACTAAGTATTGTACTTGGAAGTGTTGGTATTTCTATTTTGGATTGTTGTTGAATTGTCACTGGTTTGTGACTGATAGAAAATGAGAGAGGAATCTCATATCTAGAGGGTGTCTAGGTAGAAGTTGCACAAGGTAGTGATTAGGTGATAAATTGTAAATGGGGGAGTTTAGATTTGAATTAATACTGTCATAGTGAATTTCATTCCTGGCTTGGTAGCCCCCAGATGTAGGTGACGTTGCACCGAACTGGGTTAACAACTACTTGCGTTATTTATCTTTCTGTCATTTTTTTCTGCACATTTGTAAGTGTTCAAAATGTCTTGATCCTAGTGTTGTGACATCTGTCTCAACATCTAGTATCAGCGTGCCAGAATTTTAATTGGCATCAAAGCAGGTCACCCTGTTCTATTTTTGGGTGAGCTCCAGAGGTTTTTGTTTTTTTCTTCTTCTGGAACTATGGACAAGGAATGAGGATGGAATGTGAATAGACCACTTATCTTGGATGGAACTAACTATGACTATTGGAAGGCACACATGGTGTCTTTCTTAAAATCCATGGATAACAAAACTTGGAAAGCTATCATTAAGGGCTGGGAACATCCTGTGGTTAAAGACAAAGATGGTAAGGAATCTTGGAAACCTGAAGAGGGTTGGACCAAGGAAGAAGATGATACTTCTCTTGGAAACTCCAAAGCCTTGAATGCTTTATTCAATGGAGTTGACAAAAACATCTTTAGGTTGATCAACACTTGTATTGTGGCTAAGGATGCTTGGGAAATTCTCAAGACAACTCATGAAGGCACATCTAAAGTAAATATGTCTAGACTTCAGCTGCTCACTACCAAATTTGAAAATCTTAAGATGAGGGAAGATGAAAGTATCCATAACTTTCACATGAATGTTCTTGAAATGGCTAATGCCTTTAGTGCCTTGGGAGAAAAGATATCAGAAGAAAAGATGGTTAAGAAGATTCTTAGATCTCTCCCTAAGAAATTTGACATGAAGGTCACAACCATTGAAGAAGCCCAGAACACAACAGTATAAGAGTTGATAAGCTAGTGAGGTTACTTCAAACTTTTGAGTTGACCATGAATGATAAAATTGAAAATAAGAACAAAAGCATTTCTTTTGTATTCAATGATGAAGATAAAGAGGGTCAAGCTAATCTAGATACTGATGAGGGACTATCAAATACCATTATTCTACTTGGTAAGAAATTCAATAGAATTCTGAAGAGAATGGACAGAAAGGGAAGACCAGGTGTTAAGGACATCACATCTGACATCAGGAATAACTATGATTCTCAAAAGAATACCAGAACTAAAGAGAAGTCAGATTAAAGTAAAGGGATTCAATGTTATGAGTGTGAAGGTTTTGGTCACATTAGGCCAGAATGTCCCAACTATCTCAAGAAACAGAAAAAATACTTGATTGTATCTTGGTCTAATGATGATGAGTCAGAAGATGAATCCAACACAAAGATTGTCAAACTTATTACTGCTTTCTCTGGCAGATGGCAGAATCTTGTGATGAAAATGTCCTCTATGGAGATTTGGATGTGTCCTACAAGGAAACTTGTGACAGATGTAAAGAAAGACTTAAGACATAGGAAAATCAGAGAAAGGTCATAGCTGAATTGGAAAATAAGAAGAAGGAACTCTTATGTACTATTTCTCAACTTAAAAATGAGGTAACTCTTTTAAATTCCAAGATTTATGAAATGACAGATTCCTTGAGTAGGATGAAAAATAGGGTTGAAATAGTAAAAGATACTGGAGATGCAGAAGTTCATTATCAACTTGATAATAAACAAAGAAGAGTGTCTGAAGAAAAGTTCTTTCCTTCTGAAAGGAAGAAGATGGTCACAATGTCTAACCACATGTTACCACATTCTGGTAGACATAATGAACCTCCAAATAATTACCAATCTTGTTGGATATGTCATTACTATAGAGAGTATGGTCATATAAAGCCTTTATATTATACATTGTATGGAAATAAAAAATCTCCAGCTCATACCAAAGTTAATCAAGTAAGCCGAAAGAGAAGGATGTGAACCTAATAGCTCACACTTCCTCGAGGACCTCAACTAGAGAAGACTGGTACTTTGACAGTGGATGCTCTAGACATATTACAGGGTTTTAGAAGCTGTTGGTAGATGTTAAGCCTCATCTAACAGGTTCTGTCCGAGTTGGTGATGGGTTTAAAGTTGAAATCAAAGGAGTTGGAAAACTGGTGTGTGCTGGATCACCTAGTTTAGAATATGTTCTCTTTGTGAAAGGACTAACTGTTAATCTCATCAGCATCAGTTAGTTATGCGACCAAGGATCATTAGTTAATTTCTCAAAGACAGAATGCCCTGTCAAAAATGATAAAAATGTTGTTCTGATTAAAGGTATAAGGTCAAAAGACAATTGTTATCTATAGGAACCTTAAATAAATGCTTACTCTTCCACATGTACTGTAATAGATGAGGATGAATGAAGTTATGGCACCAGAAACTTGGACACTTTCATCTTAGTAGAACGAGGGAAATCATATCTAAAAGAGCGATTAGAGGAATAGAAAAACTCAAGGTCAAAGATGGAAAAGTCTGTGCTGAGTGTAAGGTTAGGAAGCAATCCATGATGTCATCTATAATGTTACAACATCAGACTACTTCCAAGGTAGTGGAACTTCTTTACATGTACTTAATGGGACCAATGCAGGTAGACAACTTGGATGGAAATAAATATGTCTATATAGTTATTGATGATTTTTCAGGGTTTACATGGGTGAACTTTCTTAAAGAAAAATCTAACACTTTTGAAGTCTTTAAAGATTTATGTCAAAATGTTCAAAAGGAGCAAAATAGTATGATTGTCAAGGTTAGAAGTTATCATGACAAGGAGTTTGAGAATGAAAGATTCTATGAATTTTGTGCTTCTAAAAACATCAGTTATGAATTTTCTTCTTCCATCTCTTCTCAACAAGATGGAACTGTTGAGCAAAAGACAAGGGCTGCACAAGAATCAACTAGAGTCATGATTCATGCTAAGCGAATACCTTATCACTTTTGAGATGAAGCTATGAATAATGCATGTTATATTCATAATATGGTCACCTTGAGGGCAGGTTCTTCAGTTGCTCTCTATGAGCTATGGAAAGGAAAAAGACTTACAGTCAAATACTTCCATACTTTTGGAAGTAAATGCTATGTCTTGGCTAACAAAGATCAAAAGAGTGAAATGGATCCCATAAGTGATGAAGGAATATTTATGGGTTACTCATAAAGCAACAAAGCTTATAGAGTCTTTAACTTCAATGCTGGAAAGACAATGGAATCCCTCAATGTAGTAATTGATGATTCAATTATTGAACAAAGGATGGATGTTGAAGACAATGTTGAAACATCCTCTGTGTAGACTGATAAGGCAGGAAGAAGAGAAAGTTGTAATTTCACTAGCATTATATCAGATAACTCTCAAGTCACTTCAGATCTTTCTGTTAAGGGTCATTTAGACCAATCCAAGGATCTCATTGCAAGACACTCTATTGAAAGAAACACCATTGGGTTTACAAAGGAAATATCAAACTCATGTCTTGTCAGCAAGCTTGAACCAAGGATGAGTCATAGTATTCAAGAAAAGAAGATCTTGAATTGCATTATTAGAACAAGTCTGAATTCCATGATTAATAAGAAGCAAGTATGTGATTCTTGGTGTACTACTAAAGCTGAATATGGTGAAATTAGAGGAGGTTGCTTTCAATTAGTGTGCATGAAATAGATGTTGAAGAAATTTAATGACAAACCTGATGTAATGACATTACTTTGTGAAGATCTGAATATTATCAGAGATCTCATTTAACATGGCTGGAACAAGAATCTTGAGAGTCATAATCAACTAATTAGGAATCTTGTTGGAGGAAAGGTTGTTATTTTAGAGCATGTGGACACGAAGGAACAACTGACTATCATGTGTGCTAAAGTGTTGAATTCCAAACATGCTTTAATTTGATCCATTATATTTGGTATTTTTCATCTCATTTTTTATGTTTTGATTGGATTTATTCCATGTTTTCATGTTATTCTTCAATTATGTGCAAATACCTTTGGTTGCTTTGATTTGTGTGTTATTATGCATGATTTAGGCATAAAACATCAAAGTGTAAGACAAAAGTAATTTGACAAGGAAGACAAAGAAAATTTGAAGGTTTAGCATGTTTGCTGGGTGAACAGTCAACGAGGATCAGCAACGAATGTTCCCTGGGTGAAGTGTCAACGAAGCCCCAACGAAGCCTCTCAATTTAGAGGCAAAAAGAAAAGAGCACTAAGTTCGTTAGGCGAACTTGAAGCGAATGTTCACTAGACGAGGTTGCAACGAAGGACCAACGAACCAACCCAATTTTGAGGCAGTAGCTAAAGGACGCTAAGTTCGCTGGGCGAAGAATAGTTCGCTAGGAGAACACAAATATTTACTCAGGGGCGGTTTAACTATTTAGAGGCACTTCAGGTGCCATAAAGTTGAGTTTGCTGGGTGAAAAATGAGTTTGCTGGGAGAACTTGACAGATTCTAGTTGTACTATATAAGTACTTTTCACACTTTTTGGGGATCATAACCCATTTTTCACATAGAGACTTATATTTTCAGCATTTCTTCACCAAAAAGGAAGATTTTGCAAATAGAAGCTGGACTCGCATCCGAGTTCGATTCTTCAACGTGGATGCTCATTCATCTTCTCCCTTTACTTGTAAAGCAAACTACCATGGTTATGGGTAGCTAATTTCTCTTGTATCAAAGGTAGAGGTAGTCTACCTTATCTTTATGTATTTCTTTTAATTGGCCTTGTATGTGAATAAGTGATGATTAATATATGATGAATCTTTTTGTTCTTAATGATCCATTCTTGTTTTGTAAAACTTTATACATAGATTTTATGGAACTTGACCTAAAATATTAATTTATAGATTTATATATTGGAGAGATTGGTCTATGGTTGATATTCACTTTGTATTAAACTTAAAGCTTACTATATTGGTTGTTATATGGAGAGATCGTGTAATGATGAATATAGTATTTTCTCACGACACCGCTCTAGAGATAGACGGTGTTGAGAGAATACACGATGATATTAATCAGATCCGACTTCATATACATATAAGTCAGGGTAGATGAAAACTACTTTTGATATATTTTTTTAATCAAACACTTTAGAATTTATCAGCTTTGCTACTAAAAATTGTGACAATTTATGAACCAAAATTTGAAACCCTTTTTCTTAGAACTGTAAATTATTAAAAGGAAAGCATCAAGATATCAGACAATCCCTATGGAGACGATGAAAAAACCCCCCTTATTCTACTTCTTAACAAAATGCCACAGTTTCCAGGGATTATTGTGATATTGCAAGCATTGCAATAGTTTACTGATTTTAAGATCTTTGTACTGTGATCTCTTACCCCTGCTTATTTTGCTTGTGATATTTAATTTGTTTGGTTAAGTGTGCAGATTCTATTTATGCGAGGGAGTGTACATGAGGACCAGCTTATTTTCGACCCTGAGAATGAAAGAACCGCTTATTGGCTCAATAAAAGAACTAGGCAGAGGAGGCAACTTTTCAAAGAAAGACGAAAGCACGGAGAAAATTCTTCATCTACATCCATTATTACGCCAAACATGGAAGATCCACCACCATCACCTCCTGCTTAAACCCCATGTGTTAACAGTCCAGGACACAAAGCTCAGTTTGTGTGCAACACATACAATGGGAGACATTATGCGACGAAGATGGCAATCCTAGATCTGATATATGAAAGTCTCTTTGTAGGGATATACCATGAGGATTCGTTTACTCATCTCACGAAGTTCTATAAGATAATAGGTGCAACTGGAGTGTCAAAAGTTGAAGAGCAAGCCTTGTTTAAGAGACTATTCCTGCATTCTTTAATTGGGAAGGCGAAGGAATGGTATCTTGACTAATCTACTCTTGTGATGACAGATTGAAATTTTTTGGAGGAGAAGTTTCTTGAAACACTCTTCCCTCAATCAAGATTTATGGAAGCCAAGACCTCAATTTTGGTGTTTGCGCAAGGAGCAAGCGAATCTCTCAACGAAGCTCGGGAGAGATTCAAATCCATGCTGAGAAAGTGCAAGGGACATGGTTTTGATGACTTGACTCAAGTGTACATCTTCTGCAACACACTTCAACCCATTCATAAAACTCTTTTGGATGCTACGGAGGGTGGTTCTCCAATGTCAAAGAGTGCGGAAGATGCAGTGTCCATCATTGATAGGATGACATTAATGATCACCAGGGTCAACACAACCATGGTACTCTGCAAAGAAAACTGGGAATTATCAAGTTGGAAAAAATGATGCTATTCTTGCTCAAAATAAATTACTCTCGCAATAAGTGGAGTTGTTGAAAAAGCAAATGTCAAAACTTCCACAACAAATCAAAGAGATGCAAGAAGTTCCCAATAAATTTCAACAAATTATAAGTTGTGAATTTCGCAAAGGTGATTATCCTACTGGCTATTACCCACCAGTCGTTGTAGAAGAAAACTATGTGGGAAATTAAAATCAAGGCTATAAACCAAAACCCTCACATCAAAGCAATAACCAAGGCTAGCAACTGAGAGGTAATATCCAAGGTTACCGACAAGGGTGGAGGCAAGAGCCGAGTTCTTCTAACCATCAAACGTATCAAAATTACAACCAACCTCCACAAAACCAAGATGAAAGCTCAAAGATTGAGGAAAATATTAATCAATTTATGCAACTATCAATGTCCAACCAAAAGAGCATCGATTCCTCTATTAGGAATCTTAAGACACAAATTATCCAATTATCTAAACAATTGGCCGATCAACAAAAAAAACCTTTCCAGCTAAGCCTCATTTGGATCCTAATACGGCGTGAAAAGCCATCCTTACTAGGAGTGGTAGAAAAATTGATTTTGGAATTGGTGAGAAGGAAGTGGAGAAGGAGGTTGTAGTTGAAAAAAAATGATGATGATGAGCTAGTTAAAAAGGAGAATTAAATTGTTGAGGAGGAAGTTGAAGAAATAGTGAAGTATGAATTAGTTGGAAAGAAACGAAGAAAAGAGAAAACAAATAATAACAGGAAGGGGAAGGAGCACGTGAACATTCATATTCAACATTTACCTTATCCTCATGGGCCTAAAAAAAGGGATAACACAAGGAAATATGCTCGATTTATGGATATTTTCAACCAATTTCAAATCAATATTCCATTTGCCGAAGAATTGGAGCAAATGCCTACTTATGCAAAATTTATGAAGGATATCATCACCAAAAAGAAACTGTATACGGACCAAGAAACTATAGTTGTTGATGCTAGTTGTAGTGCAACCATTCAAAGGACTCTTCCTAGGAAGCAAAAAGACCCAGGAAGAGTTACTTTACCGGTTACCATATGTAATACCTATGTTGGTAATGGATTAATCAATTTGGGCTCTAGTATAAATTTTATATCTTTTTCAATTGTTAAAAGATTGGGACACATGGAGTTGATGGCTAATAGAATGACTTTGCAATTAGCTGATAAATCCATTATCCGTCCTCACGGTGTAGATGAAGATATATTGGTGAAAGTTGATAAGTTTTTGTTTTCCATTGACTTTGTGGTGATAGACATGGCTGAACATAATGATGCTCCTCTAATTCTTGGAAGTCCTTTCATGAAGACAACAAGAATGTCCATTGATATGGATGATGGTCTTACGAAAGTGCGAGTTCAAAATGAAGAATTTTGCTTTAATCTCTTTGAAGCCATGAAGCATTCAAAAGAGAAGAATGATTGTTTTCGTCTTGATGCAATGGAGGAAGTGATTGAAGAGGTGAAAAGATAAGTTCATGTTGCTACTCCTTTAGAAAAATTTCTTACTCATGCTTTGCTTAGTCTCAATGAGAGTAAAGAAAATGAGATTGAAAAGTGTTTGCAAGAACTTGAAGCATTAGAAGAAGTTCCTCCCTTGGAAGAACTTGATGAAGATTTGAAAAAAGAAAAGGTTGAGGAAAACAAAATTGAGTTGGAAATTTTACCCCCTAATTTAAAGCATGTGTTTCTTGATGATGGAGGCACAAATCGGTGATCATAAGCAATGAACTAAGCATGGAAGAGGATGAAAAATAGATTGTGGTGATGAAAAAGAATCAAATTTCTATGGGTTGGACTCTTTTTTATTTAAAGGGAATAAGCCCATCATATTGCATGCATAGGATCTTAATGGAGGATAACTTTAAGCTGGTAGCTCAACCTCAACATCGCTTGAATCCTATCATGAAAGAAGTGGTTAGGAAGGAAGTGGTGAATATGCTTGAGGCTGGAACAATTTATCCTATTTCTAATAGTCCTTGGATTAGTCAGGTGCAAGTGGTACCGAAGAAAGGTGGGATGATGGTGATTAGGAATGAAAAGAATGAATTAATACCAATAAGAACCGTGACTGGTTGGAGAATGTGTATTGATTATCATAGGCTAAACAAAGCTACAAGGAAATATCACTTTCCTTTACCTTTCATGGAACAAATGCTTGAGAGGCTTTCTAGTAAGGAATTCTATTGTTTTCTTGATGGTTATTTGGGTTACAACCAAATTATTGTTAACCCGGAGGATCATGAGAAAATAGCTTTTACATGTCCTTTTAGGGTTTTTAGCTTATAGGAGGATGTCATTCGGGTTGTGTAATATGTCGTCTGCGTTTCAGCGGTGCATGCAAACATTATTTTATGATTTGATTGAAAAATCCATTGAAGTTTTCATGGATGACTTTTCGGTTTTTGGGCCGTCATTTGATCTTTGTTTGAAAATTTTGGATGTTGTGTTGGAAAGGTGTGTGAAAACTAATCTTGTGCTTAATTGGGAGAAATGCAACTTCATGGTTATAGAAGGAAATGTGCTCGGCCACAAAGTTTCTTCAAAGGGCCTTGAAGTCGACTAAGCTAAAGTGGAGGTTATAGAAAAGTTGTCACCACCCTTGAATGTGAAAGGAATTAGAAGCTTTCTCGGTCATGCAAAATTCTATCAGAGGTTCATCAAAGACCTCACAAAGATTGCAAAACCCTTGAGAAATTTTCTCAACAAAGATAAGTCTTTTGAATTTGATGACTCTTGCATGCTTGCTTTTAATTCTTTAAAAGAGAGTTTGACTACCGCACCCATAATCATGACCTCTAATTGGAAACTTGATTTTGAAATCATGTGTGATGCTACTGATTATACTGTTGGTGCGATACTTGGTCAACGAAGAACTAAATTTTTTCATGCTATACACTATGCAAGCAAAGTTTTGAACGAAGCTCAAATAAATTATGCCACTATGGAAAAAGAGCTTCTTGCGATAGTGTATTCATTGGAAAAATTTCGGTCTTACCTCATTGGGTCTAAAGTGGTTATTTACACTGATCATACGATAATTAAGTATTTTCTAACCAAACCAGATTCTAAGAAAAACATATTAGATGGATCCTTTTGTTGCAAGAATTTGATCTAGAAATTCACGACAAGAAGGGGTCTTAGAATGTGGAAGTAACTAAAAATGAATTTGAGATTAAATAGGAATTTCCGGATGAAAAGTTGTTTATGGTTCAAGTTAGGCCTTGGTTTGCTGAAATTGCAAATTACAAAGTCGTTGGAGTAATTCCGGAAGGTCTAACTTGGAATAAAAAAAAATTCTTGCACAATGCCAAGTTTTTTGTGTGGGATGAACCGTATTTTTTCAAACTTGGTATTGATAACCTTTTGAGAAGGTGTGTTAAATTGAGGAGTCAAAGAGCATTCTTTGGCATTGCCACAACTCACCTTATGGTGGTCATTTTAACGGTCTAAGGACAACGAAAGTACTTCAATAGGGCTTTTATTGACCCTCTTTGTTTAAATATGCTCATGTACATGCCCAAAGTTGTGACAATTGCCAACGGAGTGGAGGAATTACAAAATGGAATGAAATGTCGTTACAAAGTATGTTTGAGGTGGAAGTATTTGACTGTTGGGGAATTGATTTTGTTGGTCCATTTCCACCTTCATTTTCTTGTGAATACATTCTTGTTTTTATGGACTAAATGTCCAAGTGGGTGGAAGTGATAGCTTGTGCTAAAAAAGATGGTAAAACAATGCTAAAATTCCCCAAGAAGAACATTTGTTTTTGCGTTTTGGTACGTCTAGAGTGTTGATAAGTGATGAAGGATCCCACTTTTACAATGCTCCTTTAAAAAAAGCCTTGAAACACTATGGTGTGAAACACAAAGTGACATTGCCATATCATCCTCAGGCTAATGGGTAGGCTGAAGTATCAAATCGTGAAATCAAGAGGATTCTTGAGAAAACCGTGTTTTCTTCTAGGAAGTATTGGGCACACAAGCTTGACGAGGCTTTGTGGGCTTATCGGACCGCATTTAAGTCTCTGATAGGTCTTACACCGTTTAAGATGATCTACGACAAAACTTGTCTTTTTCTGGTAGAGTTGGAGCGTAAGGCTTTTTGGGCCTTAAAATTCTTGAACTTTGATCCCACTTTAAGTGGTGAAAAGAGGAAATAGCAACTCCATGAATTGGATGAATTACGACTCCAACAAACATTACAAGGAGAAGGTGAAAAAGTATCATGATAAGAAAATTGTGAGGAAATACTTTCATGAAGGATAAATGGTCTTATTGTTCAATTCACAATTAAAATTGTTTTTGGGCAAGCTGAAGTCAAAATGGTCTGGTTCATTTCGGATTCGGGAAATCAAACACTACAAAGCAATTGTAATTGAAGATCCTTTATTGAAATAAATTCGGACAATTAATGGGCAAAGGTTGAAGGTGTACCTTGGTGGGGAAGTTGTTACTAATGTGGGAACAATTTCGTTGGGCGATCCTTGAGTCGCTTTCGACCAACGAGCTCAAACGATGTTAAACAAAGTGCTTGTTAGGAGGCGCCCCAACATTGTGAGTATTCTTTGTTAGAACAAGATTTGGTTCTGCAAGATATCTCTAAGTTTGGATAATAACAAAGTGGTATTTGAGTGAGAACAATTTTGGTACTCTAACGTTTGTTTTTCTGAAGAATTAACAAACAGGTTCTGACTCTGATAGAGATCATATTCAACAATTACTCTGATCTGACCAAAGTCACTTTTACTCTATAAGAAGCAAGTCTACATCTGATCTACTCTCACTCAGAAAGATTCTAAGAAGACAATATGTTGCTGCTGCAATGCTCTCTTGGTTTTTGCTTCTGATCATGACTCTGATGCTTTACTTCTGAAGACTTTCAAGCTTCTGAAGTCATTATCTTCTGAAGACTAAGTGCTGAAGACTCTGAAGACAAGGTTCTATTGAATGAAGTCATAAAGACTCTAAAGACTTGAGTTTTTGAAGAATAAGTGTTGAATACTTTGAAGATAAAGTTCTGCAGAACGATGTTTTGAAGACTCTGAAGACTTAAGTTATTAGTGACCAAAGGTTCTGAAGACTAAGTGCTTATAGTTCTGAAGACAAGGTTCTGGTGAACAAGTTCTGATGACTCTGAAGACCCAAGACTCTGAAGACCTATTGATCAATTCTTCTACTCATGCTTCAATCATTTCTATTCAAAAGCCTCTGATGTAAAGAAGAGAAGCTCAAACGTCTACGAGGGAAAATAGTACATAGTATGTTTTAACGTCTCATTCCACTACCATTCCACTACCCTGATTTAGTGGTACAAAGCACAACTTTTGTGTATGATTTTCATCCCTGCGTAATGACATTATTTCAAGGAAATTACTGATCTTCCCTCCAACGGATCTTTTTCTGGCTATATAAAGACTTGATTACTTGAATAAATTAAGAAGCTTTACAATGATTAATACAAAGGTTACACTTTGGTTGAAAGCAATCTATGAAGAACTGAAGTTACAGTATTGAAGCACCATAATACAAAGAAAGAATATTGTTCATACTGTATTAGTGTCTTTAAGAGATTAGAGCTATTAATAGTGTTTATATTTTCTTGTTTAGAAGCAATTTCATTGTAAACATATTTGTTCAAACTTTTGTTTGTAACTCCTTAATAGACCGATTAGGTCAGAATCCTTAAGAAGAGACGCTTAGTCTTTATTGTTAGTCACCAACGGTTGCTTGTGCAGATTGTAATTCCTTAAGGGACTAGTTAGGTCAGAATCCTTAAGAAGGGATGGTTGTCTGTGTTGTTAATCACCAGTGGTTGCTAGTGCATTGTAATCTGTTTATTATAGTGGATTAAGTCCTTGTGTATAAGGCAAAAACACCTTGGAGGGTGGACTGGATTAGCTTAATAGTTTTCACGTGAACCAGGATATATCGTGTGTCTTTCTTTCTTGATTAGCCTATTTGTGATCTTTTTTTTGAGTTTCACAAAAAGCTTTCATTTTTGAAAACCCAATTCAAACCCCTCATTTCTTGTGTTTTATTACAGCTTCAATTGGCATCAGAGCTCCGGTTCTGATTGTGATAAAATTTTTTTATCAACACTTCACCATGTTCACTGCCGATCCATTATTTGTGTAAGATATCATGGTTGCAGCTAATGTTAATTCTATTCCAGATGAGAAAGATCATTACAGTGCCAAACCACCAGTCTTTGATGGTGAAAAGTTTGACTACTAGAAAGATAGAATTGAAAGTTTCTTTCTTGGTTATGACGTAGAGCTTTGGGATCTCGTAGTTGACGGATATACTCACCCAGTTGATGTTGAAGGAGTAAAAGTATCAAAAAGTGCTATGACCAACCAATAAAAAAAAAGATTACAAGAATCATCACAAGGCAATAACTATACTGCTAAATGCTATCTCTTATACTGAGTATGAGAAGATAACAAACAAAGATACTGCCAAGTCCATTTTTGATTCTCTAAGAATGACTCATGAAGGAAATGCTCAAGTTAAGGAGACAAAGGCGCTTACCTTAATCCAGAAATATGGGGCATTCAGAATGGAGGATGATGAAACAATTGATAATATGTTTTCAAGATTTCAAATGCTAGTCGCGGGACTTAAAGTTCTGGACAAAGGATACTCAACTGCTGATCATGTCAAAAATATCATCAAAATCGTTCCTAAGAAATGGAGACCTATGGTAACTTCTCTCAAACTATCCAAGGATCTGAATAGTATAAATCTTGAAGAACTTATTAATTCTTTAAGAAGTCATGAGGCAGAGCTGGAGCAAGATGAACCTCAGAAGAAGAATAATCTATTGCAATTAAGTCTAAACCTGAAAAGGTAAAAGCTTATCAAGATGAGGAAGAATCAAAAATTCTAATGAAGACTCATAAGATGAGCTATCTCTTATCTCGATAAGGGTCAACAAACTTTGGAAACATAGGCAACTAAAGTTTATAGGATTAAGAAGAAACAAAAGTCGTGATGACTCATCATCTGGATAGAAGAAGCAGAGCTCTGGAAAAGAAGTCATCTGCTATGAGTGTAATGAGCCTGGTCATTACAAGAATGACTGTTCAAAGCTTAAAGATAAGAAGCCAAATAAGAACTTCACCAAATTCAAGAAGGGACTCATGGCAACTTGGGACGACTCTGATTCTGAAGAAGAAGAATCTGATGAAGAACAGGCAAATGTTGCACTAGTGGCAACAACAGTTAACACTGAGGTCTCTGAAGAACTAGAAGATAAAATGCTATCAGAATCAAACTCAGAGGTATTATCTAAACTCTCTCGTTGTGAATTAGAGTCTTGTCTTTCAAAATTTTTGGAAAATATCAAGCTCTTCAAAGTAAATACAAGGATCTTAAAAAATCTCATGTAATTACTTCTGAAGCCAGAGATAAGCTTGAACATAATAATTCTTCTTTGAATGAAAATATTTTTTCTTTAAAAAATAGTAATTGTGCCTTGAAAAGCAAAGTTTCTAAACTAGAAGAAGAATTAGTCTCAAATGTCTCGGATACTTGTTATGTCAATAAGTATGATAAAGTATTCCAGCACTTTTTGGCTAAAAGCATAGATAAAAGTAAGATTGCTTCCATGATCTATGGAGTTAGAAGAAATGGTAAGAAAGGTTTGGGGTGTACATAATCATTTGAATATGACGAAAGTCAACCTGTAAAAGCAAAACCTCTCTATGATCATTTCGTGCCTTCTGGAACTGAGCTTGATTGTTTGAGCTTGTGAAAGCACATTCAAAGACACATAAATCTATTTCTAAATCTAAATATCATGCACAAATTCCACTTGATTATCCTATTGTACATAAGCCCAAGGTTATTAAATAATCTGGGAAAACTAACAAAAAAGGACCCAAAAAATAGGTACCTAAGGATAAGATTATCTATGTTACAAATATCCTTAGCAGCTCAGTTGAAACACCAATCATGGTACCTAGAAAATGGTTTCTCGAGACACATGAAGGGAAGAAGGCATATGTTCCAAAGTCTGGAACTTAAGCCTGGAGGCTTCATCGATTTTAGAGGAAACCAGAAGGGTAAAATCATTGGCTCTGGAACTGTTGGTAATGGTAAAATTCCTTCGATTATAATGTTCTTTTGGTTGATAGTTTGATGCATAACTTATTGTCTATTAGCCAACTTAGTGACAATGGTTATGATATCATTTTTAATCAAAAGTCTTGTAAGGCTGGTAGTCAGAAGGATGGCTCAATCCTTTTTAATGGAAAGAGGAAAGACAACATTTACATGATTATACTTTCTGATCTTAAGGAACAGAATGTCAAATGCTTAATGTCTGTTAATAAGGAGCAATGGTTATGACATAGACGTTTGAGCCATGTTAGCATGAGAAAGATTTCTCAGCTAAATAAGCTTGAATTAGTCAGGGGATTACCAAATCTGAAGTTTTCTTCAGATGCTCTTTGTGAAGCATGTCAGAAAGGAAAGTTCTCCAAAACTTCCTTCAAAGCGAAAAATGTTATTTCTACTTCTAGACCATTAGAACTTCTACACATTGATTTGTTTAGACCAGTGAAAACTGCCTCAATCAGTGGAAAGAAGTATGAATTAGTTATCGTTGATGACTATAGTCGTTAGACATGGGTAAAATTCTTGAAACACAAGGATGAGTGACATTCTGTGTTTTCTACCTTTTGCTCACAAGTGCAAACTGAAAAGGATTTCAAAATTTTCAAAGTCAAAAGTGATTGTGGTGAAGAATTTGAGAACATATACTTTGAGAATATTTTTGATTCCCATGGCATTTCCCATGATTTATCTTGTCCTGTAACTCCACAATAGAATGGAGTAGTGGAAAGGAATAATAGGACTTTGCAAGAAATGGCTCGTACCGTGATCCAAGAAAATGAAATGGCTAAGCATTTCTAGGCAGAGGCAGTAAATATAACATGTTATATTCAGAACAGGATTTCTATCAGACTTATTCTGGGTAAGACTTCATATGAACTGTGGAAGAATAGAAAACCCAATATTTCATATTTTCATCCTTTTGGTTGTATATGTTTTATGTTGAACACTAAAGAGAATCATGGCATGTTTGACTCCAAAGCTCAAAAGTATTTATTGTTAGGATACTTTGAACACTCTAAAGGCTATAAAATTTATAACACAAAGACACAAATTGTTGAGGAATCAATTCATGTTAGGTTCGATGATAAGCTTGACCATGAAAAGTCAAAGCTAGTTGAAAAGTTTGCAGATCTGAAGATTACCTTATCAGAATCTAAGGAAGAAGATTCTAATAAAGAAGACAAAGATGCAAAAACTACATAATACGATAAAATCTCACCAGAAATAGCAAATAGTCCAACTCATCAGAAGAAAAATAAACTAAGGACTTCTCATTCTGAAGAATTGATTCTGGGTGACAAAGCTGACCCATTCAGAACTTGTTCATCATTCAAACCTTCTGAAGAAACTCTTATGGGTTTAGTGTCACTAATAGAGCCAACAACAATTGATGAAGCTCTTCAAGAGAATGAGTGGATTATGGCCATGTAAGAAGAACTGAATCAATTCACCAGAAACAATGTTTGGGATCTTGTTCAGAAACCTAAAGGTGTCCATGTCATTGGAATGAAATGGGTATTCATAAACAAGCTTGATAAAAAAAAGGTGAAATCGCAAGAATTAAAGCACGACTGGTAGAACAAGAGTATAGTCAACAAGAAGGGATAGACTATACTAAAAACTTTGCACCAATTGCCAAGTTAGAATCTATTCGCTTGTTATTTTCTTTTGCTGTTAATCATAACATCATTCTTTATCATATGAATGTAAAAAGTGCATTTTTAAATGGATATATTTCTGAAGAAGTGTATGTACACCAACCTCCTGGTTTTGAAAGTTCTGAAAACCCAGATTTTGTTTTAAAACTTAAAAAATCGTTATATGGTCTGAAACAGGTCCCAGAGCTTGGTATGAAAGGCTAAGTAACTTTGTTTTAGAAAATGACTTTACCATAGGAAAAGTGGATGCAACACTCTTTTTCAAAACCTTTAAAAATGACATTCTGGTTGTGCAAATTTATGTTGCTGATATTATATTTGGTTATGCTAATACTTCCTTGTGCAAGTATTTGTCTAAGTTAATGCAGATTGAATTTGAAATGAGTCTGATGGGAAAATTTAGATTCTTTCTGGGAATTCAGATTGATCAACGTCCAGAAGGAATGTACTCCATCAGAGCAAATATGTAAGAGAACTTCTGAAGAAGTTCAATATGTCAGATAGTAAACTAGCAAAGACACATATGCATCCTACATGCACTATGGAGAAAGAAGAAGTAAGTAAAAACATTTTTTAGAAGCTCTATCATGGTATGATAGGCTCTCTTCTGTATCTAACTACTTCTCGTCCAGATATTTTGTTCAATGTTTATCTTTATGCTCCGTTCTAATTATATGCAAGGGAAACTCACTTAAAATTTGTTAAGAGGATCTTAAGGTGTCTAAAAGGAACAACTAACCTTGGCTTGATGTATAAGAAAACATCAGAGTACAAGCTTTCTGGTTATTATGATGTAGATTATGCTAGAGATAAAATAGAAAGAAAAAGTACTTCTGGAAACTGTCGGTTTCTGGGTAACAACCTCGTCTCCTAGGCTAGTAAAAGACAATCAAGCATTGCACTACCTACTGCAGAAGCATAATATATCTCAGCATCACTGAGCAGCACTCAAATACTTTGGATTTAGAATCAACTAGAAGATTTTCAAATATTTAAGAGTTACTATAGTAGATTTTTTTCTTTATTCTGTCCAATTATTGCATTTATTTGACTGATCCACAAACTTCGAAAGTCCCTTTTTTTCCTATCTCTATCCCGCTGAGACAAAACCAAAGCTTTTCTTCTCTGTTGCAAAATAGTTTGAGTAAGAGCTCCGTGAAAGCTTGATGTAAAGGAACAACTTTTTGTCCTCCGTTTTCTAGCGATGGATCCTCGTTTAGTCCTAATCATTGGATAAATGAGACTTCGATGAATAACTATTTTGATTTTTTCTTTCAGTTATTCTTTTATCCTTTCTAGTATATTACTAACAACATGGATTCTTCCAATGTATAAAATAAAAATTCCAATGGCTATCCAAAAATCCTATCTTACATTCTAGGGATAAATATATTGAAACAAAACATCACTTTTTACGTGACTATGTTCAGAAGGGTGTTTTTCAATTAAAGTTTATGGATACAGATCACTAGCGGGCTGATATTTTCATAAAACCCCTTGCTGAGGATAGATTCATATTCATTCTGGAAAATCTATTTATAAAACCTTGTCCAAAATGAGTAGATGAAATTTTTAATGTGTCAAGTCACTAGAACTTCTGAGATAAGATTATGAAGATTAAGTAGATTATTTCTCTTTTATTTAATGATCTTTTGATTGACGATACTTTTACAAGTTAGAAGATGTCTTAGTCAGAAACTTGTCTAGTCAGATACCTCTTAGTATTCTTGACTATGGGAACATCAAACGTGTTATTTTGAACAGACGAATATGATTTTCTTGTGACACATGTCCAAAATCAAATCATATCTTACTGTTGAAAAGACACCTCAAGCATTGTTATTTCGTGAGACTAGGTTCAAGTAATTATTTCCTATCACTCCCACCTTTTCATAGTCTAAAATCTTTTATAAATACTCACATTATCACTATCACACACTATATTACTCTTTCACTTCCCACACTTTTTCTTAGAAACCTTAAAACCCTTTGTGCTCTGAGAAAAACTTCATCATCGTCTTCAGAGGATCTTCAACAACAAGGAAATAAGTCCAGTATTCCAGAGACTCCTGCTATCACTCTCAAGACGCCGGTAGCCGATCTTCACGTTCTCCGTGAAACCATAGTGGATTTCAAAAATCTAAAGGATAACAGGTGTGATCTTACCCAAACACTTGATTTTCATGGATGGAACGGGTACTTTCAAAGATTGCAAGGACCCACCTTTCCTATCTTGGTGAAAGATTTCTGGATAAATGCAACTTCAACCAGAAATGTCATTGTCTCCTATGTGTTTGGAAAACGCATCATTATCACAGAAAAAACTATATGTGATTTGATCTCTCATGAAGGACAGGGGCTAAGAATCCATAATGTTCAAGCTGACAAACAAAGGGAAGCAAAAGTCAATGAATCCATCTTCAAAGAAGTAACTGTTCTGGATTCTAAGAAAAATCCTTCACCTTCCTTCTTAAAAGACTATTTAAGAGTTTAGTTCTAGATAATATTGGGAAGTATCTCCTAGTCATCCTATTCAAATTCCTGAGAGACTCAATAATGGCCTCAAGAACTGGATCTACCAAAAAGGGGAATCTTATCCCTTACGGAAGACTCATTTCTGATATTTTTGTTAAGTCTAGAATTGTTGAAAGTTTATTAGTTGATGGACAGACTAATGAACTAGTAAAGAAATCTGGAAACATCTTCTGGGCTAAGAATTTGTTGAACATGAACCTTATTAAAAAGATCTCTCGTCGAGCTGATCTACCAATAATCGATGACATTAATGCTATGAGGTTTCCAATTTATGGATTTCCAATCTTCTCAAGAACTTACAATCCCAATGAACTTACGCACTACCTTGCTGGATGCTGTTGCAGTGAGAATCGAATATCAAGCTATTGATTAACTTGAATCTTTGATTCGTCAAAATTCACCACCGAGCTTTGATTTATCCAAAGGAAAGGTTAAAGAAAGAAAAACCTTTTGCGCGATGTAACAATAATGCTAAAGATTCGGGGATCAGGGGTTGGTTATGCCTAGGGTAGGTATTTCATATCCTATACATCTGTAGTACTCTATAGGAACCTTTTGTGTGTATGTACACTAATCTATCTAAGTGGTTTGATAGGGTCATGGGATCAAGGTTAGGGTAAAATTCTAGGTTTGCTCGCAAAGATATCACATCTTATGCCTACGTATCCTGACTAGGATGGAATCAGAGCAACCGTAGTTCTCCAACCTAGGGATTAAGGAATACTTGACTATGGTCAAGACTCGAGGGGGGGGGGGGGGGACAAACATGACAATGTTTGTGTAGAGTTTAACAAAACTCTCTAGATCTAAGTTTAAAACTCAAAGATATTGACTATGATAAAAGCCAGGGGGAAGCAAGTAATCATGACAATGATCCTTACATAGAGTTAACAAACTCTAACTTAAAATTCTAATTGAAGGATACTTCTAACAAGGGGTAGGTCTTTAGACTTAAAGCAAAGTCTAATGGATATAGATTCTAACTTAACTAAGTTAAAGGACCTAATGACTTAACCAAGTCAAGGGGGGGGGGGTTAACGAGCTATCTATGATTGTGAAGTCAATAGAGAAACTTTTCCTTTGGAATAAAGGGAAAAATAAGGCAACTAGATGAGAACTAACAAGTTCCATCACTTGGGGAAAGAAACTTAACAAAGTTTAAAAGAACACCAACATTCATTCAGATATGGTGAAGATATGATAGTCATGGTAACAACCAAGAAAGATTTATCATGGCAATGTTCACAGATTAATGAAGGTAACAACCCAACAAGAGCAAACATGAAACATGTTGTGACAACAAAAAATTCATCAATGGTAAACAACAAAACTCATTCATACAAGTTACAACTTGAGTTAAACATGGTATATGAATCAAACAAAGATAAATGTAACAACATTTAATTATTTTAAAGGCATATTGATGACAATCAATCATAGATAAACAAGGAGAGTGACAACTATTCAAACATGGGTTCATACTTCACATAAAGGAAGGTAAACAAGATTCATGATATCTCAAAGCAAGAATCAATCCTAAGCATGTTACGATTCTAACAAGACACATAAACAAGTAAGATGAAGTTAAGGAATCATGTTCAAGAGGTTACAACATGAAGAAACATTCAAGGATTCACAAAGAAGCTCTAAGTCATACATTCACATTCATGCATTTACAAAGGAAAGAATTAAACCCTAAACATGTTATGGTTCTAACAAGACACAAAAACAAGTAAGATGAGGCTAAGGGAATATGTTCAAGAGGTTACTACATGAAAAAGAAGTTCCAAGTCATACATTCACATTCATGCATTTACAAAGGCAAGAATCAAACCCTACACATGTTATGATTCTAAAAAGACACATAAACATGTAAGATAAGGTTAAGGGATCATGTTCAAGAGGTTACAACATCAAGAAACACATCATGGTTTTCAAAAAGAAGTTTCAAGGTATGACATTCACATTCATGCATTCACAAAGGAAAATATGATCATGGTAAAGAAAGGAGCCAAGTGTTTTCAAACATACAAACATGTTAAACATTCAAAAATGATTCATACAAGATCAATCTTACAAGAAAAACCAAGTACTAGGTCAAGGAAACTCATGAAAACAAGTAAAAACCCTAAAAAAGATCATGTCATTCAAGTGAGATAAAGTGTTTCAAAAATAACAATTCTTAAATTATTCACATTGAAACTAGACATATCAAAGAGAATTTTGCAAAAAGAATGACATCAAAAGGATAAAAATAAAAGAAGTTATGCACTTTTGAAAATTGGTCCCAAATGAGGCAAACTAAGGCAAAAACTAAGTCAAGGCAAGGCAACTTTCAGCAGATTTGCAAGAGCAACCATAACTTGCTCAAAACTCAGCCAAATTGAGTGAAATAAAAGAGGAAATCCTGTATTCTTTCACAAGAAACTCAATGGTGGTGGTAGTTTTCAAAGGTCATGCATTGAATGAAAAACTCGATAGCCATACCAAAAATGACATATTATGTGCAAAAACATCATGACAGTCCAAAATACCAGTTTTTAGCAGCAAACCAATGATCAAACACAACATATGGAACATATAAAGGATGTTTGTAAACACCATACCTCAAGAGATGAGTTCATTCAATAGATAGCACATAGTGTGGCCAAAATACTAAGTTGGAGCAAGACAAGTGTGACAGTCATGAATACATGTTTTAAGCAACAACCAACTGATCAAACATGACACATAGGACATATAAAAGAGATTCACAACCATCCAACATCAATTATTAAATAGAAACCAAGAGTTGCATATGAAAATGAAACATAAAGTAAGCTAACAAGCAAGAGCAAGTGGACAGTCAATAGTATATGGGTTTAGCAGCAAACTAAAGTTCAAACATGACCTATAATACATGTCAAACATGTTCAGCATCAATGTACCTCAAAATCTAACATGGTTTAAAAAATGGCTAGTATGAGAACATAACTCTTGTAGCCTCTTCAAGCCAATACACAAAACAAGAAGTCCATTTGAGATGTGATGATTCAAACAGCCTCAAAATGCTTCAAGTGAGATGTTCAAGTGGTCCAAACTCCCTCCAAATAGCTGACTTGATAGAATGGTGCTTTTTGCAAGAACACACAAAGAACTTCAAAGTGAAATGCAAGGAAATGATGTTACAGAAGTATGGTGATGATTTGGATAGTTCAAAAAACCTATATGGAAGGTGTTTGAAGTGTTGTAAAGGTTGGAAGAGAACTAGACAAAGTTGTGGCTCTAATAGTGCAGAATGTCAAAGTTTTGTGGATTGACAGTTGACTTTTTGAGTGAGAAGTTTTCTTGTGTAAGTGAGTGTTTGAATAGCTTCAATACATCATATTTGATGTGCTTGAAGTGTTGGTGGAGGTTTTGATGGTTGTATGAGGTTTTGGTAAGGGTTTTGCAAAAAATAGATTTTATGCTTTAAGGGAGCAAGCTTTAGAAGTTGCAAGAACAATGTGATCAGAGGAATGAGAGAGATTTTCCTTGGTTTCTAGCTCAATATAGTGTGGTTTGGATGTGAGGAGAGTACTCTATTTATAAGCAAGCTTCACAAGTGAAAGGCATGGGCAAATTGGAACATTTTGCCAAGTTTTCCCTTTTGGAGGGAAAAATGAGCAAAACCAACTTGCACTCTTGTTTCTGAGCATGAGCAAGTTTCTAATTTGGTTCATCATCATCAATAGCCTGTGAAAAGGTTTCAAGAAGTGATATGAGGAGATTAGTTGATGTAGCAGCTGAGCTATGACAAATTTTGCATAAAGTTTCTCTCTCATGCCACTTGGTTGTCTTGTCATGAATAATCAATTCATTTAATCCATAATCTGGTTTTTGCTTATGACCAACTATTGTAATCCCATCAACTAAGTCTCTAAAAATTATAACATGATCCAACCAAGTGATTAGAAGAGGATTGGCTGGTTTATGCATCATTTGCAAAGGCTGCACTTGACTTTGTGACATGACAAACCCTTAACCTGACTTCTTCGATTCTTCCTAACCATAAGGGCTGAGAAAATTCTATTGTACTTTTTAAAAAGCCCCAAAAATTATCTATAAATTTCATGTTTTACACAAGTTCAAATTCCAAACGGAACTATGTCAAAAATCCTCTTGAAGTTTGTTGTAAAAGTTGACTTACAAGTCAAGAAACATGAAGAATTTCTAAGTGTTGAAATTCTTCACAACTTGATGAGCTTATAACTCAAAATATATGCATATTTGGACCTCAACCCCATAGGATACTTTTGTATTACTCCTTGATATCTTTCCAACAAGCTTTGAACCAATCCATTTGGATGTGTGGTTAGGAAATTATAATCATTTCAAGTTGGCTTAAAATTAGGGTTTTTCATGAACCCTAGTTTCTTGATTTGCAAGTTATCCATCAATCCTTGATTAAATATTCACCAAACTAACTAGTTAGGAAAAAATGATGTTGGAAAACTTGCTTTCTTCAATTTGGGGTCAAAACCCTAAAATTCAAAGAGTTGACTTTTTAGACAGACGAATCGAACCGTTGAAATCTTCAGGATCGATCCTCAGTGTTCTGGGTTCTTTGAGCCTTTAAAACTTCTTGAGGATACTTTAATAATTCATAGGAGTACCATGAACCATGATTCAAGCTTTGGAAACCCACCTAAGCCAAAATTTAAACTTTAGTTGACTTTTTCCAATAGAAACCCTAATTAGGGTGTTGCACTACACTGCTCCTATTCTTTCGGTAACAACCTCAAATAGAACTTGGTCTTGGAAAGATATGAGCTTCTTGTGATATGAAGACTTGAATTGTAGAATATCAATCCAAAACCTTGACTGATCAGTCCACAGGGTTCTTGATTTTGATAGTATGAAACCCTAATTCATCTACATCTTGACAAAGATTAAATTGAAAAAGGCTAAGGTTAGATAACACATGCTTGATGCACCTAGAATGATAAAGGAATCTAGGGGTCAAAATTTGGGGTATGATAGATGCAAAGGTGAAGCACTTGATATGTGGATTGACATGAATAATCTTCCAGATACTCTTCCAATGATGTTAAAGATCAACGAAAAAGGCAAGAAAAAGAAAAATGCTGATGGTGAAGGACCATCAAACAAGAATATGAAAATGACGACTACATCCGCTTCTGCTACTGGTGAGCTAAGTAAATCTTTAGATTCTTCTGTAACAACTTTTATTATTACTAACAGAAATATATCTTCATCTCTTCCAACACAACCTCTACTACTTTCATCACCACCAACATTCTCAACCATTGTCACCACCACACCCATCTCTATCTCTGAAACAAACACTCAAATGATTCCACCCTCTACACAACTTCTACCATGAATACTCCAAATCACTTTAACTGAACCAATCTGCACTATTTCTAAACCAACCTCTGTCATATCTGTACAACCATCTCCAACTAATTCCTCACCATTAACCTCTCCACAGATAATCCCAAAAACCATTCCAGAACATCCTAAACCTTCTCCACCAAAATCAAATCTTGAAAATCATAATATCACCAACTCGGGTGATTCTGCTGATGAAACTCAATCAATTCCTGAGAATCAATCTTCTGACCCTCTCTCTCTCATAACCTAGATGAAGTTATTTCTGTTTTATGGACAATGTTGTTATGAGATTCAAGGCACTCTCTGATAAGTCAAGTTCTAGTGAAGGCCCTTTTGCTTTAGGTGCTTCCTGGGATCAATTCAATTAGTGGATGTCAGATGAATTTCAGAAGATTCAAAATCTCTCCTTTCAAACAAAAGATTATATTGTTCAACAAGCTGAAGAGAGATTGAAAGCTAAAAAGGAGACTGAAGCAAAGTTAGCTGCTGAAAGGGAACTTGCAGAGAGATTAGCTAAGGAAGTTCTTGATAAAGAAGCTCAAGATTAAGCTGAGTGTAACATCCTAATTTTTCCATACACTAAATAATATATCTAGTTAGATTTGAGATTTTAACAATGCTAGTTATTAAAAATTAAATGTTGAAACTAACACTTATAATAATTAATTTATTAATTAATTACTTTTTATATTTATTACTTTTATTCTTCAATTTGAATATCATCGTTTCATTTTATAAACTAAACTTTGAAATTTAAATTGGTACTTAAAACCCTTAACTTTAAGTTAATTAATTATTCATATTATTATTATCATTATTGTTGTTCTTGTTTTGTTATTATTAATTGATTTTATTTTATTTGAATATTATCATTTTACTCTATAAACCAATTAATAAATAAAATAATCTTAAGACAATAAAAATATCAAATAACTATCCTTTTTACTATTTTTATTATTATTAATATTATTAACATTTTACTTTTTATAAAAGAAATATATATCTCATTTTCTATTAATATCCTACATAATATTATGTCATGAAATCAAGCTCCCATACCTTTGTCATAAATTATTTTCACAAAGTCATACTAGAACACCTAAAGCACTATTGATGAAAGATTAGTAAATATTTGATAGAGACATATTTACTAGCAAGAGTTGAAAAGTTGGAAGGTATGGGCAAAAGATGATAAATTATGTTATTTTAATATTTTACAACTAGTATAAATAGGGGTCTCTTCCACCCCATTTTCATTCATTCAATCACAAATCATCTTTCTTACTTCTTTACTTCTTTCCTTCTCTAATTTCTTCATATAGCAATATTAGTTTTAGTTATCGAAGTTCCCACGATATCGGTTCGTAACCTTTAGAGTATTTTGTGGTAAAAGTTCTTCTAAAGTTTCAAGGGAGTTTTATACGTCAAAGTTCTGCCCAAATCATTTTCATAAGTAATCGGTTCTTGGCAAAGATCGAAGACAACACTTGTGGACTTTCAACAACACTCAACAAAAGGTGGGGGCAAGATTTCGTATACGATTGGGACGGTTAGCGTAAAATAACTTAATATATATGTGTGTAGTGGTGACCTAAGCCCTACTAGCGATAAATAATTAAGGAGAGCCTATTCTCAAATAATGATTTTCACAAATCACTAGGCGAGGTTACGCCGGCCTTAATTAATTATCATAGGAATAATCTTTGACAATTTGGTATTGTATTGTGCTTGCATTATTCGGTTAATTTTATAATTGTTTATTTTATTTATACTTGAATGATTGTGATTGATAGATTAAGGAAATAATCGGTTAATGAGAGAAAAACATTGCTAGATATTAAGTAATTGATCCCCATTAACATAAGGAAAGTTGGATACAATGAGTAGTTATATTTGGTTGGGTTCTGGCTAAGGAAAGACTTGGTCGACTATGCCGTTTACAGTCCACCTCTCTTACCTGGGAAGTTAACCATACAATTACCCATTATACAAACTGAACTTATTATGTAAGGACAAAGATCAAATATGGCAAGACATTGGATGGATTTGGTACTCAACCTAAGTATCTAGATAATAAGTATAACTTGAAAAGTTGATACGATAATTCCCCATTATTAACTTAATACTTATGGCTAAGAGTTGCCACAAGATGAGTGAGTGATCATATAGACTTGCATTAAGGAATGTGTAAGTCCACCGCCGTGCGGTATGGGACGCACGAGGTTGATCAGTCGCCTGCAATCCCGACGGGGATTATTATCTATGCATGCTAGGCAAGACAAGGTTCTTGGCCTGAATTCTCAGGGACGATCGACTTATAACACCTAGGCTCCATGTGAAGTTAGGTGGCGTAGCTCTTGGTAATTGGGAGTACGTTGGTGGCATGTGGTCTAGTGATATCTGATCTTGGTAAATGGGATAGATATCATTGACAGCGTTTAGTGGCCTGAGTCAGCATATAGTTCAGGGATGCATTAGAATAAATAAAGTATATGTAATTGTGGGTATAAGATACGCTTGTTTGTATAAATATGGTTTCCATATATATTATTATTTTACACATTCATTCCCACTTTTAAACTTGTACATGAATCTTAGCCCTGTGTCATTTTTGTTTTGCATTTTGGATTATTTTATGACGATCAGACGATGAGCTCGAATCTTGCGTACTTCCCGACAACTCAGAAGGAAAGGATATGAAGTGACGTGGAGATGTGTTACTATAACATCTAGATTGGGAGCTGTTAGTGTTTTGTCAAACGCTAATCACATCCCTACTACTACAGTCAGTATAAGTGTCAGTCTTGTTGGACTTAGGAGGTCCCTTTTGGTATGCTTTCTTTTTGGTTTCCTTTCTGTACTTTTATTTTATGTTTTATCTATGTGGCAAGGCCGCTAGTCTTAACGGTGTCAAACTCTGTAAAATATATTTGAAGCATATGTATGTGAAACAGTATGTTTTTAAATAATTAAGTATTGTCCTTTAAAAATTTCAAATTTTTCTGTATTTTTATAAGGTTTCATTAGAATTCCACTAATGGGACATAGGCTGTCTCATTTAATGGTATCAGAGCTGGTCGATTCAGCTCGGACCGTAAGTGTCTAGAATTATACTGACTGTATCAAGTTGGATTCCAAACTGGATGATAACTTTTCTTCTGTGCATTGAGTCTTCATCTTGAGAGCCTTCTAGTATAATGGTCTAGGAAACTTATTTAGCACACTTTATTTTTCCTCCCCAACGGTCACAAACCCAACGGTAACGTAACGGACACTTCACAAAATTCACTTTATAAATACTTCACACCCATCCATTATTTTCATATCAATTCCTAAATATTTATCTATACCTTTCAAATGGCTAAATCCTTTCTTTTATTCATCACTCTTCTTGTCATTATTTTGTTTGTTATTGGTATCATCAAGCATGAAGAATTAGGTAAAGATTTCGTAGCAATAATGATAATTATAGTTTTACCACTATTAGTCTTAGCTTGGTTTACAAGTAGAGGTTTTTGAATGAGACATGGTCACGATTTTTGTAATCGTTGTTATTAAATAAATTGATACATTTTTGTTTATACATTAAATGTTGATTATGTTTTCCTGAATTCTAGTTATATTTAAGATATTAATTCAACATTTTAGACACAATTATCCCTTGCCTGTGGGAGACTTGATAAAAATCCTTATCGATGAATCATTCATTGGGATATAAATATACATAATTGTTATGTTCTTTATGTCTTGTGAATGATTGAACCTAATAACTATTCCTTTTCAGGAAGTTATGGTTCAGAACGTCAGAGGTGCGAGGCGTGGTAGGAGTGCTGCTAGAGGCACTACTAGAGGTATACGTAGGAATGCGAGTGATGAAGTTACTCCTGAAGGAGCACCTACCATTCCCATTGGACGAGAAGATCATTCCCAAACTGGAACGAACTCTCAAGCTGACACTCGAGATGTTCGTGAACTTGCTGCAGCTGTGTTAGTTCAAACACAACAAAATGCTCAAATCCTGCAAATCACTCGAGATCATCAACTCTTTCAGCAACAACAAAGGGAAATGGTGCATGAGGATACAGGATTGAACTCGTTTCTGAAAGGAAAACCACCACAGTTTGGTGGTGACTTTAATCCGGAGGGTGCTGAGAAATGGTTGCAAGAAATGGAGAAGATATTTTCTTTCACTCACTGTAGAGAGAATAGAAGGGTTGGTTATGCAACATTCATGCTGACAGGCGATGCTGAAGCTTGGTGGAGAGGAAAGTATAGATTATTGGAAGAGGAAGGAAGAGAAATCAATTGGACCTTGTTCAAAGAAGAATTTTTGGGGAAGTATTTTCCAAAGTTATGTAGGAAAGAGAAGGAGAGAGAATTTCAGAATCTACGTCAAGGTGTGATGACGGTGGGAGAATATACTAGGAAGTTTGAATCCTTGCTAAAGTATTCTGAGTTTTACCGCTTGCATCCAAGGGAAGAATGGATGTGTGAAAAGTATCAAGATGGATTGAAATATGATATCCAGAGGGCAGTTTTACCTCTGCATATTATGCGCTTTGGTGAGCTAGTAGAAAGGTGTCTGGAGTTGGAAGGGATTGACAATAGGAAGAATCAATATGGATCAGGAGGATCAACCCAAAACAACAATCACAAGGGCCACTTTAACCGAGGCCACGGAGGAAGAATCCAACGAGGGGGTAGGCCATATCAAAGGCCTACACCTTATCATAACCAGGATTCTAGAAGGTTAATGTTCAAGTGTTACAGCTGTGGAGGGGCACATCTTAACAAAGATTGTCCAAATAGAAATATTGGAACTTGTTTTCGCTGTGGTCAGAAAGGCCACTTTCTCAAAGATTGTCCCCAAGGACAAAGTCAACCAACAGGCCAGAGGAGCGGCCTAATAAACAATAACAACATAGGGAGAGCAAGAAATGGAGGCCCAAGTGTTGGTCAGAGACCTCAGAATCAAAATAAGCCAACCACAGGAAGAGTATTTACAATTAGAGGAGCTGAGATCTCAAAGTCAGCTGGGTTAATTCAAGGTATGTGTTTAATTGGAGATAAGTTGGTATCAGTTTTATTCGATTCAGGAGCTACACATTCTTTTATATCTACCTCTTGTGCTGAATTTTTGGGATTCGAAATTGTTGATCACGATTATAAGTTGACTATCACAACTCCCTCGGGAGAAAGAATGGTAACTTATTCAGTCTGTGTAGACTGTCCAATAATCTTAGAAAATAGAAGATTCTTAGTAGATCTTGTGGTACTCCCGCTACAAGACCTAGATGTCATCTTAGGAATGGATTGGTTATCAGCCAACGATGTCAACTTGAGATGCAAGGAGAAAATTTTTACATTTGGAGAAGATAGTGGAGAAATCAGCAAAGCTGAAACCCTCACTCAAAGTTTTATGATGCTATTCTCCATGTCAGTAGGAGAAACCCCTAGTGTGGAAAATTTTCCCGTAGTCTGTGAATTCCCGGAAGTCTTTCCAGAAGAAGTTCCAGGTTTACCACCGGTTAGGGAAGTGGAATTTTCTATAGACTTGGTTCCAGGAACTGGACCAATTTCTATATCTCCTTATCGAATGTCACCCTCAGAGCTTGCGGAGTTAAAGAAACAATTAGACGAGATGTTAGAGAAAGAATTTATTAGACCAAGTGTATCGCCATGGGGAGCTCCAATCTTGTTTGTGAAGAAGAAGGATGGTTCTTCTAGACTTTGTGTGGATTACAGACAACTCAATAAAGCCACTGTGAAAAACAAGTATCCTTTGCCTAGAATCGACGACTTGATGGATCAGTTAAAAGGAGCATCAGTATTCTCAAAGATTGACTTGAAGTCTGGATATCATCAGATCAGGGTGAAGGAAGATGATATTCCAAAAACAGCTTTTAGATCCCGTTATGGACACTATGAGTACTTAGTTATGCCATTTGGTTTGACTAATGCTCCAGCAGTATTCATGGATTACATGAATAGGATCTTTAGGTCATACTTAGATCAATTTGTTGTAGTTTTCATTGATGACATTCTGATTTATTCCAAGAATGAGGTAGAGCACAGAGAACATTTGAGAATTGTGCTACAGATATTAAAGGACCTTCAATTGTACGCGAAATTCTCGAAATGTGAATTTTGGTTGAAGGAGGTACAATTTCTTGGTCATGTAATTAGTAAAGAAGGTATTGCAGTAGACCCAAGTAAAGTCGAAGCAATAACAAAGTGGGAGAGTCCAAAGAATGTTGGCGAGATTCGAAGTTTTCTTGGACTAGCTGGATATTATCGGAGGTTCATTGAAGGATTTTCAAAGATCGCTTTGCCCATGACTCAGTTAACGAGGAAAGGTAAAAACTTTGAATGGACTAAAGAGTGTGAAGAAAGTTTTCAGAAGCTAAAGGAAAGATTGACTTCATCACCAATACTCATCTTACCAGACCCATTAGGAAATTTTGATGTGTATTGTGATGCGTCATATCAAGGTCTTGGGTGTGTGTTGATGCAAGAAAGGAAAGTGATAGCTTATGCATCAAGACAATTGAAGGTGCATGAGAGGAACTACCCAACTCACGACCTAGAGTTAGCGGCAATTGTGTTTGCCTTAAAGATTTGGAGGCATTATCTTTATGGATCAAAGTTCACTGTGTTAAGTGATCACAAAAGCCTGAAGCATTTATTTGATCAGAAAGATTTAAACATGAGACAAAGGCGCTGGATGGAATTCTTGAAGGACTATGATTTTGAGTTGCAATATCATCCCGGAAAGGCCAATGTTGTAGCAGACGCTTTGAGTCGAAAGAAACTTCATGTATCTGCAATGATGTTGAAGGAAGAAGAGTTGATTGACAAATTCGTGGATTTAAACTTAGGAGTACATCACAATGAAGGAAGTATATTCATAGGCGCTATTGTCGTGTCTAATGAATTTCTGAAATGGATCAAAGATGAACAACAACTTGATGACCGTCTAGTGAGCATAAAGGAAAATATAAGAAATGGTCAAAATGGAGAGTTTAACATAAGGAGTGATGGAATCCTAAGGTTTAAAGAAAGGTTGTGTGTACCTCAAAATCAGGATATTCAAAAGTTGATTTTGGAAGAGGGCCACAAAAGTAAGTTGAGTTTTCATCCAGGAGCCACAAAGATGTATCAAGACTTGAAGAAAATGTTTTGGTGGGTTGGAATGAAGAGACATATAGCAGAATATGTTCAAAGTTGCTTGGTATGTCAGAAGGCAAAGATTGAACATCAGAAGCCAGCCGGATTGCTACAACCTTTAGATATTCCAGAGTGGAAGTGGGACGGAATAGCCATGGATTTTGTAACCGCTTTGCCTAAGACTCAGAAACAACATGATGCAATTTGGGTGATCATTGATAGGTTGACAAAGAGTGCACATTTCATTCCCATCAACCAGACGTTTAAATTAGAGAGACTAGCTCAGGTATATGTAAAGGAGATTGTTAGATTGCATGGAATACCTTCAAGTATAGTCAGTGATAGAGATCCCAGATTCACATCAAATTTTTGGCATCAGTTGCATTTAGAGTTAGGAACAAAACTGAGGTTAAGTTCAGCTTATCATCCCCAAACGGATGGCCAGTCTGAGAGGACGATTCAATCGTTAGAGGATTTGTTGAGAGCTTGTGCTCTTGAACACAAAGGAAGTTGGGACGAGTTCTTACCATTGATTGAGTTTACTTACAACAATAGTTTTCACTCAAGTATCGGCATGGCTCCATATGAAGCATTATACGGAAGAAAGTGTCGTACACCTTTATGTTGGTATGAGGTTGGAGAAAATAAAATATTGGGTTCAGAATTCGTGCAACAAACGACAGATCAGGTTAAACTTATTAGAGAAAAAATGAAGGCAGCACAGGACCGTCAAAAGAGTTATAATGATAAGAGGAGAAGACCTTTGGAGTTCGAGGCAGGAGATCACGTGTTCATTAGGGTAACTCCTAGGGCGGGAATTGCACGAGCAATCAAAACTAGGAAGTTAACACCAAGGTTTATCGGGCCTTTTCAAATTCTACGGCGGATTGGACCTGTAGCGTATCACATTGCTTTGCCGCCAAACTTGTCTAATCTTCATGATGTATTTCATGTATCACAACTGAGGAAGTATTATCCGGACCCTTCACATGTCATTGAGCCTGAAACTGTGGAACTTAGAGATAATTTGGAATATGAGGCTATACCTGTCAAGATCTTAGATCATCGTATTAAAGAACTTCGTGGAAAGCAAATACCATTGGTTAGAGTCGTGTGGGATGATGTAACTGGTGATTCTACTTGGGAAAGAGAAGAAGACATGCGTCAGAAGTATCCACATATGTTTTAGGTACGCTAAATTTCGAGGACGAAATTTCTTTTAAGGGGGGTGGTAATGTAACATCCTAATTTTTCCATACACTAAATAATATATCTAGTTAGATTTGAGATTTTAACAATGCTAGTTATTAAAAATTAAATGTTGAAACTAACACTTATAATAATTAATTTATTAATTAATTACTTTTTATATTTATTACTTTTATTCTTCAATTTGAATATCATCGTTTCATTTTATAAACTAAACTTTGAAATTTAAATTGGTACTTAAAACCCTTAACTTTAAGTTAATTAATTATTCATATTATTATTATCATTATTGTTGTTCTTGTTTTGTTATTATTAATTGATTTTATTTTATTTGAATATTATCATTTTACTCTATAAACCAATTAATAAATAAAATAATCTTAAGACAATAAAAATATCAAATAACTATCCTTTTTACTATTTTTATTATTATTAATATTATTAACATTTTACTTTTTATAAAAGAAATATATATCTCATTTTCTATTAATATCCTACATAATATTATGTCATGAAATCAAGCTCCCATACCTTTGTCATAAATTATTTTCACAAAGTCATACTAGAACACCTAAAGCACTATTGATGAAAGATTAGTAAATATTTGATAGAGACATATTTACTAGCAAGAGTTGAAAAGTTGGAAGGTATGGGCAAAAGATGATAAATTATGTTATTTTAATATTTTACAACTAGTATAAATAGGGGTCTCTTCCACCCCATTTTCATTCATTCAATCACAAATCATCTTTCTTACTTCTTTACTTCTTTCCTTCTCTAATTTCTTCATATAGCAATATTAGTTTTAGTTATCGAAGTTCCCACGATATCGGTTCGTAACCTTTAGAGTATTTTGTGGTAAAAGTTCTTCTAAAGTTTCAAGGGAGTTTTATACGTCAAAGTTCTGCCCAAATCATTTTCATAAGTAATCGGTTCTTGGCAAAGATCGAAGACAACACTTGTGGACTTTCAACAACACTCAACAAAAGGTGGGGGCAAGATTTCGTATACGATTGGGACGGTTAGCGTAAAATAACTTAATATATATGTGTGTAGTGGTGACCTAAGCCCTACTAGCGATAAATAATTAAGGAGAGCCTATTCTCAAATAATGATTTTCACAAATCACTAGGCGAGGTTACGCCGGCCTTAATTAATTATCATAGGAATAATCTTTGACAATTTGGTATTGTATTGTGCTTGCATTATTCGGTTAATTTTATAATTGTTTATTTTATTTATACTTGAATGATTGTGATTGATAGATTAAGGAAATAATCGGTTAATGAGAGAAAAACATTGCTAGATATTAAGTAATTGATCCCCATTAACATAAGGAAAGTTGGATACAATGAGTAGTTATATTTGGTTGGGTTCTGGCTAAGGAAAGACTTGGTCGACTATGCCGTTTACAGTCCACCTCTCTTACCTGGGAAGTTAACCATACAATTACCCATTATACAAACTGAACTTATTATGTAAGGACAAAGATCAAATATGGCAAGACATTGGATGGATTTGGTACTCAACCTAAGTATCTAGATAATAAGTATAACTTGAAAAGTTGATACGATAATTCCCCATTATTAACTTAATACTTATGGCTAAGAGTTGCCACAAGATGAGTGAGTGATCATATAGACTTGCATTAAGGAATGTGTAAGTCCACCGCCGTGCGGTATGGGACGCACGAGGTTGATCAGTCGCCTGCAATCCCGACGGGGATTATTATCTATGCATGCTAGGCAAGACAAGGTTCTTGGCCTGAATTCTCAGGGACGATCGACTTATAACACCTAGGCTCCATGTGAAGTTAGGTGGCGTAGCTCTTGGTAATTGGGAGTACGTTGGTGGCATGTGGTCTAGTGATATCTGATCTTGGTAAATGGGATAGATATCATTGACAGCGTTTAGTGGCCTGAGTCAGCATATAGTTCAGGGATGCATTAGAATAAATAAAGTATATGTAATTGTGGGTATAAGATACGCTTGTTTGTATAAATATGGTTTCCATATATATTATTATTTTACACATTCATTCCCACTTTTAAACTTGTACATGAATCTTAGCCCTGTGTCATTTTTGTTTTGCATTTTGGATTATTTTATGACGATCAGACGATGAGCTCGAATCTTGCGTACTTCCCGACAACTCAGAAGGAAAGGATATGAAGTGACGTGGAGATGTGTTACTATAACATCTAGATTGGGAGCTGTTAGTGTTTTGTCAAACGCTAATCACATCCCTACTACTACAGTCAGTATAAGTGTCAGTCTTGTTGGACTTAGGAGGTCCCTTTTGGTATGCTTTCTTTTTGGTTTCCTTTCTGTACTTTTATTTTATGTTTTATCTATGTGGCAAGGCCGCTAGTCTTAACGGTGTCAAACTCTGTAAAATATATTTGAAGCATATGTATGTGAAACAGTATGTTTTTAAATAATTAAGTATTGTCCTTTAAAAATTTCAAATTTTTCTGTATTTTTATAAGGTTTCATTAGAATTCCACTAATGGGACATAGGCTGTCTCACTGAGAAGGAAGCTGCACTGAAAAATCAAGAAAATATCCTGAGAGTTGGTGAAAACTCTACTTTTGATCTTGTTCTACAAACATTGGAAAGAATTCAGAAGGATCAAGAGTTGTTCAGAACAAGGATGGACAAGCAAGATGAACTCACTTTCAACATTTAGAATGCCCTTGCTCAGATCCTCCAGAGGCTCCCTCATCTTCCTCAACCTTAGACACTCTTTAGGCCACCCCTTAGTTTCCTTTGTGTTTATCTTATGTTGTTATCTTTTACCTTTTTAATTATGACAAAAGGGGGGAGTACTTTAATGGAAAATTATTTTGATAAAGAATTTCTTGTCTCTAAATTATAGCTCATACATTTCTGAATTATAGCTCAGACATTCTAACTCTTTAATTGCATTCAATTATTTTTCTTAGAATGTTTTTAGGAAAAAATTGATATATTGATAATCAGGCTCTGATTTAACGAATCATTATCTCTATCTGGTGCACTTGATAAGAATCAAACTTGAACCATCTCAGATTTTATAAGTCCAATCAGGCTCCGGTATCCCAAATCTGATAAGATTTTTGAGATCTTAGATTCAGGGGGAGCTTTGATAAAAGGAAGCTATTTCTAAACTTATCTCTATCATTTTCTATTGATTATCATTGTACAAAATTGTGTCATTAAAATACATGGTTTTGTCATTATAAAAAAGGGGGAGATTGTTAAAACAAGATTTAGTTCTGCAAGATATCTCTAAGTTTTAATAATAATAAAGTAGTATTTGAGTGAGGACAATTTTGGTACTCTAACGTTTGTTTTTCTAAAGAATTAACAAACAGGTTCTGACTTTGATAGATATCATATTCAACGATTACTCTGATCTGACCAAAGTCACTTTTGCGCTATAAGAAGTAAGTCTGCTTCTGATCTACTCTTACTCAAAAAGATTCTAAGAAGACAATATGTTGATGCTGCAATGCTCTCTTGGTTTTTGCTTCTGATCACGACTCTGATACTTTATTTCTGAAGGCTTTCAAGCTTCTAAAGTCATTATCTTCTGAAGACTAAGTGCTGAAGACTCTAAAGACAAGGTTCTGTTGAACAAAGTTCTGAAGACTCTGAAGACTTGAGTTTCTGAAGAATAAGTGTTGAAGACTCTAAATACAAAGATCTGTTGAACGACATTCTGAAGACTTTGAAGACTTAATTTACTAGTGACTAAAGGTTCTGAAGACTGAGTGCTTATAGTTCTGAAGACAATGTTCTGGTGAACAAGTTATGAAGACTCTGAAGACATAAGACTCTAAAGACCTACTGATCAACTCTTCTACTCATGCTTCAATCATCTATACTTATAAGTCTTTGACGTAAAGAAGAGAAGCTCAAATGTCTATGAGGGAAAATAGTACATAGTACGTTTTAACGTCTCATTCCACTACCCAGATTTGGTGGTACAAAGGAAATCTTTTGTATACGCTTTTCATCCCTGCCTAACAACATTATTTCAAGGATATTCCTGATCTTCCCTTCAACGGATCTTTTTCTGGCTATATAAGGACTTGATTACTTAAGGAAATTAAGAAGCTTTACAATGATTAATACAAAGGTTACACTTTGATTGAAATTAATCTATGAAGAACTGAAGTTATAGTATTGAAGCACCACAATACAAAGAAAGAATATTGTTATACTATATTAGTGCCTATAAGACATTAGAGCTATTCATAGTGTTTATATCTGCTTATTTAGAAGCAATTTCATTGTAAACATCTTTTTTCAAACTGTTGTTTGTAACTCCTTAAGGGACCGATTAGGTTAGAATCCTTAAGAAGAGACGGTTAGTCTTTGCTTTTAGTCACCTGCGTTTGCTTGTGCAGATTGTAACTCCTTAAGGGACCAGTTAGGTCAGAATCCTTAAGAAGAGACAATTGTTTGTGTTGTTAGTCACCAGCAGTTGCTAGTGCAGTGTAATCTGTTGATTATAGTGGATTAAGTCCTTGTGTATAAGGCAAAATCACCTTGGCGGGTGGACTAGATTAACTTGATAAGTTTCAAGTGAACCAGGATATATCATGCGTCTTTCTTTCTTGATTAGTCTATTCGTGATATTTGTTTGAGTTTCACAAAAAGCTTTCATTTTTGAAAATCCAATTCAAACCCCCTTTCTTGTGTTTTCTCACACCTTCATTCTTGTTTTCCTAATTGCATTTGTCAGTTTTTTTAATATAAAATAGTGTTGTGCTAAACCAAGAAAATTTGAAAAACGAGAAATTTTGAAGTGACTGTCACGTTCGCCCTGTGCGAACCTAGGGCGAATAAGAGTTCGCTAGGCGAATAATTGTTCGCACAACGAACATGACAGATTCTAGAAGGATGGTGAGTTTTTGCTACAACACTTTTGTAATGTTTTGTATACTACTGTTGCATTTCCTTTTCTGTAGTGGACCTGAGGGCATGCCTTTTTGAAAAGGAGGGGGCAATATCTAGTTTTAGAGTTTGTTGGTAGCTTGTTTCAATTTAATGTTTCATTCTTTGGTGAATAAATGTAGTAACTTATAGATTGATTGCTATTTGCTAAAAGTATCCAATGAATATTCTCTCAAATTTGGATGGGGATGATAGTATTTGAATACCGTTAATACAAGTAAGGTACATGGTTACCTCTTTCTAGGATGCTAGAATGTTTAAGATTTTTTTTCTTTGTGCAATTGTATCCTTGTTTCATTTTGCAACTGTGTTTGAATGCTTTTTTTACATAGGTTCCAATTGCCACAAATTTGTGAGAGACCTTTTATTATTTACTATATGCATAGGATAACTGATAAGATTTGTTAATACATTTGATCCATGCTTAATCTTGTGATTATTTTGATTTTTGTAGAAGCATTATATATGATCAAGCCATTTGTTGATATTGAGCACAACCATATCCCAAAAAGTAACTTACCCTTGAGCAGTGAGAATTTGCTAACTACTTTAAGCTTAATAGTTTAGATCCTAGTTTAGTGATGAACTTGGTAATTGTACATAATTTGAAAGATAGTTCATCATTGAATTTTGTGGGATTCTAAAAAAAATTCTTGAACCTTTTTGAAATTGTTCTACATTGTCTTCCTTGCCATAAAAATCAAAGAACATTCACTTGAGGTTTGGTTGAAACCAAGTTGTTTGGAGAGTAAAAAGAAAAGTGGTAGGTTACTCAAAAATTTGAAAAATAAAAACATGCTTGTTTGAAAGAAAAAATAGATAATAATGTGCATAAAGGAAGTTTGGAAGGGTGACCAATTAAGAAAAGAAAGTGTTGGATAAAGTTGTAATGTGTACATAACCTTGTATAATGAATGTTTCTTTTGCATTGGAAAATTTTATTAGATGGCCTTAATTATGTCCCTTTGTTGTGAACCTAACCAAGCTACAACCTTTAAAGACCTTAGTGATTTTCTTACTTCCATGATTTCATTTTGATTGATTAGATGAATGCATGAATTGAGTTGCCATTCGCATTGCTTGTCAGGTGAGTGATATTTTTCCGTGGTTGCAAACACGTTAATTGCTTCATTATTATTAAAAGAGGAGTGTTAGAGTGATTCAAGCATGAAAATATATTTATTATTTGAAACATTGCATGACATTTATTTAAGAACTAAATTCTTTTGCATTGTTCAATTCTAGGAAGTGGTGAACATTGCTTGTGCACATTTGTTTTTTAATTTGAGCCATAAATCCATTCTTGGTTGAATTAAATGCTTCGGAAAATCCTCTTGTTTTCAATAAGAGACATACTTTTCTTTAGGACAAGCAAAGATCTAGTTGGGGAGAGTTTTTTGAATGTCAAACATGCTTTAAATTGATCCATTATATTTGGCATTTTTCATTTAATTTTTTATGTTTTGATTGGATTTATTCCATGTTCTCATGCTATTCTTCAATTATGTGCAAATAACTTTGGTTGCTTTGATTTGTGTGTTATTGTGCAAGATATAGGCATAAAACACAAAGTGTAAGACACAAGTAGTTTGACATGGAAGCCAAAGAAAATGTGAAGGTTTAACATGTTCGCTGGGTGAACAGCCAGTGAGGATCAGCAGCAAATGTTCCCCGGGCGAAGTGTCGGCGAAGCCCCAACGAACCCTCTCAATTTATAGGCAGAAAGAAAAAATCACTAAGTTCACAGGGCGAACTTGAAGCAAATGTTCGCTAGACAAGTTGTAGCAAAGGACCAGCGAATCACCCCGGTTTTGAGGCAATAACTAAAGGACGCTAAGTTCGCTGTGCGAACTTGTAGAAAAGTATTTTGTAGGGCGAATAATAGTTTGCTAGGAAAACTCATATATTTCCTCAGAGGGGTTTAACTATTCAGAGGCACTTCAGGTGCCATAAAGTGGAGTTTGCTGGAAAAAAATATGAGTTCATTGGGAGAACTTGGCTGATTCTAGTTGTACTATATAAGTAGTTTTCACACTTTTTGGGGATCATAACCCATTTTTCACATAGAGACTTATATTTTCAGCATTTCTTCACCAAAAATGGAGATTTTGCAAATAAAAGATGGATTTGCATCCGAGTTCAATTCTTCGACGTGGATGTTCATTCATCTTCTTCCTTTACTTGTAAAGCAAGCTACCATGGTTATGGGTAGCTAATTTCTCTTGTATCAAAGGTAGAGGCAGTCTATCTTAGTTTTATGTGTTTCTTTTGATTGACCTTGTATGTGAACAAGTGATGATTAATATATGATGAATATTTTTGTTCTTAATGATCCATTCTTATTTTGTAAAACTCTAGACATAGATTTTATGGAACTTGACCTAAAATATTCATCTATCGATTTATAGATTGGAAAGATTGGTCTATGGTTGCTATTCACTTTGTATTAACTTAAAGCTTACTATATTGGTTATTATATAGAGAATCGTGTAGTGATGAATACGGTATTTCTCACGACGCCACTCTAGAGATAGACGGTGTTGACAGAATACACGATGATATTAATTAGATCCAATTTCACATGCAAGATTGAAAGAATACGTATAAGTTAGGGTGGATGAAAACTACTTTTGATATATTTTGTTAATCAAACACTTTAGAATTTATCAGCTTTGCTACTAAAAATCGTGACAATTTGTGAACCAAAATTTGAAACCCTTTTTCTTAAAACTATAAACTATTAAAAGGAAAGCATCAAGATATCAAAAATTCCATATGGAGACGATAACAAAAAAAACCCTTACTCTACTTCTTAATATAAAGCCTCGCATGCAAATCTATTTGAGGACATAAGGTGTGAAGTTGGAACTTGCACTATTAAGGAGTTATATCAATTACATATATGGAGGGATGCAACAAATATTACATATTTCCTGTATTTTTTGATGCTTGATAAGCATAAGCAAGTGACTATAGTTTAGGGATGCAGCAAAAGATCTATGCAAGATAGAAGGGCTGACTTGAAAAAGACATGTTCTAAGGATGTGGCAAGGGAATTTGGTGTCAATTCTTCTAAAACATATGACAACTTCAAAGAGTGTAGAAGGATCTTTGACAGGGGCAAGATGTAGAAGATTATCTGAAGATGATTTAAATTTGTGTCTCCATTAGAGTTGTTTGTTGCCATTGCTACTGTGCGCTTCCATTTATGTTTGTTTACATTTACTTTATTTTTTAAAATCAAATTTTGACTAAAAAGGGGGAGTAAAGTGTTAGTATTTGTTGTGTCTGATGTTGGATCAGATGTCATGACATCATGTCATGTTTTAGTGTGCTTTGTGGTTGCTTGCTATATGCAACTATTGAGGGGGAACATGAGTGTATTTCATGCTTGTGGTTTAAAGAAGGATCTTCTAGCTGCATCTGTCTCTGAGATAGTTCAGAATGTCTTTTGTGATAAGGAGTAATGGTGTGTCTTGTCTGGGAGAATTTATTTTTCTCTGCAGTATGTTTTGGTCTTGAGGGGGAGTTTTGCTACTGGGTCTGTGTTGCTACGGGTTATGTGATGTCAGACTAGATGTCTTGACATTGTGTTTATTTATGATGTGTAAACTTGGATAATTCATATTTGTTTCTTTTCTTGTGATATGGGTTTTCCCCTTGAGTGAGAGTATTGTCCATGTGTGGCAGGGGGAGTTATGAACCTGTCTGGTCTGTTGTTGCAAAGTTGCAGTATGTACAAAGCTTACATGGTTTCATGTAGCTTGTGTTGTTTGTGATTTCATTGTGTATACTTCTGATTTGTTCTAAGGTTGTGTTAGCCAAAATTTTCCAAAGGGGGATATTTTAAGTTCTGTGGTTTTTGGGTAGGCAACATTTTGGTATGTTGTCAGCAAGATGTTCTGTTATGAGAGTCGGCTATTATGTTCAATATGATGTTGTGTGTAACACCTTTTTCTACCCCACAGTTTTAATGGCAAAATATTCACATTTATCAGAGTAAAATATTAAACTAAAAAAAAGAATCACCTTAAAGGGCATACATTTTCCAATAAATCAAATATAGGTCAAGGCTCCGTAAACAATGGGTTTTTCCCAAAAGTTATCAAAAATTGCAGCGGAACTCAAAAAGGCATAATCCAAAGTTTTCCTTGTATAGAAACATAATCAAAATAACAAAAATCAAATAAAACATGGTTTAACTCAAAGACACCAACCCGATGTTACACTATCAGAGCAAGACCCTCTAAGTTAACCAAAATGGCCAACAATTCAAAACTACAACAAGATCCTCGACGACATCCACAGCTAAACCTGGTCATCTGCACGTTACCCACGTGGAGGCAACATTTAAACAGGCAGGGTGAGTAAAACGATTCATAATAATCAATATAGGAAATCAATATATAAACAATGTCCTTTTCATATTATGCATCATCATATTCATCAATGGGAATTAAAGGCCATAACATCATAAATAACTCAAGATTATCTCATAAATGCAAATGCAACAAGACCCATGCATGTGGTACCAATCATCACAGCTCGATGGACACTGGGCCATAAATCCTCCATAGATCCCCATCAATAGGATCGATTCTATACAAGAACTAGAGCACATCAAAATACCTCACATCTGCACAATGGGACTGAAGCCAAAGAAATCAAGGTCCTAAACCGAAATCTGGATGCACATGAATGCATGATGCACACGTAAAAATCATCCTCATAATAACATCATAGGTGCATCATCATTCATCAAAATCATCATCATAGAATCATCAAAACTCATGGAACTATCATCATAACTCATCATCATTACATCATAGGAATCATTATATAATCATGTACTAATCACATAGGAATCACAATCATACTCATATTAATCCGTCAAAGAAATAACAGCATCAAAACATCAAGGCATCACAGCATAAAAATCAGAATTCGAGAAACTCGGCTACGTTCGCTAGCAAGTTCGTTGTGCGAGTCTGGGGCGAGTTTATTCGTTGTGCGAACACGCGATTACAACAAAACACTGTTATGCACTAGAACCTAAAATCAACCCAAAAGTCCAACGATTTCCTTCCCCAATGCCTCCAAAACATCCCTAAATCATCCCTAAGGTCTTACGGTGATAAAGGCACAAAATCTACAACTTATTAGGCCAATCCCGTATCATACTCATGCCCTAATTCCCATAATTTCCTTACAAATACATCACAGTCATTAGAGTTTCTCATAATCTAATTACCCTACAGGGTTAAAACCTCAACAACAGATTTTGGCCACGAAGGCCTACTTTCCCTCAAACCCAAATCGACCTCAAACCTATCAGACCATCAATTCAAATCCCTATACAGGTAAAACCTCAATAATAGATTTTTGCCATGAAGGTCTAGTTCCCTTTATCTTAAAATCAGCCTCAAACCCTTTAAACCTCTTTAACACACATTGAAAACAATGAAGGCAATACTCCCCATACCTTAATTGCCGACTTTAAGCCTTCTCTTTGATTTTTAAAAAACCTTGCGAAACTTTTGCCTCAATCCTCTTCCTCAGAGCTCTGGCTTCTATTTCTTCTCTTTTCACGGTCTAACAAGAATGAATCCTAATTCCTTCAAAAATCTCTTTTTGTTAAACCTAACTTTGGGCCTATAAATTGGGCTTTTCCAATATTACCCTCACTAACTCCTCTTTAATTGTCCAATTTGCCCTTAGTTAACTTATATTTATTTAAATTAATAATAATACCAATATATTCATATTATATACTATTATTTAAATAAATAACCTAAAATTCATAATTCTCAATATTTCACACCAACCACCGAAAATCACCGAAAATGCGAATAATCATATTTAAATAAATTAAATAAATATTTCAAGAATTTGGGGTGTTACAACTCTCCCCCACTTAAAAGAATTTTCTCCCTCGAAAATTACCTCAAGGAAACAGAGTTGGATACGACTCCCTCATCTGATCTTCACGCTCCCAAGTCCAACTTTCTCCAACTGGTCCTCCCCACAATACCTTTACCAAGGCATTCTTTTTACCTCACAGTTGCTTCACTTCTCGTTCATCAATCCGAACTGGCAACGCCTCAATAGTCAAGTCATCTCTCACTTGTACATCATCCATCTGAATCACATGCGACAGATCTGGAATGTACTTCCTCAACTGAGACACATGAAACACATCATGCAAATTCACAAGCGACGGCGGTAAAGCAATCTGATATGCTACTTCCCCCACCCTCTGCGAAATCTGATATGGACCAACAAAACGTGATGTGAGCTTTCGAGACTTCAAAGCTCAGCCAATACCAGTTACTGGCGTAACTCTCGAATACACGTGATCTCCCTCTTGGAATTCAAGTGCTTTCCTCCTCTTATCATGGTAACTTTTCTGACGACTCTGCAATGCTTTCATCTTTTCTTGGATCATCTTGATCTTTTCAATTGTCTCTTGTACAATCTCAGGTCCGAGTACAACACTCTCTCCTGACTCATATCAACACAAAGGAGTCCTACACCTCCTATGAACAAAGCCCCATACGGTGTCATTTCGATACTAGAATGGTAACTATTATTGTAGGTAAACTCAATCAACGACAAATGACTATCCCACGATCCACCTTGATCCAACATACAAGATCTCAGCAAATCCTCTAAAGACTAGATAGTTCTCTCTGTCTATCCATCCGTCTGCGGATGATAAGCAGAATCAAACCTCAACTTAGTACCCAAAGCTGTCTGCAAACTCTCCCAGAACCTCGATGTAAATCTCGGATCTCTATCAGACACAATACTTGAAGGAATACCATGCATTTTCACAATCTGATCAATATATAACTCAGCAAGCTTCTGCAACAAATAATTGATCCTCATTGGTATAAAATGAGCCGATTTGGTCAATCTATCAACAATCACCCAAATCGAATCATATCCCTTTAAAGTCTTCGGTAAACCTGTCACAAAATCCATATAAATGTTATCCCATTTCCATTCTGGAATACTCAACGGTTGCATCAGACTCGAAGGTCTCTGTTGTTCAATCTTTGACTTCTGACAAGTCAAACAAGCATACACAAACTCTGCAATTTCCTTCTTCATACTCGGCCACCAAAACACATTCTTCAAATCTTGATACATCTTTTTGGCACCAGGATGAATACTTAACCTGCTTCTGTGACCCTCCTCAAGAATGCTCTTCTTGATTTCTGGCACATCTGGAACATACACTCTATCTCTAAACATCATCATACCATTCTCGTCGATCCGGAAATCACCCCCGTTACCTTGATTGATTAACGTGAGACGATCCACCAAACTCAAATCATATTTTTGACCTTCTCTAATTTGTTGGAGAATACCACTAGTCAACTTCAGCATACCCAACTTCACACTGTTAGGAGTCTCTTCACAAACTAAACTCATATCTCTGAATTGCTCAATCAGTCATAACTCTCGAATCATAAGCATCGACATATGTAATGACTTCCTACTTAACGCATCAACCACAACATTAGCTTTACCAAGATGGTAACTCAATTTAAAATCATAATCCTTCAGAAGTTCAAGCCATCTTCTCCGCCTCATGTTCAACTCTTTCTGATCAAACAAATACTTCAGGCTCTTGTGATCACTGAACACTTCGAACCTAGACCCAAAAAGATAATGTCTCCAAACTTTCAACACAATTACCACAACGATCAACTCTAAGTCATGCATAGGATAATTACTCTCATGAACCTTCAGTTGTCTGGAAGCATAAGCAGCGACCTGACCATTCTGCATCAGTATGCCACCAATACCCATCTTCGATGCATCACAATACACTACAAAAGACTCACTCGGATTTGGAAAAATCAACATTGGAGCAGTCATCAACTTCTTCTTAAGTTCTATAAAACTCTTCTCACAAGCCACATCCCACACATAAGCTTGACCCTTTCGAGTCAACTGAGTCAATGGCAGTTCCAACTTTGAAAAGCCTTCTATAAACCTGGAATAATGACTAGCCAATCCAAGGAAACTTTGAATCTCAGTAGCAGACTTTGGAGTCTCCCACTGCAATACAACATCAACTTTTGACAGATCAACAACAATTCCTCCACTAGAAATCACATGGCCAAGGAAACTCACTTCCTTCAACCAAAACTCACACTTGGACAACTTGGCATAAAGTTTCTTATCCTTCAAAACATGCAATACCACTCTCAGATATTGCGCATGTTCTTACTCGAACTTAGAATATCAAGATATCATCAATGAACACTACCACAAACTGATCAAAATAAGGATCAAAAATCCTATTCATATACTCCATGAATACACCAGGTGCATTAGATACACCAAACGGCATCACGGTATATTTATAGTGTCCATACCTCGTCCTGAAAGCTGTCTTCGAAATATCATCAGGCTTAACGCGAATCTAATGGTAACCAGACCTCAAATCAATCTTGCTAAACACACAGGCACCCACCAATTGATCCATCAAATCATCAATCCTCGGAAGTGGATACTTATTCTTGATTGTTACTTTATTCAACTGCTGATAATCCACACACAATCTCATGCTACCATCTTTCTTCTTTACCAACAACACTGGAGCACCCCACGGAGAAACACTCGGTCGAATAAAATTTTTCTCAAGCAGCTCTTCCAACTGTTTCTTCAATTCCCCTAACTCCGATGCAGATATCTGATAAGGAGCCATCGACGCAAGACTAGTGCTTGATATCACATCAACAGTAAACTCTACCTCACGCTCAAGAGGTAAGTCACTCACGTCGTCTGGAAACACTTCTGGAAATTCCAGAACAACTGGTAGCTCCACGCTCACTGCTTCATAATCTACTTGAAGCGATGCAAACATCTAAGCCTCATCTTCTAAGAGTCCTTCTACTTGCTTAGCAGATACAAACATCAACTTTCCATAATCACCAAACTCTGGGGACCTCACAATCTTGCTGTAGCAATCGATATGAACATAGTTGTACTCCAACCAGTTCATTTCAAGAATAACATCTATTTGATGCAAAGGTAGAAAGACCAAGTATATCACAAAATTCTTATCATAAATAGTCAAAGGGCAGCTCAAACAGACTAATGCAGTAGTCACAGAACCATTAGCCGGGGTATCGATAACCATACTCCCAACCATAGAAGATAATTTCAAATTCAACCTTTTAGCACATTCAAGCAAAATAAACAAATGAGTAGCACCAGTATCAATCATAGAAATCAATTCAACATCATTAATAAAGCAAGCACCTCTGATCAAGTTATCTGTCTTGGGTTCTTCTGCACCGCTCAAAGCAAACACTTTGCCATTCGTCTGAGCAGCAGTAGCAGTCTTCTTCGGCTGCTGGCACTGGATACTGATATGACCCTTCTCTCCACAGTTGAAGCAAGTCGGAGCTTCATCTTTACAGTCAGTAGCTCTATGACCTTTCTTGCCATAACGATGACATCTTAACGCCCTACAAACCTCAACACAGTGACCTTGCTCGCCACACTTATAACACTTTCCTAGAGCAGTAGCCGCCCCCCCCACTTGACTTTTTCCCATCTGAAGCCTTCTGCTTCCCTTTATCACCAGAAGTCACCTATGGTTTCCCTCTATACTGATGTTTCTCTTTCTTCTCACTCAGCTGCTTGTAGTGAGTAGATCGAGCTCGGCTATCCTCATCATAAATTCTGCTCTTGTCGACTAGTTCTGCAAACCGACGAATCTGTTGGTACCCAATTCCTTGCTTAATCTTGAGTCTCAATCCATTCTCAAACTTGAGACACATTAACATCTCTGTGTCAGCACGATTGTAATATAGACAAAACTTTACTAAAGACTCAAACTTTGTCGCATACTCAACCACAATCATATTCCCTTGTTTCAGCTCAAGGAATTCCACCTCTTTCTTGCCCCGAACATCTTCAGGAAAATACTTCCTCAAAAATTCTTCCTTAAACATAACCCAAGTTATTGTAATGCCAACACCTCCTAATCTCTGACGGGTGTTATCCCACTAGCATATGCGTACCAAAATGCACCTACTGAGAATCAGTGCACGCCATAACTCAGAAAATCTTCTCAATCACTTTCAGCCACTTCTGCGCACCATCAAGATCATGAGTGCCCACAAAAGTCGGCGGATTGTTCCTCTGGAACTTTCCCAAAGCACGAAACTCATCTGGAGGTCCACCATTTTGGGCCATCACTTGGGTATGTGACTCCAGCGCATCAGCAATAGCATGACCATTTCTTCCAGCCATCTGAGGCCACCAACAGGGTTAGAAGAAATAACTCATCCAATAGTGTTCTCACACTATTGACTGACAGGGGAATAACAACATAAAAACTTGGTCGGACGGACCGACCTGCTCTGGTACCACTAAGTGTAACACCCTTTTCTACCCCACAAGTTTAATGGAAAAATATTCACATTTATCAGAGTAAAATATTAAACTCAAAAAAAGAATCACCTCAAAGGGCGTACATTTCCCAATAAATCAAATATAGGTCAAGGCTCCGTAAACAACGGGTTTTTCCTAAAAGTTATCAAAAATTGCAGCGAAACTCAAAAAGGCATAATCCAAAGTTTTCCTTGTATGGAAACATAATCAAAATAACAAAAATCAAATAAAACATGGTTTAACTCAAAGACCCCAACCCGATGTTACACTATCAGAGCAAGACCCTCTAAGTTAACCAAAATGGCCAACAACTCAAAACTCCAACAAGATCCTCGACGACATCCATGGCTAAACCTGGTCATCTGCATGTTACCCACGTGGAGGCAACATTCAAATAGGTAGGGTGAGTAAAATGATTCATAATAATAAATATAGGAAATCAATATATAAACAACGTCATTTTCATATAATTACCTTTATCTCAAAATCAGCCTCAAACCCTTTAAACCCCTAAATCGACTTTAAACACATTGAAATCATACATTGAAAACAATGAAGGCAATACTCCCCATACCTTAATTGCCGACTCTAAGCCTTCTCCTTGATTTTCAGAAAACTTTGCGAAGCTTTTTCCTTAATCCTCTTCCTCAGAGCTCTGGCCTCTATTTCTTCTCTTTTCATGGTCTAACAAGAATGAATCCCAATTCCTTCAAAAATCTCTTTTTGTTAAACCTAAATTTGGGCCTATAAATTGGGCTTTTCCAATATTACCCTCTCTAACTCCTCCTTAACTGTCCAATTTTCCCTTAGTTAACTTATATTTATTTAAATTAATAATAATACCAATATATTCATATTATATAATATTATTTAAATAAATAATCCAAAATCCATAATTCTCAATATTTCACACCAACCACCGAAAATCACCGAAAATGCGAATATTCATATTTAAATAAATTAAATAAATATTTCAAGAATTTAGGGTGTTACATTGTGACATGTGGCAGGGCATGTTATACCAGAAAGTTAGGGCATGACTGTTTTGGTATTTTAAGTGTGAGTTTTTAGTGTGTTTTAATTCACACGTTGTTATCCAAGGGAGGATATTTTGGGAACTTCTGTTGTGACACATTTAATTGTATTTCTTAAAAAGGATTATTGAGCCTCTTTAGGAAACTTTATGTTATTGTTCCTATTACTGTGCAGGATATTATGCAATTGATTTAAAGTTGATTCCTGGTTATTTGCATTTTATTTTGAGAGCCCAAGCCCATGCAGTTGTGATGTTTATTTAAATGGGTTTTCTAAACCTAAAGAAGGTGTGGATTTGAAGATTTAGGATTAGCCGTGTCTTGGTAGTTCTTTAGGATTTAGTGTGTTTTCTTTGTATGTCACTCTTGTATCAGTTTTGATGCATTGAGTTGACTAATTGTTAATTGTTAATTATTCATTCATAAGTTTTTAAGCAAGACTGTATTGTTCTTAGTTAAAGCTTTTAAGTAAGACTAAGTATTGTACTTGGAAGTGTTGGTACTTATATTTTGGGTTGTTGTTGAATTGACACTGGTTTGTGACTGATAGAAAGTGAGAGGGGGATCTCATATCTAGAGGGTGTCTAGGTAGAAGTCGCAGAAGGTAGTGATTAGGTGATAAGTTGTAAACGGAGGAGTTTAGCTTTGAACTAATATTGTCATAGTGAATTTCCTTCCTGGCTTGGTAGCCCTCAGATGTAGGTGACGTTGCACCGAACTAGGTTAACAACTACTTGTGTTATTTATCTTTCTGTCATTTTTTCTGCATATTTGTGAGTGTTCAAACTAACTTAATCCCAGTGTTGTGACATCTGTCTCGACATCTGGTATCTGCGTGCCAAAATTTCACTTTCAAAAGTACTATCTTCTTCTCTCACTCTGTTTTATTATTTTTATGCACTTCATAAATTTTAGTGTTAAGAGAGAAACCACTATATATAAACTTGTATACATTAATTGCGAATCACATGGCAATCAAGTTCAATGTGCTTACTCCTTTCATAAAAAGTAGGATTGTGTGCTACGTATATAGCTGACCTACTGTCATAAAACACAGAAGCTGGATTTGAAAATATTGTCTTGGATTGTTAAAAATAATATTGTAACCATTGCATTTCACAAGTTAAGGAGGCTAATGCTCTATATTCAGCCTCTGTTGAAGATCAAGATGAAGGTGAGATAATACTTAGAAGGGGGGTTGAATAAGTATGATAGATTAAAACTTAGAATTAAAACTCAAGTATTTTTATCCTGGTTCGTTGAACTCAACTACTCCAGTCCACCCTTCCTAGAGTGATTTGCCTTTCTCAATCAAGGACTTAATCCACTATTTAATCAAACAGATTACAATAGTAACACCTAAGAACAACTTTCCTTAGTCTTCTCAAGAGCTACTGATCCCAACTGGATCCTCTTAAGGAAATCTTTTACAATCAATGTAAAACTAATACAAGAGTAAAAATGCTTCTAAAAAGCTATTATCACAACTGTGATATTTCTCTTAAGTTTAAGAACAATGAAATAAATTCTTAGAATGAATATAAAAGTATGAGATATTGAATATTTTGTTTCTTTTCAATGCCAACGTCAACTGAAGAATTTGGTGGAGTCTTGCTTTTATAGGCAGCTGATCCAAGGTGAGCTTCACGTTGAGAAGAGTGTCCAAAAGGTCTGAGCCTTTTTGTCTTCACATCAAGTGACCTTTCCTAGAAGAAGAAAGCACAGAAAAATCCTTTTTGTCTGTGTTCTTGTGTCTAGCATAAATAAGGAAAGAGACGTTTGATTTACTCCAACGGATATAAACTTTGAATATTTCTTCTTCAGTTTTCAACAAATTCATCAGAGTCTAATTGTATCAGAGTTTTCTGATGATGATAAGAGCTTTGCTGAATCAGAGTCTTCTGCAGCAGGTGTGCTTTCAGCGTGTTTAAGATCAGAGCATATTTGAGATAGAACTTCAGTATTGGCAGCTTTAGTACTTTCAGAATCTTCTGTAGAAACTATTCTTTGAAAAACTCTTCATACAAATTTCTTCTTTGCTTCAGATGCTTCTGACTTGCTTCAGATTCTTCTGGAGCTTCTGCTTCAGATTCTTCTGGAGGCTGCGCTCAGAATCTTCTGTTGACAGCAATCAGAATCTTCTAATGAGTGCATCTGGCGCTTCAGAGTCTAGCTAATTTCTTGTGTTCAATTCTGATTTGCTTCTGGAGTGTTGATTTCATTACTTTCTGCAGTAAGAATTCTCAAGCAAATTTTAGAGTATATAATTCTTAAATACAAAATTTCATAATAGTTATCATCAAAACATAGAGATATTATTAAGAACCAATCTGTGTTCTAACAATCTCCCCCTTTTTGATGATGACAAAAACATCAGAAATTTTGTTTAATTGAGAATATTAAATTTATAACTCCCCCTGAGTTAAATACAAATAAGGAATAGAAACTTCCCTTTTGTCTTGAGTAATTTTCAGAGTTAGATCTTGATTGTTCTTTTAACATTTGAAAGTCAGAATGTCTTGCACATATTAGATTCAGAGTTTGATAATAGTCAAATGATCTGAGAGACTCATAGTATCTTTTATAGAGTGTACTTATCAAATGTTCTGAAATACTTCAAATTAAATGTTAGATAGAATAGATATGTTTGAAGTTTCATTCTGGTGAAGTTAAATTAAACAGTTCAGATCTATATTTTCTCCCCCTTTTTTGTCATAAGCAAAAAGTAAAAACTTTAAAAAGACAAATAAAAGGAAACAGTAAATGAGATAATTTAGTGGAGAAAACTTTGATTCATTCAATGAGTTCAGATCAATAGTACATGCATCAGAAGATATATCAAAAAGTACATAAGCAAACATCAGATGCAAAAACAACAAAATGAAAGAAAATGAAAATCTAAGAGTGTTTGGACAAAAGCATCTTTAACAGATCTGTGATCTCAGAGGAGGACTGCTCTTGCTTTGACATCCACTTTGCCATAGTCTCATTCTTCTGATCCTGCTTTGACATCCACTCTGTCATGTCTTCAGATTTCTTATCCTGTTTTGCCATCCAAGACTTGATCTCTGATTGACCAGCTTCCAGAGCAACAATTTTATCCTCAAAATCTGGATGTTCTTTCTTTAATTCAGATGAAGAGGGATGATTATGTTTTGGAGCTTGAACAGAGTCAATTTCCATGGGAGTCTCAGAGCATGAAGCAGTAGAACCTGAAGGTTGTTCTATCAGAGTCATTGCCATAGGATTGTCTTCAGATGCAGATGTAGATGCAATATTCTCTTCTGATGATGGAGGAGCATCTGTAAGAAGTAGTGGTCCAGATCTCTGGACAGTCCAGAACAACTTTCTTGCAGCTTCAGCGAATCTGAGCTTCACATCATTAGAACATATGTTCTTCAGATTTGATGCTACAGTGTTAAATCTGCTGATGAATTCATTCCAGATGACATCAGATTCTTGGGCATCCATTGTGGCTGAACACTTTTTCTGTACAGTACCTAAATAGAACTGTATTTCTTGCAAAAAAGATTGAAATAAAGGATTAACATTAAGTATGGGCTTGGGATGTAACAGAGTCTCTAATGTTATTGGTTTTGGTTGGGGAGTAGGTGGAAAAATGGATTTATTAATGGAAATCAGAGGAGGAGGATAGTAGGGGAAAAATGGAATCTCAGATGATTTTTCTGGTTTTGACCTTTTTAGAGCATTTGTTAAACATGGTTTGGCAGTTGGGTTATTAGAAACAACATAAAAGTGTTGTTCAGTGTAAGGTTGGAAGGAAGATTTTGCAGGTTTCTTAGAAGCAACAGATTTATCAGATGATACAGGTTTAGCTGAAGTAACAACTTTGGCAGATTTATCAGAATATGGTATTGTTGCTAATGATCCTGCATCTGACATGGATTGAATATATGTGACAAGCACAGATGGAAGGGTTATTGTGAGTTTGGGTTTCAGAGGGGTGATAGGGTCAGATGGTTCAACTCTGTCATAAAAATCTTTGAGTTTGAAACCATATGCCAGATTGTGAAATAGGGATGAAACTTGTGCACATAAGATAGATGATCTTGGGTTAGATGTTTGGTTAGGATTTGGGATCAGGATTTCAGATGCTGGATTAGGTGTGGGAGTAGGATCTGGAATTGAAGCGTTAGAAGGTATAGTGGGTTCTGGTTGGTTTACCTCAGAGTATCTATGAGATGGAGAGATTAGGAAATCTGGGTGAATGTCAGATTCTGAGGAGTTTGATGAGGTGGTTGGTGTGTAGGAGGTAGAAGACACTCGAAACACAGTTTTTAGTGGTGTGACATCAAGAACTTTTGTCTCAGGAATGTTGGGTTCAGAAGGATTGGTTGATTCTGAAGGAATTTCAGAAGGTTTTGATGAGGGTGGATCAGATGAAGTTTTTATTGGTTCAGATGAAGCTGGAATAGATTCAGTGGGTTCAGATGATTTGGATGATGGATTATCTGATGGTGGTTGTTTCTGAGGTTCAGATTATTTTTGTGGTTGTTGGTGTGCAGAGTCCTTTTCTTGTATAGGTTCAGAGTGTTTTTCTGTTTGTTTTTCTTGTGGGTGCTTTTGTTGTTCAGATGGCTTTTGTTTAAGTGGTTCAGAGGGTTTTTGTTGAGCAGATGGTTTTATTGTTTGTTGTTGTTCTGTGGGTTGTTCTTCTGATGGTTGTTTCTGTGGTACAGATTGTTTGATTTGAATTTTTGGTTGAGTTGATTGTGGTACAGAGACTTTTGGAGTTTGAATTGTTTTTGTTGTTATTGGTGTTGGAACAGATGATTTTTCAGGTGAAATGGTAATTGGATTAGCAGATTTTTGTGGTGATGGGGTAGAAACATGAGGTGGAGCAGTAACAGATGTATTTTGTGTAGAGGGTGGTTTTGGAATAGACTTAATATTAGAATCATTTATAACAATAGATTTTACAGAAGATACAGAAGTTTTAGTACCTTTGATCTTTATTCTTTTGGTTTGTACAGAGGGAGTGGCGCCATATTCTTTCCTCTTTAACAGCTTCTGAGGATTCTCAGCAATCTTGATCTTCTTCTGAACAGGTGCAGCATCTGCTTCTGGCTGAGTCCTCTTTCTTTGTGGTTTTTCTTCTTCTTCTTCTTCTACAACAGACAGTGGTTGTCTTGCTAGCTGTATAATGTTTGCAGGAACAGGCTTTCCTTCTTTCTTGCACTCATCAATATACATTACAACAATGTGCCTTGGTTCTTCAGCATAGAACAAAGGGTAATCGTCTATAGGAGTTCTCTTTTTACTCAGTTCAGAAATGTTCAGCTTCTTGGGAGCTGTTGTGAGTTCATCCACTATTTTAAGTCTCTGAAGACTTTTGGCATTCAGAGGCTTTCCCATAATGAATTCCAATTCCTCTGTAACTCCAGCAGCGTACAGAGCAGTAACCAATCCATTCTCAGTTAGAAGATCTGAGATTAACCTTCCAAAAGGAATCCAGGTTCTGATTATCTGTCCTTTTTCCTTCACATACTCTCTAGAGGCATTTATATGATTCCAAAGATGCATAAAGAGAATATATGGAAGATCTACCTTGGTGCTCTGACTAAGGCAGTACATAAAATAAATCTGTTTATTGTTGACATAGTCTGGAGAGTTTGTTGACTTCCTATGATGAATGCATCCCATGAAGATCTTGGCCCAGATCTTGTAGTCAGGCTTCAGATCCTTGAACTTGTTAGAAGCTTGACCAACAGTCATCACTTCTTCATACACTTCATCCATATCCACACGCCCAGCTGGCAAGTGTGAAACTCCATCTGTTTCCTCATAGCCAATAAGTTTTCTGATCAGATCTTCTGTTGTGATAATCTCTTTGCCCAGAACAGAGGATAAGATAAACTTAGGGTAAACTGAGGCATGGATCCAGAACTCTTTCACAAGAAGGGGGTAAACTGGTCCAAACAGTCTATCAAAATATTTCACCCATCCTTGAGCACCTATGATTGAACGAAACTCAAAACCATTCTCAGCAAGTGAATCAAATTCCACCATTGATTCACACAGAACTTCCAGCTTTTCAACAGGGGTTAACAATGTTCTTTTTGGTGAAGAGTAAGGAGTAACACCCATGTTAGCAGAGGTAACTGCAGCCATTGAAGATTGAAATTGTGCAGCAGTTGATGATGAAGTTGCCATTGAAGATAGTTTTGTCACACGCTTAGGGTTTTTATGCAGAGAGAAGAGAAGATGAAAATACATAAAATGTCTGAGATGTGAAAAGTGTGAATGTGAAGAAAGGAGATGTATTTATACTAAAACAAGTAGGCATACAAACAGTCAGAATTTTTCACGTTTGAATCAAGCATTAAATGAAAAGAATAAAAATCATTTCAAGAATTTATTGCTTCTGACAAATTGGGGGGAAAATCAAGATTTTCACTATTCAAACTTCACCTCAAACGTCTCTTCAGTAGTGTACACGCCACCTTTGAAGAATTGGAGTGACACATGTTTGCTTGCATGTGTTCTGAATTCTCTTGAGAAATGAAACGTTAACCAACGTTCAGATCCTCTAAGGATTGTTAGTTCAGAGTTTACAAAACAAGTTAATAAAATAAATAAGCAATTAGAAGAAATACTTTAGAGCATTAGGCATTTTTGCATCTGTAAAAATTTCCTTCTGACAAATATCATTCTGGACAAAAATCCATACCAATATTTTTCAGAATAAATTTGAATCTATCTTCAACAAGGGGTTTTGTAAAAATATCTGCCCATTGATGATCTGTATCAACAAAGGCCAAATTTATGATTCCCTTCTGAACATAGTCTCTGATGAAATGGTGCTTAATTTCTATATGTTTTGCCTTAGAGTGTAAAATGGGGTTTTTAGACAAACATATAGCAGAAGTATTATCACAGAAGATAGAAATGTTACTTTCAAATATTTGATAATCTTCTAGCTGACTTTTCATCCAGAGCATCTGCGTGCTACATCCAGCAGCAGCAATATATTCTGCCTCTGTGGTTGAAAGTGCAATTGTGGGTTGCTTCTTGCTGTACCAAGAGATGAGATTTCTTCCTAGAAATTGACAACTTCCAGAAGTACTTTTTCTTTCCACTCTGTCTCCAGCGTAGTCAGCATCACAGAATCCAACTAATTTGAAATCATCAGATTTTCTATAACACAAACCCACATTAGAAGTACCTTTCAGATACCTTAGAATCCTCTTGACAGCTGTCAAGTGTGATTCTCTAGGATCTGATTGGAATCTAGCACACAGATAAACACTGAACAATATGCCAGGTCTAGAAGCAGTAAGATAAAGAAGAGAGCCAATCATACCTCTGTAGAGCTTCTGGTCTACTTTCTTACTTACCTCTTCCTTGCCAAGTGTGCTAGTTGGATGCATTGGAGTCTTTGCCAGCTTACTATCAGTCATGTTAAATTTCTTCAGAAGTTCTTTAACATATTTGGTCTGATGTATGTAAGTGCACTCTGGAGTTTGATTGACTTGGATTCCTAGAAAAAATCTGAGTTCTCCCATCATGCTCATTTCAAATTCTGCCTGCATACATTTAGCAAACTCCTTTCCCAGCATAGTATTGGTAGATCCAAATATTATATCATCCACATAAATTTGACAAATTAGAAGATCTTTCTTAATTGATTTACAAAAGAGTGTTGTGTCCACTTTGCCTCTGATGAAAATTTTCTCCAGAAGAAAATTGCTCAATCTCTCATACCAAGCTCTGGGAGCTTGTTTTAAACCATACAGAGATTTCTTTAATTTGAAAACATGATCTGGAAAATTTTCATTTTCAAAACCAGGAGGCTGGTGAACATAAACTTTTTCTTCTATAATACCATTTAGAAAGGCACTTTTAACATCCATCTGATATAGAGTGATGTTATTTTGTGCAGCAAATGAAATAAGAAGGCGTATAGATTCTAACATTGCCACTGGAGCATAAGTTTCAATATAATCAATACCTTCTTGTTGACTGTACCCTTGAGCTACAAGCCTTGCCTTATTTCTTTCAACTTCTCCTTTCTCATTTAGCTTATTTCTGAAGACCCATTTTGTTCCAATTATATTGAATCCTTGTGGTCTTTGAACTAAATCTCATACATCATTTCTGGTGAATTGATTTAACTCTTCTTGCATAGCAATAATCCAATCATTGTCTTGCAGAGCTTCATCTACAGAAGATGGTTCAATTTCTGACACCAATCCAAATAATGATGCTTCAGATGATCTTAGAAAGGATCTTGTTCTGATAGGATCATCCTTCTTTCCAATAATAACATTCTCTGAATGAGAAGCTTTAATTCTGGATGATGATCCTCTAACAGTTGATTCTTCAGAAATGTTTAGATTGTTCATCTGAGAAGTTAAAGGAATAGCATCTGGCGTTGCATCTGGTTTCTTTACTTGAGCTTTGTCTTCTTCTGGGACTTCAGAGTCAGTGAAGACTACTTCTCTATCTGCAGAGTTTTCAGACTGCTTTGGCTTTTTATTGCTAAGCTTATCATCAAATCTAACATGAATAGATTCTTCCACAATCTGTGTCTCAGTATTGTATACTCTGTAGCCTTTAGAGCGTTCAGAATATCCAAGCATGAAACACTTTTGTGCTTTGGAATCAAACTTGTTCAGATTTTCCTTAGTATTTAACATATAACAAATACATCCAAAAGGATGAAAATATGAAATGTTGGGCTTTCTGTTCTTCCACAGTTCATATGGAGTCTTCTCCAGAAGAGGTCTTACAAACACTCTGTTCTGAATGTAACAGGCTGTGTTGATTGCTTCTGCCCAAAAGTGTTTTGCCAGATTTGTCTCATTGATCATGGTTCTGGCCATTTCTTGCAGAGTTCTGTTTTTCCTCTCTACAAACCCATTTTGTTGTGGAGTTCTAGGACAGGAAAAATCATGAGCAATGCCATTTTCATTAAAATATTTTTCAAAATATTTATTTTCAAATTCACCACCATGATCACTTCTGACTTTTATAATTTTGAAATCTTTTTCATTCTGGACTTGCTTGCAGAAGTCAAAGAACACATAATGTGACTCATCCTTGTGTTTTAAGAACTTTACCCATGTCCATCTACTATAGTCATCAACAATGACTAATCCATACTTCTTGCCTCTGATAGATGCAGTTTTCACTGGTCCAAACAGATCAATATGAAGTAATTCTAGTGGTCTGGAAGTAGAAACAACATTTTTTGATTTAAAAGATGATTTTGAAAACTTCCCTTTTTGGCATGCTTCACAAAGAGCATATGAGGTGAACTTCAGATTAGGAAGTCCTCTGACAAGATTAAGTTTATTAATCTGAGATATACGTCTCATATTAATACGTCTCATATTAATATGGCCCAACCTTCATTAACAGACAAGAGGCATTTAACATTCTGAACTTTAAGTTCTGAAAGATTTATTTTATAAATGTTGTTTTTCCTTTTACCACTAAATAGGATAGAGCCATCCTTTTGACTAATAGCTTTACAACATTTTTGATTAAAGGTAATATCATAACCATTGTTACTTAATTGACTTATGGACAATAAGTTATGCTTTAACCCTTCAACAAGTAAAACATTAGTAATAGAGGGAAGTTTACCATTTCCAATTGTGCCAGATCCAATGATCTTGCCCTTCTGGTTCCCTCCAAACTTTACATCACCTCCAGATCTAAGTTCCAGGCTTTGGAACATAGACTTTTCTCCTGTCATGTGTCGTGAGCATCCAGAGTCCAGGTACCATGATTGGTGTCCTGACCTTGCTGCTAAGAACATCTGCAACAAGGATTATTTTACTTTTAGGTACCCAGATCTTCTTGGGTCCTTTAGGGTTAGTGGTTCTGGAGGTTTGTCTAAACTTCTGTTTTTCAACATAATGTTTATTCTGACTTGCCTTGGGTTTAAACACATAAGTATTCTTCTCAGAGCTTGTGTTTTTAATGTCATTTAAGTGACCAGACTTAAATTGAGAGTACAGAGGTGTCTTCTTGATGAAGAGTTTGTCAACAGATTTTGGATTACTTCCAGAGGAAGATTCATATCCAATACCTCTTCTGTTGTTCCCACTAACACCATAGATCATAGAAGCCATCTTGCTTCTGTCTATGCTCTTAGTAAGGAATCTCTGAAAGCTAGAGTCATATTTTTCTAAAATGTTTTCACATGACTTAGTCTCAGATTCAGATTCTTGTTGAGCTATTTCAAAGTTATTTTTGATTTTCAGATTAATTTCTTTTTGCTCAACAAGTTTTGTCTTCAGAAGATTAATCTCAGATTCAAGACTGCTTTTCAACTTCTTGTATTTGAGCTTAATATTGTTATAACTTTTCAGAACTTCTGATAACACTTTGATAAGTTCTTCTTTGGTAAGTTTAGCCATTACCTCTTCAGCGTCAGAGTCAGATTCAGAATCAGATTCATATCCTGAAGTTCCTTCCTCCTGATCTTCTGTGCTGGCCATTAGTGCAACATTAGCACATTCTTCTTCTGATTCAGAAGATGATTCAGATTCATCTGAGTCATCCCATGTTGCCATCAGAGCCTTCTTCTTTTTGTCAAACTTCTTCTTGGGTTTTTCTCTTTGAAGTTTGGGGCAATCATTCTTGTAATGTCCAAGTTCTTTGCACTCATAGCATACAACTTCTTTCTTTCCAGATCTTCTGTGTCCAGAAGATTCTTTTCTTTGGTCAGGCTTTCTGAAGTTTCTGAACTTCTTTCCTTTATGCTTCCAGAGTTTGTTTATTCTTATGGACAACATGGATAATTCATCTTCATCTTTAGATAAGGATTCTTCAGAGCTTTCCTCTATTACCTGCAAAGCTTTAGCAGATTTATTAGATTTTAAAGCTACAAATTTACCTTTCTTTTGAGGTTCATCTTCCTCAAGTTCTATTTCATGGCTTCTTAGTGAACTGATTAATTCCTCCAAGGAGATCTTGTTCAGATCTTTAGCCATCTTCAGCGCTGTCACCATAGGTCTCCATCTGGTGGGTAAACTTCTGATGATCTTTTTTACATGATCAGCAGTAGAGTATCCTTTGTCCAGAACCTTTAGTTCAGCTGTAAGTATTTGAAATCTGGAGAACATAGCTTCAACAGATTCAGAGTCTTCCATCTGGAAGGCTTCATACTTCTGGATCAGAGCCAGAGCCTTTGTTTCTTTGACTTGAGAGTTTCCCTCATGAGTCATCTTTAAGGATTCAAACATGTCAAATGCAGTTTCCCTGTTTGTAATTTTTTCATACTCAGTATGAGATATTGCATTCAACAATATTGTTCTGGCCTTGTGATGATTTCTAAATTCTTTATTCTGAGCATCTGTCATAGATTTTCTGTCTATCTTCTTGCCATTCCCATCTGTGGGAAGAACATATCCATCTATGACCAGATCCCATAAATCAGCATCATATCCAAGGAAAAAACTTTCAATTCTGTCTTTCCAATAATCAAATTTCTCCTCATCAAACATAGGGGGTTTGGTGCTGATTCTGTCCCTTTCTTCATATTTGTTCTTAATGTTAGATATTGTATTATCAGCCATAGTAACAACTAAATATATATCAAAGTATTTCTCTCTGAATCTTTACTGTCACTGTTAAGTGGTAGCACACACAGAACCGGAGCTCTGATGCCAACTGAAGGTGAGATAATACTTAGAAGGGGGGTTGAATAAGTATGATAGATTAAAACTTAGAATTAAAACTCAAGTATTTTTATCCTGGTTCGTTGAACTCAACTACTCCAGTCCACCCTTCCTAGAGTGATTTTCCTTTCTCAATCAAGGACTTAATCCACTATTTAATCAAACAGATTACAATAGTAACACCTAAGAACAACTATCCTTAGTCTTCTCAAGAGCTACTGATCCCAACTGGACCCTCTTAAGGAAATCTTTTACAATCAATGTAAAACTAATACAAGAGTAAGAATGCTTCTAAAAAGCTATTATCACAACTGTGATATTTCTCTTAAGTTTAAGAACAATGAAATAAATTCTTAGAATGAATATAAAAGTATGAGAGCTTGAATATTTTGTTTCTTTTCAATGCCAACGTCAATTGAAGAATTTGGTGGAGTCTTGCTTTTATAGGCAGCTGATCCAAGGTGAGCTTCACGTTGAGAAGAGTGTCCAAAAGGTCTGAGCCTTTTTGTCTTCACATTAAGTGACCTTTCCTAGAAGAAGAAAGCACAGAAAAATCCTTTTTGTCTGTGTTCTTGTGTCTAGCATAAATAAGAAAAGAGACGTTTGATTTACTCCAACGGATATAAACTTTGAATATTTCTTCTTCATTTTTCAGCAAATTCGTCAGAGTCTAATTGTATCATAGTTTTCTGATGATGATCAGAGCTTTGCTGAATCAGAATCTTCTGCAGCAGGTGTGCTTTCAGCGTGTTTAAGATCAGAGCATATTTGAGACAGAACTTCAGTACTGGCAGCTTTAGTACTTTCAGAATCTTCTGTAGAAACTATTCTTTGAAAAACTCTTCATACAAAATTCTTCTTTGCTTCAGATGCTTCTGACTTGCTTCAAATTCTTCTGGAGCTTTTGCTTCAGATTCTTCTGGAGGCTGCGCTCAGAATCTTCTGGAGGCTGCGCTCAGAATCTTCTGTTGACAGCAATCAAAATCTTCTAATGAGTGCATCTGGCGCTTCAGAGTCTAGCTAATTTCTTGTGTTCAATTCTGATTTGCTTCTGGAGTGTTTATTTCTTTACTTTCTGCAGTAAGAATTCTCAAGCAAATTTTAGAGTATATAATTCTTAAATACAAAATTTCATAATAGTTATCATCAAAACATAGAGATATTATTAAGAACCAATCTGTGTTCTAACACAAGAAACATTATTTTCCTTCTTAGACTTCCAAGAAATTAAAGAAGAACCAAGTAACACACAAAATCCTGTTATAGACTTTCTAGTTTCAGGGCACCTCGCCCAATCAAAATCAACAAAATCACTAATCTTCAAAGAACTAGAAGCAGATAAAAATATGCCTTTAACCAAATCAAATTTGAGATATTTAAGAATGTGCATGGTTACATTTAAGTGAGGGACCAAAGGTTTAGAAACAAATTAAATCAAATGCTGGATAGTAAAGCTAATATATGGGCGAGTATGTGTCAAATAGAGAAGCCTTCTAAGGGAGCACCATCAGTGTTGGAAAGTTCAGTAGTAGGATGAAATGGATTAGAGGAAGGCTTAGGTTTATATAGCAGTGCAATACTAATACTAATGTAAGTATATACTCATTTTTCATTTCAATAATGAAGTTTATCTTTCCTATATTGAAAATCAAGTGTATCTTCATGGTATCAAAGTTCACATAGCTCTAGTAGTCATTGTTCATTTTCTTTCATAAATATATGTTTTTTCCTTACATTTCGAAATGTTCTCTTCATCATTCACGCTTTGCGTTCTTGATCATGGCTACCTACTATAATTTCTCTACGAATTCTGCAAATCCTTATTACTTTCATCCAAATGAAAATCTAACAATGATTCTGATCCCCCCTCCTTTTGGATCACAAAAATTATCACACTTGGTCTATATCGATGCAAATTGCATTGATTTCGAAGAACAAAGATAAATGTATTGATTGTACTGTTGTTAAACGGTCACCTCCTAACTCTCTTTTCTCTCCATCGATTCGGTGTAACACGATGGTTTTAGCTTGACTTCATTTCTCAATTTCTTAATCAATTGCTTAATTTGTTTCATGGATCAATTATGCGGCTGGCGTTTGGAAGAATCTTCGCATTTGATTTTCTCAGGATGATATTTTTCACATCTTCGACATACATGAAGAACTGTACCTATTTTGTCAAGGTAATCTCGATACATCTGATTACTTTATCAAATTGAAAGTTCTATGAGATAAATTAGAAATTTATCGGCCAATTCCTCTTTGTAAATGCTCATTCCCATGCACTAGTGGTGCGGTCGATTTTTTTAAGGTTTATTGTAACATCCTATTTTTTGTATTTAATTAATTATATTATTTTAATTAAATTTTTGATGTATTCTATATGTATGAGGTAGATTGCCTGAGAGGAGAGAGCACATTATTTAGAAATATAATGAGAGTTTTATTCAATTTTAATTGATTTAATTATTTAAATTGAAAAAAATAAAATTTAAAGAAGAAATTAAAAGTTGGTAGAAATTTAGGACGTGAGAATAATTAACCAGAGATGAGTATATCATAAATAATATTAGAAATAAATAATTAAATTTTATTTGTTTTGTTTAAATAAATAAAAAAGAAGGAGAAAAGAGGTTTAGTTTTCCATTTCGTGAGACATGAGATATCATCCTACTTGTATATTTAAATTGGCCGATTTCAATTGAACAGTTCAGATTTGTCCATCTATATTTTATAAACCAAAATAATAGATTCTCGTAACAAGTGTCATTAATGCTTTTGCTAAAAAAGACTAATACAGTAATATCTTTACATGAACATATCCTACCACTTAAATACTTTCTAAATAGAACTAAAGTGCATATAAACAACACCTTTACATATTCAACCACTAAAACAATATTCTAAAGATCACTATACTTTACTTACTATATTTAATTAATTAAATATTATAAGTGCGATGAATGCTATGATAAAGTCCATCAAACCAATAGCTCACATGTTACCAAAAATAAACAACCAAAAACTCACTTTCCAACAATCAAGAGTGCAGTTTAAGTATGTGGGCATCAGTCGGAGTATTTTTTTTCCCATAAGTTAGGACTCTCGTTCTTTATTAATATAAGTCATTTTAATAAAATATATTTCTTATAAACTTTAGAGTAAATTATAACATTTTAAAAGATCAAAATGAAATTTAAAAAAATCACTCAAATATAAAATGTGTCTAGGGAAAATTCAACAGTACCAACAATGTTAAATACAAAAGAAAACAACAACAATTTTTTAGTTAAATATCAAATTAGAATATTCAATAGTTGTGTGTGTTACACCCCAAATTTTGCCTAACTTTTTTTTTAACTGACTTTTGTTTTATTGCATTCATATATCATTAACATTAGCATTTGCATACCATTGTCCATTTGCAGGGGATTAAGAGAGGTGTGCCTAGTAGGAGGAGGTTATCTAGTTGCCAAGCCTAAGCAAGAGGTTGTATTCAAGTTATCAAGTGCTTATTATCATCAGAGGAATGTCAAAACTCACTGAAGGAGTGGATGGTTAAGATTGGTGCATCTCCTATCTTGAGGGGCAATTGAAAGTCATCAGAGGATTATGAGTCAATGTTTATGGATGGAAAAGATTATCAGAGCTCATTGAATGCCTTGAGGGTCATGGTGGAGCTTATACATGTCATTATATCAAGTGCAAAAGGTCACAACCAAAGGTGGTACAATTAGGATTTTCATCTAGTCAACCCTAAGTCAACTGTGAATTAAGGGAGATTAAGACTCAATTCCAAGTCTCTATGATCATGAAATGTTGTGTTGAGGCATGTCATATATCATTTCAAAATCAACTCATCAATATTCAAGTGTGTGAGAAGTTGCTGAGCTAGGGTTTCTAAGTTTGTCAGTGTAAAATCCCCTATTTAGTGCGCAACTTCAAGACCACATATCTCAAGATAAAAGTTTCATCTCATCTTGACCCCAACATGAGACTTGTAGAGCATGCTCTTAGCTTTCTTTTGAGTACTAGAAGTCATTCATCTGATTTCTAGAACTCAAATTATGATGCTGGCAAGTTATGGGTCCTTAGATGAATGTTATTTTGGTCAACAAAAGTCAACCAACTTCCAAGACAAATTTGACCTAGAAGGATGTTTCTCCTTACTATGACCCAAACATGAAAGTTTTTCCTTATGATCTTAGCTTTCCATAAAGTACTAGAAGTCTTTCATCTGATTTGTGGAGCTCAAGATATGAAGCTTGCAAGGCAGGGGTATTTTGGGAAACTTTGATTATAGGTCATTTTTGTCATAGGTCAATTTCATAGCTTTGCACACCTCAAATGGAATTTTTTCCAACATCAAACTTGTTCCAAATGAGGTCAATTTCATCAAAAAATCATCACCTATCATAGGATTGGATTGGATTGGAAGAATGATGAAGAAAATTTCATGAAAGAACACTTGAAAGGCCTAGTTTGGATCAAGATCATTTAAAACCATATAATGGCATGTTTATGCATTTTTTGACTGCCTTGAATATGCTAAACATGATGCTAAAATCAGAAATCAAGTTTGAGGTCCAAAACCATGTTAAATTCAAGGTTGCTTCACCATGAAGGTACACATTCAAGATCTACCATTAAGATCAAAACAAGGGGTTAATCTGGTCCGTTGAGCTACCATACATCACAAGCAACATGTAAGAATCATTTTTGAAGATGTTTGGGCTCTATTTTTGTGGAAATTATGCAAGCTTCAAGTGAAAATTTTTGGATTTCAATTGGACCAAAGCAAGCTTTGATTGAGCCTCAAACCAATCTGGATCCACTGAATGTATTCTCAGGATCCTTCACAAGCTCTTAGAGTGGAGAATTGATCAAGATTGGGGGGGAAATCAGTTACACACGAGCAAGGAAATGTGGAGAAGTGAAATCAAGAACCAAGCAGTTACAAGCCAAATCAAGGTCACCAACACCTCCATTGAAGATCAAGGAATGATTCTGGGTGGTTTTGATCAAGCTTCATTAAGAAATCAAGACCCAACGGAGGTGCTCCGTTGAGTAAGTCATCTCTCAAAAATTCTCTCTGTATAGGTAGCAATCAGCTGCCATTTTTGCATATTCATGCTCCCCTAGGTTCATAGATTGTTTCTGGATTAGTTTAGGGTTTGTTTGTGGCAATTCTTGGTTTGACCTCCATTCTTGCTTGATTCGTATTTCTTTATTTATGGCTGGAAATTTGAAATTGACCTTGGATTATTAATGTACTCAGTGAGACGAGTGGAATGGTATAAAAATTTGTTAGTTTTGGCGAAGTATTGAAACAACTACAGTTGCATTCCATCGGAGAAGACGATGGGAGCCACCGTGCTCTGTCGTCTGTGAATCTCCCTCCCCTGATGTTTAAATCCCAGGTGCATACATGGCTGTGTCTTGAGCCTTTAGATCATATTGACTGTGTTTAAAACGGAAGGCCACGATGTAGTCTCACGAGCGTTGAATCTTGACCAGCCACTTAAGATCCAAAACTCACCGTTTCACTAATTGCTTGAATTGGACTTGGGCTTAGTTATTATCCACACCCCCAAATGCGTGAAGCCCATAAAAACAACTGATCCTGCTTGCTATTTGCCACCAACTTTTTCCAATTTCTTTTCTTTTTCTTTCTTTTTTCATTTTTATTTTTCAGTTACAATTTTATTTCATGAAAAATAATTCAATGCATCCAAAAATCATATAAAAAGTACTTTCCCATACTTTAACATGTTAAGTGTTTTTAAAAATTTTTAGATTAATTTTTAAGTCATTTTTTTCAATTAATCTTGAATTTTCATTTTAAGGTGTTCTTTATGAATTGAAAAATGCACAACTTTTGATTGGGATTTTCTTTCTTGATGAAACCTTCACATAAATGCCTGATTTTTCTTGTACATATTCATGATGAATTAATTGATTTTTAGATATTTTTCTCCCTGATTTTTAGTACCATTTTATTAGGGTTTGGGTTGAACCTTTAGGACCCTCTCTTTGTACTAGTTTTTAGGACACTCCTAAAACGTTCCCCTCTGTTTGCCTAGTTAGGTTTAGATACTTTTCCCATAGTTTGGACCCCTGTTTCCCAATACCATAGGGGTCCTATAGGATTTTATTTGGAATTTGTACGATTAGTTTACTATTTTTAGTGTATTTTACACTTTAGGTCACCCTTGTATGGCTTTCACCCTAATACTTGTGCTAGTTTGATTCTATTTGGAATTTTGTGTATTGTTTGAGTACCCAATCTGCATGTATCCATGTCATGTATATAGTAAGGTGTTTGTATGTTCAATTTTAGGCCTTGATCATGTTCATAAAATTTTTAAGTTTGGCCTCCTTTTAGGACTTCCATTTAGGTCTTTTTATGTGTATATGTTGAATGATCTTCACTTCCTTAACATGATTCTCTTACAATCTCTTGTACATTCCTTTTCAAATGCTTTATGTACATTCTCCTTTAATCTCCCTTTCTGTCCAAGGACCTTGGAGCACCATTTAAAGTTGCTTAATCCCTCCTTATGAGGTATTTGAAGCTTGACTTGAATGGTGAACCATGAGGACACTTTTTGTGCATCTTTTGGCACAAGTCATAATGAGACTTTGGTTGAATGACATTAGGGATACCATGGATGTTTTCTCTTCTTCTCCCACTTCTCTTTTGTTTTATGATTCATCCCGTGTTCAAGTTAGAGGCCTTGGGGCAGCTGTTGCACTTTGGCTTGATGTATATTTTGCACTTTTTCTTGCTTGCATTTGAAGGTTGAGATGAGCTTGTGGTGGTCTTTACCCCACACAATTTCATCCCTTGCTTGTGTGCTTTCTCTTGGTGTATCTCTTGTTTGCATTAAAGGTTGAGGCGTCCTCTCTTGGCTTGTGTGTTGCATTGCATGTGCATTCATCCACTCTCATATTTCATGTCTTATATCATAATACTATGTTGCTTCTTTTCTCTTCATTACCATGATCCCTTAGGAATTCTCACTTCCTTGATTAAGGATAGTGATGATAGACATTAGGTTGAATCCTTTGCATGATAACAAATAGGATGGAATTCCCTTCTTAATCCTAACCTTAGGGCCATTTTGCATGATAATTACTAGGTTTTGAACTAGTTTCCCTTTAGTTTGTCCTCTCTCTCTTTATCATCTCAAAACAACTTCAAAATACATAATAAAGGCTAATGAGTATTGTGCATTGCGAGCCTTAAGTACTTGGGAAATAGTGATTGGGGGGCTACCTCTCAATTGCTTAGAGTGTTTAGTATACGTCCTTAGGACGATATGCGACGCATTCGTTCCTAAGTCATAGTCTCTAGTGCAATATGAATTACAAACAATTCAAAAACACTTCTTCTTAAAAAGACACAAACAAATGATCAAACTTCATTTTGTCCTTTGGGACCTTTAACAATGGAAAACCTTTTCATAAATTAGAGTTTCGTTAACTCTTTGTTCTACCGCAAACAGGTAACGCCTAAGTCTCCAAGGGTCGAGCTGAAGGTAGGAAAAACACTTAGAGCATCTCCAATGGTGCAATCCATTTTTAGGTTCTTTGTGGGACCCACTCTTTTAAAGCAACTCATTTAATTTTCACTCCAATGGTGCAACTCTAAAGAATCCATATTGGGTCTCACCACTTTACTTAAAAAATATTATTTATATTAAATTTATTTTATTTAAAATTATAATTTAAATATTTAAATTTTAATTAAAATGATAATTAAAATAATAAATAAAATTTTATATCAAATTATAGTTTTTATATTATAAAATTAATATTTTAATATAAGAACCATTGAAGAACCGTTGCATATTTAAGAACTTTTCCATCTTGAAAACAACAAATATGAGTGCCATGTTGGCAAACCCACTCTAAGAACTCCCATTGGAGTTGGTCTTAGAAGGGGGGGGGGGGGGTTGAATAAGGGTTTTAAAACGATTAAGATCATAGAAAAATAACACAGTATTTTTATCCTGATTCGTTTGAACTCAAACTAATCCAGTCCACCCTACCAAGGTGATTCGCCTTTCTCAACAAGGACTTAATCCACTAAATCAAACTTGATTACAGTGTAAACCACTAAGACAACTGTCTTAGTCTTCTCAAGAAATTTTGACCACAACTTGGTCTTCTTAAGGAAATCTTTTTACAAAAGATAAACTAACAAATTTGTGCTTATGAGTTGCTTCTAAAAAGCTATATCACAATAGTTATTTTTACACAAGTTTAAGAACGAAAAGAAAACTATTCAGCTTGAAGAATATTTAAATGGTTTGTAGTTGAATGATTTGTCAATAGCTCGTTTGTAGTTTGTTTCAAATTCGTTAACCTTTGAAGTAATGCTGAGACTTGCTTTTATAGTACTTTGAAATCCATTTCTCAAAGACTGTGCAATTTGTGCATTCTGTTCTTTTTCTCTTCTATTGACTTTTCCTTTCTCATAAGAGGAATGTTCTGACAAATCCTTTTTGTCTGAATTCCTGTGTCATGCACGAATGAGGAAAGATCCGTTTAGATAAGGACAAGGAATATGCCAACGGATTTTTATTTGAACAACATCTTCTTCAATAACTTTGGAACGTCTTGCATCAGAACTTCTGATGATGTTCCTAGTTCTTCAGATCAGAGTTAACTCAATCAGAGTTTCTCTATTAGAGTTTGCAGCAAAGTGCTTTAAGCGTGAAATTCTTTATCAGAGCATACTTGTTTATCAGAGCTTCTGTACATGCAGCGATAAGTACTTCCAGAATATTCTGAAGCTTTACATATGTTCTTTACTCAAGTTCTTCTTAGCTTCGCTCAGAGTCATTTGTAGCAGATCAGAGTCTTCTGATGTGTTTCTTCTGACGCCCAGAGCTTTTTTGTTCTGTAGTGTTCATAGGTGTTCTTGCTTTCAGAATAATATTAATTTTGATATCTGAAACAAATAAACACTTGAACAAAATTAGAGTATATAAATTCTCTATACAAAATTTCATTAATGTTATCATCAAAACTATGAGATATATTAAAAACCAATTTGTGTTCTAACACGAGCTGCATACACCTAACGGCTAGAACTGATTGTTAACCCTACTCAGGTAAAAACAGATGAACAACCCGATGTTCTTATTTGCCCGAACTACGTTTGCTCTGATCTCTCATACTTATTGAGAGTATGTAGGCACAAGATACGATGTCTTGGCGAGAAACCTTTCCCCCCCCTTTCACTCGTAGTTAGTCGAACTACGTTGACTCTGACTTTCCCATTGCACGAGGAAATACGTAGGCCCAGAGTTACGATGCTCTGCCGAGTCACTTTTCGTTTCTTTTGTCCCAAACCTTTAGTTAGATAGTTTCAATCACCCCTTCTAGATAGACAACCAAGCGGGAATCCCGTCGAGTACAACGGACGTGAGGGGTGCTAATACCTTCCCCTTGCATAACAGACTCCCGAACCCGAGATTTGGTTGCGATGACCAATCTTATCCCGATTCGCAGGTTTTCTCTAATCGTTTCCTTTCCCTTGTTGGGATAAATAACGAACAGTGGCGACTCTTCTGTCTTTGCCGGCACCTTTTTTTGCAGTAGCGATAGCTGGCGACTCTGTTGGGGACTTCTTTTGCAGTCTCGCCTTATTTTTTCTTGGCTGTCTGGGCTCCCTAACAGCTGTCGACTCTGCTAGGGATTTCTGCTGGGGACTGCGATGGCTCCCTATGCGAGTCAATCCTAGCGCTTATTTGCTTGTCTTTGGGTGTTTATTTGTGTGTTGTATTTTGTATATTGCTGTATTTACATTTTCCGCACTATATTATTATTTGTTGCTGTTGTGCTGTTGGGTGGTTGTTCCACTGAGAGATAAGCCAGACCCGGGCTTGAGTACAAACCTAGCATTAGTAGTGGAGAGTAGTGGTGGGCGTGCATGCTTTGCATGTCCTAGTTCACCATGAAATTCACGCTCAGACGAGATTCTCTTTGATGATTTCTTTTCCGGCCCTTTGGGCTTGAGGGGATTTTGGATCTGAGAGTTGTCGACTCTGGGGACCGATCATTTGTGATTCAGCTAAGTGAGGCCTCTTCGGGAGATTATGATGCAAAACCAGAAATGGTGAATGTATCATCGTTTCTCGAAAGTCTATGACGCTGATGAACACATAGGATGTCGTACCTTGTCAGTTTAGGTCCATACATGTGAATGGGAGGGTTTTTGCAGGAAACTTGACTTCCAGCCAACCCGGTATTTTGGTTTTCTCTTCAGAGCGAACTTATCCAGACATCAGCGCAGCAGTTATTTCAGAGCTTTGTGGGATCTCTGATCCTTTGTGTGTTGCATCAGCATTTTGCATCGCATGGCATTTGCATCTCATGTTTGCATATCCATCCTCAGCCGGAACTGAAAGCTTACCAGTCTTTTGTCCAACCCGCAGTTGATTTCCCGAAATTCGCATTGGACTTGAATTAGCTTCTGGAAGGATCATGAACTTAGCAGAGAAGAATTTGGTTGTTACAAGGGCCGAGTTTGAATCGATGAAGAATCAGCTAGATCAACTCATGGAAGCCATAACAGCTATGACTAGAAGAGAGGCCAATATTCAGAGGACTCCGGTGAACAATTCTGCTCAAGCTCAGCCTGTGCAGATTCCTGTTGAAGGGCATACTATTGCCAGAGATAGAGATTCATCTTCTCTTCATGACACGGACTATCCGAATTTCACTTTCCCTGCGCCAGATTCTCAGAGAGATGTTCCGAAGATTATTCCTAAGGACCCACGGACTGTTGAGTTTATGGAAAAATGTCGTCTGTTAGATGAAAAGCTTGACGCCTTGATGGGCCAGAACACTCTCAATCTGAATGCTTCGAGCATGTGTTTGGTGCCAGGTCTTGTGATGCCTCCGAAGTTTAAAATGCTGAATTTTGAGAAGTTCAAAGGGGATAGTTGTCCGAAGCAGCATTTGGTAATGTTCTGCAGGAAAATAACCTCACATGTCCATAATGACAAGCTTATGATTCACTATTTTCAGGACAGTCTGAGTGGAGCATCGTTGAGTTGGTATATGCAGTTGGAAAGTGGTTGCATCCGATCATGGTCAGATTTAGCCAATGCCTTCGTGAAGCAATACAACTACAATCTTGACATGGCTCCTAGTCACACGCAGTTGCAAGAATTATCTCAGGCGGACAATGAATCCTTCAGAGGATATGTGCAGAAATGGAGAGAATTTGCAGCTCGTGTTCAACCACCACTTCTGGATAGAGAGTTGGTTGACATATTCGTGGGTACTTTGAAAGGCCATTACTTTGACAAGTTGATCGATGGTAGAACGTTGAAATTTGATGACTTAATGATAACAGGGGAACATGTTGAGAGCGGACTCAAGAACGGAAAAATTCAAGACACCCCCTATATCTCAGTTAATGAAAATGATTCAGTTGTCTGTTCTCAAGAAGAATGGGAGAAAGGGAGTGATGTCATCCCAGAATCTCCAGTGCCTTAGGGTCAGTTTTCAGACGCTTCAAGTGTTCAAAGTCGACAGTCATACTGTCAGCATCCGCGTCAGCACACCAGACGAAGACCAAGGAAACCAAAAAGGAATTTTACTCAGCTATCGGTATCATATGGTCAGTTGTTGCCGGATTTGATTAAGGGTGGATTGATAGTACCGAAGAGAATTAATCTAGAGATTCCTCTGTATCCGCCAGGTTTTAATGTCAACGCCCCCTGTAAGTACCATACTGGGGCACAAGGGCATTCAACTGAGGACTGTAAGGTGCTTAAAGGCCAAGTTCAAACTCTGCTGGATTCTGACAGGTTCTCAATCACGCCTCAGGGTATTCAGATCAACGATCTTCCTTCATCCGGACAGGTGGGTGTATCAGTTCATGTTATGGAGGAATTCACCGAGAGTGGTTGTTTAGAAGAGTATCAAACTGAAGACTCAGTTGAGGGTTGTATCCCTGTATAACATTTGTTCATTGTAGTATGCTGACCATCACCAAGCTTGTTGGCTGAGGTCACTATGTTTGTACTCGGTTACTCCTGTATGATGCATATATGTGTGATGGTTATCCCTGTGCGTGAATCTTGGGTTTCCTATTGCCTCGTTGCTATTTTGAAATGTCCCTGTTGCATACATACATGTTTTCATTCTGTATGACATCTTTTGCATAACAGGTACCTCAGAACCGATGATCTGACTTCATGTACTCCGTTAGTTTGTTGTAGGATATACGATCGGACGAGTCACAGGAATCAACACAGAGCTATGGAGCAAGTTTAAGCAGAGCTGAAGGAAGTCTAGGCCGGATGAGGCAGTTCATCATGGACATGCAAGGGTTGCGTTTGAATCAGAAGATGCTCAGAGAGGAGAACCGGAAGTTGAAGACTCAAGTGGGCTTGCTCATGGAAGTGATAAGGAATGTGCTCAGAAAAGAAGGTGATCAAGTACCCGAAGCCGCAGCAAAAATGCTTGCTCCACTTTTGTCTGTGGAACCTATACCAAGGCATGATAGGCCTATGAGATCTTCTGCACAACTTAGGGCTCAAGACTTTTCCCGTCAGCAGCTATGTCCTAATCCTAGAAGATATGGTCAAAGGATGAAACCGCTCGACCGAATCTTCGATCAAATACCTCTTACATATGCTCAGCTGGTGCAACTCTTGTTCCAGTTTCATTTGGTTAAACCTCAGACTTTGTCTCTATTGACTGGTGAGCCACCACCAGAATATGATGTTAATGCCCATTGCGATTTCCATTCTGTGGGACAGGGGTACAACATCGTGAACTGTAAAGCTTTTAAGCATAAAGTTCAAGACCTGATTGAGTCGAAGGCAATTGAATTCACGTCGGGTGGCATGAATGTGTCAGGCGAATTTATTCCATATCATACAAAGGAGGTGGATGTTCCCATTCCCGCACCTAAAGCTGTAGAGGGTCAAGAGTATATCCTACAGTCTTTGGTGTCTGAATCCCCTTGCCCACAGCTGCTACTTGTTCCTGGGTTAAGCTTGAGGATGAAAGCGCCTGAACAAAGAGAGTCCTCAAGAGTTCAGACCCCGTCTCCAGATGTTTTTGCTGTTTAGAGTCCACGACCTTTTGGATCTTTGCAGCAAAACTATCAGTGCCCGAGTCAGAGCAGGCCTCACAACAACCTGAAGAGAAGGAATGCTCCTATTCGTCCAGTGTCTATGACGTACATTTAGCTGCTGCCGTAACTAATTTGGAACTCTTTGGTGGAGTCCAAGACTCTCAAACCGGTGCCAGAGCCATACCCTCCCGGATATGATCCCAATGCTCAATGTGGATATCATAGGGGATCTGTGAGGCATTTAACTAAAGATTGCGAAGCTTTTCAAGCCAAGGTGCAGCAGTTGATGGAAAGAAGGTACATATCCTTTCTAGGAGGAAGGTTGGTCATACACGCCAATCGCTTATCTATTTGAGTTTGAAGACTTCAAAGGGTCACATCCCCAACAGCAAATCAGTGTGAAATCCAAGTTCCCCGAAGCTGGCAATTTTCGTTGTGTCCTGTTATGTCTTTGCATTTGTAGTTTCTTTCCTGTCTATATGCAAATTTCGTTTGTAAAACTTGTTGTTTTCCATTGATATTGATAATGAAATAAATATGCATGTTTTGATTAAATCCATTTGTGTTCACTCAATAATACTTTTTACTGATGTCATACGTTTGTTTAAGTGGAATTCGAGGGAGGATGACAAAATCGAATGACGCGCAAGCTTCCGATTGCATGCTTTTGAATAAAACTTGTTGATGATGTACATGCGTTGTTTCAAATCCATAAACACCGGAGATATAAGGATGATAATCCCTTGTCAACCCCTTTGAGCCTAGTAGTAGGAGTTTCTTTCTGAAAACGAAAAAAACCTCAATCATAACCCGGGGCAGGGTAGGTGTTAGCTAATTTGACCGAGCGTCCAAATCGCAAAAGGAGTGTTTCCATTCGAGGATAAATCACACCTGTATAGGTCGTACCTAAACAACCGCAATGGTTATTCATCACTGATCAAGGAGTGAAACAGTCACAATCCCTTCTCAAACAAGTCAGACAAGCCGGTGTCACACGATTTGTTCAAAAAAAGAGAGAAAAAAAAGAAAAAGAAGAAGCCCACTAAGTTGATAGCTTGAAAACAAGCAACTTAGGAAAAAATTAGGGCATCCCGCTAGACTTCAAAATCAAAAGAAACTCAAAAGAGTTAGTCCAAGCAAAAATTAAGGAAAAGCGAAAAGGATTACGAAAGGAAAATCCTCGAAAATGCAAGTCGTGTGACTCCAGACCCAAAAGACAAAAAGCGAGTGACTGTCACTCCAAAAACTTGTGGTTTCCTGAACCATCACTCCTGTCCTTCAACCTCTGAGAGGTGAGTGCTTGTGTCAAATTAGCGAAACATAGGAGTGGAGAACATCAAGGAGAATGGGTGGGTTAAAATAAATTTTGAGCCTTTATCCTTTCCTTGTAAACCGTGAACCTGAACACGTTACAACCTGAAAAAGCCCTAATTGAAGCAGGATTGTTTCGAAAGCATACTTCGGTAAAGATCGCATCGAAGCTGAATCCTAAAAAGGATTCCTCTTACAGCGTTGTATTAATATTGACATTTTGAATAAGTAATTCATACACTATATGCCACAAACTTTTTCGAGTGAACAGATTGGAATTTCAAAACTGTCATATGCATTGCATTTAATATATCTTTTATGCAGAACAAATTTTTTTTACTTACGAGTAAGCGCTTGATAGCAGAAAAGTTTCTACAGTGGAAAGTTTGATAAGGATAGAATGCAGATTGCCTGAATACTCTGTCGAACCGGGGCAGGCTATGTCAAATGATTGTGGGAGTCAGCCATCCAGAAATCGATTAATCTGGGCCAATCAGGTCGAGATTCGATAAATCTCTCGTAGCCAGAGGTACTGCTCCACAAATCGATAAATCAGGGGCAAAGTCGTTGCAGGCTGGGGCAGGCCACCCTAAGAGCGCAGATGCTATTTCTTGCCCAAGGGGAAATTAATATGAAGCACCCCTTCGAGTTTCAAGATGCTATACCAGTTCATATCCAACCATCGGGGTACAAAGATTCAAGTTTCCTTTCGAGAAAGAGGTTGCAGAAATCCCACAAGCTGGGGCAAATATGGAAGTAGAAGGATGTGTCCTATCCGTGTCGTCAGAGCTACTCAAGGCTATTCGAGCAGGTTCAATCAACTTTCAAGTTCAATACGAATATCGAGAAGTCATGTTACTATCCCTCGACCCTTCAACCAAAAACCCTTGAATTCAGACATGATATTTTCCAGCGTCAGTCGTACCTGACCCTTCACGGATAGCCTAAAGTCCAATTCCTATTGGCAATCACCAGGAAGCCCAATCCATATTGGCGCATTATTCCAAAATCCAATACCCATTGTTACGCAGGAAGAATTCGTATGTTTTCTCCAGCAAAGTCCAATCATACTTGGCATATCTGGTTATCCCCAGCGGAGTTGGCTTCGTCTTCAGCATTTATTTTGCTGGAGTGATTCTGTCGTATCCAGCTTTCCCCAGCAGCCTGAGCCTGCATTTGCATCTTTGCATATAGTTATCATATTTGCATCATCTTTGCATTTCATCCTCAAATGCGTAGCATTTCCATTTCGTATGGAGCATTACGCCATAGAAGAAATTCAAACATATGCATACGAAGCATAAGCCAGTTTTCTATCCTCCTTCCGTGGCAATCTGAATCACTCTTCAATCAATACAGGGGCATTTATCTAACAGCATTATTCAGACAGCTCATCGGTTTACTCGGGTTTCAGATCATACGTCGGTTATGCTTTGTCCATCAGTCCTCTGATGACGATAAATTTTCTTTCCGCCAATTCCTATTGAAGATGTGTTTCTCCAAGCAGATGTTCTTTCCGCCAATTCCTATTGACGATGTGTTCCCCCAGCAGTCTTTCGATCCGTCTATCCTTAGACGATGCGAGATTTGGATATGGTTTTCTCTCCGTCTATCCTTAGACGATGTGAGATTTGGATATGGTTTTCTCTCCGTCTATCCTTGGATGATGTGAGATTTGGATATGGTTTTCTCTCTGTCTATCCTTGGACATGCGATATTTGGATATGGTTTTCTCTCCGTCTATCCTCAGATGATGTGAGTTTCAGAATAATTTTCTGCTTGTTTAGCATTCAATGATACGGATTTCGGGGATGGTTTTCTTCCTGTCTAGCATTAGACAAGGTGGAGTTTACGATTTTCTCTCCATCTATCCTTAGACGATGTGAGTTTCGACATGGTTTTCTTTCCGTTTATTAGAAGAGGGGATGTTTTAAGAGGGTTTCTTGTTGTCAATTCCTATTGACGACGCGACTCTTTGAAGAATGATTGGATTTCCTTGTTGTCATTTCCTATTGACGATAAGGCTCTTTGAAGATGGTTTTCTTTCTATCAATTCCTATTGACAATGTGGCCCTTTGAAGATGTTTTTATTTCCATCAATTCCTATTGAAGAAAGGATTCTGAAATTTGCTAAGTGGTTTTGAAATTCATTGACGTGAGCTATGGGTTGGATTTTTCTTTCCGTCTACCTTTAGATGATGTGAGTATTGGATTTCTTTCTGTCTATCCTTAGACAATGTGAACGTTTTGGTGTCTTTCCATCTACCTTTAGATGATGTGAGTATTGATTTTATTTCTGTCTATCCTTAGACAATGTGAACAATGGATATTATTTCTTTTTGTCTATCCTTAGACAATGTGAACATTGGATATTATTTCTTTCTATCTATCCTTAGACAATGTGAACTTTGAGCTTTGTTTTCTTTCTGTCTATCCTTAGACAATGTGAATAAAGTATGATTTTCTTTCTATCTACCCTTAGACAATGTGAACATGTTGGTGTCTTTCTATCTACCTTTAGACGATGTGAGTAGGGTTTTTTCTTTCTGTCTATCCTTAGACAATGTGAACGTGTTTTTCTTCCTGTCTACCATTAGACGATGTGAAGTATCAACTGCGTGTTGATCCAGCCTTTGGGTTTGATGCCTGTGTGATAAATGACTGGCATTAAAGTTAGGTATTCTTCATCAGATGATCAGTCAGCTTGTTGCCATTGCAACTGTATTCAGGTTTTTCGGAGATTCTTTTACCCCTAATCAGAGTTGCAGTTTATTTCCGCGGTTAGCAAATTTCCAGGTTTCTTTGGTATTCAACCGTCTTTTACCTTGATTGTCTGAAAGCCGTTCGCTTTTCATCCAGCCAGGTCCAAGTCGTTTGAATAGGGGCAGCTGTTGCACCCCAAAATTTGCCCAACATTTTCTTCTTTAATTGGCTTTTGTTTCATTACATTCATATAGCATTAGCATTAGCACTTGCATACCATTGTCCATTTACAGGGGATTAAGAGAAGTGTGCCTAGCAGGAGGAGGTTATCTAGTTGCCAAGCCTAAGCAAGAGGTTGTATTCAAGCTATCAAGTGCTTATTATCATCAAAGGAATGTCAAAGCTCACTGAAGGAGTGGATGGTTAACATTGGTGCATCTTCTATCTTAGGGGGAAAATTGAAAGTCATCAGAGGATTATGAGTCCATGTTTATGGATGGAAAAGATTATGAGAGCTCATTGAATTCCTTGAGGGTCATGGTGGAGCTTATCCATGTCATTATATCAAGTACAAGAGGCCACAACCAAAGGTGGTACAATTAGGGTTTTCATCTGGTCAACCCTAAGTCAACTGTGAATTAAAGGAGATTAATACTCAATTCCAAGTCTCTATGATCATGGAATGTTATATTGATACACGTCATATATCATTTCAAGATCAACTCATCAATATTCAAGTGTGTGAGAAGTTGCTGAGCTAGGGTTTCTAAGCTTGTTAGTGTAAAATCCCCTATTTAGTGCCCAACTTCAAGACCACATATCTCAAGATAAAAGTTTCATCTCATCTTGACCCCAACATGATACTTATAGATCATGTTCTTAGCTTTCTTTTGAGTACTAGAAGTCATTCATCTGATTTATAGAACCCAAGTTATGATGCTGACAAGTTATGGGTCCTCAGATGAATGTGATTTTGGTCAATAAAAATAAACCAACTTCCAAGACATTTTTGACCTAGAAGTATGTTTCTCCACACTTTGACCCAAACATGAAAGTTTTTCCTTATGATCTTAGATTTCCAGAAAGTACTAGAAGTCTTTAATCTGATTTGTGGAGATCAAGATATGAAGCTTGCAAGGCAGGGGTATTTTGGGAAACTTTGATTATAGGTCATTTTTGTCATAGGTCAATTTCACAGCTTTGCACATCTCAAATGGAACTTTTTCCAACATCAAACTTTCTCCATATGAGGTCAGTTTCATCATCAAATCATCACCTATCATAGGATTGGATTGGATTGGAAGAATGATAAAGAAAATTCCATGAAAGAACACTTGAAAGTCCTAGTTTGGATCAATATCATTTAAAACCATATAATGGCATGTTTATGCATTTTTTGACTGCCTTGAATATGCTAAACATGATGCCAAAATCAGAAATCAAGTTTCAGGTCCAAAACCATGTTAAATTCAAGGTTGTTTCACCATGAAGGTACACATTCAAGATCTACCATTAAGATTAAAACAAGGGGTTAATCTGGTCCATTGAGCTACCTTACATCACAAGCAACATGTATGAGTCAGTTTTGAAGCTGTTTGGGCTCTGTTTTCGTGGAAATTTGTCGCTACGCGAAAAATGACACGGAGTCGCCACTGGATTTTATCTATCCCAAGGAGGGAAAGGAAAATAGCGATAAAACCTTTGGTAAAAGAGCATGGTCATCGCAACCAAATCTTAGGATTCGGGAGTCGGTTATGCAAGGGGAAGGTGTTAGCACCCCCTCACATCCATCGTACTCGATTGGAACCTTCTAGGTTGTTTAGCGTGAATGGGTGTTTTTATTAAGAGTTTGCTTGCTTAAGGAAAAGAGGGGTTGGTTTCTTTATTTTAATGCTCGCCAAGGATTCTGGCCCTTGTGCCTATGTATCCTCACTTAAAAGAAGTGAAGAATCAGAGCTCCGTAGTTCGGAGGCTTGTGAAATAGTCATTTGTTGATTGATTTTATACCTTAAAAAAGAGTTTTTGATTGATGCCCTAAGGCGAAAAGAAGTTTGATGAGTTGATGTTATTTTTTAGGTTTTTTTAAAGAGAAATGGTTCTTGATTACGATTACACAAAATAACTTTGGATAGAGATGAATGTTTCGAATAGCCATGTGAGCGCCTTGTATCCAAAACATTCGGAACGAGTGTAGGAGGATTCCATTCTCATTCCTTCTCCACCACCATAAAATCTATGGTGTACAACCCTAACCATATATTTATTATATTTTGGGGTTTTTTAATAAGAAAAAGGATCAATTTATGTTGGATCAAGGTTTATTGTTTATCAAAATGCATTTGAAGCGATACAGACAAGGTCGATGGCGATGCGCGAGACAATCGACTTACAAGGTTAAAAATGGCTCGATAAAATCGAGAGTTTGTTTTTGAAAATGGTTTTTGGAATCAAAGGTCAACAAGGACCATAACAATATTCACATACTAAAACCATACAAATATATGGGGTTAGTCGGCTAAAAAAATCGAGACATGGAAAAAAAAACATTTTTTTGGAGGTAAAATATCGAAAAAAGTGGAAAAAAAACAGTGGTGTGACACGGGTGGCCGTGTCAGGAGGTCTGGGTGAAATACACAATTAAAACTCAAACAGAAGTGCACACGACATGGCCCGTGTCAGGAGACCTGGGTGTTTTGCGCCGTGAAATCTCAAACAGAGGGGCAACATGGTCGGCCGTGTCAGGAGACTTGGGTGTTTAAACCAAACTTTTTTATTGTTTTCCTTTCCTTTTTTTTTGTTCTTAAAAATGGTTTCTTGGTACCCCTTGGGACCTCACACAATGTACACAGCACAAAATAACTTAACAGAGATAAATAAATGACAAGTGCAAAGTATAAAAGGAGAAAAGTTTGAAGGAATGGATACCAAAGAGGTTCTCCTTCTTTGTTAAGCCTCTACTAATTTTGGTTGGGTACTCTCCTCCCTCTTCCCTCTATGTTGTGAAGGTTCTCCTTCTCAAAGGTTCTTGTGTTTTTATGGAACTCTTTTTATTTTTCTGGTTTTCTTTCTCTCTATTTTTCTGGTTTTTTAGGGTTTCTTGCTCTCTCTCTCTCTCTTTTTCTGGTTTTTTGCAATGTGTAGTGAATGTTTAATGACTCTCTCTTTTTGTTTACAACCTCTTTCCTTCTTATCTCTCCCCTCTAGGGTTTTCCCTTCTCCCCAAACATCAGATTTTTTCACGGGGCAATGTCTCTTGCCACCTTTTCTCATGTCACTCTCTTTCTTTCCATTTCAATGCAAGTTGTTATGCTGCATTTTTCTGCATTTCTTGCCTATGCTGTCTTTTTTTTATGTTGCACTCTACATTGCCCTCAATTCTTATACCCCTTTGTTGGCTTGTGTTTGGACAGCTCTTGTGGTCAATGCTACCACCTTTTGACAGTTTTTGAAAATTCTGATATTTGATGTGTTATCATGTGTTATTCCCTTGGTCTTGTGTAATGTATAGACTTTGTGACATGAGGTAATTTGTCACCTCTTGCATGGGACTGTGCTGGATTACATTCAAAATACCCATGGTTAAACATGCATAGTCTTGATCTTGAAACATGTATATTTTTTGACATGAGGCAACTTGTTACTTCTTGCATGAGGCTATTTTGGATCACATTCATATTGCTCATGACTAAACATGCATAGTATTAATCTTGAAACATTCCAACATTGATTCACCTCTTAAATATTCCTTGGATGTTTTCAAACATAATGTTGGACATATGGACTTGATGGGCATGAAGGGTACCATAACATGAATTTGACTAGAAACTTGAATGTAGATTAGAAACAAATTAATTTCTAAACATTACTTAGAGTTGGAGATTTTGCAACAAATGACATTCTTGTAATGTCATAAAATTTTTCCTTGTAATATTCATGCCTCTAATCTTGAATTCATGAATCTTGAATTTTGCATGACAGATTTCCCTTACAACATTAAACTTGAAATGGGTGAAATCTTGAATTATGCACTTATGATCTTGACTCATGCTTTGCAAATTTGGACTCCTCTTAATCACGAATTTGAAACAAAGTTGGAGGAAGAAATCTTGAATTAGGCATTGCACTTCATGTATATTATGAATATTGACCTTGAATATCCTAATATTTTCAAGTAACTTCTTGTCGCTACGCGAAAAATGACACAGAGTCGCCACCGGATTTTATTTATCCCAACGGAGGGAAAGGGAAATAGCGATAAAACCTCTGAGAAAAGAGCGTGGTCGTCGCAACCAAGTCTTGGGGTTCGGGAGTCGGTTATGCAAGGGGAAGGTATTAGCACCCCCTCGCATCCATCGTACTCGATGGGAACCTCCTAGGTTATTTCGCGTGAATGGGTGTTTTATTCTAAAAGTTTGCTTGCTTACGGAAAAGAGGGGTTGGTTTATTTATTTTAATGCTCGCCAAGGATTGTAGCCCTTGTGCCTACGTATCCTCACTTAAAAGAAGTGAAGAATCAGAGCTCCGTAGTTCGGAGGCTTATGAAATAGTTGTTTGTTGATTGATTTTATACCTTGAAAAAGGGTTTTCGATTGATGCCCTAAGGCGAAAATAGGTTTGATGGGTTGATGTTATTTTTAATTTTCTTAAGAGAAATTGTTCTTGATTAGGATTATACACAGAAGACTTTGGATAGAAACGAATGTTTCGAATAACCAAGTCGAGCGCCTTGTATCCAAAACATTCGGAACGAGTGTAGGAGGACTCCATTCTCATTCCTTTTCCAACACTTTAAAGTTCGTGGTGCATAATTCTAATCGTTTATGTTATTGTGTTTTGGATTTTTATGAGAAAAGAGAACCACTTGATGTTGGATCAAGGTTTATTGTTTGTAAAAGTATTTGAGGTGATATGAACAAGGTCGATGGCGGACGCACGAGGCGGCCGACTTACAAGGATTGAAAATGGCTCGATAAAATCGAGAGTTTGTTTTTGAAAATGGTTTTTGGAATCAAGAGTCACTAAGGACAATAGCAATATTCGCACTAAAATCATACAACATATGGGATTAGTCGGCTAAAAAAAATTGAGACATGCAATAAAAACGGCACGAAGGGGTGTAATACGGGTGGCCGTGTTGTGTGACACGGCCCGTGTCATAGGGTGCATGCAATGTGGGTTTTGGAGCGTGACAGAGGTGCAACACGGGTGGTCGTGTTGTGTGACACGGCCCGTGTTGTAAAGTCTGGATAAAAAATGATTTTTAGGGCAAACAGAGCTGCAACACGGGTGGCCGTGTTGTGTGACACGGCCCGTGTTGTGAGGCCAGGGGTTTTTGGACGTTGAAATCTCAAACAGACGGGCAACACGGGTGGCCGTGTTGTGTGACATGGCCCGTGTTGCGTGACATGGGTGGCCGTGTTGTGTGACACGGCCCGTGTCAGGCTACCAGAGTGAAAAAACCTAACTTTTCTATGTTTTTCTTTCGTTTTTGTGGTTTCTTTAGAACGGTTCCTTGGTCCCTTTGGAACCTTTACATGATATGTACAGTTCAACACATAAAAGAGTAAACAAAATGAGTATGAGAGCAAAGAAATAAAAAGAGAAAAGTTTGAGGAAATGGTTACCCAAGAGTTTCTTCTTCTTGCAAGTCCTCCTTGGTTTTGCTTTACTACTCACTCTATGTTGTGAAGGTTCTGCTTTTTAGTGGTTCTCTTGGTTCTATCTCACCCTCCCTTTTCTAGTTTGCAAAGCTTCCTATTTTTTCTGGTTTTTTAGGGTATTGTTTGCTCTCTCTACTTTCTGGTTTTGCAAGTGTGTATAATGGATGAATGTGTAGTGAATGAATGTCCAATCCTCTTCTTTACAGCCCCCCTCTTATCTCTCCACTCTAGGGTTTTCACTCCTTCCCACACTTCAGATTTTTCATGGGGCAATGTTTCTTACCACCTTTCCTTATGTCACTCTCTTTCTTTCCATTTCCATGCAATGTGCTATGCTGCATTTTCTGCACTACTTTCCTATGCTATTTTTCTGCAGCACCTTGTGCCTTGCACCCATTTTGTTGGCTTGTGCTTGGACAGCTCCTCTTGGTCAATGCTACCAATTCTTGACAGCATTTTGAAAATTCTGATGTGTAGAAGCATTGTCACATGTTATGCCTTTGGTCTTGTGACATGTAGATTTTGTGACATGAGGAAATTTGTCACTTTTGCATGGGACTATTTTGTTTATGATTAACATGCATAATCTTGGTCTTAAAACAATCCAATGTTGATTTAATCCTTACATATTTCTTGGATGTTTGTAAGCATAAGGTGGACTTGGTGTGGCATGAATTTGATTAGAAGCTTGAATGAAGATTAGAAATAAATTCTAATCATTACTTAGAGTTGGATATATTGTAACAAATGACATTCTTGTAATGTCATAAAGTTTCTCTTGGTAATATTCTTGCCTCTAATCTTGAATGATGGATTTCCCTAGAACCATTATGCTTGAAATGGATGAAGTCTTGAATTATGGACTTGCATATCCTAACATTTTGTCAAGTAACTTCTCTTTGAAGAAATCTACAAGAATAGACTTTCCAATTTAGATCAAACCATAAATGATGAACCTTTCCTTCCATGTAGTCCAAGATAGACAAGTTATCTCATGGAAAATGACAAATCGACCCAATCCGTACCCACATGCTCGATATGCAATAAAATGATGTATGATATGGCGAATGTAGGGTATAAAGGCTAAAGGTGAAAATGAGGGTGTGACACTTCTCTTTGAAGGAATCTACATGAGTAGACTTTCCAACTTGAACCAAAACCATAGGTGATGAACATTTTCCTCCATGTAGCCCATAATAAGCAATTTATCTTGTTTGGAACAAAATGACCCAATCCTCACCTTGTGAATCCACATGCTCGATATGCAATAGAACAAGGTATGATATGACGAATGTAGGGTATGAAAGACTAAAGCTGAAAATGAGGGTGTGACAGCTGCCCCTATTTAATCCTCTTGGACCTAAATGTCTGGAGGATAAAGGTGCTCGAACATTCATGGTAGAAGAGAATTAAATACTAGAATACCCGGGATTTTCAACTGGAGAGGTGTGGGATGAAAGTAGACAGTCAACGAGAGGGCTTGAAAAAGGTGTTTGTTAGTGAACAAGGGTTAAGGGAGATATGATGATATGCTTGAGATACAATGCAGAATGAATATGAGTGTTTTGCCAGCCGGAAGAGGAAACACCTCATAATAAGGAATTATGATCGGCCAGGAGATATTCCTTCTACAAAAAGTAGAGAGGGCTTGGAAATATAGAAATGTGAGATATTCCTTCTACGAAAGGTAAAGGGGACTCAAAATTATAAAAAATGTGAGATATTCCTTCTACGAAAGATAAAGAGGACTCAAAAAATATGATTGTGAGATATTCCTTTTACGACAGGTAGAGAGGACTCTAGAAATATAGAAATGTGAGATATTCCTTCTATGAAAGATAGAGAGGACTCGAAATTATAAAAAATGTGAGATATTCCTTCTACAAAAGATAGAGAGGACTCAAAAAATATGATTGTGAGATATTCCTTCTACAAAAGATAGAGAGGACTCGAAAAATATGAAATGTGAGATATTCCTTCTACGAAAGGTAGAGAGGACTCAAAAATAATTATTGTGAGATATTCCTTCTACAAAAGATAGAGAGGACTCGAAAAATATGATTGTGAGATATTCCTTCTACGACAGGTAGAGAGGACTCTAGAAATATAGAAATGTGAGATATTCCTTCTACGAAAGATAGAGAGGACTCGAAATTATAAAAAATGTGAGATATTCCTTCTACAAAGATAGAGAGGACTCGAAAAATATGAGATATTCCTTCTACAAAAGATAGAGAGGACTCGAAAAATATGAAATGTGAGATATTCCTTCTATGAAAGGTAGAGAGGACTCCAAAATAAATGACTGTGAGATATTCCTTCTACGAAAGATAGAGAGGACTCGAAAAATTGGTTTTCCTCTTACAAAAGGCAAGGAGGACTCCTGAACAAAAGGTTTGGAGAAAATGTTTCCTTCTACAAAAGGTAGAGAGGACTCCTGAACAAAAGGTTAGGAGAAATATTCCTTCTACGAAAGATAGAAAGGACTCCTGAACAAAAGGTTAGGAGAAATATTCCCTCTACAAAGGTAGAGAGGACTCCAAAATAAAATATTTGAAATGTGGTAACTCCTTCTACATAAAATAGAGGAGACTCCCTTGGGAGAATATGATCGTATTTCCTTCTGTTACGACAGAAAGGACTCTAGAACAAAAGGTTAGGAGAAAGAGTTCCTTCTACAAAAGGTAGATAGGAGTCTCCCTTAGGAGAGGACGATCATACTTTCTTCTGCAAAAAGCAGAACAGACTCCTAAACAAAAGGTTAGGAGAAAAATTCCTTCCACAAAAGGTAGAGAGGATACTTACAAATGGTAAGCTGACAAGAGCCTGTACAAAAGGCACGGTGGATCTTACTAAAGGTAAGTTGAATCTGTTACGAAAGGCAAGGTGGAGATATTTCGTGAGAGAGACACGAGAAGACTCATAAAAGGTAAGTTGAGGGAAATAACCATACTCTTGCAAAAGGTAGAGGAAACTTGTATAGGGTATTAGAGCATCATTTTACCTCACAGGCACAACGGCGGAGATGACATTCTTTAAGTAACGCGACCATTCAGTTCTTGGCCACATAGGCATCAAGCATCCGAATTGATCAAAGAAATACCCAAAACAAAGTTTTGTCGTGTGTAAAAGACAACGAGAAACACTTACGAAAGGGAAGCGAAAGGATAAGATTTCATGCGAAAGGCAAAGAAATCCCTTACAAACGGTAAGGCGACTCCTGTACAAAAGGCAGAGAGGAGATACTCTATGGGAAAGACAAGGAAGAACTTACAAAAGGTAAGTGAATGGGTAATAACCATTCTCATGCAAAGGCAGAGGGAACTTTGCATAGGGTATTAGAACATCATTTGATCTCACAGGCACAACGACGGAGATGACATTCTTTAAGTATGGAGACCATTCATTTCTTGGCCACATAGGCATCAAGCGTCCGAACTGATCGAAAATACCAAAAACAAAGTTTGTCGCGTGTAAAAGACAGCGAGAAACGCTTACGAAAGGGAAGCGAAAGGATAGGATTTCATGCGAAAGGCCATGAAATCCCTTACAAAAGGTAAGGTGAGAAGATATCTCAAAATGGACTTAGAAAAGGTAAGTGGAGGGTAATGACCACTCTCAAAGAATCCTACTATGATGCCCACGGGAAATTTGTATCTTTGAGAATGACTTACTAAGCACTCATGTAATGATGCAGGATGTATGCAAAAATGTCGGGGATGTAAGGATATAGAGGTTACGGGCGATGGACTTGCCAAGTAAGGTTGGGCTTTTGGTTTTGGGTGCCACGCGAGGTTGGGCTTTGAAGGGAAAATTGACTACCAGACGGAAACTGGAGTCTGAAGGTAGGCTAAAGAAAAGGGTGATTTGGTCGGGTGGGCTAACAGCATGATTTTCCAACACTCGTCTTGAACTCGAAAGAGCTTACTCGATAAGATTGAAAGCACGGAGAGTAATTGCCCCAGTTTTAGTTCAGCTTGCCCCAGTCTGGAAAGGCCTTTGAAGAATTTCCCTTAAGAGAGATTGGAGGTAGCTGGTCATATGATGACCTTGGAATGACTTGCCTCATAAATTTGAACCATGATCGGAGTTATCCTTGATTAATCGACTGTCGCACCTCGAAAATTCATTCGAACATACGACCCTCACGCGAAAGGCGCGGAAATGAGGTTCGACAGAGTCGCCACCGAACTTTATTTTTCCCGAATGAATGGGAGAGGAAAATATCGAGAAAACCTCATAAAAGCGGAAGGAACACGACCGTCGCAACCAAATGTTCCTGGGTTCGGGAGTCGGTTACGCGAGGGGAAGGTATTAGCACCTCTCACGTCCGTCGTACTCGACGGGAACCTCTTAATTCGGGTTGTGATGGATGTTAGCTAAACTTAATTCTTCTCTTCTCACTACTAAATACTAAAGGATACTATAAAGGCTAAAGACGCTAAGGGGGAAGGGGATGGTTAGAGGATAGGGTGCTCGCCAAGGATTAGGGCCCTTGTGCCTACGTATGCTCATTCGGACGAGAATGAGAAATCAGAGCGTCGTAGTTCGACTACGGGAAAGGATGGGGGAAATGGAAGATGAGGGGGATTGTGCTCGCCAAGATCATCGCAATCTTGTGCCTACGTATCATACATTCAAGAATGAATGAAGAATCAGAGCGTTCGTAGTTCATGGTAACGACCATGAAAGAAACGGGTTTGAATTGGTTTGAAGGTGGGTACGGATGACGATTACCTGAAGCTTAAGAAAGACTTCTCGGACCCAAGTAATCGGGAAAGCGAACCAAAGACTTGGAACACTCTCTTTTTCATCGTGGAGGCAATTGTGTTCGAATGGTGTTTGAAATGATGACGATTACTTGAAGCTTAAGAAAGACTTCTCGGACCCCGAGTAATCGGGAAAGCGAACGAATGAATTGGAACACTCTCTTTTTCACCGCAAAAGAAGTTGTTTGAGTGGGGTTTGAAATGAGTGGTTGGAATTGGATGACGATTACTCGAAGCTTAAGAAAGACTTCTCGGACCCCAAGTAATCGGGAGAGCGAACCAAAGACTTGGAACACTCTATTTTTCATCTAGAAAGGAAAGTTATTTGAGTTAGAAATAGTTGAACGATGTCCAATTGTTAATGTTAATTAAAGGCGTCAATTGTTCACACACGAATAAGATAACTCGCATCCAAACAATCGAAAGCAAGCTCAAAGACTTGAACCTACTCTTTACACCTTGCAAAGTGTTAAATAGTTGTTAATTAATTAATGGTTTGTTTCAAAAATCCGCTTGACGTTGGATAAAGGGTTTGACTTATTATCGCGTGCAAAGCATGTTGGAAATGAAATGGTTTGAAAAAAGAGACTGACTTGACTTACGCATCAAGGGTCGAGTTGTAATAGGTTGATGGCGAATGCGTATGAGCACTCGACTTACGAGGTTGTTTGAAAGTGGCTCGATGATGAATTGAGAATTAGTTCGAAAATAGTTTGATCCACTCTAGTCCCTATGGGTGCTCCTAGGAGATAAACTAATAATCAAAGAAATACGAACCATACATCGGAATGGGAGAGGGGTACATGTAATTTACACGGGATTGCACGAAATAAAGGGGTCTCATTGTAAGGTAGCCCAAGAGAAAGTCGTGTATGTGCATTTGTGTCCTAAACTACGCCTTGAGAAAAGTCGGGCACGACTCAAAGTTAGGATACCTGCAAATGACCAAAGATCCAACAGTCCACCAATTTGGCTTTTAGGAGTTTCGATAATTTATTAGGTATTTTTGAATATGGGTGAATGAATATGAATAATGAGATATGATAACATGAATAGTAATATGACAATAATATTCACAATAATATTTAACGGAAATTAAATTTAATGGTTAGTGAATCGAATCGGGACACAAAAGAATAAGATCTCGTCTTAATCGCAAACATAATGCCGTTTAATCGAAGGTAGCCTATCACGATCCCAAAGTACGAAAAATGACCCCAATGGTCATTCACCATAGATTTGAAATCGAGAAGGTTATCAATTTTGATAGGCAACGCTTACGAATAAAAAACTTCATTGATCCAAAAATCGAAATAAAATCGGAGAAAGAGAGTGGTCTCAGATCCTTTGTTTCACGCCAATAATTTGACGGTTAAACGTTGGTAATCTCGTCATCGAGCCAAAAGCGACGAAGATAGAATAAAATGCTCAATGTTAAATGAAAAATAAAGTTTAATCTCTAAAAATAAATTAAAAATTTTCTAAAAGAAAATACAAAATATTATAAGCTAAAAAATCTAAAAAGGCACATTATAAATCTGTTAACCTATTTTTTTTTGAAATATTTACAAATTAAGTAACCTACCTTTAGAAAAAAGAACATAAAAAAAGAAGAGCAGGGGGTGGAGACTGAAATATGAGTGTGTGGTTCATGTGAGATGATAGAATCATATGGGCTTCTAATAAGCCCATCATCTACTCACAATAACCTCACTCAGCAAGAAAAAAAACACGAAAATGGTGGGTCTTGTATAACCACATGGGCTCAAAGGCCCACTATCACTAACAACAACCTGGTATGTCCGATGCAAGTAAATGGTAAAAAAAATTTGTTTGGGAAAGACCAAATCACATTTAGAAACAGAAGCAAACCACCCCCACTTAAATCAACAGCTAAAAACAAGATTATCCTCACAAAAGCCAAATGAGACTTCGAAAGTCACAACCATGGAAAGAGAAACTCAAGGAATAAGAAGAAACGTGTGCAACCTTCCCTTCGATCTTGTCCGTCGGTCACGGTCCCTCTTTTCACTCAATCTCACTCAGTTTTTGGTTTGTTTTGATTTCAAGTTTGAACTTCCCTTTCCATATTTCTCAATTTCTCTTCTTTCATTTCTATTTCTGTTGGATTTCGGTGGATTTGGGTTTAAATGGTGGGTTTTGTTGAAGTTGATGGAGGAAGAAGGTAATGCGTCTTTTGCGATTCCGTGTGAAGGTTATTGTTGTTTGGTTTTCAAAGGAGAAGAAAAGGGTAGCGGTTGGTTCTTTTGAAGAAGATTTGTGGGTATTGTATGGTTAAGAGGTTTGAAGAAACTAGGGATTTGAGGGAGGTCTGATGAAATTGAAGAACGAGCTTGAAGAAGAAGACGTTAGGGTTTTGCTTGTTCGAAAAAAATGAAGAAGGATGAGCAGATTGGTGAAGTTTGGTTATTGAAGGGAGTTTATGGGTTTTGTGAAGAAATTTTGTGGTCGGTTTTGAGAAGGATATGGGTATCGACTTACGAAGGAAGAAGAAAGGCTGAAGGGTAATGGAAATTTGTGGCTTGAAGAAGTTGCTGTGAATTTGTTCAAAGGTGAAGAAGGTTGAACAATGAGAAGGATTTTTAAAGGATAAAAGGTTATGGTTATTTGCAGAAGAGTATTGGGTTGGAGAAGAAGGGTTTCTGTTTTCCGGAAAAAATTAAGGTTGATAAAGGTTTTGTGTTGTTGTTGGAGTTTTAAGTGAAAATGAAGTTGAATAAGGTTTTGAATCTGAAGCTTAAAAAAAAATTCTTAAGGTTGAAGACCAGAGAGAAAGTTTATGTGGGTTGCTTTTTGGAGGCTGTGTTGTTCTCCCCTTTGTTTTTGCAGCCGGGGGCACGTTATGGTGATGTTCTTGTCTCAAGATGGGAGGAGGAACCATGACTTTTTTCTGAACAGGTTTGTACATAGCTATTTTTGTGATATTTTCCTATTTGTTTGCTAGTAGATGCCGTGTGGGATCCGCATAGCTGTTCAATTTTTAAAACTTATTGATGGTCTTTAATCCTTTTGCCTTCTATTCTCCTTATTTTCTCTGTTGTAATGCTTTTGTAGGATGTACGGTTAGCATGTTGTGATTTGAATAAAATGGAAAGAAACAAAATACACAAAGCTGGTTTTATGAATTGCTTTTTCTGCTTTCTCTGTTGCTGCAGGTACATGGCTGTAGGTGTGCACTACATCGTGGTCATCTGTGTCTGTGCTGGGTGGAACCAGAGAGTAGCCTTGAAGGCTGGTTGGTTTTTTCGCTCCACTGTGTCTGCCAATTCTTTCTTCTTCTTTTTTGTTGTGCTTTTGTTTAATATTTTATCCTTATATCACAGGCTGTCATGCTCTCATGAATCGTACCTGCAGATTTTCGAAAGGTGAGGCCCTCCCTCGCGCTTGATGCGTTGTGCACCGTTGATTTTGGTACAGACTGTGTACTATGGCATGAAGTTTATGTCCCCTGGTATTACTTAATGTTGGGTCACCTTTGAAGGTCCGTCATGCTGTCGTTTTTTTGTAAAAAAAAGGCTTGCAATTTTGATGAAGTGTCCTTTGTGAGATTCTTTCCACCTCCTTCTTAACAAGTCACTGACAGTTTAGAGCAACCATGGGTTTTGCATAATCTACTCCAGTGATGTAAAAACAATGGGCTTTTGGCCTCTTTTCATTGTGGGATATGGACTATGTACTTTAGAATTTCTCATGAACTCATATATTTGTAGCAACATTGGAGAACAATTCTTCATATTTCTTGTAATGAACATGATTTTCCATGAGCATGATCTTCCATTAATTTGGCTTAAAATGCAATCTTATTCCTTTTTTTTTTAATTTTCATTTTGCTTGCACAATTGTTCTTGTAATAACATGAGCCCCCTCATTGTAACGTGTGAGCCTTGATTAGTGACTTGGGATTGTTGCTTTGACTTAGTTTGTAACCAAAGACTTAAAGAAAATTGGAATGCCCACATGATTCTTTGTAAATGGGCTTAATGCTAATTCATGGCTTTGGGGATTTGCAAACACAATAACGAAATCACAATTTGAATTATGACTTCCTTTAGGTCTTGATAATTGCTACCTGCATCTTGAAACAATTCTTTGATCTTTAATCTTGAATTAGCAACCATTTTGATTAAAATCTCCAAGGCAATGAGTCAAAAATAATTGAACCCAAATTGCACCCTATGTGTTTTGTAATTAACTTTTCATTTTAAAAAAATAATTTCCACAGATCTTTGAATTCTTCTTGAACCAACACTTTGAATTAGTCACCGCTCCTACACATCCCGATCCACATAAAATTGACCCAGAATGGCATGTAAAACAGTATCACAAACCCAACCACCATATGAAATAAAATGAGTCGTTCCTGGAGTATATCATAACTCCAATCTGGCCTCATTGCCTTGAAATCAAGGAATAATGTCGTGAAATATACACTGTATCATAAACTATACAAATATTAGCTCCAACCAGGTGACCTGAACCATTCCTCATTCAACATTATTCGCACGTCTGATCTGACATCCTTAAGTGATAATAACAACATATTTTTGGACTTTTTGAATAAAGAAAGTGGGTAAATATACAGAATAGAGACTGTACAAAGGTAGGACAAATTTGGGGTATGACAGATACCCCTATCTAATTAACTTAGACCGAGTAAGATGAACTGCTACTGCGTTCTTTCCTACGAGGTAGAAGTCAATTAGATATAAAGAAGACCCTAAATTTGTCTGAAAAGTAAATAGATGCATGAGAATTGAAATACTGGATGAAGGTAAACCTCTGAGTAAACTATGGATAACTAGCAAAAGGTCGCCATCACCAAAAGGATGATGGGAAGAAACACACATGGCTATTACCACCGAAAGGATGGTAAAGCAAACACATAGGCTACTACCACCAAAAGGATGGTAAAGAAAAACTCTATCGCACAATTTGGCATTGATCCAAGTGACAGACCCCCTACTAAAAGGATGACGAAGCGAAACACACACAAACAAATATCACACAATCTATCACAAATCCAAGCGACAGACCCCCCACCAAAAGGATGACGGAGCGAAACACAAACATAAATAAATATCGCACAACCTATCACCAATCCAAGCAACAGACCCCCCACCAAAAGGATGACGGAGCGAAACACAAACATAAATAAATATCGCACAATCTATCACCAATCCAAGTGACAGACCCCCCACCAAAAGGATGGCGGAGCGAAACACAAACAAACACTATCGCACAATCTATCACCAATCCAAGTGACAGACCCCCACCAAAAGGATGACAGAGCGAAACACAAACATAAATAAATATCGCACAACCTATCACCAATCCATGTGACAGACCCCCCACCAAAAGGATGACGGAGCGAAACACAAACAAACACTATCGCACAATCTATCACCAATCCAAGTGACAGACCCCCACCAAAAGGATGACAGAGCGAAACATAAACATAAATAAATATCGCACAACCTATCACCAATCCATGTGACAGACCCCCCACCAAAAGGATGACGGAGGGAAACACAAACATAAATAAATATCGCACAATCTATCACCAATCCAAGTGACAGACCCCCCACCAAACGGATGACGGAGCGAAACACACACAAACAAAATATCGCACAATCTATCACCAATCCAAGCGACAGACCCCCCACCAAAAGGATGACGGAGCGAAACACAAACATACAAATATCGCACAATCTATCACCAATCCAAGTGACAGACCCCCCACCAAAAGGATGATGGAGTGAAACACAAACAAACACTATCGCACAATCTATCACCAATCCAAGTGACAGACCCCCCACCAAAAGGATGACGGAGCGAAACATACACACAGGTTGCTATCACCAAAAGGATGATAGAACAAACACAAATTGAAGGCTACCAACACCAAAAGGATGCAGGCTAGGTTGGATCGACGAAGTTCGGCTATCACCAAAAGGATGATAGTAAGGCAATTGACAATAGTCACGTTTGCTGGATACAACTCATTAGGGAACACCCAAGAGGAAGATTGGGTTGAAATGAATCAGCAGGGACGACCATTGACTTGCTTAGAGATCATAATTTTGTTGAAATGATTTCACAGTCACGCCCATGAACTCTGAAGAGGATGCCTCTGACTGGGCTGAGTTTGTCCTGATGTCTTGGTTTGCTCAACAAAAGGCTGAACAACTTCATGAGGAACGCTCACGGTTTTTGCTGAAGATGCCCCTGCTCGGGTTGGATCTTGCACTGAACTTCTTGGATTTGCCCAACAAAAGGTTGAACAACTTCGTGAGGAACGCCCACGGTCTTGAATGGTATGCCCCTGACTGGGCTTAATGTTGATTTGAAGATCTGATCAACCACAAGGTTGAAATATGTCATGGGAGACGCCCACGGTCTTTGAAAAATGCCCCTGACTGGGCTGAATGTTGATTTGAAGATCTGATCAACCACAAGGTTGAAATACGTCATGGGAGACGCCCATGGTCTTTGAAAAATGCCCCTGACTGGGCTGAATCTTGCTTTGAATAACTTCGAATTTTGTGGGAGAAACCCACAATTGCAGAAGATTGCCCCTGACTGGGCTGATGATTGCTTTGAAGTTTTTTGAAGTTTGTCGGAGAAACCCACAGTCTTACGGAGAATGCCCCTGACCGGGCCGATGATGATCTTGGAAATCTTAAAATTGATCCTGGACCTTGACTTGCATATGTGGATGCTTGATGATGTTCCATAGCGAATGGAGGTGCAAATGCAAATGCTGACGCGCGAAGATGCAAAAGCTGGGGAAGTATGGTATGATTGGAGTATGCATATGATGCAGGATTCTTATGAGGTCGAATGCGATGCGTATGATGCATATGATTGCAGACAGGTAATTAGAAATGCAAGGAGACACCAGCATGGTGGATTTTTGGTAGTTGCCAATGCAGATTGGACTTTGGGTGGTGGGAGGGATTAATTTCCTCGACACACAGTTCTTTGAAGTCGCCGTGATTGAAGCGGAGAAGACGCTCTGGATACCCCAAGTCTGAGTACTTGGTGGTTTGCTGTGAATTTGTTTCAGAGAAGGTTGCAACTCTGCTTGATGGTCTAGATGATCTGGTCTTGCCCCAGCCTGAACTCGTTAATGGTATGCCCTAGATTAACCAGTTCTGAAGTCGAAGCTGAACTTTGATGACTTGCCCCTGCTTGAGTTGTTGAATGCTTTGCCCCTAGCCTGCAGGACTTGAGGTAGCCTTTCTTTGTGCCAACCACTGAAGGTCAAGTTCCTCCTTGGTTGCCCTTTGTTGGAGTGTCTTTGAATACCTAGCATTGTTTTGCAATAAAATTGTACATTCACAAACGGTAATAATTAATGCAAAGTTCGTTGCAAGTTTGAAAAAAGTATCATTTATATGAGAGTGTTGTGGTAGTGAGACGAATGGACCGTTAGCCCAAACGTTGTGCTAATTTTGATTGGTGTAGAAGATATTGCAAGGATAATGACATCAATGCTAGTGATTAACAATCATGTGAGGAGTCAGGTTACGCAACCTCGCAATAGTATGCTTTCAGAATAAACCTCGCCTCAATTAGGTCTTTCGAGGGTTGTAACGTGGTCTGGTTCACGGTTATGAAACAAAGGATGCTAGGCTCAAAGTATGATTTGTACCCACCCATTCTTCTTAATAATCTCCAGTCCTACGCTCAGTTAATTCTACACTTGTCTTGACGGTAGAAACTTGATGATTCAAGGTTTGCTCGTCGTGGCAGTCACCTTATTTTGGTTTTTTGATGGATGTCAGTGCCCCTTTTGATTTGGGTGGCCACTGAATATTATTTTGTTTTTGTTGAGGGTTTCGGGGTCCTCTTTTGCTTTTGTTTTTGATCTCTAACTTTTGCATGGATTGACTTTGCTTGTCAAATCCATTGGGATTGCCTTGATTTTGCCTAAGTCCCCTCTAAGGTGTTTGACTTAGCAGGATTTTTTGATTTTTTTATTTTTGGGAAGGTTGTGACTGCCATAGCATGGGTCATTGCTTGTTGATTCGAGTGCAGAGTTGAATTGACTGAACACTACCCTGCCCCAGGTTGAGTGTAAAGGTTTGAATATCCGAAGGAAACTGCTACTTCTAGGCTCGAAGTAGTTTACTAGGGATTAACTCCTTATATCTCCGGTGTATGGGGAATTGAAACAATGCCTGTACATCATTGACGAGATTCTGTCTGAAAGCATACGGTTTGCAATTATGGGTATCTCATTCTCATCATCCTCCCTCAAATCATGCTAAACAATAGTGGATAGTATGAAATGAATATGTGTCGGTAATAAGTGAAAATGAGTGAATACGACATAACTAATTCAAAACATGCATAAACGATACATTAATGAAAACCAAATACGAATGACAATTGTTCAAAGCATACAATACTTAAACAAACAAAGACAAACATAAGAAATGCGTAATATGAAATGGCGACATGACGACCTTCTTCGAGAAATGAACTTGACTCGACCGGATTCAATCTGACTGATAGCACTATTTGGCTGACGACATTGGATTGTCGATATCATTGAGATACTTCACATCAAAGGTGAGATCTTCGTTGTCAACCAGGTCTTGAATTTTGTGCTTTAAAGACCTGCAGTTCTCAATGTCGTGACCTGGAGCGCCCTTATGAAACTCACAATGAGCATTCACGTCATAATCAGCAGGAAGGACGGTTGGGGGAGCTAGATCTCTCGGAACGACAGCATTATTCTCCATCAGTTGAGCAAAGATATCTGCATATGTCATTGGTAGACTATCAAATACTCTATATGCCTTCCACGTTCTCTGTTGATTTCGCCGACGCGGTCGTTGAGCGACTTGCTGTTCTGATCCCTTTATGGTTATGGCAAGGGCTTCGAAGATCTGATCAATCTTTCTATTGAGGGATTCCAACTCCTTCCTGATGGCAATTTTCTCTTGTTGAATCTGCTCCATCATTCGTGTTGTATTGGCTCTAGTTGCGTACGGTGTCGAGGAATCAGCTTGATTTACTGGATATGAAGGAAAGAGAAACATGAGAAACTGCTGAAGGAAGGAGAATACAAGATGCACAACAAATGAGATGCAATGCAAATGATATACAATGCAAGATGCAAGATCCAGGATCACAGGATCACAAATTCAAACAGTTCTGAGATTAGCCGGGTGAACAGTTCAAGGATCACAGTTACTGCTCAAAGAAATCTTCACAGGTAAGATTCTAAAACGGGTAGGTGCCTAGAGTCATGGATATCTTTCAAAGATATTACATCCATGACAAAGCCTCATCATGACAATAATATCCTCAAAATAATCTCCTCTAGGTGAGGTTTTCGTATCTTCCACGCGAGAAAGACTTCTCGGAGGCATCAACTACACAACCATCGACACATGGATTCTAGAAAAGGTTCTCAGAGTCATAGATCGAGGTTGAAAATACTACTGTAAGAAAGTAATACGTTCAAGGGATCTCATCTGATTGGGGTGTTCATATTAATTCACAAAGAATTAACACTACCAACCACCATGGATAAAACGGTTTATGGTCCTTGGGATCAACGATTCAAACTCGAAAACATTATTGTCATGGCAAAGACTCACCACAACAACAATATCTCCAAGGAATCTACTCCAAGCGGGGTTTTTGCTTCAACTTAATGTGAAAGACTCCACGCAAGTCTCCACTACACAACCACCATCCTAATCCTAGGGATATACTCGGACTCGGGTGTAGAGCCATCTCACAAAATAACCATAAGCAGAACAACCCCACAATGCCACAAGCACAAGTAACCAAGATAAGGATACATATAGAAAGCGAGAAGAAATAAAAAACAACAAGATAACAACTCAAACTAAGATAGGCTTGACTCTCTCTTGCATAGAGCAATAGTCCCCAGCAGAGTCGCCACCTGTCGCACCTCGAAAATTCATTCGAACATACGACCCTCGCGCGAAAGGCGCGGAAATGCGGTTCGACAGAGTCGCCACCGAACTTTATTTTTCCCGAATGAATGGGAGAGGAAAATATCGAGAAAACCTCATAAACACGGAAGGAACACGGCCGTCGCAACCAAATGTTCTTGGGTTCGGGAGTCGGTTATGCGAGGGGAAGGTATTAGCACCCCTCACGTCCGTCGTACTCGACGGGAACCTCTTAATTCGAGTTGTGATGGATGTTAGCTAAACTTAATTCTTATCTTCTCACTACTAAATACTAAAGGATACTATAAAGGCTAAAGACTCTAAGGGGGAAGGGGATGGTTAGAGGATAGGGTGCTCGCCAAGGATTAGGGCCCTTGTGCCTACGTATGCTCATTCGGACGAGAATGAGAAATCAGAGCGTCGTAGTTCGACTACGGGAAAGGATGGGGGAAATGGAAGATGGGGGGGATTGTGCTCGCCAAGATCATCGCAATCTTGTGCCTACGTATCTTACATTCAAGAATGAATGAAGAATCAGAATGTTCGTAGTTCGTGGTAACGACCACGAAAGAAACGGGTTTGAGTTGGTTTGAAGGTGGGTACGGATGACGGTTACCTGAAGCTTAAGAAAGACTTCTCGGACCCAAGTAATCGGGAAAGCGAACCAAAGACTTGGAACACTCTCTTTTTCATCGTGGAGGCAATTGTGTTCGAATGGTGTTTGAAATGATGACGATTACTTGAAGCTTAAGAAAGACTTCTCGGACCCCGAGTAATTCGGAAAGCGAACCAAAGACTTGGAACACTCTCTTTTTCACTGCAAAAGAAGTTGTTTGAATGGGGTTTGAAATGAGTGGTTGGAATTAGATGACGATTACTCGAAGCTTAAGAAAGACTTCTCGGACCCCAAGTAATCGGGAGAGCGAACCAAAGACTTGGAACACTCTCTTTTTCATCGAGAAAGGAAAGTTGTTTCAGTTGGAAATAGTTGAACGATGTCAAATTGTTAATGTTAATTAAAGGCGTCAATTGTTCACACACAAATAAGATAACTCGCATCCAAACAATCGAAAGCAAGCTCAAAGACTTGAACCTACTCTTTACACCTTGCAAAGTGTTAAACAGTTGTTAATTGATTAATGGTTTGTTTCGAAAATCCGCTTGACGTTGGATCAAGGGTTTGACTTATTATCGCGTGCAAAGCATGTTGGAAATGAAATGGTTTGAAAAAAGAGACCGACTTGACTTACACATCAAGGGTCGAGTTGTAATAGGTTGATGGCGAATGCGTATGAGCACTCGACTTACGTGGTTGTTTGAAAGTGGCTCGATGATGAATCGAGAATTAGTTCGAAAATAGTTTGATCTGCTCTAGTCCCTATGGGTGCTCCTAGGAGATAAACTAACAATCAAAGAAATACGAAACATACATCGGAATGGGAGAGGGGTACATGTAATTTACACGGGATTGCGCGAAATAAAGAGGTCTCATTGTAAGGTAGCCCAAGAGAAAGCCGTGTGTGTGCATTTGTGTCCTAAACTACGCCTTGAGAAAAGTCGGGCACGACTCAAAGTTAGGATACCTGCAAATGACCAAAGATCCAATAGTCCACCAATTTAGCTTTTAGGAGTTTCGATAATTTATTAGGTATTTTCGAATATGGGTGAATGAATATGAATAATGAGATATGATAATATGAATAATAATATGACAATAATATTCACAATAATATTTAACGGAAATTAAATTTAATGGTTAGTGAATCGAATCGGGACACGAAAGAATAAGATCTCGTCTTAATCGCAAACATAATGTCGATTAATCGAAGGTAGCCTATCACGATCCCAAAGTACGAAAAATGACCCCAATGGTCATTCACCATAGATTTGAAATCGAGAAGGTTATAAACTTCGATACGCGACGCTTACGAATAAAAAACTTCATTGATCCAAAAATCGAAATAAAATCGGAGAAAGAGAGTGGTCTCGGATCCTTTGTTTCACGCCAATAATTTGACGGTTAAACATTGGTAATCTCGTCATCGACCCAAAAGCGACGAAGATAGAATAAAATGCTCAATGTTAAATGAAAAATAAAGTTTAATCTCTAAAAATAAATTAAAAATTTTCTAAAAGAAAATACAAAATATTATAAGCTTAAAAATCTAAAAAGGCACATTATAAATCTGTTAACCAATTTTTTTTTTTGAAATATTTACAAATTAAGTAACCTACCTTAAGAAAAAAGAACATAAAAAAAGAAGAGCAGGGGGTGGAGACTGAAATATGAGTGTGTGGTTCATGTGAGATGATAGAATCATATGGGCTTCCAATAAGCCCATCATCTACTCACAATAACCTCACTCAGCAAGAAAAAAAACAAGAAAATGGTGGGTCTTGTATAACCACATGGGCTCAAAGGCCCACTATCACTAACAACAACCTGGTCTGTCCGATGCAAGTAAATGGTAAAAAAAATTTGTTTGGGAAAGACCAAATCACATTTAGAAACAGAAGCAAACCACCCCCACTTAAATCAACGGCTAAAAACAAGATTATCCTCACAAAAGCCAAATGAGACTTCGAAACTCACAACCATGGAAAGAGAAACTCAAGGAATAAGAAGAAACGTGTGCAACCTTCCCTTCGATCTTGTCCATCGGTCACGGTCCCTCTTTTCACTCAATCTCACTCAGTTTTTGGTTTGTTTTGATTTCAAGTTTGAACTTCCCTTTCCATATTTCTCAATTTCTCTTCTTTCATTTCTGTTTCTGTTGGATTTCGGTGGATTTGGGTTTAAATGGTGGGTTTTGTTGAAGTTGATGGAGGAAGAAGGTAATGCGTCTTTTGCGATTCCGTGTGAAGGTTATTGTTGTTTGGTTTTCAAAGGAGAAGAAAAGGGTAGCGGTCGGTTCTTTTGAAGAAGATTTGTGGGTATTGTATGGTTAAGAGGTTTGAAGAAACTAGGGATTTGAGGGAGGTCTGATGAAATTGAAAAACGAGCTTGAAGAAGAAGATGTTAGGGTTTTGCTTGTTCCAAAAAAATGAAGAAGGATGAGCAGATTGGTGAAGTTTGGTTATTGAAGGGGGTTTATGGGTTTTGTGAAGAAATTTTATGGTCGGTTTTGAGAAGGATATGGGTGTCGACTTACGAAGGAAGAAGAAAGGTTGAAGGGTAATGGAAATTTGTGGCTTGAAGAAGTTGCTGTGAATTTGTTCAAAGGTGAAGAAGGTTGAACAATGAGAAGGATTTTTAAAGGATAAAAGGTTACGGTTATTTGCAGAAGAGTATTGGGTTGGAGAAGAAGGGTTTCTGTTTTCCGGAAAAAATTAAGGTTGATAAAGGTTTTGTGTTGTTGTTGGAGTTTTAAGTGAAAATGAAGTTGAATAAGGTTTTGAATCTGAAGCTTGAAAAAAAAATTCTTAAGGTTGAAGACCAGAGAGAAAGTTTCTGTGGGTTGCTTTTTGGAGGCTGTGTTATTCTCCCCTTTGTTTTTGCAGCCGGGGGCACGTTATGGTGATGTTCTTGTCTCAAGATGGGAGGAGGAACCATGAATTTTTTCTGAACAGGTTTGTACATAGCTATTTTTGTGAAATTTTCCTATTTATTTTCTAGTAGATGCCGTGTGGGATCCCCATAGCTGTTCAACTTTTAAAACTTGTTGATGGTCTTTAATCCTTTTGCCTTCTATTCTCCTTATTTTCTCTGTTGTAATGCTTTTGTAGGATGTACGGTTAGCATGTTGTGATTTGAATAAAATGGAAAGAAACAAAATACACAAAGCTGGTTTTATGAATTGCTTTTTCTGCTTTCTCTGCTGCTGCAAGTACATGGTTGTAGGTGTGCACTGCATCGTAGTCATCAGTGTATGTGCTGGGTGGAATCAGAGAGTAGCCTTGAAGGCTGGTTGGTTTTTTCGCTCCACCGTGTCTGCCAATTCTTTCTTCTTTTTTTGTTGTGCTTTTGTTTAATATTTTATCCTTATATCACAGGCTGTCATGCTCTCATGAATCGTACTTGCAGATTTTCGAAAGGTGAGGCCCTCCCTCGCGCTTGATGCGTTGTGCACCGTTGATTTTGGTACAGACTGTGTACTATGGCGTGAAGTTTATGTCCCTTGGTATTACTTAACGTTGGGTCACCTTTGAAGGTCCGTCATGCTATCGTTTTTTTGTAAAAAAAAAGGCTTGCAATTTTGATGAAGTGTCCTTTGTGAGATTCATTCCACCTCCTTCTTAACAAGTCACGAACAGTTTAGAGCAACCATGGGTTTTGCATAATCTACTCCAATGATGTAAAGACAATGAGCTTTTGGCCTCTTTTCATTGTGGGATATGGACTATGTACTTTAGAATTTCTCATGAACTCATATATTTGTAGCAACTTTGGAGAACAATTCTTCATATTTCTTGTAATGAACATGATTTTCCATGAGCATGATCTTCCATTAATTTGGCTTAAAATGCATTCTTATTCCTTTTTTTTTTAATTTTCATTTTGCTTGCACAATTGTTCTTGTAGTAACATGAGCCCCCTCATTGTAATGTGTGAGCCTTGATTAGTGACTTGGGATTGTTGCTTTGACTTAGTTTGTAACCAAAGACTTAAAGAAAATTGGAATGCCCACATGATTCTTTGTAAATGGGCTTAATGCTAATTCATGGCTTTGGGGATTTGCAAACACAATAACAAAATCACAAATTGAATTATGACTTCCTTTAGGTCTTGATAATTGCTACCTGCATCTTGAAACAATTCTTTGATCTTTAATCTTGAATTAGCAACCATTTTGATTAAAATCTCCAAGGCAATGAGTCAAAAATAATTGAACCCAAATTGCACCCTATGTGTTTTGTAATTAACTTTTCATTTAAAAAAAATAATTTCCACAGATCTTTGAATTCTTCTTGAACCAACACTTTGAATTAGTCACCGCTCCTACACATCCCGATCCACATAAAATTGACCCAGAATGGCATGTAAAACAGTATCACAAACCCAACCACCATATGAAATAAAATGAGTCGTTCCTGGAGTATATCATAACTCCAATCTGGCCTCATTGCCTTGAAATCAAGGAATAATGCCGTGAAATATACACTGTATCGTAAACTCTACAAAAATTAGCTCCAACCAGGTGACCTGAACCATTCCTAATTCAACACTATCCGCACGTCTGATCTGACATCCTTAAGTGATAATAACAACATATTTTTGGACTTTTTGAATAAAGAAAGTGGGTAAATATACAGAATAGAGACTGTACAAAGGTAGGACAAATTTGGGGTATGACACCGACTCTTGAATTGACTGACTACAACGTGCTCTTAAAGTAGCTTGCCCCAGAATGAGCGTTGAAGCGATTCGACTTATGCTAATTGAGCATTGGAGGGACTTTCCTTTAATCAAAGAACCTTCGGATGGCATGCCCCTAGTCGGTAGAGTCTTATGATGATTCTCTCTTGATCAACCGATTTCTGAATGACTCGTCCCATAATCAGATGATGCTTGGGGCTTGCTTTAGACTGACTAACTTCATAATCATTGGATGGCAATGCCCCTGATCCACGGGACTACAAGGTGCTCTTGATTCCGGTCATCTTTGATGAATGGTCAAATCCTCTTTGATTACTCTTTGTTGGAATTTCCTTGATGTCAAGTACTGACTTGCAACTTAAATTGTTTATTCACATATGGTAATTTTAATGCAATTCTCATGCGAAATTTGAAAAATCATTTATTAGGATGATGTGATAGTGTGTGATGAATGGACCATTAGTCCAAACGTAGTGTTGATTTAGTGGTGTAAAAGATATAGCAAGAATGTGACACCCATGTTAAAGGTTAGCAAATCTGTGGGGAGTCAGTTTATGCAACCTTGTTGTAGTACGCTTTTAGAATAAACCCTGCTTCAATTAGGTCTTTTGAGGGTTGTAACATGGTCTGGTTCACGGTTATTGAAACAAAGGATATAAGGCTCAAAGTTTTATTTTAAACCCACCCCTTCTTCGTGATGCTCTCCAATCCTACGTTCAGTTCAACACACGCATCTAGAGTTTGATGGTGCAAGAATGAGGATGATGAATCAAGATTTGCTTGAAATGAAAATCACTTTATTTTGAGTGTGGACGTCAGCGACCTTTTGATGTTTGATATGATGGTCACTGAATCCTATTTTGCCTTGAGGATTTGAGGACCTCTTTTGCTTTATTTATTTGTTTTGGTCACTAACTTTTGCCTAAGTCACCTCTTTAGGTGTTCAACTTAGAGGGATTTTCTTTTGATAAATTTTGGAAAGGCTTGTGACTGCCAAGTCATTGGTCGCCCTAATAAGGGGTTTCATCTTTCAATTGAACGTGCAGGAAGATCAACTGAACACTACCCATGCCCCAGGTTTATCGTAAGGGTTTTTTAAAAAATTCGAAGGAAACTCCTACTTCTAGGCTCAACGTGGTTATCTAGGGATTAACTCCTTATCTCTCCAGTGTTTAGGGGATTTGAAATAATGCTTGTACATCATCAGCAAGATTTTATCCGAAAGCATACAATTGCAATTATGGGTATTTCGTTTTCGTCATCCTCCCTCCAATTTTGCTAAAACAAAGGTTTTGAGAAAGAAAGCGAATGAGAGGTAAATGGATTTTTTTAAGTGAAGAAAGAATGAGCGAGTGCGACATGATTAATTCAAAAAGCATGATTACTTCATTAATATTACCATTCAAAACAGACAATGTTTAAAAACAAGTAGCAAATAACAGGAAATAAACTACAAACACCTAGCAATGACAAGATCTAAAAATTTCCAGCATTGGGTACTGGGCCTTTTCTTTCTTGACTTGAAATTGGGATAGACTTCTTGCTCATTGAGACCACTATGGGAACCTTTTCCTCACCCACTCTTAAAAACTTCTTCCATGACCGAAACTGATGAGCCTGCCTGACCAGATGAAGGGTTGACGTTGATTTGAAGGCCTTGAGGTGTAAATGAAATCAATCTGGACTCAATCAGCTCTTGTAGTTGGTACTTCAAGGACTTACAATCATCGATCGTGTGTCCAGGTGCTCTAGAGTGGAATACACACCTGACATTTGCGTCATAGCCCAGAGGAGGCGGTGTTAGAGGAGGACCAAGTTGTCTTAGCTGGACCAATGAGTTACTGAGCAATAAAGGGAGGAGTCGACTGTATAACATGGAAATTGGGTCAAAGCATTTCTTTGGTCTCCGTGGTCTGTTCTGGCCTCGTTGGGCAGAGTTTCGCCGCTGATCTGGATACTGATTCTTACTCCACGGTCGGCTCCTCTGACTTGACTGAGGATCAGGTAATGAACGTCGATAGGTACGCTTTGTGGGTCCAAGTGGTAGGTCATGTTCACAAGGCATCTCTTGACTTGAAGGGGACTTAGGTGCTTCCATAGGATCAAGTATTTTCGTGGCAACAACTGATGCATGGTTACCTTCCTTCCTCATCTGTGTTTGTAGGATCTCCATAATCAAGTTCACCTGAGTTTTCAGTTGCTTAACCTCCTCCTTCAACAATTCTTGGCCTTTCTGAATCTCTTCCACAGTGATCTAGATATGTTTTCAGTTCTGAGCGTGTGTCAGGAAATCAGCTAGCTGGGTTAGAAACAAAAGGTGGTACGAGGTTATCGTGGGAATGATATGCAGAAAGCAAATGCAATGCACATGTAATGTATTAAATGCACTGGGATGCAAAATACTTATTCGGATTTTCGCACACAGGATCCAAAGTCAAAGGTACAGATCGAGGATAAAAGCTAATTGACCATAACACAAGGTTTTCACCAGGTGTGGTCTAAGGTTTAAAAGGGAACCCAAAATCATGGATTCATATGACTCTTCATCATACACGACATGAACATGTCGGATGATGACTCCATCACATGAACCTCTTTTGGGTGAGATCTTTGTATTGAACCTCGCAAGAAGAGCTTCTCGGAGACCCATACTACGAGACCATCGACACTGGGTTCTGGACAAGGCTCTCACCAGGTGCGGTTTAAGGTTTTAAAAGGGATCCCAAAGTCATGGATTCATATGAATGTTCATCATACACGACATGAACATGTCGGATGATGACTCCATCACATGAACCTCTTTCGGGTGAGGTCCTCGTATCGACCCACGCGAGAAGAACTTCTCGGGGACCCATACTATTAGACACATCGACATTAGGTTCTAGGCAAGGATTTCAGAGTCATGGACCATACGAGAAGAGCTTCTCGATGACCCATACTACATGACCATCAATCTTAGTTGGCCAATGGTTTAGGGTTCTAAAAGGTCCTTAGAGTAATGGATTCCCAAGAAAACATTGATCAAACACGCCAAGAGCTTGACGATTCTCATCATTCTCGAAGGAATCTACTCTAAGCGAGGTTCTCGTATTGACTATCACGAGATGAGCATCTCGGAAGCCCATACTACTCAACCTCTCCTATCTTAATTTTAACACTCTAGACTCGGGTATATAGTCTTTCCCTCAAGTTGGCCACCAAAGTATCCAATCCATACCACAACGAATGAAGCCAAATATGGTGAGATATAATTGAATAAATAAAGGAACGCGATAAACAAGCACATAAAAAGAGAGAACCCAAGCACGCAAAAATAAACTAGGTTAGGCTTGACTCGCTTAAGGAAAAAGTCCCCGGCATAGTCGCCAGCTGTCGCTACGCGAAAAATGACACAGAGTCGCCACCGGATTTTATCTATCCTAAGGAGGGAAAGGAAAATAGCGATAAAACCTTTGGTAAAAAAGCATGGTCATCACAACCAAGTCTTAGCTTTCGGGAGTCGGTTATGTGAGGGGAAGGTGTTAGCACCCCCTCACATCCATCGTACTCGATGGGAACCTTTTAGGTTGTTTAGCGTGAATGGGTGTTTTTATTAAGAGTTTGCTTGCTTAAGGAAAAGAGGGGTTGGTTTCTTTATTTTAATGCTCGCCAAGGATTCTGGCCCTTGTGCCTATGTATCCTCACTTAAAAGAAGTGAAGAATCAGAGCTCCGTAGTTCGGAGGCTTGTGAAATAGTCATTTGTTGATTGATTTTATACCTTAAAAAAGAGTTTTTGATTGATGCCCTAAGGCGAAAAGAAGTTTGATGAGTTGATGTTATTTTTTAGGTTTTTTGAAGAGAAATGGTTCTTGATTATGATTACACAAAAGGACTTTGGATAGAGATGAATGTTTCGAATAGCCAAGTCGAGCGCCTTGTATCCAAAACATTCGGAACGAGTGTAGGAGGATTCCATTCTCATCCTTCTCCACCTCCTTAAAATCCATGGTGTACAACCCTAACCATATATTTATTGTATTTTGGGTGTTTTTTTATAAGAAAAAGGATCACTTGATGTTGGATCAAGGTTTATTGTTTGTCAAAATGCATTTGAAGCAATACAGACAAGGTCGATGGCGATGCGCGAGGAAATCGACTTACAAGGTTAAAAATGGCTCGATAAAATCAAGAGTTTGTTTTTGAAAATGGTTTTTGGAATCAAAGGTCAACAAGAACCATTGCAATATTCAAATACTAAAATCATACAAATATATGGGGTTAGTCGGCTAAAAAAATCGAGACATGCAAAAAAAGACGTTTTTTTAGAGGTAAAATATCGAAAAAGTGGAAAAAAAACAGTGATGTGACACAGGTGGCCGTGTCGTGTGACACAGCCCGTGTCAGGAGGTCTGGGTGAAGTACACAATGAAAACACAAACAGAGGTGCAACACGGCCGACCGTGTTGTGTTACACGGCCCGTGTCGTGTGACACGGCCCGTGTCAGGAGACCTGGGTGTTTAAACAAAACTTGTTTCTTGTTATCCTTTCCTTTTTTGTGGTTCTTAAATATGGTTTCTTCGTCCCCCTTGGGACCTCACACAATGTACACAGCACAAAATAACTTAACAGAGATAAATAATTGACAAGTGCAAAGTATAAAAGGAGAAACGTTTGAAGGAATGGATACCAAAGAGGTTCTCCTTCTTTGTTAAGCCTCCACCGATTTTGGTTTGGTACTCTCCTCCCTCTTCCTTCTATGTTGTGAAGGTTCTCCTTCTCAAAGGTTCTTGTGTTTTTATGGAACTCTTTTGATTTTGCTGGTTTTCTTTCTTTCTATTTTTCTGGTTTTTTAGGGTTTCTTGCTCTCTCTCTTTTTCTGGTTTTTTGCAATGTGTAGTGAATGTTTAATGACTCTCTCTTTTTGTTTACATCCCCTTTCCTTCTTATCTCTCCCCTCTAGGGTTTTCCCTTCTCCCTAAACATCAGATTTTTTCATGGGGCAATGTCTCTTGCCACCTTTTCTCATGTCACTCTCTTTCTTTCCATTTCCATGCAAGTTGCTATGCTGCATTTTTCTGCATTTCTTGCCTATGCTATCTTTTTTTTTCTGCTGCACTCTACATTGCCCTCAATCCTTGTACCCCTTTGTTGGCTTGTGTTTGGACAGCTCTTGTGGTCAATGCTACCACCTTTTGACAGCTTTTGAAAATTCTGATATTTGATGTGTTATCATGTGCTATTCCCTTGGTCTTGTGACATGTATAGATTTTGTGACATGAGGTAGTTTGTCACCTCTTGCATGGGACTGTGCTGGATTACATTCAAAATGCCCATGGTTAAACATACATAGTCTTGATCTTGAAACATGTATATTTTTTGACATGAGGCAACTTGTTACTTCTTGTATGGGGTTGTTTTGGATCACATTCATATTGCTCATGACTAAACATGCATAGTCTTGATCTTGAAACATTCCAACATTGATTCACCTCTTAAATATTCCTTGGATGTTTGCAAACATAATGTTGGACATGTGGACTTGATGGGCATGAAAGGTACCATAACATGAATTTGACTAGAAACTTGAATGTAGATTAGAAATAAATTAATTTCTAAAACATTACTTAGAGTTGGAGATTTTGTAACAAATGGCATTCTTGTAATGTCATGAAATTTTTCCTTGTAATGTTCTTGCCTCTAATCTTGAATTCATGAATCTTGAATTTTGCATGACAGATTTCCCTTACACCATTAAACTTGACATGGGTGAAATCTTAAATTATGCACTTATGATCTTGACTCATGCTTTGCAAATTTAGACTCCTCTTAATCAAGAATTTGAAACAAAGTTGGAGAAAGAAATCTTGAATTAGGCATTGCACTTCATGTATATTATGAATTTGACCTTGAATATCCTAATATTTTCAAGTAACTTCTCTTTGAATGAATCTACATGAGTAGACTTTCCAACTTGAACCAAAACCATAGGTGATGAACATTTTCCTCCATGTAGCCCATAATAAGCAATTTATCTTATTTGGAACAAAACGACCCAATCCTCACCTTGTGAATCCACATGCTCGATATGCAATAGAACATGGTATGATATGACGAATGTAGGGTATGAAAGACTAAAGGTAAAAATGAGGGTGTGACAAAATTATGCAAGCTTCAAGTGAAAGTTTTTGGATTTCAATTGGACCAAAACAGGCTTTGGTTGGGCCTCAAACCAATCTGAATCCATTGAATATATTCCCAGGATCTTTCACAAGCTCTCAGAATGGAGAATTGATCAAGTTTGGGGGAAAATCAGTTACACATGAGCAAGGAAAAGTGGAGAAGTGAAATCAAGAACCAAGCAGTTACAAGCCAAATCAAGGTCATCAACACCTCCATTGAAGATCAAGGAACGATTCTGGGTGGTTTTGATTAAGCTTCATCAAGAAATCAAGACCCAACGGATGTGCACCGTTGAGTAAGTCATCTCTCAAAAATTCTCTCTGTATAGGTAGCAATCAACTACCATTTTTGCATATTCATGCTCCCCTAGGTTCGTAGATTGTTTCTGGATTAGTTTAGGGTTTGTTTGTGGCAATTCTTGGTTTGACCTCCATTCTTGCTTGATTCGTATTTCTTTATTTATGGCTGGAAATTTGAATTGGACCTTGGATTATTAATGTACTCAGTGAGACGAGTGGAATGGTATAAAAATTTGTTAGTTTTTGTGAAGTATTGAAACTGCTACAATTATGTTCCATCGGAGAAGACGATCGGAGCCGCCGTGCTCCGTCGTCTATGAATCTCCCTCCCCTGATGTTTAAATCCCAGGTGCATACGTGGATGTGTCTTGAGCCTTAAGATCATATTGACTGTGTTTAAAACGGACGGCCACGATGTAGTCTCACGAGCGTTGAATCTTGACCAGCCACTTGGGATCCAAAACTCACCGTTTCACTAATTGCTTGAATTGGACTTGGGCTTAGTTGTTATCCACACCCCCAGCTGCGTGAAGCCCATAAAAACAACTGATCCTGCTTGCTATTTGCCACCAGCTTTTTCCAATTTCTTTTCTTTTTCTTTCTTTTTTCATTTTTATTTTTCAGTTACAATTTTATTTCATGAAAAATAATTCAATGCATCCAAAAATCATATAAAAAATACTTTCCCATACTTTAACATGTTAATTGATTTTACAATTTCTTAGATTAATTTTTAAGTCATTTTTTTCAATTAATCTTGAATTTTCATTTTAAGGTGTTTTTTATGAACTGAAAAATGCACAACTTTTGATTGGGATTTTCTTTCTTGATGAAACCTTCACATAAATGCCTGATTTTTCTTGTACATATTCTTGATACATTAATTGATTTTTATATATTTCTCTCCCTTATTTTTAGTACCATTTGATTTGCGTTTGGGTTGAACCTTTAGGACCCTCTCTTTGTACTTGTTTTTAGGACACCCCTAGAACTTTCCCCTCTGTTTGCCTAGTTAGGTTTAGATACTTTTCCCATAGTTTGGACCCTTGGTTCCCAACACCATAGGGGTCCTATAGGAGTTTATTTGGAACTTTTAGGATTATTTTACTATTTTTAGTGTATTTTACATTTTAGGTCACCCTTGTATGACTTTCACCCTAATACTTGTGCTAGTTTGATTCTATTTGGAATTTTGTGTATTGTTTGAGTATCCAATCTTCATGTATCCATGTCATGCATATAATAAGGTGTTTGTATGTTCAATTTTAGGCCTTGATCATGTTCATAACTTTTTTAAGTTTGGCCTCTTTTTAGGACTTCCATTTAGGTCTTTTTATGTGTATTTGTTGAATGATCTTCACTTCCTTAACATGATTCTTTTGCAATTTCTCGTACATTCATTTCCAAATGCTTTATGTACATTATACTTTCATATCCCTTTCTGTCCAAGTACCTTGGAGCACCATTTAAAGTTGCTTAATCCCTCCTTAGGAGGTCTTTGAAGCTTGACTTGAATGGTGAACCATGAGGACACTTTTTGTGCATCTTTTGGCACAAGACATAATAAGACTTTGGTTGAATGACATTAGGGATACCATGGATGTTTTCTATTATTCTCCCACTTCTATTTTGTTTTATGATTCATCCCGTGTTCAAGTTAGAGGCCTTGGGGCAGCTGTTGCACTTTGGCTTGATGTATGTTTTGCACTTTTTCTTGCTTGCATTTGAAGGTTGAGATGAACTTGTGGTGGTATTTAACCCACACAATTTCCTCCCTTGCTTGTGTGTTTTCTCTTAGTGTATCTCTTGTTTTCATTAAAGGTTGAGGCGTCCTCCCTTTGCTTGTATGTTGCATTGCATGTGCATTCATCCATTCTCATATTTCATGTCTTATATCATAATACTATGTTGCTTCTTTTCTCTTCATTACCATGATCCCTTAGGAATTCTCACTTCCTTGATTAAGGATAGTGATGATAGAAATTAGGTTGAATCCTTTGCATGATAAAAAATAGGATAGAATTCCCTTCTTAATCCTAACCTTAGAGCCATTTTGCATGATAACTACTAGGTTTTGAACTAGTTTCCCTTTAGTTTGTCCTCTCTCTCTTTCTCATCTCAAAACAACTTCAAAATACATAATAAAGGCTAATGAGTATTATGCGTTACGAGCCTTAAGTACTTGGGAAATAATGATTGGGGGGCTACCTCTCAATTGCTTAGAGTGTTTAGTATACGTTCTTAGGACGATATGCGACGCATTCGTTCCTAAGTCATAGTCTCTAGTGCAATATGAATTACAAACAATTTAAAAATACTTCTTCTTAAAAAGACACAAACAAATGATCAAACTTCATTTTGTCCTTTGGGACCTTTAACAATGGAAAACCTTTTCATAAATCAGAGTTTCGTTAACTCTTAGTTCTACCGCAAACAGATAACGCCTAAGTCTCCAAGGGTCGAGCTGCATACACCTAACTGTTAGAACTGATTGTTAACCCTACTCCGGTAAAAACAGATGAACAACCCGGTGTTCTTATTTGCCCGAACTACGCTTTCTCTAATCTCTCATACCTGTTGAGAGTACGTAGGCACAAGATGCGATGTCTTGGCGAGCAACCTTTCCCCCCCCCCCCTTTCACCCGTAGATAGTCGAACTACGTTGTCTCTAACTTTCCCATTGCACGAGGGAATACGTAGGCCCAGAGCTGCGATGCTCTACCGAGTCACTTTTCTTTTATTTTGTCCCAAACCTTTAGTTAGATATTTTCAATCACCCCTTCTATATAGACAACCAAGCGTGGATCCCGCCGAGTACGACGGACGTAAGGGGTGCTAATACCTTCCCCTTGCGTAACCGACTCCCAAACCCGAGATTTGGTTGCGATGACCAATCTTATCCTAATTCGCAGGTTTTCTCTGATTGTTTCCTTTCCCTCGTTGGGATAAATAACGAACGGTGCCGACTCTTCTGTCTTTGTCGACACCTTTTTTCGCAGTAGCGACAGTGTGTTCTCTACCAAATATTTGTGTCAAAAAATATCATCATCATCTTAGCCTTCCATCACCACTAAGATAGGATGTTGATTATGAGATGTTGGATCGAACTCTAATATGGTTGAAGGGTAGCTTCTGGTTCGACAGAAATTAAGTATGAGGTCGAAGTATGTTCGCATGCTGCTGTCGGAGTAATGCGTGTTATAGTCGAAGTTTATTCTAACATGCATTAGTCAATATTGCTAGGGTTGCTAGCATGTTGAATTTGGCCTTGCTTGTAAGCCCAAATGCTTAAGTTAGCTTGTACCCTAAGTTATCTTGTAATAGATAATTGTTAAAAAGTTCAATAGATTAGTGTGTTATTTTTCTTATAAATAGGATGTTAGTTTCTCAATGTTGGAATAAGGAAAATAGGAAGATAAAATTCTAATTTTAAGAGAGAGAGGTTGTTTTGTTATTCTTATATACTTGTAATCTTGTTCTAAGAGTAAGGAAAGAATAGCAGTTTATAACCAATCCTTGTTGTTCCTTGTTGTTTTACTTTGGTTTCTTTGTTAACTCTAACTCTTGTATGTTTCTTGATCATAAAGAAACCATTTATACTTTGTTTCAAGACATCCAATTCACCAAAAATTGGTGTGATGAGCGTGGAGAAGATTCCTTCAACAAAGTATGAGATTGAAAAGTTCATTGGAGAGAACAAATTCGGTCTGTGGCGCTTGAAGATGAATGCCCTACTGGTTCAGCAGGGTTGTTTGGAAGCGCTGAAGAGAGAGGCAGCCATGGACGATGCATTAATGGCAAAAGAAAAGACGGGCATGATTGAGAAAGCCCACAATGCAATATTGTTGAGCCTTGGTGATAAGGTTCTTCGACAGATATCAAAGGAGACTACAATATCGGGATTATGGGTGAAACTTGAAAGTTTGTACATGACCAAATCTCTGGTGAATCGACTATACCTGAAGCAAGCTTTGTATTCATTCAAGATGAGTGAAGACAAAATATTGGCTGAGCAGTTGGATATGTTTAACAAGCTGATTCTTTATCTTGAAAATATTGATGTGAAGATCGACGATGAAGATCAAGCATTATTGCTGTTGTGTGCGTTGCCTAGAACACATGCTCACTTCAAAGAAACTTTCTTGTATGGAAGAGAGTCCACGACCTTTGAAGAAGTTCAATCAGCCTTGTATTCTAAGGAATTGAACAAACGAATGGAGCATAAACCTTCGACGGTGGGCAAAGGTATGGCCGTTAAGGGAAAATTCTTGCCAAAGGATGGTAAGTTCGACAAGAAGAAAGGTAAAAGTCAACAGAAGTCTTATAGTGGCGAAACATCTGGTATTTGATGTTATCACTGTAAGGAGGGTCTCACAAGAAATGTGTGCCCTGAACACCTGAAAGATCATAGAGGTAATGGCAATGCAGCCATTGTTCAAGATGAATTCGACTCATCTGATGTTCTTGTGGTTTCAGATGGCAACTCGAGAAAATAGTGGATTATAGATTCAGGTTGCACTTGACGTATGACTCCAAACAGAGAATTGTTCAAGGAGCTATGTGATCAAGATGGTGGATTTGTGCTGCTGGGAAATAACAAAGCTTGCAAAATTGCAGATATTGGATCTGTGAGATTTAAGCTCCATGATGAGTCAATAAGGTTATTGACTGAAGTCAGGTACGTACCTAACTTGAAGAGAAATTTGATTTCTCTTGGTGAATTTGACAGAAGGGGATATTTTTTTCAAGGAGAGAAAAGTATCCTAAGAGTCATGAAGGGGTTGAAGGAAGTCTTGAGAGGCGTGAAGAAACAATGCTTATATACCCTTAAGGCTGAGGTTGTAAGTGGTTTGACAAATGTTGCATCCAAGAAACCTTTGTCGAAGATAGAATTATGGCACATGAGATTGGGCCATGTCAGTGAAAGAGGCCTGGTCGAATTGGGGAAGCAGAACCTGCTAGGAGGTGACAAAGTCGAAAAGTTGGAGTTTTGTGAATCTTGTGTATTTGGTAAATCCTGTAGGGAGAAGTTTAACAAAGGAAAACAAATAACACATGGATCCCTAGATTACATTCATGCTGATCTTTGAGGGCCTGCAAGGAATCTTTCATACTCAGGTGCAAGGCATTTTCTATCCATCGTTGATAACTGTTCCAGAAAGCTATGGGTATTCATTCAGAAGACGAAGCATGAAACTTTTGAGAATTTCAAAAGTTGGAAGATTCTGGTCGAAACTCAAACTGGCAGAAAGGTTAAGAGGCTGAGAACCGACAATGGCCTTGAATTCTGCAACAAAGCGTTCGACAGTTACTGTTGTCATACCCTAAATTTTCCCACTTTTTTTTAATCTCTGGCTTGTGTGTGTGCCATCCAAGAGGAGGGTCTTTGTTGGCTTCAAGCTCAAGCAAAGGCATTGGTAAAAGCCATCAAGTGGGTGTTATTATCATAAAGTTATCAAATAACCATCAGATGGTTGTCAGGGGGTTCATGAGGTTTTATCATTGGTGTGAGCATGAGGAAGAAGCTTGTTGAGTACCTCAGAGGATATTGTGTAATTGGACCGGTCACTCAGTTCATCTAAGCAATGCCTATGCAAAAAGGGTGAGATTAGGGTTTCATTTTTAATCATGATAATTTTGCTTCTTAAAGAAAAACTTGTTTCCATAGTCTTCCATATGTCCTAAGGTATTTGGGATGGGATATCGACCATCAATTTTAATCAGAAAGGCTTCAATTGATCAGTCAATTGAAAATTAGGAGATTTGGGGAAAAGTCAATCGTGTAGTGAAAAAAGTCAACTCCTTACTTTTTAAGGTCAAAATCATGTTCCTCAAGTTCAATATGACTAATGGATGGAATTTGATCCAGAAAAGTCAAGGGAACCATAAAAAATCAAGAGTTGTTGAAAGTTGCCATTTTGGGGAAATAGGGTTTTAGAAACTTTCTGTAACTTTCCATTTATGGAAAGTTTCATGGTTGAAGCAGCCATCTTCAAGGCCATTTTTCTTCATGATCAAGGTTTCAAATGAACTTGGATCAAACATCAAAGTTGTTCCTTGTATTTCAAGCTTTCTTTTGAGTACCGATTCATAACCATATGATACTTGGAGCTCAAGTTATGATCAATCAAAGTTGGGGATTTCAATGATTTCAAAATTGTTAAGTTTGGACAGATTTTTACACCACTTTGCAAGCCAATTTCCAACACTTTCTTGATGTCCAATGGAACTTTATCCTAAATGAGAGTTGTAGAGAATGTTACAAGCTTTCCAAAAAGTCCAAGAAGTCCTCAATATGATTTGTGAAGCTCAAGTTATGGATGTGCAAAATTGAGGGAAAATAAGCCAAATCCATAACGTAGAATTTTTTCTAAGTTATTTATGGACAGCTTGCATGACATGGTTTTCAACATCATTTTTCATGGTCCTCCAATCCTCAAATCAAGATGACTTCAACATGAAAATTATTCCTTGCCATGCCCTCTTTACTTAGAGCTCAAGTTTAGGGCAAATTGATCTTTGTGCATCAAGATATCATTGCTTAAAGTTGGTGTTTTTAACTTTTTTCAAGGAGTGAAACATGTGGCATTTTTGCTTGCTGATGTTTTTTATCATATAATCTGCTCATGTCCCATTTCCATGCGCATGGGATGATGCTTTGGAGTCCACCAAACATTTCCCAAAATGAACCAACATCCATTGTACCATTTGCCCCATTTTTGAATCCTTAGCCAAAATAAGTAAAAGACAAAGTAGTTGCCCTTTATTCTGATCCTTGCAGCCACACTATGCTGCTCATTTCACAAAGACAAAGACAGTTCCATGTGCAGGCCTGCTGATGTCCAAATCCATCATCCACCATTGATTCAAAAATAACCATGGAAATGCAAATCTGGCCATTCAATCTTTACCATGGTGAAACTCCTCCAAACCTGATTTGACTCCATATTTAAGACAAAATATCGGTCAATACAAACCCTAGCCACTACTGCATTGAAAAAACCAGAGGCCTCTCGTTTTCTTTGAACCATCTCAAACCCTCCAAAACACAAAAACTATCTTGTGCAAGTTGAATATCAGCCCCCTTTCCATTCATCCAATCACCATAAAAACCATCCATACAACCTCAAAATCATGATTAGGAGGTGTTCCAACCATTAAACCACCCAAGAATACCTTAACTCAAAAAGTCAACTTCTCACACCATGAACATTGACTTTTCTGCATAAAACAACAACACACACTGCCTATACCAGTTTTGAACACTTTGACACTTTGAACACCTCCCATTTGTGTTATACTAACTGTCCAAGTCATTGAAAACTAGCTGGAACACCACTTGCTAGAACTGTCATCCAAAGATCATTCATTACTTCAAGAAGGAGTAACTTCAAAGCTTGCAAAGAATCAACTTGTGGAGAAGCTGTTGTGAAGCTTGTATCAAAAAATGGATATCTTGCTCAAAGTATTGCTCAGTCAAAGGTACTAGCTCACTTTGGAGGTCTACAAGAGGTAGTTGACCCTTAACTTTTGCTTTCTCCTCATACATATGCATTGCTAAAACTGTTGACCATAAAGTGAATATATTTGTATTTTTGTCATAAGTTCATGTTTGCCATATGATGTATTTGATCCTAGAGGCTTAACATTGTTATGTTAAGTTTGTGCTTGTTGATGTTAAAAACTTGTTATGCATGTCTAAACCTGTTTGTACATGCTGTCAAGGTTATAACCATTATGAGAAGTATGCATTGAAGTTTTTGTCGATTTAAGTATAGTCATGATTAATTTTTATCCTGTTTTTGTTGAGCTCTAGTGGTGTGCCATGTTACTTTTACCTACTGTCATGAACTTGTAAACTGATCATATGATTGAAGCTTTGGGATAGTTGTTGAGTGGTTTGAGCATTGGCCTGTTCGAGTTCATAATCTTGCTGTCAATAGGATTGTGAGGTATGAGTTTGTCAACTCATGTACAAAGTAAAGTGTGATTGTCATTAGGGAAGTGAGTGTATGAGTTTGAGCACCTCAGCCACAACGTGAGGGTCGACCGAGGGGGCAAGGTATTAATTTGAAATACCTCAGAGAACACTACAATAGTATCGTGTTAAATGAGGAATCCACCGAGTATGAGAAGATACTTAAAACTCGGTGCTATATTATGATATTATTTGGCCTTTTTTTAATTCTCAAACAGTACTGGAAATACTGTAAATATTATGTATTTACCGTTGTTGCACAACATTAATAAAGTGTGCACATATAGTTGGGGTTCAGCTGTCCTCGCCCATCTATATAGTTCATTATGTAAAAATGCAAAAAAAAAAATCTCTTGTACTTTTCATGGCTGCGCTTATCTCCTTCAAGCGTGGGGTTGGTCTAGGATGCCAACACTTGCTCCAATCAACCGCAATCCATTCACATTCCCATACGCTAACAAGTAAGTTTATTTTCAATACGAGCATACAAACGATGTTTCTTTGTAACTTAATTATTTGTGCAATGTTTCTTAGTAACTAATTTATTTGTGTTTCTTTTTTTTAGGTGGCCTGTTCCGGGAATGAATTACCAAAGATGTCCCAGGAACTCCATAATTGTGTATCGCAACCTTATTGAACACATTGGGCCAGATGATGTAATTTATCTACCATTACTTTGTCTAATTGATAAACACATACTTGTATTTCTCATTACATATATTGTTAATGTAGTTTGTTTAGATGTCGTACGAGGGTCTCGACCACCAGCCCAACGCCAATGATGCTGTCGTGTGGACATCTAAAACACATATCATTCGCTTCACTACAATGGAGATGCACCAAAGTGTTCGGGTGAAACTACAGTTCGGGATGCATTCGGATATTCCAGATGCTCCAACGTCATTGGGACACTGACATCAGCTAAGGGTGGATACACAATAGAGTGTAAACCATTGAAAGGACTTTGCGAAAGAGATGTGTCTGCATTGGAAGAACCGACATCAACACATCTTAACCGACCCTATTGTGGAAGGGGCTAGACCAAGTTATCAGTATATGATTTGGTTTAGGTCAGTTACAACCTCACAACAATTTGTGTCTGAGCCAACATATTTGATTGACCCAAGGCAACATGCGTCTTCCTCGAACCCACAACAGCAACCCAATGCCCAACATCAGACACCATGTTATACCCAACATCCAACTATGTCCACCCAATCAATCTTCCAAAACCGCAACCCATACATGCCACCAACCCAATCACAACAACAAGAGCCTTACCCCTACCGTCAGCCTTCTAAAACCGACACCACTTCTGCATATAGCACTAATACATCTTTTAACCCCACACCAGACAATCAATCTTCCTACCAATAAAATACCTATCCACTTTTTGACTGCTAAACCCCATAACAACCAATCTTCTAAAAATGATGATGATTGTTGATTGTTCATTTTAAATGATTGTTAATTGTTTATTTTAGTGGCCTACTAAAATAATATTCCTGGTCCCACCAATGTCTTTGATTACTCTTTTTTAGGTGCTTTTTCTTTTGATTGGTTTGGTTTTATCTCTCTCTTTGAATTATTATTTTTTTTATGTTAGTTTTTTTCTCCAAGTTCTTGTCCATTTCTCTTTTATTTAATTATTGTTCATCTTTATAATGGTTCATTTTATTGATTTCTTTTTTATTTATTTATAATATTAATTGGTTTGATTTGATCTCGGCTTTTCAAAATTAACTTATAATAAATTAAAAGTTTAATAAGCTTCAGTTTAAGAGTACTAAAATAAAATAAATATTATAATATTTTTTATATTAATTTAGAATATATTAAAGTATTTAGTTGTATCAGATCTAATATTATTTATTATAAAAATGATTTTTTTGATTGTTTTAGGATTTAATCTATGCATCCTATAAATAAGAATTAATATGAAGTCTTTTGTATCAATTCAATAGCTATTATTAACATTTGTTTTCATCTTTTACATATAATTATATATTCAACTTACATATAATTATATATTCAACGATTTTTGTGTGTGAAGATTTTGACCGAAAAAGTTACTTAAAATTTAATTGTTTTAAAAATATTTATATTAAAATGAATTAAAGTGTAATATTATTTAGTTTCTAAAGAAATATAGTATAATTTAAGAATGTTACACAAAATGAGATGCGAGCATAATATATTCCATATATTACACCTTATTTCTAGAGAGTAGAGTGCAACTTTAAATTATATGTTATTTTATAATATCAATATATTATTTTCTTTTTACTATGATATTTACTTTTTATTATTTTATTTTAATTTATAATTCTTTTTCCAACGAAAAATATGTTTATAAAATAAAACTCATAACTTCTACAAACATTAATTACATTTTGAAAATGGTATAAAATTATTTAAATAACATATGATTTGACACTGCTCGAGTAATTTATGCTCAGAAGATAGAGTTGGCAAAATACCAATATGTATAAATGAATTTGAGATAGCCACAACTTTGTTCTCTGTGTTCATCATTTTGAGTTTGATAAATTTCTTAATTAGTGGGTGACGTTTGCGCTTTGGAGTGTGTGATTAAAGCATTAAGCACATAGCGGAATGATGAATACTACTATACTAGAGATTTACTTATTGGATTTGATTAGTTAGAATAATAATCACATAGTTATGAGCACAAAATATTAGTGTGCGATGCTATTGAAATGAAATCCCTACTTTGATTTAAGTAGTATTGAATTCCAACTTTATAGGTATGCAATATTAGATGTATATCTTACGAGCTCTATAAATGTGAACATTACAAAGTGTGGTTAAGGTGAACTCATGCGTCAACAAAGAATTGGCATACACTTGTGTTATTGGAGAATTTCACACGAGTCACCAAGAATTTATGCAAGTAGGAATTAAAACTATAAAATTAAAATAAGGATAATGTTTGTAGAAATATTCTATTATATTTAATGTTTTGAAACTCAAAATATTGTTTTATTCAATATCAATTCCTTAATTGTAGTATCATGTGTTCTTAGAACAAAAATTAACAAAACCCTTAAAATAAAAGTAGAATTATATGAAGGCTGACAAGTGTTTTTGATGGTCATGCTTTCTATCGAACAAGGAAGGTTTGAAGTTGACGAGAATTGGAGCTCCTAGGATTTTTAAAGGAAGAGGTTAAGGATCATGTAACTTTATCTCATATTCTTTTACCGATGAAATATACCTTAAAGCCTTAAGTGAGGTAGAGTAAAGGATTATGTTTTGAGATTATATAAACTAATATACCTTAAAGCCTTATGTGAGGTAGAGTAAAGGATTATGTTTTGAGATTATATAAACTAAAAATCAGCTTGGAAGTCGATGGAGGTCGGCGGCATGGCAAGTGCAACGACGGATCCAGGGTGGAGAGGCCGACACGAGGTCTATTCGTTGGTGAATTGGCAACAACAACAGTCGAGTGGTTTTTGATTGGCAGTTCGGGTCCATCGGGTATCAAATCTGGTCCATGTTGTATTCGTGTATTGAGCTTTGTTGTTTCAGTTTGTTAATGTGTTATGTTTTTTGCCTGTTAAGTATCCGATGGTTTTCATTAATTATAATTTTGTATCTCCATCTTTATTGTCTTTACAACCTTCAAAACTTAAGAGTTGAACATAGAGAGACAATTTTGGGAATCCTAGTGATAATCTTAAGAGACAAGGGTAAATTTCTAGGAATGTGTTCTTTGAAATTGAGAAACCCTTTGAGATATCTAAAGGAGTTGAGAAACACTTCTAAATATATTAAAATTATATGATTCATATATAGAGAGTTGGAGAGATTAGAAAACACTTAGGTAAAAATTAAGATTTTCTCTTAGAAAGTTGGGTGACTATTTTCTTGTAACTCAATTGTAATATTTTGTAACAACTTTTTGAGGAATAGTGAATTAGAGAACTGCACTCTACCTATGAGTAGATCGTTTGACCAAACTAGGTAAAAAAGTTATTGTGTTTGTTGTGAATCTTGTTGGAATTACGACAAAATTTATTATCAATTTGTGAGGCAAAGAACACTAGCAACCAAAATAAATGGTCTTCAACAATAATAATCCATACACAGATAATATAACAGAATAAGGCAAGGAAAAAAACAAAGGTTTGTTTACCTAGTCCGATCAAACGGTCTACTCTCGGGGAGAGAGCAGCTCTTTAATTTAATATACTCAGAAAGTTGTTACAAGAGATTTCAGATCAATTACAAGAAAATAGCCTTTGCCTTCAAGTTCCCAAGAACAACCCTGAGGGCGCCTAAGAACAACCCTATTTTCTACCCAAGTGTTTCCCTACCTCTACAACTCTTAATATATGAATCACTCAAACTGAATGTGTAATCCAAAGTTTTCTTTGTGCATAGTTGAAACCCTATGCTATACCTTTAAACCCTTGGTCTCCCTTGTTGGTGAAAACTCTATGATTGTCACACACCAAACATATAAGAGATACATATTTATAATAGCAAATACCCAATAAACAAAGCCCAAAATCACATGGATCCATGGACCGAATTGAAAAAATCCCGAAAATGCTAAAATACTATTCATCGTACGGACAAAACTATTCGTTGTACGGACGTCACTATTCATCCATACGATAACACTATTCATCATACGGAAGACACTATTCATCAACCGATTTTTTTCTTAGACTTTCTAAACCTTCCGATTTTCGCGGTAAATGCAATCTCCAAAATATGTTTTCTTTCTCTTCATTAATAAAAGTTTTAAGAAACATTGACAACAATCTCCACATTGACTTTAAACCGTGTTGATACCTATTTAACAATCAACAATATTGCTGCTCTCTACCAAGTTGAAACTTTAATTAGTAAGTTGATCAAATTCAAGCAACCCTTGAATCTTGATCTCGTAACTTGCATCCACTTGTTCTCAATTACCCTTTTCTGCCTAGGTAATCTAACAAGCCTACAAGTATGATTTTTCAACCATCTTTGACTCCACCTGTTTTCAAATGCATCCTTGAAGGTTTTTCTTATTTTATTTTGCAGTTTTTCAACCACATTAAAAACATAATATCCAAGGCTAGCATAACTGTCCCTTTGAGATGCTACAATAACCCTCCTTACCTTACCATGAGTCAAATGATAATTAGAGATCTCTGTAATTGTTCTCTCACTACTGCTAGCATCCATAGTAGGAAGCTCCACCTTAAATTGAGTTTTCTCCGTTATAGTTTCTCCCTTGGTTTTCACTATTCTTATTCTGAAGAAATTCTCTACCAACTAAGTAAGCTATTTTAACCTCAGCTCTTCCCCAAAAACTCAATAACAACTCAGCAGTAACATGCACTTTTATCCCTTGATTTCTGCAAAATTCATTGTACTCCTCTGAAACTTTCTCAAGGAATTGATAACGCCTTAAACTCAAATCTCATAGCTCTTACTTGTCATGAAAGCCTCCACTAGTTAACAATGAATGAATAATAACATTTGAACCTTCTAAAATATATAGACCACATATTTTAGACCCTTTAGCAATAATCAATTCATCATGCGAAATCTTTAACACTTCACGTTCAACTCTAGTACAATAGCCTAAATCATCAAACATACTTATAGATAACAAATTTCGCTTGAGTTTTGGAACATACCTCACATTGTGAGTAAGAAGTTCATGATCATTAAACATTTTAAATCTCATCGTAGCAATACCATGAACCTTGCATGTCTTATTATTACCAAGGCGAACTACTCCGCCTTGCACCATTTTCAAAGTTTCAAAGTATTATATTCTTGGACACATGTGATAAGAGCAACCTGAGTCAATGACCCAACTATCTTCAGTTTCCAAACTCGATACTACTAGTGTTTCGACATCCTCATAACTTTCCTCACCCAATGCAACTACAGCTTGAACAGAATCTTCACTGACCTTTCTTTTAGGACAATCCCTTTTAAAGTGACCGGTTTTCTGACAATTAAAATATTTTACCTTTGACTTGTCAGACCTCTTTGATTTGAACATCCCTTTATGCTCACCTCCTCCTCTTGACACATTTAAGCCTTCACCACTATCTTCAATCTTCAAATCTTTCGACTTTGAAAATTCTTTGGATTTCACCGCTGTCTGGACTTCATCCAAAGTAATAGTACCTTCCATACCATAAAGAATGACATCCTTAAAATGCTCAAAGGATTTGGGTAATGAACTCAACAAGAGTAAAGCCTTGTCCTCATCATCAATCTTCACTTCAATATTCTCAATATCATCGATAATCTTGTGAAATTTTGTGAGCTGCTCAACTATGGATTTGTTCTCCACCATTCAGAATGAATAGAGTTCTTGTTTCATATACAACTTGTGAGCCAAAGACTTTGTCATATACAATGATTCAAGTTTTTCCCACATAACAACCGCAATTTGCTCCCTGGAGACTTCTCTTAGAACTTTATCCCCGAGGCATAAGATAATGGCACTCTTGGCCTTATTCACCATCTCGGTCTTCTGTACTTGTGTAAGGCCTGTAGGCATCAATGATTCACTCTTCAAAGCATCTATACATTTATCTTTAATTAAAACTGCTTGCATCTTAATTTTCCACAACTCAAAGTCGTTGTTATCGAAAAATTTCTTGATCTGCCATCTACTAACCATGATGCTCACTTGTCAACAATATCTCTTTGCTCCACGCTCACCGCACCACTTGTTGTGAATCTTGTTGGAATTACGACAAAATTCAATATTAATTTGTGAGGCAAAGAACACTAACAACCAAAATAAATGATCTTCAGCAATAGTAATTCAAGATAATGTAACAGAATAAGGCAAGAAAAAAATGAAGGTTTATTTACCTAGTTCGATCAAACGATCTACTCTCGGGGAGAGAGCAGCTCTTCAATTCACTATACTCAGAAAGTTGTTACAAGAGATTACAAATGAGTTACAAGAAAATAGTCTTCGTCTTCAGGTTCCCAGGAACAACCCTGAAGGCACCCAAGAACAACCTTATTTTCTACCCAAGTGTTTCCCTACCTCTCCAACTCTCAATATATGAATCACTCAAACTCAAGGTGTAATCCAAGGTTTTCTTTGTGCTAAGCTGAAACCCTATGTTATACCTTAAACCCTTGGTCTCCCTTGTTGGTGAAAACTCTATGATTGTCACACACCAAACATATAAGAGATACATGTTCATAATAGCAAATACCCAACAAGAAAATTCCAAAATCACATGGATCCATGGACCGAATCGAAAAAAGCCTGAAAATGCAAAAACACTATTCACCGTACGGACAACACTATTCACCGTACGAACAACACTATTCACCAACCAATTTTATTTCCTGACTTTTCGTCTGACTTTCTAAAACTTTCGATTTTCGTGGTAAATGAAATCTCCAAAATATGTTTTCTTTCTCTTTATCAATAAAGTTTTTAAGGCACATTTACAACAGTATCTCTTGTCTTTTTATCTTCTTCTACCAAGTTTAGTTAATGTCTTATTGCACAACGAGTTATTTCTCTCGAAGGCCATTTATTTTAGTTTCTATTGTTCCCTACACATCAAATTTTTTGGTATGATTTAACATTTCAATTTCAAAACAAGTGGCACTCATCCTTGGGAAAAGAGATTTTCTTTATAAGTGGACACCATAAATTCTAAATGGTAGATTGAAAAGTTTTTTTAGAGACAACAATTTTGGGTTGTGAAAAGTAAAGATGCAAGGAATTTCATCTCATGAGACGTGTATTATAACATTGAAGGGTGACACATCAATGCCTATCTTCCTATCAAAAGAAAAGAAGACCGAGATGGTGAATAAGACCAAAAGTGTCATTAACTTATGCCTTAGGGATAAAATTCTAATGGTGGAATATTGTAGCTTTGATGTGGGCAAAAATTAAATTATTGTATATGACCAAGTATTTTTATCATAAGTTGTGTCTAAAATAACAAACTTACTCATGTCGAATAGTAGCGAATAAATCCATAATGAGCAGTTCATAGAACTACACAAGTTCATTGATGATTTGGACAATTCTAAGGTCATGCTTAAATATTAGGACAAGGCTCTTTTCTTGTCGATCTCATTACCCATATCCTTTTAGAATTTTAATAATTACCTTTTTTATGGTAAAGAAGTTATTATTACTTCAGATGAAGTTCAGATGGCTGTTAGATCCAATAATTTTTAAAACATGAAAGATTTTAAGATCGTCAATATTGGTGAATGTTTGAATGTCTCAAGAGGAGGAATTGAGAATAGAGGGATATCCAAACTAAAGAGGTTGTACAAGTAATGGTTAAAATGCTTTATTTAACATAACTTCAGTCACTTGAAAATGATTGCCCTGAGAGTGATGTAATGAAGATTTTGTTCAGATCTCTATTGTCTCTGATGATGATTGTTATGAGAGTGTTGATGTAGTAATGTAGTCGACTTTAGAGACTAAAGAGGGTTGAGTCATAGACTCAGGTTGCTATTATCATATGTGTCCAAGAAAATATTACTATGAGATTTTGAAGTTGGAGGAAGGTGGATTAGTTAACCTTAGTGTCAATAAGGCTTGAAAGGGTTATGGTATTAGTACAATTAGACTTCAAATAATTGATGAATGTGAGCTTGTTCTTCACAACATAAGGTATTGTTTTAAGCATTTGAATTTATCGCTTATTCCCTATTTAGTTCAATTTATGTTCTATTTTACTTATATTTTCCTATTTTATCTACATTTTAAGAGTTTGGAGGTGAAAGGACATTATTGAGTGGATAGGAACTGAACAACAAAAAGGCTGCAAGAAACTGCATGAAGAAGACACGAGAAAGAATAGTCCATAACACAAACTAGAGGACATTACAGCCTAGTCGGAATGACCATTACAACAATAATGGCCCTAGGAGAAATTCCCCAATTTTGGAAATTTCATAGTAAAAGGTAGGGGGATTACGGTGAAGCCATAATAGCCCTAGTGACCCTTTGCGCTTTGATGTTTCAGTTTCTATCCTTCCCACTTCTCATATTGTTTTAGTTTGGACTTAAGCCCCTCTTAATGGATATTATTGCTTTCTTTATGGATCTGGGGCTATATAATGCCTTATAATCTTTAGAATAATCCTCTCTTTTACATTTTACAATTCTATTTACACATTAGTTTATATTTCTTGCATTTTTAGGATTCCTGTAAAAAAGTCTTCATCGAAGCACATACTCATTTGTAATTCAGTTTCTCAATTCAAGTTTTATTTTATTTTTGCTTTATTATTCTTCTACTTTTATATTATGCTTATGTGTAATCTATTAATAATTATGTTTGCTTTAAACTTAAATATGTGTGAGTAGTCGTATCGAGATTTATGACCTTCAGAATTGTCTAAATGACCTAAGTCATGTAAGCTATCAATTTGACATTTATTAACGAGAAATTTTATTCTTGCTTTTCTCTTTTAGGGTCCAATGTATATATCTCCACAAAAGTAGAAATAATATTAGATATAAGTTATACACTTAAAAGGGAATGACTGATATCAGGGCCATTTTCCATCGCACCAATGATTTTGTGAGTTTTCTTCTCCTTCCTTTTACTTTTTACTTTAAGATTAGAGACAATGTTTAGTTTAATTATAAGAGAGTATCATATTATTGATTTCTTAATTTTACTGTTGTTTATTTTCTACTTTTTGTGTGATGAATAAAATTGTCATCCAATTCCCTATTGTTGAGTCAAGTAAAAACATTGTGAAAATTTCCTACTATTTTTATGCTGAATAAAACTACAGTAAAATTCCCCATTGTTGAATCATGTTAAAAATTATAAAATTGTAAAACTTTCCTTTTATGCAATTGTACGAGAAAAACAAAATTTCCATAGAAAAGTAAACCCCAATGTTTGAAATTTTGGAAACATTTAACACATGTTCTTTTTATCAAGCCTAGTACCTCGTAATTAGATCTTAATCATGCTAGAACTTGACTAGTAACCTTTTTTACTATCAAATTTCTGATTAAAACATGATTGGTCTGGAATTATAATTTTTGTTGGTTTTGTATGAAGTGTGCACTTGAGCTAGAAAAAAGAAAATGAATAAAATCATTAAAAGACAACTGCACTAACTAAGTCATATAAATCTCATCCGATTATTCAACCCAATAGTGAGTTGACCCCCAATGACTAAAAAATATATGTGTGTAATGAATAAATGGATATTAATCTGAGTAAGTCGGATAAACTTCACCCAATTTCCCTTCTTAAAAACTAATCGGTCACTAAATAAAGAATGCAAAAATCAGTTCAAGTAAGCATTATATTAACCAAAATCTGGGGATAACATTGTATAAAATGTAAGACAATAATTTTGTTTAAAAGGAGAAATAATAGGTATGAAGGTTTATAGTCAAACCTATCAAATAATTTTGATCTTTAAGGGAGAAACTAGTTAAACGTTTTGATAAGAACCTTTCAACCAAGGAGTTTCAAATGACTTTAAACTTAGGACTAATGTACCTCTAGATTTTGAGTGAGTCCATGTACATTGATGTATTCAAGTTTTTCTTGAAGGGTTCTGATCAATGATTTTTATACGTTATTTTACCATGAGTTTTAGTTAATCGTCTTATATATTTAGTTACATTTTATTTCCTTTTATTGCATTTTATGCGTTGATTTGGTATTTCCATTGTTTTTAGGTTTAGGTAAGCAATCAAGAAGAACCAGAGCAAAAATCAGAAAAAAACAGCAGGAGTTTGGAAGAGTTTTTGAAGGGAAACAGTGGCCTGACACGGCCATCCGTGTCACCTGACACAACCCGTGTCAAGAGGATGCCAAGAGAATGAAAGTTGAGGGTTAGACAATGGGCTGACACGGGTGCCCGTGTCACCTGACACGGCCTGTGTCAGCAAGTCTGGAGCAGACATTATTTTCACCAGATATCCAGGGGGCCAACACGGTCGCCCGTGTTGGCTGAAGCAATTCGTCTTCCAAATTTCTTGTTTTTGTGACCTTTGTGATCCCTAAGGGTATTTTGGGTATTTTCCTATTACTGTGTTGGACTTGAGAGTATTTAAGACGTGTTTTGATAAGGAAAAAAAATAGACTTTTTGGCCAGAAAAGAATTACACGATCAAGATTGGAGAGATCAAGGTAATTGGGGAACTGAAGGTTTTCATGAGCGGAAGCAATTGAAGATTAAAGAAACATATTAACTTGTGATATCTAGTTTTTACTTTGTATTTTCTTCGAATAATATGAGTAGCTAAACCCCCCAATGCTAGGGGGTGTCCCTGATTTGAATCTGTAATGACTCTGATATTAGTATTACAATAATAATTCCCTTATTTTCATAACTGATTTGATCTTGAGTTATTCTTAATGCTTTCCCTGTCGGACCAACAGGGTTTGATTGTCGATTAACGATTAGGCTGGACCACCGTTGTTAATGTTTTGTTTTTGATCATTTTGTAGTAGATATCACCTAGGACTAGGGTACCCTATAGGAATCAGAATATTTTTGATAATTGAGTGCTTAATTTCATTTATAATTCTCTATGGACATATGAATTAGGGTGGATGATTAAAGGTTTTCTCACTAAGGACTTAGGAGTAAACAATCTAAAGAATCGATAATTAGTTAGTTACAATAAGTTGTTGCAGTGTTAATTCAGAGTTGTTACTGAGTCAGATCACACACTTCCCCTAGCATCTTACTCATATCTGTTTAAACCACTTAGTCAATTTCTCTCTTTTACTTGCAAATATTTTTATAATTAAACCAAACAATCTAAAACTCCAAGTGCTTTTGTTCAACTGAATTACTATATAAACTGTATTTCCTACGCACTCCTCGAGGTCGATATTCGGGGAAATCCCCTCTTATTACTACATTGGCAAAATAATACACTTGCTATTTTACCGATCAAGTTTTTGGCGCCGTTGCCGGGGACTGTCGAAATATAAGTTAATTGTAATTCAATTGAAATTTTGTTGCTCTGCGACCAAAAGTTTATTTTCAGTTTTTTATTATTATTATTGTTTGCATTCTGTTACTACTAATCCATGTCTAACATTTTTATGCGAGGAGAATCCTCAACTAATTTTTCTTTTGATGCATAGATTGAAAGAACTCTACACGCAAGGCATAGACAAGAAAGATTGGCAGGTTCAGAAGCAGAACCTTCAGCGCCAACACCAGAAGAAGAAAGAGTCTCTGTTCATTCATAGCATTCTGACTCAAGTTCAGACTCGGATAGAGATATTGTGAATATGGTTGGAGTTCCACCAGCAGAGAGACTACTTGGTGATTACGGTGGGGCTAATGCACTGGTTGGTAGGTTAACAATTGTAAACCAACCGGTGAATGTGACAAATTTCCAGTTGCATCCGAGCACTATCAACCAACTTGAGAGGAAACCTTTCACCGGAAAGGTTAATGAAGATGCCAACAAACATCTACAAAGACTTTTGACTATGAGCACTACTCTCAAGATAGAGGGGAACACTGATAAAGCAAAGAAATTAAGAATGTTTCCGTTCACTCTCTCTGAAGATGCGGAAGAGTGGTTTTACTCGTTACCCGCAGGAAGTATTTCTACTTGGAAAGAGATGGAGAAGACCTTTCTTAATGAGTGTTTTCCCGCCTCTGTGTGTATTCGTAAAAGATATGATATCATGAATTTTAAACATAAGGAGGGAGAATCATTGGGAGATGCGTATAAAAGGTTCAAACGGTTATTGGTTGCATGTCCTACTCATAACCTGGATCAAACTGAACAGATACAAATGTTTGTGAATGGTCTCAAGATGAAGACTAAGCAACTAATTGATACAACAGCTAGTGGTTTATCAAACTTTACAATAGCCGCTGGTATTAAAAAGATCATTAAAGTGATTGCTGCAAATGAGCATTTGGAACTGTATGACCGTAGTATGAGTAAACGGGAAGGAACGATTGATTTGAAGATGGCTACTCAAGTTGTGAAAATGGAAGATCAAATCAAAGCTGAAATAGAAAGAAGGCTTAAAGCAATGAATGTAAGTACTCAACCTGTGGCTCAAGTTCAACTATCCAAGCTGTGAGTTGTGAGATTTGTACTGAACCCCATTTTACTGCACATTGTAACACCCCCTTTCTATACCCCCAAATAAACAAATAAATCACTTAATCATTTACTGAAATTTCGTCAGAGTAAATTTAAAATATGGTATAAAAGGAGCATGTCACACATACATGAAAATAAATCATACAACACCTGCTCAAAATGGCATGTAACAGTGGGGTAGTTTTGAAATAGAGGACTTGATCCTTACACCCACATTTCAATTTTCGAAATATCAGCGGAAGATTAAAACATTAAACCATTTGAAAACATAATATCATAAATATACATATCAAATCAGTTTGTTCATCACATCATCATGGTTTTACAAAACACATTTGCCAACAGATACATATACAATGTATCTCAAAAGAATGCTATACAGCCTATCTACCCGGTGCTACATATCAGAGCGACTCGACAAAAGAATGAAGATAAAACTTCACAAAAAGAACCTCCAGCAACCTAATATGCAATGCCTCATAGAGCATTATAAAACAGCAGAAGGGTGAGAAATATTATCATAATAATCAATGCATATAAATATATATACATATACGAAAATAAAGATACAAATATTTCACAATTCTCACCACAAATCATTCATAACTCATTATACATTTCACGACACGTATAAACACATATGAATAATCACAAAACATCTTTCACCAACACACCAATCCATTATTCACAATTCACCAATTCACATACAAGCATAATTCATATAACAATGACATCAATGCTATGTGACTCAACACAACTCAATGCAACTCAATGCCATGTGGTACCAACACTTGTTATCATTTTTCGGTTTTTACATTTAAACCGGGTCCACCCTTCTAGACCGATAACAACAAATCTCGTTCCCTAAGCTTTCAAACCCACCCTTCTAGGTTGGGGACAAGCCACTAGTCTCCACGAAACTAGCAAACATTGCCTCTTGACTAAATGATGCATATGCAATCAACCACAAAATCATGTATTCATACCTTCAAGAATTCCTCCCTTCAAGAATTAAAACAAGATTGCACACACAACATATCATAAAATCATGTATTCATACTTTACATCATCATGTTTATCAAACAATGCACACATATTCATAATATGTTCTCATGCATTCACAATATCACATACAATCAATATGCACTTACACTTCAATATCATTACCACATTTATCAAGCAATGCACACATATTCACAATATGTTCTTATGCATTCTTCACATACAAACAATATGCATATATTTGTCAAAAGACTATATTTCATAATCAACTCCACCATCTAGGATTCACGCCATACGGCTACCCAAAGCATATCATATCACAACATGCACAAGCTATATGTTATATAACAAAAGTATTATGCACAATAACACATCAATCACACACATTCGCGACGGTAAAAATCAACACAACAATATGTTTTCAATTTTCTGCTATAATTGAACCAGGTACAGGCTTCAAAGCCATTTTTTCTAGAAAGATAATCTCGTTAACTTACCAACACTTCGAACGGGGGTCAAAACCGACTTACGGTTCAAGAGTTATGAATTTTCGAAGTTTTTCGAAAAACTAGAATTTTGCCTAAACACGGCTACGGGATTTTGCATTTTCGCCCGAAAATCCGACCGATTCAATTCTTTTTTTCGAAACAAACACATACTCATACTCACCTAACATATAGCAGTGAATTAGAACCATTAAACACGATTTTTACGACGTCCGATTTCCACTCAAATCTCAAACCCTCAATTATCCAAAAATGTCAAAACTCACAAACTCAACCAAATTCAATCAAACGAAATCCAATAATCATGGCTAAACATTACCCGACTAAACTACGCAATTTATTTTTAATTCTAACCGTTCAAAACTCGATTCTACCGATTAAACCATTTATGCCCTAGAATGGAAAATGGAGAAAAACACCCAAACAAACTCAAACAATCCATACATAATCACATACATTGATAAGATAATGATATTTCACACCCTTACCTTGCTCGAATCGATGCTTGAGAGTTGTTCTTGATGAAAATTCAAGCTTCGCTCTTTTCTTCCCTTTTTCTCCTCTTCCACTTTCTTTCTCTTCTTTCTCCTTCTTATGTTTCTAACTTTCTATTTCTTTTTCAAATTTCCTTTATATCACTTTCTATCCAATTTCCTTCCAATTTATTTTCCTCTCAAACATCTACCAATTTAATAAATAATCACTAAATTAATTAAATAAACCCCATAATTCATTTAATTAATTAAAATAATCACTTAATTAAAATTGGACTGTTACAACTCTCCCCCACTTAGGAATTTTCGTCCTCGAAAATGTTACCTGATTCAAAAAACTCTGGATAAGACTCCCTAATCTTGCTCTCCAGCTCCCAAGTAACATTTCCACCAGCCGGTCCTCCCCGGCAACCTTCACCAAAGAAATCTCTTTGCCTCAAAGTTGCTTCAACTCCCGATCCTCTATCTGCATAGGTGATGTCTCCACAATCAGGTTATCTCTCACCTGCACATCATCTACTTGGATCACATGAGACGGATCCGCAATGTATTTCCTCAACTGAGATACATGGAACACATCATGGAGATTAGCAAGCGACGACGGTAAAGCAACACGATAGGCCACTTCTCCTATCCTCTGCAAAATCTGATAAGGACCAATGAAACGCGGCGTCAACTTATGTGACTTCAATGCCCTAGCAACACCAGTCATCAGAGTGACTCGAAGAAACACGTGATCACCCTCTTGAAATTCAAGTGCTTTCCTCCTCTTGTCATGATAACTCTTCTGGCGACTCTGAGAAATCCTCATCTTCTCTTGAATCATCTTAATCTTATCGGTAGTCTGTTGAACTATCTCCGGTCCAACTACAAGACTCTCTCCCGACTCATACCAACACAATGGCGTCCTACACCATCTACCATACAAAGCCTCGAACGGTGTCATACCAATACTCGAATGAAAACTGTTGTTATAAGTAAACTCAATCAAAGGCAAATAGCTATCCCAAGCTCCTCCCTTCTCCAACACACAAGCTCTCAAAAGATCCTCAAGTGACTGAATCGTCCTCTCAGTCTGACCATCAGTCTGTGGATGATAAGCTGAACTCAAACGCAACTTTGTACCCAAAGCACCTTGCAAACTTTCCCAAAATCTCGAAGTAAACCTCGGATCTCTATCTGCCACAATACTAGACGGAATGCCATGCAAACAGACAATCCTCTCAATGTACAGCTTCGCCAATCTCTCCAACGGGTAATCCATTTGCATAGGAATAAAGTGAGCAGATTTAGTCAATCTGTCCACAATAACCCAAATAGCTTCAAAATTATTCGGCGTCCTCGGCAAACCAGATACAAAATCCATAGAAATGCTATCCCATTTCCACTCAGGAATAAACAACGACTTCATCAAACCCGACGGTTTCTGATGTTCAATCTTTGACTTCTGACAAGTCAAACAAGAATACACAAACTCGGCAATATCCTTCTTCATACGAGGCCACCAAAATACTTTCCTCAAATCTTGATACATCTTAGTAGCACCCGGATGAATACTCAATCCACTACGATGTCCTTCTTCAAGAATACTCTTCTTCAGCTCAACAACATCAGGAACACAAACTCTATCACGACATCTCATAATACCATTCTCATCAATCCAAAAATCACCACCTTGGCCTTGATTGATCAAAGTCAACCGATCAACTAAACTCAAATCAGATTTCTGACCTTCTCGAATCTCCTCCAAAATACCACTCGTAAGCTTCAACATACCCAGCTTAACTCCACTAGAAGTCTTCTCACACACCAAACTCAAATCAGGAAATTGCTCAACCAATTCCAACTCTTTTACCATCATCATCGACATACGCAATGATTTCCTACTCAGAGCATCAGCTACCACATTCGCTTTACCCAGATGGTAATTCAACCCAAAATCATAATCCTTCAGAAGCTCTAACCATCTTCTCTGTCTTGCATTCAATTCTCTCTGATCAAAGAGATACTTTAAACTCTTATGATCGCTAAACACTTCAAATCTCGAACCGAAAAAATAATGCCTCCAAAGTTTCAACACAAACACCACGGCGGCCAACTCTAAGTCATGCGTCGGATAATTCTTCTCATACACTTTGAGTTGCCTCGAAGCATAAGCTACAACTTGTTTATCTTGCATTAACACACCTCCCAAACCCATCAAAGAAGCATCACAATACACAACAAACGATTCTGCCGGATTCGGAAAAATCAACACAAGAGTCGTCGTCAACCTTCTCTTAAGTTCTTGAAAACTTTCTTCACACTTAGCATCCCAAACAAAAGCTTGACCTTTCCTAGTCAACTGCGTCAATGGCAAGGATAACTTAGCAAATCCCTCAATAAATTTCCGATAATAACCGGCTAATCCAAGAAAACTTCGAATCTAAAAAACTGACTTCGGAGTCTCCCACTGCGATACCGCTTCAACCTTCGACGGATCAACCGCAATCCCTCTACTCGAAATCACATGACCAAGGAAACTTACTTCCTTCAACCAAAATTCACACTTAGAAAGTTTCGCATACAACTGCTTCTCTTTCAACACAGATAACACAATCCTCAGATGCTCGACATGCTCTTCTTCGCTCTTCGAATAAACCAAAATGTCATCAATGAACACAACCATAAACTTGTCTAAATAAGGATGGAAAATCCTGTTCATGTACTCCATAAATATACCTGGTGCATTAGTCACACCAAATGGCATTACAGAATACTCATAATGTCCATACCTTGTTCTAAAGGCAGTCTTCGGAATATCCTCAGCCTTCACACGAATCTGATGATACCCAGACCTCAGATCTATCTTACTAAACACGCTTGCACCAACCAACTGATCCATCAAATCATCAATCCTCGGAAGTGGATACTTATTCTTGATAGTCATCTTGTTCAATTGCCTATAATCCACACAAAGTCTCATAGAACCTTCTTTCTTCTTAACCAACAACACTGGTGCACCCCACGATGACACACTCGGACGAATAAACCTTTTATCAAGTAAATCTTCAAGTTCACTCTTCAACTCTTTCAGTTCTGATGCAGACATACGATACGGAGCCATCGATATCGGACTAGTTCTAGGAATCAAATCGATCGTAAACTCCACCTCTCGTTCCGTCAGTAAGTCTCTTATCTCTTCAGGAAAAACTTCCAGAAAATCACGGACAATTGGTAAAGCATCAATTGCTCCACTTTCACCAATACTCAAAGTTGCCAACAACATAAACACCTTAGCACCATCTTGCGCCGATTCCTTCACTTGCTTAGCAGACAAAAACAAATCTCCTTCATCACTAGATTCAGGAAAAATCACTGTTTTGTCAAAACAGTTAATATAAACCCGATTGAATCTTAACCAATTCATCCCAAGAATAACATAAAGTTGGTCTAGGTGAAGACACACTAGATCAATCCCAAAATCTCTACCAAAAATACTCAATGGACAATTCAAACACACATGCGGAGTAGTTACCGAACCCATAGTAGGAGTATCAATAACCATACTACCACCCATAACAGACAACTCAAGATTCAACCTCTTAACACAATCCAACAAAATAAAAGAATGTGTAGCTCTGGTATTAATTATAGTGATCAAAGGTATACCGTTAATAAAACACGTACCTCGGATCAATCGATCATCACTAGCAGTCTCCGATCCTGATAGAGCAAACACTTTCCCTTTCTATGGAGTCTTCTTCGGTTTGTCACACTTGGTACTAATGTGCCCTTGCTCACCACAATTGTAGCAAGTCACATTCACACCGCTTCTGCACTCAAGAGCTTTGTGGCCTGGCTTGCCACACTTAAAACACTTATGCTCAACACTTTTGCACTCGGGAGCATGATGTCTCGCTTCACCACATCTAAAACATCTCACCGGAGTAGAAACTCCCCCACCTGGCTTCTTGCCAAAACCAGCTTTCTGTTTCCCCTTATCAACAGGAGTCACATACGGCTTTCCTCTAAACTGACCCTTTCCTTTCTTATCATTTAAACTCTTGTAGTGGCTAGATCGAGCCCTACTATCCTCGTCTTAAATCCTACTCTTGTTCACCAACTCAGAAAATCTTCTAATTTCCTGATAACCAACAGCTTTCTTGATTTCAGGTCTCAAACCATTCACAAACTTGAGACACTTAGATCTCTCAGCATTAGCAGTGTTGTAATGAGGACAAAACTTAATCAATTCCTCAAACCTTGTCGCATACTCGGCCACAGTTGAGTTACCCTGCTTCAGCTCAAGGAATTCAATTTCCTTCTTACCACGCACATCTTCTGGAAAATACTTCTCCAAAAATGCCTCTCTGAAAATATCCCATGTAACCACAACCTCATCTTCTTCAAACCTTTGGCGAGTATTATCCCACCAATCCTCAGCTTCCTCTTCAAGCATATGAGTGCCAAACTGCACTTTCTGCGCATCTGAACAGTTCATGACTCGAAAGATCTTCTCGATCGCTTTCAGCCAAACCTGTGCTTTGTCAGGTTCATGGGTTCCCTTGAACATTGGCGGATTGTTCCTTTGAAACCTTCCCAAAGCACGAAACTCATCATCAGCATTGTTTCCAGCATTCACGTTGGCTTGCGGATTCTGCCCAGTTGCTCCAGCCAACATCACCAAAGCCTCAGCAATCGCTTCATCATTCCTACCGGCAACCATAGTTCTGAATTCCAACAACAGAACTCCATAAGAACAAACAATACCGATAGTGTCACACACAACCAGATATAAATGAGAAAACAAACACGTTAACAACTTGGCCGACCTGCTCTGATACCACTAATGTAACACCCCCTTTCTATACCCCCAAATAAACAAATAAATAACTTAATCACTTACTGAAATTTTGTCAGAGTAAATTTAAAATATGGTATAAAAGGAGCATGTCACACATACATGAAAATAAATCATACAACACCTGCTCAAAATGACATGTAACAGTGGAGTAGTTTTGAAATAGAGGACTTGATCCTTACACCCACATTTCAATTTTCGAAATATCAGCGGAAGATTAAAACATTAAACCATTTGAAAACACAATATCATAAATATACATATCAAATCAGTTTGTTCATCACATCATCATGGTTTTACAAAACACATTTGCCAACAGATACATATACAATGTATCTCAAAAGAATGCTATACAGCCTATCTACCCGGTGCTACATATCAGAGCGACCCGACAAAAGAATGAAGATAAAACTTCACAAAAAGAACCTCCAGCAACCTAATATGCAATGCCTCATAGAGCATTATAAAACAGCAGAAGGGTGAGAAATATTATCATAATAATCAATGCATATAAATATATATACATATACGAAAATAAAGATACAAATATTTCACAATTCTCACCACAAATCATTCATAACTCATTATACATTTCACGACATATATAAACACATATGAATAATCACAAAACATCTTTCACCAACACACCAATCCATTATTCACAATTCACCAATTCACATACAAGCATAATTCATATAACAATGACAACAATGCTATGTGACTCAACACAACTCAATGAAACTCAATGCCATGTGGTACCAACACTTGTTATCATTTTTCGGTTTTTACATTTAAACCGGGTCCACCCTTCTAGACCGATAACAACAAAGCTCGTTCCCTAAGCTTTCAAACCCACACTTCTAGGTTTGGGACAAGCCACTAGTCTCCACGAAACTAGCAAACATTGCCTCTTGACTAAATGATGCGTATGCAATCAACCACAAATGCACTTAAGACCGATCTCACGTCTTAATCTCATGCATTCAAATAATTCCTCCCTTCAAGAATTAAAACAAGATTGCACACACAACATATCATAAAATCACGTATTCATACTTTACATCATCATGTTTATCAAACAATGCACACATATTCACAATATGTTCTCATGCATTAACAATATCGCATACAATCAATATGCATTTACACTTCAATATCATTACCACATTTGTCAAGCAATGCACACATATTCACAATATGTTCTCATGCATTCTTCACATACAAACAATATTCATATATTTGTCAAAAGACTATATTTCATAATCGATTCCACCATCTAGGATTCACGTCATACGGCTACCCACAGCATATCATATCACAACATGCACAAGCTATATGTTATATAACAAAAGTATTCTGCACAATAACACATCAATCACACACATTCGCGACGGTAAAAATCAATACAACAATATGTTTTCAATTTTCTGCTATAATTGAACCAGGTACAGGCCTCAAAGCCATTTTTTCTAGAAATATAATCTCGTTAACTTATCAACGCTTCGAACGGGGGTCAAAACCGACTTACGGTTCAAGAGTTATGAATTTTCGAAGTTTTCCGAAAAATCAGAATTTTGCCTAAACAAGGCTACGGGATTTTGCATTTTCGCCCGAAAATCCGACCGATTCAATTCTTTTTTTCGAAACAAACACATACTCATACTCACCTAACATATAACAGTGAATTAGAACCATTAAACACGATTTCTACGACGTCCGATTTCCACTCAAATCTCAAACCCTCAATTATCCAAAATTGTCAAAACTCACAAACTCAACCAAATTCAATCAAACGAAATCCAATAATCACGGCTAAACATTACCCGACTAAACTACACAATTTATTTTGAATTCTAACCGTTCAAAACTCGATTCTACCGATTAAACCATTTATGCCCTAGAATGGAAAATGGAGAAAAACACCCAAACAAACTCAAACAATCCATACATAATCACATACATTGATAAGATAATGATATTTCACACCCTTACCCTGCTCAAATCGATGCTTGAGAGTTGTTCTTGATGAAAATCCAAGCTTTGCTCTTTTCTTCCCTTTTTCTCCTCTTCCATTTTCTTTCTCTTCTTTCTCCTTCTTATGTTTCTAACTTTCTATTTCTTTTCCAAATTTCCTCTATATCACTTTCTATCCAATTTCCTTCCAATTTATTTTCCTCTCAAATATCTACCAATTTAATAAATAATCACTCAATTAATTAAATAAACCCCATAATTCATTTAATTAATTAAAATAATCACTTAATTAAAATTGGACGGTTACACACATTGCGTTGCGACTGCTAAACAAATTAAAGAAATAAAGTTTCTGAAGCAGAATAATCCCTATTCTATGACTTATAATCCAGGGTGGAAGAATCATCCTAACTTTTCCTGGGAAGATCAGAATCAACCTCAATATCAAGAGCAGCAACAAGCTCCTCAAAAAGTAGAATGGAAAATAACTATTGAAAAGATGGCAGCTCACAATATTCAATTCCAAGAAGAGACACAGAATAATCATAGGAACACCACAACTACTATAAAAAATCTTGAGGTTCAGATGGGACAAATAACCCAACAACTATCCACGCACACTCAAGGAACCCTCCTGAGCGCGACAGTACCGAATCCAAAAAATCATGAGAATGTTAATGTTGTCACCACAAGAAGTCAGAGAGTCGTGAAAGAAGAGGAAGAAAAAGAAACAAATGAGTATTAGTGTTTAAAAGTTGAGCTTGAAGTGAGAGAAAACGGAAAAGAACCAGAAAGAGCCTTACCATCTGTGAAGTCAACTGAAGAGAAAAAGAAAGAGGAGGTTAAACCAAAAATCAAGCTACCGTACCCTCAGAGAGTTACAAAGAAGGATCAGAAGGAGAAAGAGTTTGAAAAATTCAGCACGATGTTCAAAAAGTTAGAAATTAATATATCATTTTTTGAAGCACTCGAGCAAATGCTTTTGTACAAGAAATTCATGAAAAAGGTAACGGGGGAAAAAGAGAACAATAGGTAAGGAGCAGAAAATTTCAACTGAGCGGTGTAGTGAAATATCACAAGGAAGGAGAATCCTCATCAAGCGGAAAGACCTCGGACCTGTAGCAATTTCTTGTACTATAAAAGATAACACATGTTCTTATTGTTATGTATAGTACCTCGTAGTTAGATCTTAATCATGCTAGAAATTGACGAGTAACCTTTTTTACTATCAAATTTCTAATTAAAACATGATTGGTCTGGAATTATAATTTTTGTTGGTTTTGTATGTAGTGTGCACTTGAGCTAGAAAAAAGGAAATGAATAAAAGCAGTAAAAGACAACTGCGCTAACTAAGTCAGATAACCCTCATTCGGTTCTTCAACCCAAAGTGAGTTGATCCCCAATGACTTAAAAATATATGTGTGTAATGAACAAAGGGATATTAATCTGAGTAAGTCGGATAAACTTCACGTAATTATCCTTTTTAAAAACTAACCGGTCACTAAATAAAGAATGTAAAAATCAGTTCAAGTAAGCATTCTATTAACCAAAATTTGTGGGTAATTTTTTAAGTGAGTCCATGTACATTGATGTATTCAAGTCATGATTTCTCCTTGGTTGTTGTTTGTTCCTCTCATCTCTCATTTTAAAATCTCTCTGATTTGACATGTTATATATATATATATATATATATATATATATATATATATATATATATATATATATATATATATATATATATATATATATATATATATATATATATATATATATATATATATATATATATATATATATATATATATATATATATATATATATATATATATATATATATATATATATATATATATATATATATATATATATATATATATATATATATATATATATATATATATATATATATATATATATATATATATATATATATATATATATATATATATATATATATATATATATATATATATATATATATATATATATATATATATATATATATATATATATATATATATATATATATATATATATATATATATATATATATATATATAGTATTAGATATAACTCGTATATTGAAAGGGGATGAGTGATATCTCAGCTTAAAAGATCGAATGGTTAAATCGATGATATGAAAGTATTCCTAGTTTAACTGAGAAAAACAATTTTTAAAAATATTCAATCTAAAAAGATATTGAACAAATAATTAATTTTTAAAAATATTCAATCTAAAAAGATATTGAACAAATAATTAATCTACGAAATTAGGTAGTTTATTGGTCCATTAAAAGATTATACATTGCTGAAACGAGGTACAAATGGTTATCTATTTATTTATGCAAACCTCAAATTTTCATAACAATAGATATTATACGAGAGTTTATGTGAGCGAGTGAAAAATGGAATTCATAGTCCTAAGCTTTATTTTATAAGTATTTTAATCAACCTAAAATCATTATTACCAAATTAATCATCATCTTAGCTAATTAAGGGATTAAGCGAATTCGGTCTTCAAACGATTCTCAGTGGAGCAATACATTTATGCCACTCTAATAAAACTGTGTGCTTGTGACCTATCAACATGTTTCAGAGCTTTGTAAAATTTGTTATCCATAAGTATATTTGATGATCTAGGCTATTGTAATAGATTTGAATATGGGGTGTTGAAGATTTCACACGGTGAAGTGATCATTGATAAATGGTCTAAAATATGTTGCTCATATATTTTAGAATGTCCCAATTTTGTTGTTCATTTATCATCAGCTAGTGTACTTTCATGAAAAGAACAAAATATGAGATTTTTTGACGCTAAAGCATGGTGGATGTCTGGAGGTTGTTTTAGAGCACTTTAATGAATTTTGTAGAAGACAATGAATAAAAGCGCATTTGACCACTAAGTTGTCATGGAGTTTTTTTTGTGTAAGGGGATGATGCCTAAGCAACTTATCTCATTGGCAATTATTCATTTACAAGAATATACTTCCAAGAACTTATGTTAAGTAGGAAGACTATTACCTGCTATATTTTGAAGATTGTTAAAACATGGCTTATTGATCAAATCAAGTCAATCCAACTTAATGTTAAAATTGTGGATTATGTCTTCAATGACTATTCAAGAGGTAGGAAGGGTTATGATTTGTCTGGAGTGGAACCTGGAGTATCAAAGTTCATAAATTGTAGATGTATCACTTTTAGTGAGTCTTGTCAGAGCAAAAAGAATAAAGACCTACGGATGAAGCTTTTGAAAACTATGACGGAGAAGACTCAGTTTGAGGTGAAAGTTCATACTATGGATATTAGTAGTAATGAGAGAATGATTGCAGAGGTCTCTGATAATTATTTGACTCGTGATAAGGTAAGGAGGAATATTATTATACGTCTCAAAGGAACAATTATGTAGGTATTGAGTATTATGCTTTGAATATGGCAGAAGAGTTGTAAAGCTAAAAAACATAGATCTTCAGATAGGCATTCAAAAACAGAGAGTCAAAGATGATTGAAGAATCATACTTGTGGACTTATTAGACTACTGAAGTAGAAAAAGTTGGTTGAGAGGAAGTGAATGCAAATGGCAAGATAATGGTTCAAGCGAGATTTGAACTTGATAAAAAATGTTCAATAAATGTTGAATTGGTAAAGAGCAACAAGGTGATTGATGGGTAAATTAACATCATCACTGTTTCGAGTCAATGTTAAAACTATTGAAGTATACCTTAAAGCTTTTAGTGATCAATGAAGAGAAAGGAAACATGTTTTGAGAATGTGGAAAACTGAAATCAGTCTTAAAGTTGACGGAGACCAACAGTTGCTCGGGTCAGTTTCAGCTGGAGATTTGAGTCTGTATGATATCGAATCTGGTCTAGATAGTTTGTGGATAAATTTGTTAGTGAGTTATATTTTGCATCCGTTAAATACTTATTGAGTTTCAATAGTTATAAACATTTATCATCATCATTCTTATCATGTCAAACTTTTAGAACTTTAGAAGCACCTCTCGAATGCATATATTACATTTCAAGTGCACCATTAAACTACACTAAAACAAAAGAGAAAAGAGATAATACACTGACAATTTAAATTAGTTTTACATTGTCAATCAATGACAATCATATATCCCGTCAAGTTAGACTCAAAACTTTAAACTATTTGTATGACATGGCAAAATGACATATTTTTATTGGATGACAATATACATTTTTTTACACTATCAGCGCATCACCATTAAACCCTAGAGAAAAGAGATGGTGCACTGGCAATGTAAATTATTTTTATAATGTCAATCAATAACAATCATATGCATTACGTCAAATATGTCTGTAAATTTTAAATTACTTATATTATTTGACATTATAAAATATTTTAATTAAATATATGTGTACATTTTTACATATTGACAATGCGCAACCATTAAACTCTAAACCCTATACTAAATAATTAAAAGACACATCTTCTGGAAAAATTGAAGGAAAGCAAGCGTTAGCATAGAGTGATGACATATCCAATGAATTGCAAATATTGACAAATAAAAGTACAGCAAACAATTTGCGTGCAATTGCAATTCGACAAAAATGAATCTCTTTCTTCACTTGTTTTGAGGCTTCGATATCAACGAACTATTCATATAGTTCCAATTTAGAATCAAAACCAATTCATTGAATTTTATTTTTTGGACCAAATTCATTGAAATTTAAGCAAGAAAAAAACATGGAAAATAAAGATGGCACCCCAAAAGAAGCAAAAGATTACTATTCTAGATCAATATGGTGGTCAGAAACATCACAAGCATTTGAAGATTACAAAAATTGTAACAGAAATGGAACTTATAGCTTCCAAGAAATCATGACACCAGAAATCTCTGAAGCATTTAGTGATCTCAAAAGCTTAACAACTAACAGAAACATAGCTAATGAAATAGTATTAGACACCGGCAGCGATGAAAACGGTGAGTTTGTTGTTCCTTATTCTATACAAATATTGTCAACAGAGATTGTCGAAATAGTTGAGGATGGGAAGAGTATAGCAATCAGCAAAGATAGAAGAGTTGATGATCTTTATGTTGCTGTTGGAGAAGATGATTTGGATGTCGTGAAATGGGCTCTTGATCATGCTGTTTCTCCTGGTGCAAGGATTTTTCTTGTTCATGTCTCTCCTCCAATCACATTGATTCCTACGCCAGGTAACACTTGCCAATTTCCACCTTCATTTTCACTCTTTTATTTATAGGAAGGGTCGTCTTAAGTTTTTAGAGACTATATAAAAGTTAACTATGATTTAAATGTGTCAGATAAAATACTTGCCTTAATTTATCATAACTATGGTTTAAATGTGCCAGATAAAATATGTGTCTTAATTTATTATGGTTTAAATGTGTCAGATAAAATATGTGCCTTGATTTATCGTGGTTTAACCGTGTCAATTATGTTATTAGACGCTTTTAAACATAGTTTAAACATGTCAAATTTCAAGTCTCGTGAGTTAATCTATCTTGCACGTCCTCAACGACCCTACTTTTGATTTGTGGTTGTTGACAATGATAAATGTGATAGTTGGGATGTTTGAAAGAAACCAACTGACTCCACAACAAGTAAGACGCTACCTGAATGAAGTAAACAATAAGAGGAAAGATCTTTTGCAGACATATATCCAGCTTAGTAATGAAGCCAAGGTAATTAATGGTTATGATCACATTGATATATATCTCAAGTTTAGACCATAAGAAAAAAGCGTACTCCAAAATTAAACCAAATCATTTATTTTCTCTTCTCACAGGTAACTGCAGAAACATTGATCCTTGAGAGCAAATACAAAGGAAAAGCCATTCTGGATCTCATCTCTATTCTTAACATAACCAACCTTGTATTAGGAATAAAAAAGCTACCCTGCAAACGGTATAAATATCAACTATGATCAACAAATCACAGACACCAGTCATATGAACTTAATAACATATGTTTATGAATTAACAGGCGCAATGAAAAATTGAGTGAAGGGTTGTTTGTAAAGAAAAATGCACCAAAGACATGTGATGTTACATTAATTTACAACAGCAACGTGTTTGTGTCCGACGCGTGTTTGGGTGAATTTCCATCCTACGGTTTATTATCACAAAATAAAGATCACTCAAAACGGAGCTTCTTTCATCAGTGTATCTGCTTTTCAGGCAAGTTAAATTATCTTCATTATTAAAAAATCTTTTAGGTGCTTTTTAATGTGATAATCTCTTATTACTCTACCCTTCTTCACAGGGTGCGTGGGAGAAGACAAGGATAACTAGTTAACTATAGTTGTAGGTGTTCATTGAATTGTCAAATGTTCATGGATCCGGCTGATTCTAGTTTTACGACCTGTTTGAAGCTTTTTGTTTTAGTTCTTAATATTAGTTTTCTACATCTATTTTAGAAAACTGTTTTTAAATAGAGAACGGATGGAAAAAGAAGATGTCGTATTAAAATTTTGTGGGGAATTGACTATTTGGATTGAATGATAATTTCCATTGCTTGAGAGGATACTATACAAGCTTGTTTGTTTACTTCTAGTTGTTTGGTTTATTGGCTTTTATTAATTTGGTTTACAAATAATAGGTTATCACTATTTATATGATTTTAGGAGAGCTCTATGTACATGTTAGATATTTCATGAGTGCTCTACACACTTCTCTTTACTGCATTCTATATTTCTCTTTATGTACATTTTATTATTATGTCTATATTTCATATATTTATTATTGTGTTTCTCTCTTAATCTTATTCTCTTTCTAGATTATATGTTTGTTTTTCTAATGATGAGTAAGAATGAAATGAAGAGAGCAGAATAAAAGAGAGGATTCAAGCGCGTGTTTATATATATATATATATATATATATATATATATATATATATATATATATATATATATATATATATATATATATATATATATATATATATATATATATATATATATATATATATATATATATATATATATATATATATATATATATATATATATATATATATATATATATATATATATATATATATATATATATATATATATATATATATATATATATATATATATATATATATATATATATATATATATATATATATATATATATATATATATATATATATATATATAGTTGCGGTGAGAATCGGATATCAAATTATTGAATTAACTTGAATCGCAAATTATGAAATTTACTATCGAATTTTGAATCGCAAATTATGAAATTTACTATCGAATTTTGGTTTATTCAAAGAAAATGGTAAAGATCGAAGAAAGTCTTAAGTGCGCTATGTAACAACGAAGCTAAGAGATCTAGGGTGTGTTTGGTTTGGGATAGATGGAGGGGAGGAGAGGGGAGGGGAAATTTTTAATTAAATATGTTTGGTTCAAATCTTAGGAATGGAGGGGAGCAATATCCCTCCAAACACACTTTTTGGTTCCCTTCGAATTGGGGGGATTTGGAGGGGAGGGGAGAGAATATGAGTTTTGATATTTAAAAATTATTATATTTACTAAAATATCCTCAGTTAATTTCAGTATTTCAAAATTTTTCGTTTTTTTCGTGTTACTGCTTTTTCTCGATTGTTTCCATCAATTTATTATAATTGTTCTCCACCTTCAAATTATTTTATAATTTCTATACTTAAGATAAATCATAACCATTGTCTTTTTTTTATAAAAAAAAATTATGTTTAGTTATATTCGTATTTTTTCTTTTAATTTTGTTATGTATTCTATCATATTTTCTTTTATATCAAATTGTAAACCATTCATTTTATTTATTTTTGTTTATTCATTTTATTAAATATTTTGAACAATTAATATTTAATTACAAGTTATTTTATATATTTGTTTTGTTATATGATTCATCACAATTTAAACAATGTTATTGGCATATAGTTTAATTTAGGTTGGAAAGTTATAAGTCGAATCAATTGTATTCAATTTTTTAATTTTATGTGACAAATAAATACTTTTTTAATCACTAAATATTAGAAATTTTATTACCAACAAAAATACGCATGAATTTTTAAAATTTTAATATCATATGACTTATATAAGATCATAAGGATAAAAATGTAAATTATTAATAAAACCCCTCCCCTCCCCTTCTGAACCAAACACATTTTTAATTAAAATCCCTCCCTTCCCTTCCCCTCCTCTCTTTTGAACCAAACACTTATTTGATTAAAAAAATCCTTCAGCTCCCCTCCCCTTCCCTTCATTAAAATCCCTCCCCTCCCCTTCCCCTCATTTGAACCAAACAGACCCCTAAGGTCCAGGGGTTAGTTATACCTAGAAAAGATGTTAGCATCCTAAGTATCTGTAGTACTCTACAGGAACCTCTTGTTAGTATTTGTGTTATGCTAAAGTTTGATGGCTAAGAGAATTGTGCTAAGGTAAAGACCTAGGGTATATACACTAAGTATGCTTGCCAAGATATCGCATCTCGTGCCTACGTATCCTGACTAGGATGAAATCAAAGCAACAGTAGTTCACCTAACTATGGATGAGGAACTCTTGACTGTGGTCAAGGTTCCAAGGGGAAGTAAGTGTTCACAACCATGAAACTTACCTAGAGTTAACAAACTCCTTAAATCTGAGTTGAAAAACCTAACTAGGGTTGACTTTAATGAAAGTCAAAGGGGAAAGTGAGTGCTCATAACAATGATACTCACATAGAGTTTACAAACTCTACACCTAATTCTAAATTGCAAGACCAATTGGTCCTAACTAGACCAAAAGGAGGGGGATAAGTACTCAAGACAATGACATTTGAACAAGGTTGACAAACCTAAACCTAAAATTAGGTTAAGAAAAGAGTGGCTCTAACAAGGTCATAAGGGAGGTAGCAAATCCAGGCTATCCTAAAAGAGAGGTGACATAGAAGTCAACAGAATTTCATTTCCTTTGGAGACTGGAGGAAGACACCCACTTGTAACAACAAGTGTTAATAGAGGAACTTAAAGGTAAATGATAACAATCAAATGCTCACATAACATCGTAAGCATATCAATGCTAAAACAAGATGATCAACTCATGATATAAACAAAGTATCAAAGATCAAAGACATGTCAAAAGTAATCAAATAATGAAAACACAAACATGCAAGAAACAAATTCTAACTTGACACATCAATCAAAAATAGAATAATGACCAAATAAGATCAAACTAAAAACTCTAACTCGAGTCGATGCCCTTAAGAATAGATGTGCAAAATATCATCAAAAAAAAAAATTGGCACACAAATTACATCAAAACCAGCTATCAAGCTCATGACACTAACCTAATCAGGGTTTAACAAAACCCTACCAAAAGCTAACAAAACAAACACATCAAAGCTCAACAAAAATACTCAAGCATCTCATATTCGTGTATTAAAAAGTTTACAAAAAATCAGCTCAAGAAGACATGTGGAAGTCATCCGAACAAAAACCCTAAGAGTGAGTGCATTTTAGTAAACTCACTTATACAAGATAAATTAAATAAAATTGACAAATGATCAATAAAAATAAATAAAATAGATAAAAAATAATTAAGACAATAAGGTTCTCAAAAATATTTTTTATGAATTTTCGAATGATTGGAGTATAAAATAAGTTATAAAATAAAAAACAAACAAATAGAAATAAGATAAATAAATAGAGAAAAGACCGGGGGTGCAAATAGTAAACAAGCCAAACAGAAACCTCAATGGGCCTTAGGGGGTGCGTCTAGTAATAGTAACCTAGGCCCAAGTCAGTAAGAATACACTTCTCATTGGGAGAGTCCACTCATGCTCTCCCGTACACCCTAGCCTTCCACTGTTAGATCTAAAGGCTGAGCTGATCACACGATTAAGCAATGAAGGAACATGGTGAGGATGCAAAAAAAAACACACGAGATCAACTCAAAAGGTCTGATTATGGAGATCCAATGGCTATGACAGTGACACGTGTCACCGTCTTGGCTAGCCACCTAAAAAACGACATGCAAAGGGTGAAAGAGGTATACGCGTGATAGGATCATATACTATTTTTCTCACAATTTTAAAATGCCTAAATTTAAACTAATTAAAATCAATCAGATAATCAAAAAAATTCATGAAAAATAGCAAAACTAGAAATAAAAACCAAAGAAAATCACCATAGGTCAAAGACCAGCATAGGATCACATGATATTTTTCTCATAATTTTAAAAGGCCTAAAAGTAATTTTAAACCAATTAAAATTAACCCAAACAAACAAAAATTCAAGAAAAATCGCAAAATGAAAAATAAAAATGCACAAAAATAAAAGAAAATTTTAGAAAATATTTTGATATTTTTATGATGAAAAATGAATTTTTTATGAATTTCTAAAAATAAAATGAATTTAAAACAAATCTTGAAAAAGAAAATAAAACAGAAAAACTGTGACGCGTTGGATCCCCATTTATTAAATGATGTGGCTGATCTAATGGCATAGGAGTGCACATCTATGGTGGATCCAATTCAAACTCATCACATCCAGCCATTAAAAGTCAAAAGCACAAGATTAAAACAAGTGGCAGGTTGGACGTTCAGATGATGCCATCTCATCATCTTTAACCTCCATCCATCTGAAATCAACAGAGATTTACATAAATTCTTGGTTTCATCAAACCATAACCATTGGTGCTCATAGTGGTATCATTTGATGTGTCTTTTCAAAACGATCTCAACCATATCATCGCGCCAAATTTCTTTTACACACAGCTCACTCGATTTGGAAAAAATGAGATGGAAAACAAAACACAAATTTGAAAATAGACATGCAAAACTCAACAACAACTAAAATATAACAATCCTAACAGCATCAGTGCATCAAGGACTACATCTTTGCAACAAATTTGAAGCAAAATGGTTGACAATTGTACCTATTAAAGTTCAACTCTGAAGCTCTGAAAATGGAGTCACCAAGCTTGATTCAGGTCATGATCCTTCAAGTTCTTCAGCTGGTTAGCTTCACTGAATGTAGATGAAGCTAACTGAGTGGAGATTTTGAGTGATTAGAGTGTGGAAACGAAGAAATGAATTTCAAGCTTAAGAGTTCAAATGGGATCTCAGCATGGTGATTTTGGCTATCAAAGCTTGTGGAAATGGGTGGAATGAAGTCCTTATTTATAGGGGAGAAGTTTGGAATGCTGAGGGAGGATGAATGATGCAATTTGAGGTAAATTCGTGAACACCTGTGTCATGAGCAAAGTGTGATATGCAGCATATCAAAACTCATCAAAAACTTATGTTTCAAGGCTCTAATTAACCCAGGCAAGTTTTCTAGTCATGTTTAGATTAAATTCGCGCCTTAATTTGGTGATTAGAGGCCACACTGATCCAATTCAGATCTGACTTCAACAATCAACTCAGTTTTAAAATTCAAAATTTGCGCCATGATTCTCCCAATGTATGAGGCTTTATAAACAGATTCTTCTTGCATTGGATAGAGGAAGATGCAAGCTTTGTAATGTGAAAAGAAAGTATTGATTTGGCAATCTGAGCTGAGAGATTTGGATCTTCAAAGTAGCTTGCATCAAAGGGTTCAAATTCACAAAACACTTACAAAAATTTCAAGTATTTTTAAGGAGCAAGTATGACCTATAATGTTTTGAAAAAATCCAAGGTCTTCCATAAGGTTTAGAACTTTCGTGTTGAATCAAAGTTGTAGAGGACATCTTCAAGTTCATTTTAGAAAAAGAATGGGCTTCAAATGATGAAAATTGACCAAGTTATGACCTTTGGAAGTTGGCAAGAAAATCTCTTTAAAACTCAAAATGACCTATAACGTCTCCATTCTTTTGATGACTTTCTAAGCACAATTGGACCTTTCCCTACAAAAAGAGTTTGTTGGGGATGATGAGAATAGTTCACTAGAAAAAGAACCACCTCAAGATGTTGAAAATTGAAGTAGTTATTCCCATTTGACCATAATATCCACAATTTGCTAAATTAGGTCAAACACCTTGAACCAACTTTGAATCTTTTGAAAATTTCTTGCAAATTCGGACATGGTGAGTCAAATATGACCTTGAAATGATGTTATCTTGAATCACACTTGATGATTAGGGGCCCTTGGGGATTGATAATGCCACAAAGTCAAGAAGAAAACCTTATTTGAGGTTGAAGAATCATGTTCTCCTTTCTTGAGAATCAAACCATGATGCCTTGATCCCTTGTCTAGAACAATGATACGCACAAATGCCAATGCACAATGATATGAAGCATAAGCCAGTATATGAGAAAAAGGGTGGGAAAATCTTAGGGTGCTACGAGTACGAAGCATGTATCTACGAAATTGAAGCTGCAATTGACATGAGAATCAAGATTCTTGAGGTCCATGGAGATCTGCCTTGGTGATTGGCCAAGTCAGAGGGAACTTTGTGAATCGAGATTCCAAGTTGGTTCCGTACCAAAAGCGCATTGCGAAATTGATTCCCTTTTTTGATGAAATCTATTTCCATCATATTCCAAGGGAAGAAAATCAACTAGCCGATGCTCTTGTCACCCTGGCATCCATGTTTGAAGTCAAGTGGAAGAATGAAGCTCCTTCTATCAGCATTAATCATTTAAATGAACCAGCACACTGCTTAGCAATTGAGGACGAGTATGACGAAAGGAATTATGATTCTGTCTTGCTCAGATTCATGGATAGACACGAAGCAAACACGATCATAAGATCCATACATGAGGGATATGAGGGTGTACATGCCAAAGGGCCTACCATGGATAAGAAGATCATTCGAGCAGGTTATTACTGGAAAACAATGGAGGTTGATTGTTACAATTTTTCCAAAAGATGTCACAAATGCCAAATATATGGTGACAAGATCCATGTGCCTCCAACTCTATTGAATATTTTGACTTCTCCTTAGCCCTTCTCCATGTGGGTATTGATATGATTAGGATGTGTTGCACCCTAATTTTTGACCTTAAGATCCCACCCATTTGGGTGTTTTGATTATTTTTTATCCTCCGCCCATATATACGTATTTATCAGGACTAACAAATGCGTGCATGATTATTTATACTTTAACACATCTCTGACAGTTTCTTATGTAGCTTTCCAGTATGAGATAATGTGATTTCAAGATTCAGGTTCATTTGTACGCACTTGCAACCTAATCAGTGGGTACGCTAAGGTCGGAGCACCCGACTACAAGGAATCCTTAAAGGTTGCATTCCCGCAGAAGGCAATTTATTAATGACGGATACAAGAGCATCCAATTCAAGTACCCAATTCCCATTTGTATTTTGAACATTGTGCTCTCCAAGTCTCGTTTCAAGACTGGTTGGTTTCAACTTGATTGGATTAAGGACTTATTTCCTTCATAAAGTTCAAGTTGAAGATTCAAATATTGAAGTTATGGGCTTAGTCCGAACAAGCTTCGACAAATTACGGTTCTATTTCAAGACGGATTTGAAGCTAACATTTAAATAATCAAGTTCAAAATAGGAGATTCAGACTGATGCCATTAAGGATATTTGGAGTCCACCACTTGTGGTGAAGGTACATCCTGTTATTCGTTGTTCATGGTGAGAATGCCGGGTTAATATTACTATGAATTGTGATTTCCATTCAAAGGGGTTATGGCTATCACTCTATCCTAGAAAATCTGAGTACATCAATTTTCGGTTTCAAGATTACCAATACAGTGAATTTTAAAAGTAATTGGCTTGCTATTGCGAAAGCCTTTACAACTACCACTTCAACGAGTACATTTACAATAAAGGCTTGTTCTTACAGTAAGAACTTGCACGACACATTTCTTAAGAACTATCCTCTTTACTGTTATTCATTAAACTAATACCCTTGGTGGCCGTCTACAAATTCCTGTCTGATGAAAGCCATTTGAAATTGAATTAAATTGGAAACTTCAAGCTATTGCTAGCTGTCTCATATTAGTAGGAGAAATGTAAGTTGAAAGACTCTCAAGAATTCCGTCGACAAAGATCTGCGAGCTATTCTCTGGTTTGAAGTAAGCAAAACAGAAGAGTCGCGCAACATCGCTTCCATCCCCGAGTCCCTGCTTCCAGATCGCCAGCAGTTGCTGAATTCCACACCTTCTCGTAGCTTGAATGCTTCAAGCTTAATGATAACATGTTGAGGATGACATCTTCTTCCGCAAGATTCCAAAGACCACACCTAACCACCTAAGTGAATCTGCAAGGAAATCGGGTTTCGGTGAAAAATCCAAAGAACAACAACAGGCTTGTTATCAAAATTCAAACAGCAAATTGGACGACTCAACTTAAGAACAGTCTCAGACAGCACCATCGCAACTCTAACGTGACCATGCCCGACTCATCCAACAACCAGTTCACTACCTCCCTCGCATGATATTTACAACCTGTGACTTTGGGCCTAAACTAACTGATAGCATAAAAAAAAAAAGGAATTCAGTTAACAACATAACATGATGGATTACACCATGGATATTCACAAAACACTCTACCAAACTAAAGATGTACCTCAGGATATGGTTGAATGCAGGACCGACGTCGTCGCTCGACTCAAGCCTCTTGAAAGCATTGCTGCTCCCCTAGTTACTTTCTTTCAAAGTGCTGCTGCCTTTCATAAATGGGAAGCTGACAAACACCATAACCTTCAGATGCTAAATACCACCAGTATCACCGTTGTTAACATAATTGAAACGAGCATCAAAAGAAAACAGGAGAGGATATTAATCAGAGGAACTCAAGTGTAAGCATGTATTCATGACAGGTTAAATGGCTGACAGCAAGCAATCATCTTTGAAAAACCACTGCAGTGCTATGTCAAATGGGAGATTCAGACATACTTTGTAATGTTAAGTGTGTTCAGGACCACACGACAATAGGAGAATCCAGGCGGCCATGAATTCTTCCCAAACCATTCATCAAGTAGTGGATTTCTCATCGATGTTCGCCGACGGTAATCAATAGTTTGCAGCCGAGTTCTTTCCTTAAATAAACAAACAGGCACGGTAAGACAAAAACAGTTTATCCCTTCTACTCCAAAAAAACTCAGAAGAAGTCATGCAGCCACAACCTCATGTTAACTCCAGCCAAGCTCCCTTTCTAGCAAACCCGTTCAAATGTCGTGACCTGCAAAGAGAACCAGAATGGACAAGATCAATATCTTCGGACATCTCCAACGACTGAGCACGAGTAACAAGCAACACAATCAATGCATGGTCTACGACAATATTCGTCAGGGAGAGATGCCCAATCTATGACCTGGTGAGCAAAATTGGAAAGAACCATCAGGGTTCAAACCACTGTGGTATCGTTCCCTGCAACCGAAATAGAGTTAATCAGCCAACAAGTCATAGCCAATAAGCATATTGGTTAGGAATTTTCAGAAGTGAATTAAACCACATAGATACAAAGATGAATCAGGATTCATCTCACCAGTTTTGGAGCAGCAGTCTTCTCTTGCATCTCTATCTGAAGTGAGTTGATCCAGTTATGGAGCGTGGATGAGTTCAAGCATCTCTTACAATATTCCAATTGCATCTCTACCGCCCCAAGCTCAGAGGGCGAACATAGGCAAGTCGAGGGATGGATTACAAACCAAATAGCCCTTGAACCCCAATAACTTTAGATTTTTACGAGAACGAAGGACTCAAACCTGTTACTCACCCTGTTAGTTTCGAAGCTTGAGTGAGGTGTGAGCTCCATCGATAGTTTCCAAGTGCTACGCAGCGAGTGAATCCTTTGGATTTATGATATATGGTGTTGTGATTGTTGTTCCTAGACTTGCTTCAATTCCATTGCTGCAAGAGGATAATTCTGCAAAGATTATGCCAAACAATCATTCAATTCCCATCAGCAAACAGCCCACAAAGACCAAAGGAATATGTAAGGATACTGAACCGATACCGAAATCACTTAACGGAGAGTTGTATTGAGTTGAGTAGCAAGCAAGTTATTCCAAAGCACCAACCTTCAATCACGCATAACCGTCATCAAATATTCAGAGGGAGTTCTTACCATGCATCTTGTGATCATCAGCCGTCTTTACAACACCTATAAAACATAGAACAAAAGTATCAATAACCAACACAGAACAATTGCAGTTGTTACGCTTCGTCGCTAGTTTTTTTCCACAGAGTTTCCAACAGACACGTCAAACCCGGGCTCCTCCACTTTGGGCTTCTCAACCACCTCCTGGCCCAGAACAACCGCTAATTGCACCTGCCAAAGATCATAACCTCAAGTTAGTAATCCCCGAGGGAATATACCTAAAAGATCCTATTCATATTCCTCAGCATCAACTAAGGATCCCCCAAATCAAATCGCAAAATTGATCCCCCATCAATAACATTTAACTCAATCGACACAAATGGAAGGTTTTTTAAAGTCAATCAATCAGAAATTCAATCAGTGCTCTCAAGATCCAGCCCAACTCGCCTATAAAGGGAGGGGTTTCAAATCGAGAAAAAAAAAAGAAAATCACTATCAAGAGAAAACCACAGAAAACCCTCAACCTGAGACCCCAAAACTAGAGAAAGGGAGAGAAGAAACTCATCTTCCCAGAAGCCGCCGTCGAAGAATCGCACACTGAAAAAGCCTCATCCGCCGCGAATCCCTGCGAATCTCGAACGCCGCCTCCCCACCTTCGGTAAAATCCCTCATACATGTCGTGATTATTGAATGATTTGATGCTCTGAGTTTTGTTTCAGGTACAAGTATGAACGAAATCGAGAGAGAAGATGACGCAGGACGAGGATCATAAGAGAGATGAGAGAACGAGACCGGGGACGGTAGCGGCGAAAAGGGATTGAGTTTGGGATTTAGGGTTTCTTTTCCTTTTTTTATTTTTTTTATTTGATTTGTTGTATTATCATGTAACGTAATCACCTGCACACTAATCACCACACACACACTTAACCCACTAACTACCCCATTATCACCCTTAATCACCATTAACCTTTTAATTAATCTCTAATCATAAATCAACTTTTTTATAAAAATTAAATTAATATTTTTTTAACTAATTAATCTTTTTAAGTCACCTCTTATAAATTAATAAGTTTTTTTTTTAGATAAATAATATATAGCTATTTTATACTTAAAACTTTTAAGTAAAAATAAAATTATAATAACCTTTTATGCTAATAAATACAAACTTCATTTTAATAAATTTCTGCTCAATTAAAATTAATTCACATCCAGAATTTCCTTTAAATTCAATTAAATCAACTTCATGTCTTTTATCAATTCCAATCAATAAAATCAACTTTTAGCAAAACTGACAACAAAATAAAATCAACCTCATCAACTCAACTTTTTTCTCTAAAATCAAATCAACGATTATAATCGAACCAACTTCTCCTAAAACATTTTAATCGACTCAATCACCTCACAACACCTTCACTTACACCTAGCGCTTTCATGCGTATTTACATTTATCTCTATCTGCTTTATCTTAGTCACAAAGCACACACACTCACTTAGCGCTTTCATGCGTTCGTGTATGGTTTACATTTCCGCAATTTATTTCTGCATTTACATTACCATATTTATCTATTATTGCATCGCATTCCGTCCAAAGGAAAAACCTACACATAATTCAACGTTGTGTGTAGTTGCACATCATATGCACCATATTCCCTTCGATCCTTGATTCTTCAAGTTGATCAGTTAAGTTTAGGACCTACCCTATAGGAAGGACCTTGTCTTTATTTTTCTACAACATAGAAACAAACAATCAACAATACAACTTTTCAAACACGAACAGAGAATAGATGTTAATCATCTTAAGTGAGATATAATCTCCACCCCACAAACAATACAACATGTAGGGACTTGGCCTTAAGAACGACAAAGGCATGCTTGGCGACCATCCGAGTATGTAAGACCTTTTCTTAAGATGATGCAAAGACCATTTCCTACAACCCCTTTTTACATTTGTGGTGGTTATCTCTCCCTTAAAATGAAGACTCATCTCTTCTCCTAAACCCAATCAAAACAACTACCCTAAACCCGTAGGAACTTTGGCCACAGTCAAAGGACTCCTCTAACCCTTTAGGGTGAACTACAACATACTCTGATTCCACTCCCGTAAGGATATGTAGGCACAAGGTGCGATACCTTATCGAGTATACTTAGAAATAAACCCCTAGGGTCTCTAAACCATTAAGAAGATAAACACGTAGCAGTAAACAAACATAAAACAAGAGGTTCCTGTAGAGTACTACAGAAACTTAGGATGCTAGTACCTTCCCTAAGTTTAACCAACCCCCGAACCTAAAACAATCTAGCTTGCATTTGCATTGCATAGTGGGAATTTCGATCTTTATCCCTTCCTTTGGACAAATCAAAGTTCGGTTGCAAAATGAATTAAAGATTCAAACTAATCAATAGTTTGGTATCCAAATTTCACCGCGACAGGATGATCGAGCTGAAAGCTTCTAATGGTCACTGATTCCTTCTAGTTGCTATCAAATACTTCACTAAGTGGGTTGAAGTTATTTCTTACACAAATGTCACATGACAAGTGGTTCCAGACTCATCAAGAAAGAGATAATTTGTCACTATAGTATTCCTAGTAGCATTATCACTAACAATGCAAGAAATCTGAACAACAAGATGATGAAGGAGTTGTGTCAAGAATTCAAGATCGAACACCACAACTCTTCACCATATCAGCCCAAGATGAATGGTGTCGTCGAAGCAGCAAACAAAAATATCAAGAGATTATCCAGAAAATGGTCAAGACTTACAAGGATTGGCACGAAATGCTTCCTTTCGGATTACATGGCTACAGAACTTCAGTTCGTACTTCCACTAGGGCAACTTTGTATTTCCTTGTGTTTGGTATGGAGGTTGTTCTACCTATTAAAGTTGAAATTCCTTCACTCAAAGTCATCATGGAAGTAGATCTTGATGAGGCTGAATGGGTCCAATCCAGATACAACCAGCTGAATCTTATCGAAGAAAAGTGCCTAACAGTCGCCTGCCATGGTTAATTGTATCAGAGACGTCTCAAACGAGCTTTTGACAAGAAATTTCTTCCTCGAGCGTTTCATAAAGGCGAACTCGTGCTTAAGAGATATTTTCTTTGTTCACTCGGATCCACGAGGCAAGTGGACTCCTAACTATGAATGACCCTTTATTGTCAAGAAGGCCTTCTCAGGAGGAGCCCTGATCCTCACCACCATGACTGGGGAAGAGTTACCACATCCCGTGAACTACGACGCAGTTAAAAAATATTATGCCTGAAAAAATGATGAATAAAGAACCCGCTAGATTGACATCCGCAAGGACAATCTAGGCAAAAATGGGTGTCCCGATGGACAAAAAAAACAAATGTCCATGCAAAAGGTAGGGGCAAATCAAAAAAAAAATAATAGCCCGCTAAGTTGAAAACTCGAAAGGGTGACTTAGGCAAAAATGGGTATCCCGATGGATAAAACAAAATATAGAAAGGTGTTCAGGAAAAAATTAGGGATAAATGCATTTGATGTGAACACTTGAGCCTATCTTCATCATAGCTGGACCTCAAGCGGCAACGGAGCAATCTAGTCATCATCAACAGACGCAAAGTGTTGGGACCAGGACCTACAATGGATGGTGGCCAATGTTGTAATCAATGCAAAATCTAATTCCCCATTGGCATTTATTTTGTTTTTTAATTTATTGTAAATTTCCGCATCAAGGATTTTTGCATCCTTGTACACACCTTATATACAAATATATTCATATTCAATAAAATTCATCATTTAATTTCTCATTTGTGTCTTTTTAGTATTTTTTTTTGCAAAAAAAAACGATTATTTATGATCACATAATACTACAAAGTGTTGAGAATAATAAAAAACTAAATCAACAAAGAAAGCATTATGCATTGCATGCTTTACCGGGAATCCCTAAGGGATGATCGGTAATCCTCATTGCAGGCTTGATCCCCAACGAATACTGTTTTAGTTCGTCGGAAGGTTGGTTTACCTCCTATTTTTCCAGCAGAGCCATGATTGGTCTCCCAAGCAGAGACATATTTGCTTTTCCCCAGCAAGAGCGGGATTCTCGCAACATCCCCAGCAGGTCAAAGCTGTCATTCCCCAGCAGTGGTAATGTCCCAGTTTTCCGTTGTTCCCTCGGGCAGTAGGGTTCAGCTGGACCATGGTATTCCCCTAACATAGTCAGCTAAGTTTGAAGATTGTCCAGGGTTCCTTCACCCTGACAGTGATAATAGTAGTGGCTTGGAAATTCGAGATTCTAGACATATTCCTAGTGAAGTAGTTGCCATCTATGGTTTTCTTTCCCCAACTGAGGATGTCGAGTTCGTTTTTCTATGATCCCTACCACCTGCAATACATTATCTTAACCTGCGCCTTTACATGACAGGATATCAAGCATCATGTAAGATCGACCATACATAGCATATGCATCAAACATACTCCCCGTTGACTGATTCATCTCCCCATCAGATATTCAGCCAAGCTTCTCATCTATTAACTCTCAAAGCACTCACCTTTACAAAAAAACTTTTCTTTTGTCGCCGTCGACCAAATTTTTGAGCTATTATTTTATTTAATCCCCTTCTACCTCAAATAATTGAAAAGTTGGCGCAATCGAACATTAAGGTCTAAGAGGATTAAATAGGGGCAGCTGTGGTAACCTGAAATTTAACCTCCCCTTTTGCCTTTTGCATAAGCATGTGCATTCGCATCACTGGCATACACACTAGCATTTTTTTCTCTTTGGTTTTGTTACAGGAATATTCAGGTTTTCAAGGCCCGATTAATCATATCCTCACAAGGTCATCACATCACTAACACAAGCTAAAAATAATGGTTTCCATGCCTATTCATCAAAGCAAAAGGTCGGAAATCGGGACCATGGCCACAACACTTGTTTTTAAGAAGATTAGCCAAGTTTTTCTTGTGGTAATCAATTACCACTTTGCTAGGCAAAATGGAGTAATCGATTACCACATGAAAATTGGCAGATTCTTGCTGCATTTTCATGACAACAACTTTTCCTCTACTTCTTTGGGGGCCTACTTGGTTCTAGCATTGTGTGGAACATTTAAGACAGTTCAAGACCTTTCAAGACACTCCAAGGCATTTATTCCAATACATCACTTTGGATCAAGACTACCATGTAACTTCATTGGGAATAGTCCACCGAGTTAACAAATAACTAACTGAGTCATTTTCTGACTCAGTGAGTTAAGTGTAACTAACTCCATAGCTAGTGTCAAAGCAAGCTCCAAAGCACACTCCAAACCTAGCCTACTTCAAAGCTAGCCTCTATATAAAGAAACCTTCACCATTTCATAAAGGACCTTCAATCATTTTCACAAATCTTCACTCTTCACGCTCTCATTCTCTCAATTCTCTTTGTATTTTCTGCAACTTCTTCACATTCATCTTCATCTTCTTCTTCTTCCCAAAACCATACTAGAGCTCAATTTTCCACCATTTGAGAGTAGAAAAATTTAGATTGAAATTGCTTTGCTCTTTAGCTTAAACCTCCATCACATTGTGTTTCCTCTTGGATCTCTGTAATTACAGTAACTTCTATCGGAGCTTTTATCGTGTTTCGATCGGTTTCGTTATGATTTGATTTCAAGCTTGGAATTCTCTAGTTTTCTTGGCTTATTCTCATCACATATCACTTAATTGTTTTGGTTCTTGATCTTGATGATTAATTTATTCTATTGATGCTTAATTATTGATTTTGGACTTAAATTTTGTGCACAAATGCATATCATAACATGTGGATGATTGGATAAGTGTTTAACTGCTGGAAGTGCTTTTTGAAAGCTGTTTTTTGCCATTGTCATAGTGGTAATTAATTACCTATATATGGGTAACTGATTACCCTGCGTTTTTCCATATTTGTTTGGAATTTTCAAGCAGGTAATCGATTACATGCATATGGTAATCAATTACCACTGGACAGAATGCCATTTTTGTGCTTTTTCTAGCTTGTTTGATATTCTTTCCTTATTTAACTTCCATGGTTTTATATGCTTGATATTTGTGGATGTTTTATGAGCTGTTCAACTTCTGTTTGAAGCATGTATGCAAACTTTCGCTGCACGATTTGTCAATTCTTGGAATTGTTTGCATATTTTGACATTGTACGATCATGTTGGTTCTTACACATTTTGCTTACATGATGACATGATTTGTGATGCATGCTAATTGACATTTGGTACTGCCTTGCAATTTCGTTCTTGACCATATTAAGTTTTTCCTTCATGGAGCAAGTTTAATCTTGTATAATCAATAATTCACTTGTTTGCTTTGACGATCTTTCGACTCGCTTGAAAGATCGTTGGTTTGTTCATTCGCTTTTGATTAATTGATCGAAACCTTGTTTTGATTAGTTGATCTTCCCTCTTTCTTCTCTTTAGGATCTTTTAGAGTCTTGTTTTCTCAATCCCTTGTTGAGTCGGAGATCTGCACAACGCATTAGAGCACTGTACAACTTGCATTATTTCTCTGTCGGAGTTTCGCAGTACACTTTGGGTACTAGAGAAGGAATGAGGATGGAGTCCTGGGATAAGTCACCTCTATTCCCGAGCTGTGGTGTCTCTTGAGTTTGACCCTTGATCGCTTGCACCCTAATAATTGTCTCTTGGTTGACTTTCCTCCTTTTAATTCAACACTCATTTCTCTTTTGGCTAATCATTATTCTTTGATTCCCTAGAGGAGTTGTAATCACCCACTTCTTTACCTAATCAACTGTTCTTTTATTAAAGCTAAATTCTCTTCTTTCCCATCAAAGTTAATCCTTTTCTTTGGTTAAACATAGCCTGGCTATCAAATACCGAATCTCTCGCAGAGTTCGCAACCTTCTCTTAATTCTCTCTCCCTTTTTGATCAGTTAATCACTACCTGTCAGTTAAAACACCAAGTTTCTCTTTTTCTCAGTAAATTACAGTCTGTTTGTTAACATACTGAGCTTCTTTTGGGTTAATCACCTTCTCTTGGTTAATCACCCGCTTTTTTGGTTGATCACAGTTTTCTTGTTAAAACCAACTTTCCTTGGGTTAATCACCTTCTCTTGGTTAATCATCCGTTTTTTAGTTGATTACAGTCTTCCTGTTAAAACCAACTTTCCTTGAGTCAATCACCTTCTCTTGGTTAATCACCCATTCTTCAGTTAACCACAGTCTGTTTGTTAACATACTGAATTTTCTTGAGTTAGTCATTGTCTTTTGGTTAATCACTCATTCTTTTGGTTAATCACAATCCTTCTATTAAAACCAATATCCCCAGCGGTTAGCAACCTTTCTTTGGTTCAAACACTCGCACCTTTGGGTTAGTAACTTTCTTTTGGTTCAAATACCCTTTCTTCAGTCAAGTACTGCTTGTTCAGTCCGTGTACCGAGCTCCTTTTGGGTCACAACCTTTGCTTGGTTCCACACCCGTCTTTTGGGTCACAACCTTCGCTTGGTTCCACACCCGTCCTTTGGGTCACAACCTTCACTTGGTTCCACACCCATCCTTTGGGTCACAACCTTTGATTTGTTCCACACATGTCCTTTGGGTCATAACCTTTGCTTGGTTCCACACCCGTCCTTTAGGTCATAAACTTCACTTGGTTCCACACCCATCCTTTCGGTTAATCACTTATTATCAGTTAATATACCGAAATCCCCTCAAAGTTAAACACCTTTTCTCGATTTAACGCTCTCATTCTAGTTCATCACAATCTGTCTATTGACACCAACCTTTTGCTTTCCCCATAGAGTCTTACTCTTATCGTTCTTCAGTTAATCACTGTCTACCAGTTAATGCACCGAATCTTTAGTGTCCTTTACTTTGTCTCAATTTTCAATTCATTTGCTCCTTTATTCTTCTGGTTTCGACACCATTCCTTGGTTTTCTCCCCATTGGAGTCACCACTTATCTTCTGTGTTACTCAACGGAGTCTTCCTTTGCCTTTCTTTCTTGGTGTTGACACCATTTTGTTGCTTTCCCTAGTAGGATCTTGTTATCATCCTTTCGCTCTTGGTTTTGGCACTGCTTTATTTTCCTGTTCCTTCTCCGTCTTTATTCCCCAAACTACGTAGGCTCTGAATTCCTTATTGCATTATGAGGATACGTAGGCACGAGATTGCAAAATCTTGGCGAGCCACCTTCTTCTTCCTCTTTCTTGGTTCCATGAACTACGGAGCTCTGAATTCCTCATTACACCATGAAGATACGTAGGCACGAGGGTCCCAATCCTCCGTGAGCACTTCTTTCTCTGTCCCTCTTTCTCTCTTTTTTTTTCTCTTTATATGGATAACTCATCCAATCCTAGAAGTGAGCAAAACGGTTCCCGTCGAGTACGACGGATGCGTGGGGTGCTATTACCTTCCTCTTGCACAACCGACCCCTTACCCGTTTCTCTTCCCATTGGGTTTTATCGATATTTTTCCTGTTCTTTGGGACTAAACAAAGTTTGGTGGTGACTCTGTTGTATCTTTGAGTATGCGATTCACTCAGGTATAATCCCGCTAGCTTCAAGAATCAAGGACTCTTAAAGCTAAGTTGGATAAGGATTTGCAACCTAAGGTTACTTTTGCTATAGATACTTCTAAATATGATATGCCTTCTCATAAATCTTATAGAAGGTATAGTTGTTAAAAAGGAATCAAATAGCAAAAATTCATCTTCCCATGATTTGTATGTTAGAACACAGATTGGTTCTTAATATATCTCAATGTTTTGATGATAACAATAATGAAATTTTGTATGGAGAAAATATAAAATCTAATTTTGTTCAAGTGTTTTTGTTTCAGATAACATAATAAATATTCCTCTGAACGTTAAGCTACAGCTACAGAAGACTCTGAGCATTTGGTAAGAAGCGAAGCTACAGAAGACTCTGAGCATTTGGTGAAAAGCGAAGCTGCAGAAGGCTCTGAGCGTAAAGTATAAAGCGAAGATTCAGAAAACTCTGAGCGTACTAAAATCAACGTTGCAACATCAGAGGCTCTGAGAATCAAATCGAGTAAGGCTCTGAAACATTAGTAACCAGGCTCTGATACATTTGGATAACACATAAGAGAGAAGATTTGCTCTGATCTGAAGTGTTCCTCTGGATGAACAGTTTGTTCAAACAATCACGCTAGCACTAAGTTGCAGAAATCTAGAAGAGAGTTACTCTGATAAGAAGAAAATGGAACATCATCAGAGGATCTGATGCAGAAGAAAATGGAACATCATCAGAGGATCTGATGCAGGAAATATTTCCATATTCGTTCATTTAAAAGATAATGATTAAGAAAGATCCATTGCAAAAGTCATTGTCTACATCCAACGACACTATTCCTCTTTTGTGTATGGTACAGGATGTCAGAACAAAAAGGATATCTCTGAACATTCCTCTTCTGGAAAGGAACAATCCAAGAAGACAAAAAGATGTGCACGCTATTTGAGAAATGTGAAGTATTTAAATAAGTTTTCAACAGCAGTTCATATAACATATTTTTCCAAAAAAAGTGAAAGCATCATTCTACAATGTACATACAACTTTTGCTGAAAAGAAAATAGAAAGTTTCATTGTTCTTCATTTTTGTATAAAATCACTGTTGTGAAATAGCTTTTCTAAGAAGCACTTAAACACATTTTATTATTACTTTGTAATAGATCCTTGAGAGACCAAGTTGCGGTCAGTATTCTTGAGAAGACTAAGACAAGTTTGTCTTAGTGAAAACATTGTAATCAGTTTTTGATTATTGGATTAAGTCCTTGTTTGAGAGAGGCGAAATCACCTTGGCCAGGTAGACTGGAGTAGTTTGAGTTCAAACGAACCAGTATAAAAATACATGTTATTTTTATTGCCTTATTTGTTTTCAAAACTCTTATTCAACCCCCCCTCATTCTAAGTGTTTTCCTACCTTTAATTGGCATCAGAGCACGGTTCTGAGTGCTATCACTTAACAGTGACAGAGAAAAGATCCAGTTGGAAAACTCTTTGATTTATTATTTCTGAATCTTCAAACAATGTTGGGTTGAACAACAAATATGAAGAGAAAGACAGAATCAGCACAAAGCCTTCTATGTTTGATGGAGAAAAATTTGATTACTGGAAGGACAGAATCGATAGCTTCTTTCTTGGCTATGATGCAGATCTCTGGGATATAGTCATTGATGGATACACTCACCCCACTAATGGTGAAGGTAAAAAGATTGATAGAAAATCAATGATTGAACAACAAAAGAAAGACTTCAGGAATCACCACAAGGCAAGGACAATTCTGCTGAACGCTATATCTCATACTGAATATGAGAAAATCACCAATAGAGATACAACGCATGATATGTTTGAGTCCTTGAAGATGACGCATAAGGGAAACACACGGGTGAAAGAAACAAAGGCTCTAGCGCTAATTCAAAAGTATGAAGCCTTCAAGATTGAGGAAGATGAATCTGTGGAAACCATGTTTTCTAGATTCCAAATTCTGACTGCTGGATTGAAGGTTCTTGAAAAAGGTTACTCCACTTCTGATCATGTAAAGAAGATAGTCAGAAGTTTACCAAAAAGGTGGAGACCTATGGTCACAACGTTAAAGCTCTCAAAAGATCTGAACATAATTACTCTGGAGGAACTCATCAGTTCTTTAAGAAGACATGAGATAAAGCTTGAAGAAGATGAGCCTCAGAAGAAAGGTAAGTCCATAGCTTTAAAATCTAACAAAAAATCTGAAACTAAAGCTTTCAGGTATTAGAAGAAAGCTCTGGAGATTCTTCATCAGATGAAGACGAACTATCTTTACTATCCAGAAGAATAAATCAACTCTGGAAGAACAAACAAAAGAAGTTCAGAAAAGTTAAAAGACCAGAACATCGTGGAGAGTCCTTTGGTCACAAAAGATCTAGAAAAAAGGAAGTAGTGTACTATGAATGCAAAGAGCCAGGACACTACAAGAATGATTGTCCCAAACTTCAGAAGGATAAACCCAAGAAGAAGTTTGAGAAGAAAAAGAAAGTCCTGATGGCTACTTGGGATGACTTAGATTCTTCTGAAGCCTCGTCATAGTCTGAAGACGAATGTGCAAACATTGCACTAATGGCTGACATAGAGGAGCATGAAGAATCATCTGAATCTAGATCAGAATCAGATTCAGAAGAGGTATTTGTTGATCTCACCAGAGCTGAGTTAATTGAAAGCTTATCTGAAATGTTTGAAAACTATAATAAGATCAAACTCAAATACAAGAAGCTGCAAAGCAGTCTTGCATCTGAGAATGGTCAGCTGAAATCAGAAATTGCTGAGCTAAAAGAAAATAATTTTCAAATTAAAATTGAATTGGAAAAAGCTCAACAAAAATCTGAAACAGATACTACATCTAGCTCTAAAAATATTTTAGAAGAGTATGACCATAGTTTTCAAAGGTTCTTGTCTAGAAGCATAGACATAAGCAAAATGGCCTATATGATCTATGGTGTGAGCAAGAACAACAGAAAAGGGATTGGATATGAATCATCTTCTAGGAAGGAATCAAATCCAAAACCTGTTGATAAGTTAATTATCAATTATACTCCTTTGTATTCTCATTTTAAATTTGGTCACTCACATGACATAAAATACACACGTTGAGATCAGAACACCACAATTTTTAATAAACCTAAGTTGCGTCAGAACACAATTGTTTTTAATGGACAGAAGTTCAGGCAGAACTTCAGAACAACTAACCCCAGAGGACCCAAAAAGATATGGGTACCTAAGGATAAAATAATTTATGTTGCAGATGTCCTTAGCAGCAAGGTTGAGATATCAGTCCTGGTATCTGGACTCTGGATGCTCACGACACATGACGGGAAGAAGGTCTATGTTCCAAAGTCTGGAACTTTGATCTGGTGGAGACGTGAAGTTTGCAGGAAACCAAAAGGGCAAGATCATTGGCTCTGGAACAGTTGGTAATGGTAACCTCCCTTGTATCTCAAATGTTCTGCTTGTAGAAGGATTAACTCATAACTTGTTGTCCATAAGTTAATTAAGTGACAATGGTTATGATATTATCTTTAATAAAAAATGTTGCAAAACTGTTAGTCAGAAAGATGGATCAATCCTCTTTAATGGTAAAAGAAAGAACAACATTCATAAAATAAAACTTTCAAAATTGAAAAGTCAAAATGTTAAATGTCTTATGTTTGTTAATGATGAGTATTGGGTTTGGCATAGAAGTTTGGGACATGTTAGCATGAGAGGTATATCTCAGATTAACAAGCTCAATCTGGTCAGAGGACTTCCTAAGTTGAAGTTCAACTCAGATGCTCTTTGTGAAGCATGTCAAAAAGGAAAATTTTCTAAATCCACTTTCAAACCAAAGAATGTTAATTCTACTTCTAGACCATTAGAGCTTCTGCACATTGATCTGTTTGGACTAGTGAAAATTGCATCCATCAGAGGAAAGAAGTATGGGCTTGTCATCGTTGATGACTACAGCAGATGGACATGGGTAAAATTCCTAAAACACAAGGATGAGTCTCACTCTGTATTTTTTGATTTCTGCAATCAAGTTCAAAATGAAAAGAAATTTAATATTGTCAAAGTCAGAAGTGATCATGGTGGTGAATTTGAAAATAAATCTTTTGAAAAATATTTTAAAGAAAATGGCATTGCACATGATTTCTCTTGTCCTAGAACTCCTCAACAGAATGGAGTAGTAGAATGAAAGAATAGAACATTGAAAGAAATGGCCAGAACCATGATCAATGAGACAAATATGGCTAAACATTTTTGGGCAGAAGTAATAAATACAGCGTGCTATATTCAGAACAGAGTCTCTGTAAGACCTCTTTTGGAGAAGACTCCTTATGAATTGTGGAGGAATAGAAAGCCCAACATTTCATACTTCCATCCTTTTGGATGTATTTCCTTTATTCTGAACACTAAAGATAATCTGAACAAATTTGACTCTAAAGCACAAAAGTTTTTTATGCTTGGATATTCTGAACGCTCAAAACGCTACAGAGTATACAATACTGAAACACAGATTGTGGAAGAATCAATTCATGTCAGATTTGATGATAAGCTTGGCAATCAAAAGCCAAAGCAGTCTGAAATTTCTGCAGATCGAGAAGCTCTTCTCACAAACTCTGAAGAATCAGAGGCAAACAAAGTTCCAGCTAAAGAATCAAAAGCAATTCCAGATGCCACTCCATTAGCCGCTCATTTGGACAACTTAATTATTTTTGAAGAACCAACTCTAAAAGGATCCTCCAGAATCAAATCTTCTCATCTAGAGGAAATGATTATTGGAAAGAAGGATGATCCCATAAGAATAAGATCCTTCCTCAAATCCTCTGGGACATCATTGTTTAGTCTGGTGTCAATTATTGAACCAACCTCTACGGATGAAGCTCTGCAAGACAACGATTGGATACTTTCTACGCAAGAGGAGCTGAATCAATTCATAAGAAATGATGTCTGGGATCTAGTTCCAAGACCAAGAGGATTCAACATTACTGGAACAAAATGGGTCTACAGAAATAAGTTAAATGAGCAAGGAGAAGCCATCAGAAATAAAGCTAGACTTGTTGCTCATAGCTATAGTTAGCAAGAAGGTATTGATTACACAGAGACATATGCTCTTGTGGCAAGGTTAGAATCCATACGCTTGCTAATTTCTTTTGCTGCACAGAATAACATCATTCTGTATCAGATGGACGTTAAAAGTGTTTTCTTAAATGGTTTAATAGAAGAAGAAGTATATGTTCATCAACCTCCTGGATTTGAAAATGAAAGTTTTCTAGAGTACGTTTTTAAATTAAAGAAATCACTCTATGGCCTAAAACAAGCTCCCAGAGCTTGGTATGAAAGGCTGAGTAATTTTCTTCTGGAAAATAATTTTATCAGAGGAAAGGTTGATACCACTCTTTTTCATAAATCAATTAAGAAAGATATCTTAATATATCATATTTATGTTGATGATATTATTTTTGGAACCATAAATATTTCACTTGGAAAGGAGTTTGCTAAGTCTATGCAAACAGAGTTTGAAATGAGCATGATAGGAGAGCTAAGATTCTTTCTGGGCATTCAAATTAATCAGACTGCAGAAGGCACCTACATACATCAGACGAAGTATGTGAATGAGCTTCTGAAGAAGTTTAATCTGACAGAAAGTAAGCCAGCTAAGACTCCCATGCATCCAACTTGCACTTTGGGAAAAGAAGAGGTAAGTAAAAAGGTAGATCAGAAGCTGTACAGAGGTATGATTGGCTCTCTTCTGTATTTGACTGCTTCTAGGCCTGACATTCTCTTCAGTGTATGTTTATGTGCTAGATTCCAATCAGATCCTAGAGAATCTCACTTAACTGTTGTTAAGAGAATTCTGAGGTATCTGAAAGGTACAGCTAACATGGGTTTGTGTTACAGAAGATCTGATGAATATAAATTAGTAGGCTTCTGTGACGCTGACTTTGTTGGAGATAGAGTTGAACGCAAAAGCACCTCCGGAAGCTGTCAGTTTCTGGGAGGCAATCTGATCTCGTGGTACAGCAAGAAGCAACCCACTATAGCACTCTCAACTACAGAGGCAGAATATATTATTGCTGCTGGTTGTAGTACCTAGATGCTCTGGATGAAGAGTTAGCTGGAGGACTACCAAATACATGAGAGTAATATTCCTATCTTCTGTGACTATACTTCTGCAATTTATCTTTCTAAAAATCCAATTTTACATTCAAAGGCAAAACATATAGAGAATAAACATCACTTCATCAGAGACTATATTCAGAAAGGGATATTAAGTTTGAATTTTGTTGATACAGATCATCAATGGGCTGATATTTTTACAAAACCCCTCTCTGAAGATAGATTTAAATTTATTCTGAAAAATATTAGTATGGACTTTTGTCCAGAATAAAATCTTCATTCAGAATTAAATTTATTCAGATGAAAAGTGTTTAAAGTCTATACTCTGAAGTATTGCATCTGAAATTGTTTTTAAGTTACTTTATTTTTGTGAAAATTTGAGTTAACAAGCTTCAGAGGATTTGAACGTTAGTTAACAATTCATTTCCTAAAATAGCTTCAGAGACACACCTCATCAAACACGTGTCACTTCTAATCTGAATTTTGGAAACGGTTGAGTGTACACAAAGTTGAGGCGCCGTTTCAGGTACTGTTTGAATCATTAAAATTCTCTTTTTTCCCTCACTTTGTCAAATCTCATTTAATGCATTAAATCATTATTTTTTATTTTGATTTTTGTTTCTCTTTGTTCCCTAATATATATTTCACGTTGTAACACATTTCATACTTTCATTATCCCACACACATTATGCATTTTGCCCTTCTTCATTGCTTAATTTTCAAACCTAAAATTAAAAGAATCCCTAGTCATCTCAAAAGTTCTTCTTCAATGGCTACCTCATCTTCATCACATCAATGCTTGGTTTCTACAATGGTTGGGTCATCTTCATCGCAAATGGGTAATGAAACTTACAAAGAACCAGAACGCACACTTCTCACACCAGTGAACAAACTAGAGGTACTATGTGAGTTTATGGTTGATTTTGACTGTATGACGAAAAATAGGTTTGATCTTCGTTCAACAGTTAACTTTCAAGGATGGGTAAAATACTTTGATAGGTTGGTTGGTCCAGTTTTTCCCCAACTGGTAAAGGAATTCTGGATTCATGCCCAAGTTTACCCTAAATTTATTTCTTCATCTGTTTTGGGTAAAACTATCATCATCACTGAGCAATTGATTCGCAAACTTATTGGCTATGAAGAAGAGGGTATTGTGAATACCTCAGTGAGAAGCATGAAGATGAATGACGTGTACAATATGGTGTTTACCTCTGGGCTTCCATCCAACAAAATCAAGGATCTGAAAACCCATTACAAGATTTGGGCCAAAATATTTATGGGTTGTATTCATCATCGCAAGGCTTCAAATTATCCATATTATATTAATACAGATCAACTGTATATTCTGTATTGTCTTGGGAAGAATATCAAGGTGGATCTTCCACATCTATTGTTTGTTCATCTGTGGAGTCATGTCAAGATGTCTAGAGAAATCATTCGCACCAAACACCAGAAGATCAGAGATTGGATTCCCATGGGAAGGTTAATTTCTAATATCCTAACTGAAAATGGTTTGGTATCTTATCTGAAAGATGATGGTCAGACAGATGAACTAGTTCCTATTCTTGGGAAGCCTCTGGATGGCAAGTGTCTTCAGAGAATGAAGCTGGTTGAAAAACTTCAATCTGATCCATTTCAGATTGACTCTAATGTTGTGCATAGAAGGAGAGTACCAGTGGAAGATTTTCCACTCTTCACTGCAGAGGAGCCAAAGGAAGCTCTCTTAGTTTATATTGCTTCCTGTATGGCAGATGGCACTCCTATGCCAGCTGATCTGCTGCTACGTGCTTCTCAACCTGCTCCAGAGCTGATTATGAGGAAGAGACACAAGAAGAGCAAGGTCTCTGAAGAAGATCCCTCAGAGAAACAGTCTAGAGTTCTAAGAGAAAGGCTTCTGAAGAAGACTCTTCCAAGAAGTCATCAAAGCGTTCCAAGCAATCAGGTAATCACTCTGCTGTTTTATCTCCTGTTTTGGAAACTGTAACAGAAGAACCAACATCTCAACCCCCTCTCTTCTCTAAACATCTCAACATCTGAACCTATTATTTCTTCTAAACCTATTATCCCTTCTGAACCTTTGATCACATCTGAACCTATTCTCTCTTCTGAACCTATCATCACCTCTGAGCACCATTCACATTCCTCTGAGCATGTTCATGTCTCTGCTGTCTCTCCTCTCTCCCAACCACAAACTTCCAACCCTCACACCACTTCCCAACATAACCAAGAAGCCACTTCTGAACACACCACCTCTATACCATCCATACCCTCATTCAATATCCCTAAGCAAACCAATTTTGCTGAAGTCCCCTCTACAAACCAACCAGTTGTTACCAACCCCTCTGAACTTGAAATTTTTCATGCCACACCTCTCCTAACCATTCACCCAATTCCATCTGACTCATCTGACTCCTCCTCTGATTAATCAGATGCCACATCCCCTCCACATAACTCCCCAAACCATCCTCTTGAAATTTCTTCTCCTACTCCCATTTCCTCTCATTCTCCATATAAACCTTCATCATCTGTTAAACCTTCACTCTTTGATGCTCTTAAGCAATCCTTCTTCGAGGCCTACCTTAAGCCCAAACCCAGACCAAATGTTGGTAATCTGTTATCTAGTTTTGAAACGGAGATGCAGATGTGGTTTTCTGCTGTAAGGGAGAAATATCTCACTAGCACGAATCCTCATGACTCTGAAGAGATCTGGACTGCTTTTAGAAAGAGATTTGCTTCTGTGACTATGAATCTTCAGGACGCTTGCTCTGCAGATGCACAAGAGAGAGTTTCTGAAGCTCTGAAACTTGCTCAACTCAGTGTCAGCAGAACTCTTATTCTATGTCTGGAAAACACACCTGCAGAGGTTGTGTGTTCCTCATCTGAGAAATCTGTTGCACTTTAGATAAGTGAAGATCATCATGCTGAAGAAGTTACCTCAGAGGCTCTTGTTGTTGAAGAGATTCCTGCCTCTGATCAGCCCTCTGCTCTGAAATTAGGGAATGCATCTTCTTCATTGGTTATTCAGAATTCTACAGATTTGAGGAAAGAAAATAAAGATGTGCAAAACCAGTTTGCTCAGCAAGAGGCTACTAACAATGAGATAAAATCTTGGATGATCAAGCAAGAGAAAACTACGACAGAGATTCAGGAGTGGATGGTCAAACAGGAAGAATCCACTACTGAAATCAAGACATGGATGGCCAAACAAGAAGCTTCAACTTCTGAGATGACAGAGCTTCTTAAACTTTTAGCTAATCATTTATCTTAATTGTTTGTTAGTTTGTGCTCCTCTGTGAATTTGCCTGTTTTTCTTTTCTGGGTTTCTAAATACATCTGTGGTTTTTTATTTCTTTTCTGTGATTTTTTTTCATCTGATTCTATTTTTTTTTCTATTTTTCTTACTCTGAAATTTTTTTTGTCTTAAATGTTTTTCTAAAATGAAAAATTAGAAAATGGGGAGAAAATGGAAATTATCTGATCACTTTTTGATATGACAAAAAGGTGGAGAAAATGGAAATTTTGATTCGTTCACATAAACGGATACTGAATGGAAACTCACACATGTTAAAGTTAAAATCTAATTAATCATGAATTCAGTGTTTCAGAGCTAAAGTTACTCATCTGACAATATTTATAGAATTAACTCTGAACAAGGTCTGAGATAGTCCACAAGCTTGCTCTGACTCTGGAAAGAATACAAGTGCTGAAAGGGAAGTTTTAATTTTTTCTAGCAGTATTCGTTTCAGGGGGAGAATCATATTCTCAGGGGGAGATGTATATTTTATTTTTGAACAAAATTTCGTATAGTTTTTGTCATCATTAAAAAGGGGGAGATTGTTAGAACACAAATTAGTTCTTAATATATCTCAATGTTTTGATGATAACAATAATGAAATTTTGTATGGAGAAAATATAAAATCTAATTTTATTCAAGTGTTTTTGTTTCGGATAACATAAGAAATATTCCTCTGAACGGAATATTCCTCTAAACATTAAGCTACAGCTGCAGAAGACTCTAAGCGTTTGGTAAGAAGCGAAGCTACAGAAGACTCTAAGCGTTTGGTAAAAAGCGAAGCTACAGAAGACTCTGAGTGTTTGTTGAAAAGCGAAGCTACAGAAGGCTCTGAGCATAAAGTATAAAGCGAAGATTCATAAAACTCTGAGCGTACTAAACTCAACGTTACAACATCAGAGGCTCTGAGAATCAAATCGAGTAAGGCTCTGAAACGTTAGTAACCAGGCTCTGATACATTTGGATAAAACATAAGAGAGAAGATATGCTCTGATCTGAAGTGTTCCTCTGGATGAACAGTTTGTTCAAACAATCACACTAGCACTAAGTTGCAGAACTCTGGAAGAGAGTTACTCTGATAAGAAGAAAATGGAACATCATCAGAGGATCTGATGCAGAAGAAAATGGAACATCATCACAGGATCTGATGCAGGAAATATTTCTATATTTGTTCACTTAAAAGATGCTGATTAAGAAAGATCCGTTGCAAAAGTCATTGTCTACATCCAATGGCACTATTCCTCTTTTGTGTATGGTACAGGATGTCAGAACAAAAATGATATCTCTGAACATTCCTCTTTTGGAAAGGAACAGTCAAAGAAGACAAAAAGTTGTGCACGCTATTTGAGAAATGTGAAGTATTTAAATAAGTCTTCAACAACAATTCATATAACATATTATTCCAAAAAAAAGTGAAAGCATCATTCTACAACGTACATACAACTATTGCTGAAAAGAAAATAGAAAGTTTCATTGTTCTTCATTTTTGTGTCAAATCACTGTTGTGAAATAGATTTTCTAAGAAGAACTTAAACACATTTTGTTAGTATCATGGTTCTATGGTTCTAGGATTGGCTAATTTTTGGTAAAACATGATCTTGCACTGATGTTAAGCAGGGTATTATGACATCTCCGTCTGCTGTGGTGAAAGAACTATTGTGGAGTGTTTTAAGGTGAATGTCATATTGAATATCGTGACATCCATCTGCTGTCATGACAGAGCTACAGTCATGTGTGAGAAACAGCAAGAGTAGTCGTGTAGCAGGAGCTATGGGCAACATGAGCTAGCAGAGGCTGACATCAAGGTCGAGTGCAGCAAGAGCAAGCAAGAGCTAGCAGAGGCTGAAGAAAGGACAGCGGTCATGGATGTCATTACCAAAGTAATGACATAGTTGTCTGGCACAACAGGCACTGCTATAGGGTAGCAGTAGCCTAGTTCCTCACAGGCAGTATGAGGTGTGCATCCACAACAGATTAAGTTGTGATGAAGTTCCTCACAGGCAGTGTGAGGTGTGCAGCCGCAACAATGTGAGTTGTGGTGAGTGAGGTGTGTTGTCATGTGTTTTAAGCAAGACATAGTTGCAAGACATAGTTGCATGACAACAGAAGGAGCCGCTAGTGTGTATCTCTTGACATAATTGGTTTGGATTGATGAGACCATGTTGAAAATACCTCATCAGTAAATATGTCAAGGAGATGGATTAGGAACAAGAACAGATTGGATTAGGATTCATAAAAGGATCTTGGAGACCTTTTAGGAAACTTGAACATACTTGTTTCTAATATTACTCTGCCGAAGATTGGAGAAACCATGACTGTCATGATGAAGATTCTGCAGAAGTGTTCAGAAGGGCAAGCTGGTCAGCTAAGAGGAAGTGAAGCTGAATGTCATGACCAATGTTATGACATTGATCGTATGACATCAGACGGGCTGAGTTTGTTTTTCTGTTATGATACCTGATAGAACTCAGGCTAAATATCAGGAAACATGTTATGACTTCTGAGTTATATCAGGAGAGATTCAAGGCAATGCTGACCATGCCATGACCTAATTGGATAGCACCTTGAATTGTGGAAATTAGTTTTATTTTGTTAAAACTAATATTTGTTACTTCTGCACAGCCCAAGCCCAGTCTGCACGACTATAAAAGGAGGAGCAAAAGTAGAAGAAAAGCAAGCACTCACATCAAGAAAAATCAGAGTGAAAAATAGAGGTCTAGGGTTGAGAGTCTCTTGTGTGTAAGTCACCCTTTGTATCTTTTGATACATTGTGGTAGACATATTGGTAAGTGAAGAAGGCTAGTCTTCACGTGTAAAGTCTGTTTAGGAATACTTGTAATCCAAGCAATTGTCTGGTGGATGATTGTTTTGGTTAGGTAGATTCTAGGTTGTGTCTCACTCGAAGCTGTGAAGCAAGAGTGTGTGAGGTCCTTGATCAAAGCTGTGAAGCAAGATCAAGGTGTGTATGAAGTGCCTCTTCATACTGTGTTTGTAACTGTTTGATATCACTGTTGTGTGATTGAGGGGGAGTGAGTGGGTATACTCAGGTACTAGAGTGTCTCTAGGCTGAAGTGTCATTGGGTAGAGATAAGTGAGAAGTGCAAACTGGAGGTTTGACTTTGAATTGATTCTACTAATAGTGAATTTCCTCCCTGGCTTGGTAGCCCCCAGATGTAGTTGTTGTTGATACCGAACTGGGTGAACAATTACTGTGTTATTTATCTTTCTGGATTTACAATTCTGTACTTTAAATGGTTAGATAAATAGTATGACAGACTGCAGATGTCACAACAGAAGTCGTGACATTGGTCATGACATTGGGGAAATTTAAAGAAATTTAAATTGGCCATGGTCTGTCCTCATCCTTGTTGAGTAGAGATCAATATTCTTGGAACACATGTGATCTGCATACCAGAATTTCAATTGTTATTAGAGCAGGCATCCTGTCTGTTCTGGATGAGATCTTGGGAGATACTTTCTGGTGTTTTGAAACAAGGAGAAGCTGTAGTTGAGTTGCTGATTTTGCTGAATGTGTGAGATACTGCTTATGGAGCTAAGGAGAAGCTTGTATCTGCTGTGGTGCCCTCTGATATAGGAGCTCTATGACCTTGTGATGGTGTTACCAAAGAAGGAGTGGCTACTTCTGTATGATGTCCTATAAGGGCATGTTGAAGAAGTTCTTTTGGTGGTTTCGCTGCATAACTTTCTGATGAAAGAACTCTGGTAGCCCTGGGAGAAGATTGGCCTATATTCAGTCTGATGCATGGATGTGGCAGCTGTGTAGATGAATGATAGATGGTTCTTGCAGCAGTGCTTGGTTGTATGCCTGGGCTGTTCTGTTGTGTTCTACATTTTGCTGGAAGCTATGTAGAGAAGAGAGTGGGAGGTGATTTATTTCCCCACTCATGACTTGCAAGGATTCTCTCAGCAGAAGAAGACATAGGCAGGTTAAGTCAAGGGTGCTTCATCCCTGGTATTCCTGAAGTTGTGTGGATTTAAGACCAATTGCTATTTGTGGACTACACACGTATTTAATTGGTTATCCATGAAGTTCAGAGAAGGATTCATTATAAGGATTTAAGATTCCTTGCTATTTGAGATATTCTCAAATATTTAATGAATTATCCTTAGTTGATGATAAAGATGACCTACCAATGGTGCACAAATGTCAGTCCCCTGATATGCTTGGTTTACTTCAAGGATCTGATGTTCAACCAGATGTTGAAACATTCCAGAACTCTGTTTATTCTAGGAGTGAATCATTAGGTCAATAAAGATAAAGTTGGATCTGACCTTATTCTAGTAGGTTTCCTGACAAGAAACTAAGACTAGAATGTAGTGTTGATGGAAGTGGAGATGAAGACAGTCTCTTGAATCAGCCCATTGGAGTGCAGCAGGTGTGAAAGTTTCCTGGCAAGAAACTAAGGCTAGAATGGAGTGCTGATGGGAATGAAGGTGAAGACAATCTGCTCTATAAGAGTATTGGAGTGCAGCAGTTGTGTTCTAGTTTCTACTAGAAGCACCTAATCTATTAGCTAGAAAGTTTCCTGGCAAGAAACTTGTCTAGAAGATGGTGTTGGTGATAGCACTGCTTAGGTCAGTTTATTTCTGATCTAAGTGCATAGGAGCATATGACCTTGCTTAGCTTGGAGGTCAAGGATAAGTGGTAGTTATCTTTGATTTTCTGAAGAAGTCTATACTTAAGGAAAGCGGGAATCCTTTTGTAAAGACTTGTGTGATCCTTCCTCCCTAAAAGAATCAAGCTTTGGCATGTTTGGTTTCTTAAAAGAGGAGTTTCATGAAGCAAATACACTTTAAGGTAATTGTTGTGGTACAACAAAGCAGGATTGAGGTTGTCTACTCCAACTGGATATCAAGTCTATGTTCTAATTGAGCAAAGAGAATCTTCTAAGTGGCAGAATGAAAGCCTGAACTCTCCAGCTGAATGTCTTAACCAAAGTTGTGACATCAAGCAGAAACTTCAAGGCCTCAAGTGATAGTATGGCACATCATTTGAAGAAAAGTTGATCTTCTCAAGTATGAATGGAATTAATGCTTCATATAATGCAGTTTGCGAGAGCTGTGTAAAGGAGTAGATACCTTGCTTTGGAGCAAGAAGAATGTGAAGATCAAAGTGGCCTGGTGGATTAGCAGACTTTCTAGAGCTCTGAAAAATGTTGAATAACCAAACTGTGGCATTTGGTTATTTAAGCAATGTGCCCTTAGAGGACTATTCTTGTGTAGAAGGGTAGTTATTTGAAGACCACAGAAGGTTCTGGGACTGTTCATGCTTGGAACTAATTACTCATGTGCAGAAGGGTAATTGGTTGAAGACCAAAGGAGGATCTGTTCATATATTGGAGCTTGTGGTAGAAGCCCTAAGCTGTGTATAAAAGATTACCTTCTTGTGGAGATGGAGTTGATCAAGCTGGTGGAGCTGTGAAGATCGTCAGTTGGACTACTAGGCAGCAGTAAGTCCAGTATGGGCACATAAAGAACCATGGGATGGTGTGTCTGTGATATGAACCATCTGATATGTTAAGATCTCTTATGGAACTAGTGATTCACTTCTTGGTTAAGAAGTATTCTATCTTGTCATACGGGAGAATGATAAGGTAAAAGGATTGTCTTGGAGTATGATGTGAAGGTATTGAGTGCATTCTGATGTGATAAAGTCCCTATGCGGTGTCTATCTTGTACTCAGCTAAGGCCAGAATACTTGTGGAGAAGTGGTCTCTTCTGCTACAAGTAACTCTAGGAAGAGGTGGATCAGTTTGGTGTCTTCTCTCTGTATGAGCATAGAGTAGGTCATGAGAGATAATGTGGTGATCTTGGAGCAGCTGTTATCAAAGATAGGGGGAGAGCTTCTAATTGATGGGTGTACTACTTGCTTGTGGTTCAAGCAGTAAGTGAATACGTTCAACATGTGTGTTGAACAGAGAATCAATTCTTGAAGACATGAAGATGCGTCTTATGTTTTCCATTCATGTGCACTGGATACCATTGATATGGGAGAGTTATACTTCTATCCAGGATCTGTTTTTATGGATCAAGATTGTTTGTGGTTTCAAACAAATCTGGGACTTGATGAAGGCAGAATGTCAGACAAGATGTTATGACATTGGGTTACTGCTCCAAGCTCATGGTGAACATGGCAGTGTATTCCTGTTGGGTTTGTCAATGAATCAAGTCAGGTATTTGGGCCTCTATCCAAGTACTATATGACTGGTGAAGATAAAGATAAAGACATCAACAACCTTGATCTTGTGCATATGGAATGATTTCAACCCTGACATTTAGGAGATGTTTCTAGTCTTTCAAAGCTAAATCTGAGAAATCTTCCAGATAGTAATCCTGCAACCACCTCTGCTATTGGTTCCAGTATGGGGTGTGAATCAAAGGGTGCAGAGATGCATGTGCTTCCAATGTGTGAATATGAAGATGTTGAAGTAAATCTTCATATGGATGGGTTCTCTCTTTCAAGGGGAGTAATGTTTATGCATGACAGGGGAAGATGTGTACATGTCTGTTGTGTAGCGACTGACATGGAACCCTGTACATAGGCAAGCTTGTTTTCTTGGGGCCACTGATGTTGGTTTGAATTAGGACTGTGATGACTGACCTAGGAAACAACATTGGTTTTGTCTGGGAGAATTTATTTTTCTCCACAGAATATTTGTGTCTCAAATTGGGGATTTAAGATCAATTGTTACTTGTGGCAAGTATTTAATTGATTATCCTTTAATTGGGGATGTCAAAAGTGTCTTTCCTTAAGGTGCAGCTTCAGACAAAGGCAAGAGCTCAAGACTCAAGACTGTTCAGGGGGTACTCTCAAGGAATTATGATTCAGGACTGGTGTTACACTGCTGAGTGAGCTCAGAAAGGGGGAATTAAGGCTCTGTCCATGGATTGATGCAGAAGAGGTGCAACCTTTAGTAGAGGTCAAACAGCATTGTGTATGTCTTGGGAGATGGTGAGATGACTGTACAATTACACCATTTGTTGTCAAAGTTTTGACTAAACCAAGGGAGAGAAAGCATTATTGCTGCTATGTTATTGCTGTTGGATGCAACTATTAAGGGGGAGCATGATAGTTTGTGTAAACTACTGTTGCTGCCCTGATAAGTTGCTTGGGTGTTTTCGCCAAAATTTTCCAAAGGGGGAGATTGTTAGTACCATGGTTCTATGGTTCTAGGATTGGCTAAATTTTGGTAAAACATGATCCTGCACTGATGTTAAGTAGGATATTATGACATCTTCGTCTGCTGTGGTGAAAGAACTACTGTGGAGTGTTTTAAGGTGAATGTCATGCTGAATGTCGTGACATCCATCACGACATCCATCTGCTGTCATGACAGAGCTACTGTCATGTGTGAGAAACAGCAAGAGTAGTGGTGTAGTAGGAGCTATGGGCAACAGGAGCTAGCAGAGGCTGACATCAAGGTCGAGTGCAGCAAGAGCAAGCAAGAGCTAGCAGAGGCTGAAGAAAGGACAGTGGTCATGGATGTCATTACCAAAGTAATGACATAGCTGTCTGGCACAACAAGCACTGCTATAGGGTAGCAGTAGCCTAGTTCCTCACAGGCAGTGTGAGGTGTGCAGCCACAACAGATTAAGTTGTGATGAAGTTTCTCACATGCAGTGTGAGGTGTGCAGCCACAAAAATGTGATTTGTGGTGAGTGAGGTGTGTTGTCATGTGTTTTAAGCAAGACATAGTTGCAAGACATAGTTGCATGACAACAGAAGGAGCTGCTAGTGTGTATCTCTTGACAGAATTGGTTTGGATTGATGAGACCATGTTGAAAATACCTCATCAGTAAATATGTCAAGGAGATGGATTAGGAACAAGAACAGATTGGATTAGGATTCATAAAAGGATCTTGGAGACCTTTTAGGAAACTTGAATATACTTGTTTCTAATATTACTCTGCCGAAGATTGGAGAAACCATGACTGTCATGATGAAGATTCTGCAGAAGTGTTCAGCAGGGCAAGCTGGTCAGCTAAGAGGAAGTGAAGCTGAATGTCATGACCAATGTTATGACATTGATCGTATGACATCAGACGGGCTGAGTTTGTTTTTCTGTTATGATACCGGATAGAACTCAGGCTAAATATCAGGAAACATGTTATGACTTCTGAGTTATATCAGGAGAGATTCAAGGCAATGCTGACCATGCCATGACCTAATTGGATAGCACCTTGAATTGTGGAAATTAGTTTTATTTTGTTAAAACTAATATTTGTTACTTCTGCACAGCCCAAGCCCAGTCTGCACGACTATAAAAGGAGGAGCAAAAGCAGAAGAAAAGCAAGCACTCACATCAAGAAAAATCAGAGTGAAAAATAGAGGTCTAGGGTTGAGAGTCCCTTGTGTGTAAGTCACCCTTTGTATCTTTTAATACATTGTGGTAGACATATTGGTAAGTGAAGAAGGCTAGTCTTCACGTGTAAAGTCTGTTTAGGAATACTTGTAATCCAAGCAATTGTCTGGTGGATGATTGTTTTGGTTAGGTAGATTCTAGGTTGTGTCTCACTCGAAGCTGTGGAGCAAGAGTGTGTGAGGTACTTGATCAAAGCTGTGAAGCAAGATCAAGGTGTGTATGAAGTGCCTCTTCATACTATTTTTGTAATTGTTTGATATCACTGTTGTGTGATTGAGGAGGAGTGAGTGGGTATACTCAGGTACTAGAGTGTCTCTAGCCTGAAGTGTCATTGGGTAGAGATTAAGTGAGAAGTGCAAACTGGAGGTTTGACTTTGAATTGATTCTACTAATAGTGAATTTCCTCCCTGGCTTGGTAGCCCCCAAATGTAGGTGTTGTTGATACCGAACTGGGTGAACAATTACTGTGTTATTTATCTTTCTGCATTTATAATTCTGTACTTTAAATGGTTAGATAAATAGTATGACAGACTGCAGATGTCACCACAGAAGTCGTGACATTGGGGCAATTTAAAGAAATTTAAATTGGCCATGGTCTGTCCTCATCCTTGTTGAGCAGAGATCAATGTTCTTGGAACACATGTGATCTGTATACCAGAATTTCACATTTTGTTATTACTTTGTAATAGATCCTTGAGATACCAAGTTGTGGTCAGTATTCTTGAGAAGACTAAGACAAGTTTGTCTTAGTGAAAACATTTGTAATACCCCAAATTTTTCCCTAAGATTCGTCGGTTCATCTCGCATTCCATTGCATTTTTGCATTGCATTTAACCAGTCGTTAACAAGTTTGTGTAGCTGGTTTGATTTTGCAGGAAAATATCGTGTGGTGCGCTCTTTGGTTCATGAAGGGTAAAACGGTCATATGTTTGCAGCCGACAGTCAATTTACGAATTTTGAGTTGTGGTCAAGAGTTTGAGTCGTTGGACGTGGGTGATGCGAGGCAGGGCCGAGGGGTAGTCGGAATGGTTTGTTTGAAGAGGATTCGAGTTGTTTAAGTTGGTTTGTTTCAAAGTTTCTGGACTGATGTTATTTGGAGAACATGTTCATCGACGGTTCGGATTTATCCCGATAAATTGTTCGGTTAGGGTGTCAGGCAGATTGGTCGAAGGTTGTGTTGGAGACGGGTTAGTCGGAAATTAGATGAACTTGGAATTAGCAAAAAAAAAAAGAATTTTAGGTTGTTTTTCGTTTCATCTGAAAAATCAAAAAGGACAAAAATAATTTTATATATTCTTTTATCTCATTTTATTTTTAATCACATTTCATTTTTTAACTTAATCAATCATCATCTCATTTGTTTTAAAAGAAAATCCATTTTTTAATCTCATTTCATTTTAATTCTTTTACTTCATTTAATTTTGAATAATCTCATTTCAATATTTTAATCTCATTTCCTTTTAAATAATCTCATCTTCATCTAAGTCTTATCCACATTTGCATATTAATTATTGTTTCATCTTTATATTATTTCCATTTTTATTTAAACCAAAGCTGCATTTTAATAATGATATTTCACAATATATAAAAATTAAAGAATTTTATTAGAAATAATAAATCTTTACAAAAAAAGAATATATGAATAAAATTAAAAAATATTTAAGTACATTTTACATTAAAATTACAAAAATAAAAAATACATTTTTTCCTAAAAATAATACTAAACTTCTTCCGATTCCGAGTCTCTGACTTTTCTCCGTACCTGTAAAATGAACAAAACAAACAAGCAATTTTATCGGTTAGTTTTACGTCCCGACATCCTCAGAAAGATTTCATCATCGGATGTGTCGGGAGGGTAACGGATTGCTTCGAAACCAACTACCGACTCCTTTTCGACATTTCGGTAAATCCGGTAATTTCAGTTCTTATTTTCGAGGCAGCCAAGAGAGAGAAAAGTGATTATTCTTGAAAGTGATTATCTGAAAAATGGTTTCTGGTTCAATGCCAAACAAGACAATCCAACGGATCCAAAACAATCTGGATATCCAGATCATGAAAAGGCCCAACACACCCAAAGTCTGGATTTCTCAAATCTGGATATCCAAAGATATCCATCAGTCAAAGAACCGACACCTTCGGAATCCTCAAACATCACCAAAATGGAAACGAAAAATTCGGAAAATCATGCTCAGATCTTCAAAGCTAATTTCCTAGAAAAAACGCAAGCTCATCCGTTTCAACAGCGACCAAACCTCCATAAACTCATCCGAAAATCCAGCTGTTTTCGAACCATTAAAATAGGAAAAGCAGAAGAATCAACAACAACAATTTCAAGAATTTCGCAACCTAATGGTGCATGTCCAGGCCCACAATTTCAAGAATAAAGTATATAAGGGAGGATTCGGAAAGAACCCTAGATGCCCGAAAACGAAAAACGGCACAAAGGGTCGGGATTCAGAAAACTCATTGAGTCTTCATCATCATCCTCATCAGTAAGCGAAAGAAGAAGAGGAAGAGATTGTTACCCAGAACGCCGAAAAAGCTCCGCCAGCAAACCGGTTCAACGGCGGCGGAGACCCTAAAGCCTCGACGCCGGCCGAGCATCACCGACGGGCAAATCCACGGCAGCCTCAGTTCCTAACATCATCGGCCACCACCACGGAGAGCGCTTCCTCATCCAAATTCGTCGCCTCAAAACAACTCGGCAGCAAAACCACCGTCGGACTCAGAGAGGCGGAGATTACCACCCCCATCATCGTCTACAAGGCCATTATTGCGGCCTCATAAGGAAAGGGTAAGATTTGATGAAATGATACATGTTTAAAAAAGGTTTTTTTTGGTTTTCGTTTTTAGATTCACAGAAGAAGAAGATGACGCCATGCAAGAAGAAGAGTGAGCTTCGAAAAGCTTCGCCGACTAACAATGGCGCCGCGACTCTCCAAGAAAGAAGAAGTGGAAAGGCTGAAAACCCTAAAGGGGGTTCTTACAGCAAAACGCGCTTCTCTGTTCTTATTTGTCACCATATTTGATTATTATTTCATTATTTTTTATCTTATATTATATTGATTTGTTAGTTAGTGTAAATGTGGTAATTAATGTTAATTTCATCATTTCTAACATTAAGACTTCTTGCAATCAATAATTAACATTAAACTCAAGGTTTTATAAATTAACATTAGGATTTGATTAAATTAATAAAATAAGACCGTTTTTTTTTTACAAAACTTAAAATTAAAAACAACCTTTTAAAAAAAAAACAATTTTTAAAATAAAAATTAAAAACAGCTTTTTACATTAAAATTAAAAAACAATTTTAAAAACAAAAATTCAAACATTTTTTTATTAAAAATATTCACACTTTTAAAGTCAAAGTATTCTTGAAATAAAAAAAAATTTGTTTCTTTTAATTAATTAAAACGTTTTACAACTAACTTTTTTTAATTATTTATTTAGAGCATCCTTTAAAACCGTAACTGCTAACAAGTTATAAATTTAACTTTTCAGATTTCGTTTCATCTCACACTTTGCTTTCTGCTTCGTCTTTTCGGTTGTAATTGAGCGAGGATATCGTCGCCGTATTTAGTCTTGCTTGTTTGTTTTGGGATTTTGTAATTTACGCGAGTGATCGTCGCGATGCTTTTCTTTTACCGCTTTCTTTATTTTTCCGTACTTTAATTTTGCCGTATAATATTTTGTCTTTTTGCATAACTTTTACCTTTATGTTCCTTCCGAAGGAATTAGGTCTAACAGTTTGACCGTTGAGTCAATAGCCTTACCTTTTGATTGTTTCAAAACTCTAATAGCCTAGGTGTCCCGCCGTGGACAAAAATACCCTTTACCCTAGCATTAGGTCAAAGAGTCGTCATACTCTATTTTAGGGTTTCACACCGTGGAATCCCTAATTTCAACCCCAATTCAATTCAACTATTTCAACGTAGAAATAGAAGTCTTAAGACTCCACGTAAGCGCTTCCTTAAGAACGCTTACTCCCATTGAAACCTTGACCACAGTCAAGAAGTTTCTAACCTCCCTTTCGAGGGGAACTACGATTACTCTGATTTCATTCCCTATCCAGGATACGTTGGCACAAGATGCGAATCTTGCCGAGTAAACTTATGACTAATCATTAGGTCTTTTAGGTCACTTTATCCCTTAGTTCAATATATACTTAAAGCAGATAATAAAGCAAAAATAGAAAAAATAAACAAAAGGTTCCTGTAGAGTACTACAGAAGTTTAGGGTGCTAGTATCTTCCCTAAGCTTAACCAACCCCTTACCTAGGTCTCTCCCCGCATTGTGTTTACGATGCAAAAATAGGTTTTCCCTCATTTGACCTTTTCCTTCGGATAAATCAAAGAGTGGTTGTGAATTAAGAATTGTGATTCAAACTAATTAATAGTTTGGTATCCTATTTCCACCGCAACAACATTGTAATCAGTTTTTGATTATTGGATTAAGTCCTCGTTTGAGAGAGGCGAAATCACCTTGGCCAGGTGGACTGAAGTAGTTTGAGTTCAAACGAACCAGTATAAAAATACCTGTTATTTTTATTGCCTTATTTATTTTCAAAACCCTTATTCAACCCCCCCCCCCCCCCCCTTCTAAGTGTTTTCCTACCTTCATTGTTTTGTCATTATTGTTGCAAAAAGGGTCATCCTAAAGAAGCCTTTCAATGGTTGCTTAAATGCAGCCAAGGTTTGGGTACCTAGTACTATTCGTTGCTCTTGCAGGAAAAATGTCTTGACTCTATGGAGAGAGTATGAGATCTCGTTTATGGAGGCTCAAGGCATAATAAGGGTGACATCTCCTTATTGCTTTGGCTATATGGAAAGAAAGGTGGATTGTGTTACCAAGAAGGTTAACTTTTAGTGTATCATTTTAATTGGTAAAAGTGTGTTAGTTACTATTAATTTTTTCTATCCGAGAAAGGTCAGAAAGGTATTATGCTTCTTTGTGTAAAGTTGTCTTCAACAAGACATACTCAAGTGCATCAAATTAAGGATTTATCAACCTTAGATGATGAAACATGAGGAGGAGAAAGATAGTCATCATGATTGAACAAGAGTGAAAGTCCAACCACAAAGGATGATCATCAAGTAAATTACCTATTGGATACATTATAAATCACACTTTTAAGTACTTGTACAAAGAGAAAAGTGGTAAGAGCATTTTGGTTTTGTTTGTGTTTGTGGCACACTTTTCATTTATTCCAACTTTTGTTCGAGAGTTCCTTGTGGAATGCAAGTGCATCCTCCGCCATTCATACATTGAGATGATATCGTTTCAATCATTTTTCTTGTTTTATAAGTATTTATTTTACCTGTTTATTTCTCAAAGGCATGAGACGTATTATGTGTATGATGTTTTTTGTATGTGTTCACTTCCAAAATTTTCAAATGTGGCCATTGTGTGTTTTCATTTTACATGTTTATAGTGATCATATTTTAAATGTCTTCACATTTGATCTATATCTTTTACCATTTCATGCTTGTATTTATATGTTTGCATGTTATTAGCTAGAAAACCATGAAAACTAATCATATGCATAATTCTCTCACAAATTAATCATGCATGAGTCAAATTGAATCCTCACCGGTCATTGAAAATTTACAAGGGTCAAATTTTTCATGTATTGGATATTATGTGTCAACAAAAAATTCGTATAGGTCGACATATAAAATTGAGTTTTTGAATTTGTTAAAATTTCTTCAGTATGTGTCGACACATATAATGGACAAGTCGAAACATAAAATAATTTTTTGAATTCCTAATTATTCACTTTAATATGTGCCGACCTGTGACCTTGATATGTCGACACATGCACTCAGAGGTCGACTCATAAAAAATCCTTTGGTCAATCTCTCTTCATTTCCTTTACTCTCCTCACACATGCACCAAATTTCCCAAACTTCCTCATCTCATCTTAAACCATGAGAATCATTCAATTCTCATTATATCCTTTTTGTTTCATTCACTTCATACTTTTAACACTTAAAATTCCAATAAATCATTTCTATTTTCTTAATTTTTTCTCATTCCTCTTCAAAGACCCTACTTAACCCAAACTCACCAACATTTAAAATGTTCACTTGTTTGTCGTTTATCTTCACATCTTTGCGTGTTTCTGTGATTGTGTGTCTAGATTGAGTGTATGGATATTCAAAAATCTCGCATACTTATTCACTTTTCTTTCAAACATTTCATCAAACATCTGGTGTGCACACTTTGTTTACATATTTTCCATGGCTCCTAAGCTCTGCAAGACCAAAGCTAATGCTATAAGTAAAAATAAGGCAACTACCTCTACTATTGCTACTGAAAATTCATTTGCATTAATTTCAACCATGTATGTCAAGGATTTTGGGCTAAAACTTCAAAATTGACTTATTGCAAAACAATATATGTGGAAGCCGATTTTGGTGGTTGTTTGGATATGCCATATGTTGTTAAGCTTGGTGAGCATCAACAAATTGACTATTTCCTACAACTTTCTCAGGATTATAATAAGGACCTTATTCGTGTATTCTACTATGGGTTACACGATATGCAAGGTTCGCGCTTCAAGTTCTCTATAGGTAACAAGGTTTATCAGTTTACAAATGAAATGTGAAAATCCTTATTTGGTATTACTGTGGTTGATGTTGATGATGAGATTGGCCCATTAGTGAAGGATGGAAATACTCATCTCAACTTTGATTAGGGTATTCATGTGAATAAGTTGCTCAAATACCCTCGTGTAGAGGATTGTTATGATCTTATTTTCACTGGCCAATTGAAGATGGTGCCACGGATTTTGCTTTGGGTGGTGTCTTATATATTACGACTAAATAATGGTGGGTTCTCGAGAATTGACTTTGTTGAGATTCATCGAGTCTATATTCTCATGCACAAGGTCAAAATTAATTGGCCTTACTACTTTGTATCTCGCATGTTCGCGGTTAAAGAAGGAAACAGGGGGGTGTCATTATGTTATGGCTCTATGATAGTTAAGATTTTGAACTACTTCGATATTGGTATGTCGAGTCTTACATATAAATATCATGGCTCGTCTCAAGAGTTTTCTCAACATGCCCTAACAAACATGAACAACTTTTGGGATATCAAACATCGGGCGTACTATCTTCGCTTAGGTAAGCATGGCAGGAACATTTACAAATTTGATGATCCCGCTGAATTTGTTGATGATGTAGATGAAGCTCATATGGATGATAAGCAACCTATGGATATCATTTGAAAAACATTTTTTTTAATTGATAACAATCACTTTGATTGTGATTGGATTTGAAGATCAACAAAGCAATACAAAATCTCAAACATAATCGACCGCACGCAAGGTGTTCGATAATTTGTGTTTAATTGTGTTTTTGTTTGATTTATCATTGGAAATAGAATTGCTTTTTGAGTAGCCTTCTATTAATTGAGATTAAAGCATATTTATTAAAGTTGATTATCATCATCTCCAATTTGTTTTCACATACGTATATCCGAGCTTTTCGGTAGCAGTTCGATTTTAGACGAATCAACCCAAGTTACTTCCGCTAGAAAAAGTTTTGAAAACCGTTTTCATCTATAATTTTTTTTTTTTGGGATCTATTCACCCCTTATAGATAAGTTGTCTTCGTCTAACACTACTCCTTTAAACCGATCTCAATCAATCCCAGTCCCAAATCCCCCCCCCCCCCCCCCATTACACAATCAGACAACACACTTTCAAATAATCTTTCCCCCATTTACCAACCTACGTCTTAAGCTAACTTAAAACATGTCACTATGAGTCACACATGGTATTTTTAAACCAACCAAAAATACTATGGTTTCCATAGTCATGTTACAAAATCTCCTAGGAATCTTTTGGGATTTAGTACTACAACCACCTGATGTAAATGATATTTGATCTATGTGGATTTTTAGACATAAAAAAAAATTAACGGTTCATATGAGAGGAATAAAGCCCGAATTATAGGTAATGGTGTAGTTCAACATGTTAGACATTGACTGTGGAAAAACCATTAGCCTAGTTTTCAAATTGACTACCATTCGCACTGCTCTTAGTATTGTTGTTTCCAAATCTTGGAACATTCATCAGTTGGATGTCACACATTTCTCCATGGTGAATTCAACTGAACTGTTTACATGTATTAACCATTAGGATTCAAAGATCCCAAACATCCTGATCATGTGTATCGTATCTGCAAATCACTCTATGGACTCAAACAAGCTTCTAAAGCTTGGTATAAGCAATTTGCCAACTATGCTTCATATATTGCGTTCTCTCAGAGAAAGTTTGATCATTCTTTATCATCTAGCCTACCTCTTACTTTATGTATATGATATCATCCTCACCACCTCATCCGATACTTTGCAGCAGTTCATCATCTCTCTCTTCAGCTTCGAGTTTGCTATGAAGGACTTAGGACAATTCAGCTACTTCTTGGATAATGCAGACACTCGCACACACATGATCTGTTCCTCTCACAATAGAAACATGTCGAAGACATCATCTCTTCAGTTGGCATGTCTTCTTGCAAAAAAAATTTCCAAATTCTAGTTGATACAAAATCAAAGATGAGTGCCATATATAGAGTGTCCTGTACGAGGATCCATCTCTCTAACGTAGTCTTGCATATGCTCTTTAGTATCTCACCTTCACACGACCTGATATCTCATATGTGATACAACAAATCTGTCTATTTATGCATAATCCGATGGACACTCACGTGCATGCTCTCCGGCGGGTATTCGACTACATTCAAGGCACAAAACACTATGGTTTACATCTATATCCCTCATCTACTAGTTCATTAATCTCATATACAAATGCAGATTAGTGCGAAAGTTCTGATACTAGACATTCCACTTCTAACTATTGGGTGTTCCTTGGAGACAACCTACTCTCGTCGTCGTCAAAACGACAACTCACACTATCTCGATCTAGTATTGAAGGAGAATATCGTGGAGTTGCCAATATGGTCTCTGAATCCTACTAGCTACGAAACCTTTTGTTGGAATTACATTGTCCTATTCATAAGGGCACCATGGTTTACTATGACAACGTCAACGCCATCTATCTCTCAGTAACTCGGTTCAGCATCAACGAACAAAACACAATAAGATGAACATTCATTTCTTTTCACAACATTCATTTCGTTTGTGAAAAGGTAGCTGGGGATCAAGTCCGGGTTCTCCACATACCTTCAAAACATCAAATTGCGAATATTTTTACCAAAGATCTTCCCCCTTATACTCTTTCAAGATTTTAGAGAGAGTTTCGACTGCGCGGAGTGTTAGAATATCTCTATATTTAGCATAATCATATTTGTATATTGTTAGTTTTTAAATATAGATTTTGACATAATTGTATATTATTGTAAATCATATCAATGAAAAGGGAAGGGATTCAATTGTTACATAAATACTGGTAGTTTTCCTATTTTAGTATTCGGTTTATCATGCTAGAATTTTTAATGATTTCAAAAGGTTGATGCAAGACAAATCACTGAAATTGAACCTGTAAGTGTTTTGGATCTTGACATTTTTATGGTTGAATAATAGAAAAGTTTTTTTTTTTTACTGAATGCATTTATCATAATTTGCTTTCAGATGGCAACTTAAGTATCTCAGAATAGCGACAAGGTTTGGTTTGTTAGCAGAAGCTTGTTTGGCTTTGCTTCTTCTTCCGATTTTAAGAGGCTTGTCTCTATTTCGCATATTTGGTATTCAATTCGAAGCTTCAGTTAAGTATCATACATGGATTGGAACTGCAATGATACTTTTTGCTACAATACATGATGCCAGCACTTTGCTTGTTTGGGGTGTCAGCCACCATATTTAACATGAGGTGAAGACTTTTCGAAAATTGTCTTCATAAGCTATTATTTTAGAGAGCTTATAAAAATAATCTGAAATCTAGAAGAAGAAAGTTTGAAATTTTCTTCTTTCATGCTGGAGATAAGCACTTCTATAAGGTGTTACCAGGAGTATTTCTTTTTAGCGTCGACAAACTGCTCCATACAATCAATCAAACCCGATAACTTGCATAGTTTCCGCTAGAATTTTTCCCTGTGAAGCTCGAGAGTATTTAATTTCATTACACCAATCTGAAATTGAATTTTATTTGGAGACATATTTCCATGTCCGACTATATCGCATCTTCAATGGCATTCGTTCAGTATAATGTCGAATTCAAACGCCGATGAAAACATTATGTCCGCGATAATTAAATGTCAAGGGTGGTGGACCAATACTCTATGATTTGATACAAACCGAGCTAAACAAAGGTGCTGATAAAAGAAAGGGTATACCTGTTAGAATGGAAGAACCCTACGGACCTGCCTCATTTGACTTTTTAAAGTAAACATAACATTACACAAGGTGCTTTGAAATTTCTAATAGACTTTTATAAGATTATTCGAAATAACAGAAAAATGTGTCTGCAGACATGACAGTGTACTTATGGTTGCCAGAGGGAATGGGATAACACCATTTCTGAGCATTTTGGCCGAGATTGACTCGTCCATCAACAAAAATAAATTTCCGTCAAGGATACAACTTGTACGTGTCATAAAGAGGGCACAAGATGTTTGTTTGTTGCATTAGATGACGCATCTGCTACTCAACCAAGCAAGCCGAAAGTTTCATTTGAAAGTAAAGTTGTTTGTAACACAGGAAACACATCTAGAAATGGGAATTATGGAGCTGCTAAACGAGTTTGTGAAAGTGAAAACCCTGAAATTGGACAGTGTGAGCTCAAAATATTATGCAGCATATGGACTTGAAATTTTGGATGGCTGCTATTACTGGATGTTGTTCCATCACTTTTCTTGTTTTTCTAACCTGTTTAAACCATACTATAATTTCATTTAAAAACCATTCCAAATTGTCTAAAGATAAAACTCCCTCTTGGATTGTGGACTTGGTTCTGATAGCCGCTTTTGTTGTAGCTTTATCGTGCAGCACATTGATAGCAATTGTGTTGAGTGAGAAGGTTTAAGAAAGGGATTTCGCCGATGTCGCGGAAAGAAATCAAACCCTTTGATCAAAGTTCAGATGAAATTAAAAATGATCTTGAAGAACATGAATTTCATTTTGGAGGAAAGCCTAACTTTAAAGGTAGTTAGTTATCTAATTTGTTACTTGCATTTCTAAAAATATTATATTGACTGAAAATTTGACAACCTTAGTACATTACAGTTAAGTTGAACCGATATATTAGACAAGTTCAAGAGTGAAACGTATCGATATAATGTTGCAGTTTTGGTTTGTGGAACTGAGAGCATGAAGGAATCGGTAGCGGCCGGGTGTCGGCCGGGTGTCAGCAGGAATCTGAGTGTTTCAAGTTAGGTGTAAAGAGAGCAGAACCATGCTTCACTTTGCACTCTCTCGACTTCACTCTTTAGTACTCTAAATTTGACTTCACTCTCAAATTTGACTTCACTCTCAAGTTTTCAGATTCCTATAGTTATGTAGTTCAATAAGCCACGGATTTCAATAAGCTTTCTGAGTACCTCACTTGGAGAATCATATATATTTTACATGTAGTCATCACTAACCAGAGCACCCTTTTTCAAAAAAGGTTGTTGTGATGTCTCACATCTCACAAATTTTTACATATGAATGTAATCAAAAGCTTCCCCTTTTTATTCTTGAATGTGGTTTAAAAGATTATCACTAACAAATATGTTACTTTAGAAAACAGTCATCTATACAGGAAGAATAATGATTTATCCATTTGTCATTATTCATGTAAAAATACAATATACATGTTCATCCATCCATATAAGGATAATGAACGATAATGGAAAGCAACTAAATCACACTCTCAGATACAAGCATCAAATTTCCTAACATAATTGGTGTATCTCAGGACTTTATTGAAAGTGGAAATAATCTAACCCTATACAGGAAAGTTGCCCATTATCAAAAGGCAATCCATAAAAATCAAATCACAAAATTCCAACCATATGATGCAATGAAGCCACTAGTCAAATAGGAGTAGAGGAATGCAAAGGGGCCTCTTCATTCGATTCCCTGCCCCTGCCGTCGCCACCACCACCATTGTCATCACCGTGAGCCAAATCAGACAAAACTTTCCCTGGCGCCTCTGCTACATCCTCCCCAAGAAGAAACGCAACAACTTCCTTCATGGTAGGTCTCCTATTCGGCTCAGGATGACAACAGGCCAACCCAAGCTTCAGCACCATCTCCATATCATCCGCATCATACTCACCCTTAATCCTAGAATCAGCAGCTTCAACCACACGCCCTCCTGCATACAAATCCCTCACCCAATCAACCAACACAATCTCCTCCACCACCACATCTGTCTCCAACGGCCTTCTCCCACAAGCCACCTCCAACAGCACCACCCCAAAACTATACACATCGCTCGCAGAAGTTGGGGCCGCAGCCGTTGCAGCTTCCGGCGCCAAATACCCCAACGTTCCCACAACACGTGTAGTATTCGGAACTTGTCCATGTTGGTAAAGCTTAGCCAAACCAAAATCTCCTAATCTTCCCCTCATATCAGCATCCAACAAAATGTTACCAGATTTAACATCCCTATGAATAACAACTTGGTCCCAACCATGATGAAGATAGTTAAGACCCTCTGCAACATCAACAAGAATCCTACGGCGCTGTTCCCATCCCAGAATTTGTGCGGGTTTATCGAAAACCCATTTGTTTAAGCTTCCATTAGGCATGTAATCATAAACCAACATGAGTTCATTACCCTTTCTACACCATCCACGCATCTGTACTAAATTCTTATGCTGAAGCCTTCCCATACTTGAAATTTCAGCCATGAATTCTTTTAACCCTTGTTTAGAATCATGTTTAACACGTTTAACCGCAACCAATGTTTTGTTCATGAGAGTCCCTTTGTAAACACTTCCAAACCCCCCATAACCTATAACCTTTTGAAAACCCTTTGTGGCTATACTTAGTTCCTCGTAAGAGAATCTATGCGGCCAATACTCCATTTCCCAATCTTCAACGTCATCTTCATCTTCTTCTTTTCTTTTGTTTTTTCGCCATCGAAAAAATAATATAAACATACTGGCACAACTCAAAGCAAAAACAAAACAACCAACTGCAATCCCTGCAATCGCTTTGCCGGAAAGTGAAGACGCCGATTTTCGCTTGAACACCGGTAAATTCGCCGTGTTTAACTCCCTTGCAGTCCCAGAATCACTGAAGCTCCATGCAAGAACTCTCTGTGCTTCAACCCAATTCGTTTTCGAAGCTGAAAAACCAACAAACATTTCAGGAGAAATATAATTAGCTATTTCACGATCTCTATACGAAAGCGTTGGCGACGAAGGTCGTGAAACACCGACCGGAGCAACAGTAACGTTTATCACCAAATTCTCACCGTCGAAATCGATCCAAGCTCGGATGTTTTCACCGCTGTTCATTTGAACAGGTACGAAGCTTCCGGTGGAATTTAAGTATCCGGCAGATGTTTGTTTTTTGGATAAGATGCTATTGAGATCAATTCCGATGTGGTTGTTGTTTTCGTCGTTGAATTCAGGGTTCTGTCCGGTATCGAATTCGACGACTAGAAGAGGGAAAACGGTAGAGGTTTTAGCGTTTGAGAATAAACCGAAGTATTGGCTAGATAATGCGTCGGGAGGGGAGGTTGTGTTGCATAGGACGAAAGCGAGACCGAAGCCGGGGCTATTGGGGATATCTGATAAGATGGAGAAGATGAATGAAGTGGAGAAGGAAGTGATGTTTGAGGAATTGGAAGAAGGTTTCATGGGGAGTTTAGTGGAGTAGAAAACTCTTCCGAGAGAGAATGGGTTGGCGTCGTTGGTCATGCGGATGATGGAGAATTCGACGCGAGTGTCGTTGATGAGAGTGAGGTTGGCAGTGGTGTTGAAGGAGTTGAAGACGAAATCGAGGGCGAGAGTGGAGGGGATAAGGAGGTGGAGGAGGAGGAGGAGAAAGTAGAGGAAGTGGAACGGTACGGTATTCATGCCGGAAGTTGTTAGCCGGCGAGTGTCAGTGGCAGGATGAGTTACATAGCTTGTGTGGATAGTTTAAAGATTTTGTTTGGAATAAGTCAACAAATAAATGGCTGGTTTGAAAGGGTTCGTTGACTATTCAATGAGAGTGCGTCACTGTCAGATTGGAAGCTTGATTTTTCCGATGGAAAGCTTGATTATTGTTGAACTTTCAAATTTTAATCTTTATTTCTGGCTTAAATTTTTTTTTTTATCTTGTCCTTCAAGTCATTTCCTTAAAGTAAAAATCTGATTTTTTTTAAAATAATCATTTTCTTAAATACCAAATAGACTAATGTTTTAAATTTATTACGAAAATAAATGTTTAAAAGAGGAGTCTCTTTAATACACGGTCGCAATTTTAAATAGTTCATGTTTGTATGTTTTTTTTATTGGAAAATGACGCATATATTTATGTATTAAGTGCATGCGTCATTTTAAATTGTACATCCTTTATATTTTATTTTGTTTTTAATTTTAATAATTTTAATTATTTATAATGCATGTACCAATCCAAATGGTGTATATGTATTATTTTTCAATGCGTGTACCAATCTAAATTGTGCATATGTATCATTTTTAAATGCATGCGCCAATTCACATATGTGTAATTTTTCAATGCATGCGTCAATTCAAATATCGCATGTTTTTTTGGGATGAATATAAGTCAATGCAAATGGCGCCTCCTTGTAAGTGGAGTATAAATGCATCATTTTGATTGGCGCCTTCTTTTCTTCTCCAAACTAAACATGGTTAGTTTGATAATTAATTTGAAATTATGGTTTTTTTCGTTTATTATTTGAAAATAATGGTTATTTAAAAAAATCTAAAAATCTTTAAGTTTGATTTTTTTAGATATGTACTGTGTTTTTTTAGGACAAGAGGTATTTTTTATTTAGAATTCATTTAAATCTTTTAACTTTAAAAATGATTAGATTGATCATTTAATTTTTTAAACGGATCACATTTATGATATAGGTTTATTTTACTCATCAGAGTTATATTACATTTTTGTTTATATGGCATCGTAGTTTGCGTCCATATCATAACATTCACATTTTAAACATGCATTTTCACCAATTTAGAACCTAAAAATCGTTTAAACTTGCAGAAATTAAGAAATTATTGAATGACAAATTAACCAAATAAAACTCATCTAATCAATGTCGTAAGAGGACCAGGATCTGAGATACAACAAGTTTGTAATGACCACTATGTGTCGAGGTACAAAGTTTGTGAGTATAAAATCACTGTTCGAGATATATTTTGGAGTTATCTCGATTTCGTCAAGTTGTTCAACACCTTTCTCTCAGTGCTCATAATTGAATCAACATACAAAAATAACACGTATAGACTTCAATTCCTAGATATTGTTGGTCTTAATTCTACAGAGATGACTTATTCAATTGGTTTTGCATTTTCGGAATCCTAAAAATAAGACAATGTTACATGGTCTTTGAAAATGTGCAAGACTATGTTGAAAGATAGGGAAAAAATGCCACAAGCATAATCACTGACCGCGACACCACACTGATGAATTCGGTTGCAATGGTGTTTCCTACATCGTTCGCATTACTTTGCAAGTATCACATACCAAAAATGTGAGAAGTTGAGTAAAACCTGTGTTTGGCACGAAACAAGTCAAACATGAATATGGAAAACTTATCGAAACTAGTGTGGTGGCGGAATATATAATGGATGCATAGAATTCTATAATAATTTTTTTCACAGAAGAATTTTATATAAAATTTGTTCCTCATTTTTGGAGTGTGTGTGCAATATATCAAGATTTGCTGAAATATGTTGAGGGCATTATTCTGCATCAGGTTAAAGAGAAGATTGTTTGTGCATGAACCGACCCGATTTGAAACTTTTGCAATACAATAACTGACTGATTTGAATCTGCACATGTTAAACTGAATAATTGATTGGGAAACAGCAAAGGTGATTTTTGTCGAGATTGGGATGTTGTGAACCAAATGCTCTGAAACCAACATAATAAGATACATACATCTTTTGGTTGGAGCATGATTGTGTTAGAACACCTCTTCAAATACAATATCCTTTATTCGTAATTGGTTGATAATATCTCGGGAGGCTTTGAATTTTATTTTTCATGAAGCCAATAGAGCGGATAAAATAGGTTCAAATAACTCAAAGTGTGGATGTAAAGTTTGAAGGTGAGATAATACTTAGAAGGGGGGTTGAATAAGTATGAAAGATAAAAACTTATAATTAAAACTCAAGTATTTTTATCCTGGTTCGTTGAACTCAACTACTCCAGTCCACCCTTTCTAGAGTGATTTGCCTTTCTCAATCAATGACTTAATCCACTATTTAATCAAACAGATTACAATAGTAACACCTAAGAACAACTGTTCTTAGTCTTCTCAAGAGCTACTGATCCCAACTGGATCCTCTTAAGGAAATCTTTTACAATCAATGTAAACCTATTACAAGAGTAAGAATGCTTCTAAAAAGCTATTATCACAACTGTGATATTTCTCTTAAGTTTAAGAACAATGAAATAAATTCTTATAATGAATATGAAAGTATGAGAGCTTGAATGTTTTAATTTCTTTTTAACAAAACGTCAACTGAAGAATTTGGTGGAGTCTTGCTTTTATAGGCAGCTGATCCAAGGTGAGCTTCACGTTGAGAAAAGTGTCCAAAAGGTCTGAGCCTTTTTGTCTTCACATCAAGTGACCTTTCCTAGAAGAAGAAAGCACAGAAAAATCCTTTTTGTCTGTGTTCTTGTGTCTAGCATAAATAAGGAAAGAGACGTTTGGTTCACTCCAACGAATATATTCTTTGAATATTTCTTCTTCAGTTTTCAGCAAATTCATCAGAGTCTAACTGGGTCAGAGTTTTCTAATGATAATCAGAGTCTTGCTGAATCAGAGTCTTCTGCAGCAGGTGTGCTTTCAGCGTGTTTAAGATCAGAGCATATTTGAGACAAAACTTCAGTACTGGCAGCTTTAGTACTTTCAGAATCTTCTGTAGAACCTATGCTTTGAAAAACTCTTCATACAAAATTCTTCTTTGCTTCAGATGCTTCTGAATTGCTTCAGATTCTTCTGGAGCTTCTGCTTCAGAATCTTCTGGAGCTTCTACTTCAGAATCTTCTGGAGGCTACGCTCAGAATCTTCTGTTGATAGCAATCAGAATCTTCTAATGAGTGCATCTGGCGCTTTAGAGTCTAGCTAATTTCTTGTGTTCAATTCTGATTTGCTTCTGGAGTGTTAATTTCTTTACTATCTGCAGTAAAAACTCTCAAGCAAATTTTAGAGTATATAATTCTTAAATACAAAATTTCATTATAGTTATCATCAAAATATAAAGATATTATTAAGAACCAATCTGTGTTCTAACAATCTCCCCCTTTTTGATGATGACAAAAACATCAGAAATTTTGTTTAATTGAAAATATTTAAAATTATAACTCCCCCTGAGATGATGAATCTCCCCCTGAGTTAAATACAGATAAGGAATAGAATCTTCCTTTTTATCTTGAGCAATCTTCAGAGTTAGATCTTGATTGTTCTTTTAACATTTGAAAGTCAGAATGTCTTGCAGATTTAATATTCAGAGTTTGATAATAGTCAAATGATCTGAGAGACTTAGAGTTTCTTTTATAGAGTGTACTAATCAAATGTTTTGAAATACTCAGATTAAATGTTAGATAGAATAGATATGTCTGAAGTTTCATTCTAGTGAAGTTAAATTAAACAGTTCAGATCTATATTTTCTCCCCCTTTTTTGTCATAAGCAAAAAGTAAAAACTTTAAAAAGACAAATAAAAGGAAACAGTAAATAAGATAATTCAGTGGAGAAAAACTTTGATTCATTCAATAAGTTCAGATCTAGAGTACATGCATCAGAAGATATATCAAAAAGTACATAAGCAAACATCAGATGCAAAAACATCATAATGAAAAAAATGAAAATCTAAGAGTGTTTTGACAAAAGCATCTTCAACAGATATGTGATCTCAGAGGAGGACTGCTCTTGCTTTGACATCCACTTAGTCATTGTTTCATTCTTCTGATCCTGCTTTGACATCCACTCTGTCATGTCTTCAGATTTCTTATCCTGTTTTGCCATCCAAGACTTGATCTCTGATTGACCAGCTTCTAGAGCAGCAATTTTGTCCTCAAAATCTGGATGTTCTTTCTTTATCTCAGATGAAGAAGTATGATCAGGTTCTGGAGCTTGAACAGAGTCAATTTCCATGGGATTTGTAGAGTCTGGAGCATTAGAGCCAGAAGGAAGGTCTACCAGAGTCATGGCCAACGGATTGTCCTCAGATGCAAGTTCAGTAGTTTCTTCTGATGATGGAGGAGCATCTGTAAGGAGCAGTGGTTCAAATCTCTTGACGGTCCAGAACAAATTTCTTGCAGCTTCAGCGAATCTGAGCTTCGCATCATCAGAACATATAGTCTTCAGATTTGAGGCCACAGAGTTGAATCTGTTGATGAATCCATTCCAGATGACATTAGATTCTTGTGCATCCATTGTTGTTGAGCACTTCTTCTATACAGTACCTAAATACAACTGTATTTCTTGCAAAAATGATTGAAATAAATGATTAACATTAAGTCTTGACTTAGGATGTAACAGAGTTTCCAGTGTTATTGGTTTTGGTTGGGGAGTTGGTGGAAAAATTGATTTCTGAATGGAGATCAGAGGAGGAGGGTAGTATGGAATGAAAGGAATTTCAGGAGCTTTTTCTGGTTTGGATCTGTTTAAAGCATTTAACAGATTTGGTTTTGCTCTGGTGTGTAAGGGAACCACATCAAAGGGTTTATTTGAGTAGGGTTGGAAGGCAGATTTTGGAGGTTCATCAGAAGCAACAATTTTATCAGATGAAATTGGTAGAGCTGAAGCAACAGCTTTGTCAGATTTAGCAGAATATGATATAGTTGCTAATGAACCTACATCTGACATGGATTGAATATATGTGAGAAGTACAGATGGAAGGGTCATTGTGAGTTTGGGTTTCAGAGGGGTGATAGGGTCAGATGGTTCAACTCTGTCATAAAAATCTTTGAGTTTGAAACCATATGCCAGATTGTGAAATAAGGATGAAACTTGTGCACAGGAAATAGATGTTCTTGGGTTATGTCGCTACTGCGAAAATCGGCGCCGGCTGAACAGAAGAGTCTCCACCGTGCGTTATTTATCCCACGAGAGGGAAAGGAAATGTTCGGAGTAAACCTCGCACAACACGGGAAAGGTATGGTCGTCGCAACCAAGACCTGGGTTCGGGAGTCGGTTACGCAAGGGGAAGGTATTAGCACGCCTCACGTCCGTCGTACTCGACGGGATCCACGCTTGTTTTCGGGTATGGATTGTTATTCTATCTAAACTAAGGTCAGGGGTTAAAAAGAAAATAAAAGGACTCGGCAAAGTATCGCACTTTATGCCTACGTATTCTCGTCTGAAACGAGAAATCAGAGTCAACGTAGTTCGCCTACCTACGGGAAAGGAGGGGAAGGTTGCTCGCTAGGATATCGCATCCTATGCCTACGTACTTTCATACAGCATGAAAGATCAGAGCAAACGTAGTTCGGGCCACGTACGACACAAGTCTGTCTTGATTGATTTTATTCCTTCTGGAAAAGGGTTTTTCTGATTAGCAGTCCAAGCGGACAAAAATGACGTTTTGATGAGTTCACATTCTTTTACGGAAGAAGTGCCTTTTATTGTGTTTGAAATTTTATTGCGTTTTTCTGTTTGTTTTGAGAAAGAAAGAGACAGAACTCTAACCTACGGTTGCAAAGGGAATCAAACTAACCTAATGTTATCATGCATGGGTTAAGACCTAATGTCTATCATGCTCCTCTCTCGCGCAGAGAGAAACAGAGATCCTAAGGGAATAGACGGAAACAGAAACGATATTAGATATATACAGTAAAGAAGTAAAATGCATGGATGCAACAATACAAGCGAGGCAAGGGAGTCCCACTCAACCTCGAACCTAGAAAACAATAGGCAAAAGTGAACAGACTTCACTTTCAACCCAACAGGGTAAACAGCAAACAATACAGTCCAGGAAACCAATCAATACATCAGAAATGAAATACAGCAGAAAAATAAACAGCCACAGCAGCTCTGTACCACATCAGTCTTCAAGTAATCTCCAATCAGCTACAAGCATCAATCTCCATTTCCACAGCTTTCCAGCAAGGTCTTGATCATCAATCTTCCATCTGCAATGGCTTTTCTTCAAGTCTCAAACTCCCAAGAGGAATATCAGTCAACAAGATGAAGTGAATGAATGTTAGACAGTCAATTACCTACCAAGGGTGGTTCATTAACTGTTAACATCATATAGACAATTTTCCCTCAAAAGTTCTATCTTTCAAATACATTCACTGATCCTTCCAAATGAAGGAGGTGGATATTTGAAAGAGACTTTGAATCATAGGGAAAGGATGGATGCAGACAAGGCATTCCATGTTTGAGAAACAAGCTTTCTAATCTAGAGCTCTGCCTAGCTCCTAAACCCTAGTCACCTCAACAGCTGCTAGCAAGAATCTCCTCTTCACTCTGGAGGTTGGTCTTCAGTCTCTGAATCTCCAATGGCTTCATCATCACAAGTCTTCAGCTCTCCTAATCCCCAAGCAATCCCAATACCCACACAAACAAGCAATAATCCCCAGAGGGGCACACCACACCAGTCAAACAAATATAGACAGTATATTAATAGCAGTAGGGGAATCTTAATAATTTCTAAGGGATCTAATAACTACCCATAATCCCTATAGTCTTATATCCCAAACTTTCAATCTCTAAATCCTAAGGGAAATGATTCAATTCTCCTAAGTCATCACTGAAACCCTAATTTGTTCATGTTGTTCATACCTAAACTAAACACCTAAAATCAAGTCCTAAAAATGGGAACTAAATTGTATATACAAGCTAACCATGTCTATTAATCAACCTAAAAAGAATGGACAAAAAAAAATTAAAGCAACTATGCAAACTAAAATCACCAAATTTATATATCAAACAAAATATTATTTCCACCTATTAAAAGAAAAATATGCAAAAAAATATAAAAAAGAAAGTGAATTATTAATTTTTTTTGGATGGTAATTTTCTTGACCAAATTAAGAAAATAATGCAAAAAGAACCAATGGAAAATAAGCATTTTATGAATTGTTATGATTTTCTAAAGATTTAATGTTTTTTAAAAGAAATTAAAATGAACTAATATGGATGCAGGGTGCAGCGAGTAAAAAATCCAGTTAAAACCATGAACTGGGCCAGGCAGTGGGGGTACGAATAGCAGTTTTGCACTAGGCCCAGGAGGCGTCAGAAAGCCAACAAAAATTAAAAAAGGTAAAACGGTGTGAATAGCATCTTTTCACGTTCATATTGGTATTGGGCCTGCATTGTGGGGTGCGTATAGCAACGAGTTTTTGAGCCCAGTCTGACAAAATAAATGAAACGGGGCATTTCATGGTTTGAATTTCCCTCCGTTTCTTCCATTCAATTGTGGCCGTGAGATTGAGTTCCAAGTCAAACGTCAAAGCTTGATCGAACGGCCTGCAAGTCGTCTTCAACCTTGGGCCAAACCCTAACTCTGAAAAACCCTAGCCATGCAAGCACCTTCCATCACTCTGTTCTCTCTCATCTCTCCATGGATTCACACGACTCCAAGAGCAAAATTACTCTAGAACATTCCCTCTACACAGCCATGCCAATAATTCTTCCTAAAACTCAAGCAACAAACCAACCCGATAGGTATAACAGTTGGAATCCACCATTTTCACCTGTCATCAACTTCTCCAAAGCTCACCAATTCTTGTCCTAAACTCATCTACACCTCATGCTGATCAGAACAAGCCATATATCCAAGATTTTCGTGCATTAAATCATGAGTTACAAACCCTAACAGTTATGGTGCACCTATGGCAAACTCCATGAAAGCTCTCCAAACTCACCAAATTCAATCCTTTATCCTACCTTAACCTTTCTATGCTATCAAAACCTAGCAATTCTAACCAAAACAGCCAATTCGAATGAGAAACTTACTTGGTGCAAATGATGAAAACAGGTGCTAAATCTTGTTGATCCAAGGCTTGAAGTGATTGAAAACTGATCAATGAACTTGGTGATGAGTTCTGTATACAACCAATGAAGCTTCAAAACTTTGAATCTCCCAATTCCAAGATTCTTGCACTTTGAATGATGATGATGAATGGCACGAATCCTCCTCAATTCTACCACATGCTTGTATGAATTATGATCTACAGATGATGATGATGAAAATCAGATCAAGAATGGTGGAAATTGATGATAGTTTGAGAGAGTTTGGATTGATTTTGCAAATTGAAGAAAGAGTGTGAAACTTGTGTTTATGAGCAAATGTGATCACCAACCCTTGCATGAACCTTCTCATATCAATATATACATGACATTAGAACCTCCTAGAAACTTGGAGAAACTTCCCTTGTATGATTTCCCTTGGATTTGGCTTATGTTTCTTCCTTTGTAAGCAACCTTGAATAACTCCCAAAATTTGAACTAACCTCAAAATTCCACTTTAGCCAATGTTCTCAAAATGACTTTTCCATTCAAAATGACCTATAATTTTGTCCCATTTGGTCAAAATATGAAAAATCTCATTTTTAGGTCCTTTTTTATTCATTAAGTCCAACAATTTTGAAACCTTGTGCTATGAATCTTTCCAATCTCTCATGGTCACTTTTCTAGACCCAAAATGTCATTTGGAGCAAGTTTGATGTTGTAAAGTTTTCCATTTGAAGCTTCCTTGTATGAGTTTTGGGCATAGGCTTGAAATGACCTGTAATTCTCAGATGACCAAAATACCCTTTGCTTTCCAAGACCATAAGTAGAGTTCCATAAATCATATGAAGGCATACTATACCATTCTAGAAAGCTAAGACAATTAGGAACAACTCTTATGTTTACCATAAATTCATTTGAAATCTCCTTGAGGGGTACAAATAGCTTGGAAGTCAAGTCACTTTCACAGACAAAATTTCAGATACCTCAGATGACCTGTAACTTGCAAGGACCATAACTTGAGTTCTATAAATATCCTTGATGTCTTCCACCACTCAAATTAAAGGTCTTGAGATCCTCTACAAGTTTCATGTTGGCCAAGGATCCATTTGAAGCTTGCATTTTGACTTATCTTACTTGGAAATTTGACCTAAACTAGGGGATTTTACACAGAAACCCTAATTTAGAAACTCCTCTTCTCCTTGATTTCTCTTGATTTCTTCTTAACACATCACCCTATCCTTCTTTACATGTCAAATGATGAACCCCACATCTTTCCAATAACCCTTAATGCCTTTCAATCAGTCAATTGACCTAGAGTTGACCCCAGATGAAACCCTAGTTGACTGTCTTCAACTGCAATACTTGTGATCATATCAATGACTTGTCTCATTCTCCAAATGACTTTATAAGTCTCCCATGATGTCCACATACTCTCCATGCTCCATTCACAGCTCACAATTTCTTTGTTGATCCTCAGATACCTTCAGTTAGGAGATAGATGAACTGCTTGATCCATTGACTTGATAGCTTCCAAATTCTTTCTGATGACTTGAATAGGATTGAATTAGAATAATAACCTCTTGATAGGCTCATGGAGATGAGAATAATGATTGGTCCCCTGTTGGATGACTTGCTATGCTTATGCTATGCAAATGAGTAGAATATGTGCATGACCTTATATGCAGATGCTAATGATATTGAAACATAAACCAAGTGAATAAGGCTGAGCAAATTTTAGGGTGCAACAGGTTAGAATTGGGAATCAGGATTTCAGATGATGGTGCAGGTGTGGGAATATGATCTGGAATAGGAGCTTTAGAAGGTATAAAGGTTTCTGGTTGGTTTACCTCAGAGTCTCTGTGAGATGGAGAGATTAGAAAGTCTGGGTGAATGTCAGATTCTGAGGAGTTTGATGAGGTGGTTGGTGTGCAGGAGGTAGAAGATACTTGAAACACAGTTTTTAATGGTGTGACATCAAGAACTTCTTTCTCAGGAATGTTGGGTTCAGAAGGATTGGTTGGTTCTGAAGGAATTTCGGAGGGTTTTGAAGGTTGTTCTGAGGTAGGTGGATCAGATGAAATTGTTATTGGTTCAGATACAAGAGGAACAAATGTTATTTTTGTAGGTTCAGAAATAACAGGTACAAATGCAGTGGGTTCAGATGATTTGGATGGTGGATTATCTGATGGTGGTTGATGGTCAGAGGCTTTTTCTGGTAGGGTTTCAGATGATTTTTCTGGTTGTTTTTCTTGTGGGTGCTTTTGTTGTTCAGATGACTTTTGTTTAAATGGTTCAGAGGGTTTTTGTTGAGCAGATGGTTTTGTTGTTTGTTGTTGTTCTGTGGGTTGTTTTTCTGATGGTTGTTTCTGTGGTACAAATTGTTTGATTTGAATTTTTGGTTGAGTTGTTTGTGGTATAGAGACTTTTGGAGTTTGAATTGTTTTTATTGGAATTTGTGTTGGAACAGATGATTTTTCAGGTGAAATGGGAATTGGATTAGAAGATTTTTGTGGTGATGGTGTAGAAACATGAGATGGAGCAGTAACAGATGTGTTTTATGTAGAGGGTGGTTTTGGAATAGACTTAATATTAGAATCATTTAAAACAACAGGATTTGCAGAAGATACAGAAGATTTAGTACCTTTGATCTTGATTCTTTTAGCTGGTACAGAAGGGGTTGCTCCAGATTCTTTCCTCTTTAGGAGCTTCTGTGGCTTCTCAGCAATCTTGATCTTCTTCTGAACAGGTGCAGCTTCTGCTTCTGGCTGAGTCCTCTTTCTTTGTGGTTGTTGTTCTTCTTCTACAACAACAGGCAGTGGTTGTCTTGCACTCTTTATGATATCAGCAGGAACAGGCTTTCCTTCTTTCTTGCACTCATCAATATACATTACAACAATGTGCCTTGGTTCTTCAGCATAGAACAGAGGGTAATCGTCTATAGGAGTTCTCTTCTTACTCAGTTCATAAATATTCAGCTTCTTGGGAGCTGTTGTGAGTTCATCCACTATTTTAAGTCTCTGAAGACTTTTGGCATTCAGAGGCTTTCCCATAATGAATTCCAATTCCTCTGTAACTCCATCAGCGTACAGAGCAGTAACAAGTCCATTCTCAGTTAGAAGATCTGAGATCAACCTTCCAAAAGGAATCCAGGTTCTGGTCTTCTGTCCTTTTTCTTTCACATACTCTCTAGAGGCATTTATATGATTCCAAAGATGCATAAAGAGAATATATGGAAGATCTACCTTGGTGCTCTGACTGAGGCAGTACATAAAATAAAGTTGTTCATTATTGACATAGTCTGGAGAGTTTGTTGACTTCCTATGATGAATGCAACCCATGAAGATCTTAGCCCAGATCTTGTAGTCAGGCTTCAGATCCTTGAACTTGTTAGAAGCTTGTCCAGCAGTCATCACTTCTTCATACACTTCATCCATATCCACACGCCCAACTAGCAAGTGTGAAACTCCATCTGTTTCCTCATAGCCAATAAGTTTTCTGATCAGATCTTCTGTTATTATAATCTCTTTCCCCAGAACAGAAGATAAGATAAACTTAGGGTAAACTGAATCATGGATCCAGAACTCTTTCACAAGAAGGGGGTAAACTGGTCCAAAAAGTCTATCAAAATACTTTACCCATCCTTGAGCACCTATGATTGAACGAAACTCAAAACCATTCTCAGCAAGTGAATCAAATTCCACCATTGATTCACACAGAACTTCCAGCTTTTCAACAGGGGTTAACAATGTTCTTTTTGGTGGAGAATAAGGAGTAACACCCATGTTAGCAGATGTAACTGCAGCCATTGTAGATTGAAATTGTGCAGCTGTTGATGATGAAGTTGCCATTGAAGATGGTTTTGTCACACGCTTAGGGTTTTTATGCAGAGAGAAGAGAAGATGAAAATGCATAAAATTTATGAGATGTGAAAAGTGTGAATGTGAAGAGAGGTCATGTATTTATACTAAAACAAGTAGGCATACAAACAGTCAGATTTTACACGTTTGAACAAAGCATTAAATGAAAAGAATAAAAATCATTTCAAGCATTTATTGCTTCTGACAAATTGGGGGAAAATCAAGATTTTCACTATTCAAACTTCACCTCAAACGTCTCTTCAGTAATGTACACACCACCTTTGCAGAATTGGAGTGACACGTGTTTGCTTGCATGTGTTCTGAATTCTCTTGAGAAATGAAACGTTAACCAATGTTCAGATCCTCTAAGGATTGTTAGTTCAGAGTTTCACAAAACCAAATTAATAAAATAAATAAGCAGTCAGAAGAATTACTTCAGAGCATTAGGCATTTTTGCATCTGTAAAAATTTGCTTCTGACAAATATCATTCTGGACAAAAATCCATACCAATATTTTTTAGAATAAATTTGAATCTATCTTTAACAAGGGGTTTTGTAAAAATATCTGCCCATTGATGATCTGTATCAATAAAGGCCAAATTTATGATTCCCTTCTGAACATAGTCTCTGATGAAATGATGCTTAATTTCTATATGTTTTGCCTTAGAGTGTAAAATGGGGTTTTTAGACAAACATATAGCAGAAGTATTATCACAAAAAGATAGAAATGTTACTTTCAAATATTTGATAATCTTCTAGCTGACTTTTCATCCAGAGCATCTGCGTGCTACATCCAGCAGCAACAATATATTCTGCCTCTGTGGTTGAAAGTGCAATTGTGGGTTGCTTCTTACTGTATCAAGAGATTAGATTTCTTCCTAGAAATTGACAACTTCCAGAAGTACTTTTCCTTTCCACTCTGTCTCCGGCGTAGTCAGCATCACATAATCCAACTAATTTGAAATCATCGGATTTTCTCTTCTTTGCCAAGTGAGCTAGTTGGATGCATGGGAGTCTTTGCCAGCTTACTATCAATCATGTTAAATTTCTTCAGAAGTTCTTTAACATATTTGGTCTGATGTATGTAAGTGCACTCTGGAGTTTGATTGACTTGGATTCCTAGAAAGAATCTGAGTTCTCCCATCATGCTCATTTTAAATTCTGCCTGCATACATGTAGCAAACTCCTTTCCCAGCATAGTATTGGTAGATCCAAATATTATATCATCCACATAAATTTGACAAATTATAAGATCTTTCTTAATTGATTTACAAAAGAGTGTTGTGTCCACTTTGCTTCTGATGAAATTTTTCTCCAGAAGAAAATTGCTCAATCTCTCATACCAAGCTCTGGGAGCTTGTTTTAAACCATATAGAGATTTCTTTAATTTGAAAACATGATCTGGAAATTTTTCATTTTCAAAACCAGGAGGTTGGTGGACATAAACTTCTTCTTCTATAATACCATTAAGAAATGCACTTTTAACATCCATCTGATACAGAGTGATGTTATTTTGTGCAGCAAATGAAATAAGAAGGCGTATAGATTCTAACCTTGCCACTGGAGCATAAGTTTCAGTGTAATCAATACCTTCTTGTTGACTGTACCCTTGAGCTACAAGCCTTGCCTTATTTCTTTCAACTTCTCCTTTCTCATTCAGCTTATTTCTGAAGACCCATTTTGTTCCAATTATATTGAATCCTTGTGGTCTTTGAACTAGATCCCATACATCATTTATGGTGAATTGATTTAGCTCTTCTTGCATGGAAATAATCCAATCATTGTCTTGCAGAGCTTCATCTACAGAAGATGGTTCAATTTCTGACACCAGTCCAAATAGTGATGCTTCAGATGATCTTAGAAAGGATCTTGTTCTGATGGGATCATCCTTCTTTCCAATAATGACATTCTCTGGATGAGAAGCTTTAATTCTGGATGATGATCCTCTAATAGTTGATTCTTCAGAAATGTTTAGATTGTTCATCTGAGAAGTTAAAGGAATAGCATCTGGCGTTGCTTCTGGTTCCTTCACTTGAGCTTTGTCTGCTTCTGAGACTTCAGAGTCAATGAAGACTACTTCTCTATCTGCAGAGTTTACAAACTGCTTTGGCTTTTTATTCCCAAGCTTATCATCAAATCTGACATGAATAGATTCTTCCACAATCTGTGTCTCAGTGTTGTATACTCTGTAGCCTTTAGAGTGTTCAGAATATCCAAGCATGAAACACTTTTGTGCTTTGGAATCAAACTTGTTCAGATTTTCCTTAGTATTTAACATATAGCAAATACATCCAAAAGGATGAATATATGAAATGTTGGGCTTTCTGTTCTTCCACAATTCATATGGAGTCTTCTCCAGAAAAGGTCTTACAGACACTCTGTTCTGAATGTAACAGGCTGTGTTGATTGCTTCTGCCCAAAAGTGTTTTGCCAGATTTGTCTCATTGATCATGGTTCTGGCCATTTCTTGCAGAGTTCTGTTTTTCCTCTCTACAACCCCATTTTGTTGTGGAGTTCTAGGACAGGAAAAATCATGAGCAATGCCATTTTCATTAAAATATTTTTCAAAATATTTATTTTCAAATTCACCACCATGATCACTTCTGACTTTTATAATTTTGAAATCCTTTTCATTCTGGACTTGCTTGCAGAAGTCAAAGAACACAGAATGTGACTCATCCTTGTGTTTTAAGAACTTTACCCATGTCCATCTACTATAGTCATCAACAATGACTAATCCATACTTCTTGCCTCTGATGGATGCAGTTTACACTGGTCCAAACAGATCAATATGAAGTAATTCTAGTGGTCTGGAAGTAGAAACAACATTTTTTGTTTTAAAAGATGATTTTGAAAACTTCCCTTTTTGGCATGCTTTACAAAGAGCATCTGAGGTGAACTTCAGATTGGGAAGTCCTCTGACAAGATTAAGTTTATTAATCTGAGATATACGTCTCATATTAATATGGCCCAATCTTCTGTGCCAGACTCATTGCTCTTCATTAACAGACAAGAGGCATTTAACATTCTGAACTTTAAGTTCTGAAAGATTTATTTTATAAATGTTGTTTTTCCTCTTACCACTAAATAGGATAGAGTTATCCTTTTGACTAATAGCTTTACAAATTTTTTGATTAAAGGTAATATCATAACCATTGTCACTTAATTGACTTATGGACAATAAGTTATGCTTTAACCCTTCAACAAGTAAAACATTAGTAATAGAGGGAAGTTTACCATTTCCAATAGTGCCAGATCCAATGATCTTGCCTTTCTGGTTCCCTTCAAACTTCACGTCACCTCCAGATCTAAGTTCCAGGCTTTGGAACATAGACTTTTCTCCTGTCATGTGTCGTGAGCATCCAGAGTCCAGGTACCATGATTGGCGTCCTGACCTTGCTGCTAAGAACATCTGCAACAGGAATTATTTTACTTTTAGGTACCCAGATCTTCTTGGGTCCTTTAGGGTTAGTGGTTCTGAAGGTTTGTCTAAACTTCTGTTTTTCAACATAAGGTTTATTCTGACTTGCCTTGGGTTTAAACACATAAGTATTCTTCTCAGAGCTTGTGTGTTTAATGTCATTTAAGTGACCAAACTTAAATTGAGAGTACAGAGGTGTCTTCTTGATGAAGAGTTTGTCAACAGATTTTGGATTACTTCTAGAGGAAGATTCATATCCAATACCTCTTTTGTTGTTCCCACTAACACCATAGATCATAGAAGCCATCTTGCTTCTGTCTATGCTCTTAGTAAGGAATCTCTGAAAGCTAGAGTCATATTTTTCTAAAATGTTTTCACATGACTTAGTCTCAGATTCAAATTCTTGTTGAGTTATTTCAAAGTCATTTTTGATTTTCAGATTAATTTCTTTTTGCTCAACAAGTTCTGTCTTCAGAAGATCAATCTCAGATTCAAGACTGCTTTTCAGCTTCTTGTATTTGAGTTTGATATTGTTATAGCTTTTCAGAACTTCTGATAAAACTTTGATAAGTTCTTCTTTAGTAAGTTTAGCCATTACCTCTTCAGCGTCATCGTCAGATTCAGAATCAGATTCAGATCCTGAAGTTCCTTCCTCCTGATCTTCTGTGCTGGCCATCAATGCAACATTAGCACATTCTTCTTCTGACTCAGATTTAGATTCAGATGTATCTGAGTCATCCCAGGTGGCCATCATAACCTTTTTCTTCTTATCAAATTTTCTTTTAGGCTTTTCCTTCAGCACCTTTGGACATTCATTTTTGTAATGTCCAGGTTCTTTGCACTCATAACAGACAACCTCCTTTTTGCCAGATCTTCTGTGTCCAGAAGATTCTTTTCTTTGGTCAGGCTTTCTGAAGTTTCTGAACTTCTTTCCTTTATGCTTCCAGAGTTTGTTTATTCTTTTGGACAGCATGGATAGTTCATCTTCATCTTCAGATGAGGATTCTTCAGAGCTTTCCTCTATTACCTGCAAAGCTTTAGCAGATTTATTAGATTTTAAAGCTACAGATTTACCTTTCTTTTGAGGTTCATCTTCCTCAAGTTCTATTTCATGGCTTCTTAGTGAACTGATCAATTCCTCCAAGGAGATTTTGTTCAGATCTTTAGCCATCTTCAGCGCTGTCACCATAGGTCTCCATCTGGTGGGTAAGCTTCTGATGATCTTTTTTACATGATCAGCAGTAGAGTATCCTTTGTCCAGAACCTTTAGTCCAACTGTAAGTATTTGGAATCTGGAGAACATAGCTTCAACAGATTCAGAGTCTTCCATTTTGAAGGCTTCATACTTCTGGATCAGAGCCAGAGCCTTTGTTTCCTTGACTTGAGAGTTTCCCTCATGAGCCATCTTTAAGGATTCAAACATGTCAAATGCAGTTTCCCTGTTTGTAATTATTTTCATACTCAGTATGAGATATTGCATTCAACAATATTGTTCTGGCCTTGTGATGATTTCTAAAATATTTCTTCTGAGCATCTGTCATAGATTTTTTGTCTATCTTCTTGCCATTCCCATCTGTGGGATGAACATATCCATCTATGACCAGATCCCATAAATCAGCATCATATCCAAGGAAAAAACTTTCAATTCTGTCTTTCCAATAATCAAATTTCTCCCCATCAAACATAGGGCGTTTGGTGCTGCTTCTGTCCCTTTCTTCATATTTATTGTTAATGTTAGATATTGTATTATCAGCCATAGTAACAACTAAATATATATCAAAGTATTTCTCTCTGGATCTTTACTGTCACTGTTAAGTGGTAGCACACACAGAACCGGAGCTCTGATGCCAACTGAAGGTGAGATAATACTTAGAAGGGGGGTTGAATAAGTATGAAACATAAAAACTTAGAATTAAAACTCAAGTATTTTTATCCTGGTTCGTTGAACTCAACTACTCCAGTCCACCCTTTCTAGAGTGATTTGCCTTTCTCAATCAAGGACTTAATCCACTATTTAATCAAACAGATTACAATAGTAACACCTAAGAACAACTGTTCTTAGTCTTCTCAAGAGCTACTGATCCCAACTGGATCCTCTTAAGGAAATCTTTTACAATCAATGTAAACCTATTACAAGAGTAAGAATGCTTCTAAAAAGCTATTATCACAACTGTGATATTTCTCTTAAGTTTAAGAACAATGAAATAAATTCTTATGATGAATATGAAAGTATGAGAGCTTGAATGTTTTAATTTCTTTTCAACAAAACGTCAACTGAAGAATTTGGTGGAGTCTTGCTTTTATAGGCAGCTGATCCAAGGTGAGCTTCACGTTGAGAAAAGTGTCCAAAAGGTCTGAGCCTTTTTGTCTTCACATCAAGTGACCTTTCCTAGAAGAAGAAAGCACAGAAAAATCCTTTTTGTCTGTTTTCTTGTGTCTAGCATAAATAAGGAAAGAGACGTTTGGTTCACTCCAACGGATATATTCTTTGAATATTTCTTCTTCAGTTTTCAGCAAATTCATCAGAGTCTAACTGGGTCAGAGTCTTCTAATGATAATCAGAGTCTTGCTGAATCAGAGTCTTCTGCAGCAGGTGTGCTTTCAGCGTGTTTAAGATCAGAGCATATTTGAGATAGAACTTCAGTACTGGCAGCTTTAGTACTTTCAGAATCTTCTGTAGAACCTATGCTTTGAAAAACTCTTCATACAAAATTCTTCTTTGCTTCAGATGCTTCTGACTTGCTTCAGATTCTTCTGGAGCTTCTGCTTCAGAATCTTCTGGAGCTTCTACTTCAGAATCTTCTGGAGGCTACGCTCAGAATATTCTGTTGACAGCAATCAGAATCTTCTAATGAGTGCATCTGGCGCTTCAGAGTCTAGCTAATTTCTTGTGTTCAATTCTGATTTGCTTCTGGAGTGTTAATTTCTTTACTATCTGCAGTAAAAACTCTCAAGCAAATTTTAGAGTATATAATTCTTAAATACAAAATTTTATTATAGTTATCATCAAAACATAGAGATATTATTAAGAACCAATCTGTGTTCTAACAAAGTTAGGAACACATTCGGTCTTCCATGTGCTTGTTTAATTTCAAAGAAGATTAAGCTTGGAAAACCAATATGTATGCATGAAGTTTCCGCTCATTGGAAAAGGCTTCGTTTTGATGATGATAATGTGAAGAAGGATGATAAATCAAACATATTAATCATGACCGAGTGGGAAGGGATCCAAGAGAGATTCATGAAAGTTGATGGCATAATGAAATTGTACATCAAAGAGAAAATGAGGACGATTGCCTATCTAGATACAACAGATTTTGAACCATTGTGGAACCGATTAAAACCAATGTTACCCCCAAAAAGGTCAAATAGACACAAAGTGACAACTCCACGAGACAGTCTCCTTCATACTTTGAATATGTTAACTCACATTTTCTAGAATCTCCAACTCCAAAATCCCAAAAGAGTGTTTTCAATGGTGCTCGGATTAGCAAACCATCTCCTTCACCTTCGTAACCAAAAATCAAACACATTGAAGAGCTAACACTTTTTATGCACAAATACATTGAATGGATTGTAAATGTTAGAGGTGACGACAAATGTGGTTTTTGAGTTGTTTCATGTTAGCTCGGTAAGGGAGAGGACGACTACTAATTTGTTTGTCGTCATCTTATACAAGAGATAACGACGCATAGGGAATCATACACAAAGCTATATGGGAACAAAGCAAATTACGATGAGATTCTCAATGCTCTACTTTCTTGTTTCACGGGTTAGCTCCGTTTAAAAAATGGATGCGCTTCCTGGAAATGGGTCAGCTTATAGTAAGTGCTTATGATAGGATGTGTATTGCTTTAACACGATACAGTTTCTTTGAAAATTATTTTCACTTAGGAGTAAGCCACCTTAAAATCCATACAAATGTATCATGTGTATTGGTTGGCTATAAAAAAAATAACATTTTATTTAGATTTATTTTAAACCGAGATGTCATATACCAAAGACATTAATTGAGTGGACGACACATTTCACACAAGATGTTGAAACTTGGTTAGATCACTTTTTAGAAAGGATAGAAGAGTTCACCAAGTTGAACGACAATGAAAGAGAAGCAAATAAGAAAAGATTGAAGAATGAACCACCAATAGTTTTAGGCAGTGACATATGTTTTGATGTGTTTTAGTTGTAATGTAACAATGTAACACATTTTTTGTATGTAAAGCACTACATATTATTATAAAATTGGATGGTATTTTTTAGACAATTTTTGTGTTTTAAAATCCTGCTATGCATAATACCTTGGTTCTGTTATGCATAATTTTGGGGTGGTTCCGAAGATGCATCTCCAAACACACCTTCTAATTATTTAAAAAAACAAAATAGAAGATCATTCGGAGATGCATATCTCCGGATAAACCCTTATTTTTTTTTGGAAAAAAGGTGGATCCAGAGATGCATCTCTGAATTTTTTCCTGATTATATGGTAGGGTTTGTAAGGTCCTTATTGATCTATAGTTTCTATAAATAGAGTCTCTTATTCCATTTTCTTTACAAAAACCAAAATGAATCCTTATCTCCATCTTGCATTTGTGTACTTCAATGGTGCAAATCCCCCACTCCAGTTTAGGGTCTCCGAGGAAATACTTCTCGTCGATCTAAAATTCAAACTAAATATTATCCTACAATATCTAGAAAATCAGAGAGTTGTCAAGCTCGAGTGTCGTTCACCCACGATTGACAACTAAGGGAAGATACAATTCATCATGCTTGAATTTAAGTCGAATTATTATTTAAAGGTTATGTGGAGTACCTTTTACCGTTACTCAACAAAGAGTCTGATTAAAATGGATGCGACGATTCAAAGATCAGCTGAAGATATTATAAGGATGTTTCAACATCCTGAACCACCTATTTTTAATGACATTTAATGTTAAGTTTATGTAATATTTATTTTGATGTTGATTTATGTTGATTTTCCATTCTGCCATTGTTTCTTCCTGTTCCTATTTTGACTAACATAGCATATTTCGGAGATGCATCTCCGGAAAACTCACAAACTAATGAATTAAAGGGGGTTACGGATAAACATCTCCGAAGTAACCTTTTGCACTTATGGAGAGGCATCTTCGGATCAAATTTTATCAGAGTAAGAATTTTTCATCATTTTCGTCTCAGTTGTGTGTGACAAAGGTGCTTTTGGAGATGCATCTCCGGACGCTAGGGACATTTTAGTCTTTTCATGATGGTGGGGGAGAATTCCTAAAGGTGGAAAGAGCAATTCCTATGTTTATATAGCTTAGTCAAATACAACATATTGTCAGTCAGTGGGTTAAATAAGTGTTTCTAAAACATGGGCTTAGATCCATACATTTTCTGTTTAATTAATTAATTAATTAAATAGCATAACTAAAATTATTAATTTATAAAGAAAAAATATTAATTAATAAATTATTCTGGTTATCACTGGAACTTCATTAAAAAATAATTGTTTCCTAATCATCAATGTCATGTCTGCAAAAGTGGAAGGGGACAAAAAATTCTCAAAGAATATAAATTTAAGGAAAAAAAACCGAATTTTTAAATAGAGGGACCAAAAAGTTTAAAAATACTTAAATATGGGATCAAAATTTGTTTTAAGCCATTATTTTACTCTAAATAATTAATATAATGCTATTTCTAAGTTCAATCATTAAAAAATCATTGACCTATAAGGCATACACCAACATTTTCTGGCTAGTGTTATTTTGCAAAATAATGTTTCAGACAAATGAACTTGGTTGCTTGACAAGGATGAGTCTTACTCAACCAACATGTTTATCATGTCATTTTCCTTTATTAGTAAGATTTAACATGTCATCCTCTTTATGATTTAATTTTGAAAAACATTGTTCTTCCTAAAGTTTACTTTTTTGCTTAATGGCTATTATGAATATACTTCATATTACGACTTATTTAGAACGTTGGGGTTTCAACAATTCATAATCCATTTCCTTTTTAATAGGTGTGGATATGTTTACTGTAAAATTTAGTAAGCAAGTGATAGTCTCTTATAGAAGATTACTTGCATGATCAACTAGATAATCCTAGGACATAGTGCTTAAAATCTTTCTGAGTTTTTGGTAAGAACATAAAAGACTTGAGTGTGGTCGAAATAGTTAAGTAAAAATGGTAAAAATTAAGGTAGATTGCTGGAAAGATAAAGAAATTAGACAATGATTAAGTGACAAAAAGATTGTAAAAGGATAATGTAAACTGAACAGAAAACGATAATGGAACGAAATCAAAATTGCAAAGAAAATAAGTTAAAGCAAAAGACTTTGCATTAAATAAAATGGTGTTTGGAATCATACATTTCGCTCAGATAACTCGTTTCTCGCTTCACTTGGATACTTTGAGTTTATGAGTTTTTGTAGTAAATTCAACACATTGAATCCTAACACTAGAACCCTTATTTATACTAATGTAAAATAAATGCTTCTAATGTTCTTCTCTTCAAAAATTGACACGTAATTGTTGCATTATTTTCGCCTCTAAAACATCTTCCACGTGTCCCTTTGGATAAGACTAAAAAGCATTTACTTGTTCTGAAACTGTTTCTTTACCCCAATTGTTGTTTGTCGACGTGTCTTGCTGACTATTAACGTAAAAATCCTGAGCAATGTTACCTTCAAAATCTTGGACGAAATTTCTTTTCAAAAATTACTATGTCTCAATCTCCATCCCACATTTAAGACTTCAACTTCCTTAGCTGGGAAACTGCGTCGAAATTCCTCTTCAACTTTCCAACATTTTCTAAGATTTCCTTACTATGTTGAGATTTAGTTTGTCAAAAATCTCAGCTAACAGGATCTAAAGAAAATTATCAACATATGTCCCTCTCATGTTTGTTCACCAATTATAGGTGGTTTAACATCTTGAATTGGCTATAACTCTTCAAAATACTATCCAAAAATTAAAATTTGGTGGTGATTTAGGGCAAAGATCAAAAGATTCTCTTCTGATGTGCATCATTGATGATCGGATCCTTTAGGTTATCTTAGTTTCTCCCCTCCATTGTAAATCTTTCCTTTGTAGTTCTTTTTTTATTTATTCATTGTAACACTCTCATTTGTACTATTTTTTCACTATTATCAAAATTATTATGCTAATATAATCTCTTTACAATTATTATTTTTTGGCTTATTCAGAAAATAAGCCAATGAGAGATCATGCCCATGAAGATTTAGTTATTTAATTGTATTTTCATTAAACAAAAATTTATATTGAAAACCTAACTAGCTATAACGGTAATCGTTCTCTCAACATGTATGTTATATCTCAAGTTATAAGAGATATGTCATTCATGATCATCCATAATATGTGATAACTTATATTTAACATACAATTTATTTCTTCATTTGATATCAAAACAATAAGTTATATATTACATTTTTTATGTTTTCTTTCGATAACTGCTAAAATTTGTATATGGCTTTATTTTATGACCATGTCATATATTATGTATATTGATGTCACTCGGTCATACTCAAGGTTTCAAACTTACGACTTTATTTAGACTTGTACAGGGTCTGTAGACTCGACTCGCAAACTTGTATGAATCTATTGAAAAATTAATAATGACTTTCAAAAACCTATAAGTGACACATATATGACACACATATATTTTTAAACTTGTAAATGCCTCATATATAAGACATACATAATATAACATAACTAATGATCTTGACTGCTGATCAGAACTTAAAGTGGGCCAAAGACTTTGTCGGTGATGCTGGGTTGCAAGGATGAGGAGGGGGTGTACCTGCAAGCCACTCTGATGCTAAAGTAAGAACCGGGAGAAGAGAAGGCAAGTACAAAAAGTGTAGGTCTTAGCGTAATTTATAATGATTTAGAATACCTTACCCTCTCAAGTGAGAGGGTTTTTATAATTCTCCCAGCGCTTGACCATTGGTCTCTATTTTCGGAGCGAGATATTCGCCCCCAAATGTAGCACCCCAAAATTTGCTCTTCCGTAACTGGCTTATGTTTCGTTCATTTTTGCATTATCATTGTGCATATCATGGCATTGGCTCTTGAGACATGGGATCAAGTTGTTTATGTGGCTCAAGACTTCCTTTCATTGAAAGTTTTAAGCAACAAGCATCAGAGGCTTTAGCATTTATTTTGCTCAGTGATCGGGTACCAAATTATATTTTTCAACAGGTTATTTTAAGAGCAAGAGACAATTCAGAGTTTATTTTAGGCATTATACAGGTGCAATATCAAATGACAAGTTTTAGAGGCTTGATGGGGATCAAAATAGACGACAATGGGTGATTACGCAAGTTTCCCTCCACATGGTGCCAAAATTGGCAATTTTTGAATGTGATAATCGGTTACCACATTTAGGGTAATCAATAATCTCAAGCGCATTTTGCAAAAATTCTTCAAATTCCAGCACTGCAGAATTTCCAGTCATTTTCAACCCTTGATTTCACATGTGCATCATTGGAAGGATTTAGAATTGATTCATTTTCACCATTTCCCTCCAAATTTCAAACACTCAATTCCTAATTTAAATTCCAAACATTAACCTACACTCTAAACCATATTTTAATTCCTAAACCTAGGGATTATTTAAATCATTTTGCTCCAAACCTTTCATAACTTTCAATCATTTTCTGAATTTTCTACACATCTCACTTCAATTCTCTCAACTTTTCTCTCATTTCAAAACACTTACAAAAGCTCTATAACTAAAAGCTCCACAAATTCCACATTGTAGTTTGTGAATCCTTGAGCTAAACCTTTATTGCATCATCATCCTTGGTTCAGTTCTGGTTTTGTAGTTCATTTAGACCTTGAATTAAGTTATTGGAATCACTTTTGGAAGAGCTTTTGCTTATTTGTGGATTCTTACTTGGATCTTCAAGTTTTCTTGCTAAAGCTTCATAGATCCTTAGATTTCTTGCTTGGATCTGTTAATTATAACTTAACAATACTTACCAAAGCAATTTATAGCTTTGTTGGTTAGTAATTTCTAGATCTAGCTTTGATATTGCTTAATCTTGCATGTTACAATGTAGATCTTTGGTTTGTTGTTGATATGTGATCCATTGCTTGCTTTGATCTTTGATCTTGTGGTTTGTTTGATGCAATTTGTGTTTTCTTGCTGTAATATGATATAATTTTTGTGCATAATTGATTGGTGGGTCATTTGGATGATCAAATAAGTTATTTGCTACTGAAAAGTGCTTTTGGAAGTTGAATTTTTGCCACTGTCTCAGTGGTAATCAATTACCATAATCAGGGTAATTGATTACCCTTCTTGCTTTTCACTTTTTTTTTTGCAAATTTTCAAAAGGGTATCCGATTATCCTAATCATGGTAATCGATTACCACTGGGACAAATTGCCTTTTTCTTGCATTTTCAAGCTTGCTTGAGTTCCTTTTCATCCTTAAACCTCATGGATTAATGTGATGTATTTATATGAATTGTTTTTGACCTAATTCATAATTCTTGATAGCATGCTTGTGTTTCTTTGACACGCGACTTTTGGTTTTCTGTTGACGAACGTTTGTGATCATTGTGTTGCATTCTTAGTGTTGTGATCATGTAGCATAATCGTTTGCACATTGTTCATTGTTGATTATTGATGTTTGTCTTGCTGGATTTGTATCACATGCTTATGTTTGCTTCCGTTTCTGTAGTTGTATAATTGTTCAAGTTCGTTAATCGATGTTAAGTGTGTAACGTTCTTGTTGTATGTCCAATTGTGCGATCTTGTGGATTTTGCTTTTGCTTAATTGTTAATGCATGTCCATCAATTGACTTTGCTTGATACATGTTCATATTCGATCCGCACATTGTCATATACATTTTTTGAATTGTGATTGCATGATCATATTTTGCTCTTGAATTGCTTGATAAATGCCAATTGTTGCTTAGTATTGGATGCTTGCACTCTTGATGCTTGTTTTGGTTTGTTATGCATGCTCATTGATGATCATTGCTTGCTTGAGGTGTTGCTTTAAGTGTTCGTGTATACTTGCTGCCTGCACTTTTCACACCTGCTGTTCTGGACTTTGACATGTTGTTGATTGTGCATCCATGATGCCTGCTTCCTTTTACACCTGTCTTTTTCCTGAATGTGTATGCTGTTAAAAGCTATTTTGCTTGTGTGCTGGATTTTATTGCTATTCTGAGCTTGAAGCGTGGTTGTAGCTGTTGTTTTTGTTTTGTTTTGGTTTGTTCTTGCATGCTCCCTTAAGGTCTCCTAGTCCAACTTAATTTTTAATTAAGCTTGGAGTATGATAGACACTAGGATTTAATCCATGCATGATAACATTAGGTTAGTCCCTTTTAACCTCAACCTTACGTCTATCTTTTGCATACTAACATTAGGATAGAATTTTCTTTCGCATTCCGACGTTAGGGAAATTTTGCATGACAACATTAGGATTAAGTTCCCCTTTAGACCTTCTGTGCGTCTTTCTTTTCTTCTCATCTCAAAACAACTTCAAAACATTTAATAAATACGATAAACATTATGTGTCACGAGGCTTAAGTATATGGGAAATGATGAATGATGGGTCTCTCCTTACTTGTCTAGAGTGTTTAGTGTATGCTCCGTCTAGGGGTGATATGCGACACATTCACTCCTGTATCATAGACTTTAGTGCAATGTAAATCTTAAATCAAATCAATTCACTTCTTTAAAACTCAAAAACAACCTTCAAAATTTTTCATCCTTCGGGATTGTTCTTTCAAACTTATTTTTAGAGAAAAGTACGTTACTTTTCCGTTCTACCACAAACAGGCATCGACCCTAACTGTTGGAATGGGAACTTAACATCGCTCATAAAAAACACGTAAGAATTTGTGAGCCGAACTACGGCTGCTCCAATTTCTCATTCCAGATGAGGATACGTAGGCACAAGACGATGATGTCTTGGCGAACAACTTTCCCCCGTCACCCGTAGTTTTCCAAACTACGTTGACTCTGACTTTCCCATTGCATGAAGGAATACATAGGCATAGGGCGGAGATATCCTATCGAGTATCCTTTTTCTTTTCCCTTTCCCATTTCTGTTTAGCATTAGGTTTTAGATAACACACCCTTTGATTAGACAACAAGCATGGACGCCGTCGAGTACAACGGACGTGAGGGGTGCTAATACCTTCCCCTTACGTAACCGACTCCCAAACCCAAGATTTGGTTGCGATGACCTTATCTTCTCCCTCTCTTTAGGTTTTATTTGATCGTTTCATTTCCCTCCTTTGGGATAAATAACGTCCAGTGTGACTCTTCTGTTTGTTTCTGCCGGTTGTTTTTCGCAGTTGCGACAGGTGGCGACTCTGCTTGGGAATACAACCTCTTGTTCCCTATGTGAGTCAATCCTAGCGCTTGCCTGTTTTATTTCATTAGGTGTTTAATTTTGTGCAGTTATTTATTTTTATGTACATTATCTGTTGTATATTATTGCATTTGCATTTATTTTTGCATTTAATTATCGTTATCATATTATTGTTGATGTTGTTCTATTGGGTGGGTTTGTTCCATGAGAGATAAGCCCACTACCCAGGCTTGAGCATACGCTTAGGATTATATTGAAGAGTAGTGGGACTTGCGTGGCGTCTGGCTATGTAAAGTTCGCACGAAACTCACATCCAGATGAGGTTTTCTTTGGAGATGCTCTATCTTGTACATCTGGTGCATAAGATAGGGTGTTAACTTAGAGAGATTACGACTCTAGAGACCATTCATGGGAAATCAGTTTAGGCCTCCTTAATTGATGGTGATGCCAAACCAGAAATGGTGAACGTATCATCATTTCTCAACCTGAGAGTCCATGATACTGATGACCTGCATAGGATTCATGTGTCCAAGACTAGAACCCACATGCGAGAAGGGATGGGTTTGTAGGAAACCTTGAATTTCATCATATCTGGTTTTCTGGTTTTCTAATCAGTATTAACTTATGAGTCTAGTATTCTGGTTATTATGTTATTCCGGTATTCTGGATTTTTCATCAGAGCATAACCTTGAACCTACTCAGGCAACAGTTGTTCAGAATTTGTGGAAGCTTTAATCCCATGTCTCAGCATCCATTTCATCATAACATGTTTGAATTATGGAATTCATGTTCTTTTATTTCCAAGGATCTTAACTTTGAGACTCGCTGTTGAGCATTCAATCTATTTCCTGTGGTTCTTCTGTAAAAATAAAAATAAAAACCTTGAATCAAAGCAGAAAAATTCCTTGGGAATAATTGAACATGACATTTGCATACTCATATTCATAACAGGTGTTCAAGGATGCGGATTCTAATTCTAACTTGGTCTTCTCTTCAGAACTGCAGACTTGATTTGTCACCACTACGCAACTCGCAGCAACCAGAGGTAGATCATGGATCAGGTATAATCAGAATTGTTGGAAGTCAAAACCCGTATGAATCAGTTCATGGAACTGATGCAAAACGTGGCCCAAGGGCAAAAACAACTGCGAACTTTGGTTCAACATCTTATTAACGCTCCTAGAGTTGATGATAGTGGAGTGGTCCATCCTAGGGGTGCTGGTATTGTCAACCCTTATGGTGGAAGCAGTGTTGGTGTTGTCATTCCTCCGGGCGGAGTTGATGCAAGTGTTTTTATTACTCCCGACGGAAGTGTGGCTAGTGGAATTCCTTGTGGTATTGGTGGGGGAAGTGTTTGTGCATTCCATGGAGCTGGTGGAGCTCACCACCATCATTGGGAAGAAGACATACAAGAAGATGCATTTTCAATGCATGACCTGGATGTTGGTCTTCCATATGAAGCTGATAAGGAATTTAAGATGATTGAGGAGAGAATGGGAGCTTATAAGAATAATAATGCTTTTGGTCTGGATATGACTGATCTCGGTTTTGTCCCAGGTGTGAAGATTCTGCACAAGTTCAAAGTCCTAGACTTTGACAAATATAGGGGAACAAACTTCCCTAAAATTCACATCTGAGCCTATTATCGGAAGATGTCTGCCTACTCTGAGGATGAAAAGCTGCTCATGCACTTCTTCCAAGATAAACTAGCTGGGGCATCTTTGGAGTTGTACATGGGGTTGGAAAGGACCTATATTAAAACTTGGAAGGATCTTGCTGAAGCTTTTGTCAGGCATTATCAGTACAACAGTGGCATGGCGCCCACCAGAATGCAATTACAGAATATAGTTCAGAAGGTGAATGAAAGTTTCAAGGAATATACCCAGAGATGGGGCGAGTTAGCAGCCAGAGTTCAACCTCCGATGATGGAGAAAGAGCTCGTCGACATATTCATGGGTACACTTCAAGGGCCTTATTTCGAGAAGTTGGTTGGGTGTGCATCAGCGGGGTTTTTCAGATCTTGTGATGGCTGGAGAGAGAGAGTCGAAAGCGGTATCAAAATGGGAAAGATTCAAGTTGCTTCTGGTTCTTCTGAAGATGCAAAGAAACCTTATGTTGGGTTCCCTAAGAGGAAGGAAGGATAAACTAATGTTGTATCTATTCCAACTGCTGCTCAATAGACGGTTTGGTACTAGCAACCCTATGCTCCTCAGCAACAGAACTATCAGCCTCAGAGCCAGCATAGGCCTCGCAACAACTTGGAAAGAAGGAATGCTCATTTTTATCTAGTTCCTATGTCGTACAGTCAACTATTGCCACATCTGATTAAAAACTCATTGGTGGATCCCAAGACTCTCAATGGGATCATTTTTATCATTTACATTGTATTTTCTTTCTTGTTAAGTGTTACTTGTTTTTAAATATGGTTGTTTTGAATGGTAATACTAATGAAGTGATCGTGCATTTTTGAATTAATCATGTCGCATTCGCTCATTTTTCTCGTTTATTGCAAAGCACAGACACATGTACCTCCCATTCACTCCACTTTATGAGGTTGTTGTTTTATCAGAGATTGGAGGGAGGATGATGAAAACGAAATACCCATAGTTGTTGTTGGTTTGCTTTTAGATAAAGCCCTATGATGATGTACATGCATTGTTTCAAATCCCTAAACACTGAAGATATAAGGGAGTTAGACCCTCGTTAACCCCTTTGAGCCTGGAAGTAGGAGTTTTTTTTCGCATGAAAAAACCCTCACATTTTAACTTGGGGCAGGGTAGTCATTAGTTAATTTGACCGGGCATTCAAATTTTAAAAGGAGTATGCATTTGAGGATCAACCCCCTTTGTATTCCTTGCTCATCAAGAGGTCAAAAGACGTGAAACCACAATGGTTATCCCTCATTGTGAGGAATGAGGCAGTCATAACCCTTTCGAAGAAATTAAGACAAGCAAGGGTCACACGATTTGTTCCAAAAAAAAAAGAAAAAGAATCAAAAGAAAAAAAGAAAGAAAAAACCCGTTAAATCGAAAACTCGAAGACGAATGACTTAGGCAAAGGTTAGGGCACCCCGCTGGACTTCAAAATCAAAAAACTCAAAAGAATCAGTCTAAGCAAAATTAAGGAACAAAGAAAAAGCAAAAAGCGGAAAATAAAAAGGAGGACAAAAGAAAAATACTCAGAAAAGAAGAAAATCGTATGACTACAGACACCGAAGACAAAAGGGATGACTGTCGCTCCGAAAACCTTGTGGGTTTATTAACTGTCCCTTCTGCCAATCAATAATCTTTTTGAATGGTGGACGTTTGTGCCAAATTAGCTGAACGTAGGAATGAAGAATATCAAGGAGAATGGGTGGGTTAAAATAAACTTTGAGCCTTTTATCCTTTGTTTCAATAACCGTGAATCAGACCATGTTACAACCCTCAAAAGTCCTAATTGAAGCAGGGTATATTATGAAAGCATACTAGAACAAGGTTGTGTAAACTGACTCCTACAAGATTTGCTAATCTTCTTCTTTAGCTGGAAGCACGGTTGTATCTGCTGTTTTTGTTTTTTTTTTTGTTTTTTGCCTTGTTCTTGCATGTTCCCTTAAGCCCTCCTAGTCCAACTTAATTTTTGATTAAGCTTGGAGTAGGATAAACACTAGAAGTTTAATCCATGCATGATAACATTAGGCTAGTCCCCTTTAACCTCAACCTTAGGTCCATCTTTTTGCATGCTAACATTAGGATAGAATTTCCTTTCGCATCCCGACCTTAGGGCCATTTTGCATGACAACATTAGGACCGAGTTTGCCTTTAGACATTCTGTGTGTCTTTCCTTTCTTCTCATCTCAAAACAACTTCAAAACACTTAATAAATACGAAGAACATTGTAATGAGGGACAACTGATTCTGGGGGTCAGCTGGCCATCTTTCCTCGGCAGAGGGGCAGTGGAGAGAAAGCTTCATTTTGCCCTTAACTGCCAGGGCTAAGGCTATTGGGTCGTTCTGGGTGCAGAATTTGATTGGACCATGCCTAGTCATTGGGCCAGTTCGGAACAATTAACATCAAAATTTAAACCCCATACTCTATAACTAATTTATTAACAAAAAAAATCGATGATAAAACAAACAAAATAGAAAAATATATAGTTAAAGACTCAAGGTACTAACTTCTTCTTAATTAGCTAGTGGATACTACATAAAGCAAAAAAATAAATAAACTAGATATGCTAATGGCTTTAAACATCCAATGCTCCATTGAAACATCACCATCAATATCATCAGCATCACCTTCATCGGTATCTTAGATGCTTCAAAGCTCCAAAGTAATCACAATATCTGCAACCGCAACCACCCTTGGGACCACAATTTAACATTATGCCTCTACTCAAACTGTTCTAGCCTAGCTTATGTCAAAACAATTTCTAAATTAAGGTGTTTTTATGTCTCTATCATCAAGGTCGTCCGCTCACCCGAGCTTTTCTTACAACACTTGTATGTAGGTTCCTTATAATTATCATTAATAATTAATTAATTAGTAAAATGTTATGAGTCGGATGTCTTGAAACAAAGTATCAACGGTTTCTTTATGATCAAGAAACACACAAGGGTTAGGGTTAAAAAAGAAAGCAAGGTAAAACAATAAGGAACAACACGGATTGGTTATAAACTGTTATTATTTCCTTTATCTTAGAACAAGAAAACAAGTATACAAGAATAACAAAATAGCCTCTCTCACTTGAAATTATGATTTTATCTTCCTACTTTTCCTTATTCCAAGATTGAGAAACTAGCATCCTATATATAAGAAAAATAGCACACTAATCTAATGGGATTTTTAAAAATTACCCATTACAAGCTAACTTAGAGTACAAGCTAACTTAAACAATTGGGCTTGCAAGTAAGGCTCGACCCAATATGCTAACAACCTAGCAATATTGACTAATGCATGTTAGAACAAACTTCGACTACAACACGCATTACTTCGACAACAGCATGCAAACATACTTCGGCCTCATGATTAATTCCTGTTGAACTAGAAGCTACCCTTCGACCATACTAGAGTTCAATCCAACATATCACAAATCTCCACCTTGGATCTAACTCTATAAGATCAAGGAACTAGCTTTCTTCATGTAGCTTTATCAATTGCATACAGTGGAAAAACTTGCAACTGGGCAACGTCTTGGTGATCATATCGGCAACATTATGATATGTCAATACCTTCAGCACTTAGACTTCTCCACGCTCGATTACCCCTATGACAAAATGCAGTCTCACATCAATGTGCTTGGTTCTCTCATGATAGGTTGAACTCTTTGATATGTGTATTGCACTTTAACTATCACATTTAACAGTGATAACTCGACCTTGAAGTTTTAGCTCCTTTGCAAAACCTTCAAGCCACAATGCTTCCTTCACAACTTCAGTTAGGGGAATATATTTCGCTTCAGTGGTTGATAAGGCAACGACCTTCTGAAATGTTTCTTTCCAACTGATTGTTGTCCCAAACATAGTGAACACATATCCAGAAATAGATTTTCTGGAATCCATGTAACCTGCATAATCAGAGTCGACATAACTTTGATTACTGCTTTACTATCTTCACCCAAGGCTCTACCATAAATTAGGACTCTACTCAGAGACCCATTTATGTACCTTAAAATCCACTTCAATGCTTGTCAGTGAGCCTTTCCAGGATTTGCTATGTACCTGCTTACAAGGCTTACTACATATGCAATGTCAGGTATAGTACATACCATAACATACATCAAAGAACCTACTATGTTAGCATATGGAATGTTATTCATATAAGTTCTTTCAACATCAGTGTTGGAACACTGATCTATACTCAGCTTGAATTGAGGATTTATCGGAGTCATAACAGGCTTTGAATTCGACAGACCAAACTTTTCGAGAACCTTCCGTAGGTATGCCTCTTGAGATAAGCATAATTTCGACTTCTTTCTATCTCTTCGAATGTCAATCCCAAAATTCCTGAACGCAGCTCCCAAATTCTTCATGTCGAACTCCTTATTAAGTTCAGCCTTCACCCTCTTTACCTCTTCGACATTGTTGCTTTCTATTAGAATATCATCCGCATAGAGCAACAAAATAAAAAATGAATTACCCGGTCGAAATCTGAAGTAAACACAGTGGTCGAACTAACTTCTGATGAAACTTATGTATGCCATGAACTTGTCGAATCTTCTATTCCATTGTCGAGGAGATTGTTTCAGTCCATATAAGGATCTATTCAGCTTGCACACATAATCTTCCTTCCCTTTTTCAACATACCATTCAGGTTGCCTCATCAAGATTATTTCATCTAAGTCACCATACAAAAACACAGTCTTCACATCTATCTATTCCAGTTCATGGTTGAATTGTGCCACTGTGGCAAGCAACATTCGAATGGATTTGTGCTTCACAACAGGAGAGAACACATCATTAAAGTCGACACCTTTTTTCTGAGTGAACCCCCTAGAAACCATTCTTGTCTTGTATCTTTTCGACGCCACTCCTTTGATTCCTTCCTTAACTTTGAAAATCCATTCACAGCTGAGTAACCTAGCTCCAGCAGGTTTCTTGATCTGTTCCCAGGTGTTGTTATCATGAAGAGATTTTATCTCATCATCCATGGCCTTCAGCCATTCAGTCTTCTTTCGACTCCTCATAACTTCCTTATAGTCTCAAGGTTCTTTGTCTAGAACCTCACTTACAGAGATTAAGGCATAAGCTATAAGATTTGCATACCCAAGTCTCTGAGGTGGCTTGATGACTCTCCTCGACCTGTCTCTTTCTAGCAGGTAGTCATTATTAGTCTCCTCATCTTCGACAACATCTTCTGCGTCTTCTTCGACTTTATCTAGGGTATGCAATTTAGCATCAACATGTTCCATCTCAACAGGAATCTCTCCCTATTCCAGCTCTTCGCCAGCATCATCAGTTTTCTTGAAAGTCATCTCTGCTTCATTGAAAACTACATCTCAACTGGTGACACACCCCTTGTGACCTGGCTCTAGGAACCATAACCTATAAGCTTTGACTCCTTTAGGGTATCCCATGAACATGCATTTTAGAGCTTTAGGTTCAACCTTGTCTTGCCTAATATGAGCATAGTCCACACAGCCAAATACTTTCAGTCTGTCGAGACTAGGTGGATGTCCTGACCAAAGTTCTTCAGGTGTCTTCATTCCCAAGGCAGTCGAGGGACATCTATTTATCAGGTAAGCTTCTATCGAAACAGCCTTCGTCCAAAACACCTTCTTCAATCCAGCACTAACCAACATGCATCTAACCCTTTCAAGGATTGTTCGATTGAATCTCTCAGCTAAGCCATTTTGTTGAGGAGTACCTGCTACAGTCTTATGCCTTGCAATCCCATACTTAACATAGTAACTGTCGAATGCTTCGTTGCAGAATTCAAGACCATTGTCAGTTCTCAACCTCTTAACCTTTCTGCCAGTTTGAGTTTCGACTAGAATCTTCCAACTTTTGAAATTCTCAAAAGTTTCATCCTTTGTCTCCTGAATGAATACCCATAACTTTCTGGAATAGTCATCAACGATGGATAAAAAATACCTTGCACGTGAGTGTGAAGGATTTCTTGTAGGCCCCTAAAGATTAACATGAATGTAATACAGGGATCCATGTGTTATTTGTTTGCCTTTGTTAAACTTCACCCTACATGATTTACCAAATACACAAGATTCACAAAACTCCAACTTTTCAACTTTGTCACCTCCTAGCAGGTTCTGCTTCCCCAATTTGACCAGACCTTTTTCGCTAACATGGCCCAATCTCATGTGCCATAATTCTGTCTTCGACATAGGTTTCGTGGATGCAACATTTGTTGAACCACTTACAACCTCAACCTCAAGGGTATACAAGTCTTGTTTCTTCACGTCTCTCAAGACTTCCTTCAACCCCTTCATGACTCTTAGGATACTTTTCTCTCCTTGAAAAACATATCCCTTTCTATCGAATTCACCAAGAGAAATCAAATTTCTCTTCAAGTCAGGTACATACCTGACTTTAGTCAATAACCTTATTGGCTCATCATGGAGCTTGAATATCACAGATCCAATACCTATAATTTTGCAAGATTTGTTGTTTTCCAGCAGTACAGATCCACCGTCTTGTTCATATAGCTCCTTGAACAATTCTCTGTTTGGAGTCATGTGCCAAGTGCAACCTGAATCCATAATCCACTCTTTTCTCGAGTCGCCACTTGAAACCACAAGAACATCAGATGATTCGAAGTCAACTTGAACAATGGCTGCGTTGCCATTACCTCCATGATCTTTCAGGCGTTCATGGCACACCTTTCTTGTGTGACCCTCCTTCTTACAGTGATAACATCGAATCCCAGATGTTTCGCCACTATAATACTTTTTTTGACTTTTACCTTTCTTCTTGTCGAACTTACCATCCTTTCGCAAGAATTTTCCTTTAACAACTAAACCTTCGCCCACCGTCAAAGGTTTATGCTCCTTTCGTTTGTTCAAGTCTTTAGAACACAAGGCTGATTGAACTTCTTCAAAGGCCAGGGACTCCCTTCCATATAAGAGAGTTTCTTTGAAGTGAGCATGTATTCTGGGAAAAGCGCACAGCAGTAACAGTGTTTGATATTCATCATCGATCTTCACATCAATATTTTCAAGATCAAGAATCAGCATGTTGAACATATCCAACTGCTCAACCAACACTTTGTCTTCACTCATCTTGAATGAATACAAAACTTGCTTCAGGTAGAGTCAATTCACCAGAGATTTGGTCATGTACAAACTTTCAAATTTCACCCATAATCCCGATCCTGTAGTCTCCTTTGATACCGGTCGAAGAACCTTATCACCAAGGCTTAACAATATTGCGTTGTGGGCTTTCTTAATCATGCCCGTCTGAAGGTGAGAAAATTACTTAGAAGGGGGGGTTGAATAAGTAAGACTAAAAAACAAAGATTAGAACACAGATATTTTTATCCTGGTTCGTTGAAAACAACTACTCCAGTCCACCCTCTCAAGAGTGATTTGCCTTTCTTTGTCAAGGACTTAATCCACTATTTTAATCAAACAGATTACAAATAGCAACACCTAAGAACAACCGTTCTTAGTCTTCTCAAGAGCAACTGATCCCAACTGGATCCTCTTAAGGAAAACCTTTTACAAACAACGTAAAACTTATACAAGAGTAAGAATGCTTCTAATAAGCTGTTATCACAACAGTGATATTTCTCTTAAGTTAAGAATAAAGATAAAGCAAAGTAATATGATAAAGAGCTTTGAAAGATTTGCTTTGAGTAGTGATTTTGCTAGAGATTCGATACTGAAGAAGATGGAGTGGACTTCTTTATATAGGCACTAAGATCCAAGAAGTCTTGTTACGTTGAAGGCTGTGCAGAAAAGCCTGAAGCCTTTTGTCTTCACATTGGAGGTTGTGCTGAAACAGGCCTGATGCTTTTTGTCTTCACTTGCAGAATACTTTCCTCAGGATGGAATGCACAGATAAAACCTTTTTGTCTGTGTCCTTGTGTCTAGCACAAAATAGGAAAGAGCTGTTGAGAAAAACCAACGTACATATTTAAATCTTCTTCAAAGTAAGTTCAGCTTTCAACATAAGAATCTAAATCTTCAGAGTCTTCAGATCACGGATCATCTGGATCTTCAGAGTCTTGAATGTTCTTCAGATTGAGCTGAATCAGAGTATGTGCAGCTTGTGTGCTTGAGCGTGTAAAACTCTCAGAGCAGAGTCTTCTAAGCTTTAGAGGCTCCTTCTTCAGAATCTTCAAGAGACAGTAGTCAGATTCTTCTGGGAGCAGTGTTCAGATCTTTACTTAAGATGCTCTTGAACTTGTGAAGTCTTTCATACGAACAATGTTCAGATGCAATTTTGCTTTCTTAAGATAATTTTCTTTAGTGCCTGTAGCAAACAATTTAGAACACGTTTAGAGTATATAATTCTTGAATACAAAATTTATAAGTGTTATCATCAAAACATAGAGATATAACTAAGACACAATCTGTGCTCTTACAATCTCCCCCTTTTTGATGATGACAAAACATGAGAAAATTTTGTTCAATAAAGAGTAAGAATTAGAAACTCCCCCTGAGATAAACAATCTCCCCTTGAAATAAATACTACAATAGAATAGAATACTTCCCTTTCTGATTGAGTATATTTCAGATTCAGAGCCTGATGAATGAGTTCAGAGTCAAATCTTGATGCCAGTTGATTGAATAAATGTATCAGAGTAAGATAACAGAGTTGATTGAATACTCAGATTTTCTTTAGAGAATCAGGTTCTGGTTGACAGAGTCTCAGGGTAACTTCAATGAATTATGTCAGATATAACAGTGTAATCTGAAAGACTTAAATTCAAATAAGTTAATAAAATGTCTGAATTTTAGTTTTGGTAAATGCTTATAGGTTGAACACTCAGTTTCTCTTTTTTTTCCCCTTTTTGTCATAATCAAAAAGATTTTCAACGACAGAAAGAAATAGAAGAAAAGAAGCAAATAGGAGCAAACCATGTTATCATGCAATTAAAACAAAACAAACCAAAGTTCACAGACAAACAGGCAGAGGCCAAAAACACATAACACAATAAAAGTAACCAAACATCAAAAACTCAGTTCATGTGCAAAACAACAAATAAAAGTGAGATTTTCAAAGCATTACCTCAAACGTCAAATCAGTTAAGCACTCAATCTTTTCAGAAATTGAATGCCACGTGTTTGCTTTGTTGGCTCATCTGATTTTTCTCAAGAAATGAAACGTTTCCAACTTTCAGATCTTCTGAGCATGTTAGTTCAGAGTTTTACCCAAAACGAAATAATTGAATAAATATAAATGAATAAATAGACAGATGAAATACTTCAGATTATTAAACATTTTGCATCTGAGAGGTTGCCTCTGAGAAATATTACTCTGGACATAAATCCATACAAATATTTTTCAGAATAAACTTAAATCTATCTTCAGCAAGGGGTTTTGTGAAAATGTCAGCCCATTGATGATCTGTATCAACAAAAGCTAGATTAATTACACCCTTCTGAACATAGTCTCTGATGAAGTGATGTTTAATTTCTATATGTTTTGCCTTAGAATGCAAGATTGGATTTTTTGACAAACATATAGCAGAAGTATTATCACAGAAGATAGTAAGGTTACTCTCATAGATTTGATAATCTTCTAATTGACTCTTCATCCAGAGCATCTGAGTACAACATCCAGCAGCAGCAATGTATTCTGCCTCTGTAGTTGATAGTGCAATGGTAGGTTGCTTCTTGCTGTACCATGAGATCAGATGACTTCCAAGAAACTGACAGCTTCCAGAAGTGCTTTTACGTTCAACTCTGTCTCCAGCATAGTCAGCATCACAGAATCCAACTAATGAAAATTCATCAGATCTTCTGTAACACAGACCCATGTTAGCAGTACCTTTCAGATACCTCAGAATCCTCTTAACAGCTGTTAAGTGTGATTCTCTAGGATCTGATTGGAATCTAGCACATAAGCAGACACTAAACAGAATATCTGGTCTAGAAGCAGTCAAGTATAGAAGAGATCCTATCATACCTCTGTAGAGTTTTTGATCTACCTTCTTACTTACCTCTTCCTTACCTAGAGTGCTTGTAGGGTGCATTGGAGTCTTTGCCATTTTGCTATCAACCATGTTGAACTTCTTCAGAAGCTCTTTAACATATTTGGTTTGATGTATGTAGGTGCATTCTGGAGTCTGATTGACTTGGATTCCCAAGAAGAATCTCAATTCTCCCATCATGCTCATTTCAAATTCTTCCTGCATACATTTAGCAAACTCCTTTCCAAGCGTAATATTTGTTGATCCAAAAATAATGTCATCTACATAAATCTGACAAATCAACAGATCTTTCTTAACAGATTTACAGAATAAAGTTGTATCCACTTTTCCTCTGATAAAATTTTTCTTCAGAAGGAAGTTGCTCAACCTCTCATACCAAGCTCTGGGAGCTTGTTTTAATCCATAAAGAGATTTCTTTAATTTGAAAACATGATCTGGAAAGTTTTCACTTTCAAAACCAGGAGGTTGGTGGACATATACTTCTTCTTCTATAATACCATTAAGAAAAGCACTTTTAACATCCATCTGATACAGAGTGATGTTATTCTGTGCAGCAAATGAAATAAGAAGACGAATAGATTCTAACCTTGCCACTGGAGCATATGTCTCAGTGTAATCAATACCTTCTTGTTGACTATATCCTTGAGCAACCAATCTTGCTTTATTCCTTTCTACTTCTCCCTTTTCATTCAGCTTATTCCTGAAGACCCATTTTGTTCCAATGACATTGAATCCTTTAGGTCTAGGAACCAGATCCCACACTTCATTTCTGGCGAATTGATTCAGCTCTTCTTGCATAGCTATAATCCGTTCATTATCTTCCAGAGCCTCATCTACAGATGTTGGTTCTATCATTGACACTAAGCCAAATAAGGAAGATTCAGAAGTTCTGAGAAATGATCTTGTCCTTATAGGATCATCTTTCTTTCCAATTATCACATCTTCTGGATGAGAAGCTTTGATTCTGGAAGAAGATCCTCTGACAGTTGGTCTTTCAGAAATATGCAAGTTGTTTAGTTGGGAAGTCAAAGGTGTAGCATCTGGGGTTGCGTTAGATTCTTTGTTCTTTGCCTTTTCTGCCTCTGAGCCTTCAGAGTCTGTGAGAATCACTTCTCTATCTGCAGAACTTTCAAACTGCTTTGGCTTTTCAGAGCCAAGCTTATCATCAAATCTGACATGAATAGATTCTTCCACAATCTGTGTTTCAGTATTGAATACTCTGTAGCCTTTAGAGCGTTCAGAATAACCAAGCATGAAACACTTCTGTGCTTTGGAATCAAACTTGTTCAGATTACCTTTAGTATTAAGCATATAACAAATACATCCAAAAGGATGAAAATAAGCAATGTTAGGCTTTCTGTTTCTCCACAATTCATAGGGAGTCTTTTTCAGAAGAGGTCTTACAGACACTCTGTTCTGAATATAACAAGCTGTATTAATTGCTTCTGCCCAGAAATATTTTGCCAGATTTGTCTCGTTGATCATGGTTCTGGCCATTTCTTGCAATGTTCTATTTTTCCTCTCTACAACTCCATTTTGTTGTGGAGTTCTAGGGCAGGAGAAATCATGTGCAATGCCTTTTTCAGAAAAATATTTTTCAAAATGTTTATTTTCAAATTCTCCACCATGATCACTTCTGACTTTAATAATTTTACAATCTTTTTCAGTCTGGACTTGATTGCAGAAGTCAAAGAACACAGAATGAGACTCGTCCTTGTGTTTTAGAAACTTTACCCATGTCCATCTGCTGTAGTCATCTACAATGACTAACCCATACTTCTTGCCTCTGATGGATTCAGTTTTCACTGGTCCAAACAGATCAATGTGAAGTAATTCCAATGGTCTGGAGGTAGAAACAACATTTTTTGATTTAAAATGAGATTTTGAAAATTTACCTCTTTGACATGCTTCACACAGAGCATCTGAGTTGAACTTCAACTTAGGAAGTCCTCTGACCAGATTGAGTTTATTAATTTGAGATATACGTCTCATATTAATATGTCCCAATCTTCTATGCCAGACCCATTGCTCATCATTCACAGATAAGAGGCATTTTACATTTTGAACTTTAAGTTCTGAAAGGTTAATTTTATAAATGTTGTGTTTCCTCTTTCCATTGAATAGGATAGAACCATCCTTTTGACATACAGCTTTGCAACATTTTTGATTAAAGATTATATCATAACCATTGTCACTTAATTGACTTATGGACAATAGATTATGTTTCAATCCTTCAACTAACAGAACATTAGAAATAGAGGGTAGGTTGCCATTACCTATAGTTCCAGAGCCAATGATCTTGCCCTTCTGGTTCCCTCCAAATTTCACGTCCCCTCCAGATCTAAGTTCCAGACTTTGGAACATAGACCTTTCTCCCGTCATGTGTCGTGAGCATCCAGAGTCCAGGTACCATGATTGGTGTCCTGACTTTGCTGCTAAGGACATCTGCAACAGGGATTATTTTGTCTTTAGGTACCCAGATCTTCTTGGGTCCTTTAGGGTTAGTTGCCTTGTAGGTTTGTCTAAACTTTTGTTTTTCAACATAGTTTTTGTTTAGACTTGCCTTAGATCTAAACACATGAGTATTCTTTTCAGAGCTCGTGTGTTTAATATCATTCAAATGACCAAATTTAAAATTAGAGTATAAAGGAGTTATCTTAATGATCAGATTATCTACAGGTATTGGTCTTACATCTTTTTCAAGAGAAGAAGATTGAAATCCAATTCCCTTTCTTTTATTCCTACTAACTCCATAGATCATAGAAGCCATCTTGCTTCTGTCTATGCTTTTAGTGAGGAACCTCTGAAAACTAGAGTCATATTTTTCCAAAATATTTTCAGATGACTTAGCTTCAGAGTCAGATTCTTGTTGAACAATTTCCAAATCATTTTTTATTTTTAAATTTATTTCTCTCTGCTCAACAAGTTCTGTTTTCAGATTATCAATCTCAGATTCAAGATTGCTTTTCAGCTTCTTGTTCTTGAGTTTGATATTATTGTAGCTTTTCAAAACTTCAGATAACACCTTTATAAGTTCATCTTTGGTAAGTTTGGACATTACCTCTTCAGCATCAGAGTCGGAGTCTGACTCAGATTCAGATGATAATTCTTCATTCTGATCTTCTATTCCAGCCATTAATGCCATGTTGGCACACTCTTCTTCTGCTTCAGATTCAGATTCAGATTCATCTGAATCATCCCAAGTTGCCATAAGAACCTTTTTCTTTTTATCAAACTTTCTCTTGGGTTTCTCCTTGAGAAGTTTGGGGCAGTCATTTTTGTAGTGCCCAGGTTCCTTGCATTCATAGCATGTGACCTCTTTCTTTCCAGATCTTCTGTGTCCAGAAGATTCCTTCCTGTGGTCAGCTTTTCTGAAGTTGTTAAACTTCTTTCCCTTGTGCTTCCAGAGCTTGTTGATTCTTCTGGAAAGCATGGACAGTTCATCTTCTTCTTCAGAAGACGATTCTTCAGAACTTTCTTCTTTTACCTGCAAAGCTTTAACAGGTTTGTTAGATTTTAAAGCTATGGATTTACCTTTGTCTTTCTTCTGGGGTTCATCTTCCTCCAGCTCTATTTCATGGCTTCTCAAAGAACTGATAAGTTCTTCTAAGGAGATCTTGTTCAGATCTTTTGCCATCTTCAATGCAGTCACCATTGGTCTCCATCTGGTGGGAAGACTTCTGATGATCTTCTTGACATGATCTGACGTTGAGTAGCCCTTATCCAGAACTTTCAGACCAGCAGTAAGAATCTGAAATCTAGAAAACATAGTTTCTACATTTTCAGACTCTTCCATTTTAAATGCCTCATACTTCTGTATGAGCGCCAGCGCCTTGGTCTCTTTAACCTGAGAATTTCCCTCATGAGTCATTTTGAGTGACTCAAACATGTCATGAGCAGTATCTCTGTTTGTAATCTTCTCATACTCAGTATGAGAGATTGCATTAAGCAATATAGTTCTGGCTTTGTGGTGATTCTTGAAATCTCTTTTCTGTACTTCAGTCATTGACTTTCTATCAATCTTTTTGCCATCCTCATCAGTAGGATGTTTATATCCATCAATGACCATATCCCAAAGATCAGCATCATACCCGAGGAAAAAACTTTCTATTCTATCTTTCCAATAGTCAAATTTTTCCCCATCAAACATGGGTGGCTTGGTACTGATCCTATCTCCTTCATATTTGTTGTTGCAAGTAGATGTTTCCATAATGGCAACAACACAAATATCAAAGTATCTTTCTCACTGGATCTTTAACTGTCACGGTTAAGTGGAGCACACGCAGAACCGGAGCTCTGATGCCAACTGAAGGTGAGAAAATTACTTAGAAGGGGGGGGGGGGTTGAATAAGTAAGACTAAAAAACAAAGATTAGAACACAGATATTTTTATCCTGGTTCGTTGAAAACAACTACTCCAGTCCACCCTCTCAAGAGTGATTTGCCTTTCTCTGTCAAGGACTTAATCCACTATTTTAATCAAACAGATTACAAATAGCAACACCTAAGAACAACCGTTCTTAGTCTTCTCAAGAGCAACTGATCCCAACTGGATCCTCTTAAGGAAAACCTTTTACAAACAACGTAAAACTTATACAAGAGTAAGAATGCTTCTAATAAGCTGTTATCACAACAGTGATATTTCTCTTAAGTTAAGAATAAAGATAAAGCAAAGTAATATGATAAAGAGCTTTGAAAGATTTGCTTTGAGTAGTGATTTTGCTAGAGATTCGATACTGAAGAAGATGGAGTGGACTTCTTTATATAGGCACTAAGACCCAAGAAGTCTTGTTACGTTGAAGGCTGTGCAGAAAAGCCTGAAGCCTTTTGTCTTCACATTGGAGGTTGTGCTGAAACAGGCCTGATGCTTTTTGTCTTCACTTGCAGAATACTTTCCTCAGAATGGAATGCACAGATAAAACCTTTTTGTCTGTGTCCTTGTGTCTAGCACAAAATAGGAAAGAGCTGTTGAGAAAAACCAACGTACATATTTAAATCTTCTTCAAAGTAAGTTCAGCTTTCAACATAAGAATCTGAATCTTCAGAGTCTTCAGATCACGGATCATCTGGATCTTCAGAGTCTTGAATGTTCTTCAGATTGAGCTGAATCAGAGTATGTGCAGCTTGTGTGCTTGAGCGTGTAAAACTCTCAGAGCAGAGTCTTCTAAGCTTTAGAGGCTCCTTCTTCAGAATCTTCAAGAGACAGTAGTCAGATTCTTCTGGGAGCAGTGTTCAGATCTTTACTTAAGATGCTCTTGAACTTGTGAAGTCTTTCATACGAACAATGTTCAGATGCAATTTTGCTTTCTTAAGATAATTTTCTTTAGTGCCTGTAGCAAACAATTTAGAACACGTTTAGAGTATATAATTCTTGAATACAAAATTTATAAGTGTTATCATCAAAACATAGAGATATAACTAAGACACAATCTGTGCTCTTACACCGTCTTTTCTTTTTCCATTAACGCAATGTCCATGGTTGCCTCTCCCTTCAACACTTCCAAACAACCCTGCTGAATCAGTAGAGCTTTCATCTTCAAGCGCCATAGACCGAAGTCGTTCACTCTGGTGAACTTTTCAATCTCATACTTTGTTGATGGCATCTTCTCCATGCTCACTGCACTAATTTGTTGTGAATCGGATGTCTTAAAACAAAGTGTCAACGGTTTCTTTATGATCAAGAAACACACAAGGGTTAGGGTTAACAAAGAAAACAAGGTAAAACAACAAGGAACAACAAGGATTGGTTATAAACCGTTATTCTTTCCTTTCTCTTAGAACAAGATTACAAGTATACAAGAATAACAAAATAACCTCTCTCACTTGAAATTAGGATTTTATCTTCCTATTTTTCCTTATTCCAAGATTGAGAAACTAACATCCTATTTATAAGAAAAATAGCACACTAACCTAATGGGCTTTTTAACAAATACCCATTACAAGCTAACTTAGGGTACAAGCTAACTTAAACAATTGAGCTTATAAGCAAGGCTCAATCCAATATGCTAACAACCTAACAATATTGACTAATGCATGCTATAACAAACTTCGACTACAACATGCATTACTCCGACAGCAGCATGAGAACATACTTTGACCTCATGCTTAATTCCTGTCAAACCAGAAGTTACCCTTCGACCATACTAGAGTTCGATCCAACATCTCACATAAAAATTGTAGCAAGTTTTCATGTGACCAATGCATTATTTCAAAATAGACTAAAACATTTTCTATATTAAATCATAAATCTTCAAAACCATTTTGTCACGTACAAATTGATACATGGGGATCAGGATTAGTTCACCTAATTAAACAATGGTGCATCACTTTTACACAAAAGAACATACAAGGAAGAATCTAAGTGAAACATTCAAGAAAATATTTACACAATGAATGATTGATTTACAGCAATGAATGATAGCAAATCAAGCGGCAGAACAAACTCGACCACACCGTCGATGAAGGGAGGAATAAACTTTGTTGAAACAAGAGATTAGGAGAAAGACTTTCTAATTCTCGTACAAGCAAAAAAAAATTTGAGGAGTTTGTGCCTTTCTTGGGATTTAAAAAACAATTAGAAAAACATATAGACTCGTAAACTCATCATAAACCCACAAGTTTATATGAGTTTGTGTGAGTCTATCAGAGTCTACTCGATTCTATTAAAAAATAATTACATGTACGAGTCTACTTGTTTTTCTTCATAAACTTGTAAGTTCATACGAGTTTACGAATTTACCTGTGGCTAACAAGTTATACCAAGATTTAAGATTATTTTAGATAGTTTAAAGTTGCCTCAAATTGCTCTAACCGAAAAACTCTATATTTATACATGATGGGTATTACAATGACAAGAAGTAGAGTAAAATAGCACACAAAAGTTAAAATAGAAGGAAAATTTTCTTTGTTGAAATCTCCCTACGATCAAGAATGATGGTGTCCTGATTCCATATGATTTACATGAAGAAAAACATTTTGCTTAAATCTGTTAGAAGAACATAAAACATGAAACCAGAATTTTGAAAGTAGTAACAATGGTGAAAAGAAACTTGGGGAAGAAGATGAGATTGAGAGAGAAAGAGAGAATAGGGAAGAGATTAATATTGGATGAATCATTAAATTGGCATTAACTATGAATTGGGATTACAACAATGTATATATACACATGAGAGAGTAATCAAAAACAAACAAGACCAACTAAAGTGGCCAAAGCTGTTAAATTTCCAAAACAGAATTTGACAGCTTTCAACACACCACCTCACTTTAGTTACTCCAAATTCATCATGCTCAAACTCTTCAACAATCTCTTGAACACCTCATTTGTCACACCCTTTGTCAACAAATCCGCAACTTGGTCCTCGCTTCGGCAATAGCTCAATCTAAGCTTTCCATCACCGACCAATTCTCTCAAGTAATGAAACCGCATCTCAATACGCTTGCTCCTTCCGTGTGTAATCGGATTCTTCGCAAGATTTATCGCGGAAACATTATCCACAAACAGTGTGGTGGCATCATCATCACCACATCCCAATTCCTTCATGAGATTCACTAACCACATAGCTTGGCAAGCACTCAATGATGCCGCAATGTACTCGGCCTCACAAGAAGAGAGTGCTACAACCGGTTCCTTCTTTGAACACCATGAGATTGGTGTACTACCGAACATAAAGATGTATCCTGCTGTAGATTTCCGATCATCTTTATCTCCGCACCAATTAGAATCGGTGTAGCCAAGTAAAGTACATTTGCGACCCATATCCGATGTGGGAAACAAAATACCACAATCAAGAGTACCTTTCACATATCTAAGGATTCTCTTGACCGCCACCAAATGAGACACCTTAGGACTCTTCATGAATCTACTCGCAATACCGACACTAAAAACCAAGTCTGGTCGAGTATTACACAAATACCGTAACGATCTAATCAAACTCCGGTAAAGTGTTGGATCTACATCATCCTCATCATCACTTTTGGACAGTTGAACTCTAGCCTCACAAGGTGTATTAGAAGTATTACAATGCTCCATTTCACACTTTTTCAAGATATCTAGAACATACCTTCTTTGATGCATAAGCAACCCCACTTTTGACTTGTGGAACTCTATGCCAAGAAAGTATCTCATGACACTAAGGTCCGTCATCTCAAACTCACTCATAAGCTCCCCTTTGAACCTTGAAATACTCTTGTCATTGCTGCCCGTAATCAAGAGATCATCAACATACAAGCATAGTTTAATAACACCATCAATATTATCCGATCTCACATAAACACCATGTTCGGATACACATCGTTTGAAACCGATGTCAACAAGAAAGTCGTCTATATGTTTGTTCCAAGCTCTTGGAGCTTGTTTCAAACCATACAACGCCTTGTGTAGCTTGTAATACCTCCTCTCTTGATTTTTAATCACGAAACTGGGTGGTTGCCCCACATAAACTTCCTCATCAAGAGGACCATTCAAAAACGCAGATTTTACATCCATTTGGTAAATCACCCAATTGTTGCTATGCGCAATCCCAACAACCAAACGAATAGTCTCCAATCTAGCCACCGGTGCGAATACCTCCTCGTAATCTATACCTTCACGTTGCAAGAACCCTTTCGCTACTAATCGAGCTTTGTGCTTGATTACTTCACCTTTAGGATTTGCTTTAACTTTATAGACCCATCGCACACCTATCGGTTTCTTTCCGAGTGGTAAATCGGCCAACTCCCAAGTACCATTTTTATCAATAGATTCCAGCTCCTCTTTCATTGCACATATCCATTTAGGATCGCTTAAGGCTTCCTCCTCATTTACCGGTTCAGATTCGGCCATAAGCGCGAAATGAACAAAATCACCATCATTATTCACTTCGTTATCTTGGAACCTCTCGTAGTCTCGGAGTCTATGAGGCAAGGCTCTTTGCCTCACTGGTCTATCATTATTCACTAAAACATTTTCCGCTACTGTAGGTGAGGGTACAGCGGCATCAGAACCCTCCGGATCAGATAACTCGAAGAACTGTTGCTGCTGTCCTGCTGTTTCAGCAGCTTTTATTTCTTCAAAAAATACATCCCGAGTTATCACAATTTTCCGATTTTTCTCATCAAATAGCTTGTAACCTCCAGTAGATTGATATACAACAAATATCAACTTCTCACCTTTATCATCCAACTTCTTTCTAAGTTGATTCGGTACATGACGATATGCAATCGATCCAAAAATGCGCAAATGACTCACACTCGGTTTGAAACCACTCCAAACCTCTTTTGGTGTGATCTTCTCCAGCTTCTTAGTAGGACACCTATTCAACAAGTAGGTGGCTGTAGACACGGCTTCACCCCACAATTCCTTAGGCAACTTCTTCCCACAAAGCATACTACACACCATGTTCATTATTGTACGATTTTTCCTCTCGGCAGCTCCATTTTGTTGAGGCGTATATGGAGGCACCACCTCACGCACAATACCCTCAAGATCACAAAACTTCCCAAACTCACTAGAAGTATATTCACCTCCACCATCCGTTTTGAGAATTTTGAGCTTCCGACCGCTTTGACGCTCTACCATGGATTTGAAACTCTTGAACACTCCAAATACCTCATCCTTCCTCTTGATAAGATATGTCCAAAGCTTCCTACTAAAATCGTCAATGAACGTAACAAAATATCGATTGCCGCCATAAGTCTCTACTTGCATCGGTCCACAAACATCAGAATACACCACCTCAAGTAAGCCTTTGGTTCTTTGACCCGCATCCTTGCTAAACACATTCTTGTGTTGCTTACTCTTCACACATTCCTCACACAATTCTGTCGGAACACTAATATGTGGCAGCCCCGTTACCATTTCACTTTGTTGCAACATTTTGAGATCCCTAAGATTTAGGTGACCAAGACGGTAATTCCATAACCACTCATCTCTACTTGTCGCGGTAGCTAAACAACGATGCTCCATAACCTTTAACTCAACCTTAAAAGTTCTATTGGCAGCCATCGGCGCTTTTAGAATCAACACACTACATGAATCTAAAACACGTAACATCTTGTTCTCCAACCGAATTAAGTACCCTCTTTCAAGTAATTGGCCAATGCTCAAAAGATTGCACTTAATTCCCGGTATGTACAAGACATCTTTGATCCTTGAATGTCCACCATTCTTCCTACCGATCAAAACATCTCCTACCCCTTCGGCGCTTAAAGTGGTGTCATCGGCAAACTTGACTTTACTCTTTGCCGCTTGATTGATTTCCACAAACCAATATTTCCGACCCGTCATATGTGTTGAACAACCGGAATCCAAGTACCATTCATCTTTACTTTGAACTCCATCACGCATGGTAAGTAATGCATTTCGATCCGAGCGCATTTTCCACCACTTTCCAAAACAGTACAGCTGCTGTCCCGCAAACTATCACCATAGTAGCTGCTGCCCGGAGCCTCAACAATGCCATAATTCTCCTCTGTAATCATCACAAGAAAGGTATCTTCATCATCTACCTCTTCCCTAGCAACCTTATCCTCATCCGCATCTTTTTCTTTGCGTTTTGAGTGACATTCTTTCGCAAAATGCCCAAACTTTTGACAATTATAACACTTCACATAACTTTATTCAAACGGTTTGTAGGCGCTTTGATTACCCTCTTTGGAGCTTCCTTCACCCTTCGAATTTTGTGGATATTTTCCACCAAAATTCTTCTTACTCTTTGAAGACCACTTCCCTTTTGTTCTCTTGTTCTTCTCATGTAAACGCGCTTGCAAAGCGATCTCCGCTTTGGCTTTGTCGGCACCTCTCTCAGCCATCCTTTGTTCATGCGCTTCTAACGAACTTTGCAACTCATCTTTGCTCAAAGTTGTTAGATCATTTGACTCTTCAATAGCCACAACAATGTCATCGAACCGTGATGTTAATGAACGCAACACTTTTGATACAACATTCTGCTCAAGAATCGTTTCGCCACATGACTTGATTTGGTTGACTAACCGGGTAATGTGCATAATTTAATCATTGATCGTTTCTTTGTCCTCCATTTGCGTTAGCTCGAAGTGACGTTTGTAAGTTTGTAACCTTACCACCTTCGCTTTGACGACACTGGCATATGCTTTCTCCAAGATTTCCCATGCTTGCTTCGCGGATTCACAATCGCTAACCTTCTCGAAATTGTCGTTATCAACACAAAAGTGAATCAAGAATAAGGCTTTGTAATTCTTCTTCTTTTCTTCCTTGTGTGTAGCCTTAATAACTTCGGTAGCATCTGCCCCTAACGGTGTAACTCCATTGATGACGATCTCAAGAACCTCTTGATAACCAAACAGAACCTTCATTTGTTTCGCCCATTTGTCATAGTTCTTCGAATCAAGAATTGGGAGATTTGTGGGAATTCGATCATTAGAAGCGGTAGCCATTGTTGCAGCGGATTAGGATCAATAATCGGAGCTCTTGATGCCAAATGTTAGAACAACATAAAACATAAAACCAGAATTTTGAAGGTAGTAACAATGGTGAAAAGAAACGTGGGGAAGAAGATGAGATTGAGAGAGAAGGAGAGAATAGGGAAGAGAGTAATATTGGATGAATCACTAAATTGGTATTAACTATGAATTGGTATTACAACAATGTATATATACACATGAGAGAGTAATCAAAAACAAACAAAACCAACTAAAGTGGCAAAAGCTGTTAAATTTCCAAAACAGAATTTGACAGCTTTCAACAAAATCGCACCATGATAACATTTGATCATGTCATGATTTGTCTTCAAAAAGTGAATTGACATGTGGGATTAATGATGGATCACAGTGCAATTATAGTAAAATTATGCAAATTGAGAGGGTCTTGAATTTTGATTGAAAGAAGACATCTATAGAATTCCAAAGAAAGAAGATTGATGATCTTTCACAAATGGAGTCCAATTTATTCCTTGTAATTTATGTATTCTTTCTCAGACACTTTAGTTATGAATAATTGAGTTATGACTAGTTAAATTTATTTTAATTAAGCTTTTTAAATGAATTTATCTTGAATTGTTTGATCTATATAAATTTTTTTGTATTTGTTCATTAATTTGCTACTATTATTATTCAATAAAGTTTGTTCTTAATACTTTTATTCGGTGACAAATATTTTTATTTATTCCAAATTATGAATGATTACTATCATAAGTTCCATAACTATATCTAACTTTATTATTCAACATTTAATAATTCTAGACATAGGATATCATTTGATTTATGATATAGAAATTACCATTCGATAAAACTTAGTATCTGTAACGTGTATGTTTTTTTTTATAAAATGTTATTGAGATCAATTCATTGTGATTGTTGTTTTCATCAATTTAGCTATGAATTTTGTTTCATTTCGAGTTCAATGTCGAGAAGATGGATTAGTGTTTGAGGATAAGTCAAAGAATTGCCTAGTGACTGCTCCGAGAGGGGAATGGTGTTGTAGAGGATGAAAGCAAGACCAAAGCTTGAACTATTGGGGTTATTATGTATATGGAAGAATATGAAGGAAGTGGAGAAGGAAGTGATGCTTGAGGAGTTGGAGAAAGGTTTCATGGAGAATTTTTGTGTGGATAGAAAGCTCTGCCAAAAGAGAATCGATTTGTGTTGTTGGTCATGCAGATGATTGGGGAGTTGACGCATGTGTCATTGGTGAGAGCAGTGTTTTAAAAATCGGACCGGTCATCGAACCGGTGAGGATATTGGGTCACTGGTTTATCGGTCGAACCACTGGGTTACTGGTCAAACCGCATGACTAAACCGGATTAAACCGGATAACTTGGTTGAATAGACCTGTCATTATATAAATATAAAACCGGTCGAACCGGATGATTCAGTTTCTAAAAAAATATAACTAGTACTTAAATTTTTTGAAAATATCATATCATAAATTCACAAGTTCATAATTTAAATTCAAATTTTAAACAAATGTATCACACATAACAAAATAATACAAAATTATAAAATCTAATTGCAACATAATATAATTGAATAATTTATAACAAAATAACTCCAATGTCTACTTAAGTTTAGTTCCAAGGAGGTAAAATTATTTCAATATTGGGATTTCCTTCTTCAATATCAAAATCATCTGCAGTAAAATCAATCGCATCTGCAACATTTTTCCATCAATGATATTATTATTTTGGTTGTTTTCTCAAGAATTAAGTTGTTCATCATCCTCGACATCAACCTCATCCAAATTTAATTGATCTGTAACAACAAATAAATTAGAGAGTTAAACAATTAACATATAGTAATAAATTAATGTAACAAAATTGTTATCAGAATAACTAATATCATACCAATATCATTTGAATTTTGCATTTAACTTTTGCATTTAACAATTTTTTTTTAATTTTTATAACTTTTGTATTTAAATTTTAATTAAAAAATAAAAAATGCATTAGAACCGGTCCAATCATACACCCGGTTTTTTCCGGCCCAACCCGGTTTTTACCGGTTTGATGATACAGACGATCGAACTAGTAAATCAGACCGGTTACTAGGCCGGTTCCCGGTCCGACCGGCCGGTCCGGTCCGGTCCGGTTTTTAAAACACTGGGTGAGAGTGATGTTGGTGGTGGTGATAAAGAAATTGAAGATGAAATCAAGGGAGAGAATGTGGGGTAGGGCTGTTAAAAAAAATGAAATGAACTGTCAAATCAAACCAAATTGAAATTAAAATAACCGAACCATTATATTTAGTTAGTAAAACAAACCATATTGTATAAAACGGTTCTAGAACTGAATAAAACTATAACCGAATCAAAACTGAAATCGAACCGAACCAAAATTGAAAATGAAAAATATTAAAAATAAATTTTAATTTTTCTTTTAAAAAAATTTGAAAAATAGTTTAATGGTTCGGTTCGAGAAAAATTGTCTTCTAACAGTTCGGTACGATTTGGAATTTTTAAATGGTATACCAAATCAACTATTTTGGTTCGGTTTCAGTTTAATTCGAATAAACTTTTATTATGATTCAGTTTAGTTCGGTCTGATTTTCTCACTGAACTGAACCGTGAACAATCCTATATGGGGAATAAAGTGGTCGACGTGGCTAAGGAAGTGTGTATCCATGTGTTTACCGTGTTTTTTGGTAAACAACCTCTGGTCTATCAATTTGGTGTCAAATTGACTAACTTGCAGGATTGACCATACGAAATCCTAGGATATGTGCTGAAGGGTATTTCTATTTGAACCTATCTAAAAATGTGTTTCAACAATACTAAGAAGAAATAATTTAAAAGGGGCAGAAATTATCCACTATATTTAAAAGAAAGAAGGAAGAAGAATTACGAGAGGGAAAAGAGATAAAGGTTTTTTGGGAGAGAAAGACTTAATCGAAGCGGTAATGATGAACAAAAGGAAAGACGAAATAAATAAGTAAAAGTACTTGACAAAAGTAAAGAAAACAAAGTAACTTTATTGAAAAGATAAAGGATGGCGTGTTTACATCACGTACATTCTCTATAATACTCTCTTTCTCTACACTCGGATACTTGGAGTAATTTTAAGAGTGACTTGTACAACAGTAAATTACAACACACTAAGTTTATGTCTAAGACTCCTATTTATAACAATAATAGTAACTGCTAATAACCGCTAATAACCTCCTTAGGCCATCTATTCCTGACACGTGTCAGGCTGCATGCAGTCCTTTGTCCGATGAGAGCCACTTGTCCTTCTTAGTCATAAGAAAATATAACTACTCCCTCCAATATTCGAATTTCAAAACTCAATTCGTCCCCCTTCTAAATCTCGGTCGAAGATACCATTTCGCTGCTTAAGTCGAAGTGTCTACTTTCAAGACTTCAATTTTTCTAAGTCCTTAGAAGACTTGTAGGTCTTTTAACAAGCTAAAAATAGCCTCCAAACATGGGTCGTCGAATTGGCGAGCTAACAAATTGCCCCCCAAAAATGTAGTTTTCGACACTACAAAAAGTACATTTTTTGACAGCATCCAAATTCGACGCCGTTTACCTTCAACTATATCCTTATCGTTGACCCACTTTCAACTGCTTCGAGTTTAGGAAATTGAAAGGTGATGGGAGAGGACATATCCATAATCTCACGCAAAAAGGAACTGTTACGCCACCTTGATGCACGATCTCTGACGTCATGAACATCATGGCAAATTTCTCGGGAATCACCAAAATCGTGAGCCATCATTACCCCTACAGAGCATAGGTTACAACCGCCACCTCTACTAACTCATCCTGAGTACACACGTGGCCCACTAACCCCAGCCACTTATAAAAACTCTTGAATTTCCTCTTTTCACTTATAAATAATTTTCAAAACGTCTTTTTTTTTCTCTTTCACTTCTTCAATCTTTTTACAACATTGCCTCACATTTACTTCCCACCATCTTTTCTTCCAAGAACACTCGTCCAACTCTCATCATGGCTGAGCTAAGATCCCATAAACAAAAAAACCCAGTCTCACAAACAAACCTCTTCTTCCATCCTTCCTCCTTTTGCTGCTCTGAGTGGCCCGAAGGTGGTGAAGAATCAGCAACTCGTGCGAGAGCCTTTACTGGAGGAGAAACGCCATATCTACGAATCCCAGGTAATCATACCCGTTACTGTCGCGGATAAACCGCTAGCCATGCCCGGGCCTCTATCCCTCTCAGGTTTAAACTATTCCAATTTGAATGATTTTTTTCCTTCTTACCGAAAAACCAAACCCCTAGGGCAAAAAGACTCCCAAAAGGTTCCTTTGGATAATCCAAATAGCTTGGATGTTTATAATGTGGATCTCAAGTATCTCCACGATGGCGCAAGATTATTTAGGGCTACGCCATATTTCAAGGATTCTGAACTCTACCTCAACTGGTTGAAGAAGGTAGAAAAGGCAAAAACTTAAGACTGGAAAGACATGGGCATCTAAGACCTTATTATGATGTCGAAAGTAGGTCCCAACTACTGCCTTCTGATGTTGGCTGCATCTTTGTTCTTTTGGGACAGCACACATTACACTTTTCATCTTCCATGTGGGATGATGACGCCTACTTTGTTCGATATTGCTGCTATTGTAGGACTGAAACCTGATGGACTGGTTTACAACCCTGAAGTTGATAGCCAAGACACTATCGGTTTCTCAACCATCAAACATACTTATACCCATTTCATCAATCATTATCATGATAAAAATAATGTCGCGGTTAAAGACGAGGAACATATAGCCTTTTTGGCCATGTGGTTGTCTCGTTGCATTTTCTGTACTAAATCCTTGCAGGTGGCGCGAAAATACTTAACACTGGCGAACCAGCTGCATGCCGAGAGAGAAATATGTTTGAGCGAAATGATCCTTACAAGTCTATACGAAGCCTTAAGCGAAAGTGTCGGCAAACTGAAGGACCCTGAGAATAACGGCAACTTAGTAATGTCGGGGCCGTTTTGGTTACTTCAATTGTGGTTAAACGCCACTTTTGAAGGCAGCCTACCAAATAAGGGTGAAGTTGATGAAGGTTCTCCTTCGATCTCTGGGAGACAAGTCGAATGGCCCCACTTAGTTCAGCTTACCCCCAACGAAGAAGGGCAAACACTTCGAGCCAACCTCTCAGGCTTCGTCCAGATGTTCGCGAAGCGCCATGTCTTCACACCTGGGATGGCTCCCTTCGCAGAACGGAAACGTGGCCCTGAATGGTTCATTAGGCCTTTCCCAGCTTTGCTCAAAAGACAGGAAGAGGAATCGAAGCTGATTTGGGAGCGATTCCTTACGCCTCGACTATTTGTCCACAAACTCAATCTGACAAGAGGGCAAGCTTCCCTGATAGCTTATCAACCAAATCTTGTGTCGAGACAGTTTGGACTTATCCAAACCCTACCTAGGTGTTTATACGAGAAAAAGTCTCACATTTTGTTTCCTCACCACATCGTTAACCCCCTCGAATGTTCGACCCAATTGGCGCGTCATGCCCATAAATCCTTACTTACCCACTCTATTTTGAGCCCTCTTATTTCTGTTCCCCATAATTTTATAACTGGTGGTCCAGACATTATTCTTCTGAATTTCTTGATGCTGCCAGTCTTACTCGAATGATTGATCAAGCTTTCGTTGATGTGCAGGAAAAAACCAAGAAAGGTAGGTCCACTCACATAAAGTAGATACAAGCCTTCCAAAAATATTTTGAAACTGCTTATCGACCGGATGATATTAGTCGAACCGTCCGCGAGGCTGCTGTCACTTTGAGGGAAAAATTTCTAAAAAAGATGGAGAATTTAAAAATTCTTTCATCCATCCCCCGTGAGAAACGGTATGAGATGGCTTTCAAATTATTTCCCCCTAAGATTCCTCGATTGTCATCTGCTGATTTTGGAGTGGCCCTTGCCCCTCCATTCCCAGATTGGTTCATCTGTGAGGATCCTATAAAAATCCTCAGACAGCAGTCGAAGCCTAAAGCACAGCGGGTGGTTCCGACTAAGCATATCGTCGATACTTTCAAAGGGCACCTTCATATTAATATCGAAGATGTTCGTATCGAATCTGACATTCTCGAAGGTCGACTCTTCTTCGTTTTAAACCTCTTAAACAACGCTTTATCATTACTAACGGGTGGCGTTGTCATTTGTCTTTTGCAGCTGCTCCAAAAAAGACTGTCATCTCGGTGAAGACTGAAAGTTTCGTCGAGGGTCAGAAGGTAATATTAATGCACCATCTTAATCCTTTCAACATTCCGGGCTAAAAAACCTAACACTTTCCCAATGCTTTTTTAGGTAAACCAGAAACCCCCTACCCCTCAGAAAAAAATAAAGAGGGGCGCTAACCTAGTCATCGTCGACTCAGAAGACGAAGATGGTTCTCCTCGAGAGGAGGTTCCAATGAAAAGGAGGCGAAAGGTTGTCCACGGTCTCGACGCCACTGACTCAGATCCTCCATCGACTCAAATCCCTGAATCACAAGCTCATCGTGTAGACCTTGGTAAGGCTTCTGTCGGAGGTACCCCAATTCCCCAAACTGCTGCTGTTGAAAGCGACAACTCCAGTCTGGCTGATGAAGGCCCTAAGGTCCAACTCTTTTCTTTGACTGCTTTCTGTCTGAATTTCAAACTACTTTTGGATTCTTTTTCTCATGTTTAGATTCTTTCTTTTCAGCCTGACGTTGTGATGATAGAAAGCATCCCAACTACATCTCTTCTTGAGGCCTATCCTTTGAACAGTCGAGGTGAGCCCACCTATCGTCCTTCTTCGGACTTAGGTTCTGGTGTGAGTTCTCTTGGGGAAATCAATAAACCTGAGATCCATGTGGTTCCCCTACTTTCTCCTTTAAAAACTGTCACCCAACAATCTCAAACCGACGGGTCCGATCATGACAAGGGGAACAATTCCCAGAATCCCATCGAAACAGGTGAAGAAGCGAACTTTTTGGATGAGGGCGTAAATCCTGCTGATGGTTCACCTCAGGGTACCACAATGGAGGTTGATGAAAAACCTGTGGAGGAAAAGGGTACGACAGATGGAGTCATGCATCAATCTGAATTGGAAGAGTCTAGTGAAGAAGACGTCGAAGAAGACGAGGACGAGGATACCACCAATGCTGCCCCAATTAAAAAAAACTGCTGTTGAGAGTCCTCCCATCCAGCAGGCCAAGCCTGTTGAGACAACTCCAATTGCTCCTGCCAACACCCCCGCAAAAGCGGAAGCGATGCCTGCCAAAAGTGCGACAGATCTTACTGCGGCAGAACTTGAGGCTCTAAAAGCGTCCGACTGTTGTTAGTACATCCAACTCCTCCTTCGTAGGCGAAATAGTTCCTCAGGCAGATCCCAAAGCACTTCAACCTCTGAAGGTCCGACTTCAACTCCAATCAATAGTGCTCTTGAGAAAGTAAAGAACAAGATTTTCAAAGGGGACCTCTTTTCTCTTTTGCAAATGGGTCCAATCCATTACCTTTCTTTGAAAACTCTCCTACAGCAAGTGGACCTTCAATCGATCTCCGCTGAGGCTGCGGCCGTAATCCAAGAAGTTGGTACGCTGATCGACCAGGTTCATACTGACTTTGGGCTCTTGCCTCAATTTGACAAGGATATATCTGAAAAGTCAGGTACTGAGGATACTGCTTGGTCTGCCGTTGCGGATTGTGAAGACAAAACTGCAGCGCTGGAGGAGCAAAAGGCCAAGAATCAACAAGAGATTACTGAGAACGAAACGAGCATCACTTGTTGGGAGCGTAAGACCAGAAAACTTCGTAGCAAGATAGCCAAAGCTCAGAAGAGGAGTGCTGAACTGTCTTCCTTCGATGATTCTTCCTTGTCGACAGAGCTTGATCATGCCGTCCTTTTTGTCGAGGAGGCTCGACAACTTGAGGCCGATATTGCGCAACTGAAAACCGACAAAGCCTCTTGCCAGAGTCGTCTCGATGCCCAGAAGGCAAGCTACCTCAAGATGAAGGCCAACCTTCCTTTTTAGATTTCTGGAATGTTTAATGTTTATTTTCTGGCCTTTGTAAGCCATGTCTCTATTGCTGTATTCGTAAAGACTAAGCCATTTTGGCACATTTTATTGATGCCATTTATGGCCCTGCTTATTAGCTTTATATTACTCTATTGAAATGTTTACCTCTCGCAGCGCTGGTTTGTATTTTTTCAAATACTTACCGTTTACTTTCAAGATTCGTTTATCATTGCTAAGTTCCTCAACTTCGTATGCCCCATTCAAGAAGACTTTTGAGATTTGAAACGGTCCTTCCCATTTCAGGGACCATTTGCCTAGTGTCCTGACCTTTCAATCCATCGGCAGGATTACCCTCCAAACTAAATCTCCAATCAAAAAGGTCTTTGCTTTGACTCTTTTGTTATAGGATTTCTCCACTCTTTTCTTTTGCCTTCTTAAGAGTTCCAACGCTCTTAATCTTTCCTCGTCTAAATCCACTAACTCGTCGAGCATCATGTCCCAATAAATCTCACGGGGAATTTCGTGATGCCTCTGAATTCTGGCTGACTGCACAAGAATTTCGACTGGTAATACTGCATCATGGCCAAAGGTCAGCCGATAAGGTGTAGTGTTGGTAGCTTCTTTGGGGGATGTTCGACATGCCCATAGGACCTGGTCTAGGGTTTTATGCCAGTTTTTTGGCTTACCCCCTACTTGTTTTTTTATCATTCCAATTACTACCTTATTCGCTGCCTCGACCTGGCCATTGGCCTGGGCGTAGTAAGGGGTCGAAGTAAGGAGTTTGAATCCCATTTCTCTGGCAAACTCTTGCATTTTCCGACTGGTAAAGACTGATCCTTGATCTGTTGTTATCGTTTCTGGCAGACCAAATCTAAAGATAATGTATTTTTGAGTAAATTCAATCACATCGTCTTGGTCTACTTTTGGCAGGGGTACCGCCTCGACCCATTTGGTGAAGTAGTCTATCCCCACCAAGATGAATTTCTAGTTTTTCGAGGACGCGGGTCGTATTTCTCCTATTAGGTCCAAAGCCCATCCTCTGAATGGCCATGGCTTAATTATGGAGTGCAACTCGCTTGCTGGAACATGTTGTATACCAGCGTGTATTTGGCACTCCTGGCAGCCTTTGGCAAATTCGATACAATCTTTCAGCATTGTAGGCCAATATAGACCTTGGCGAAATAGTAGCCATTTCATCTTCTGGCCTACCTGGTGTGCCCCGCATGCTACACTATGAACTGATGATAATGCTAGATACGCCTTAGATTCACTTAGACACTTAAGCAAAACTCCCTCCGGAGCTCTTTTGAATAATTTGTTTCCTAGGAGGACGTAGCTTAGTGCTTGGTATTTTATTCTTGGCTCTGTGGTGCTTGAAGGATTTTGGAGGTATTCGACCAACGGTTTTCTCTAGTCCCCATCCGACACCGACTCGATTGTAAAGATCTCGAAGGTTTCTTCGTCGGCGAATCCAAACTTTGCAGCCCTTAAATTTGATGGCTGCAATGCCACAGCTGCTACCTTGCTTCTGACTTGGATTACTTCTCGCAGGTCTTCGCAGGACACCTTATATCCTGATGCTATTTGGGCCAAATCGTTGGCCACCTGATTTCGTATTTGTGGTATATGTCGAATAGTAGTCTCTTCGAATTTCTTTAATAGCCTATTTGCTACTACGAAGTACACGATGAGGCTTTCTTTGACGCAATTGTATTCTTTTGTCAATTGTTTTATGACTAACTCTGAGTCTCCCATTATTTTGACTCTAGTTGCCCCCAATTCCAACAGGATTTCAAGTCCAGCTATCAAGGCCTCGTATTCTGCCTCATTGTTGGAGCATGGCTCACTTATTCTATACTTGAATTGTGTTGGAATTTTGTCGGGAGAAATAATCAGCATGCCTATGCCAGTTCCCTTCTTATGGCTGGGACCATCGAAGTACAACTTCCAAGGCTCTAGTTCGACCATATTTAAAGCGTTTGTATCTACGGAGTGGTCGACGATAAAGTCTGCCACTATTTGCCCTTTAATTGCTTTCAATGGTTTATATGTTAAGGAAAGTTCCGTTAACGCTAATGCCCATTTACCTATTCGACTATGCAAAATAGGTTTGGACAACATATGCTTTATAACATCAAAATGCAAAGAGACACAAACATCGACAGGCTTTATATATTAATTTAAGTTTGTACATGAGAAATATAAACATAGACATAGCTTTTCTACTTCGCTATATCTGGTCTCTGCATCATTTAGGACTCTACTAAGGTAGTAAATGACTCTTTTTGTGTCGTCTTCATCCTCTTGAGCTAACATGCTTCCCAGAGTTTTGTGTGATGCAGCTATGTACAACCTCATGCTCTTGTGTCGACAAGGTGGAGAGAGAATTGAAGGATTGGTCAAATAACTTTTGATTTTGTCGAAAGCTTCTTGTTGTTCCTTCCTCCATTCATACCCTTCTTTGGTGACTCGAAGCAACGGCGAGAAAGCTTGGGTTTTGCCGCTTAGGTTCGATATGAACCTTCTTAAGAAATTAATCTTGCCCAACAGGGATTGTAATTCCTTTTTATTTGACGGCGCCTTGGTCTCCATAATGGCCTTCGTCTTGTTTTGGTTTATTTCGATGCCCTTTTTGTGGACTACGAAACCCAAGAAGTCGCCCGCCTGCACAAAAAACGCACACTTTAAAGGGTTCATTTTGAGGCCAAACTTCCTCATTCTTAAGAAGGATTATCGAAGATGATCTATATGATCTTTGCCTGATACAGATTTAACCACAATGTCATCAATATATATCTGCATAAAAGATTCTATATAGTCATGGAAGATTGAATTCATTGCTCGTTGGTATGTTGCCCCAACGTTTTTTAGGCCAAAAGGCATTACTACCCATTCGTAGGTGCCTATGGCCCCTGGACAACGAAACGCTGTTTTGGGAACATCATCCTCGGCAATGAAGATTTGGTTATATCCAGAATAACCATCTAACATACTAAGATATTCGTGGTCGGCGGCTGAATCGACTAGCATTTTTGCCACAGGCATCGAATATTCATCCTTAGGAGTTGCTGAGTTTAAGTCCCTAAATTCTATGCAGACTCTCAAGGAACCATTTTTCTTAATAACTGGCACAACATTAGCAAGTCATTCGACATACCTGGTTGTGCGGATGAATTTGCACCGCAGGAGTCTTTCGATTTCCGCTTTTATTTTTGATAGAACCTCTGGAGCAAAACGCCTTGGGCTCTGTTTGACTGGTTTCTTGCCAGGCTTGATTGGCAGTCTATGTTCCACCAACTCTCTTTTCAATCCTGGCATTTCATCATAATCCCAGGCAAAACAGTCTCTATATTCTCGCAAAAGCTGGATGACCTCACCTTTGAATCGAGCGTCGAGGTTGGCACTAATATAAGTGGGCCTTTTTATAATGCCATCTCCTAAGTCCACTTCCTCTAGCGGGTCCTGCGCAAGCATCTTGGCATCCTTTGCCAAGGGATCTTTCTCGAAACCCAAAGGCTCGTCGTCATAGATAGCGTCAAGCCTTTTGTTTTCTTGATGGGTTTCATCAGATAGTTCCATGTCGAAGCCTTCCTTGTAGCTTCTTTGAAGAACTTCTTTATTGGCCTCTGTGGCCATTTTGCTTCTAACAGCCTCCAAGGCCGTTTGTAGTCTAGTTTCGGCCACATAAGCCGAAATCTTTCGAAGCGCATTGGCTTCAGTCATTATTACTGAAATCACTTCCCCATCCCGTGGGGTCCACCGGCAAGGTTCCAAGGTATGGAAGCCTTTCTCCTGGCACCTCTCTGTCCCAACGGAAACCGTCTACAGGATGTAAGCATAACGAGCCAAATACTTCGTCGTCTGGCTTGAAATCGAAGTCCGCTGGTCCACAAGGACCTATACCAGCCAAGTGTTTGTCGAAGTGCCTTTAATCGACATAGTTGATGGGCGCCCTAAAGTACCCTTGATCAACTTCAATATTCTCTACGATGCCGTCTGGCCTCCAAATTGCAATCCTTTGATGCATCGAGGATGGCACTGCCCCCACGCCATGAATCCACTCGCGTCCAAGTAACAGGTTGTAATTGGCTGTAGTTTCTACAACCATGAATACTGTTGGCCGTGTTACTGTTCCGACGGTGACATCTACCTGGATTACTCCCCTGGTCGAGCCTACCTTACCTTCATAGTTGGACAGGACCATGTTGTGTGGCTTTGTGTCGGCATCGCTTTTCCCGATTTTGTTGAATAGAAGATGTGGCATCAAATTCACCGTTGCGCCACAGTCCACCAGAATTTTGTTAACTGGGGTGTTTTCCACTTTAGCCGTAATATAAAGCGGCTTCAAATGGTTCCTCATCTCCTCAGTGGGCCGTTCAAAGAAAGCATTCTGCTCTTCGACACAGTCGTTGTTCATCACATAATAGCAGACGGGTTTGTGTGCTGCCATTTCGCAGTCTACATCCGTGTCGCAGTTTTCGATCACAGACAATCTGTCATATCCTTTCGGCATCACTGACACTACGTTCACCAACAAATTTAGTGAATCATCAGAATCTGAGTCGAAGTTGTCTGTCATCTCGTCATCGACCCCAGTGATCTCTCTCTGATTTTTAACCTGGTCAGAGAACAACTTCCTGCCCACCGGCGGTTGTGTGGTTTTGCTGATCATCTTCGACGGCTCTCTCTGATTTTTTGTTGGGAGATTAGTACTAGATTCGGCCTTGTCCTTCGACGCCATTTCTCTAAGAGCTTTTCTTTTCCGTTGTTCCCGCCTCCACTGCGATCGAGACATGGGGTTTTTCCCTTTATAATTCTCGGATACATGGGCCATCTTTGAAGACTGAAATTCTTTTCGATAGGTAACTAAGGAACCCCTATTCACTTCGAAATTCTTCCATTTTTATTCGCCCTGTCGCCTATCCTCGTTGGGTTTCGTCCACCTACCATCGGTGTTTTCAACAGCGGGTTTGAAACTAACAGGCCTTGTTTTAGGGCCTCTGATGTGGGGTTCAGATTTTTTCAGCAAACTGCTTCGTTTATCAAATTCAGGCATTTTCCCATTTTGCTTGAGCCTTCGTGTTCCCTCAAGTCTCTGGGCAGCCTTTTTGTCGAAGATTGCGCTGCATCGTGAGCATAACATCACGCTAGAACCCTTTCCCTGGCATTTGTGAAGAAAATCCACAATCGTTCCCTCTTGCTTCGGGTATGCCTCCTTAGTTATTTCTTCTTGGTTGTTCGACTCACTGTCCCCCTCACCTTATTGTTGGGTGACTTCCATCATGTTGATCTCAACCTCCTCGACCAAATTCAAACCCTTTAAGCTTAGACCCAAACCTTCAGTAGCCTGGTCCATTTCGACGAAGTTATCAGCCATCTCCTTGGTCACCATCTCCCATTTTGGATTGTCTGCTACCCCATCGATGTTGGTAGCATCCATCTCCCCTTCACTGCCTCGATCAAAGCCCATTATGACCTTTGTCATCACAGCATTCTTGACGAAGTCATCAGTAACTTCTATCATGCTTTCTGAGAAGTTGCGGCCTTTAGTGACCTCGATCATGTTGGCTTCTAAAGGCTCTGTGTAGTGAGCATCCGTCACCTGTAGAGGGTCCGTGTCGACCTTCATTTGGTTGGTGGTTTTCTCCCCAAACTTCAGTCGTCCCTCCTGGATTGCGTTCTGAACAAGATCCCTGAAAAGAAAACATTGAGATGTTTTATGACCCAGAAAGTTATGGTACTTACAAAAACCTCTCTTTTTTCTTTGCTCTAGCGATGGCAATTTAGCGCCAAGTGGCACTATCATTTGTCCATCTTTTACCAACAAATCGAAATTTTCATCACATTTGGTGATGTCGAAGGTATATGTTTTCTTTGGGAATCTATCATTCCTTTCTGATTCGACAAAACTCTTCCCCTGTGGGGGTACTAATACTTTACAAGAATAAGGGGGCCTTGTTTAAGTTCGGCGAGGTCTACTTCATTTTCGTCGAGATTCAAAGAATCCTCGCATGCCCTTTCGATATTGTCATCAATTTCGACAAAGGCCACCTTCTTACTCTTGTTAAATCTAGTTTTCTCGTCTTTCAAACGTTCGAGTTGTCGAACTCTATCGGCCAATTGATCCATATCTCTTAAGTATTGGGTATCTAACTTCTTTCGAATGGAATAATCAAGGCCTCCAGCGGCCATTTCGACCAGTTCGTGTTCCGGCACTTGCGTGAAACACCTGGCTTTGAGTAATCAAAACCTATTGAGGTACTCTTCGATTGGCTCCGAAAACTTACGTTTTACGCTAGCTAGTTCTTTCAAACTAATTTTGGTCTGGCCCATGTAAAACTGCTCATGAAACAAGCGTTCAAGTCGGGCCCAACTGCATATGGTGTTAGGTGCTAGCTTCGTGAACCAGGTGAAAGCATTTTTCGTGAGGGAACTTGGAAAGTACTTTATCCTAAGGCTCTCATCATTCGCTATTTCCCCGGCTTCTATCACATAACGAGCCACATGTTCGACAGTAGATTCCGTCGTATCCCCTGAGAATTTCGTAAATTTTGGTACTTTCGTCCTAGGAGGTAACTCTGTTTGAAGGATGTAATCTACTATCGGGGATGTAAAGTTTGGTCGAGTAAAACCAGTGTTTACTCCATTTCGAGCCATAATCCTTTCGACCATGGCCGCTAGATTGTTGTCAATGGCTATATTATTGCGTCGAACTTCTTGGACCACGTGATCTGCATCCTGGTTTCGGTTTATCACGACCACTCCTTGGTTTCCTTCGTCTAGAACATGGACCTGGTTCATTTGATTTTCTCTTACTAGCTCAACTATAGGAGGTTCGACTCTAACCTGGTTTTCTAAGTGTATTTCCCTTGCGTTTCTTACGTCCTGTCGAGGGACGTTCGCCATTGTGTTTTGATTTCTGGGTACAGGGGGTACTCCCATGAACTCAGCCAACCGTGTCAACTGCAACGTCAATTGTTGGTTGGTTTGGGTAGTGTTATGGATCAATGGCTGGAAGATTTCGCCCATAGTCTGGGACAAAGTCTGAACCATTTGCATGTTGCTCTCATCCATCTGTTGCCTTAAACATGCGACTGAGGTATTGGTCAAGTTGGGGCCTTGCGTCGAATATCCCAGACTCTGGCCCTGGAAACTTCGACCAATGTTCACACCAGATCCTGATCCTTGCAGCGGAGAAGTCACAGGGTTATCTGAAAAGATGGGGGGAGCATTTTGAAGCCCATACATCACAGTTGTAGGCATTCCATACGTTGGATTCCTGGGCATCTGTACCAATCGAGGAAGAGGATTTTGCCTAGGCAGGGGGCTTCCTTCTAATGGTGTCTAAGGATGGGACACTTGGGGCCCGATATATTCCAATACTGGTTGAGTATAGGGTCTTATTACAGTCGACCCAGCCCCTAGTATTGAAGGTGTTGGTACAGGCCTTACCGGAAGCCCTATTTGCTCTCCCGTCGATGGTATTGAAGACGACGCTCCGTCGTTTCTTGTTTCTTCACTAGAGCCATTTTGTTGGCCATTTGGCTGAACGGGTTCCGTCACCATATTCCTAGTGTTACGTCTTACTAAACTTTCTTCGTACGTAGTGGTTATTCTGCCACCTCTTAGTAACATACAATGTATTTTGAAGAAAAGTTGATAAGGCTTATATTTCTAGAGTTTTATGATCTCAAAACTTTCTTTGTTCAGCACTGTCCCACTGGGCGTGCCATTTTGTTTACCGTGTTTTTTGGTAAACAACCTCTGGTCTATCAATTTGGTGTCAAATTGACTAACTTGCAGGATTGACCATATGAAATCCTAGGATATGTGTTAAAGGGTATTTCTATTTGAACCTATCTAAAAATGTGTTTCAACAATACTAAGAAGAAATAATTTAAAAGGGGCAGAAATTATCCACTATATTTAAAAGAAAGAAGGAAGAAGAATTACAAGAGGGAAAAGAGATAAAGGTTTTTTGGGAGAGAAAGACTTAATCGAAGTGGTAATGATGAACAAAAGGAAAGACGAAATAAATAAGTAAAAGTACTTGACAAAAGTAAAGAAAACAAAGTAACTTCATTGAAAAGATAAAGGATGGTGTGTTTACATCACGTACATTCTCTATAATACTTTCTTTCTCTACACTCGGATACTTGGAATAATTTTAAGAGTGACTTGTACAACAGTAAATTACAACACACTAAGTTTATGTCTAAGACTCCTATTTATAACAATAATAGTAACTGCTAATAACTGCTAATAACCTCCTTAGGCCATCTATTCCTGACAAGTGTCAGGCCGCATGCAGTCTTTTGTCCGATGAGAGCCACTTGTCCTTCTTAGTCATAAGAAAATATAACTACTCCCTCCAATATTCGAATTTCAAAACTCAATTCGTCCCCCCTTCTAAATCTCGGTCGAAGATACCATTTCGCTGCTTAAGTCGAAGTGTCTAATTTCAAGACTTCAATTTTTCTAAGTCCTTGGAAGACTTGTAGGTCTTTTAACAAGCTGAAAATAGCCTCCAAACATGGGTCGTTGAATTGGCGAGCTAACACCATGACACAATTGTATCGTGGATGAGTGTGAGGGGCGGGTTGGGATCCTCTCCATTTCTTTGTCCCTCCATTTTCTCCATTACTATAATTTTTTGTGTAAATAACACACATTTCTAAGACATGTGACATATAATTAATATTTAATTGATTTTATATACATAAAAATTATAGTAATGGAGAAAATGGAGGGACAAAAAAATGGAGAGGATCTCAACCCGTGAGGGGCATGGTGGTTTAAGATCAAATGTTTTTGAAATAAATAAATATATTTCTTGGTTTAAGAAGGATAGTTGAATATTCAAAGGTAGTCTTAAGATATTAACTTTGAATTTTCTTTCTAGTCAAGTGATAAAAACTTTGATTGTTATTATTTTTTTCTCGGAAAAAAATGAACTTTACTGCTTAATTTTTGTTATCCATGAGGGCTTTATTGATTCATATGTTGCTCCTTTCCACCCTTAGTGGTGAAGAGCTATTTTTATTAAATTCAAAAATCTTTTTACATGAGTTACATTTTCGAATGTATTTATTGTATAACAAAATACATTTTAAATAAGACACTCCATTTTTTTTAAAATTAGTCTGAAAGTATATTTTCGGACTCACCCATACAATAATTTTGTTTATTTTACAACTTAGTGATTAATTCGAAAGTGCAGTTTCGAATTTGTCAAGCAGGAATTTGATGGAAAAAAACACCACCTTGCATGTATTTCACAATTCAGATTAATTTGAAAGTGCATTTCTAGATTTGTCAAGCAAAAAATTTAATAAAACACCACCTTCCGTGTATGCTTCACTCATGATCATACCACCATTCATTCTTCAAACCCTACTAAAACCTCCTTCCACACTCAATCAAATTTTCTACTTCAAAATGACATTTCTTTGTTTTTACACATCAAAAGGAGCACAAGAAGCTGTAAGTCAAGGTAATGTATATGTATTTACCTCCTCATTACTTTCTAGAATCTATTTTTTTTCTTTGAAAAAATGAGCGTTGTGTTCGGAGTTGTATTTCTGAGTTGCTATTAAATGTCATACAAAAGTGTATTTCTAAATTAGTGCGATATTTAATTTGGTGAATTTTTAATTTTTTATATGTTATGATTGACCTTAAATATGGTGCACCATGATGGTCTCCTCATTGTGTCTATGGATATTAAACTGATTGATGTTGAGGCAGATGTTGGTAAATAATTTACAAATAAATAGGAGATTGTTGCTCATTGATCAAGTGTAAACAAACTAATTACAAGTGCACAACCTATCATGTAGTTTTAAAAGATATCAATCCCACAGAGACCAACAACCAAAGATTATTGTTCCTAGTTGTTACGGTGTTTAGCTAAGGCGAATGAAATAATTTAAAAGGAAGGAAACGAAATAAAATGATTTAAATAAAAACATATAAATAACAATGCTGAAATGTAATCCACATCAATCGACAGTGCTCTGATCATGTCCATTAAGATAGCTTATGGGGCAATATTTTCACTTTGAAAAGAATCAATTTAACAGGAACTGTCGCTTTCGCGTATTCAGAACCGAATTTACTCTCTAATTAATGTCGTCCATTGTCACTTATGAAAGGTGCTTATCGCGTTAAAGTAGTAAACCTAATTTTAAGAAATTAAACTTTTAACTTAGTTAAAAAGTGATTTTGATTGGAAAGTTTAACATAAAAAAAGGGTTTCAGGCTTTCGCTCAAGTAACTAGATCCTAAACCTATAAATGACGCACTTTCCTAAATAGTTTTGAAATCTCTTTCCAGAAATATTAGACTCCCTAATTAATTAACAAAGTGCTTTCGTGATATTTGTTAATAAAAAACAAACCAATTTTAGTCTTTAGTGTCAGACGACTTTCGATCTTACCTGATGTTTTCACTGCCCCACTTTCATAGAGGCAGATTAAAATGAATTCAGAAAAACTGCGTTTAAACCAAAACAACCCACAAAGGTAATCCTAAAGAGACAACATGTAGAGCACCGTCTATTGAAAATCCTCACATCCCAACACTAATAAGTTAGCGGGACATGATTATTGAAAACAAAACATAAAGGGTTTTAAGTGCAAACATAATGACTGATAACAAGCGCTTTGAAATAAAGTTGCGATAGATGTAAATAAGATGAAGAGAATAATTGCAAGGTAAATAAAGAGGAAAAGTAAATACAAGGAAAAGTAAATGTAAACGTTGAATAAAATAAAAACCTGCTCCAAACAAAGTCTTGAATCTGATACAAACTGCGATAACTTGAAGTAAATCTTAAAGGAAATAAAACTTATACAGGGATGATCCAAACTTGATACAGACTCAATTCGTGACGCGATAACGCTTTGGTGTGAAGGGTTATGCTTACAATTGGACAAAGTATGGCCTAAGTGTGCACCAAAATTGGATAACTTGAAGTGAATCTTGAAAGAAATAAAACTTATACAGGGATGATCCAAACTTGATACAGACTCAATTCGTGACGCGATAACTCTTCGGCGTGAAGGGTTATGCTTACAATTGGACAGAGTATGGCCTAAGTGTGAACCAAAATTGGATGCTTAAAAAATGGTATGGAAAGGGGTATTTATAGGAGTCCAAAACTCTAGAAAATACCTAGGAACTAGTTCAACTTCGTGGAGAAAAAGTAGGAATCATTTGTGATTCCTTAGAGACCAAGCTTTGCTGGTTTGTAACCATTTGAGCATTCCAAAGGGTGGCGACCGCCATGCTCACAAAGTGGGCATGGCTAGGTCATCCCACTACTTGGTGCGTGGACCACCCATGACACCCCTAGGATGAACGCCATGGGGTTGCCAGAGGTGTTTGTCTGCTCCATTTCCTTGCTTTTTGTCTACTTTGCCTTGTTTCTTCGCAAACAACTCCTGATTAATGAATTTCCTGAAACATAATAAATAACTAGCATAATAGTAGAAAAATGAATTAAAAACAATAGGAAAACATGCGTAAATCAGGTCAAATAAATGATATGTTTAGGCGTCGTCAAACTCTCCCACAATTGAACCTTTGCTTGTCCTCAAGCAAAATGAAAGTAAACAGTGGCACTCATATAGTTACTTAGGGCTTTAAAGACTTTTTCTTTGAAATAGGTTATGTCAATAGGTACTAATTCACAAAAACAAGAGTATCTTAATAACATATTCCACATTTTGCAATCATAAGTCTCCTTCCTATACAAACCAATCTGGATCATATCATTATGCTTAAGCCTAACTTACTCATTCCATTTTTCATCCTTTTTCATTCAGGCACAATCACATTAATCCCTTTATCCGTACACACTCAAAGTAAGGCGACCGATTAGTGATTCTGATCTTTTGCACGGGGTTTTGGTACCTATGGTGGCGTAACCCCTTTGCTTACCCAATTGTAATTGCGGGGGATCGGACCGTAATCCGCCCTACCAAGTTCAGCACCAGATATCTCTGAACCAATTAACAGCGGATTTTTATTCTATTTTTGTAGGTTCCACAACCATTGGGTTAAGCGACCAGGTGAAGGTCACCAAACTTAAAAGGTGCATTCCCTATTTTCAATTAATTAAAGCAGAAAATTTTAGATCATTCACTTATATTCTTCGGCTTCCCTACGTAGAGCATGCTTAAGATGGTGCTGACTGCTAAAATAAACCACTTAAGGACTTATTTAGGGGTGAGATTTTAAGTCTAAGGTATAACAAATATCGATTTCTATAATTAAGAGACTTATGATGTTAAGAAGTTACTGATATTTTAGGATATTTCCCAAGTCTTTATAACATGTCCTAAACTTGTCTAATAGCTCACAAATTTAAAACAAACATTGTTTTTCTTTGCAAAAAATTTTGGTGTGGCTCAAGAAAAGGAAGAAATTTAATAGACAACAAAAACTACACCTAAAGACTTCACAATACATGTAATGACTAGATAAAACAACGAAAGTAAAATAAAGTAATAAATCTAACTAGAAAGCAGTAAAATTCCTCTCCCACACTTAAATCAAACATTGTCCTCAATGTTTTAATCCAAGGTGAAAAGGAAATGATAGTACTTGTATGAATGCTACTGCGTGCCAAATCCTATATGATCCTGCTCTTGTTGTCCCTATCTTCATTGACCACTTCTACTTTGGCGGCGGGAATTTTGAGATACTTTCATTTGTTGAAACTGCCCTTGCATGGTGCACATGTTTGCTTGGATTTCTCGCATCACTTGCATATGAATGTTAGTTTTGAGCTTATGACGCTTGCATCTCTTGTTGTTACTGATACATGGTGTAAAATAGGCTATCACATTAATCATACAATTCTTGAAGCAACTCATCATATTGCCCGCTTATGGAGGAAGTACCTGAAAGAGTGTTAGAAAAATACGGTGCGGTGTGTGGAGGTGGATCATAACCATGTGAAAAATGGGGAGAAGGTGAGTTACAGATAGAAGAGACATGCTCTCTCCTATCATACTCATCATCGATGTCACCACCAACAACAACATTCACAGGCATGTCCGTGGGCACATGGTCATCTCTAGGATCCTCATCTAGAGAATTTTCGCCTAGATGTAGCTGAGACGTGAGAAGCGATACATTTCTTTATTTTATTTAAATTTAAAGAATAAAATGAAAACATTAAATTAAAAACTCGTGGTTGCCTTCCACATAGCTCTTCTTTTTACGTCGTTAGCTCGAAGGCCTAGGAGTGTATGTACTCATGGTGGTTCTTTCGAGAATGACTCCTCTATCAAACTTTTAATATTCTTCTATTTCCAGGGCGCCATCTCACATATCCCTCACCTTTTCTTTTCTTCCTTCTATAGGATGGTTCATTCTTTTGAACTTGTGGTGGTGGTTCTGGCTTTATCCTGAGTATCAGCTTCTTAGGTTTGAGTTTAGTTCTTTCATCCACCATCTCAAAGGTTAACATTCCCCTCTTAGGATTACTGACTTCTCTAGTTTCAAGGTTATCTAACTTTCTCTTTTTATCCAGGACCTTAAATAAAGGTGCATTAGTGTGTATATTTTCAAATACTTCCATATGAAGGTAGGAAAAACACTTAGAATGGGGGGTTGAATAAGGGTTTCAAAAACAACTATGATAATAGAAAATGACAAGTTATTTTATCCTGGTTCGTTTGAACTCAAACTACTCTAGTCCACCCGGCCAAGGTGATTTTGCCTTTTTTAAACAAGGAATTAATCCACTAAATCAAAACCTGATTACTGTGATATCACTAAGACAAACTGTCTTAGTCTTCTCAAGAATCCTGACCACAACTTGGTCTCTCAAAGAACTTTTACAAAGATGAAATACAATGTGTTTAAGTGCTTCTAAAAAGCTATTATCACAACTGTGATTTTGTACACAAAATGAAGAACAAATAAAACAAGTATGTTTGTTGAAGAAAGTTGTTTGAATATGTTCTTTGATTGTTTTGTATTCCGTCAATCTTGAAATGATGTCGAAGACTTGCTTAAATAGACTTCACATCCATTTCTCAAAGAACGTGCAGTTGTTGCCTTTTGTCTTCTTTGACTTTTCCTTCATAGAAGAGGAATGTTCAGACATATCCTTTTTGTCTAAATTCCTGTGCCATACACGAATGAGGAATAGTGTCGTTGGTAGACATTGGGTTTAGCAACAAATCTTTCTTGAACAATATCTTTTCAAATGAACAAATATGAAAAATGATCTTGCATCAGATCCTCTGATGATGTTCCATGTTCTTCTTTATCAGAGTCACTCTATCCAGAGTTATGCAGCAAAGTGCTTAGCGTGAATGAATGATCAGAGTTGACTTGATTCTCAGAGCCTCTGTAGGTTGCAGCGTTGAGTTCTCACAGAGTCTTCTGAAAATACTGAATCTTTATACTCTGTGCTCAGAGTCTTCTGTAGGTAGCGCTTCAGAGTCTTTTATAGCTTTGCTCAGATTCTTCTGTGATGCGCTTTCTACGCTCCAAGCTTTGCGTTATATAATGTTTAGAGGAATTCTTTTTGTCTTCAGATGAATATTTATTTGATATCTGAAACAAAAACACTTGAACAAAATTAGAGTATATATTTTCTCTATACAAAATTTCATTAATATTATCATCAAAACATTAAGATATATTAAGAACCAATCTGTGTTCTAACACCATATACCTTTTGGATTGGGACTTTACCTTAACTTCCACAGATATTTGGGGGAATTATATAGGTGGGTTGTAGGGAGGAGGGACAACATAAGATGCTTCCTTCTCTACCTCTTCAAAAACCTCACATTCGGATGGTGTTGGTGGATTTTTCTTAATCTCTACGTTTTTCTCACCAGAACTCTCCTTAGGATTTTCAATTTCTTCTACACTATTGTTTGTTACAACATCTATAGGTCTCTCAGGGAAGGGTCCTAAAGGTGTTTGTGTGAGTAGGGAGATGTGAGTCTCAAATGCTCTGTTGTTAGTCGCGAGGGACTCGACAATAGTCTTCAGTTGCCTAAGGTTTTCATTAATGTGGAGACTTTGTTTTCTAACTGCTCATTCTGGAGGTTTATGTTAGATTCTAGACTACAGAGAGTCTGTGTCTCAATGAAATTCTCGATGAATAATTCGAGGTTGGATTTATGGGAATCTTGAGATACCACAAAATATTGGGAGTGGTAATTGTAGAGAGAACTTTGATGATACATTGTAATAGAAACAACACTGCCTTAGTCTATATGGTGTAACAACAAAGCTACAATATTTGACATAATTGGTCCCTGGAAACAGCGCCAAAAACTTGATTGGGTGTAAACAAACAAACTCCAAGTGCACATCCTATCTTATAGTTTTAAAAGATATCGATCCCAACGAGATCAATAGTCAAAGATTATTGTTCCTAGTTGTTATGATGTTTAGCTAAGGAGAATAAAATAGTATAAAAGGAAGGAAACAAAATAAAAAGATTTTTAAAAAATAATAAATAACAATGCTGAAATGTAATTCACATCAGTCGATAGTGCTCTGATCATCTCCACTCAGATAGCTTACGGGATAATATTTTCACTTTGAAAAGAATCAATTTAACAGGAACTGTCGCTTTCGCGTATTTAGAATCGAATTTACTCTCTAATTAATGTCGTCCATTGTCACTTATGGAAGGAGCTTATCGTGTTAAAGTAGTAAATCTATTTATAAGAAATTAAACTATTAAATCAATCAAAAAGTGATTTTGATTGGAAAGTTTAACTTAAAAGGGTTCCTGGCTTTCGCTCAGGTAACCGGATCCTAAACCTATAAACGGCGTGCTTTTGTAAATAGTTTTAAAACCGCTTTCTAGAAATATTAGACTCTTTAAGTAATTAACAAAGTGATTTCGCGATATTTTTTAATAAAAAACAAACCAATTTTAGTCTTTAGTGTCAGACGAATTTCGATCTTACCCGACGTTTCCACTGCCCCACTTTCGTAGAGGAAGATTAAAATGAATTCAGAAAAGTTGTGTTTAAACCAAAACAGCCCACAAAGGTAATCCTAAAGAGACAATATGTAGAGCATCATCTATTGACGACCCTCACATCCCATCACTAACAAGTTAGCGGAACATGGTTATTGAAAACAAAAAATAAAGGGTTTTTAAGTGCAAACATAATGAATGGTAACAAGCACTTTGAAAAAAAGTTGTGATAGAGGAAATAAGACGAAGAGAATAATTGCGAGGTAAATAAATCATAAAACTAAAGACAAGACAAAGTAAATGTAAATGCTGAATAAAATAAAAACCTGCTCCAAACAGAGTCTTGAATATGATACAAACTGCGATAACTTGAAGTAAATCTTGACGGGAATAAAAATTGTACAGGGATGATCCAAACTTGATACAAACTCAATTCATGACGCGATAACTCTTCAGTGTGAAGGGTTATGCTTACAATTGGACAGAGTATGGCCTAAGTGTGCACCAAACTTGGATTCTTGAAAAATGGTATTGAAAGGGGTATTTATAGGAGTCCAAAACCCTAAAAAATACCTAGAAATTTCTTCAACTTCGTGGAGAAAAAATAGGAACCATTTGTGATGCCTTGGAGACCAAACTTTGTTGGTTTGTAACCGTTTGGGCATTCCAAAGGGTGGCGACCACCACACCCTCATGGCGACCGCCATGCTCACAAAGTCGGCATGACTAGGTCACCCCACTACTTGGTGCGTGGACCATCCATGGCACCCCTAGGATGAATGCCATGGGGGTTGCCATAGGTGTTTGTCTGCTACATTTTCTCACTTTTTGTCTTTTTTTCCTCGTTTCTCCGCAAATAGCTCCCGATTAGTGAATTTCAGGAAAATAATCACTCATGAACATGTACTCCAACCGATCGACATTGAGACTTCCAAATTTGGGTTTGGCGTTATAATTGGGAGGTAAGATAATGATTATGATAGAAGACAAGAATCTGTGACATTGAGATGCGAAAGAAGTGGCAACTACACAAAACCTATCCGAAAGTTGAAATCGAATGATGTCTGTTTGAGGAAATGCGAGTGTTATTTTAAGTTGTGTGGGTTCCTTATTGTGAATAATGCATGGACATTTAATGTAACTTATGGTATACATAATCATGACATGTGTTACAAGTTACCCGATCATTCAATTGCATGACGCCTTAATCCAAAAGAGGGAACTTATTTCTGACATATCATTGAACATGGTGTAGTCCGAAATCATACTTGCAACTTTGGAAAGGGAAAAACCTCAAAGTGTCTCAAATATCAAACAAGTATACAATTTTCATCCCCGAAACAACAAAGTGATTAAAGGTTCAAGAACTCTAATACAACAACTGTTGAAGCTTTTGGATTATAACCATTATGTATCTAGGCATAAAGTGTGTGAGGATGGAGAAACCGTTTGAGATATGTTTTGGACTCATCTTGATTTTGTCAAGTTTTTTAACACATTTCCCACTATGTTGATTATTGGTTCAACATATAAGACTAAAGATTACATGCTTCCACTTCTAGAAATTTTTGGTGTTACTTATACAAAGATGGATTTTTCAGTTGGGTTTGCATTTTTTGAAAGTGAAAAATAGGACAATGTTACTTGGACTTTAGAAGTGTGTCAACTATGTTGAAGAAACAAGAAAACATACCAAAGGTCATTGCCACCGATCATAGTACCGCACTGATGAATTCGGTTCCAAAGGTGTTTCCTACATCATATGGATACTTGGAATGTTATAATAGACTCTTTTATGGAAGAGATATATGCAAAATCTTTAATACATTCCAGGAGGGTGTGTGAGAAAATTTTCGATTTCTTAAAATATGTTGAAAGTATAATTTTATACGAGGTGAATGAGAAGATTGCTTGTGCTTGGACCGATCATGTTAGACACTTTGGAAATACAACAACTAACAAAGTTGAATCTTGTGCTACATTGAAGAATTGGTTGAAAAATATTAAAGACGGTTTATGTAAAGATTGAGACCAGGTGAACCAAATGATCCAAAATTAGCATAATAAAATAAAAACATCATTTGGCACAACATTACAATCTTAGAACACATATCCAAAGACATAAATCTTTATTCACAGTTGGTGGGTAATATAACTCAAGCAATATTGTATTTTATTTATCACGAAGCCGAACGTGTAAAGAAAGTAGGTTGAAATAGTTCAAAGTGTGGTTGTACACATAGGAAGATGTACAATCTTCCATATGCTTGTTTGATTTCAAAGAATATGAAACTTTGAAAGACCCACACAAATGAATGAGGTTTACACGCACTGGAAAAGGCTCTGGTTTTATGATGACAATGTGATGAAGGATGGTAAATCAAATACATGTATCATGACCGAATGGGAAGTAATTCAAGAGAGATTTTTGAAAGTTGATGACAACATGAAACTACACATCAAAGAGAAACCGAGGAAGATTTCTTATCCGAAAACCAAAATTTTAAAACGACCATCGGAACCAATAAAAACAAGGTGTATGCCTAAGAAAATCAAACCAACACAAAATGTCTCAATATTGATATCTCGATTTTGTCTACTTCAACAACGAGAGGTCTCCTCTTGAATTTAGGTTCACAGAGATCATATATCTTATCGATCTAAAATTCACATTAGAGAATCTATTGCGCTACCCAGACAATCAAAATATTGTGAATCTCTATGATCATTCATCCTCGATCAACAACAAAGAAAAGATACAGTTCAACAAGTTTGAGCTGAAGACAATTGAAGATTTAATTATTATGTGGAATGTATTTCTTCGTTACGAAACAAAAGGTCTGATCGAGGAAGATGAGAAGGTTGCAAGATCGATCGAAGATATTCTAAAAATATTGAAACATCCTCAACCATCATTTGATGATGAAATGTAATGTTAAATTTACGTTAAAGATTATCTATGTACTGTTACATTTTTTTATGTATGTAATTACAATGATTGATCTTAATTCATGTTGTTTTGTCTATTTTGCATCTATTTCTGATTTCTAAAACACATCAACTTCCATAAATATAGTTTTAAATTTATTCTAAAATTTTAATACGTTCAAAAATGCATATTTATATTATAAGAGCATTTATGTTATTTCAGTGGGGTGTGTGTATCACTCAGGGTGCAATAAGTAATGTCCTTTTACTTTTATCATGGACTGCCTTTTGGGCTTAGATATGCGCCTATATGCGCCTAACACATTGTTTTCTCTTTTGATATGGCTGATAGATAAAACTTTGATTGTTATGGTACTACTCTCTGTTAAATCGTTAGAGAAATTTAACTTTTATCATAACTAACTCTAAAGTTATTTGTAAAATATTGACAATGTAAATATGTTAACAACATAAAACTATATACGTCCATAACAATTAATCTTTTATAGTAATTACAAAATTACAAAATTACAAAATTTAAGACCGAACAATAGGCAATATAAAAAAAAAAAAATACTTAAATTTAAGAAAGAGGGAGTTATGAACAATAGGCAATATCAAAAAAATACTTAAACTTAAGAAAGAGTGAGTTATTATTTATTTTGGTACATAGTAGTGTTTGGCCTTTATTTTTAGTTTAAATACATTCTTATCAGTTACGTTATTTATTAAAAAAGTTTGATTTCATCTCTTACTCTAAAATTATTTAAATTGGTCTTTAACTCATGTGGATATATATTTTTTTATATTATATGTTAATAATGTGACAATTTATGTAAAAATGAAAGACAAGCAGAAAAATATAAATTGTGCCAACTTTTTAAAAAAAGACAAAATCAACTCTATTAAATTATATCATAGATTTATGAGACACAATATTTACACATGATTATTTAAACTCTGAGTAAAGGATCATGTGTAAGAAAGTATTAAGTTTTAAATTCAAATGGAATAAAAATATAGTAATTGTCGGAACACATTTTTATTTTATTTTATATTTGATCACTTTGCTTAAAACAATTTTAAGAACTTTATGTCCCACGGTAAAATTCACAGTTCTCGATTCTACAAGTGAGGAAATTTAAAACAAGTCAACACATGCATGTTTTACTCATACACATCTGTTGGGGTAAGTGTCGATCTTCCCCCTTATAGATTTGTCAAGAAGTTCACAGACACATCTTATTCTTGCTCGTCTAATTGTATTAAAAAATAGATTCCTTAACAATGTCATACTAATATTTGAAATTTAGAATCACTTTAAAATGAACTGCATGCCTTACATGTTGTTCCTTTTTGGATTTGTTGCATTATGCAAAATAATATGGTAAGTTCAAGTTGCTTTTGTGAAATGAGGACACATGTGGGACATGATATTCTAGTAGGTGTGGCGCATCTGGCCCCTGCTACTACGTTGGCGCATTTTTTGTTTGTATTTTGAGCACATTTTTGGATTTTTTATGATTGCAATATTTTACCAACCTAATTAATTAAATTTGTTAGGATTAAATTTAAAGATTTGGAAGTTTAAATTTAAAGAGGCATTGGATAATATGGGGTTCTTGTTTCTATAAGATTAATTATACTAAGAAAAGATAATGAATTTCCTTTTTTGGGTAGAATGCCCCCAAGACGTAGGTGTGGTTTCACCGAACTGCGTTAATAATTCTTTGTGTCCTTCTATTGCTTTCTACTTTGATCCTTTTATATAACACTAAAGATGGAGAATCAGACAATTGGCTAACTGTATTGGATGACACTAATTATGATTATTGGAAAGCTAAAATGGTTGCCTTTCTTAAATCCATGGACAACAAAACATGGAAGGTTGTTGTAAAAGGTTAAAAACATCTTATGATTATTTCACAAGATCGTACATCAAGCTCAAAGCCAGAAGTTGAGTGGACTGATGCAGAAGATAATGAACCTCTTGGGAATTCTAAGGCTTTAAATGTTATTGCGGCATTTTGGATCGAGCTCTAATATTGACAAGGGTAATTTCATAGTTCGATAGGAGTTGTGCATGCAGGAGTCGAAGTCTGTTCAAGCATATTGTCGAAATATGTTAGCTTTGTGTTTAAGTTAGTGTCGCGGTGAAATTTGGATACCAAACTATTGATTAGTTTGAATCTTTAATTCAATTTGCAACCGAGCTTTGATTTTTCCAAAGGAAGGGATAAAGATCGAAATTCCCACAGTGCAATGCAAATGCAAGGTTTAGAGAGTTATAGGTTCGGGAGTTGGTTAAACTTAGGGAAGGTACTAGCATCCTAAGTTTCTGTAGTACTCTACATGAACCTCTCGTTTTATGTTTGTTTATTGCTATGGTTTATTTGCTTAAGGTAAAAGACCTAGGGGTTTATTTCTAAGTATACTCGATAAGATATCGCATCTTATGCCTACATATCCTTACGGGAGTGGAATCAGAGTATTTATAGTTCCCCTAAAGGGTTTAAGGAGTTCTTTGACTGTGGTCAAAGTTCCTACGGGTTTAGGGTAGTTGATTGATTGAGTTTAGGAGAAGAGATGCGTTATCATTTTAAGGGAGATTTAACCGCCACAAATTGTAGGAATGTAGTCTTTGCATCGTCTTAAGAGAAGGGCTTAAGTACTCGGATAGGGATCGACGAGGTACGCCTCTATCTCTCTTAAGGCAAAGTTCCTACGGTATTGACTGTAATTGATGTGGGGTGGAGATTCTATCTCGCTTAAGATGATTAACATCTTTCTCTATTGTGTTTGAATATTGTATTGGTTTGAGTTGTTTGTATTGTGTTTATTTCTATGTTGTAAGAGAAAGGTCCTTCCTATGGGGTAGGATCTAACTTAAAGATCGACTTGAATGGGATCAAGGATCATGTGGGGAGAATGATGCAAATGTGAATGCACTACACACAATTGTTGAATCATATGTAGGTTTTTCCTTTGGACGGATGCGATGCGGAAAGTAAATTACGATAATATAAATGCGGAAATATAAAGTTGCGAATAAAGTAAAGGCGGGTAAATAAACATACATGTACGCATGAAAGCGCTGAAGTGTGTGAGGGTGAAAGTGTCGTGAATGTGAGTGTGCACGATTGATTGTATTTTACGCTGTCGATTGATTTTAGACGAAGTTGATTTCATTTTAAGGAGAAAAGTTGAGTTAATTTGATGAGATGAATTTTATAAAAGACGTTGTATTAATTTTTTTAAAGGGATTTAAGAGAAATAGCGGTATTAGATTATATGAATTGATTTATGAGAAGTATTATATTAGTTTGAAAATTGTAAGTGAATTTGATTTTAAGGAGAATGTTTAATTAAGTTGGTGAGGTTGATCTTAGAGAAAAGTTGTATTAATTGAGATTGATTTAAAGAGATGTTAGTTTTTATTTTAATAAGACTTAGATGTGGAATTACTTAAATTCTAAAGAGTGATTTTATTACCTTATGAATATATGAAGAGATTTATTTTATAAAATATAATAATTAAATAAAAGGGTTAATTTAATTAAGAAAATGTTTTATTAATAAAAGATTTCTTATTAAAGGTTTAACAAATAAATTAATTAGATTATGAAATGGTTTTCTATTAAATAAAAAAAATAGTTTCTTTTTATTAAATAGAAACAAGTTATTAATTTATTGAAAAAAGATTTATATTAAAAATAAGTTATGTTTGTTTAAAAGTTAATAAGTTATATAAAAAGCAAAAGGAATAATTAAACGAATTATTAATTATTTATTTTTTATAAAAGATTAAGGATTAGATTACCGGTTAATTTAATTAAGGTGATTAAGGTGGTTAAGATGTGTTTAACGGTGGGTAAGGTGTGTTTAACGGTGGGATGTGTAGTTAGTGTGTGTGTGGTGTGATTACGTTACAAAAAAAAAAACACAGAACCCTAATCCCCCCGAACCCCCTTTCGCTGCGCCGTTCTCCCTCCCTTCTTCGTACCTCCTTCATCTTCTCCAGCTTCTCATTTCCTACAAAGCCAGTAAAACAAATAAATTGTCAATGTCAGTTAAACTCACGACTAGATGGTCTTAGCAAGTTTTCGACGGCGAGGTTCGCGGCGATTTCGGGTTCCGCAACGAGGTGGGGGAGTTTCTGATGACGGCGACGATGGAAGTTGGGATCGGCGATAATGGTTGTTCCTGGGTCGCGTCGATCTACGGAAATGGTGGAAGTTTCTCACGGACAGAAAGGGTTATGGTGGTGGCTGAAGGATGATTTCCGGCGAGGGTTTTTTTTGATGGCGCAGTGGGATCTTCGAAAAGATAAGTTTCTCTTGATTTAGGGTTTTGAATTGGGGTTAATTTGTGATTTGAGGATTTATGGAAACTAGAGTTCAATGTTCTGCCGATCTCCTTCTTTCATCTCAATACTTGTTCTTTTATAGGTGCTCTGAGCCCTTCAAGTGCTAATTGGCAATGAATGTGCTTACTAAATCCGCCTAAATATGTCTAACAGCTGTTTTGGAAAGCTTTGAATATGCTGAGGATCCTGTCGGTGGGAGTGTTTTGGAAGGAAACGGATCACTGCGAAACATGGTAATAACTTTGTTTCCTTTTAGACTAAAACATGCTCAGGCATGTCTCTCATTCAAGTTAATTCTTTGAGTTCTGGTTTAATGTTGCTGTTGTCTAACATGGTAATCTGTTGATACTGATTTGTAGGATATTCTTTTTCAACCTCAATTATGACATCTCCCTTTAAGGACTTCTGGAGCGAGTCCCCACGCTAGATACATCGTGAATTCGAAAAAACGTTGGAACCAGCCCCCTTAACTCGGCCTGTAACACGTCTTCCGTTTCAGCATGTGCTTCTCGGTGAGGGTTTGTTGAGCCAACCGCGGTACCGGTTTTAGAAAGAGCTCAGAAATTGGTTTGTATCCTTGAAGCAATCTTAATTTAAACCTTCTTCGAATACCCTGCTTCTGATTTAGCTCAAATCCTTGATGTAAGTAATCTCAAAGGTTGTATTTATACATTATCCTGAATCTTGTATTCTTATGTTAATGACTGCCAGTTGTGCCGATTTTGGTTATGTTGTTGGATGATACGCTCTAAGCTTGACTGATAATTCAATTTTAATTGTGAATGCAGGTTACGAAGACATGTTCGAATTGTGTCGGCGGATGTTGGAGCTTGTTGGCAACATCAACATGTTTTGATTCTAGATGAGGGCTGAAACGATGAAGGTAACCTTGCTGACCTGATTTTCAACACATATTTTCAACATATTTCTCAAGCTTCTCAGTAGCTTTTGCAGTTTCTTTTTCAAGTCTTAACTTGCATTCTCGCTCTTCTTTCTGCAGGAATTCCAATCATCGGCCTTGGCGGGGATGATTCATCAAGCTCAACAACTTGCAGCGAAGTCAGTTGGACGACTACGTCCAACTAGCATGAGTTTGAAGGATGTTGGCGCGATGTTGGGCTTTTGTATGAGCTTAATCGTGACAACACTCTTTCGTATCAGCCTTCAAAACATGATTGTCGTTGTTATGCAGAGATGACTCCCTGACATGTGGGCAATATTTCTGAGATACATTAGCATACTTCAAAGATAAACCGACAATCTCGTAAGTCTGGAATCTTTCTCTTTTGATTCCTTTTCTTCATTTCCGTTCTTGATTTGATGTTACGGTGTATCGGTGATGTAGGTGGACTTGATGCAGAAGCTAGACTGCGGGGTTACAAGTTGAAGCTGGCCTTGCTTTGAAGTTGGTCTTGCCTTGAAGTTTTAGGGCTTCGAGCTTGTTACTTAAGTTTAGACAACTGCTGTTGTGGGAGTTGAAGCGAGTTCTTTGCGATAAACGACAGTTTTTAGATTGGGCACATTCTAGTTATCAGGTGATTCCATCAAAATCGATCTTGGTATTTACGCACGGAGTTATGCCGACACTAATTTTTTGGGATGTTTTCCGTCTATGGGATTTGTCCACAGGAAATTTAAGGGTGCTGTTGGATTTGGTTCATGAGCATGTGTAGAAATCAAGTCTGGAAGAATTTACGCAGCAATTTGGACCAGTGAACATCATTGGCTAAAGAGTTGCGCAGCAAGTTTGTTGCTAGTTGATTTGTATGAGCAGTAAGACGCGGCTGATCTCAACATATCCAAAGCTCCCCTTGAGAATAACTTACATGGTGTATTTCTGCATAGTCTACTGATGCAGGGAAAACCATAACCTGATAGATCTTCCCATGATCATTTCGGTGAGCCATGTCGTGATCAGTTAGTGATGCTTTGGTTTAGTAACGTTGTGATGTTTCTATTATGAACCTTTGACTTATATTGATGATGTGGCCTTGAGAATGGTCGTGTTGTATGGAAATATCATGCCACGAGTCTTCCAGGATCTGTGTATTGACTTGATTATATATCATGTGTATGCAGCAATAACCGCATCTCTGATTCCTTTCATGTGCTCATGATAACGATGAGGATGTTTGGATTCAGAATCAACAATGAGGGTAATACCCTGCTCCTCTTTCGTTTTTCAAGATTGTATTGCTTGTTACTCATGTTTAGTCGTTGGAGATGTTCGAAGATATTGACCCTGTCCGTTTTATGCAGGAGAGTGACTTCTACTGTTCGCTACTTCATGCGTTGATGAGGAAGCTTCGGTTGCTCGCACCCAGAAGCTGGGAGTCTGAAGAGCTTGACCATTCCGTCAAGCTAGGTTTGAAGTGTGTTCTAGCAGGTTTTCTTCAATCCCTTGGTTGCGTACCTGTTCGATATTGTCGGCAGGCCGACGCGCTTGTTTTTCTTAGGAAAGTTGGTTCAATTATATTTGCTTGATGGCTTGATACTCCTATTTCATTTTCTTTGATGCAGGTTGCCGGAACTGGTTCTTGACGAATTAGTATATGCTGAACAGGATTGTCATCTATCAATTAACGTGAGCTGCGGCGCCGTCGTTGACGTTTTGTTTGGTCTCAACTCTGTTTGTGAAGAAGCCCTTCAATAGTTTGCATTTCTTCATGCCTCTTCGCAGCATTTGAATAGCGGAATAATGCCTATGCGGTTCGCTTAGAGGAATTGTGGTGCACGGACCATCTGGCGGTAGGAGCAGGATCGGTTACTTTTTGCATAGGCTGGATGGGTTGCCAACATTGAATGTAACTCACTGATAGTATTGACATCCTCCACTTAGGGATCTTATTATTTTTCATTTCAATTGTCTTTGTGAACTTAGAGCTTAAAGGCCTTTGTAATATATGAATTCTTGGGATATAATGAATCGAATTTGTTCTTCACAACTTCTTGAATTGTCAAATATGAATATTAATTCCAATAATGGATTTAATTTCAAAAAGGTCAATACACGTGTTCCCTGCTAGTTCTCTACTATCTTGATTCCACAAAACTCTTCGTGTTGTAAGCACCAGGCGATAAGAGCTTCCAATGAAAACGACAAGAAGTTCCAATGAAACGAAAACTCTTTGAGTCCGCCCATTAGTAACTTATCTTTTGACGAAGTTGGGATCTTACTATTACATTCTCATAGTAACTCAAAATCGACGGTTGGTGTTAATAATAAGTGGTGTTTGTCCTTTCGTTAGCAATGAGTACTGGAGCAAATTGAATAATAAAAAAAACAAGACAAATAGAAGAGGATATATGCTTCTCCTTGCCACTCAAATTCCAATTGGTTTTCATAAACTGTCTCCCGACCTTTATATGCTCGAATTGCTCAAAAACAATGAACACGTGGGCTATGTTTGCAGACTTGAATTGATGAATTTGAGCCAATTGGATCTCCTTCCAAAATTAATAAGCGCTACAACTTTAACAAATTCAATCATTGGTTTGAAATTCATGAGGCTCGGTTTGGGTTTTGAGGATAACTTGCACCAGCTTGATTCAACATATTTCCAATTTTGTTATTTTAAAGCCATATTATCCCTGGGTCATCAATCCACTCTTTTCCTGATACTTAAAATGCAACCTTGCTTGCCATGCAACCATAACTAGTCTTGAAAGACTAAACTCAACACTTAACAGAAAAAGCTTCGATCTTCACTTGAACTTGCTATCTGCGTAAAAATTGATTAGTCGTGATAAATATATACAAAAGTAAAATAAAACAAGCAGGAGATAAGCACAAGGAGGCGGAATCTTATGGTCAAAAATTAGGGTGTGACAGTTAGCATGACAATTTGTGTCTTGCTTGTAAGATCAATTGTTAAGTTAGCTTGTAGTCTAAGTTCACTTAGTAGTCTATAAATAGACTAGTTCTCTCAGGTTGTTAAGAGAGGTTAATTGTTGGTATTGACTTGTAGCCTTTAAACCCTTATTGAGAAAGTGAATAGAAAAATAGATTTAACTAATTCATATTCTTCTTATTCCTTCCTCTCTCCCTTTTGTAAACCTAATAGGGTTTCTTGTGTTTGTTCAAGAAACTCAAATATTATTTCCCATATTTTAGTTTGTTCTTGATGACATCAATTTACAACAAACTGGTGTGTTGAGCGTGGAGGAGAAGATGTCACCAACAAAGTATGAGATTGAGAAATTCACCGATGTGAACAGTTTTGGTTTGTGGAGCTTGAAGATGCAATCCCTTCTTGTTTAATGGGGTTTATTAGAAGTATTGAAAGGATCAGAGAAGATGAACATTGTTCTATCATAGAAGGAGAAGACAACAATGGTCGAAAAATCCCACAATGCCATTGTATTGAGCCTTAGTGATAAGGTTTTCCGGCAGGTTTCAAAGGAGAAACCTGCAGCGGGTGTATGGAAGATTTTGGTACATAGGTAACTTGGGTTGTGTTTAGAAATGAATTCTTGGAGAAGTATTTCCCCGAGGATGTGCGTGGGAAGAAGGAGATAGAGTTCCTTGAGTTTAAGCAAGGGAACATGATTGTGGTAGGGTATCCTGCGAAGTTTGAGGCGCTAGTGAAGTTTTGTCCTCATTACAACTGTACTGATGCTAAGACTTCCAAATGTCTCAAGTTTGAGAATGGGTTGAGACCAGAGATCAAACAAAGTATTGGATATCAAAAGATTCATAGGTATGCTGAACTAGTGAATAAGAGTAGGATCTACGATGAGGATGACAGAGCCCGATCTGCTTACTATAAGAGTCTTAGTGAGAAGAAAGAGAAGGGACAATTTTGAGGGGAAAATTATGTAACTCCAGCTGGAAAAGGGAAGCAGAAGGCTTCAGATGGAAAGAAGACAAGTGGGGGAGGGGCTCCCGCTTTTGTCAAGTGCTTCAAGTGTAGCGAGTTGGGCCACCATGCTAAGGAATGTAATATTAAGGTTCTGAGATGTTACAATTATGGAAAAGTGGGTCACCGTGTTGCAGAGTGCAAGAATGATGGTCTGACTTGTTACAATTATGGTGAACAGGGTCATATCAGTACGCAATGTCAGAAGCCAAAGAAGACGATCGCTACTACTACCCAGACTAATAGTAGATTCTTTACCTTGAGTGGTTCAGAGGTTCCCAAGACAAATAACTTGAGCAGAGATATTTGTTTCATTAACAATGTTGAGTTAATTGCTATTATTGATATTGGTGCTACTCATTTGTTTATTTCACTTGAGTGTGCTACGAGGTTGGCTTTAAAATTATCTTATATGGTTGGGTGTATGGTGATTGATACCCCGACTAATGGTTCTGTGACAATTCTGTTAGTCTGTTTAAGTTTCCCTTTGACCATTTATGGTAAGAATTTTGCGATGGAATTGGTCTGTCTACCTTTGTATCAAATCGATATTATTCTTAGAATGAATAGGTTCGAGTTCAACTATGTTCATATCGACTGCTACAGCAAACCCGTGAGGTTCCCAGGGTTTGGTGATTATGGAGAGCTGATGTTTTTATTTTCAAAGCAAGTAGAAGAACTCTTAGAAGATGAGGCTCAGATGTTTACAGTGTTTGCATCATTGCAGGTCGACAACAAGGTTGCTAGTGTTGATCTGCCTGTTGTGTGAAATTTCCCAGATGTATTTCCAGATGATATCACACACTTTCCATTAGAGCGTGAGATTATGTTTTCCATTGATATGGTACCTGGTACTAATCCTTTGTCGATGGATTCATATAGGATGTCAGCTTCAGAGTTGGGTGAATTGAAGAAAAAGTTGGAAGAGTTGCTTGAGATAAAGTTTGTTCGACCAAGTGTTTCTCTGTGGGGTGCGCCAGTGTTGCTAGTTAAGAAAGATGATGGCAGTATGAGGTTGTGTGTTTACTATAGACAATTGAATAAATTTATTATCAAAAATAGGTATCCTCTTCTAAGAATTGATGATCTGATGGATCAATTAGTGGGTGCTTATGTGTTCAACAAGATAGATTTGAAGTCAGGTTATCATCAGATTCGTGTGAAAACATATGATATTTTGAAGACTACATTCAGGATAAGGCATGGTCATTATGAGTATACAGTAATACTATTTGGAGTGTCTAATGCTCCAGGTGTATTCATGGAGTATATGAGAAGGATTTACCATCGTTATCTGGATCAAATTGTGGCTGTATTCATTGACGACATCTTGATATACTCTAAGTCTGAGGAAGAACATGCGGAGCATCTAAAAGTTTTATTGTAGATGTTGTGAGACAAGAAGCTTTATGCCAAGTTATCCAAGTGTGGATTCTGTTTAAGAGAAGTGCGTTTCCTCGTCCATGTGATTTCTAGTGGAGGAATTGTTGGTGATTCTTCGAAAGTTGATGTTGTGTTGCAGTGGGAGACTCTAAAGTCTGCTACTGAGATTCAAAGTTTCCTTGGCTTAGCTGGTTATTATCGCGGATTTATAGAAGGCTTTTTAAATTTAGAACTTCCTTTGACTCAGCTGACTCAAAAGGTTCAAGCTTATGTATGGGATGTTCCATGTGAAAAGAGTTTTGTAGAACTCAAGAAGAAATTGGCGATTTCTCCAGTATTGATCTTGCCTAATCCGAGTGAGTCTTTTGTAGTATATTGTGATACGTCAAAGATGGGTCTTGGTGGTGTATTGATGCAGAACGATTAGGTCATTGCTTATAATTCCAGGCAATTGAAGGTTCATGAACAGAGTTATCCTATGATGACTTAGAGTTGGCAGCCTTGGTTTTTGTTTTGAAGATTTGGAGACATTATCTTTTTAGATCTAGGTTCGAAGTATTTAGCAATCACAAGAGCCTGAAGTATCTGTTTGATCAGAAAGAGTTGAATATGAGGCAGAGGAGATGGCTTGAACTTCTGAAGGATTATGATTTTGAATTGAGTTATCGTCCTGGTAAGGCTAATGTTGTAGCTGATACGTTGAGTATGAAGTCCTTACATATGTTAATGTTTATAGTTCAGGAGTTAGAACTGATTGAACAATTCAGAGATATGAGTTTATTGTATGGAGAGACTCCTAATTCTATGAAGTTGGGTATGCAGAAGCTGACTAGTGGTATTCTCGAAAAAATCAAAGAAGGTCAGAAATATGATTTGGGTTTAGTGGATCGTCTCACGTTAATCAACCAAGGTAACAAGCATGATTTTCGGATTCATGAGAATGATGTGATGAGGTTAAACGATAGGGTGTATGTTCCAAATGTGCTAGAAATTAAGAAGAGAATTCTTGAGGAGGGTCACAAAAGTGGGTTAAGTATTCATTCCTCGGTTCCACAAAAATGTGTCAAGACTTGAAAAAATTATTTTGGTGGCCAGAAATGAAGAAGGAAGTAGCTAAGTTTTTGTATGCTTGTTTGACTTGTCAGAAGTCGAAGATTGAGCATCAGAAACCGTTGGGTATGATGCAACCATTGAATATTCCAGAGTGGAAATGAGATATCATTTCCATGTATTTTGTGACTGGTCTGCCAAAGACTTCGGAGGGATACGATGTAATTTGGGCGATTATTGATAGATTGACCAAATCGGCTCATTTTATACTGATGAATATCAATTATCCTTTGTAGAAGCTGACCGAATTGTATATTGATGATATTGTGAAACTGCATGGTATTCCTTCAAGTATTGTGTCTAATAGAGATCTGAGAGTCACATTGAGGTTCTGGGAGAGTTTGCATACAACTTTGGGTACTAATCTGAGGTTGAGTTCTACTTATCATCCGCAAACAGACTGTCAAACAGAGAGGACCATCTAGTCATTGGAAGATTTACTGAGGACTTGTATGCTAGAACAAGGAGGTGCTTAGGATAGCTACTTGTCGTTGATTGAGTTTACTTATAACAAAAGTTATCATTCTAGTATCGGAATGACACCGTATGAGGCGTTGTATGGTAGAATGTGTAGAACTTCTTTGTGCTGGTATGAGTCAGGCGAGAGTGTTGTGCTCGAACCTGAGATTGTTCACCAGATGAATAAAAAGATCAAGATGATCCAATAAAAGATGAAAGTGTCGCGGATTCGTCAGAAAAATTATCATGACAAGAAGAGGAAAACACTTGAGTTCCAAGAGGGAGACCACATGTTTTTAGAGTTACATTGGTAGCTGGTGTTGATCGAGCGTTGAAGCCTCGAAAGCTCACATCGCGTTTTGTTGGTCCATACCAAATTTTACAAAGGATAGGAGAGGTAGCATATCGGATTTCTTTGCCGCCATTGCTTGCTAATCTTCATGATGTGTTTCATGTGTCTCAATTGAGGAGATACATTATGGATTTGTCTTATGTAATCCAAGTGGATGTGCAGGTGAGAGATAACCTGGTTGTGGAGGCATCACCCATGTGGATAGAGGGTTGATAAATGAAGTAGTTAAGGAGTAAAGAGATTGCTTTGGTAAAGGTAGTTTGGAGAGGACCAGCTGGTGGGAGCATGACTTGGGAGCGTGAATAGCATATGAGAGAGTCGTATTCGACTCTATTTTCATCAGGTAGTTTTCGAGGACGAAAACTTCTTAAATGGGGGAGAGTTATAACACTCCGAATTCAATAATTAATTAATATGAATTTTATTTTATTAATTGATGTTTTAAATTATTTGTTGTATGATTGTGGGGGTAAGTGTCCTTGGAGTAGAGATTTAGAGAGAGTAAGAGCTTGACATATTTGTTTAGAAATTAATGGGAATTTTAATTAATTATTAGAACAGATAGTATTTTCATTTGAATTAATTAAATAAATATAATTATGAGGTGAATGATTAAAAGTAGCATGGGTGATAGGAAAAAAAATGAGGAATATTATATCTATTAATAAAATAATAAGAAAATAAGTTGTGTAGGGAAATTGAGGGTAAGGTTGGAATTAAGAAAAATATGTATGATAAAAAGGGAAAAGACTAATTAGAAGAAAATAAGTTTGGAATAAAATTAGGGAAATAGACTCATTCTATTCGTACGTGAAAAAGAGAAGAATAGAAAAACAAGGATTTGCAAAAGAAGTTCTAGGACTTGAAAGAAGAGATCAATTGAAACTCATCTTGCTTAATTTTTTGGAATCACAAGGTAAGGGGGAGAAAATATTCATTTATGAATACTAAATCATGAAAGGGTAGAGAGGCTCCCTTAACCTATAATAGGGATGATGATTTTGATGAAATATGTGTTTTTATGAGAAGTTGATGTTTGGTTGATTTTATTGATGTTAAATTTGTGTGATTTGGTATATATAAATCTGAACCGATATTATATAGATACATGTACAGTAGTAGCTAATGGTCCTATGAATATATACACTGTAGTAAACGATTTTTTTATATGAAATTTACGTACTGTAGCATTTCATTATTAATATATAAAAAGTTGTAGCATTTCGTCATTACATATGTATATACAGTAGTTTCACCTTATATGATTAGACATTATAAATTGTAGCTTGCTTTCATTATCATACCGCAACTCTTCGTTACACATATGTTATCATATAAATCATAGTTTGTTTCAATTCACCAGTATATATAATATATGTAATCAGTATAATAATAATTTGTGCATATTTTATTATATACATATATTTTTTATTATAATAATAATAATAATAATAATAATAATAATAATAATAATAATAATAATAATAATAATAATTTAGTATTATTAGTATAATATATTTTTGGAGTTCTGAGTTTGAGATAAACAATTGGATTATTTGAACAAATTAAATTATTTTCAATTTTATTAGAGTTGTTAGAGTTGTCAGTTGAGTCCATAAGTGTTATCTTTATAAGCAAGAGTTGCCAGTAGAGCATTTTTTAACACTTTAAAGTTGTTTCAGAGTTGTAAGGATTGATGTAGAGTTGTTTAGAGTTCCTTGAAAACTCTCTTGAGTTATAAATTTGGATGATAATTTTGATTATACTCTTGAATGATAATTTTGGTGATAATGATGGTGATTGTTTGGCAATTATTTTGGTGAGTAATTTGATGACCATTTTTATGATATTACATGTTATTGTGACTTCATGCATCATGGTGTACGGTATTCAGTCCAGTTTTGGGGAGTCTTGATCCTATGGTGGGAATCAAGTGCGAGTAGCTAATTCTATTGAGGAATTAGTGAAGCGTTGTCTATGGTGATGATAGCGATTTTGGTGTGTTTCGGTTCCAAGAGGGAATCGATCCTATGGTGGGAATCATGGAGTGAAATGGACCTAAGTGTTCAAATTTTGAAGTTAGATTAATATACTTCCAATTGTCTTTTACCGTTATTATTGAATCAATCATATGGTGGGAATCGTGGATGAGAACACTTGATATGCCTATGTTGTTGTATTTGGTGTGTGATGTTGTTATATTAATATACTTCCAATTGTCTTTTACCATTATTATTGAATCGTATTCTCACCCCTTTTGTTTGAATGTTGCCTTTACATGGGCATCGTGCAGATACTCAGGAGTAGCATTGTTGATGTAAGTGGAAGATGGCTTTGAAGTTACTTCTGTAGTATCGCAACTGCGAAAAATAATCGGCAGAAAAAAAACCAGAAGAGTTGTCACCAAACTTTATTTATCCCGAACGGGGAAAGGGAAAGATCAAAGAAACCTCGAAAAAAGGAGAAGACATGGTCTCGCAACCAAATCTTGGACTCGAGAGTCGTTTATGCGAGAGAAAGGTGTTAGCACCCCCTCGCGTCCGTTGTACTCAACGGGATCCACGCTTATTGTTCTAATCAAATGGCGTGTTTATGTAAATCCTATCTGCTAAACGAGAACAGAAAGGGTAAAAAAAGAGACTTGATAGGACTTTGTCTTCCTAGGCCTACGTATTCCCTCGTGCAATGGAAAAGTCAAAGTCATCGTAGTTCAGAAGATTACGGGGGAAAGGAAAGGGTGATCGTCAAGACTTCGTCGTCTTGTGCTTATGTATCCTCACTCGGATGAGAAAGAGGAGATCAGAGCGTTCGTAGTTTGTGGGTACGACCACAGGTTTGTTAAAGCGTTTTTTATGAGTGATGCTAAGTTCGTGTTCCAGCAGTTAGGGTCGATGCTTGTTTGCGGTAGAACGAAAATAACATGCTCTTTCTGGAAAAGGTTTGACGAAACAATCTCGAAGGATAAAATGATTTGAACTTGGTTTGAAAAGTTTTGAAAATAAGTGAATTGAGTCTCTTTGAGATTCGTATTGCACTAAAGTCTATGACATAGGATCGAATTCTCCGTAAGATCGACCCAAGATGGGACGTATACAAAGCACTCTAGACAAGGTAAGGACAGACTCCCGCTTATCACTTCCCATGCACTCAAGGCTCGTGATGCACAATACTCATCATATTTATTACATGTTTATTATTCGATTTGAGAGAGAAGAAAGAGATGCACAGAAGGTCTAAGGGGAACTCAGTCCTAATGTTGAAATACAAAGTGGTCCTAAGGTTGGGATACGAAAGGAATCTCTATCCTAATGTTAGCATCCAAAGGTGGAACTATGTTTAAGGTTAGGGAAAATATCCTAATTTTATTATCATGCATGGATAGCACCTAATGTCTATCCTACTTCAAGCTTAATCAAAAATTAAGTTGGACTAGGAGGCCTTAAGGAAACATGCAAAGGCAAACCAAAACAAAGAAAATAAACCAAAAACAACAGCAACAACATCGCTACTGCACAACACATTAGTAAATTCCAGCAAACAAGCAAGATAGCATTTAATAGCATGTATTTTCAGGACATAACAGGTGTAAAAAACAGCAAGACAAGCAAGGCAGCATTTGACAACATGTATTTTCAGGACAGAACAGGTGTAAAAGCATGTGCAACATGTATGCATTCAACAATGAAGCAATTAAACATGAGCATGAACATGTATCAAGAATGCAACACCCAATAATATGCACGAACAAGTATCAACATCAAACATCTTGAATGTTCAACACCAACAAGAAATTGTTAAACGATCAAACACTTAGTGTGCACATGTATTCACAATGCGGCAAGAGAACATGCTTCAAAAATTTTCATTCATCAACAATGTGAACAAGCATGAATCAACATTTAATCGTCATGAACGCATAACAACAAATAGAAAATATCAACATGATATCACTTACGTAAAGATCAAGAATGCAAGCAATGATCATGTTGTCAAATAGGCAAAGTATATGAACATGTGACAAAAGAATAAGCAATCGTGATGAGAATATATCAACAATCAACAATGCATTTAAGCATACTTCAATACCACCCATCATGAATAGGCAAGCATCTATAAGCAATTGTCAACATATAAACAAGTATGCATCATGAACATGTTTCAACAATATTGCACAATTAAGCATTCAACAAGAACAACATGAATGTTCAACAACAACTAAGCATTTAAAACATAAAGCAAACAAACATGAGCATGTACTATGAATCAAACAAAGTAAGCATCAAGAGCAAATAACCATCAATGTGCAAATGATTATGCAACATGAACAATGCATCAAAGTCATGAACATGCATCATGAAATCAATGTAACACGTGTCGAAGAATCACATACGTACTACAAAGTGAGGTTAAACAACCCTAGAAATTTCCACAAATATCAAACATATCAACCCATGAGGTTTAGAGCTGGAATAGGTATCTAGACAAGCATGAAAAAAAGCCAAAAAAAAAAAACACCATACAATAGGTGCAAATCAATTTCACAACTCCATAATTAACTTTCAGGCAATTCAAACAGATTCAAATCAATTGCATCAGAATGCAAATTGATTGCATCAGTAAAAATCACTTTTAAGAAGCACTTTTTCAGCAGCAACTCAAGGTTCAAATGCAACATGTAATAACATGTAATTTTGCACGAAATTCACATCAATTAGAATCAAATTAACACATTGAAACAATCACACATCAACAACATCAAAAATTGAAACAATCAATTAAGTCACACCAAAATCAAATAGATCTACATTGTGAAAGTTGCAAAATAAGCTATAATGAGTTTAGATCTAGGAATTACCAACTTACAAAGCGAAGATTTGCTTTGGTAAGTGTTGTAAATATAATTTGATAGATCAAGCAAAGAAATCCAAGATCCAAGGAGCTCCTAGCAAGAAAATTGAAGAACAATCCAATAAGATGAACTTGCTTCAAAATCACTTCAAGAAAGTGCTTCCAAACTTCAAATCTAGATCCAAATCAACTTCTACTGCAGAATTTATGTTGATGAAAGGAAATGATGAAGGTTTAGCTATAGAATTAACAAACTCCAATGAAAATTTTGAGAATTCTAATGGAAGAGCTTTGGTGAAGGTTGAAGATGAAAATGGAAAGTGAAAAAGTGAGAGAGAATTGAGAAAATGTGAGTGAGAAGTGTAGAAAAATCAGAAAAAATCAAGTGTAGTTGTGTGTGGTTTGGAGAAAATTGGTTTAAGTATAGTTTAGGTATGGAATGAACGTGAGGTTTGGAGTGTGGGTTTGAATTTGGAATGGGATTTTTGTTTGGAATGAGGAATGGAAACCATTTGAATTGTAGAGGGAAAGTGAAATTAATTTGGAAATGAACTGATATTTTGAAGTATTCTAGACCTTTCTACTAAAACAACATTAATCCCAAATGAAAGTAGTGTGAAACAAACTGCTACAATGTTGAAAATTAAGGTTTTGGGCAAAGTTGTCACAGTGCAATCGATTGCATAGTAGCATAAATCGATTTGCACTGTCCCACAAGGCAAAAAAAAAGCATCCTGAAGGGTGCAATCGATTGCACACCTATGTAAATCGATTTTACCAAGGAAAAAGTGTAAAAATTGCCTTGTTGCAACTTGTTTTGAATCTTGCTTTGCATTTGAACCTTAGCCATTGATTATACCCTTGAATTATGCCTGAAACATGATAGAGAACCTGTCTGGAACAAGATTATATGAAACTTGCTTTATGATATTGATTATGAAATAATCCAACCATCTGCTGAGCAAAATAAATGCCTGAAGATGCCTCTGATGACTGTTTGCTTAAAAACTTGAAATAAAAATAAGTCTTGAACCATAAAAATAAAGTGATTCCATGTCTCAAGAACTCAATGCAATGCATGATTGAATGTTATGACCTAATGAAAATGCAAATGAATGCGAAGCGAAAGCCAGTTAGGGTTAGAAACGAGAGGGGAAATTTTGGGGTACTATAAATGCCCCTATTCAATCAGCTTAAACCTGAAGGGATGAAGATGGACACTTTTCAGACGTTCAAGGTAGAAGGGGATTAAATACAAAAGAACCAGTAAATTTGAACTCTGTGGGGAAAGAAAGGTAAATCATGGGTACAACCAACGAATCTACGACCCTGGGAATTGGTTAAGATCTGCTGGGAATGAAGCTTCTAGTGCAAAGAACTCTGCAATAATAAAAAGGCTAGTCGTCAGTACTGCGGCTGGGAAAGTACATTGTATGATATTTGAATAGTGACTAGAAAGTCAGTTTGATTGACCAGATGTCTAAAAACTATAGTGTAACATCAACTCTGAGGTTGAAGAGAAAACTAGACGCCAACTCTAAGGTTTAGGGAAAAAGACGTACATTAATTCTGAGCTTGAGAATGAAACGGATAAACATAAACTCTGAGGTTGAAGCAAAAAAGATAGACCTCAACTCTAAGATTGAGAAAAATTTGAGTAAACGTCAACTCTGAGGTTGAGGAAAACGGATGACATTAAGATGATACCAACTCTGAGGTTGAGAAAAAGAGGCAAGACATCAAATCTGAGGTTGAAGGTAAAAAGATAAACATCAACTCTGATATTGGAGGAAGAAAGTAAAGGCATCAATTCTGAGGTTGCGAAAAGAATGAAGTCAACTTGAAGTTGGAGACGATAGTCTTAACATCAATTATGAGACTGAGGATAAAAAATATAGACTTCAACTCTGAGGTTGGGGCTAGATATTGGTCAATATCAACCATTGGGTTGAGAAAATACTTGGAATAAACACCGACTTTGAAGTTGAGAAAAAGATAGACATCAACTCTGAGGTTGAGAAAAAACATGACATCAACTCTGAGGTTAGAGGTTTGGAGAAAAAGATAGGCGTCAACTCTGAGGTTAGGAATAGACAGGCGTCAACTCTGAGGTTGGGAACAAGGCCGATGTCAACTCTAAGGTTGGAGGAAGTGGATTGGTCATCAACTCTGAGGTTGGAAAAAAGTTATATGCGTAACCTCTGAGGTTGGAGATACAAGGTATACGTAAATTATGAGGTTGGGAATACAAGCTAGACATCAACTCTAAGGTTAGGGATAACAAGATTGGTCGTTAACTCTGAGGTTGGGGATTACAAGGTAAACATCAACTCTGAGGTTGGTAAAAAGGTAGGCATTAACTCTGAGGTTGGAGACAAAAGGATACACATCAACTATGAGGTTAGTAGTAAAAATAGGATGCGTCAACTCTGAGGTTGGCAATAAAAATGAAAGACATCAACTCTGAGGTTAGGAAAATTAAGGCATCAACTCTGAGGTTGGAAAAAAACGGGCATCAACTCTGAGGTTAGGGGATATCAGTTGGGAATTTGTGCAGGTAATGCTCTCTTCAGAAGGATGGAATCACTGTCTTGATTGAAGGTTGCTCAGGGCTTTCGTGCAAGGTACCAAATCTGGCTTATGCTTCGATGCATGTTTGAATTTTTTTATAGCATAATGCTCCATATCAAATGGAAATGCTACACGTTTTAGTAGATGCAATGTAATGATGATTACTATATGCAAGATGCAAAGAGAACTCCCCCACCGGGGAACACGCAGAACAGAACAAGCAACACCACTGGGGAAGGGACTATCAATATTTGATCTCCTATGAAGGGATAATAAACTGCACCACCAATAACCACTGGCGCCACAAACTCTATTGGGGAACCGCATCAAATTGCAAAACTCCGTTGGGGAGATGCCATTGAAGATTGGACTTTGAATTACTGAGAATGCCAATAACCATTGGACTTTTACCTAGGGGAGTTATCAGACTTGACCTTTGAGGAAGAGAATACTCTAACTTCTCACTTTCATCAAACTGATTAGTAATATTTCATCATCTCACGCTGCTGGGAACGAGGAATCCTCCTACACTCCAGGGGATAAGGAAATTTGCATAAAGAGCCCTTCTTTACTTGAGGATGATTCTCTGCTTGGGGTAGAATAGAACTTCCAATACTTTGCTGGGAAAAACTACCTTCTAGCCCCTTGATGAGGAAGAGAAACCTCATGCTAGGAACAACCTTGGCGTTTCACGCTTCTGCTGATCAACTGCATATTAATTATCATAAGCGAACAATGGTTCCTTTAACTCTTAAGTTGTCTTAGACCACAAGGTCTATTAGAATAAATAATCTCAAGAGGATTTTATATAAAACCTGGCATTCAAAATGCCGTAGTGTCTTCAAACTCTTTGAGAGATTTATCGGATCTCAATGTAACTGCTCTAAGCTGCACAATCTATGAAGGAATTTTCCTCGAGAGGATTCATAAAGAACCTTGTATCAAAGCGAGATATTCTGCCCCAATATTCTGAACCTTAGGTAGGTGCTTTTGATTAACCATCTTCCAGAGGGAGTGACTTCTTGTGCTCTCGACGTGGCCTGCCCCGGCAAACTTTGAAGTGACTTTGTCCCTGGCTGACTGATCTTTAAGAGAATGCCCCAGAATAACTACTTTTGGTGAAATTTCTAGATCTCGACTTGATTGCCCCAATTTAGATGAACTTTAGAGATATTTCTCGACGTGACTACCCCAAATTGGCTACATCTTAACACGATTTACTGGGAAAGCCCACGCTCAACAGAGTTTCTTGGTAAGATGCCCCTTGACACGGTTGCCTCTGGAAATTTTAGGCATTTCATTTTGGCAAGACCAAGCTTCTCGAATGAGGTTCATTATGTAAGTTTCCTTGGTGTTTAAGCAGATGTACGCAAGCAGAATATGCTTGTTCTGAGAATGATAATTCTAATGCAACACATATGTTAACATTAAAGTTTTTATTAAAGTTTCCAGCATATCTTCATCAGCTTCATTATATCTAAACAAAGATAGGTTGCTCACCATCAAGTCTTCTTCACCATGCATAATTACCAGTTTATTATCCACAACAAATTTCATCCTTTGATGTAGGGTAGAAGTCACCGCACTGGCTGCATGAACCCATGGTCGTCCCAACAGGAAGCTATAAGCCGGATTAATATCCATCACTTGAAACGTAATGTCAAACACATGGGGACCTATCATAACTGGTAGCTCTACCTCTCCAACAACAATCCACCTTGAACCATCAAAGGCTTTGACAATCAACGATGTTGGCCTCATGTCTGCCCCTTTATATGCCAGTTTCACAAGTGTCCTCTTGGGCAACACATTCAGAGAAGATCTGATATCGACCAAAACTCGCGCCAAAGCATCTTCTTGGCACCTAACTGATACGTGCAACGCACGATTGTGATTAAATACTTCTCTAGGAAACTTCTCATTGATGAAACGTAGAGTGTTGCAAGCAGTAATATTAGCAATTGCAGAATCGAATTGACCAATCGTTATGTCCTGCGTCACATGTGCCTGTGCTAACACCTTCTGCAAAGCTTCCCTATGGGCATGAGAGTTCATTAGGAGAGACATAATTGATATCTTGGAAGGGGCTTGGTGAAGCTTATCAATGACTTTATAATCAATTTTTTGAATGATCCTCAGATGTTCAACATCTTCTTTGTTCGGCGTCACTTCTTTACCTTTGGTAAGCATAGCAGAAGTTGTTTCTTTTTAAGGAACGATAGTTATCTTGGGATGATAAATTCGACCGATGCGAGTCATCTTGCTATTTCTAGCAATATTTGTTACACTTGCTTGATTACCCTTTACTTCCTCATTTTGAACAACCTTTCCTGATCCTTGATCGATCACAGTCATGTCATACCTCCAAGGTATAACGTTTGTATCTTCAAAATGGAATGGACTCGACTTTTGAATGATAATCGGTCTAGGTTGACCGATTATTTAAATAGCAGACTTAGGGATGTTGAAAATAGGCCTAGCAATATTGAAGACTGGAGTCACCAAACTAGATTAACAATGGAAAATAAACGCAGAACAACACAACATCTTCATAAATTAAAGACTGAGAGTTTTACAAAACATTCATTACACATTCAAAAGCTAAAGTATAAATCAAACCGAAAATTACAGAAACTAAAAGCCTAATCCTTATGACGAGAGGATCCATCATCTCCTTGCAAATTCCCTCCTTCATTATGACGAATTAGTTTCTAAAGTTCTTCATTTTCTTGAACGACCATGAAGTATTTGTCTTTCCAAGACTTTTTCTCCCTTCCAGCTTCAACCAAAGCAGTCTTCAATTCCTCCATGGAGATAGGATCCTTTAGAGTCATATGGATTGGCTCAAAATAAGTGTAGAACATCTTCAAAGCTATCTCATTAGCCCATAGCAGGTAAGATTCTAAGACAGTTCAGTCAGGGTATCCCAAAGCAGGAATCCCCTGCGTATGAATGTGACGCCAAGCATACACAATTTGAGCCTTGAGCATTGGGTTTTTCCCTTCTTCAAAAAGATCGAATTGGGCTCATCTTTCATCGGGCATCCAAGCTGACGACGAGCTAGGATAGGGTTGTAGCTGATACATCCTTTCGTGGCAAGAAAATGCACGTTAGGGAAATCTCTACAGCTATGGATCATGGTGGCTCCTCCATACATGAGATCATACCACTTGCTGTCTGAGTGCTTGAGCGATAAAATCTTTTTGTCCACGAGAGTCCATTTTCATATACCAGAGTAATGTTGACTTTGGAAAGTGCAAAATAAATCACTTACAAAGGAGAGTTGTGCAATAGATGATCTGGCCTTCCCCATAACAGTTCTTCAGGTGGATGAAATAGTACACATCAGCCAACAGAGTGTGAACAGGATTCTTGATCAGGAAGATGTTGATAGCGTCCTCGTCAACAAAATCGTTAACATTCGGGAACAGGAAAAGTCCATAAATTCAAAACGCCGTGATGGCCGCAAAGGCTTTTGAATTCTTCATATCAATGTAATAATGAGCTTTCTCAAACAAGAACATAGCCGGTAATTCGAAGAAACCTCCTTTGAAAGTCATATGAGCATGTATTTCTGTCAGCTCTAGATGCATATCCTATGCAATAACCTTTTCACTCAGAGTCCTTTCTCTTCCAAACAATGGCTTAGAAGTGACACACAGTCGCATCAACACAGTGTATTCCTCCAATGTTGGCAACAGTTGGTAATATGGAAATGTGAAGCAATGATAGATCGGATTGTAGAATTGCACGAGCGCCACTAACATCTCTTCTTTCACTTGGAGTTTCAACAATGGAAAAATAATCCCATATTTGTCTTTGAATGCTAGAGGATCTTCCACTAGGCCTCCCAGCTTCCTTAGATTTTCCAACTTTGGCCTCTTGAATGTGTATCTTGGAGTTAATCTCTTTCCAGAATCCATTTTATGATGTCTGCAAAAAAAATTTAAATTCCTAGCATGAATGCAATTGGTTTTAAGGAACTCAAGAGATAGATTGCAACATATTTGGAACAAAAACTCAAATCATTAATAATGGGAAAAGTTACAACTTTGAAGTACAAACCAAGAAACTCAAAATACAAAAGGAGACAACCCAATGGGTCTCAAAAGATCCTATCCAAGGAGGTCATATCCCATGCATCCTCTTCTGCCTCTTCAACTCGGTGTTTTCTAACACAAGCTTTTCGATGATCCCTTTCCAAGCACCAGATGTAGAAGGAATGTCTAAATACTTGTGAGTACTGTGAACTGGTTGTACACTAGAAAAAATAAATTCTCTTACGCTATATGCCTATCTACAACACGTCTCTCGAGCAACTTGATCAAATCATCTTTCTTCTTTAACTACTTCTTCATCTCCATCTATTTAGTATAAATTGAATGGTAATTTCCTTCCCATGTATCTCGTTCTTCATCCTTGCCAACGCTTCTTGGTATTCTTCCATACACTCAATATGAATGGTTGATGATGATGCAACAACAGGCTGTGAAAGCTTCTCAAGGAGATATGGCTTCTTGAGGTCACGAGCTCGAGATTGAACCCACTAAATGAAAGGCTCAAAAGCTACACAGTTCTTCTTTCCCAAATCATTCTTAGTCCTCTTATGGATTGTCCCCTAAGCATGTAAAACTATATCCTTAGTCTTCGCACTAGCCTCCTCATTAAGATAAAAGAAACCAGACAATAGAATATTGCTAGGCTTTTCCCTCATAGGGAACCCAAATTGACGTCTTGCAAGAATTAGGTTGTAGTTAATTCCTCCTCGGATACCAAGAAGAGGTACATTAGGAAAGGAACCACAACTATCAATGATGACTCCCTTGTCGTAGGTGGGGTCATAACAATGCACATCGGTGTGAGTAAGAAACATAAGTCTTTGAGACCATCGAAGCTTGTCTGGATTTTCCTTGAAGAGCTCAATCTGAGGCAAGTATGAAATAAACCACTTGTAAAGTAGAGGAGCGCAACATAGGATGGTCCCACACCCCTTAAGGGTCCTATGATGAATTTAGTGATAAGTATCACCAAGTAGTGTAGGCACAAGGTTCCTACTTAGAAGGATCTGAATAGCATTGACATCCACAAACTCTTCAACATTAGAAAACAGAACCAACCCACAAATGAGTAGTGCGAGGATAGCTTCGAAGGCGTCCAAACTGTTCATCTTAGCTAAGAAGAAAGCTTTCTCTATCAAGAACTTAAAGGGCAAACCCTTGATTTCTCCCTTGGTAGTAAGGTTAGCTTTAACGTCGGGCATCTCCAAGTGAATGGCATCTGCAATGTCCTTAGGTGATGGAATCTTCTCTAAGCCACTGAAAGGCTCCTTATCCAATACGGGAAGACCAACCCAATACAAATACTCTTCCAAAGTTGGGATGAGCTAATAGTAGGGAAAAGTAAAACAATGATTGAGGGGATTATAAAATTGCACAAGAGTGTCGAGAACTCCCTCTTCCATCTTGGTATTAACAATACTTAACAGTCTATCATGGCGCTTTCTGAAATTTTCAGGAGATGACACCAAGGATCATAACTTTCTCAACTCTACCAAATCAAGTTTCTTGAAGTTGAACTTCTTAGTGTTTCTCTTCCCAAAATCCATGATACCTATGTTTTGCAAAGGAAAAGACAACTGAGTTCCTTGAAACCAACTGATGGTCATGAATACAAGGATGGTATGCAATCCACAAACACACATATACCCAAATTATTCACATATTCATAGCTATACATGCAAACAAATAAAGGGCCTAGGTTTGGAGATCACGAACATGGAGCCATGGTCTAACCTACCCCAAAAGGTATGTATTATGGGTATGTTCCTGCACAACGGGTTCTACAAAGTTCTCAGAGTCAACGATAAATCTTTCGGATATTATCAGCTTACACAACTACTCGTGTGGGTCAATAATATTCTCAAGATAGACTCGTCTGAGTATAGTATTGCATGACAACCATCGCAGGTCTACACCTGGATAATCATTGCACTACGTACTAAAAGGCGTAGAGGGGTAAAGGGTAACTAAAGGTCCTTAGCTTCACGGACTCCCAGGTCAAAAAATGTAATGCCAATACGACTACTCGCATCAGGCATCAGTAGTCCCAAATGGGCCTCCACTGAGTGTGGTCATCATATGATAGACATGTTAAGACTACTCCCAACAGCTAACTATTGATTATACCACAATCCTATCATAAGTGTACTTTCAAGTCCGGGTTAGGACTTATCTCACCACTCAAGGTAACCACCCTGCATATAGAAGAACCTAAGCACAACGAATATATATACACAGATATTTACAAATATACAAGTATACAAGCAAGCAAACATATAAAACAAAACAAATACAAACGAGATGGGCTTAACCCTCTCGGTTATATCCCTAGTGAAGTCAAAATTTCTGTTGCAGTGAGAATCGAATATCAAGCTATTAATTAACTTGAATCACAAAACATAAAGTTCACCATCGAGCTTTGATTTATCAAAATAAAAGGGTAAAGATCGAACAAAACCCTAAGTGCACTACGTAACAACGAAGCTAAGAGATCTAAGGTTCGGGGGTTGATTATACCTAGGGAAGGTGTTAGCATCCTAAGTATCTGTAGTACTCTACAGGAGCCTCTTGTTAGTATTTGTGTTATGCCAAAGTTTGCTTGCTAAGGGAAAGGTGCTAAGGTAATGACCTAGGGTATATACACTAAGTATGTTCGCCAAGACGTCGAATCTCGTGCCTACGTATCCTGACTAGGATGGAATCAGAGTAATCGTAGTTCACCTAACTAGGGGTGAAGAACACTTGACTATGGTCAAGGTTCCAAGGGTAATAAGTATTCATAACCATGATACTTACATAGAGTTAACAAACTTTCTAAGTCTAAGTTGAAAAACCTAACCAGGGTTGACCTTAACAAAAGGCAAGTAAAAAGGATGATTCAACATAGAAGTTACAACTCAAAGACCAAATAGGAAGTAGCATACACACCCTATAAAGCTCATATTCAACATTAATATGTCAATAGAAACACTAAAAAGAACCACATTTAAGCATGAACAAATCCATATACAAGAGGCAAACCAAAACAACATGAAATGACTCAAACAAAACAAAACATGCATAGATAAACAAATGGGCAAGCAAGAAAACTTTTGAATCATGAAGTCAGAAGTTAAACATGCTTTTCAAAACACATATAAATACATATTTAACCAAGACCAACATCCCAAAGAAAAATGCCTAAAACTAGGTCAAAGTAAGCATACTATCATGTACAAAAGATCATCAACTTGGCATAGCATTTTGTTGCACCCCAAAATTTGACCAACCTTTTCTTTCTAACTTGGCTTATGTTTCATTTCATTTAGCATTTGCATTTGCATAGCATTGGTTCTAACAGGGGATCAAGATATTTTTTTCCATTCAAGAGGAGAGCTTATTTGTTCAAGCACAATCAAGGGTATCATTTGTAAGCCATCAAGAGTTCATTGCCATCAGGGAAAGTTTTCAAAGCTCCTTGAGAGGAGAGGTTTGTGTATGGGTGTCACCTCCTATATTGAGGAGCATAAGAGGTTCATGAGGTCACCATTTTGGATAAGGAAAGATTCAAAAGCTCAATGTGTATCTTGATAGGTCTTTGTGGAGTTTGTGTGGTCAAACAATTCATTTGCAAGAGCCTCAGTCAAGGGATATGGTGTTAGGGTTTCATCTGGTCAACCCAAAGTCAACTGTGGACTTGAGAGGGTTCAAGACTTGGTTCTACATCATACAAGCCATGGGAAGTCATCTTGAAGCATTTAGGAAGTCATGATAATATCAAATCAAGGAAATTCAAGAGTTCAAGGAGTTACTAAATTAGGGTTTCAGTTGATTTCAGTGTAAAATCCCTTTCTATGGTGCAACTTCAAGGACATTTTCCCTATGATGAAAGCTCAATCTCAATTTTCCAACAAACATGGGACTTGTTTATCATCTTTTGAGCTTTCTTTTGAGTACAAGAACTCATCCATTGAGTTTGTACATCTCAAGTTATGATATCAACAAGTTGGTGTCATCAGATGAAGAGATTTTTGAGGTACTCAAAGTCAACTCACTTCTAAGGCACTTTTCACATGGAGTCAAGCTTCTCCTCACTTTTGGGTGAACATGAAGGTTGTTCTTCATGATCTTAGCTTTCCAAAAATTCCTAGAAGTCCTCATTCTCATTTGTACATCTCAAGTTATGATCTTCACAAGGAAAGGGTATTTTGGGAAACTTCAATATAAGTCATTTTCTTTAATGACCAATTCCATGAACTTCAAGGCCTCAAATGCAATTTTGTGCCATATGAAAGTTGTGTCACATGGCCTTAGCTTCATCATGAACTTGATTTCCATGGCATTTGAGGAATTGTATGATCATTTGAACCATATTGAAGGTGAAAACTTGATTTTTGGATATGATTTGGATACCTTCAATTACAAGTCACCATTTGAACTTTTTTGCACCATAACATCATCAAATATTGGTCATGCTCTCTTTTTACCTCATTTGGACAAATAAGAGTACATGTTACATACCATTTTTCCAAATTTTACACCATAAAAAGTTATGTTGCAAACTTGGTACACACTCATTTGCAATGACTCAAAACCATCTCATTCCTTCCTACACCCTTAATTGTGCTTCTTGCTTACCCCAAAATGAATGGAAGAACCATAACCCGTGTGTATGTGTAAAATGAATTTTTTGGTCATTTTTTTTAAATCACATGAAATAACCATTATGGGCCTGCATGGAGTCCTCAAAGCCCTCATATATAAGCTCAGAAACTTGCCCTAATCATCAGAGAGAAACTGGTTGTGTGAGAGGGAGAGAGAGCACATCAAAATTTCACAAACTTTTCCATTCTTCAAATCTGGTTTTTCCTTGGTTATTTCTCCAAGTCTTTGCTCAAATCTTCATCACAAGGGATCAAGGAGGAGTTTGAGAGCATTAAACAGAAGCTTGCAAGAATTTTGAAGGGTCAACGGAACCACTCCGTTAGGTATTTTCTCAATCTTTAAACTCTCATTCTAGGCACATTTATAGGTTCGTTATTGGCGCATCTGAAGCCCTACACAATGTAGGCCATGTTTGGATTATTTTGATTGCTGTTTGGTTCAGTTTCAGTTTGTGCACTTGAAACTCGTTGCTTGATTTCACTCACTTACGCGAACCTTTTTGCAAATCCAATGGCATATTTGAATTCCTCATGAAAAATGCTTGAGAAACATGTAAGGTGTTTCCTTTTTTATGGTTGTTTTATCTCTGAGCTCCGGCGAGCTGGCCGGAGAAGACGACCGGAGCCCTAGCTCCGACGTCTGGTTCATTTTCAGGTTGAGCTGAGTTGGCTGGTTGGACCCTTTTGACTCATGATGTGTCACGCGTATGATTGGCTTGACTTTGCCTGCGTGGGCATTTAACCTTGACTGAATTAAGTGAAACGCGTTGTTTCACTTAAGTCTGAGTCCTTTGGGTCTTGGGCTTTGCATATTGCTTTTCACACGCATCTTGTTTTGGCCCACGCGCGCAGATGAACTAGATTCAGTTCATTTCCCCTTGCTGGTCATACCCCCTCCTTCCCTTTAGATTTTATTTTGTTTCATTTGTTTTCAATTTAACTTTTAATTATTTTAAAATAGTTTTATACATCATAAAAATCCATAAAAATAATTTTCTGACATTTTGAAATGTTATTTAATTTTTCATAATTTTTATTTTTATTTTAATATTTTATTTGGAATTTATAATTCAATGTGTTTTATGGTTCATACCTAATTTTGAAGGTGATCATTGAACCTCCATTCTAAATCCCCTAGGACCACACTTTCTCTCCTACTTAGATGATGGATTGAAGAAGTTTTGAAGGTTGATTTGAGGTGTTCATGATCATGGTTCATGTGGTTTTCATTGCCTTTTTGTTGACCCTCGACACACACTTGATAAAGTGGAACACCTTGCCTTTTAGGGTTTAATTGGTGGTGTTTTGAGTGAGCTCTTGACTTGAGCTTTTGCATTATATTTGTTGATTGTTTCATATTACCTTGAGTATTTTATTTAATACTTATTGAGGTCTTTTCCTATTTTTGGTGGATTTTGAAAATTCAAATCATTTAAAGGGTGTTTACACATACTAGTTTTGACCTAGTCTTTGGGATATGATCATGAGTGATTCCTTGAGCATCTTTTAAGCCTTATTAACTCCTGTTAACATGCTTGAGATGTTGTTTTGCTTGTTTAGAGGTTATTTGTGTGTGTAACTTGTGTCACAAGTCATCTTTTAGATCATGTCTTTCCACCTGTTTGAAGTGTGAGATTGTGTTTGAACTTTGGTTCTTCATTTGTACATGATCCTTCTTGTGATTGCCTTTTGTTTTGACTTTGAATTTGGATCATTCCATTTGTGATTCACTTCTGCCCTAGTTGGTTTGACACTTGTTCATGATGATTTGGTGTTGGTGTATACACTTTGAGTTTGTCATGAACATTTGTGTTCCTTTTGCACTGTTTTGTTGCATTTATTTTACTGGATCTCTTGCAAGTGTTGGTTGAGTTGACTATGTGTTGGTGGTTGTACCACACTCTTTCCTCCCTTACTTTCTTGGTGTGTGCTTCTTTGGATAGCACCTTTCTCTCTTGATGATTGATGGTAATTGGTTGTAGGAGTTTACTTCTCCCATTTCATATCGTCTTTCTTGACTTATTCAAGTCACCTCTTGTGTTTGAGTCTCCTTTGTCTTTTATTCTTGTTACAACATTTCATACTTGCATTTGTATTTGCATTTGTGATTGCGTTTCATCATGCATTGACTTGTTTAAGACTTCTTCATCTCTTTTCATCTGTGATTGAATTTCTATGTGTTTACTTGTGCTTCTTGCCATGATCCCTTAGGATTCCTAGTCCCTCTGTTTAAGATGGGAGTAGGAGATACATTAGGCTTTCAATCATTTGCATGATAACATTAGGTGGTTCCCCTTTCAATCCCAACTTTAGGACTAATTGCATGCTAACATTAGGGTTGACCAGTTCCCCTTAGAGTCTTGTGTCTTCTCTTCTCATCTCATAACTTCTTAAGAAACTTAATAAAGGTTAACAATTGTTGTACGCTAAGAGCCTTAAGTACATGAGGAATGATGAGTGAGAGGCCTCATCTCACATTGTCTAGAGTGTTTAGTGTATGCCCTTTAGGCGATATGCGACGCATTCGCTCTCAAGTCATAGTCTTTAGTGCAACATGAGTTACAAACTAACTCAATTCACTTCTTCTCATAAAAAAACAAACAAAATTCAAACTTTTTCATCCTTCGGGATTGTGTTTCAAACCTAATTTTAAGAGAATGTATGTTGCTTTTCTGTTCTACCACAAACAGGCATCATCCCTAACTGCTAGAATGGAAACTTAACATTACTTATAAAAAACACCAACCAGTGGTCGTGTCAGCCCGAACTACATTTGCTCTAATTTCTCATACCAGATGAGGATACATAGGCACAAGACGGTGATGTCTTGGCGAGAAACCTTCCCCCATCACCCGTAGTTTCTCGAACTATGTTGACTCTGACTTTCCCATTGCACGAGGGAATACGTAGGCATAGGACAACGATGTCCTAACGAGTCTGTTCTTTCCGTCCCCCCCCCCCCCCCCCCCCCCCCCCCCCCGTTTAGCAGTAGCATTAGATAGTTTCACCCATAGATTAGACAACAAGCATGGATCCCGTTGAGTAAAACAGACGTGAGGGGTGCTCATACCTTCTCCTTGCGTAACCGACTCCCGAACCCTAGATTTGGTTGCGATGAACTTTTCTTTTCCCTTTCTCTTAGGTTTTCTTCGATCGTTTCCTTTCCCTCTCTTTTGGGATAAATAACATTCGGTGGCGACTCTTCTGTCTAGTTTGTCGGTTTCCCTTTTTCGCAGTGATGCGACACAAATAGGAAAATGAATAAATAAATTCCACACAAAGGCTCAAACACAAGTTTATACACTCAAGTGTGTATGTACAAAATATTGTTACAAGAGAGGCACAAGATCAAACACAAAACCAATCAACAAGATAGGGTGTCACAAGATTCGAGCACAAGTCGAGGACCACAAATAACTAAATGAAAACCATGTCAAATAATACCAATCAAGGTCAGCAAGCACATTCAAATCATCCTCATGACATGTGTGTTAAAACACTCTAACAAATCAGCTCAAGAATCAAAGCCTAAGGTATCAAAGTTTAAAACCCTAACTTAGGGGGAAAAAATGAAAACACCCTTCATAAATAATTCAATTAAAATAGGAAAATAAATTCAAAAAATAAATAAAAAATATCAAAATTAACTCAAGATATGTTTAATTCAGAAACATATTTTTAAACATTTTTGTAAAGCATTTAACAATTAAAATAAAAATTAAATGGAAAAATAACAAGAAAATAAAATAAGAAGAAGCATAAAAAGAGAGGAGGTGCATCAACAATTTGCAAATGAACTAGGAAGCTTTAAGGTGTTATTGGGATCCAAAAAAAAGGTGGTGTTAGTAGCAAAATATGAAGCCCAATGTCCATTAAGCAAACAAATCAGAAACTAAAAAAACAAACATGACATGTGAGCAAAATTTTAATGCGCTTGCATATGAGTCATTCCCAACTGGACGGGTCAACGAGTCAGACCAATGCCAACTCAACAAAAACCCTAGACGTCGTAGCTTTTCTCCTGTCGTCTTCTCCGATGGTACATGTCGGAGCTCATACCCAAAACAACACCAAAACGAGTAAAATCTTATACCATTCTCCTTGTTTTTTCACGTAGTTTTCAAATATGTACTCAAAAACAACTAAAAACCACTCCATTATAAAGAAATCATGCCATGAAGATCACATACTCAAAACTAAAACCATTCAAACAGAAACAACCAGCATGCAATCGGGATTCACTATGGCATATAACTCCAAATATGTAAAAAAAAAAAAGAGTGTAAATCACGTAGGACATGTGAGAAACGAAGTAAAGGAATATTACCAACCAGAGGGATCTATCTGCTCCTTTTCTTTGCTCAGAACATTCACCAAACTCCTTCCTTATACTTTAAGACCCTTGAGGATGATGGCAGAGACAATGAAATGAAACAAAAACCTCTTAAAAGTCAGATTCGAAGAGAGAGAGAGAGAGTTTCCAATAAAATGTGTGTTTTATAGGGTTTTTGTTTGGCTGCAGAATTGAACGTCCCCTAGGGTTTTCGTTTTTAGAATATATATATATATATATATATATATATATATATATATATATATATGAAATGTTTTTTGAGGTGAAAATGGGCAGTTATTGAGGTAAAAGCTTGTGGTTAAGAATTTGAAAAAAATGGGAGGGAAAGAAAATATGATACGAACATGCTTTGCATCAAGGTGTTGTTGTGGTTTTGTGTGGTTGTCTTCTTGTCCTCAGTATGGTTAGAGAAATCATAATGGAAGAGAAAGGTTAGTAGCCTTGTTGAACAAGTTTTGCTTACTTTCTCTTTTGGTGTAATGTTTCAAAATGGTACAAGATGTATGTTATACATGTTAAGCTTAAAGTGGTAACATTTGGTGATGCCAATGAGGTGATTATGCACATGGTTTGAGGCAGAAAGGAAATGCTTCAAGAAGAAAGTTCAGGTATGCATGACACAATACAACATGGTTATGGGTTAAGTGCATGAAGCCAACTTTAAGCACTCATAACTTGATGAGTTTTGCTTCAAATGATGAGTTCTTTGGCTCCATGAAAAGTAGGGAAGACAATAAACAACTTTCATGTTCAAAGCAAGATGAAAAAAGGTTTGGAAGCATGATAAAACTTGAGTGGAAATCATGTCTAAAAAACTGTCCAAAGTAACTTAGAAAAAATTCTAAGTTATGGCCTTTTACCAACTTTGAAATTCCATATTTGAAGGGCAATAAATTGATACATATTTATTCAATGAAGGGGTTCTTGTAATGTTTAGAAAGCTTGAAGAAAGCTCTTCAACTTTTATGTTTGAAGGAAATTGAGGTGAAGTTTGGATCATGATGAAAGTTCCCTTGGAAGATTGATCCAAAAAGTTGCATAAATCTTGTCAAACTTGACATAATGGATGCCTTATCTTGATGATTTCATAACTTGAGTTCTATACACCCAATAGGGAAGTTCTAGTACTCAAAAGAAATCTTTGAGAAAACTCTACAACTTTCATGTTGAAAGAGTTTTGAATTAGAGCCTAGAACTATGAGAAAAAAGGCTTTCAAAATGGTTTCAACAAGCTGAATTCTAGGATTTAGAAAATTTTCTGTGTAGAAACCCAAATCATGATTTTTGCCAACTTTGACCCTTCATAACTCCAAATCCATACATATTTTGAACTTGATTCCTACAAACTTGTAGTTTAGGTTGCCCTATTTACAAAGATCATTGATTTACTTCAATTGGCTCATTGATGAGTGAGACATGGCTCTTGCAAGATGACTAGAATTCTTGATTTCCACACTTAGAATTTTTCACCAAAACCTCTAATTTCACCAAACTCCTGATTTTATAATTCCAAATTTATTTTCTTGATCCATTCATATGAGACCATGAAATAAGACTTGTGAAGCTCTTGGTTGACCTCAAAAGCCAATGGATGATTCTTGTGATGCCTCAGTTAATGTTTGAATTAGATGAAGTTAATGCCTTTCCCATCCACTTAAGACACTCTTGATTTGGGTTTCCGTGGACCAAATTAACTCTTAAGGACCCTTGAGATGTATGAGAACCCCCTTGGTTGATTTCCCACTCCACTCTTGATTAATCAGAACCTTCTCCTTTTCTCCACAAACCCTAATTCTATAAAGAAACAAAACCACAAAGTTATATGATTTGGTTAGCTATGCAAGAATGCTTGACCTAATATGCTTGTGCAAATGATGATGACATTTAAGGGGTAAAATTTTGGGCTATGACACACACCTATGCAAATAGATTGCACCAAGGCAAAACTAGTTATCTCTTTTATTTAGTGGTTCCTTGCTCTGATCATGTAACAACTTAAAAATATGTTGGGATAAGCTTTTGATTTGATTTTTTGTATTATTGTTGTCGAAGTATAAACTTTTTATGTTGTTGAGATTTTTAAGTTGTTTTGAGTTGATTGTCATACTCTTTTGATTATGCTATCAAGTTGAAATTCATGAGACTTGATGTCTTGAGTTGTAATGCTATTGTTGTATATTTATTAGTAATTCCACTGTGATGATACCATAAATTCTTGAGCGAGCATGCGAGGACAGGTACTGAATGTCTTATTATATAAGTACTTGACCCAAATCAGATGTGTTGGATGTCATGTAACATCACAAGTACAAATCAGATGTGTTGGATGTCGTGTAACATCCCAGGTATAAATAGTACATTGAATTTATTTCTATGGTAACCTGTGTTACGGAGTAGGTTATGTGTTTTGATGTGTGTGACACCCTTGTGGTTATGTTTTCTAATTAAAATATCTGATTATTGTTTTAAGGTATTGAAGGGTATTCCAAAGTAAAGCGTCCTTTCAAAAGTTTTTCAGGGAATCTTGTGCCGAAAGGCCGGTGCCTGATGGGTTGGAGTTCAATGTTTTGATGAGATAGACAGAAGGTAGTTGGAATGAAACTTTTTAGAGGGGGAGGTTAATTCATCCATTTGAATTTGCAACGGTGATAAAAGTGTCGGGCCTGATGGTTACAACTTAGAATTTTTCAAGTTGTGTTAGGAGCTTATCAAGGAGGATATTATTCTGTTTTTTAGAGATTTCCATGGGAAAGCTAGGTTAACCAAGGCTTGCACAATGTCTTTCCTAGCCCTTGTTCCTAAGGTGCTGAATCTTTATAACTTATTCGAATACAGACCTATTTGTCTTTTCGGTTGCTTATACAAGATATTAACAAAGTTTCTTGCTTATAGACTAAAAGTCGTAATCGAGAAGATCATTTTTTAATAAGCAAACTGCGTTTATTATGGGGATAAACATCTTGGATGGGGTATTAATGATCAATTAAGTTATGGATGTTTTAAAAAGAGAGAAGAGAAGATTTTTAGTTCCGAAGGTTGATTATAAAAACACCTATGATAGTGTAAGTTGGAATTATCTAAGGTTCTTGTTCCAAAAGATGGGATTTGGTAAAAAGTGGCTCAGTTGGATGGAGGCATGCATCTTCAATAATTTAATGTTGGTTTTGGCCAATGGTAGTGCAACAAATGAATTTAAGGTCGATCGTGGGCTTTATCAAAGAGACCCGTCATCTCCCTTTTTATTTTCCATTGCAATGGAGGGTTTAACTGGGATGGTGGATACTGCAGTAGAGCAAGAGGATTTCAAAGGCTTCAAGATTAACGATGAGGTTACAGTTGATACTCTCCAATTCGAAGATGACACCGTAATTATTTGGGACGGAGGAAGTGACAATCTTTGGAGCATCAAGGATTTATTAGGAGGTTTCGAATTAATTTATGGCATTCGTGTTAACTTTTGGAAAAGTTATTGTATGATGTCAACGTAAGAAAATGGTCTTTAGAGGCGGCTTCATCTTTTCTTTCTTGTAAGGTTGATTATTTCCCATTTAAATTCCTTGGATTCATGGTGGGAAGCAGCTTTAGAAGAAGTTCTTTGTGGAAGGAGGTGATAAACAACATAAGGAGCAGACCTTCACATTGGAAATCCATGTTCCTCTCTTTAGGAGGAAAGGTTGTGTTCATAAACTCAGTTTTGAATGCTATCCCGACGTACACGTTATCTTTCTACAAGGCTCCGGGTAAAATGTTGATTGAGATTCGTAGCATCTTGGGAAATTTCTTGTGGCGAGGTTTAGAAGAAAAGAGAGTTATCTATTGGGTGATTTGGGATCAAGTTTGTAAATCAAAGGATGAAGAAGGTTTTGGGATCATCAACCTTGAAGTATTCAATAAAGCTCTAGTAATGATGTGGAAATGAAGGATTGCTAATGATAGGAGTGCTATTTGGAGAGGCTTGATCAACCATAGATACAAAAGGCCAGTAACGAAGATGTTTATTAGCGACAAAAGTGTGATTAACCATGGTGATTCCATATGGTGGAGAGATTTAATTATGGTGGATTCACTTGAGCTTGTAATCATAACTATTTTTCTGGAAATACTTGATGCAAGGTAAAGGACGGTAAAAGTACATATTTCTAATTCAGCAGATGGGTAAGCAATCAGACGATGAAGGAGGCTTTTTCTAAATCATTCGTTATGACTACATATCCATTCTGCAGTATGACAGACATAAGGCAGTGGGAGAATGGTCTTTGGTGTTGGCATATGCATGGTCTGGGGCAGCTTAATAATGATGGAGATTCATGGATATAGGAGTTTCTTCAAGAGTGGATTGAGGATAATAATATGGTGCAGAATGTTTTTGATGTTATTTAGTGGATTTTGGAGAAGAATCGGTTTTTTTTCTGTTCACTCTGCTTATATTAACCTTATGTCTAGATTGCCAACAATTTCTTTATTGTTAGGGTTGCGTAACGCAGTTAGTGCTTTTTAGAAAACTCAGACCCCGTTGAATGTTTTATTGTTTGGTTGACGTTGGATACTAAATAAATTACCTACAAGAGACCAACTTTTAAAAATGAAAATTTTGTTCGATGATAGAGACAAGTGTTGCATTTTTTTCTTTAAGGTTGATGAATCGAAACAACATGTTTTTGGTAATTGTGACTTCAGTAGATAATTTTGGACAGTAATTGTTAAATGGCTAGGGTCAGCTTTCGTAATGTCAAGGGAGCATCTATCAACGTTTCCTTTCAAGGTTAATTCATTAATGGTTGAGAAGGAACGTAGAGTGGTTAGTGTTATATGGTTGGTGGCAGTTTGAAATATTTAGTTGGTGCGTAACAGTGTTTTGTTCAAAGGGAGTTTACCAAAGTTTGAGGAGTGTTGGACAAAAGTGAATATCATATCTCGGGAGTGGATTTGTGTTGTGAATAGTCCCCAATTTTCCTTTAGTTTTTCCGTTTGGTGTTTTTCTCCTTTGTCTTGCTTGTAATCATCAGGTTGAGTTGACAGTTTGTAAGGATTTCGAGTACCCTTTGTACTCGTTTTTTCTAATAAAATCATTGCTTATTAAAAAATCAAAAATATGTATAAAAAAATTAAAATTATAAAAAATATATATAAAGGATTTAACAACGGGTTCACAACAGATGTGAAAAATAGTCCCACCCTTCCTCTTAGTTAACCGTCCCAATCAAAGAAAAAGTGGAGAATTTCTTTTCTTTATCATACCACCTTATGGAGAAAGTGAGAAAATTTTCCCTCAATTCACATTCTAATTAGGGGGAAAATGACGCATTTTTTCCAGTTTTTTTGCCTTTAATTAATAGTCTCAGGTAAAAGAAAATACACATTTCCTATAACACCATTTTGTTATTTTGGTCTTCCAATTAAAATGAAAACTCGTCTTCGTAATAGTGAAAAATGATAAGATGATAAATATTCTTTTGAGTTTAATTAAAAGGGTATGCGTTTAAATTCACTTTTAAGAAGGCAACATTTTAATTTTTTGTATGAGGATTTCCCACCCTTCATTATTGTTCTTCCCTGTTAGAGATATAATACTTTAGGCTTATATGATGTGTTGTATTAAGTTTGTTTATTGTTAATGCACCGTTACTAACTGTCGTCGTTTCTTCTATTATTGGTATGTTGCAATTATTGGTAACGGTTCCGTTATTCTCTTGAGTATATACGCTAAACTCCTTGTAGCTATACTTCTTTAATGAATGAGTCATAAGGATTTCATATTCATCTCTTAACTCTTTCCCTTTTTATCTTTCTGCTACTCATCTTCACTGAGTGAAGTATGAGGTGTGAGTTTATCAGTTAACATGGTATCACTCGCTTACTTCAATCATCTGCGCTTCCCTAAACTTCAAGCTATGATTCATTTCATTCATTTCTACATATTCACATAACCTCTAATCTTCACAAGGTTTAAGCTTCATGGTGCTACAATGGGGTATGAAAATCAAGAATCTGGGATCAAAGATCCAACACAAACTCAAGAAATCTCGACGGGGTTTGCTTCGACGAAATCTAACAACTCATTTGGACCAAAACTCTCAATCAAATTGCAAGAGAACAAATACTTGTTATGGAATCAACAAGTTGAAGGATTAATTCTTGCATAAAAGATGCACAAGCTCGTCGCCAATCCTCAAATTCCTCAGAAGTTCAAGACTGCTCAAGATCGTCTTTCAGATGTGTTTTCTGATGAATATGAAGCCTGGATCGCTTAAGATCAGGCGATGTTCATATGGTTATTATCCATAATTTCTGAATCTGTTTTATCTCGGGTTCTTGAGTGTAAACACGCATTTGAAGTTTGCGACAAGATTCACCAATTTTTCGATGCTCAAACGAAAGCTAGGGTTAGACAGTTGCGTGTTGAACTCAAATCCATAAAGAAAGGAAATTAGTTAATCACAGAATTTGTTCTTCGCATCAAAGCTATCACAAACTCTCTTCTAGCTATTGGAGACTCAATCACTGAGCAAGATCAAATTGATGCTATTCTTGAAGGCCTGCCTGAAGAATTCAATATGTTTGTTATGCAAATGTATGGTTGTCTTATACCACCTACTATGTGTGATGTTGAAGCAGTACTACACTATGTGCAGGAGGCACAATTAGACAAATTTCGTCAGAAATTAGCTGCACCAACGATTGCTGTCAATATGGCACACATAAGTCTCGAAGATTCTAGCTCCAGAGGAGCCTATTATGGTAATTATGGTCGTGGTAACATGTTAAACTGGGGACGTGTCGTGGCCGTGGAAGTTCCACATCTGGTAATCGCCCTACTTGTCAGCTATGTGGAAAGTATGGGAACTCTATTTCAACTTGTTGGCATCGCTTTGATGAGAACTTCATGCCTCAAGAGAATACCAGTACTCAGTCCAACTCTACAACCAGCTCCAATCACAAGCAAAAGAATGCTCAAGACTCTGCAAAAAGCTCCCAAGCCATGGCTATGATGGCGACCACTCGAGAGTATTCTCTGCCCTTAGAGCTTGAATCTTAAGCCTGGTTCGCAGATTCAGGTGTCTCCCATCACTTAACTCCTTATGCTCATCTTTTACACACAAAACAATCCTATGTAGGGCCTAACAAAGTCTGTGTTGGAAATGGACAAACCCTTGCTATTCAATCTGTAGGATCTATAATATTCCACCCTAGGGTCAATCCTGATCATAAATTAACTCTCACCAATGTGCTTCATGTACCTTCTATCACTAAGAATCTATTAGCTTTCACCAATGTGCTTTATGTACCTTCTATCACTAAGAATCTATTGTTAGTCTCAAAACTTTCTAGCGATAATAATGTTATGTTTGAATTTTTCTCTAACAAATGCTATATTAAATTTCAAGCTTTTAAATAAATTATTGTTGAAGGAGATGAGAATTGTCTGTATTGCTTTCCTCATCTGACATGAGAAAAGTCAATTAATTAATTTATGTAGTTGTGCACATAGAATTTTCGTATATAAAGTAAGAAAATTATGACAATGAGAAATAAATAAACATAATTTTTTTCTGCAAATACTTATGGAATATACTTTATTTTAAACCAGTAAGTAATGTTAAAACCATTTATAATTCGTAAGGTGTTCAATATTTTATTCAATAAGAATTTGTAAAGAATAGGTCCATTTATCCATATGTTCTCTAGTCAACATATTGAAATGTGGGGTACGTAACTTTGAATGTGATAAATGACATAAGAAGCATGTGAGGTATGTTCCACGACAGCAGCACATGAAACCAATCTGAGTCGGAGGAAGTACTAAATCATTAAACAACACGCGTCGAGAATAGAGAAGACTAATCCAAAAGAAAACCCACACTCATGCATGCGTGGTGTGCTAGCAACCAGTGATGCATGCACCACCATGAGATGACAGAGACTATGAAGATCACGATGTCAGGTCCACATGGCCCAAGGTTGCGGAAACGAGTGGTTACGTAATGTTTTACCACTGTTTTGATTCAGTTAACTATCAGTTGTCGTAACCAACATAGATTCGCAATGATATATACTTATGTTTTTCGATATATTTTTGTGTGGTGTTAAGAATTAGGAAAAGTAATGGAGAAAAGGAGATAAAAGACATGAAACATGGTGAGGTTAAGGTGGATGTTTGTTTGATGTTAATATTTCATTTTTGATGATTGATCAGGTCATGAGATCAGGAGGACATAGGGGGCTCACTGTTTTATTTAGTGCCATATATTCTGAAGGAATAAGTCAGGCAATGATAGAGTATTTCTTTTCTCTTGTAGTCATTGTCTCAATAATTATTATTTTTGTGGTGATGATATATCAAAGTTCATTCTAGTTGTTGCTTCTGGCACCCTCTTGGATTTACCAAGTGGTAGCAAAATTTAGTTTAATGAAGAGGAAATGAGATTGAGTCAAATATATAAGATATGATAGACTCAAATTTGAGTATAAAATTGTTTAATTCAAGTTTAATGTATCTTTTTTTGAATGTCTCATTAAGCTTGTTAAATATAATGCATCTTGGATATTTGTAATTTTAGAATATAGGTGAATAGGGGTGAATCGGATCGAGTTGAATTGGGTTAGTCCTAATCTTTTACTAAAATCATTCATATTTTAATGGGTTGAGTTTATCGTCAAATCCGCAAGTTCACTATTAAAATTAGAGGATTTCTTAATGCTTCTTATGTATTATTAGGGCACTACGTGAAAATACAAAAATGTCTTCAGCTTTTAAATATGTATCTCTGAACGCACTATGAGTCAGTAGAATTATGACTTGACGTTAGAAAACTACAGAGATGCATCTTTGTGTGCATTTTAGAAATGCATCTCCGAGCGGTATTTATTTTAAAACACGTCAGAACCCTTTTTCTTCCTTACTTCTAAAAAAACACTATATTTTTTCAAAATCTCTCAACTCACATTCTCTCAAAATTAATCAGTCAAGTTCAAAACTTCTTCCATCAACATCAAGTATATCAAAGAGATCATTCAACATTGAAGTAAACTCTAAATTTGTAAGTTTTTTATTTTTGTAAACTTTTTGAGTTTTTGTATAAATTGATAGAAATTGATTATTAGGTTATGAAATATATATGTTTTGCATGATTGATAGTTTATACATACTGAAATACTTGTTTGATAGTTAAAAATAACGATCAATGCATTATTTTTTAGGGTTGATGGTCTGCATTACCGCCATAGACAAAGCTGCATGTTGCAGGAAATTTCAAAGATGCGTCTCCGAAATTTTTCAACGTTTGAATTCCTAAAAATCGGAGATGCATCTCTGTAATTTATCTGTCTGCTTTTTTATTTTTCGTGCTTGTAGGGTAGTAATTGTATGATACTTGTCTAGTTTACTTACAGACATTATGGTTGATAGAAAGAACAAACTGAGTCACGGGAAGATTGCACAACATACATCTGTCCAAAAGGAAAATAGTCAGGTTTTAGAGGCTCTTGTTCCCTTTAGCTGGTTCATGTAGAGAGATCGAATTCTGCAACTTATATATCTTCTTCCGTAGGAGAAAGTTGTCACCTACTAACGCATCACTACCTCCATCTTCCCGTAGGCGACATATTTCACCTATTTAGAAGCTACAATTACCCATGTCACCGGAGTTACTTGAGGCACCAGTGCCACCCCAAGCACCGAAGGGACCTCATGCTGATGAGCCAATTCCATCTCAGGCTCATGATACTAATGAGCCATAGCCATCTTAGGTTGCTGATGCTGATGAGCCAATGTCACCTCAAGCATTTAAAGGATGCCCTATAGAGTTGTCACTGCTACTTATTTACTCGGACCATACTGCCAGACATATCTGAAATGAAGAGGTAAAATTAATTTAATTCATTCTTTTTAAATTACGTGTATTACTATATTACAAGTTTATGACATATAATTTTTTATTTATAGGATCTTGATCCCATGAAATTCATTAATCATGGGCAGAATATCATTGGCTTGCCTCAGCCTAATGACAAGTGGTTTCAGGTTGCTTTGTCCCTATCTTGGTTGAAGGGCTTATGCAAGACCGGTTATGCTACGGTCAACCACGAGATGCATAATGCATTTGTGGAGAGATGCCACACTAAGACATCATCATTTCATCTATTACTTGGTGAAACGTCAGTCACATTCGGCGATGTGGCGTGTTTAATGCATCTTCCGATTAGGTGAAACTTCTATATCATGGGAGTATTAACAAAGATGAAGCACTCGATTTGATGGTGTACTATCTGGGAGTTGGCCTATAGGCTGCCATGAGGGAGATGGAAAAAAACCAGATGGGTTAATGCTAGGTTTGAATTCCTGAAAAAGGAATATACAAATGAGATCCTTATAGCAGAGCTTGATAGAGGTGATGACAAGCAGTTGACTCTACATAAAGCATATGATATGCGATCCTACCTGTTATATTTGGTTGGCACATCCATTTTTATGAACAAGAGTTCCACTTATGTAGATTTCCTCTACCTATGGTACTTCGAGGACTTTGAGCGGATCCATGAGTACAACTAGGGGGTCGCTTATTTGGTCTACTTGTACTCTAAGTTATCAGAAGGATGTAGGTGGAAAACGGAGCAGGTGACAGACAACACCACACTACTGATGATAATATTTATTAGTCTTTTAGTGTTTGTGTGTCATTTTCATTACATTGTTGGAGCGCCCTTACTGATGATTTGTGTGTTCTAACATTTTTTAGGCTTGGATCCTTCAGCACTTCCCATGCATCTCCAGCTAGTCGTGTGTACCGACTTATACTGAGGATATGTCACGTGCTTCTGCATTTTCCCCTTTAGAGGGAACTAGGAGACATAGTCATTTAGAGTGTATCTTGTCCGCTTAGTTGTCGAGGATATGCACTTTAACAGCTATGTCGATCACCGTGAGATACGACCATTTGACGACATAATGTTATACTCTGAATAGTTGGCTTGCGGTTCACGTCATGCTTTTCCTCATATGCCTGAGCATGTCATGTGACAGTTCGTCTACACTCAGACTATTCTCAGACACCCTAACATCTCTGCTCTTCCTTATATGACATAGAGATATGCATGGCATGTTTGATGATCATCTTAGTCATCTGATACTGGAGGAGGCACGAAGTATTGAACATTAGTCAATTTTTTTACAGTGGTTATGAAGTCATGTTTAATAAAAATAACTGCATAGTCATGAATGAATCTGACAAGTCCATAATGTTCAAAGGTAAGAGAAAGGGCAATGTGTATACAATTAATTTTGTGATAGTGGTTATGAAGTCATGTTTAATACGAACAACTACATGGTCATGAATGAATTTGACAATTCCATAGTGTTTAAAGGTAAGAGAAATGGATATGTGTATAAAATTAATTTTTATAAATTGGTTAATCAAAAGGTACTTTTCCTTCTATCAGTGAGTGATGAGAAGTGGATCTAGCACAGAAGAAGGTTAGGTCATGCTAACTGAAAATAAATCTCTAAACTTAGCAAGTTAAAACTTGTTAAAGGATTGTTAGATCTCAATTATCACTCAGATTCTCTTTGTGGAGCATGCCAAGTAGGGAAATAAGTAAATCTTCTTTCAAAACTAAAAACATTTTCTTTACCTCTAGACCCATAGAATTGCTTCACATGGATTTGTTTGGTCCTATTAGTACTGCATCAATCAATTAGAAGAAATATGGTCTAATCATTGTTGATGACTATAGAATATGTACTTGGGTTAAATTCCTTAGAACCAAGGATGAATCATATGATGTGTTCAGCATCTTCTCCATACAAGTACAAATAGAAAAGGAATATAAAATTTTAAAGGTTAGAAGTAATCATGATGGTGAATTTGAAAATGAATCATTTGAACTATTTTGTGAAAAAAAAAAGAATTATCCATGAGTTATCTTCTCCTAGAACTCCACAGTAAAATGGAGTTGTAGAGACAAAGAACATATCTTTATAAGAAATGGCTAGAACCATGATCCATGAAAACAACTTCTCCAAGTACTTATGGGAACAAGTTGTTAACATAACATGTTATGTTCAAAATAAAATCTATATTAGACTTATTCTTAATAAACAATCATATGAGTTGTTCAAAAGAAGAAAGACAAGCATTTCTTATTTTCATCGGTTTGGACGTACATGTCATATTTTAAGAAATAAAGTCTATTTAAAGAAGTTTGATGCTAAAGCTCTAAAGGGCATCTTTTGGGGATACTTTGAACGCTCTAAGACATACATAATGTATAAATCTGAAACCAATCGTAACCCTAAATTTGACCTCCCCTTTTGCCTTTTTGCATAAGCATGTGCATTTGCATTGCAGGCATACACATTAGCATTTTTTCCTCTATGGTTTTGCTGTAGGAATATTCAGGTTTTTCAAAGCTCGATTAATCACATCCTCACAAAGTCATCACATCATCAATACAAGCAAAATACAAAGGTTCCCATGCCTATTCATCAAAGCAAGGAGCAGAGGTTCAGCGCCATGGTCATAACACCTCACTTCAAGCTAAAAAAATCCAACTTTTCTATGTGTTAATCAATTACCCATATATGGTTAACCGATTAACACCTTATTATAACGCCAAATTCATCTTTTGAACAGTTGTTAATCGGTTAACCTTATTTGGTTAATCGATTAACACCTACTATTTCAACAATATTTTTGCATTTTCGTCACATGACAGCAACTTTCTCCACTCTCTTTTGGTCTATTTTATTCAAGCATTACGTGGAATATTCTAGACATTTCAAGACTCTTCAATACACTTACTACAATGCAACATTTCCAATCATGACTACCACGAACCCTTACATCCAAACATGTGAACCATTGATCTTTGGACTTACATTGGGATTGCTCCACTGAGTTAACAAATAACTAACTGAGTTAACTTCCGACTCAGTGAGTTAGATGTAACTAACTCTAAAGCTAGCTCCAAAGCAAACTCCACACCTAGCAACTTCAAACCTCCACTCTATATAAAGTAGCCTTGGCATTTTTGCTTGGGGCCTTGAACCACTTTCACAATTCTCACTCAATTTTCACTCTTTTCTTTCACATTCTCTCTAAAGTTTCTGTAACTTTATCTCACATTCATCTTCATCTTCTTCACCAAACAACACACTAGAGCTCTTTTTCACCATTGAAGAGTAGTAAATTTCACATTTAAATTGTTTTTCTCTTGAGCTTAACCTCCATTACCTTGCATCTCTGCTTGGATTTCTGGATTTACAGTAGCTTTTACTTCAATTCCAGTAATCATCTCAAGCTTCTCGGTGCAAATCAAAATTTCGAGCATATATCGTGTTTTTATTGATTTCGCTATGATTTGATCTCAATCTTGGAATTCTCTGGTTTTATTTGCTTATTCTCATCACATGTCACTTGCAACAATCACCAAGACAATCCTCCACCTTATAGGTTGGTAATTCGCACTCGATTTACTGTTTTCGATCACTTTCGTGCATTTACGATGTAGCTTCATTAGCTTTTTGATGTGAGTTGATAATTTAATTATTCTGATTCTTGATCTTGATGATTAATTGATTTTAATTGATGCTTAATTGTTGATATTGGACTTAATTTTCATGCACAAATGTTGTCCCTAACATGAGAGTGATTGGATAAGTGATTAATTGTTGGAAGTGCTTTTAAAAACTATTTTTTCTGCCACTGTCCTAGTGTTAATCAGTTAACCATATATGGTTAACCGATTAACCAGTCATTTTCCACGTTTTTCTTGAACTTTTTCAAAGGTTAACCGATTAACCACATATGGTTAATCGATTAACACTTTGACAGAATTTGATTTTTGTGCTTTTTCAAGCTTGTTTGATTTTCTTTCCTCATCTAACTTTCATGGCTTGATATGCTTGATATTTGTGGGTGTTTTATCAGTTGTTTAACCTCTGCTTGAAGTATGTATGCAAACTTTGTGTTCGATTTATCGATTATGTGATTTTTTGTAATTTTGACATTATATGATCATGATTATTCTTGCACACTTTTGTCTACATGATAACACGGTTAGTTATGCATGCTAATTGGTGTTTTCTACTGCCTTGCAAGTTCATCCTTGATTGCATTAAGTTTGTTCTTTATTGAACAAATTTAACTTTGTATAATCATTACTTCACACGCTCGCTTTGACGATCTTTCGTTCGTGTGAAAGATTGTTAGCTTATTCATTCCCTTGTGTATGGAGTATATCTTACCCTCATTCTGGCTATTTCTGGTCAGGGACGTTTGACCCTAAACTTAGAATAGTCGCCTCTATATTCGGACTGTGGTATCTCCTAAGTTTGATCCTTGACCACTCATTCTTTTCGATCCTTCCTTTGATCGATCACCTTGTCCTTGGTTCAAGATCATTGTTTCTTCCTTGGGTTAATCACCCATTCTCTGATTGATCACAGTTTGTCTATTAAAACCAGATTCTCTTCTTCCCTAGCGACGTCGCAATCCTTTTCTTCGGTTAATCACAACTTTCCTGTTAAATACTGAATCTCTAGAGGAGTTCACAACCTTCTCTTGGTTCCTTTCCCTTTTTCGTTGGTTAATCATAGTCTGCCTGTTAAAACCAATCTTCATTGGGTTAATCACCTTCTCTTGGCTAATCACTCGTTCCTCAGTTAACCATCGTATGTCCATTAACATACTGAGTTCCTTTCGGGTTAATCACATTCTCTTGGTTCATCACCCGTTTTTTGGTTAACCACATCCCGCCTGTTAAAATAAATCTCTCTTGAGTTAATCACCTTCTCTTGGTTAATCACTCATTATTTTTGGTTAATCACAGTTTTCCTGTTAAATACTGAATCCCCTGCAATTAGCAACCTTTCTTTGGTTCAAACACTCGCACCTTTGGGTTAGTAACCTTCTTTTGGTTCAAATACCCTTTCTTCGGTCAAGTACTGCTTGTTCAGTCAATGTACCAAATTCCTTTTGGGTCACAACCTTCGCTTGGTTCCACGCCCATCCTTTGTGTCATAACCTTCGCTTGGTTCTACACCCGTCCTTTCGGTTAAGCATTGCTTATCAGTTAACACACTGAGTCCCTAGAGAGTCAAATACCTTCTCTTGGTTCAATACTCTCATTCTGGTTCATTAGAGTCTGTCTGTTTACACCAACCTTTTGCTTCCCCCACGAAGTCTTACTCTTGTCGTTCTTCGGTTAATCATTGCCTTCCAGTTAATGTATCGAATCCCCTATAGATCTTCCTTTACCTTAATTATTTTCCTTCTTTTTTTTATTCTCTTGGTTCCGACACCATTCCTTGGTTTTCTCCCTAGTGGAGTCACCACTTCTCTTCTGCGTTCCTCAGCAGAGCCTTTCTTTCTTAATTTATATATCATTCTTTTGCATTTCTCAGTAGGGTCTTGCTACCTCCTTTTTCTCTTGGTTTGACACCATTTTCGTTTCCTATCATTCCCCGTCCTAGTTCCCTGAACTACGCAGATTCTAAATTCATCATTGCACTAAGAGGATACGTAGGCACGAGATTGTGAAATTTTGGCGAGCCATCTTCTTCCACCTTCTCCTTTCTCTTTCCTGGTTCCTTGAACTACGGAGCTCTGAATTCCTCATTGCACTATGAGGATATGTAGGCACGAGGGCCCCAATCCTCTACGAGCACTTTCTTTCTCTCTCTTTTCTTTCCCCTTTTCCTTTTTAGCTAGAAGCCTTTATATAGGTAACCCATCCAAGCCTAGAAGTAAGCAAAACGGTTCCCGTCGAGTACGACGGATGCGTGGGGTGCTAGTACCTTCCTCTTGCATAACCGACCCCCTTACATGTCTTTCTTTTCTTTAGGTTTTATCGATATTTTCCCTGTCCCTTGGGACTAAATAAAGTTCGATGGTGATTTTGTCGTATCTTTGAGTGTGCGATTCACTCAGGTATAATCCCGCTAGCTTCAATATGGTTTAAGAGTCAATACACATTAAATTTGATGAGAAAGAGCCTGACAGTAAAATGTCAGAGCTAGTTCAAATTTTTTTCAGAATTTTGTGTATCTCAAGACACATCAAGAGGCTAGAAGTTCAGAAGCTAACAGTCCATCCGAAGTTGGATGTTCAAAAGCTAGCAGAACTTCCGAAGCTAGTTATCCAAAAGTTTATCCTACCTTAGAAGCTTATCCAAATAATGAAAAATGTGTAGAGCACCAGATGGCTCCTTAGGTGCATCACAATCCAAAAAGGCCTTCAAGTACAAGTCTTCTTACCCGGAAGAGTTAATTCTTGGAAATAAAGATATCCCTAGAAAGACAAGGTGTTTCTTCAGAGAAGAGCATTCAATGTTAGGACTACTCTTCATGACTAGACCTACTTCTGTTGATTCTTATGATGGTTAGATTATGGCTATGCAAGAAGAGTTGAATCATTTTCAAATGAATGATATCTGGGATCTGGTACCCAAACCTTCATAGAAGAACATTATTGGAACAAAATGGGTATTCATAAATAAGTTTAATGAGTAAGGAAAAGTGGTAAGAAATAAGGCTAGACTTGTAGCTCAAGGCTACAATCAACAAGAAGACATAAATTTCTCTAAAACCATTGCACCAGTTACAAGGTTAGAGGCAATCATGTTACTTCTCTCTTATGTTATTAATCATGACATCATTTTATACCTAATGGATGTTAAGAGTGCATTCTCAAATGGTGTCATTTATGAAGAAGTGTATGTCAAATATCCACTTGGGTTTGAGGACCCAGTCCATCCAGATTATGTTTTCAAATTAAAGAAATCAATATATGGACTCAAACAAGCTCTCAGAGCCTGGTATGAGAAAATGAGTAATTTTTTGTTAGAAAATGGATTTCATAAAGGGAATGTAGATACTACACTCTTTAGAAAGATACTTAAGAACGATATCTTAATTGTCCAAGTTTATTTTAATGATATCATATTTGGTTCAACTAATGCTTTTCTTTGCCAAGAAATTTCTAAGAAAATGCAGGTTGAATTTGAAATGAGTATGATGGGAGAGCTGAAGTTCCTCCTTGGTGTTCAAATCAATCCAAAGAGGGAGTCTATGTTTATCAGATTAAGTATATAAATGAGCTTATGAAGAAGTTCAAGCTTGATGATTAGAAGATCATGAGCACTCCTATACACCCAACCTGCAACATGAGCAAAGAGGAAAGCAACACCAAGGTTTGTTAGAAGTTGTATAAAGGTATGATTGGCTCTCTTCTTTTTTTAATGGCTTCTAAACCATATATTTTATTCAATGTTTGTCTGTGTGTGAGATTTTAGCCAGATCTTAGAGAGGCTCATTTAACAGGTGTTAAAAGGATCTCTGGGTATTTGAAGGAACAACAAATCTAAGGTTGTTTGTTAAAAAATCCCTAGATTATAAACTAGTTGGATTATGTGATGTTGACAATGCTCGAGATAGAATTGAAAGATGTAACAGCCCAGATTTCATTAAATAATTAATTGTAGTAATTAATTGATTTAGTGGGATTTTTATTAATGTTGGAAATTAATTTTTATTAATTGGAATTAATAGAAAATTAAGAAGGAATTGGAGTGGAAGGAAAATAAAGGAATATATAAGAGAGAAAAGAAAAGAAAAGAAAGATAGAAAACATTTGGAAAGAAAGATGAAAGAAGAAGAAAGGAGAGAAAGAGAAGAGAAGAAGAGGAAAAGTGGAAATCATCAAGAACCAACATCAAAGCTCCGATTAATCGAGGTAAGGGTGAGAAATGTTTCTATTTGATCATTGTATGATGTTATGTATGTTGGGTTAGGGTTTTAGTGGAGTTTCCATCACTTTCCATTTAGGGCAAAATGTTGGATAATCGGTAGATGATGATTTAATCGGTTGAAACTTGGAAATAATGCCGTAGAATAGTCGGGTAACATGAGGGTATGTTGTTTGAACTGATTTGGATGTGTAAGAGAGGGTTGATGATGGATTGGTGAAGGAGGAACAGAATAGGGTTTTGTTCTGCGCAGGTTCGCTGGCTCTCGCCAGGCGAGCGAAGGCGAAGCTTCGCCAGGCGAAGCCTAGCGAATGTTGGCGAATAATTATATTTAAGTCCCAGTAGACTTCGCTGGTGGGTTCGCCAGGCGAAGTGGGATAGCGAAGGTTCGCGCAGCGAAGGTGCTGGCGAATGGTGGCGAATGAAGTCAGTAGCTACTGACTTGGGCTCGCTGGGAAGTCTCGCCAGGCGAAGCCTAGCGAGTGTTCGCTGAGAGAGTTCGCCAGGCGAAGGCCAGGCGAAGGTTCGCTGCGAGGGTTCGCCAGGCGAATGAAGGCGAATGTGGCAGTATATTTTCTTTGCTGTGTTATCCAAATGGTGATTGTTTGGTTGATTCGCATATGTTTATACTTCTATGTTATGAATGAGTATGTGAACTATTATGATAGCATGTGCCGTGGGTAGCCTTCGGGCGTGAATCCTAGAGTTGTGATATGAATGATTAATTGTAATCGGTTAAAATACATGAGAACATTTTGAATATGTGTGCGTAACTTATAATTGTATGATTGGTATTGCGATGTGAATACCTTGATTGTTGTGATAATTAGAGATACATGGGAATACAATGAGGAATGTATGTGTATCGTCTAATGAATTATGAGTGCATATATGTATGCGATTGTTGTGTGAATGCATGGGAACATATGTGATATGTGTGCATTGTTGTTGAATATGATGATGTGTGAAATGAATACATTGATAAATGTTGATATATGTTGTATGTGCAATCATAATGAAATTCTCGAAGGGGTGAATTATTCGAATGCATGGGATTAAGACGCGGGAACGGTCTTAAGTGCATTTATTGTGATTGGTTGATTGTACATGCATCATTCAGTCAAGAGGCAATGTCTGTTAGTTTCGTGGAAACTAGTGGCTTGTCCCAAACCTAGAAGGGTGGTTTTGAAGCCTAGGGGACGGGCTTGGTTGTTATCGGTCTAGAAGGGTGGACCCGGTTTAAAGTAAAAACCGAAAAATGATAACGAGTTATCGGTCTAGAAGGGTGGACCCGGTTTAGAGTGAAAACCGAAAAAAGATAACAAGAGTCGGTACCGCATAGCATTGAGTTGCATTGAATATGTTGAGTCACATTGCATAATATTGTTGTTGTACAAATGTGCTTGTGAATGATTATGAAATTAAGCATGAAGGGATGTGCTTGTGAATGTTCATAATGTTGATATATGTGAACATGGTATGATTTATGACTATGAGAATGAAGTGTGGTGAGAAATGTGAATATGTGTTATATGATACCTATATATACGTAATCTTATGCCTTGATTATTATGGTTATATTTCTCACCCTTCTGCTGTTTTATAATGCTCTATGAGGCATTGCAGATTAGGATGCTGGAGTCCTTTTGTGAAGAATAGTCTTCATTCTTTTGAGTCTGCTGCTCTGATATGTAACACCGGGTAGTTAGACTAGTATAGTCATTCTTTTGTGATACATTGCGATGTATCAGTTTATGTGGTTCTGTAAATCTAACTGATATGATATATTAATTTAGATAGCTTATGTGTACGTGGATTAATATTTTGAAAACGATCAAATGATTTTATCTTCCGCTTAAATTGAAAATGTTACATATTTTATGGAGCAAATTGTGAAAGTGTTTTATTGGTGAAATTGTGACATTCTTCTTTTATACCTTATTATAAAACCTTTTTACTCTGATAATTTGTATGTGCTTAATTGTTTTATATGCATTTATTTGGGGTATAGAAGGGGGTGTTACAATAGTGGTATCAGAGCAGGTCGGTCCGTCCGGCCAAGTTGTTAGAGTGTTTTTCCCTGTGTGTTATTGATATGCGTGTGATGCATTATCAATATTGGTTGTTCTTATGTGGTTCTGTTGTTGGAATTAGTAAGATGGTTGCAGGGAGGAACGACGAAGCGATTGCAGAGGCATTGACGAGATTGGCGGGGGCAATTGGGCAGAATCCTCCGGCCAATGTGAATGTGAGGGATCATGCTGATGATGGATTCCGTGCTTTGGGGAAATTCCAAAAGAATAACCCTCCGGTCTTCAAGGGAACTCATGAACCGGACAAGGCACAAATTTGGTTGAAAGCTGTGGAAAAGATTTTTCGAGTTATGAATTGCTCGGATGCACAGAAGGTGCAGTTTGGGACTCATATACTCGAAGAAGAAGCTGAAGATTGGTGGGGTAATACTCGCCAAAGATTTGAGGAAGATGATATTGTGATTACGTGGGATTTGTTTAGAGAAACTTTTCTGGAGAAGTATTTTCCAGAGGATGTGCGGGGGAAGAAAGAGATCGAATTTCTTGAGTTGAAGCAAGGTAATTCAACGGTTGCTGAGTATGCGGCGAAATTTGAGGAGTTGATCAAATTTTGTCCTCACTATAATACTGGTAATGCTGAGAGGTCTAAGTGCCTCAAGTTTGTGAACGGTTTGAGACCTGAGATTAGACAAGCTATTGGATACCAGGAAATCAGGCGGTTTTCTGAGTTGGTTAACAAGAGCAGAATTTATGATGAAGACAGTAGGGCTAGGTCTAGCCACTACAAGAGCCTAAGTGATAAGAAAGGAAAAGGTCAATTCAGAGGAAAACCTTATGTGACTCCTGCGGACAAAGGGAAGCAGAGAATGGGTTATGGCAAGAGGCCAAGTGGGGGAGTTTCTACTCCGGTGAGATGTTATAGGTGCGGTGAAGCGGGACATCGTGCTCCCGAATGCAAAAGTGTTGAGAAGGCGTGTTTTAAGTGTGGCAAGCCAGGCCACAAGGCGCTTGAGTGCAGAAGCGGTACGGGTGTTACTTGCTATAACTGTGGTGAGCAAGGACACATTAGTACGAAATGTGATAAGCCGAAGAAGAATCAAGGGAGCGGGAAAGTGTTCGCTCTATCTGGATCTGAGACTGCTAGCGACGATCGATTGATCAGAGGTACGTGTTTTATTAATGGTATACCTTTGATCGCTATAATTGATACCGGAGCTACGCATTCTTTTATTTCTTTGGATTGTGTTAGAAGGTTGAATCTTGAGTTGTCTGTGATTGGTGGCGGTATGGTTATTGATACTCCTGCTATGGGTTCAGTAACTACACCGTATGTTTGCTTGAATTGCCCGTTGAGTATTTTCGGTAGAGATTTTGGGATAGATTTAGTGTGTCTTCATTTGGATCAACTTGATGTCATTCTTGGAATGAATTGGTTAAAATTCAATCGTGTGTATATTAACTGTTTTGACAAAACGGTTATTTTTTTCGACTCGGATGTTGAAAGGGAATTGTTTATGACGAGGAAACAAGTGAAAGAATCGGTGCAAGATGGGGCTAAGGTATTTATGCTTATGGCAACTTTGAGGACTGGTGAGAGTGAAGAGATTGATGCTTTGCCCATTGTTAGAGATTTTCCGGAAGTATTCCCTGATGAGATAAAGGATTTACCGCCGGAGCGAGGAGTGGAGTTTTCGATAGATTTGATTCCTGGAACTAGTCCGATATCGATGGCTCCATATCGTATGTCGGCCTCGGAGTTAAAAGAGTTGAAGATTCAACTTGAGGATTTGCTTGAAAAGAGGTTTATTCGTCCGAGCGTGTCACCGTGGGGTGCACCGGTGTTGTTGGTTAAGAAGAAAGAGGGTTCTATGAGGCTCTGTGTGGATTACAGACAGTTGAACAAGGTGACTATTAAGAATAAGTATCCACTTCCAAGGATTGATGATCTAATGGATCAGTTGGTTGGTGCAAGCGTGTTCAGCAAGATTGATTTGAGATCTGGGTATCATCAGATCCGTGTGAAAGCTGAGGATATTCAGAAGACGGCCTTTAGGACGAGGTATGGACACTATGAGTATTCTGTGATGCCATTTGGTGTGACTAATGCACCAGGTGTATTTATGGAATACATGAACAGGATTTTCCATCCTTATTTGGATAAGTTTGTGGTTGTGTTTATCGACGACATCTTGGTTTATTCGAAGAGTGAAGAAGAGCATGTCGATCATCTGAAGATTGTGTTATCTGTACTGAGAGAGAAGCAGTTGTTCGCGAAGCTTTCTAAGTGTGAGTTTTGGTTGAAGGAGGTTAGTTTCCTTGGTCATGTGATCTCGAGTAATGGTGTTGCGGTTGATCCGTCGAAGGTTGAAGCGGTGTCGCAATGGGAGACTCCGAAGTCAGTTTTTGAGATCAAAAGTTTTCTTGGTTTAGCCGGTTATTATCGGAAGTTTATTGAAGGATTTGCTAAGTTATCATTGCCGTTGACGCAGTTGACTAGGAAGGGTCAAGCCTTTGTTTGGGACGCCAAGTGTGAAGCGAGTTTTCAAGAACTCAAGCGAAGGTTGACGACAGCTCCTGTTTTGATTCTGCCAAATCCAGAAGAACCATTCGTTGTGTATTGTGATGCTTCTTTGATGGGTTTAGGAGGTGTGTTGATGCAGAATAACCAAGTTGTAGCTTATGCTTCGAGGCAACTCAAAGTGCATGAGAAGAATTATCCGACGCATGACTTAGAGTTGGCCGCCGTTGTGTTCGTGTTGAACTTTGGAGGCATTATTTATTTGGCGCAAGATTTGAAGTGTTTAGTGACCACAAGAGTTTGAGATATCTTTTTGATCAAAAGGAATTGAATGCAAGACAAAGAAGATGGCTTGAACTTTTGAAGGATTTCGATTTTGGCTTGAATTACCATCCGGGTAAAGCGAATGTAGTAGCGGATGCATTGAGTCGGAAATCATTGCATATGTCGGCATTGATGGTGAAAGAGTTGGAATTGATTGAGCAATTTCGGGATTTGAGTTTGGTATGTGAGAGGACTTCTTTTGGATTTAAGTTGGGTATGTTAAAGCTTACAAGTGGTATTTTGGATGAAATTCGAGCAGGACAGAAATCGGATTTGAGCTTAGTTGATCGGTTGACTTTAATCAACCAAGGCCAAGGTGGTGATTTTCGGATTGATGAGAATGGGATTATGAGATGTCGGGATCGAGTTTGTGTTCCAAATGTTGTTGAGCTGAAAAAGAGTATCCTTGAAGAAGGACATCGTAGCGGATTGAGTATTCATCCGGGTGCTACTAAGATGTATCAGGATTTGAGGAAAGTATTTTGGTGGCCTAGTATGAAGAAGGATATTGCGGAATTTGTGTATTCTTGTTTGACTTGCCAGAAGTCAAAGATTGAGCATCAGAAGCCATCGGGTTTGATGAAGCCGTTGTTTATTCCTGAGTGGAAATGGGATAGTATCTCCATTGATTTTGTATCGGGTTTGCCGAGGACGCCGAGTAATTTCGAGGCTATTTGGGTTATCGTGGATAGGTTGACTAAATCTGCTCACTTTATCCCTATGCGTATGGATTACCCTTTGGAGAAGTTGGCTAAGTTGTATATTGAGAGGATTGTGTGTCTGCATGGTATTCCGTTAAGTATTGTTTCGGATAGAGATCCGCGGTTTACTTCGAGATTTTGGGAGAGCCTGCAGAGTGCTTTGGGTACTAAGTTCCGTCTGAGTTCAGCGTATCATCCTCAGACTGATGGTCAGACGGAGAGGACGATTCAGTCGCTTGAAGATCTTTTGAGAGCTTGTGTATTAGAAAAAGGAGGAGCTTGGGATAGCTACTTGCCTTTGATTGAGTTTACCTACAACAACAGTTTCCATTCGAGTATTGGTATGGCACCATTTGAGGCGTTGTATGGTAGGCGGTGTAGGACACCATTGTGTTGGTTCGAGTCCGGAGAAAGTTCTGTTGTTGGACCCGAGTTAGTTCAACAGACTACTGATAAGATCAAGATGATTCAAGAGAAGATGAGAATTACTCAGAGTCGTCAGAAGAGTTATTATGACAAGAGGAGGAGGGCACTTGAATTTCAAGAGGGAGATCATGTGTTTCTTCGAGTCACTCCGATGACAGGTGTTGGTAGGGCACTGAAGTCGCGCAAGTTGTCGCCGCGTTTCATTGGTCCTTATCAGATTTTGCAAAGGATAGGAGAAGTGGCCTATCGTGTGGCTTTACCACCGTCGCTTGCTAATCTTCATGACGTATTCCATGTATCTCAGTTGAGGAAATACATTGCGGATCCGTCTCATGTAGTCCAAATAGATGATGTGCAGGTGAGAGATAACCTGACTGTTGAGACATCACCTATGCGGATTGAGGATCGGAAATTGAAGCAGCTTCGAGGTAAAGAGATTGCTTTAGTGAAGGTCGCTTGGGGAGGACCGGCTGGTGGAAATGTTACTTGGGAGCTTGAGAGTCGGATGAAGGAGTCTTATCCAGAACTGTTTGAATCAGGTAACATTTTCGAGGACGAAAATTCCTAAAGTGGGGGAGGGTTGTAACAGCCCAGATTTCATTAAATAATTAATTGTAGTAATTAATTGATTTAGTGGGATTTTTATTAATGTTGGAAATTAATTTTTATTAATTGGAATTAATAGAAAATTAAGAAGGAATTGGAGTGGAAGGAAAATAAAGGAATATATAAGAGAGAAAAGAAAAGAAAAGAAAGATAGAAAACATTTGGAAAGAAAGAGGAAAGAAGAAGAAAGGAGAGAAAGAGAAGAGAAGAAGAGGAAAAGTGGAAATCATCAAGAACCAACATCAAAGCTCCGATTAATCGAGGTAAGGGTGAGAAATGTTTCTATTTGATCATTGTATGATGTTATGTATGTTGGGTTAGGGTTTTAGTGGAGTTTCCATCACTTTCCATTTAGGGCAAAATGTTGGATAATCGGTAGATGATGATTTAATCGGTTGAAACTTGGAAATAATGCCGTAGAATAGTCGGGTAACATGAGGGTATGTTGTTTGAACTGATTTGGATGTGTAAGAGAGGGTTGATGATGGATTGGTGAAGGAGGAACAGAATAGGGTTTTGTTCTGCGCAGGTTCGCTGGCTCTCGCCAGGCGAGCGAAGGCGAAGCTTCGCCAGGCGAAGCCTAGCGAATGTTGGCGAATAATTATATTTAAGTCCCAGTAGACTTCGCTGGTGGGTTCGCCAGGCGAAGTGGGATAGCGAAGGTTCGCCCAGCGAAGGTGCTGGCGAATGGTGGCGAATGAAGTCAGTAGCTACTGACTTGGGCTCGCTGGGAAGTCTCGCCAGGCGAAGCCTAGCGAGTGTTCGCTGAGAGAGTTCGCCAGGCGAAGGCCAGGCGAAGGTTCGCTGCGAGGGTTCGCTAGGCGAATGAAGGCGAATGTGGCAGTATATTTTCTTTGCTGTGTTATCCAAATGGTGATTGTTTGGTTGATTCGCATATGTTTATACTTCTATGTTATGAATGAGTATGTGAACTATTATGATAGCATGTGCCGTGGGTAGCCTTCGGGCGTGAATCCTAGAGTTGTGATATGAATGATTAATTGTAATTGGTTAAAATACATGAGAACATTTTGAATATGTGTGCGTAACTTATAATTGTATGATTGGTATTGCGATGTGAATACCTTGATTGTTGTGATAATTAGAGATACATGGGAATACAATGAGGAATGTATGTGTATCGTCTAATGAATTGTGAGTGCATATATGTATGCAATTGTTGTGTGAATGCATGGGAACATATGTGATATGTGTGCATTGTTGTTGAATATGATGATGTGTGAAATGAATACATTGATAAATGTTGATATATGTTTTATGTGCAATCATAATGAAATTCTCGAAGGGGTGAATTATTCGAATGCATGGGATTAAGACGCGGGAACGGTCTTAAGTGCATTTATTGTGATTAGTTGATTGTACATGCATCATTTAGTCAAGAGGCAATGTCTGTTAGTTTCGTGGAAACTAGTGGCTTGTCCCAAACCTAGAAGGGTGGGTTTGAAGCCTAGGGGACGGGCTTGGTTGTTATCGGTCTAGAAGGGTGGACCCGGTTTAAAGTAAAAACCGAAAAATGATAACGAGTTATCGGTCTAGAAGGGTGGACCCAGTTTAGAGTGAAAACTGAAAAAAGATAACGAGAGTCGGTACCGCATAGCATTGAGTTGCATTGAATATGTTGAGTCACATTGCATAATATTGTTGTTGTACAAATGTGCTTGTGAATGATTGTGAAATTAAGCATGAAGGGATGTGCTTGTGAATGTTCATAATGTTGATATATGTGAACATGGTATGATTTATGACTATGAGAATGAAGTGTGGTGAGAAATGTGAATATGTGTTATATGATACCTATATATACGTAATCTTATGCCTTGATTATTATGGTTATATTTCTCACCCTTCTGTTGTTTTATAATGCTCTATGAGGCATTGCAGATTAGGATGCTGGAGTCCTTTTGTGAAGAATAGTCTTCATTCTTTTGAGTCTGCTGCTCTGATATATAACACCGGGTAGTTAGACTAGTATAGTCATTCTTTTGTGATACATTGCGATGTATCAGTTTATGTGGTTCTGTAAATCTAACTGATATGATATATTAATTTAGATAGCTTATGTGTACGTGGATTAATATTTTGAAAACGATCAAATGATTTTATCTTCCGCTTAAATTGAAAATGTTACATATTTTATGGAGCAAATTGTGAAAGTGTTTTATTGGTGAAATTGTGGCATTCTTCTTTTATACCTTATTATAAAACCTTTTTACTCTGATAATTTGTATGTGCTTAATTGTTTTATATGCATTTATTTGGGGTATAGAAGGGGGTGTTACAAAAGAAAATCAAGTAGTGGAAGCTGTCAATTCATAGGTGAAAACCTAAGATCTTGGGCTAGTAAAAGACAAGCAACAATTGCTTTGTCTATAGTAGACGATGAATACATATCAGCTGCAACTTGTTGGACACAACTACTCTAATTGAGATATTAGTTGGAAGACTATCAGGTAGATTGAGTTCTGCTTACCATCCTCAAACAGATGGACAGATCGAGAGGACTATTCAGACCCCGGAAGACATGTTTAGAGCTTTTGTCTTAGATAATAGAGGAAGTTGGGACAAATTTCTACCACATGTGGAATTTACATATAACAATAGCTATCATGCAAGTATTGGGATGGTGTCATACGAGGCTCTGTATGGATGCAAATGTCAGACACCTTTATGTTGGTACAAGGACAATGAAATCTATTATGGGATCCGATTTGGTACAACAGATGACTGAGAAGGTCAAGTTCATTTAGGAAAGAATGAAAATAGATCATAGTAGACAAAAGAGTTATGTGGCTCGAGATATCAACCCTGCACTAGAAACACCAATCCGCAAATGTGGATAAACCATTGTTATTGAAGAGACAATACTAGAGAAAATGAAGAATCTGCCACAACTACCGAAACTACCACCATGAAGAGCAATGTAATTAAGTTATAGTACACAACAACATGTTGTTGGAATTTAACCACAATATTGGAGATAATCTGAATCAAACTTTATGAACTATACTCAATCTTTCTGATTGATCACTTCTAGTTCTTCACTCGTCACTTGAGTGATTCAACCATACCTTGGTTGCAAAATAATTCTCCCACACAAAGATTTGATGAAAGGAGATAATTGGAGAGATAAAGGAGAGAAATATGAAAATTAGGGTTTTGGAAGAAAAGAGGAATTATATTGAATGAATATGAGTTACTCTTAGTCTTTTTACAAACATAAGATATCTCCCTATTTATAGATGAGATTACTTACACCCCAAGAAATCTCTAAGTGACTTAATTGTTACAAAAACAAAATTCTAAGCTTAACTCTATCAAAGTTAACTCCTTCAACACTATCTACTTCGATTACTATCGAATACATTTGACTTGGACTCTGTCGAAACTTACAGGAAGGCTTAACACAAAGAATTATATATTTAGCACACCACATAATTCATTATGTCTAAGCTATCTACGTTCATCATTATTTGTAATCTCTTGAACAATTCAACATGTACAAGCTTTGTCATTATGTCTTCAATCTGATTCTCTGATCTGCAGTGTTATAGGCCCAACCTTCCTAATTGTCTCAAAGATAATGAAAACTCATTTCGATGTGTTTGCTTCTTCCATGTGCTATCAGATTATTTTCCATATTTATAGAAGACATGATGTCGATCTTCATGGTGATTTCTCTATGATTCTTCCCTTTAATTTCTTCAACTAAATTCACCATCCAAGTTGTTTGACATGCACATAGAGAGGCAACTATGTACTTAGTCTCTCATAATGACAATGCTACTACTACTTCATTTCTTGAGCTCCGAGCAGTTGGTGCACCACCTAACATGAACACATAACCAACTGTTGATTTTCTATCCTCAACATCACCACACCTACTTGAGTCAGTGTAATCCACTAGTTTGCATTCTTTTCCTTCATTTACAACAAGAAAAAAATGTCATAGTCGAGAGTTCCTATGAGATACCTTAGTATCCTCTTTGAGGCTACTACATGTGATGCATTTGGCTTCTGCATAAATATACTTATTATACCTACACTATATGCTAGATCATGCCATGTGTGATAAATGTATCTTAGTGACTCAATGATTCTTTTGTACTAAATTGGATCTACACCTGCATATCTTATTTGATGCATTATCAATCATTTATTACTCTTGTATAATTCTATGCCGATGAAGTATGAAATGTTTCCCAGGTCATACATTTCTAACTTCTTGCTCATATTAACTCTGAAGTCTTCAATCTCTTTCCTGGTAACTACATGTTATCAATAGATCATCGACATAGAGACATATCACTCCTACTTCTTCAGACATATACTCCATGCTTAGTTGTGAGCTTAACAAATTCCTTCTCTCTTAGGAAATTATCTATCTTTTTATTTCAAGCTCCTGGAGCTTGCTTGAGTCCATGCGTGGCTTTTTGTAGTATGTATATTTTGCTTTCTTGGCCTTGCTTCACAAACTTAACTAGTTATGCTACATAAACATCTTCATCTAAGGGTTATTCATAAATGCATATTTAACATCCATCTGATACATATACTAATTATTTATGTTCGCTAGACCAACGACCAACTTGATTGTTTCAATTCTAGCAATTGGTTCAAACATTTCATCAAAGTCAACTCCTTCTTTTTGAAGAAATCTTTTGGATACAAGTCTTGCTTTGTGCCTGGTTACTTCTCCTTTTGGAAATCAGCTTCACTTTGTACACCCGCTTCACATGAATTGCCTTCTCGCCTAGTGGAAATTCGACTAGTGACCAAGTATTGTTAACTTCTATGGACTTTAGTTCTTCATTCATTGCTTGCATCCACTTTGAGTCTTTCAATGCCTCAGTTGCATTGATTGGCTCAGTATTTGTATATAAAGCATAATGGACAAGTTCATCTTAAACATTGACTACATCATCTGATGTAATCACACATTCCTGCAACTTTGTAGGCATGTTTTTTATTCTTTAAGGTTTGCTTGTGCTTGCTTGATTTCCTAATTCTTCTTGTCGAACTTCACTATCAACTTCACTAGCTTGTTTATCACATAAGATTCTCACATAATCCTTCTTGATTCTTTTATTCCATTTCCATTCTTTAAGCTCATCTATGATCACATCCCTTTTGATCACAACTTGCTTGTTTACTAGGTCGAGAAGTTTGTATCCACTAGTTATGTGATATCATATCAGGATCATTTGGGTTGAATTGTTATACAGTTTTCTTCTCAACTAATTAGGCACATGTTTGTGCGTTATGGATCCAAATACCTTTAGATGACTTAAGTTAGGCTTGATACTAGACCAATATTCTTCTGATGTGATTCCTTCTAGCTTTTTAGTCGGACATCTGTTTAAGATGTATGCCATAGTAGACACAACTTCACTCTATAACTCATTAGGTAAGTCCTCACCTCTTAGCATACTCCTCACCATCTTCATGATGGTTATATTCTTCCTCTTTACAGTTCCATTTTATTGTGGAGTTTAGGGTGACACCACCTCATGTACGATCCCTTCGTTCTCACATAATGCATCAAAATCATTCAACACATATCTTCCATCACCAGCAATCTTTAAAGTTTTTAGCCTTTGACCAATTTTTATTTCCACCATAGATTTGAATTTTGTGAACACCTCAAGCATATCATTTTTCTTGTTGATTAGTTATGCCAACAGTTTTCAACTGAAATCATCTAGGAGTGTGACAAAGCATATGTTACCTCAAATCTAATCCACCTGGATAGGACCACACACATTTGAATATATGACTTTAAGAATTGCCTTCAACTTATTCCTGCATCTTTGTTGAAGTTATTCTTTTGTTGCTTCGCTTAAATACATTCTTAACACATTTCATTTGGAATATCGATTTATGGTAATCCTGAAACCATGTTTCTTCTCTTCAAATTTATGATGTCTTAGAAATTGAGATGGCCAATTTTCTCAATCAATTTCCCTATACTGAGCAAATTGCTTTTCATGCCCGGTATGTACTGTACATTGGAAATTACTGATCTTTTTCCATCTTTCCTTATGATCAGAACATCACTAATACCTTTAGGAGCCAATGTATTGTCATTTGCAAATTTCACCTTGTTTTTCATCGAGGGACTTATATTGATGAACCAATATTTCCTTCTAGTCATGTGTGATGATCAACCTGTGTCTAAGTACCATTGGTCCTTGAATATTTCTTCATCTTTTGTTGTGACAATCAACAACATTTCTTCTTCTTCGTATTTTGTAAGTCTTGCATCACTTTCTTGATTTTCTTTCTTGCCTCCTCGATATTGACTTGCATAATGTCCATACTTCTAACAATTATCACATTGAATATGGTTTTTGTTAGGTTTTCTTCCATCACCTCTTCCTCTCCATGTAACACTACCTTCGTGATTGCTTTGGTTTGAGGATTATCTCTGACTTGATGAACTACCTTCTTGTTGGTTTCATCTACCAGTCAAATTGTTGTAGTCTCTTTTACCTTTATTATCGTTCCATCTTCCTTTATCTTTCCTTTCTTTTGTTGAATACATCTGGAGAGCTATATCACTCTTTGTATTACTTACAAATCTTTCATTCATTCTTTATTCATGAGATTCAAGTGTCCCTTGAAGCTCTTCTTTTGTCATGCTTGACAAATCCTTCGATTCTTCTATGGCTACTACCACATGATCGAATTTTAGAGTCAATGACCTCAAGATCTTTGTAACTATTGATCTCCATGTCAGCACTTCTCCATACATCTTGATTTTATTCACCAGTCTTATTACTCTAGTGAAGAAATCAACGATGTTTTCACTTTCTTCCATTTGAAACAATTCATACATTCTTTTGTGAATTTGTAACCTCGCCTCTTTCAACTCTTATGCACTTCCAATGATTTCTCTAGGATGTCCTATGCTTTCTTTGCCCGAGTCTACATCACCAACTTTCTCAAAATTGTCTGGATCAACGCATTGATGGATTATAAAGAGAGCTTTATAATATTTCTTCTTCAAATATGTATTGGCAACCTTTTGTTCATCTGTAGCATCTTCTCTAATTGGCGTTACTCCATTCTTCGCAAGATCTCAAATATCTTGATAACAGAAGACAACCTTCATCTGCTTACACCAATTCTCATAATTCTTACCAATCAAGATTGGAAGATTTATAGGAAAATGTTCGTTCAAATGAGAATTCATTGTCTCATGTTTCTCAGAATCATAGATAGTGCTCTAGATAGCAAATATTGAAATTAAACCTCAATCTTAGAGATAATCCAAATTAATTTTGATGAACAAGAATCAATCTTTTTTATTAATCGCCTCTAGTTTTTCACTCGTCACTTGAGTAATTCAACCACACGTTGGTTGCAAGATGATTTCGGCCCACAAAGATGTGATGAGAGGAGATAATTTGTGAGAGAAAAGAGAGAAATATGAAAATTAGGATTTTGGGAGAAAAAAAGGAATTTTATCGAATGAATTCGAGTTGCTCTCAGTCTTTTTACAAACATATGATATCTTCCTATTTATAGCTGAGATTACTTACGCCCCAATCAATCTCTAACTTACTTAATTGTTATAAAAACAAAATGCTAAGTTTAACTCTATCGAAATTAACTTTTTCGACAACTATCTACTTCAACTACTATCAAATATATTCGACTTCAACTCTTTTAAAACTTCCATGAATGTTTAACACAAAGAATTACATATTCATCAAATATAACTCATAAAATTGTAGAGATTTTAAAATTCAAATAAAAAAAGTATTTAACTTAATTATATAATCCTTGAACTAAACTTAATAAAAATTATTTATTATAGAATAAAAAAACATCATTTTTTTTAATAAAATAAACTTTGACTTCATTATTCTTGTTCTGTGATAGATACCTCCGTGTTGTCGTGTTGTCGCGCTGTGTAATTTACTATATTATCCACATGAGCTTTATCCTATCGTGACGTAGCCTTTTTCCTATAAATAACCTCCAAACCCTCTGTCGCTTATTCCAAATAAAAACTCTCACGGATAATATAGTAAATCACAACATGGGTTTCCAAACCACAACAACAAACCAATTCCCAAATAACTCTTCACTCCAAATAAAGCTAGTCATGGAATCAAATCCCAAAGATACAACCAAGTTCCTCTTTAGCTACGGCGGTAAAATCCTCCCCCGCCACACCGACGGCAAGCTCCGCTACACCGGCGGCCACACCAGAGTCCTCGCGCTCTCTCTCCCCATTTCTTTCTCAGGTTCATTTCTCATTCAATAAATCTTTAGTTTTATGGCCTTTTATTGTTTCATCCTTCAAGGTATTTATTTGTTTGATTCCTTTATCATTTGTAGAGTTGATGGTGAAGTTTGTGGAATTATGCGGTTCATCAGTTACACTGAAGTGTCCTTTACCGAACGGAGATTTAGAGACGTTGATTTCAATCACCAGCGACGAAGATCTGGCAAATATAATTGAAGAATATAATCGAGCTTCTTCATTGCTACCTCATCCATTGAAGATTAGAGCTATTCTATCACCTCCCAAATCTCTCAAGAAAGTTTCTCCTCCACAATCTTCTTCGTCCAGTGGAACATACTCTCCGTCTGGTTCGCTTTACGCGTCCTCGGAATCACCGCCGTATGCGGCCGTGAATCGGCTGAGTTGCTCCCCGGTTTCTCTAAGGTTTCCGATGGGTGTTCGAAATGGGGCGGTGAAAGGTGGGTGTTACACAGGGCAATTACATGGAAGCCCTAGATTCGTTTATGGCTTCGGTAATGATTATTGTCAATGAGGCAGAGTAATGTTGGAGAATAGAATATATTAGTTGTTGATGATGATGAAAATATGAAAGATCCGTCTCGATCTGTGTAGAGTGTAAATAGCGAAAAGTGATTTGTAATTGAGCTTGGGTTTCTATATTTTTTTATCTGCTTGAGCTTTTTAGAAAACAAACCAGAGTCTTACTCTGTTATCTGTTTTCTGTTTTCTTTGTTTTTTACTTCCAATGTAAAAATATAAAGCTTAAAATTGTTGTTAAAGGAGATTCAGATTTTCTTGCAACAATAATTTTTATTTATTTAATATTATTTTTTAAATCTTCGTATCCAGTAACCGACTCATTTAAGAGGCTTAACGTCTACTAGTAGGGAGACTATAGAGTACAACTCTAAATGAATGAATCTGAAATTTTAAGAGGAGTACAATGTTAAGACTCAAACTTCTACTATTATGTCAATTCTTAGAGTTAATAATTTTTTTTATTAATACAAGCGAAATGACATACACAACGGGTCCGATTCTATATTACGTATTTTCTTAAATTTTTTATTATAAATAGTTTTGATATTTTCATATAATTATTGTATTATGAAAATGAAAAAAATATATAAAAAATTTTATAAAATTGTTTTTCTTAATTATATAAAAAAAAGAGAAATTTAAAAATTAAACGGAGAGAAAATAATAAATGTCTAAAAATAGAATAAAATAAATAATATCCTTTTTGTTCTAAAATAAATGTTACATTTATAAAGATATTTAACGATTCTTTCAGCCAAGAAGCGGGTCGGTTCCTACGAGCGAGTATCTTCCTCAACACGAACTTCATTATTTACCACCACATGAGACTTAAAAGATTCAAGAGTCCATACATAATATACATGCATAGATTGCATAGATAGTGGTCTTATGACAAGGGCTAATGACAGAAGCTTGGGATGAAGTCGTATAATGTAGAAGTCTCATGCATTGTTCTTTGAGAATTGAATAATTACCTACCTGAGCTTCGACCAACCACCACCGATAAATTTTGCCATAGGGTCACCCATTACTCTACCATTATTATAAGAGTATGAGTTTAAAGACAAATAAAAATCAGGGAGAAGATCATTCTTTTCCTTTATATTTTACTTGGATTTATTTTATGCTATGAACTGTTCTATTGATTCTTTTTCAAATAGGAACTGCCAATTTATAAATATCATTAATCACATAATTTAGTGAGCATCACCAAATCTTTCTATGGAAATTTTTATTTTTCATTTATATCTTCTAAAAAATACTACTAAGAGCATCAATATTCATCATACACTTTATTTATTTAAATGGACCCCACTTTTTTTTTTTATATTATATTATTGTCATACCCTAAAATTTATCATACTTTTTCCGTTTTTCATATGACTTTGGATCTTCAATACACCATGCCAAATTCATTCATATCATCCATTTGCATTGACATTCTCAAAAGACAAGCATCATGGATTCAAAGGAACTAGGGTTTGTCCAAGAATCAAGTCTAAGGATTTAAGGATCTTTTGTGGTGCATTCAAGTTGGATAGCCTATCTTATGAACAAGACATAAGACCCTAATTTGCTGACTTTTCTTGCATTTATGGGTCATGTGTGTTGCATTTGTGGCTTTGGGGTTTGATCGAGATTTACAAGGGTTATTGTGATCAGTTGTGGAGGTTTATAGCGGGGTTTCAGTGGCCATATATTTTGTCCTTTAAAGGTTAGGTTGGATTCAATTCAAGGTATTGACACTCAAAGTTCATTCAAGAAAGACATTCAAGTTCATTTTTCATTACAAAGTCATCCAAGGTTTATTACACTACAAGTTTTACAAGGGTACACAAATCAAGACATTACATAAGAATACAATCTTTAACCTCAATTGACTTTGGTCAACCAATTGACCAAAATCAACACTCCAACCCTAGACCTAGTTCCCACTCATCTTCAAGCCTTATATATCTTCAACCCTAGACATAGCACATTAACATAAAACATTATCAACCCAATAAGTAGTCCATATAAATCAACATGAGGACATTAGGGTTCAAGTACTTACCTAATCATATCATACAACAACAACAACACTTCAAAGTGACACATATGTACCATAATAATTTCTACAACATAGACCGAACATAGTTCTAGCATTAATAGTTATTAAGATGATAAAAAAATTCACACACACATACGTAAAATTAACAATGAGAACGGGAATATTGGTTATATGATAATGCAAAAAAAAAGTCACTATATATGATCATAATTTTAAGATGATAAAAAAAATTCAAACACACACGTAAAATTAACAATGAGAACTGGAATATTGGTTATACAATAATGAAAAAAAAAAGTCACTTTGTATGGTCACAATTTTAATTATAATCCTTTTAAGAAAATTTAAAAGATATTAATCTTATTTTTTATTTTCTTCAGTATTTTAAAAATTATTAAATAGAGTGACTCATGCATTTGGACCACCACTCTTCATATAAATATAATGAGAATTTCATCTTACAAGTAAATTTTTGACTTAAATATATTTTTAATCCTCTAGTTTAATATTTTTGAAAATGAAAAATATTATCTCCTTAAAAATTAGTTTTTAATAATTATAATTTAAATAATAATTCAAAAGTCATAAAAATAAAACCTTTAAAAATAAAATTTTATTAATTAGAATTTATTAAAACTTTTATGGCATGTGTGAGTTATTATTGCAATTAAATATTCTTTACTTTTGATAATCTTATGTGAAATTATTTTTGCAATTAAAAAGTTTCTTCATCATCAACACTAAGCCCAAATTCATCCCTCTTGTTCAACCCGAGATTTGTCACTTTTCTTTAAATTTTTTTTTTTTTTCAAACAGTCTAGTATCCCATTTGTCTCCCCACTTCTAAATTCCATATCAAACTCACTCACTTCAATTTTCAAACTTCAAAATCAACGTTGTTATCAACAATGTCTCCTCTCAACAATCTTTGATGGCAATCAATGATCATAAGAGAATGGGAAAATTGGGAAATTTTGACATTTCACTTACCCTCAAGCTCAAATCCCCAACTTTCTCTTAACCCATTTAGCTCAACTCTTTGATCTTCCAGATTGTTCCATATTTTGCCCTAAAAATTAGATCTTTGGTCTCTAGGTATGTTGTATACTAAGTCTCTTCTCCATGTTGCATCTTTGACACCACCTAGTTTTGTATTTTTTTATGTCTCTCCAGTTCTGCTACAAGTAAGTTTGAGATAAATATCCCGATGGATTTCGGGATATATCAAATCTCATGGAATCTTGTTGTGCACATAGCAGCTGGAACGCAATGACTACCTTGATTGCTTGGAAAAGAAATCACAAAGGATAATATTTTTAATGGCTGAAGTTTAAGTTTTTGCTCATCGAATTTCCATTGTCTTGGAGTTCCCTTGGCGACCGTTGGTTTTCGTACTCTTAGCCATCTCATGTTAAACTCCATGAAAGCAAAGAAAAATGGGTGATTTTAAAGATTTATGGGTTATCTAGCTGAATTTGTTGGAACTTGAAACAATAAGATTGGTGAATAATGGAAAAAATTAGAGTATGGAGAAGAAAAGAGAGAGAGGGAGAGAGAGAAAGAGACAATCAAAGGTGAAAATATTTTCATTAATAAATATGAGGATGCTTCCAAGGCATTTATACAAACAATACAAAAGTGATTGGGATACAATTCACACAATTACATAATTGAAAACTTAGACTTGTAACCGGTTACACAAAACCTGTAACTGGTTACAACTAACACAAAATTAATTATGCTTTCAGTGGTAACTAGTTACATGCAGATATTACACCCACAAAGTTTTCCCTTTTTCTTTACCATAGAAGTGATGTTTGCCTTGCTGTAACCGGTTACATCTATGTGTTAATCGGTTACAACACTTGAATAACCAAAAATACTTTTAACACACCGCCTTAATTTAAGTGCTCCAAGTCTTTCATGCTCATGTTCATCTTTAACCTCTTTAACACATCATTTGTGACTCCCTTAGTCAACAAATTAGCCAGTTGATCTTCATTTGTACAATATCCAAGTCTTATGTTTCTTTCACTAACAATCTCCCTCAAGTAGTGAAACCTCATCTCAATGTGCTTGTTCCTCCCATTTGCGATTGGGTTCTTAGCAAGATTAATCACAGAAATATTGCCAATCAGGAGTGTAACAACCTCACCCTTATTGTTGCCCAACTCCTTCAATGGATTCATTAGCCACGTGGTTTGGCACACACATAACGAACGATAATGTACTCGACCTCACAAGACAAGAGTGCAACTATTGGTTCCTTCTTCGAACACCATGAGATTGGCGTTGCGCTAAACATTAAGATGTATCCAACTGTAGGCTTTCGATCACCTTTATCTCCACATCAATTGGAAATGGTAAAACTGAGAAAAATTCTTTTTTTGCTCGTATCCGCTGCGGGAAAAAGAATTCTCCAGCCAACGAAACCTTTGACATATCTTAGGATCCTCCTGACTGTAACGCCCGTTCGTTTTAAATTAAATTATTTATGAATTGTTGGTGTGCCTTTATGTAGGATTGTGTCTGAGAGTGTTGGTGGGTGTCCTTAAAGTATAGGAAATCATTTAATAAAATATAGAGTTTAATAATAGTATAATATAATTAATAATGATGATAATTTAATAATTAGTAGTAATATTATTATTATTATTATTATTATTATTATTATTATTATTATTATTATTATTTGTAATATTAGTGGATGGAAAGGGAGTTATTAGAGAGGTTGTGGGAGAAAAAGGGGAGAAACACGATAAACTGCTGAGAAACAAAATTTAGGAAAAAGGTTGAGGAGAAGAGAAAGAGGAAAAAAGAACGTAGCTGTGGAGAAATTGAGAACAGAAGAATTAACCGTCGGAGAGAATTCAAGGTGTTTGCAGAAGAGTCACCGGAGAGCAAACCGGAACCGGGAGTTTAGAGTTGTCCTCAATCCAAAGGTAAGGGTGGGGTTCAATTCTATAACTGTGGGTATGATCAATTTCATGAAAGGAATTGAATCACGGGGTTAGTTCCCGTAGGTCGAGAAATATTAAGGGTTAATGTTTGTCTGTGCCTGAATTAGTGGTTATGTCGTTAGTTCTATGTAATAATATTGGGAAACGGCGCCGACACGCGCTAATTTCCCATTTGTTGAGAGAGTTGTTATGGTGTCCTCATTTGATTATATTATGTTGAAAGTTGTGGTTGTATGATTCATATGAAATTGTGATGCTCCGGTTATGGACAATTTGGTTGTAGGCTTAATGCCTTGTTGAGTGGTTGTTGTTGTTGGGTTGTAGTCCATAATAGATGCATCTCATATCATATGCATAGTTGAGTCGCATAGTGTAGCGTCATTATGTGTTTGCAAGTAATGATGAGTTGCTGAATTTTTCCTGCTAATTGTTACATATATGAATGATAAATTCCTGGTAGTTCGTTGTGATAAAATTTGGAGAACTGTGAGAATCTTAATTGCTGTGATATAATCCTGACATGACTTTTATCATGCCTTATGTTATAATTTTGATATCTCACCCTTTACGTTGTATGTTACCTCCGTTGGTGGTAATTTGCAGGTAACTCGGAATAGAGTGTCGTTGTTCGTTTAAGGTCGTTGGTCGCTCTGATACGTAGCACTCTTGGGGGGATGAACGCTTAATGTTATTGTGTTTAATTGTTTCTGTTGTTGCTGAATTTTTATTAAGTACTTTTCTTCAAATTGATCGTTTCTGATAGTACCAAATGTTAGTTGTATGCACTAGACCGATGAATCGGTAGTAATGATTTCGTGGCCGAGAACTAGTTGTTTTGTAAATTGATGCAAGATAATTACTTGCTGAATTTTAATGGAATTTAGTTGCAGACTTTTCTGGTCTTGCTTTGGTTATTACAAATGTTGGAAGTGTATTAAATTCTGCTGCAGAATAACAGGTTGTCTTGTAATCGAGATGCTAAGCAATTTATCGTTGTCTGTTCATCCGTTTCTGTGCTATGTATGTTACTCAATTGATCTGTAGCAGTGGTCTATTAGTTGGAAACATGTGACATCTCTGATGCGCCCAGTTTTTGTGAGTGTGACGGTCGTCACCACTCCATCACGGTCGTCATGCACGTCACGGTCGTCATGACCATCACGGTCGTGGAGGTTCCCTCACGATCGTCACTTAGCCATTTTTCGTGCACTCTAATTGTTGTTTTCTTATTTATCTGTTGGGTTAGAATGGGGTGTTACACTGACTGCTTCCAATTGAGACACCTTAGGTATCCTCATGAATCTACTCAATACTGACACTAAACGCCATTATCAATAAGTCTTCTACATATAGACAAAGGATAATCACTTCTTCACTTGTATCCTTCTTCATATACACTCCATGCGCGAATACACATTTCTTAAAGGCAACCTCCTTTAGGAAGCCATCATTCTTTTGTTCCAAGATCTTGGAGCTTGCTTTAAACCATATAACACTTTCTTCTCCTTGTAAATCTTTAGCTCTTGGTTTCTCACAACAAAACCAGGGGGTTATTTTACATATACCTCCTCTTCAAGTGGTCTATTCAAAAACGCAGATCTGACGTTCATTTGGTAGATGAGCCGATTGTTATTATTCGCAATACCAACAACTAGCCTTATCGTTTCAATCCTAGGAATTGGTGTGAATACCTCTTCAAAGTTTATGCCTTCTCTTTGCAAAAATCCTTTAGCAACTAATTGAGCCTTATGCTTGATTATTTCACTCTTGGGATTTGCCTTCACTTTGAACACGCATCTCACACCAATTGGCTTCTTTGCATTCAGTAAATCAACCAAGTCGCAAGTATTATTCTTCTCAATGCATTTCATCCCATCTTTTATAGCACAAAATCACTTTGGATAACTTAAAGCCTCTTCTGTTTTAACAGGTTCGGATTCGGTCATAAGTGCAAAATGGACAAAATTACCATCGTCATTGACTTTATTGTCTCAAAACAACTCACAATATTGGAGTCTTTGATGCAAACCTCTTTGTCTTGTTGATCTTCTCACATTTTCTTCAATTCGAGCTTCGGCAACGAGAGTTTCTGCACTTCCCGTATCTGCATAATTTGAATTTTCAAAGCTGTAACCGGTTACAGCTTTTATGTAACTGGTTGTGGGCTATTAAAACTCCTTGATTTTGTTGACAATGACGTCTTGGATGATAGCAACCCCCATTTTGCTACATCTAACAACTTGTAACTACCGATAGAGTGATACCCTACAAGCATCATCATTTATGCCTTATCATCCAACTTCTATCTAAACTGCCCCAAAACATGTTGATACACTATAAAACCAAAAACTATCAAATGGGTTAGATTCAGTTTGAATCTCGACCATGCTTCCTCCGGTGTTACATTCTCAAGCTTTTTTTACTGGACACATATTAGACAAATAGGCAGTTATGGATACTGCTTCTCCCCATAACTTTTTCAGCAAGTTCTTCCCCTTTAACATGCTTCTTACCATGTTCATGATCGATCGATTCTTCCTTTCGGAAACACCATTTTTTTGTTGTGGTGTATAATATGGTACAACCTAATGTAAAATCCCTTCTTAATCACAAAACCTCTCAAAGTCTTTTGAGATATATTCGCCTCCACCATCCATTTTGAGCACTTTGAGTTTGTGACCGCTTTTCCTTTCAACCATGGACTTAAAATTCTTAAACACTTCAAATACCTCATCCTTTCTCTTGATTAGTTACATTCATAGCTTTCTAATATTATCGTTGATGAATGTGACAAAATATTTATTGCCACCAATGGAATATAATTGCATCGGTCGACAGACATCTGAATACACCACTTTAAGGTGATTCTTGGTTCTACAACCTGCATCATTACTAAATTTACCCTTATATTGCTTAGCTTGCATACATTCTTCACAAATTTCAGTCGGTATATTGATCAATGGCAACCTCGTTACTATTCCATTCTTTTACAAGTCTTTGAGATCTTAGAAATTGAGATGCCAAAGGCGATAATTCCATATCCATTTTTCTCTACTTGCCGTTGTAGCAATAAATATATGCTCCATAACCTTCAACTCAACCTTGAAGGTCCTATTGGCAGTCATAGGAACTTTAAGGACCAAAACTTTATTTGCATCCATAATGTGTAGCCCTTTGCTTTTCATGTGAATCTTATAATCTTTCTCAAGCAGTCAACCAATACTTAGAAGGTTACATTTGATTCCTGGAATGTAAAATACATCTTTGATTATAGAATGTCCACCATCCCATTCTCATGATAAAAACATCATTGATCCCATCGTCGCTAAAGTGGTGTCATCCGCAAACTTAACTTTTATCTTCATCGCACGATTGATGTTAACAAATCAATCCTTCTTCCCCATCATAGGAGTATAGCATCCCGAGTCCAAATACCATTCCTTGCTGCACTGGAATCATTCTCTCACAGACATTGTAACATTTTCTTTTTCTTGTAACCGGTTAATGCTTTCGTGTAACTGATTACAACATGTTTTTATAGCATTCCTAGAATTGTTGTTTTTGATGTACCATAGCCTACTGTTGATGTATTCTCCTTTCATGATCATGACCAAGAGTGTATTCTCTTCATCAAACTATTGTCTTGCAACCTTGGCTTCATCTCATTGAGGTTCCTTCTTGTTTGCGTTGCACTCTCTTGCAAAAAAATCGAGCCTTTGACACTTAAAGCATTGTTCCTTGCTTTCGTCAAACCATTTCTTTGTTAGACTATGGCACGGATCTAGAAGGGGGGGGGGGGGGGTTGAATAGATCCCCAATTAAAATTTGAGTCGGCGCTACCAATTTAAAATTGGTTTTAAAAATGTTTTAAGTGCGGAAGCGGCCGAGGAAAATATAGTCTAAAACGAACGGTTATTGGAAAACCGGATATACGTAAGCCTTTGGATTAATGACAATTCGGAAAAATAGAATCACAACACTAATTCCACTTATCAATTATTTACTTCAGTTGTAAGGATTCCTAGTTCCAATGATTCAAAATCAAACCAAAACTAGATACACAAGTAAGATAATTTTGGTTCAAGCAATATGTCAAACACTTGGTGTGCAACAACACTCCAAGTGATATTTATGTTGAGTAAGTGATTCCAACCAGCCTAGTACAATGTCTTGTTGTACTTTGGAGTCAAAAACAGAGTTTTAACCTCTTACTCAATTGATATCACAATTTTGACAATAGAGCTTACACAAAAATTACTTATTTTGAGCTATAACGTAAATGCTGAAAATAGAGAAGACAAGTATTTGGTGAGGCAGTTCCCCCGTCGTCCTCGCTTCGGGGTACGTCTGCCCTCAATTCTAAAACTATAATTGAGATATATTTTATAGATATCACCTGTTTGAATGAACAGTTTATACAAGGATTGAGCAACAAATATACAACAAAAATCTCAATGTGTTGAAAGTTGCTTTCACTCCTTGCCCCTTGATTCAAGATGAATCAAGTTCTCTGATTTGTGCTGATGGACCTCCGACTCCAGCCACCTTATTGAATAACACGTTGTTGTTCAAACCTTTGGCTCCGGCTGATCTCAACAGCACCAAATCGAACCCGAGATCTTCCCTTCAAAATCACCGAATCCGCTACTAGATTTGTGAAGAACACCTCTTCACAATCACCTTCGCTCGATTGACCGTTGATGAAGAATCTCGTCCAAAAACCCCCAAAATTCAAACCAATCTTGGAGGGTAAAACCCCAATGGTTTTATTCAAGAAAGAACCTGTCACAATCTTCAACCCGAGCTTGATTCTCCAATCTAAGCCTCGAACCTTATCACCTTGAATCTCTCACAAATGCATTTCAAAAATGATTGTGTGTAATTGAAATGTTGTGAGATGTTGAAGATGAAGATGATGAATCTTGGACACCTATTTCACTCTTTCTTGTTTTTGAACACATGAATCAAAAGAATATCAAATGTTAGTAGACACAAGTGTTTAAACAAGTATATATAGTGCCAACATAATTATGGATATAAAGTATTTCAAATATAAGAGGGAAGTATTTTAAAACAGATTTTCCGCGCGAACGGTCGACCATAACAGGTCTGTGCGTCGATGCATGGCCTGTGTTGTTTTGGAAATCTGGAAATTTCATCAGTGTGCGTCGACCATACAGTCGGCGTGCACTGACCCGTTGAAATCTATTTCCATTATGCGCGCCGACCCTATGGTCGACGCATTGCCTTGTGCGCTGACTAGTGCAGAATTTTTCTGATGCATACGCCGACCCTATGGTCGACCCATGTCCTGCAAACCTGCAAAAATTCATCAGTTTGAAGTCTTTCATGCCTTTGGTCATGATTGCATTTTGTCTACACATAGTATATTCATTTCAGAAGTTTTAAGACACGCGTAAAAGGATATGTTGGGTGATACGTTGCATTTGGTTTAGTAGATCTGGAATTCATAATTTCCAATCTATCCAGGGAATTTGTCATCATCGAAACCTGCATTAACCAATGTCTTGCAGACTTGTGTGATATGTGGCGATTTGCCTCCACAATTTCTTTTCACCTCTAATGTTGCCTTGACCACCATTTTATTTGTAGTTGCTCTCACCCTTTTGACAAGTCAAATTCTTAAAATATTGGAACTTTCTTCCACCAAAATTCTGAAAATTCCCTTTACTCTTCATGAGCCATTTTCCTTTCGATCTCTTGTACTTATCATTGAAGTGAGCTAACAAAACGATCTCCCCCTTTGCCTTATCATTATTTATCTCCTTCATCCTTTACTCATGAGCCTCAAGTGATCTTTGCAGCTCCTCTTTACTCATCGTTGCAAGATCCTTCGATTCCTCAATCTCTACAACCACTGTTGTCAAATCTTGGTGTTGAAGAACGTAAGATTTTTGCGACAACATACTGCTTTGTGACTGTTTCTCCATATGCTTTCACTTGATTCACGAATCAAGTGATTCACATTGTGAAGTCATTGATTATCTCCTTTTCCTCCATTTGAATCAATTTAGGTTGATGTTTGTGAGTTTGTAACCTCACCAGCTTCGCCTTGTCAGCTCTTGTGTATGCATTTTCTAAGATTTTTCACGCTTGCTCTGACGATTCGTTGTCACCAACTTTCTCAAAGTTGTCACCATCTACACATTGATGGATCAAAAACAGCACCTTGAAATCTTTCTTCTTCTCTTTCTTATGCGTTGCTCGTTGTGCATCTGTTTGCACCTTCGACAAGAGATTCACCCCGTTCTTGATCACTTCAAAAATATCTTGGTAGCCAAACAACACTTTCATTTGCTTGCACACTTGTTGTAATTCTTCACATTAAAGATGAGTAGGTTACATGAATTCTTTCATTGGAGATAGAATTCATGTTGCACACTATGTGTTTATGGATCAGAACCAGACCCTTGATGCCAAATGTTGGAACTTAGAACCACAAGACTGGTGAATGATGGAGAAAATTAAAGTGCGGAGAGGGAAAAAAATTGAGAGAGGGAGAGAGAGAGAGAGAGAGAGAGAGAGAGAGAGAGAGAGAGAGAGAGAGAGAGAGAGAGAGAGAGAGAATTGAAGGAGAGAATATTTTCATTAACAAAGAGGATGCCTCCAAGATATATATACAAACAATACAAAAGTGATTGAGACATAATTCACTCAATTACATAACTAAAAAACAAAAAATTTGGCCTGTAACCGGTTTACACAAAACCTGTAACCGATTAAAATTGAGACAAAATTAATTCTCCTTTCAGTACTAGTAAGTGGTTATATGCAGACGTTAATCGGTTACACCCACAAAATTTTCTTTGTATTTTCAACTCATTAGTCACTTTTATCTTCCTGTAACCTGGTTACACCCCATATTAATCGTTACTAACATTTGAATAACTAAAAATACTTGTCATGAAGTTATGCTATATAGAATCAATTGTCAATGGTAAATATATAAAGAAAATACCCATAAATCCATTCCCAAAAATATCATAAAATGGAGTTTTTATAATTCATACTTAATTAGTGTGAAAGTAAAAGCAATGTTTTTTTAATGGTTTTTTTGGATTTGTATTTAAATTTTAATTATTACAAATTAATTTTTTATGGGGATTATAATTTTTCATTTTTTATTCAAATTCTAATATATAAATTTATTAAAATAGGAGAATAAAAAATACATTTAAGCCTAAATTTTTTTAAGTTGGATGTAATATGGTGCATTGTATTTTGAATATTGACTTTGTTTGTTGTCCATATATTCATGATGAAATAATTGCAAATTCGGGTTTTGTACATGAACCACCTGTTTTGCGTGTGCCACCGGGTCATGTAATTTGTTGAGGGTTGGTTTGTTAATATTTTAAAGAATGACATTATTTACTGTACAAAACCCATTTTGTAAAATAAATTGGACTGAATATTAAAAAGTCTACAAATTTGTAGAGAATTTTGGGAGCTTTTTAATTGTTTGTTAGAACCAACAGTTTTATTTGGGAGAGATGCTAAAGTTCTGTGAGGATGACAACAAACTAACATGTATGAAGATGACAACAAACTAACATTCTATGGAAGTAGAATAAATTATTGTTCTTTGAAAACCCCGAAAAGAGGGAATTTATATTCCAAATAGCCATAAAGAGGAGATGAACCCAAATCATTTAGTAGATTAGAGTCAATGTCACTTATATTGGAACAAGAACTCATATGTTTGGTGAAGAGAGAGAGAGAGAGAGAGAGAGAGAGAGAGAGAGAGAGAGAGAGAGAGAGAGAGAGAGAGAGAGAGAGAGAGAGAGAGAGAGAGAGAGAGAGAGAGAGAGAGAGAGAGAGAGAGAGAGAGAGAGAGAGAGAGAGAGAGAGAGAGAGAGAGAGAGAGAGAGGAGAGAGAGAGAGAGAGAGAGAGAGAGAGAAGAGAGAGAGAGGAGAGAGAGAGAGAGAGAGAGAGAGAGAGGAGAGAGGGAGAGAGGGAGGGAGGGAGGGAGGGAGGGAGGGAGGGAGGAGGGAGGGAGGGAGGGAGGGAGGGAGGGGGAGGGAGGGAGGGAGGGGAGGGAGGGAGGGAGGGAGGGAGGGGAGAGGAGAGAGAGGAGGGGGAGAGAGAGAGAGAGAGAGAGAGAGAGAGAGAGAGAGAGAGAGAGAGAGAGAGAGAGAGAGAGAGAGAGAGAGAGAGAGGGGGGGAGGGAGGGAGGGAGAGAGAGTGAGAGAGAGAGAGAGAGAGAGAGAGAGAGAGAGAGAGAGAGAGAGAGAATTGTGGTGAGAAGTTTTGATTATATTAATTTGGATGAGTGTGCATCCTAAAACACTTATAAATAAGATACAATATAATTGAGAATTGAATGACCAAATAAAATAGCAAAAAACACAAAAAATCGCGTGTGTAACCGGTTACACCGAAGTGGTTAACCAGTTACACCAGACACTGAATTAATATTGGAATTAAATCAGTTTTAGTGGTAATCGGTTACACCCTGCGAAAACTCAAACTTTCCTGCTACTAGAATGAACCCGAGACCTTGCTGTAATTAGTTACACACTTGTGTTAACCGGTACAACACTTGAATTACTTGAAAAACTTCAACACGCCACCTTAACTCAAGGGCCGCAAGTCTATCATGCTCATGCTTATCTTCAACCTCTTTAACACATCACTTATGACTTCTTTAGTCACTACTACAGAAAACACCTATCACAACGGTTGGAAAAGGGATACCACTACGTTGGACCAACCATTGTGAGGTAAGGTGTGATTGTATGTATGATGCTTTCCACCATAATCATGCGACTGTTTTTATAAGTCAACTAGCGTGTTACCTACCCCAACCGTTACTTTAAACAACCGTTGTTGTATGTTTTAACCTATCACAATGGTTACTTTAAACAACCTTTGTTGTATGTCTTTTGATAAAATTAAAAAAATACAGCAGTACAACAACAACAACAACAACAACAACAACAACAATAACAACAACAACAACAACAACAGAACAAGAGTAACAACAAAAACAATAACAATAACAAGAAGAAGAAGAAGAAGAAGAAGAAGAAGAACAACAACAACAACTACAACAACTACAACAATAACAACAACAAGAACAATAATAAGAACAACAACAAGAACAAAAAGAACAAGAACAAGAACAACAAGAATAAAAAGAACAAGAACAAGAACAACAAGAATAAAAAGAACAACAACAACTAGCACTACTAACTTGAATCCATGTTTTCCTTGTCCCATTCATGTTGGAGAAGAGGTGATGGAGTTCTGAAATTTATTAATGAAAGAAATGATATTTTTGAGTTTTGTTTATGGAAGAAATGATATTTTTGAGCTTATTTCGTGGAGAAATAGAATGTCGTAAATGGAAAAAGATGTTGAGAGGTAGAAGATGAAGTTCCTCTAAGTTGGAAGTTCATCTAAGTTTTAGGTTTCACGCGGATCACTAATGGTAGTGTCTTGAGCATTGATACTCACTAAATGGATAACACATATTTGTTTTAGAACAATGATTTTGTACTAAAAAGTGGCTTAAAATAGATAAAAACAAAACTGTAGGTTCCAACCTATTACAACACTTAGTTTAAACAACCATTGTTGTATGTCTCAACCTATCACAACACTTACTTTAAACAACCGTTGTTGTATGTCTTTTAATAAACAAATAAAAACAAAGTTGTAGGTTTTAGCACTACTACAGAAACATATACAACAACGGTTGGAAAAGAGATAATATCACGTGTGACCTACCGTTGTTACGTAGGGTGTGGTTGTATATGCGCAACTTACAATCACGATCTTACAATCATTGTAGAAAACGTGAAAGCACACTATATATGATCGCAGTTTAACTAACCGTGGTGGTATATACATTTAGAAAAATAAAATTTCATAACGGTTATTATAAATACCCGTTGTTGAAAGCACCTAGAATTTATTATATAATATGTAGATTGCTTGTTTTTCAATAAACCTCACAACGACATAGAACCATTCAAATGGATGAAGAAGTATATATTCTGAAAATTAAATTATTCTTGAAAGCCAACTTAAACAAGCCACTATTTTCCAAATTGCATTCATTTCATCATTCATCTCACGCTATTTAACGTATAGAATGTGGTTCAATGGTCTAATTTCTTCATGATATCAATTCCTTCTATTCTAGTTTAATTTGAATAATATCAATAAATTATTGTTATTCAAATTAAACTATAAGAGAAGATATGGACATGTTGAAGGAATCAGATTATTGATCCACATTCTACATGTTAAATAGCGTGAGATGAATGATGAGACAAATGTAATTCAGAAAACATTGATTGATATAAGTTAGTTTTCAAATACAACTTAATTTTAAGATTATAAGTTTCTATATAAATTTAAATGAAATGTATTTTCATTGAAGGGTTAATGAATTAAAAAAATATACATAGCATATAATAAACTCAACTTCATACAATAGCATACAACAACACAAGATATTATGTAATGTTTTAAGAATTTAAAGAACAAAACATTGCTAAGTCACATGAATTAGCAATATTTTGTTCTTGTTCTTAAAACATTAATCAACAACAACAACAACAACAACAACATACAACAATATTTTATCAACAACACAACAACATTTATCAATAACACAACAACATACAACAAAATAAGGTTCAACAACAACAATAGAAACATACAACAACACAAGATATTATGTAATATTTAAAAAATACACATTTCTTAAACTAATCGTGGATCTGTAACAAATTATGATTTTTATCTAGTTTATGAAGCTATGAAGAAGAAGTACAAGGTGAATGAGGTTAACATAATAGCTTCATACTTCTTCTATTTTTCTTCATAGCTACACAAATCATATGTATCATAGCCAAAGTATATGATTTGTTAAGGTGGTGAAGACGAATCTAAAATAATGAGAACATTCACGAAATAAAAAAAAAAAGAACTTATTTTTAATAAGAAATGTAAATGAAATCGAAGCATAAGTTTAATGAACGAACCTGAAATATGATTAAAGATTACTACAGCAATTAGTGAAGACGAATCTGAAGATTTAAGAAAGTTTAAAGAGTGACATGGATGTTAGGGTTATGTTATGAGAGAGAAGAGTGAAATATGTTAGGATTTTCATTTGAGAGAAACGATTGTTATGTACTGAACGATATATACTTTTGCTTATATATATATATATATATATATATATATATATATATATATATATATATATATATATATATATATATATATATATATATATATATATATATATATATATATATATATATATATATATATATTAAAAAAGATCACATTTCATCACGGTTAGAAAGAAAAACTATTGTATAATATATCACTTTTCATCACGGTTAGAAAGAAAAACCATGATATAATTTTAAACCCTTACAAGGGTTCTTTAGTAAAACTGTGGTTAAATAAATTTCAATTTTTTATTTGTTTATGAACCTAATTATGAGAGAGTTATTAATTATTGTTATTGCTATTTTTCATTACTATTGCGATTGTTGTTTTTATTTTTGTTGGCTTGTACTATTTTTTTTGTAAAATAACAATAGTGTATAAATGGAAGATTATATATAATAATAATAAATAATTTCATTAAGAGGGCCAAGAGGGCAGAGTACATAAATTATTTGATTACATGATTTTGTCAATATCGGAAGAATATCCCCTAGCACCAAAGGAGTCTTCATAATCTACGACTCTCTCCTCAATACCCTCGTCAGAATCATAGTAACAAATCTTTATGGGCACCTTTTTCTTCTTCTTCTTCTTCTTCGGCTTCTTCTTCTTGGCCTTCCTAACTCTAAGTATATCCCTGACAGCAGTTGATTCAGATTGCTGGACCTACTCATTTGACTGCTAATCATGGTGGTGTATTGTGGTGACTTCAGTTGAGATGTTTCTATTAGCATTTTGAGATGGAGAGCTCATGTTGCTATATGTAATTAAGAAGAATAGTTTCGAAGAAGCAGAAATTCATTATATGAAACTGTACCTTTATAGAACATGTTGAAGATGAAAGATTTGATGATTTAATGCTTGCAATGATTACTTTCAATGGTTGATATACTTTCAATGTACATGATACAAGTATCAGAGGTACGAGAAATCACCATAAGAAAGATCTAAAGAACTTAAGATTTCTAATATATACAGAGGTAAGAAATCTTAAGGCTTTTACAATTACAACCTAAAACAGAAAATTTGCATATTACATAGAGTTGATAATTACTTGATCTTGCTAATCCTTCATTAGAAGAATCCTTGTTAAGATTCAAACATGAATCTTCAGCCATATATATAGCCTTTCCAGAAACTAGCCGTTGAGGAAGTGACTTGATCAAGTGTCTTTGCTTTTACTCCATAGCCGTTGAAGATGGATGCACAACAGATTCTGAATCCAGTATGTAACGCGTTTAACCTTTGAGTCTTCAAGAGGTTTTCTACTGATAGAGCCGTTGGGAAGCAGACATTCGTAGATCATGTCAAGCTTATCAGCTTATCAGTTTTTCTTGCTGACTCTAGCTGACAAGCTGATAAGACAACACAACTTACTTTCTACAATACAGAAAATCCAGAGCTTTATCACCAACTCTGAATGGTACCAGGTGCTGATATACAATTACCAAGTGTAGTAACTCGTTTGAGTACTGAGGCCTTCAACTCAGATTCTGCGTCAAGCCACACTAGCAATTGTTCTTCAGACTTTGCCACCAGAAGCTAGCAATGAAGTAACTCCCAAATGTGTCTAAGTAAAATAGATTATGATTATTTATGTACAAGAACAAGAACATGCATAAATAAAACACACATCAAATAAACTTTTGTTCTTTTAATAATTTTGTTATCATCAAAACTAAAAGAAAATATGTCAAGAAAAAATCTTGTTCTGACAATCTTCCCCTTTTTTATGATGACAAACACAAGTATTTAAAGGACAATGTTGGGCATTTAATTTTCTCTGCAAGAACAGGGTATGAGCTTTGTAAACTCTCCCTGAGTCTGATAGTTCACAATTGAGTTTAATTGACTTAACGTTAAGAACTATTTTTCAAGAAAAATAAATTAGTCTTCTAAGTAACATCAGGGTATGAGGTTTGTAAGATCTCCCTGAGTCAAACAATTCCAAGGTTGAGGTTTGTAAGCTCCCCCTTAGTTCCATATTCAAGAACACCAAAATAATAATATTTTAACTCCTTTTAGAAACACCAGGACACGAGATTTGTAAGATCATTCTGAGTCTCATAGGCTAAGTCAGAGGTTTGTAAGCTCTTTCTTAATATTATGTACAAGAGAGTTAAAATATGTTGCCCTTTTAACTTTCCTTGGCAACACCGGAATACGAGGTTTTTAAGCTCCTCCTATGTCTGATAGGCTAAGTCTAAGGTTTGTAAGCTCTTTCTTAGACCTATGTACAAGAAAGTTAAAAATACGCCATAGGCAAAGTAACCATAAAAATAGAAAATAAATGACCAATATGTACATAACAGGTATTTAATGGGTTCAATTTCTACTTAAATACTTACTATTATTTCTCCCCCTTTTGTCACATCAAAAAGAATAAAAGGAAAAGAAGGGAAATAGAAATAATATCACAAATAAATGTATCTCAAATCATCATTACTGGATCAATTTCTAAAGAGGAAAAGTAATCAAATAATAAGAGTCATTAAGGTTTGTAAAGTGCTTGCTTTGAAGTCTTAGTGGTCGTTACTTATTCCAAAAATTAAACAATGATTAATTTTAGACTCTTGTTATCCATAAAAGTCATTATATAAGCGTCCAACTCCTTAGTCATTTTCACCAATCATCAACCAAAAGATACAGAGTCATCAACTGAGAGTCATAATACATATGTGGTAACAGATGCAACTGAGAGCTCTACAAGTTTTACAACCCAATCCCATCAGAGGTGAGCTGCTTATGAGTATTCTACAACTGCGTCATTACCCTCAACACAACTTTCTTTTGAAGAGGCTACTTCAGCAGCACCTGAACGACCTTTAGAAGGAGGTTCAACAGTAGCTTCCTTGAAGCCAAGGAGAAGAAGCATGAAGAGGCCAAGGAAGAAAAAAAGGGTCAACAAGCAGTTATACCGCTCACTTTCATCCATAGAAGAGAAAGAGGTGATTGATTCTGAAGATGAGGAGGTAGACTATGACAACAGTGAACGCTGCTGGGCACGCGATGTTCTAGCTAGGGATCTCATTTAGAAATCATCTTGTACCTTTTTTTATATAAAAAAATTGTAATCCTTCAGTTTAATCAACGAAAAAGTTTATTTTGACCAAGAATTCTTTTAGAATGCAAGTACATTCCAGTAATTTCATTTAGACTTTCTAAAAGTACATTAAAGTGAAATTGATACGGAAACGATAGTTAAAACATATCAAAGCATAAACTCATAGTAATTCAGTGAATCTTAATAGATTAGACTGCTAGATCACATTTTCAAGAGTCATTATTAGAGCACTGATAAATAATATTAAACTCAAGACAATGTATGTAACACGTCTATAAAAAAGACTCTAGTAAGCTTTATTTCATCATCACTTAATCCCTAAAACACCAAGATGTATAAGCACAAGCAAATATGGGTTCCAAAGAGAGATTTCAGGAATGCAGCACTACTAAATGCAGCAACTCAAGCAAACCAAGGCAAAGCAACAGTTGAAGGATCTGCAAGCAAGCAGACATCCTCAGAAGTACTCTCCTCTTCAGCATCCTTTGTGAAGACACATAGAAGAAAGAAATCTTCTGGATCTAAACGCTGAAACAAACTGAGAAAGGAGGCTTTGGAGTTTTCTAAGGGAGAATGGCAGGACTTCTTAGATAATCTAGACATGTCAGATGATCCTAAAGAATTCCTAAGAACACATCCATTAGACTAGAAAGTCCAATTGTCTTGTAATAACTTCCTTTTTATTAATAAAATAATTTACAAACATTTAAGTTCTTTTAACTATTTCAGATTCTCATTGAACAACAAGAATAAGTATTAATTAGTTAGAACTAAACACAAGCATGAAAAAACTCTGGATTTATTAATAAGATGCTTAATACAAAAATTTTAACAACATTACAAAGTATAATTATGAGGAAATCTAACATCAGAATCTTTCATAGAATTCTTCAAACTTATCTCTCCAAATCTTGGAAGAACTAGCCTCAGAACTTATGTTAACCCCTTGATAAACAAGTATTTCAGAAATAACTCATCCAAAAGGTATGAAAAAGGTATTTCCCTTTTGAAAATAAGAAAAAAAACCTCTTCAGATGGTCAAACATAACTTGAGGAAGATCAATCTTCAAATCTGAATTAAGAAGTAGAAGAAGATTTTTTTAATAGGGTCCACTTGGTCTAAATCTTTATCCTTAGGAAGTAAGTTTGAATTCAAAATCTGACTCCAAACAACAGCATCAGGAAGAAGATTTGAAACCACTGATGTATTAGATGGATTTGTAAAGATACACCAAGTAGGAAGATAGTGTTCCCAAACAAGAGTTCTTGGGATTTCTCCAATCTCCTCACAATTGATCACATTTGCAATCGCTTTAGAGTTTATTGTAATAGAAACACCAGTTACTCTAGACAGAATAACACACTCTACCTGACAAGTTGATAAGACAATACAACTTACTTTCTGCAGTACAGAAAATCCACAGCTTTATCACCAACTCTGAATGGTACCAGATGCTGATATACAATTACCAAGTGTAGTAACTTGTATGAGTACTGAGGCCTTCAGCCAGAGTATGCACCAAGCCATACTAGCAATTGTTCTTCTGACTCTGCCACTAGAAGCTAACAATGAAGCAATTCCCAAGTGTGTCTAAGTAAAACAGATTCTGATTATTTATGTACAAGAACCTGCATAAATAAAACACACATCAAATAAAACATTGTTCTTTGAATACTTTTGTTATCTTTAAAACTAAAAGAGAATATGTCAAGAGAAAATCTTGTTCTAACACTGTCCTACATATATCTCCTCTTCAAGCTATCCATTCAAAAACATGGACTTGACATCCATTTGGTAGATAGGCTAATTGCGGTTATCTGCAATACCAACAAAAAGTCTAATGGTTTCAATCCTAGCAACCGGTGAAAATACCTCTTCAAAGTCTATGCATTCTCTTTATAAAAATCCCTAAGCCACAAATTAATCCTTATGCTTGATTATTTCACATTTAGGATTTGCCTTCACTTTGAACACCCAATTCACACTAATTGGCTTATTTCCTTTTGGTAGATCAAATAACTTCCAAGTACTATTCTTATCAATGGATTCCAGCTCCTCCTTCATATCACAAATACACTTTGGATCACTTAAGGCCTCTTATTCCCCCTTATGTTTCTTTGATTGCACACGTTCTTCATAAATTTCAGCTAGTATGTCGATCGATGGCACACCCGTTACCACTCTGTACTTTACAAGTCTTTGAGATCTCTAAAATTGAGATGCCCAAAACGACAGTGCCACACCCACTCTTCACGACTTGCTGCAGTAACAAGTCATCTATACTCTATAGCCTTCAACTCAACTTGAATGTTCTATTGGCAGCCATAGGCTCTTTAAGGATCAAAACTCCCTTTGAATTCATTATGCGCAACCCCTTGTTTTCCATTTGAATCTTGTAACCCTTCTCAAGTAATTGGCCAATACTTAGAAGGTTACATTTGATTCCCGAAATATACAAGACATACTTGATCAAGGAATGTCCATCATCCATTCTCATGATCAAAACATTACTGATCTCATCAACCATTAGAGCGGTGTCATCCGCGAACTTTACTTTGTTCTTCATGGCACGATTAATTTTGAGAAACCAATCATTTGTTTTCTTCATATGAATTAAATAAATTGAGTCCAAATACCATTTCTCACTGAATTGAACTCCTTTCAAACTTATCATGGCGTCTTCCTCTTCATGTAACCGGTCAATCGTATCATTCAACCGACCCCAACTTAATTTTTTAGCATTCTTTGAGTTGCTGCAATTGCTGTCCAACAATTGTTTGGTGCTACAAATACCTTCCGTAATCATGACCAAGAACGTATTATCTTCATTAAACTCTTGTTGTGCAACCTTGACTTCATCCCCTGGAGATTCCTTCTTGTTCACATTGCATTCTTTTTCAAAATGACTGAACCGCTGACATTTATAGCGCTGCTCCTTGCTCTTGTCAAAATTCTTCTTTTCACCTCTAGAGTTTTCTTTACCACCATGTTTGTTGTATCTGCTCTCACCCCTTTGATAAGTTGAATTTTTTGAGTTTTGGGACTCTTTTCCACCAAAATTATGAAAATTCCCTTTGCTCTTTGTTGCGGTGAGAATTGTGATACCAAGCTATTGACTAACTTGAACCTTAATTCATCAAATTCACAACTGGACTTTAATTTATCCAAAAGGAAAGGTTTAAAGAAAGAAAAACCTATAAAAATGCAAAGCAAAAAGCAAGGCTTAAAGCTAAGCAAATAGAGATCTAAAGGTTCGGGGGTTGGTTATGCCTAGGGTAGGTATTTCACATCCTAAGCATCTGTAGTACTCTACAGGAACCTCTTGTTAATATTTGTGTTTGCTAAAGTTTACTTGCTAAAGGAAATGTGCTAGGGGTAAAGATATAAAGTATAAAGAATGTACAAAGTTTGGTAAAGTATGCTCGCGAAGGCATCACATCTCATGCCTACGTATCCTGACGGGAATGGAATCAGAGCAACCGTAGTTCCCTTGGTTAGGGGTGAGGAACTCTTGATTGTGGTCAAGGTTCCAAAGGGATGCAAGTATTCATAAGGAAGTACTTACATAGAGTGCGGTGACTCCTGAATCTATGTTGAGATTGTTATGGTAGAGAATGTCCACGGCGGGATGCTAAACATGAGTACGACGACTCAGATCCTAAGGTTAGGATAAAGGGTAAAGGATGTACACGGCGGGACGCTAAGTAGAGCACGGCGACTCCAATCCTAAGGTTAGGATAAAGGGTATCATACATAAACCAAAAATGTCACAACGATGTAAACAAAACGGTTCAAAATCCTCATGGGGATAATCAAACGTTTTTAAGGGTGAACCACTTAGACGCATACAAACAAAGTTGAATTTCAAACTTAAATGTTCAAGGAAACCAATAATCCAAATTCAAGTCATCCTCGAATAAAACTCAAAGAAGAATAAAGTCCAAAGTTTTGAAATAAAGAAGGAAAGATAGGAGGGTGAAAACTCTAAAATGGGTTATAACTTGCTCATAATGCAAAGTTTTTCTAAAATAGGATTTTTAGAATTCTTTAAAAATTATATGGAAATATTTTACAAAAGAATTTTTCAAAAAGAACCACTTAAAAATGATTTAAAATGGAGAAGTTATGTGGTTTTTAAGTTTGTGAACAAAACATAAAAATCTAAATGATAAAAAAATGCACATGGTAAGACAATGAATCAAACAAATTTGATTATTTAAACATGTTAACAAACATATATAAATAATACAAGATCAATATCACAAGAAAAATCAAGTTACAATTTGAAAACGTTTAAGAACATCATGGTAAAAACCCTAAAAATAGTCATGCTAGCATGTGAAATGCAAATGGAAAGTTCATATTTATGAGTTTTAGGTTTACCTCTTGAAGAAAGATTAAGCAATAAGAAAACCAAAGATCTTGAAAGCTCTTCCAAGATCTTCAAATGTTTCTAGGATGATGAATAGATGCTCCAAACAACCTCCAAGCAAGCTAGTGGACAAAATGCCTTGTAAATGAAGGAAAATCTCCAAAATCCAAAGATTTCAAAGACCAACTCACTAGAACCTTGTTACATATACATGAAAGTGATTTGGATAGCTTCAATACATCATATTTGATGTATTTGAAGTGTTTCTTGAGTTGGAAGAAGTTTGGAAATGGTTTTGAAAGGTGTTTTGCAAAAGTAGATTTTGAGGGATTTTGGAAACTTAATGAGATTTTGCAAGAACTTGTGATTGTGTAAGGAATGGAGTTCTAGCTGGTTTCTAGCATGAAACTTGTGTGTTTGTGATGTAGGAAGTGAATTCTATTTATAGTCAAAAGCCTTGGATCAAGGTATGGGCAAAAGTGAAACAAATTGCCAATTTTAACCTTCCATCATGAAAATCTTTGAGTTTTTCAATGCAATCTTCATCTTTGTCTTTAAGAAACTCTACTAAGATATTCTACATACCCCATAGATTTTTTTCATCATGCTTGATAGGATAGGAGGTAACTTGTTGAATTAAAGTTGATGATTTGACAAGGGTAGCCACCTTTTTTCTCTTTCTTCACTATTCACTTTTGCAACTTGCATTAAATAATGATTTCCTTTGATCTTTATGCAGTATTCCTTGTAATTGATGTACAAATGTTCATTATCAATATAAACATCATAAATGAGGCTTAGTCTTTGATTAACATCGATTTGGAGAGATTTTGGAATCAAAAAACTCATGTTGACCTGGTTTTGCCAATGTGAGTTTTTGCCAACTTGTGGACCTTGGTTCTCTCTAACCAGGAAGAGTTATGGAACCCAATTGTACTTTTTAGAAAGCCCCAATTAGGTAATACAATATTTATGTTTGTGTTAGGAACTCATTCCTCTTGAAACTAGGTCAAAAACCCTTGTGTGGTTAAGGAGTTATGGCTTTGCCCTTTTTAAAACCTTAATTCCCCAACTTTTCGATTACTTCTCAATTCTTGATCAATTGGTCACAAAACTTCATTATTAGATATTAAATGATGTTGGGAGCATAGTTGGCTTCAATTTTGGGTTAAAACCCTGTTGGTCAATGGGTTGACTTTCCAGTCAGATGAACCGAACGATTGAAAACCTCTGAATTGACTGTTGGTGTCCTGGGTCTTCTAAGGCCTTGAAACTTCTTGAGTGGACTTAACTAATCTATTTGAGCTTCATGGACCATAATTCTATCATTGGAACATCTTTTAAATCAAAAGTCAAACCACAATTGACTTTTCCTGATCAGAAACCCTAATCGGGGATCCTGGACTGCATTGTTCCTGATCTTTGTGTGACAACCTCAAATTGGACTCATGTTTGACCCAATGGAGTATCTTTGATGATGTATATTATTGTTTCATGGAGAATAAATCCAATACATTAACTGATTAAACCGTCGAAGCCTCGATTTCCGACTGTACGGAACCCTAATTCACCTGTATCTTAACAAAGAAAAAACTTGAAGTAGGTTATGGTTAGATAAACAAATGGAAATGATCCTAGAATGATGATGAAGATCTAAGGGGGTCAAAATTTGGGGGTTCAACACTCTTCATGGTCCATTTTCTTTTCGATCTCTTGTTCTTCTCATTGAACCGAGCTTGCAAAATGATCTTCGCCTTTTCCTTATCGTTATTCCTTTCTTCCATCCTTTACTCATGAGCCTCATTAGAACTCTGCAGCTCCTATTTTCTCATTGTTGCAAGATCCTTCCACTCCTTAATTTCCATAACTATATTGTCAAATCTTGGTGTTAAAGAACATAAGATTTTAGCAACAACATACGACTCTGTAACAGTTTATCTGCATGCCTTCACATGATTCACCAACCGAGTGATTCTCATTATGAAATCGTTTATTGTCTCCTTTTCCTCCATTTGAATCAGTTTGAGATGACGTTTGTGAGTTTGTAACCTCACCACCTTTGCCTTGTCAGTCCCTGCATAAGCCTTCTCTAAGATCTCCCACGTTTGCTTCCACGATTCGCAATCATCAACTTTCTAAAAATTGTCACCATCAATACATTTTTGGATCAAGAAAAGCGCTTTTAAATCTTTCTTATTTTCTTCCTTATGCGATGCTTGTTGCGCCTCTGTTGCATTAGCTTAAAGAGGAGTAACACCATTCTTGATCACCTCAAGAACATTTTGATACCCAAGCAACACCTTCATTTGCTTGCACCATTTTTCGTATTTCTTCGCATCAAGGATAGGTAGGTTTGTAAGGATTCTTTTATTGGAGACAGAATTCGTGTTGCACTCTTGGTGTTTGTGGATCTGAACCAGACTCTTGATGTCAAATATAGTTAATTTAATGATAAATAAGTAAAAGCATGCCGGCTAAGAGAAACATAGATCATTTCAATGATAAAAGAAATTTTAAAAGAAAAAAAACTCTTTACATAAAATTAACTATGATTGGTGGATCATCTCATTACAAATCCCCAATTGGCTGTTTCTTTGGATAACATATTAATCCAATGAAAAAATAACAAAAGTAAATATGTTAACAGAAATATATTAGAACACATATTTTAAAAGAAATATATATATATATATATATATATATATATATATATATATATATATATATATATATATATATATATATATATATATATATATATATTCTCACACACACAAGCACACGCACGTGCGTACATATATACACGCACAATTCCAATATGGAACATGAAATTGGTGATGTGCTAGTGAAGTCTATTGTGGAGGCTTTCGGTACGACAATAAAATTCTTGATTATGTAGATATAGTGTTTCTGAAAGGTTAACACTTCAACGTCAAAATTAGTGAAGTCACATAGGTGTAATTTCACAAAAGTATAATAAATGGTATCTTAGTGTGGTGCGAAACCGCACTCATATATGAACGAAGGTTAGATCCACCCCCGATGAATGTAGCCCCAAATGATGGAGACCTTCAAATCGACACAAACAACTGAGATGAGTGTAATGCATGACTTTAGTGCACATATCCTTAAAGGAACTCATTGATACAAGTAAGCTCTTGGAAGGGGCAGAAGAGGAAGTGGGTATGTATAATGTTTTATTTCAATATATTCAAATAGCTTCTTCAAATTATTATAAGTAAATCAGTCACGTAGTCTGTGATGATAGATTAGGGAAAGCCATATGTTGCTTGAACATTCCTCTTGAAGAATTTCTGAGTGTAGGTTGTTGTGATCTTTTCTGAAGTTTATGCTTCGATTCACTTGATGAAATAGTCTACATCTAGAATAAAAAAATTTATCTTCTCATTAGCCAATGGGAAGGGGTGAAGGATATCCATGCCACAATGGGAGAACAACCATGGTGCAAATAACGTGTTGAACTCAAATGGAAGAGAAAATTAGATGTTCCTATGCTTTTGACATTGTTCACATTTCATGACATAAACTTTGGCATCTTGGAACGTTTAAGGCTAATTGTATTGATGAATATCCGCAAGTACACTATATGACCGTGTAGTAAACTATGATCGTTTCCTCATGGATCATATTTTATTACATATTATTAAGTGTTCGTTTATTAGCTAAAACAATAATTTTGTTGATTTGAGATATTTTGATTGTTGTAAATTAAATGAAGACTAGTCATAGGATTGTGATTACTATCAAAGTCAAGCTATATATATATATATATATATATATATATATATATATATATATATATATATATATATATATATATATATATATATATATATATATATATATATATATATATATATATATATATATATATATATATATATATATATATATATATATATATATATATATATATATATATTCCAAATTTGTCACAAGGCTTATAACTTTTACCTAATTTCAATTAGAAAAGTTGAAATACATCTCATTTCAAAGTATGTAATTGTGCCTTAGACAACTGAACCCCCTATTTTCATGGTTAGTTCAATGCTAAGAGCCATTAAGAAGATCTATTTTTAGGGTAGAACATTCTTAGTTGAACCATCGTTATTTTCATGTTTTTGTTCAACTGTCTGACTTTTGTGTATCAGATATCAGTCTTCACCTTTCACCATATGAATTGATATATGATGTTGTCTCTAATTTCATAGACACATATATTAAAAGCTTAAAAGCCAAAGTATCACTAGGGTTTTATAATAGAGTACGAAAATAAGATTTATAATGGGTTTGTCATTTAAATAGTCCCTAGAATCCGAGAAACACAAGCATAATGAAAAACATACATAGGTACTAAAGTAAATGATAATGAGATAAAGAAATAAAATAACTTGAATTGCAAAGAAAAGTAAAGTTACAAAAATGCTTGTTCTTCCAATTACAAAAATATAAAAATACATAATACAAATGAATTCTAAAATCAGTTGAGTATTAAAATGATGTTTTCAACTTGTTTATATAGCTCTCATGTCCTAAAAATGCATGGTTTTTTCATGATTTGGCTAATAATTGTTGGAAATTCACCTCACACCCTATGAAGAATTCCCTTCAATCTTGATCTCAAGATTTATGAACAAACCCACAATATGATAGTAATGGTGATAACAAGTAAAGAGTTATCAAGAACAACAAAAGAGAAGAAGAATAACAAACAAACAAACAAACAGCAAGAAAGAGAAGAATGAGAGAAGAAATATTTGGAGAAAATTGTGTTACCCACAAACTGTGGGTTTTTATTATTACTATTGAACTTTCACTTGATAAACTCTGCAACTGTGAAATCTGTTCTATTTGATGACAAAGCAAGGCACCTATTTATAGTTTTAGGTATACAAAATCCCAAAACATAAAAGGTCCAAAATACTCAAAATCAAATCTAATCTAAATCATATCAAATCTCATCAAAACAAATATGTATCAAAACAAACTGTTTTGACACACTATGAATTACATTTAACACACCATCTAATTCATTGTGCTGAACTGTCTACACTCATCATGGCTCTTAGTCTTCTGAAGGCTTTGATCTGCACTCCCTTCGTCATGACATCTACAATCTGATTCTCAGTTCTGCAGTGTTCCAACTTCATCTTCCCTTCTACTACCTGCTCTTGAAGATAATGAAACCTCATTTCGATGTGCTTGCTTCGACCATGAGCTATTGGATTCTTCGCCAAGTTGATAGCTGACATGCTGTTTATCTTCATGGTAATTGCTCCATGATTCTTCCCTGTGATTTCTTCGACCAAGTTCACCATCTAAGTTGCTTGACATGCACAAAGAGAAACAACTATATATTCTGCTTCGCATGATGACAATGCCACTACTGGTTCCTTTCTCGAATTCCAAGCAACTGGTGCACCACCTAACATAAACACATACCCAGCTGTGGATTTTCGATCTTCAGCATCACTACACCAAATGGAGTCTGTGTATCCCACTAACTTGCATTCTTTTCCTTCATCAGCTGCTAGAAACAAAATGCCATAGTCGAGAGTTCCTTTCAAATACCTCAATATCCTCTTTGTCGCTGCTAGGTGTGATACCTTTGGCTTCTGCATGAATCTACTTACCATACCAACATTGTATGCTAAGTCATGCCTTGTGTGACAAAGGTATCTAAGTGACCCAATAAGTCTTCTGTATTGGGTTGGGTCGACATCATATTCATCTGAATTTTTCGACAGTTGCAATCTGGGCTCAACTGGAATCGAAGTTTGGTTGCAATCTTGCATCTCAAATCTCTTGATTATTTCATCTGCATATCATCTTTGGTGCATCATCAAACCTCTACTTGTCTTGTAGAATTCGATGCCAAGGAAATATGAGAGATTTCCCAAGTCTGACATTTCAAACTCCTTACTCAAGTCATGTTTGAAATATTCGATCTCCTTCTTATAACTCCCTGTTATCAACAAATCATCAACATAGAGACATAGTATAAGCAATTCACCATTGCTTCTTCTTACATATACTCCATGCTCAGTTGTACACTTCACAAATTACTTCTCCCTTAAGAAGATGTAGATTTTCTTATTCGAAGCTCTTGGAGCTTGCTTAAGTCCATACAGAGCTTTATGAAGCATGTACACATTTCTTTCTTTGCCTTGTTTCATAAATCTAGCTGGTTGTGCAACATAAACTTCTTCGTCTAAGGGGCCATTAAGGAATGCACACTTCACGTCCATCTGACACGTGTTCCAGCTGTTCATATTTGCTAGACCAACAACCAACCTGATTGTTTTGATTCTAGCAACATGTGTGAATACTTCATCGAAGTCGATTCCTTCCTTCTGAAGAAATCCTTTCGCCACAAGTCTCTCCTTGTGTCGAGTTACTTCTCCTTTAGGATTTACCTTCACCTTGTAAACCCACTTCAGTCAATTGCCTTCTTACCTTGCGGCAATTCGACAAGTGACCAGGTATCATTGACTTCGATGGACTCCAACTCTTCAGTCATTGCTTTCACCCACTTCGAATCTTTCAATGCCTCAGCTGCATTGACTGGTTCGACATCTGCGTAGAAAGCGTAATGTACAAGCTAACCCTCTTCATCGACTACATCATATAATGTAATTACACATTCTTGCAACCTTACAGGCATGTGTCTTGTTCGTCTAGGTCTGCTTGAACCTGCTTCATCTGCAACTGGTTCTTGTCGAACTTCTATTTCGACTTCAGTGGTTGGTTCTTCACAAGAGATTCTCACTGAATCCTTCTTGGCATTCTCATTCCAATCCCATTCACGTCCCTGCTGATCACTACCTGCTTATTCACTGGGTCGAACAACTTGTAACCTTCTGTCGAATGATATCCTATCAAGATCATCTGATTCGACTTATCATCAAGCTTTCTTCTTAACTGATCTGGCACATGTTTATGTGCTATAGATCCAAACACCTTTAAGTGACTGAGACTAGGCTTGACACCAGACCAACGTTCTTCTGGTGTGATTCCTTCAAACTTCTTCGTCAGACATCTGTTCAATATATATGTTGCTGTTGAAACTGCTTCTCCCCATAATTCTTTGGGTAGATGCTTTCCATTCAACATACTTCTCACCATATTCATGATGGTTCTGTTCTTGCGTTCTGCAATCCCATTTTGCTGTGGAGTGTAGGGCGGCACCACCTCATGCACAATCCCTTCTTTTACACATAGTGTATCAAACTCTTTCGACACATACTCTCCACCACCATCAGTCCTCAGAATTTTCAGCTTTCAACCACTCTGTCTTTCGACCATGGACTTGAATATGGAAAATACCTCAATCACATCACTTTTCTTCTTGATGAGGTAAGTCCATAACTTTCTACTGTAATCATCTATAAACGTGACAAAGTATCTATTGCCACCAATCGAATCCACCTGGATTGGACCATATACATCAGAGTATATGACTTCAATTATTGCCTTCGACTTCCTTCTTGCATCCTTTCTAAAGCTATTCTTGTGTTGTTTCGACTGAATACACTCCTCACAGACTTCCCTTGGAATGTCGATTTCTGGTAATCCTGAAACCATATTTCTTCTCTTCAGTTCTTTGATGTCATTAAAGTTAAGATGACCTAGCCGAAAATGCCATAACCACTCATCTCTGTTGGTTGTAGTTGCTAGACACTTGTGCTCCATCATATTGAGTTCAATCTTGAAGATCCTATTCTGAGACATTGGAGCCTTCAAGATTAATCTAACGCCTACGTCGAGAACTCTCATCATCTTGTCTTCGACAACTACCTTGTAGTTCTTTTCGACAAGCTGCCCTATACTGAGCAAATTACTCTTCATGCCTAGTATGTACAACACATTGGAAATTGTTGACCTTTTTCCATCTTTCCTCATTATCAGAACATCACTAACACCTTCAGTTGCTAGAGTGTTGTCATTTGCAAACTTCACTGTGTTCTTCGACGAGGGCTTCATGTTGACAAACCAATCTTTCCTTCCAGTCATGTGTGATGAGCATCCTGAGTCCAAGTACCACTGATATTGGAATTTTTCTCCATCTTTTGTTGTGACCATTAGCAACGTTTCTTCTTCTTCATGTTTCGCCAACTTTGCATCAGTCTCTTGATTTCTCTTCCTTTCTGGATAATCACTAACATAATGTCCATACTTCTGGAAATTGAAACATTGAATGTGGCTTTTGTCTGTCTTTCGACCACCACCTCTTCCTTTACCTGCAACACCACCTCTTTGGCTGCCTTGGTTCCAAGGTTTCTTCTGATTCGACTGCTTTTCTCCTTTGTTGCCATTCCATCTACCTTTGCCTTTTCTTTCCTTTTCTGACTGCGCCTGCAAAGCCATATCTTTCGACTTTCCTGCAGCTCTCTCAACCATCCTCTGTTATTGAGACTCAAGAGTCCCTTGAAGCTTTTCCTTTGTCAACACTGACAAATCTTTCAACTCTTCTATGGAAACTACCACGTGGTCGAATTTTGGAGCCAACGATCTCAAAATCTTTGAGACAACTGCTTTCGTCGTCAGCGCTTCTCCACATACTTTGATTTGATTCACCAACTTTGTAACTCTGGTGAAGAAATCTGTAATGCTTTCTTTGTCTTCCATCTGAAGCAACTCATAGGTTCTCTTGTGAGTTTGTAACCTCACCTCTTTCACCTTCTCTGCGCCTCCAAAAGAATTTTCAAGAATCTCCCATGCTTCTTTTGCTGAATCAACATCACTAACCTTTTCAAAGTTATCAGGATCAACACACTGATGAATTATAAATAGTGCTTTATAATCCTTCTTCTTTAATTCTTTGTGCGCAGCCTTTTTTGCCTCCGTTGCATTCTCCCCAAGCGATGTTACTCCATCCTTCACAAGATCCCAAAGATCTTGATAACAGAAAATCACTTTAATCTGCATGCACCAATTCTCATAATTGTCTTTCTTGAGAATTGGCATGGTCTTCGAAACGTTGTCGTTCAGATAGTTCATCGCTATTATTATCTTCCTTCCTTGAATCTCTCAATCGGAGCTCTAGATACCAGATGTTGGAAATTCACCTCACACCCTATGAAGAATTCCCTTCAATCTTGATCTCAAGATTGATGAATAAACGCATAATATGATAGTAATAGTGATAACAAGTAAAGAGTTATCAAGAACAACAAAAGAGAAGAAGAATAACAAACAAACAAACAAACAGCAAGAAAGAGAAGAATGAGAGAATAAATATTTGGAGAAAATTGTGTTACCCACAAACTGTGGGATTTCTGATTACTATTGAACTTTCACTTGCTAAACTCTGCAACTGTGAAATCTGTTCTATTTGATGACAAAGCAAGGCACCTATTTATAGTTTTAGGTTTACAAAAGCCCAAAACATAAAAGACCCAAAATACTCAAAATTAAATATAATCAAAATCATATCAAATCTCATCAAAACAAATCTGTATCAAAACAAACTGTTTTGACATACTATGAATTACATTTAACAATAATTTCATAATTGTTGGAAAGAAGAAAAGTCTGAAAACAAAATAATAAAACAACATAATTTTTCAATTAAAGCAAATGTGACTGTAATGTCCAATAAAGGTTGGCCTTAATGGTCCCTGATGCACATCAAAGTTGAACTTCTCATTTCCTGATGCCCATTACTACTTTCACTCTCTCTTGTTCGATCTTGGGAAAATTACCATGGATCATTTAAAAAGTGTCCCATACTTCTTTGGTCGAATTACAATTCAAAACATAAAGGTACTCAATGGTGTTTAGAGCACTCATCATTAAATACGTAGCTTTAAAACCAAATTTTACTTTTCTTTTGTCTTCTTCGGTCCAAAGAAAATCACTTTTACTTACTACTTTATTATTGATATAATAAGTAGTAATAAACATACCAATAACTACATATTGCTCCACAATTCAAACTTATTAGCTTCCATGAATGTTTTCTTTCTAACTTTCCATATGTCAAACCTTTCATCATCAAAAGGAGGAGGTGTTTTTAAGAAATTCTTTAAATGAATAGAATTATTTGAAGTCATCATTCTATCCTTTAAGATGATTAGTCTTATAACAAGAGTTAGACTATGATGCCACTTGTAGGATAAGTGATTCCAAACACAATAGAGAGTGAATTATGGAGGTTTTAAAAATGAAGCCCAATAAAAAAATTGATAAATGAAAGTGCTTAAAACATGTTTGTAAAAAAACAAGTAATAGGCAGAGATATAAATAAAGAGATGAAAATCAGAGTAAATAACAAAAATGTAAAGAGATAAGGGTTAAGAGAATTGCACCAGAATTTATACAAGTTCTGCCTAACCACTTTGCTTATCCATATCCAGGGACGGAGCCACATTGATAACAAAGTAGGCATATGCCCCCACTTTATTTTGCCTTCTATGTAGTATCTTATATTTGTAGTGTTAATATATATGAGTATAATAATATAATATATAATGATTAAAGTCACTTACATCTCCACTCTCTTTTGGTATTTTTATTTATTTAATATTTATAAAAAGAAACATATCATTAATAACATATATGTTATTATTTTTTATTTTTCTTTTACCTAATTTATTTTTTAAAGCATATAAGGTATTACACATGCTTCACGAATACATAATCTTCAACAAAATATAATGACTATTAATGTAGCAAAAAAAACATAAAGTTTGACAAAAAAAGTCTCAACACCAAAGGATAATGAATTAATTCAAAGCATCCCAAACAAGAACATAACATAAAAAAAACATAATGTCCCCAATGTTACATATCAGAGCGACTATACTAAAAGATCTGAAAATGATAAAGTAACTAAAGAGACCTCAACTCCGTCCTCTAGCTCAAAAGCAACTACTCTTCTACCTGAGTATCTGTACTCCAGAGGAACACAAACACAATAACAAAACAAACATCGATGAGAATACATTATACAAATGTTAACGGTGCATAAAATTGATAAAGGATAATTATACACAACCTATAAATGTATTCATATTATTCACCGTCGTTACAAATCGCCAACCTGTTCATAAATCGAGTACAATCGTCACCAAATACAATCATATATGTCACCAATTATAATTATACTCATCACCAATTACAAATGCAAATGTATATGGAATATACTCTTCATCTTATCACCATATGCATGTGGTACCAATCCTACTCACCAATTATATGTTGGTGTTATATTACTGAACAATCCAATAACCAATATTTGGACATAAGAGTTATATTACTGATTTAGTCGCATCACCAATATTTTCGACATCAGATTTATATTACTGATTTAGTCCCATCACAAATCATCACCAATCCCTAACTTCGATATACATGATGCATGAAAATTCCACATAAAGAAATATTTAACTCATCATCAATAGTTCTTATTTGAACTACATGTTTCACCATTATAAAACACCATAAGATAACTCATCAATATATAAGCAACACCATATAAACTCACCAATAAACATGCAACACCATTGGTATATAAGCAACACCATATAGAATCACCAATAAACATGCAACACCATCAATATATAAGCAACACCATATAAAATCACTAATAAGCATGCAACACCGTAGATTATCTCACAAATAATTAAAAACATGTGAACAATACATCACTGATGACTAATTCATCACAATACACCGACTCGAATCAACACAAGAAAAAAATAAATTCATATTTTCATGTACATATTTAACCTCTAAATCCTTTACCATATGGTAGTAGCCTTGCATATTAGCTTCCCAATGCTTCAAACTGCACCTCAAACGGAGTCACGAAACTCAAGTTATGATGAAATTAATATTTTGAACAAAATATGCCTTCATGATTCGAATCGTGTGTAATCTTTGATTAGAATCAAATCAGGAAGAGGCTACTGGGAGGCTATGATTTGAATTAAAATTCATAGTGTAACCCTATGGTTCAAATCAAATTAGTCTGCAACATTTTTCTGCTAAATTTTCATGAGAGCTCCACTTCTAAGCCTAGTTTCTCCAACCTAGACCCATCCTAATTCAATTTTGAACATGAATGATCACACTTACTCATTTGTATACAATATACCACTCATAAGACAACAACCATCATCATTAATTAATAATTTAACATTATCTCATCAATTTATCATGCTTTTCATCAACACATAACCTAAGCATATGAACTACACCATCTCTAATTTTATCGTGACATTCAATCATACAAAATTTGTATCCAAAAATATTCATTGACAAGTCACAACATTGAATCAACAATAGCAACCTAAGTGTTTTGCACAAACCTCTTCAAGGTCCAATTTTCTCAACAATGAAGAAAGAAGGTTAAGATCCCTCATATCCCTTACAATTACATACACCCATTAGAGAATAACTCCCTTACTAGAATTTCTAGCAAAGAATTCAAGCCTTGGTTATAACTTCTCCTTCCTATAGCTCTCTTTAGGGTTCCTTGCCTCTTTCTCCCTTTTTCCAACGTTTCACATTCTCTGCTACAACCTCTATCCTCTTTCCCTTCTTCTTATTCTATTAAAAATAACCTTATTTTTCTATTCTTTTAATATTTCTATTTTTCTCTCCCACCTTATGTTTTCCTTCACGTTGTCCCACAAAATTCTTCATTATCTCACTCCTTACCCCAAACCCACTTATTTCCTTATTTCTCTATTTAATTCAATTCTCTCTATTTTATTTTAATCAAGAAAATATTGAATAATAGTATAAATTGTATTCGACCTCTCATAATTCCACAAAAATACCCAAATAAATCATAAACACACACCAAACACACATAAAATAAATAATAAAATAAAATAAAATAATTAATTGAAAATTTGGGCGTTACGTGCCTAAGAGATTCGTCTTGGGAGTTTCCACTATATCATATGTGAGCTCAGATTATACCCACAAACCTTCTTACAACCAAACTTAAGTTTTACATTAGCTATCCTCCGAAAAAGCATGAGATCCTCCAAACAAAACATGAGATTTTAAACTAGGACTATCTTGGAACCAAACAAGATCTTTTACATCAGACTGAGCTCATGAACCAAATATATATTTTAATAGACAATCTCACAAATCAAATGAGATATTTTACACTAGACCGAGCTCACGAACCAAACATAGATTTTGACTAGCTAATCTCACAAACTAAAAAGAGATTTTTATTGGTTTTGCTCACGAACTAAACAAAAACTTCTCACATAACATATTACACAATAAACAAAGTCCTCTTGCATAAATTACAAGTGTGAGATATTGGATCAAACTCTAGTATGGTCGAAGTCTGTTTGCGAGTAATGCGTGTTGTAGTCGAAGTTTGTCCTAACATGCATTAGTCAATATTGCTAGGGTTGTTAGCATGTTGAATTGTGCCTTGCTTGTAATTCCAATTGTTTAAGTTAGCTTGTACTCTAAGTTAGCTTGTAATGGGTAATTGTTAAAAAGCCCGTTAGGTTAGTGTGCTATTTTTCTTATAAATAGGATGCTAGTTTCTCAATCTTGGCATAAAGAAAAATAGGAAGATAAAATCCTAATTTCAAGAGTGAGGTTAAAATGTTATTCCTGTATACTTGTAATCTTGTTCTAAGAGAAAGGAAAGAATAGCAGTTTAATAACCAATCCTTGTTGTTCCTTGTTGTTTTACCTTGTCTTCTTTATTAACCCTAACCCTTTTGTATTTCTTGATCATTAAGAAACTGTTTATACTTTGTTATAAGGTATTTCTTGATTATTTAGAAACCGTTTATACTTTTTTATAAGGTATTCGATTCACAAAAAATTGGTGTGGTGAGTATGGAGAAGATGCCTTCAACAAAGTATGAGATTGAAAAGTTCACCGGAGTGAACGACTTCGGTCTGTGGCGCTTGAAGATGAAATCCCTATTGGTTCAACATGGTTGTTTGGAAGCGTTGAAGGGTAAGGCAGCCATGGACGTTGTGTTAACGGCAAAAGAAAAGACGAGCATGATCGAGAAAGCCCACAGCGCAATATTGTTGAGCCTTTGTGATAAGGTTCTTCGATCGGTATCAAAGGAGACTACAACATCAGGATTATGGGTAAAACTTAAAAGTTTATACATGACTAAATCTCAGGTCAATCGACTCAACCTGAAGCAAGCATTATATTCATTCAAGATGAGTGAAGACAAAGTGTTGGCTGAGCAGTTGGATATGTTCAACAAGTTGATTCTTGATCTTGAAAATATTGATGTGAAGATCGATGATGAAGATCAAGCACTGTTGTTGTTGTGTGCTTTGCTTAGAATACATGCTCACTTCAAAGAAACTCTCTTGTATGGAAGGGAGTCCCTGATCTTTGAAGAAGTTCAATTAGCCTTGTATTCTAAGGACTTGAACAAACGAAAAGAGCATAAACCTTCGACGGTGGGTGAAGGTTTGGCCGTTAAGGGAAAATTCTTGCGAAAGGATGGTAAGTTCGACAAAAAGAAAGGTAAAAGTCAATAGAAGTCTTATTGTGGCGAAATGTTTGGTATTCGATGTTATCAATGTAAGACGGAGGGTCACTTAAGAAAGGTGTATCCTGAACGCCTGAAAGATCATGGAGGTAATGGCAACACAACCATTGTTCAAGATGACTTCGACTCATCTGATGTTCTTGAGGTTTCAAGTGGCGACTTGAGAAAAGAGTGGATTATAGATTCAGGTTGCACTTGGTACATGAGTCCAAACAGAGAATTGTTCGAGGAGCTATGTGATCAAGATGGTGGATCTGTGCTGCTGGAAAACAATAAATCTTGCAAAATTGCAAGTATTGGATATGTGAGATTCAAGCTCCATGATGAGTCAATAAGGTTTTTGACTGAAGTTTTGTATGTACTGCACTTGAAGAGATATTTGATTTCTCTTGGTGAATTCGACAGAAAAGGATATGTTTTTCAAGGAGAGAAAAGTACCATAAGAGTCATGAAGGGGTCGAAAGAAGTCTTGAGAGGCGTGAAAGAAATAAGGCTTGTATACTCTTGAGGCTGAGGTTGTAAGTGGTTCAACAAATGTTGCATCCATAAAACCTGTATTGAAGACAGAATTATGGCACATGAGATTGGGTCATGTCAGCGAAAGAGGCCTGGTCGAATTGGGGAAGCAGAACCTGCTAGGAGGTGACAAAGTCGAAAAGTTAGAGTTTTGTGAATCTTGTGTATTTGGTAAATCTTGTAGGACCAAGTTTAACAAAGGCAAGCAAAGAGCACATGGACCCCTGGATTACATTCATGCTGATTTTTGGGGGCCTGCAAGGAATCCTTCACACTCAGGTGCAAGGTATTTTCTATCCATCGTTGATGACTATTCCAGAAAGCTATGGGTATTCATTTAGAAGACGAAGGATGAAACTTTTGAGAATTTCAAAAGTTGGAAGATTCTGGTCGAAACTCAAACTAGCATAAAAGTTAAGAGGTTGAGAACTGACAATGGTCTTGAATTCTACAACGAAGTGTTCGACAGTTACTGTGTTAAGTCTAGGATTGCAAGGCATAAGACTCTAGCAGGTACTCCTCAACAAAATGACTTAGCTGAGAGATTTAATTGAGCAATCCTTGAAAGGGTTAGATGCATGTTGGTTAGTGTTGGATTGAAGAAGGTGTTTTGGGAGGAAGCTGTTTAGACAGCAACTTACCTGATAAATAGACGTCCCTCGACTGCCTTGGGAATAAAGATACCTGAAGAAGTTTGGTCGGAATATCCACCTAGTCTCGACAGACTGAGAGTATTTAGTTGTGTGGCCTATGCTCATATTAGGCAAGACAAGGTCGAACCTAGAGCACTGAAATGTATGTTCATGGGATACCCTGAAAGAGTCAAAGCTTATAGGCTATGGTGCCTAGAGCCAGGTCACAGGAGGTGTATCATCAGTCGAGATGTAGTTTTCAATGAAGCAGAGATGGCTTTCAAGAAAACTAATGATGCTGACGAAGAGCTGGAACATGGAGAGATTCTTGTTGAGGTGGAGCATGTTGATGCTGAATTACGTACCCCAGATAAAGTCGAAGAAGACGCAGAAGATGTTGTCGAAGATGAGGAGACTAATAATGACTATCTGCTAGCAAGAGACAAGTATAAGAGAGTCATCAAGCCACCTCAGAGACTTGGGTATGAAGATCTTATAGCTTATGCCTTAATATCTGCTAGTGAGGTTCTAGATTAAGAACCTAGAGACTATAAGGAAGTTATGAGGAGTTGAAAAAGGACTGAATGGTTGAAGGCCATGGATAATGAGATGAAATCTCTTCATGATAACAACACCTGGGAACTGATCAAGAAACATGTTGGAGCCAGGTTAGTCAGTTGTAAATGCATTTTCAAAGTTAAGGAAGGAATCGAAGGAGTGGCGTCGAAGAGATACAAGGCAAGATTGGTTGCTAGGAGGTTCACTCAAAAAGAAGGTATCAACTTCAATGATGTGTTCTCTCTTGTTGTGAAGCACAGATTCATTCGAATGTTGCTTGCCACAGTGGCACAATTCGACCTTGAACTGGAACAGATGGATGTGAAGATGCAATTCTTGTATGGTGACTTAGATGAAACAATCCTGATGAGGCAACCTGAAGGGTATGTCGAAAAAGGGAAGGAATATTATGTGTGCAAGCTGAATAGATCCTTATATGGACTGAAACAATCTCCTCCACAGTGGAATAGGAGATTCGACAAGTTCATGGCACACATAAGTTTCATCAGAAGTCAGTTCGACCACTGTGTTTACTTCAGATTTCGACCGGGTAATTCATTTGTTATTTTGTTGCTTTATGTGGATGATATTCTAATAGCAAGCAACAATGTCGAAGATGTAATAAGGATGAAGGATGAACTCAATAAAAAGTTTGATATGAAGGATCTGGGAGCTGCGTCCAGGATTCTTGGGATTGACATCCGAAGAGATAGAAAGCAGTCGAAATTATACTTATCTCAAGAGGCATACCTATGGAAAGTTCTCGAAAAGTTTGGTATGTCGAATTCAAAGCCTGTTGTGACTCCGACAAATCCTCAATTCAAGCTGAGTATATATTAGTGTCCCAGCACTGATGTTAAAAGAACTTATATGAATAGCATTCCATATGCTAACATAGTAGGTTTATGATGTATGTTATGGTCTGTACTAGACCCGACATAGCATATGCAATAAGTCTTGTAAGCAGGTACATGGCGAATCCTGGAAAGGCTCACTGGAAAGCATTGAAGTGGATTTTAAGGTACATAAATAGGTCCCTGAGTAGAGTCCTAGTTTATGGTGGAGCCTTGGGTGAAGATAGTAAAGCAGCAATCGAAGGATATGTCGACTCTGATTATGCAGGTTGCATGGATTTCAGAAAATTTATCTCTGGATATATGTTCACTATGTTTGAAACAACAATCAGTTGGAAAGCAACACTTCAGAAGTTCGTTTCCTTATCAACCACTGAAGCGGAGTATATTGCCCTAACTGAAGCTGTGAAGGAAGCATTGTGGCTTGAAGGTTTTGCAAAGGAGTTAAAACTTCAAGGTCGAGTTATCACTCTTAAATGTGATAGTCAAAGTGCAATACACATGTCGAAGAATTCAGCCTATCATGAGCGAACCAAGCACGTTGGTGTGAGGCTGCATTTTGTCAGAGGGGTAATCGAGCATGGAGAAGTCCAAGTGCTGAAGGTTTTGACATATCATAATGCTGCTGATATGATAACCAAGACGTTGCCCAGTTGCAAGTTTTTCCACTGTATGCAGTTAATAAAGCTGCATGAAGAAAGCTAGTTTCTTGATGTTATAGAGTTAGATCCAAGGTGGAGATTTGTGAGATGTTAGATCGAACTCTAGTATGGTCGAAGTCTGTTCGCGAGTAATGCGTGTTGTAGTCGAAGTTTGTTCTAACATGCATTAGTCAATATTGCTAGGGTTGTTAGCATGTTGAATTGGGCCTTGCTTGTAAGCCCAATTGTTTAAGTTAGCTTGTACCCTAAGTTAGCTTGTAATGGGTAATTGTTAAAAAGCCCATTAGGTTAGTGTGCTATTTTTCTTATAAATAGGATGTTAGCTTCTCAATCTTGGCATAAGGAAAAATAGGAAGATAAAATTCTAATTTCAAGAGAGAGAGGTTAATTTGTTATTCTTGTATACTTGTATTCTTGTTCTAAGAGAAAGGAAAGAATAGCAGTTTAATAACCAATCCTTGTTGTTCCTTGTTGTTTTACCTTGTCTTCTTTATTAACCCTAACCCTTTTGTATTTCTTGATCATTAAGAAACTGTTTATACTTTGTTATAAGGTATCCGATTTACAACAACAAGAATAACTCCAACATCAAAACAAAAAAAACTCACTGATATTTTTCATTCTAAAAGCACTATGGAGATTTGGTGAAAAAGAAAGAAATGAAAAAGGAGAGAGTAGAAAGAGAGAAAGTATATTGAAATATATTTTTTGGTGTATTTTTTTGAAAGTGACGAAAAGCCATTTATTTATAGGAGAAAAATTGCAAAAAGACCCATGAGCCTTTAAATGAGATAATTGATTAAGCCATACTGTTAATCGATTATGAGGTTCAAAATACAACAACCCTAATTCCCAAAAGGAAACTATATAAAAGTTATGTGTCTTAATTGATTTGGAGTGTTCTTAATCAATTAAGAGTCTTGATTCCTTGTTCTAATCGTTTGGATAAAGTCCATGATCAAATAGACAATGTATACAAGTTTCTTAAATGATCAAGAACATCTTTTATCAATCCCACAAGTACCTTTATGGCTCCTGTATAGGTTTTAAGTGGTTTTAGAAAACTTATAGAGGTTTAAAATTATTTTAGGCGAGGGTGTTCACTGCCATAGTAATTTAAAAATTACTCTAAAATCTTTACAATACTCTGATCACTTAGACACAGACCATGCGAGCTTTCACACTTACTTTCTTTCATAATGTTTGAAGCTTTAAGATCCCTTGATTAACTCATATTTGATCTATAAATTCATCTAGGACTTGACTTTTTCTAACCGGTGAGGCTCGATAAGGCCTATTAATAGACGTCATCGTTGGAGATTGCTTGACCTGAGATCATTAAGGATTCTATCGAACACCAAATGACATTAGCTATTTTCCTTATAGAAATTGGCTTTGACATCTTGATTTCACATACTAAAAATCTTGATGATATATTGATCTTGATATACCATCTTGATCATCACTTAAATAATGAAGACTTTATATCATAGTATTGTCTTCATCAAAAACATCATGGACATATGACCACTGCAAACACATTACATGCAAGAACATAGATTCACATTCCCCCCTTTTGATAATGACAAAACATCTCACAAGGAGGTGGAACAAAAAAAGAAACAAAGATAAAAGATTTAAGTGGTTAAACTCTTATTGACAAATATAAAGAGTATACTCTACTCCTCCTAAGAGTATACTTCTCCCTCATTGACATTATAAAAAAGGAAGAAATAATAAACAGGTAGGGAAATAAATTCAAGCACATAGATCAATAGTTTTAAACAAGGAAGGATAAAATTCTTATTATTAATTTAACATGAATAGATTTAAAGTACAATAAAGTAGGAAATTATTGTAAATAAACACACTAAAAGTGATAAAAAAAAACACGATGCAGGACAACTACTAATTTTTTATATCATCATTATTGGTTATTCCCTTTTCCAATACATTCTTCTTGATGAACACAACTTCCTCGTTCAACTCTTGAATAACCTGAGAAGCCTCTTCGGAGATTTCTAAAAGGTTTGTAAACATTACTTTAGAAGATGATCCTTCATTATCCTTGCTATCACCTACTTCCATTGAAACATCCTCTAAGCTCTTATCACCAACTCAGACCTTGATTAGAGTTAGATATTTTTCATCAATCTACCCATAAGTATAACTTGAGGTATCATTATCCAAAAACGTACTAGCTTTAACTAGGAACTTTGTGATCAAACTTCTATAGGGTAACTCTTTTGAATTGCTTCTTTGGAACTTGAACATGTAATGAACCATTCCATAAGCCCAATGGACTTGAAAATTTTGAGTTAGCAGCCACATAAGTACTACATATTCTTTTAGGAGTTGATCATTATGATTTTCCCTTCTTGGTAGTAGCATGCAGGTCACAAGGTGATGCACAACATGAAAACTTGCTTTCATGACTTTTTTTTCTTGAGAGGATGTTTATTTTCCCTCATTGGGTTGATAAGGAAATTCCAATTGCAACAACATGATCGAAATTGAGGGCATCATCAAGAGAGTTAACAGTTTAGTTTTTTTTCATAAACGGGAACCTTACACATAACCCCAAAATCCTCCATGGTGAAAGCGGTATAGGTTTTTCCAATTCTTGATGTAACCGAAGTCTTCATGTTTATTGTTGGCATCTAAAAGTTAAAAGGTTAATTCACTGGTGTCCCTTGAAACATAAGTATTCACTTGAATATCATTTGACCATATTGTTGACTTTAAATAGATGTCTTGATGTTTAAGAGTGTAGCTTGATCCAAGAGGATAGCTTAACCAACCATCTTGATCATCTTCATTTACTTGATTTATCTTCAACAAATACTAACTTCACTGCATATTTTTTTATATTAAGTGCTTCCATCATCAAAACTACACAACTACTTAATTGACTTGCAGCTTTGTTATCCATAAGCTTCACCACCTTGGATCATCTTGACTATATCTGCAAGCACATAGATCTAAAGAAGAGGGTTCTTGTCCTCATCCTGATCCCTTTTATTATTAACAAGAGGGGTTAGAACCAGATCTTTGACCCCTCATGGAAGAAATCCTGACAAAAGCTTGAGGTGTGGCAGGAACACCAAATTTAGTAAAAGGAGGAGGATTAGAAGCTCTAATTGAAGAAGTGGTAACGAAAACCCTAACTTCATATTCTTTGATTAGATAAAAAAAATTTCCTCAAATAAGCCATCATATCTTCCAATATAAAAACAACCCACGTAAAAAAAGGCAATGAAGGGATGACTCTCTATCCTCACCAAAAATCTCTTTTCTTTTATGTCTACTAATCGCTCCCACAATAACACCAGAATTGATCAATAGTTTCCTCTACATGAAGAAATTTACCTTGAACAGGGTAAACCCCTCTTAATAGTCGAGACCCTCATATAAAGCTTCAAGATCTTCCTTCATCTTAATATCTTCAGGAGTAAGAGAATCCAGGGGAACAACATACTTACGAGGCTCTAGTTTGAAATGGACTCGGACCCAATATTTTCAAAATCTATACGTACATTTACTCAGAGGTAAGTCTTACAAACAAACAAGAAGAGGTAGCTTAGTAGGAACCTGGATGAAGGTAAAGTGAGCTTCCAAAGTATGAGGTTTTGTCAACACAAAGTGACCCCAGAAATCATCTTGAATCTCGACGTAACTACTAATATAAGGAACTTCTTGGCATAGTGAGATGATCTTTTGATCACAAACATTATCCAGTGAAGTGTGTATTATGGCAAAAATGTGGAAAAATAACTGATAGAAAGGCTTCCAAAGTCGGTAGTCCGCCCATAAATTAAATTCATTTAACATAGCCTAAATACTTTGGTGGATCTTTGAGGGGGACATCTTTAAGAACATTAATACCTCCTCTTCAAATCCAGTCAAGGGCAACCACAAATTTATCCAAGTGAACAAACACTTGTAAGAAGTTTTAGATGAAGGCGACTTATCTAAACGCGGAGGGGGGGGGGGGGGGTGAATAGATCCCCAATAAAAATTTTGCTTTACAAAAAGATTTTTAAAAAACAATCGCTAGAGGAAGTAACTTGGATCGATTCGTCTAAAATGAAATGCTATTGAAAAGCTTAAATATGCGTATGTAAAAACCAATCGAAGATAATGATAAGTAACTTAATCAATATGTTTTAATCAAAATCACTAGAAAGCCACTCAATAAAGAATTTTATATCCAATGATAAATCACACAAAAATACTATTGAGACAAATTATCGAACACCTTGTGTGCAATCGATTTTGTTTGGAAATTTGTATAGTTTTGTTGATCTTAAAATCCAACCATAATCAAAATAATTGTGATCAATTAAAAAAATGTTTTTCAAAATAAAATCACCAAACAAATTAATCGCACAAATGATGAATTCAACAATTTGCAAACGAAATGTAATATATATATATATATATATATATATATATATATATATATATATATATATATATATATATATATATATGGAGAGAGAGAGAGAGAGAGAGAGAGAGAGCACTAGGATTTGCTTAGGCAGTTCCCTAATCAGCCTCGCTATGGGTATGTCTGCACTCAATTCGAATTCGAATTGAGATCATGAAATTAACCTTACTTTGAAAATGTACTTTATGAGAGAAATGTAGCAATGCAACCCTACAAAACTTAAGTTTGACATTGATCCTAACACTTTCTATTCTCTTTACCTAAGCTTGATTAAGCCACCCAACAATGGAAATTTGATTCACCGTCTCACACTACTTCCTTGCATGAACTGCATCTCTTCAAAGCCTTCACTCGATCGAATCCAAATCACAAATTATTGTAACCTAAGATTTACCAAGATGGTCCACTGTCTCTTGCTACTCCTTTGCAAGAACCTCAACTCTTCAAAGCCTTCACTCAATCGAATCCAACTTGAGTAATCTTGTCCAAAACCTTCAAATCCACACTTTGATCTTGAAGAAAAATCCCACCTTATTTTTCTTATTGGAAACCACCCTAAGATCTCAATCCAATTTACAATACCAGAAGATAAATTGGATGTTATCAGCTTAATTTTAGACAACACCCAAACAATGAATGATTATATGTACTTTGTTTGTGTGTATGCATAAATCCAAGGTTGAAGATGAAGAAGACTTTTAGTACGTTCCAGGTTTCGTATATGATTTTACCAAAATTATTGAAAAGAAATGATGCATGTATGCAAGTTTAGAAGCAAAAGGAATGTAGAAGAATTGAAAACGTTGTGAATTTTTGGAAAATTTCATTGCACATGCTGAGCTGTGAAAGCCATGTGCCGACATGTAAAGGTCATGTGCTGGCATGTAGATCTAATAGAGCCTACGGGCTTTAATAGTGCAGTAAACGTGTTGACCTATGAAGTGAATGTGTCGACACATAGAAAAAAATTTCTTCTAATTGTCGACCTATAGGTTGATTTTTCACAAAAAATGTTTTTCATGCATGGACCATTTCTAAAATACTTTTATGTTTCCTAATGCTAAGATGCACATTGAGAATAAGAGGATATCATCCAATATACATCAATGCTAAAGTATCTTAGTTTTGACATCATGCAAAATATATCTAACAGAAAGTTGCACTCACATACTCCCCGTTTTTTATGATGGAAAAACTTGAGGCGATGTGTTTCGTGTCTTCATGAAGACTCCATTGAATATGAAGACTCCCTTGAATGTATGCATACTAACTTCATACTAACTTCATGTTGCAAATACTTCTCCCCATTTGACAACATCAAAAAGAGACAAAGAAATTCATGAGAAGCATCTTATATCATACATAAACCAATATAACATACAAAGGCGTTTGGAAAGATAAGATGATTAATACCACAACACTCACATAGAGTGATGTACATATTGTAAAAAGAATGCCTAAACATAAAAAAGCATTTAAAGCAACAATATAATATGATTGCCTTAACTTATGCCACATAACATACAATTGTCGTACCTCGAAAAATACGATCCTCGCGATGGCCGCGGAAAAATACTGTTCGAAACAGAGTCGCCACCGAACTTTATTCATTCCAAGGATGGAATAGGAAAATATCGATAAAACCTTTAAGGAGATAAGAACATGGTCATCGCAACCAATATTCTAGGTTCGGGAGTCGATTACGCAGAGGGAAGGTATTAGCACCCTCTATGTCCGTTGTACTCAACGGGAACCTCTTGATCGATTCGAGAGTAAAGTTAACTACGCTTGTTTGTTTTCTTCTAAGGTTTCTCCTATGGGGGGAATGGATGGTTATAGGATAGGGTGCTCGCCAAGGATTGGGGCCCTTGTGCCTACGTATCTTCACTTGTAAGAAGTGGAAAATCAGAGCATTCGTAGTTCGGGGGACTACGGGTAAAAGAGGGGATTGTGCTCGCCAAGATCATCGCAATCTTGTGCCTACGTATTCTCATTGATAAATGAGAAATCAGAGCAGCCGTAGTTCGGCTAACTACGGTAAAAGGGTTGGTAAACGAACGAGTGTTTAGGTCGCGTTCTAACTGCTAAACGTTGGCTTGTCTGCTCGCTAGGGGAGGCTGAAGCACTAGTTTGTCATGCGCGGAAGAAGGGACTAAACAATGTTCTTGGTAAAAGGTATTTAGGTTGGAGATCGCACGAGGGCGAGGAATTTAGTGTTTATCGTATTGGATGTTTTTGGTTAGAGAACATAGTTCAATCGCACGGGGGCGAGAAAGAGAGAGTTAGGTTGAATAGGTAGTTAGGGTTTCGATTGCACGGAGGCGAAGAAGATAAGGTCGGTTAGATATTTTGAGGGAGAATGACGACTACTCGATAAACGAGACGTCAGTCCCGCAACCAATTAGTCGGGATATCGTTGGAATGCTAGATCCCAGCGACACCTTTTTCATTCAATTAATTAGGAAATTGTATTTGAATGGACAATGAATACTTGTCCAAATAGTTAAGGCGCGTGTTTTAGACGAAAGGTCGAATGACACGCTACCTAAGGCGTACGCCTCAATAGTTGTCATTCAAGAATTCAAGGAGTGCGAGACTCCAAGAACTCAGTTCTTTCGTAATTTGATTAAGAAAAAATGATTTGAATTTGACGTACGGTTTAGAAACATACTAGTGTTTAGACTCGATCACACGTGAGTGAGGAACGAGGTTAGATGGGTTGAAAACTTTAGGAGGAATGACGACTAATCGATAAACGAGACGTCGGCCTCGCAACCAATTAATCGGGATATCATTGGAATGCTAGATCCCAACGACATCTTTTTCATTCCATTAATTATGAAATATGTTTGTTGGACAGTGAAAGTATTGGTCCAAATAATTAAGAAGTGTTTTAGGAACGAAAGTTCGAATGATATACTATTCAAAGTGTACACCTTGATAGTAACCATTCTCGAATTCAAGGAATGCACGACTCCAAGAACTCGATACTTTCGTGATTTTAATTATGAAAATAATTTGAAAATAACTAACGTAGTGGTCAAAACTGAGGTTGACATATTGCTTGAATTAGGGTTTGCGAATTTTGAGAGGTTTAAACGAGGTTGGGTATTCTAAGGATGAAAGACGAAGTGACCACAACTCAAGGTGTGCACCTCGAGAGCGATCACTTAAGGATCCAAGGAGTGCTAGACTCTAAGAACCCACCACTTTCATAAAAAAAAATTGATCGTTTGTATTAAGAAAAAAATTATTCTCATGACTCAAATAAAGAATATATGTATATATTATTTAGGCGTTATAGAATAATTTGAACTAAGATATGATATATTTAAATAAATTTAAGAAATAATGTACCATAAATACTTATTCTAAATAAATAAAAAAATTAATAACAAAAAAAAAAACGCGGTTTAGAGGTAAGGAAATTATTAATTACGAACCTATTACTAGACAAGAACATGTTTTTTATTTTGGTCCCAACCTTAATTAACTTATTAATCTCTAACCCAATTATAATATAATGAAACTAAATGAAATGATAGGATCAACACCGCATGCCCTGATAACCTAAAACTCAGCAGGTATCACATGCTAAACCACCTACAATTCATATGCCCTATCCATATGCATAAAAATAATTAAATAAATAAAGACAGACTTCTAAAAGGTAATGATAAACCCTTGAGTCCTACACCTGCTGGAGATAGCCGTTCAGGCCCTAGGGTAGCGCAACAGCTCCCACTTTTCATCTTTTCAACACAGTCAATTAATTCAGATAATAAAACCAAACACACAGCTCGATGAACTTAGTTCTTCCCAGCAAAAATTTATATATTACCCAATATCCAAAAAGAAGCAATAAAAACTCCTACCTCTCATCATCCGTGTTCTTCGTCTCCCTCTCTCATCTCATACTCACTGAGTTTCTCTCTCTCAACGATTTTCAAACAGATAAAAGCTCTATCTCCTCACTTTCAAAGCTCAAACGTTATACCTTCGCTCAATTCACAACCAAACCTCCTTTCTGAACCCTATTCCTAAATCAATTCAAAAATCCCTAACTTCAACTTAATCCTAACAGATAAACCCCAAATCAAACTCCTAAACCATAGCAAAGAGAAAAACTGAATCATAAATTAGAGTCTAATATTACATAAAGTAACGTATTCAAGCAAATGATGTTCATACAACGGTAAGCGAAAATCAAGTAAAAGGGAACTTACGAGCTCGGAGCTAATCCGATGGTGAATCCGCGAGGTAACTTGCTTGCTCTTTATTCTTTTCCATTTTTCTTTTTCTTTCCTAGTGCACTTCGATTTAGGCTCGTTTCCGCTTGCTCCCGTTTCTGTTGGTTATGGTGATGCGGCTTAGCTCAAGTTGGCTAAAGCTTCAGTGTGAAGCTTTATTAACTTTTAGGAAGAACTTTTGAGTGAGTTTGGTATTTTGGAGATTCGATTTTGCAGAGCTTCGCTAGGGTTTTTTCTCTGTGTTTTTGCCAATGAGTGGAGTGGTTTTTATAGGGAATTTTAGGGTTTCTGATACGTGTGAAAATTTGAAATTTACTGAAGGAAATGCTTGGTATCGTGTGAGGTAGGACGATGAGGTGCATTTTGGTGGTACAATTCCGTTAGGTGCTAATACCACGATTTCTGATTCTCTGGGATATGAGTGATAGTGACTTCTGTGTTTTGTCTGTAGTGAGCTCCAAAATATCTACTTTTACCCTTATTTTTACCGTGTTTTTACTGTGGACATTTAGAGATTCTCACTGTGCTGATGTGGCTTATATTTCATAATACTTTCTGGTATGCTAGCTATCTCATATTTTGCTCATACTAATAAAATTTTCATCCTCTTTCATGTGCATTCTTCAAACTTGGCTCGAGGATAAGACCACGGACTTTGGAAGATATTTGAGAAATTGGCATTTGTTGATAAGGATAAGGTGATCGTGCCTCAAACCGCTCTTCAGACGCAATCACATCATCATTGATTCGTGCTTCATTAGTAATGATCAGTGTACTGTGTTTAAGGTATGAGCAAACTCTCATTGCTGCACTTAAGCACCCTATGAATTAACCTTGAATGCATTGGTGCGGTTTCACGAGTTTGCACGTCTGATTTGTTTCACTTTATCGTGTAGGTGATGATGTACAAGATATTGAAGACAATCCAAAAGTTGAGGATTGGCTTGAACACATGAGGTGTCTTGCCTTTTTTCAAGAGTGAGTGATGTAGGAGTAGCACCAATGGAACATCTGACATCTCGTATCAGGTCTGCTCTTTTCCTAACTTAGTCAATTTGAACCTCTCCATGTCTTGGTCATAGGATGAATTTTGAAGAAGGTGTACCTTGTTGGTAAATTTGTCATACAGTATCCTGACATGTTGATTGCTTCACATCTCTTTTATGCTTGGCGCCACTTTTTGGAGAACGATACACGCGGTAGTTTACTTGGCCGTGACAGCAGAGGTAAGTAATCTCAATCCAACTGATGCGAAGTACATCTGATAGCAGTGTGGTTTGCAATATACTAACATCAATTTAATCACAATAATTATGAGTTTTTCGTTATTGAACCTTGCGCTCATGTCCCTTTCATTTTGGTCTCAGGCATAAGGAGGATGATGGACTAGACGTAACGGTGAAAAGCTTTGACTTGAAGCTCGCGTTTGTTAGGGAGATTCCCAACTACTGAAGCCGATACATCAACAAGGCTCAAATCAATTTATGAATAGTGAATTTGGCCGTCAAATGGAACCTAGTCAGCAAATGGAGGAACTGATGGATTGACATCAAGACCACTGGCAGTGTGGCTAGCGGAGACGTTGCCACCGTTTTGGCCATGTTGAGTATGGTCAACTGTGGAATTCTCGGATGATCAAGGGCCTCCCTTTTTTACAATGATATTAACTTTGGGCATGATGATGATATTGTTGCAGAATTTTGTCAACACTTGAGAAAATGGCATGTTGCTTGGGGGGAATAGACAAGACAGTAACTGGGTTGCATTATTCACGAGGAGAAAGGTCGGTCGAATCTTTATTTCATCTATTCTTCCATATGCCCTCATAACATCCTCTATCATTCTTGCCAATGGAATTTGATGTTTCTTCACAAAGGGTGTGTTTGTGGATTGCATTATCAGATAATTCAGTGTGTAAATTAATCTTCTTCATTTGTTTTTTAACAGTGTTTTAGCTTCTCTCTGCATTCCATTCTAAGAGCAATATATATGAACCGCAGCCCATCGACGACCCTGCAGCCTCTACATCGTCTGAAATGTCATGAGCAGACTTGAGCCATGCCATCTGAATGCAAACAGCGACCACGTCAGGAGACAAAACTGGAGCCTGCCGCTGAATATTGTCCTCCTCTTTATGCTTTTCACAGGTTTTGGCAGTTAACCCTTTTTCAGAAGCTAGGAATTTCAGTCCACGGAAACTTTAAGTTATCATTTGTTTTTTTTCCTTATCTCGTATCTCCGTGTTTGACAGCCATTGTACCATGTGGACAGGAAGTAATCTCCAGAAAAAGAGGAACATCTTATTTCCTGTGAAGGCGATTAGTAAAGGATGCCGATGCAGAAGACGGCCTTGATGTTCCAACAAAACTAGGCAATGAGTTTACCACCGTCTTTATCCTCAGCAAGTTCATGCGCTTGGAAGCAAAGGTCAAGCAGCTCTTTATAATGTTGAGTATTTTGCTATCACATTCATATTTACTTCTGTTGGTTTAATTCCAAAGTCTGAACTTTGGCTTTGTTTCTGGCGATGCAGAGCATTTTTTTTAAAAGAGCCGCTAGCACCTGACGAGGTCATTCTTGGAACTTCAGAATATGCCACGATGGGGTAAACTAATAAGTGGTTTACGGAAGAATATCCAATGCTGTCAGACAAGAATGACGTGCAGTTTACATTAGAGACACGGCGATTCAGACCTCGAGCCACAGCCATCCATACATTTGAGTAAATTGGCTCAGCGTGTTTGTAAAAGAGGCCGGCAACGGTGACGAGATTATCCAGTGGATCACTTGAAGAACAAACTAATTTGAAATATTCAGGCATCCTTTGTGAAATGTGGTCTGATTGCTGGGACTTTCATGTTAACTGAACCATCACTTGGAAGTAAGATACTACCAGCTAAACCAATGTAGAAAACCTTGAAATGCAATTGACAGTAAAAACCTTAGGTGTTTGTTATGATCAACTGATTGTATGTTTCTCATGTATTTTATGTCTAAAGAAGAACTTGTATTTTTTGTAATAGCTTCTGCAAACTGAATAGAAATATAATTACAAATCGTAATTTTCACTTCTAATAGAGTACAAACCTTCACATACTCTTTTTACAACTGTTAGTCATATGTCCAAACACCATATCACATCATCATATTTGGTAGATGGACCTTCCAAGTCCAGTTTGACTCCTTTCAGAATATATATATATAAATGAATTCGAGGCAGCATCATACACACGACTTTTATGATCACAAGTGACGGTTGTCCCCGATGCTTGACGAATGAGTACAAAAATCATACTTAGATAAAAGTCCAATTGATTGATGTCCTGTGGTAGCCACCTAATTGGGTGTTGTTTCCAAGAGCTTTTGCCAGATGAAGAAAGTCCGATTTCTATACTGTTTAACTTCCTGCACTTTTGTGAAACATTGTCACTGGGCAGCTCAAGACCCAGGTTCCATGACCAGATTGTCTTGCTATTAGGTCCATTTTGAAATATTGCCTTCAGAATAGGCTCTAAAACCATTTTCATCGATGATGGTTCGTTGACAGATGCATCGCGCTTGCGTAACAAATAACACCACGTGTTCAAGCAGGGTGAATGAACTGATATGTCACATTTACTTGAGATGATGCCAATCAGTAGAGTCATTATGAGCTTTATGATTTTGTAAATCCCATATACTGTGACCATACCACGACCCTGCTACTAATTGACATAGCTTGAAACTCTCAACTGGTACAAGTGCGGCCGGATGGTGAATTGACCCTGTCTTAGAAACATGAATGATCGTAATTTGATCATATTGAAACAAGGCTTGCAATTTGCTTAAATCTAAGTTTGTCACAAACTAATTTAAAATCCAAATATAACTGGACGCCTATAGTCAATTCGAGCAAGGCTTGAAACTAAATCGACTGTGCCTAGAGGCCTTATACGAAATGTCTTTGAACAACTTGAATTAAGGGCAGATCACATGAACCACTTGTGAGGTTTAAACAACCTTAGAGAGGTTCGTAACCAGATTGGAACAGAGTTTAAATTCCTTGAAACCCAACAATTGTGTTGCAAAATGGACCCAATCATGTATTTGACGCCATTGTATCATGTATGTCTGATCGTGAGAACGAGGACATACATGAGCTTGGATATAAGGGATTGGAGGCATGCTCTTCCCACATAAATTGCTAAGGATTGTAACCACGATGAGTACATACAAAGTCTCTATAGCGAAACTTTAGAGGGTCATGGCCAGGAATCATGTGGTAGTAGGACATTTATTAAATACCAAAGTAGGACAAATTTGGGGTATGACAGATGCCCCTATCTAATTGCCTTAAACCTGAAAGAATGAATCGATGTACGACGTTCATTCAAAAGTGGAAGTCAATTAGATATAAGAAGACCCCAAAATTTGTCCGATAAGCAAGTAAACTGCAGTGAGATATACTAGAGCAGGGTAGCATGATGTAAAAGATAAATGGGATAATCTGACATTCTCTGGGTGGTCGAAGCAGTCCCTCATTCGTTAAGGTTCTTCGGTGATACCAGAACAGTATAACGATTAAAACTTGAGATTTTTCGGGTGGTTGAAGCAGTACCTTATCCATTAAGGCTCTTCGATGATACCAAAGCAGTATCTCGAACAAAACTTGAGATTCTTCGGGTGATCGAAGCAGCACCTTATCCATTAAGGCTCTTCGATGATACCAAAGCAGTATCTCGGACAAAACTTGAGATTCTTCGGGTGATCGAAGCAGTACCTTATCCAATAAGGCTCTTCGATGATACCAAAGCAGTATCTCGAACAAAACTTGAGATTCTTCGGGTGGTCGAAGCAGCCTCTTATCCAATAAGATTCTTCGATGATACCAAAGCAATATCTCGAACAAAACTGGAGATTCTTCGGGTGATCGAAGCAGTACCTTATCCATTAAGGCTCTTCGATGATACCAAAGCAGTATCTCGAACAAAACTTGAGATTCTTCGGGTGGTCGAAGCAGTACCTTATCCATTAAGGCTCTTCGATGATACCAAAGCAATATCTCGAACAAAACTGGAGATTCTTCGGGTGATCGAAGCAGTACCTTATCCATTAAGGCTCTTCGATGATACCAAAGCAGTATCTCGAACAAAACTGGAGATTCTTCGGGTGATCGAAGCAGTACCTTATCCATTAAGGCTCTTCGATGATACCAAAGCAGTATCTCGAACAAAACTTGAGATTCTTCGGGTGATCGAAGCAGTACCTTATCCATTAAGGCTCTTCGATGATACCAAAGCAGTATCTCGAACAAAACTTGAGATTCTTCGGGTGGTCGAAGCAGCCTCTTATCCAATAAGATTCTTAGATGATACCAAAGCAGTATCTCTGAGTGATACATTTGCTGGGGAATAGTTGAGCTAAAATTCCTATTTAAAGGAACAGCGTTGTCCAAACTCTGCGGGGGAGAAATCTTCAATAAACTCTCTAAGATAACTTCTGCTTGGGGAACCACCGGAGCAATAGTTGCTGGGGATCATCATCATCAACTGCATGGTTAAAGACTGACTTGCTGGGGAGTAGAATTCCCTGAACTCGTGAGGTGTTAAACCCTTTCGGAGTCATACTGCCAACTTCACTGGAGGACTGACCAAGATACTCGCGAACTGATCCTGGATCCTGCCATATTGCTATGCAATGTAATGTTTTATGATGCCCAAACACGCAACTAAGGTGCAACTGCTAGGGAGTGCATGATGCGAATGCGAAGGATATGTTAATGCTTGATATGTTTATGATATGAAGCTGTATGTCGTGCTCCTGATAATGTAGCGACCAGGTATGCTGGGGATGACATCCTGTTGGGGGACATCACCAGGGACTGAATTCGGTAGTTTCCAAATGGTTTGGACTTTGGTTTTATGAGGATGCCAACGAGGGTGGACTTTTAGTGGTTGCCAATGAATACTGGACTTCTAGGGTGAATTGAAGGTGCCAATTGGAGTGGCTTTTTGTGGTTGCCAATAAAAGATTGGACTTTAGAATGATTTTCCAGACGAGAACGGGACTTTGAAGGATTTGTTTCGGTTACAAAGCTCTGACAGGTATCAGGTCCAGGCCGTGGGGGGAAACCTAACGACAGAGAGGCTCTTTCAGGAGGTTAAGGTTATTTGGTGGGGTGATGGCATGATTCCCCGACACTCAACTTTTGTTGATGAGAATAAACTTGCTTGAGTAACTGCCCCAATGTTGTTCAACTTGCCCCAGTTTGGGTCTATAAAGGAATTTTCTTTGAATGGAAATTGGAAGCAATCATACCATGAGACGAACTCGAGATGGCTTGCCCCAGCATTCCAAGTCGTGAAAGGAAATTGGAAACAGATATACCATGAGATGATCTCGAGATGGTTTGATGCAAATTTTAGTCAGGAAAGGGTTTTGACCTTGATTAACTGACCCTTGGGGTAATTGGCTTCAAATTATTCTTGAAGTAGTCTGCTCCAGAATGAGCGTTGAAGCGACATGACTTGTGCTGATTGAGCGTTGAAGGGACTCTCCCTTATCAAACGACACCCTGGGTAGCCTGCCCCTTGTTGGATCCTTTGCAGAAGTGGTGTACTCGTTCTGGTAAGAACCTAGCTTCTAGCTGATATATCATGACAGCTTACCGGTTTTGAGCGTAGCGACTCATCCAGAGCATTTTGACTGTACGAGCGTAGCGACTTAACTAACGTGTGTTAGTCGTACGAGCATAGCGATTTAACCAATGCATATGGATTGCGTGAGCATAGTGACTTAACCAATGCATTTGGATCGAGCATAACGACTTAACCAATACGTATTAGTCGTGCTTTTGCTCTGCACCAAGGCCTTTGACGTTTGTTGACCTCCATCATAAGCTAGTTTGCCCCAAGTTCAAACAGTTTCCCCAGTCTGCCGGGTGTTTGATGGACTTTCTTTTGGGATGAGAACTTTGGCGATGATTATACCAGGATATGGCTTGAACCCATTTGCCCCAGTGTCTGAACCTTGTAGTGGCTTGCCCTGGTTTAAACCTCAGAAGGGCTTGCCCCAGATTCGTAGGGTTATGAGAAATTCTTAATTCAGGTCAACGCCTATGAGTGATCAAGTTCCTCTTTGATTGCACTTTATTGGAATTTCCATAATGCCAAGTACTGACTTGCAGTTAAAAGTGTTCATTAAAAAATGGTAATTTTAATGCGACATTCGTGCAAATTTTGAAAATATCATTTATTGGGAATGATGTGAAATGTGTGACGAGTGGACTGTTAATCCAAACGCAATGCTGATTTAATTGGTGTGAAAGATATAGCAAGAATATGACACCAATGCATAAGATTAGCAAATATGTAGGAGTCAGTTTATGCAACCTTGCTGTAGTTATGCTTTCAGAGTAAACCCCGCCTCAATTAGGTCTTTTAAGGGTTGTAACGCGGTCTGGTTCACGGTTATGAAAACAAATGATATTAGGCTCAAAGTATGATTTGGTACCCACACCTTCTTCGTGATAATCTCCATACCTACGTTCAGTTAATTCTGCAAAAGTTTACCTTGACGGTGTAAGCTAGATGGTTCAAGGTTAGCTCGAGACGGCAGTCAGCTTATTTTGCTCTTTGATGGATGTCAGTGCCCCTTGATTTGGGTGGCCACCGAATCTTATTTTGTTTTTGTAGAGGGTTTGAGTACCTCTTTTTGGTTTTGTTTTTGATCCCTAACTTTTGCATGGACTGATCTTGTTTTTTCGAGTCCATCGGGATTGCCTTGATTTTTGCCTAAGTCTCCTTTTGAGGTGTTTGACTTAGCAAGCTTTTGATTTTTTTGGATTTGTGACTGCCAAATCATTGGTCATTAATGAACAACCGTCATGACTTTTGGATTTTGCCTGCGTAATCAGGTTAACTGAACACTACCCATTCCCCAGGTTAAATGTAAGGGTTTATAGATCCGAAGGAAACTCCTACTTCTAGGCTCGAAGTGGTTGACTAGGGACTGACTCCTTATCTCTCCAGTGTTTGGGGGATTTGAAACAATGCCTGTACATCATCAGCAGAATTTTATCCAAAAGCATACTATCAGCAATTATGGGTATTTCGTTTTCGTCATCCTCCCTCAAATCTTTGCTAAACAGCAGTGCGATGAAGGAAGTGGAGTGAGATTTTTTTATGATTTTGGCAATAAGTGAGAAAACATGAGTGGATACGAATGGATTTGATCAAAAGCATGCGTAATCATCTCATTAACAATACCATTAATAAGAAACAATGTCTAAGAGCAAGTAGCACTCAACATAAAGGAAACTACAAATGCACAAAAATGATAAGGAAACTGCCAGTATTGAGGAACTGGGCTCTTCTTTCTTGCTTCACAGTTGGGCTAACTTCTGGTAGCTGTTTCATATTGCCTTCTGCATTGTTCTCGTCTTTTCTTAGCTCAACTTGATTCTGCCTCAAGTGTTCCATGGTCTTCCAGCACTAAGTCAAGTTCGTTACTTATGTCGGGAAATCAACCGCGGATTATGGATAAAGAATGGGTAAGCTTTCTGGTTTTGAAAGATGATGCGCAATGGAAATGAAATGATATGAAAATGCAATGCAGGCACAAACAGGATCCAAGATAACATAAGCAAGTCAAAATTCCTTAACCGGTAGGTTATACTAGGCAAGTTCTAGATTCTGTACCCACAGACCCACTCACGGGATAGCTTCTATGTTGACGGATAAGGTTCCCAGGATCACGGACACCAATCGCATCAACATTATGCAACAGGCTAGCTGTATTATAACGAGAGTACGATAGGGTCTCTCCTGAGTGGAGTCCTCATGCTAGACACACGAGGAGCGAGTCCTCGGAGACTAACACTACACGACTACCAATTATAGAAACTGGCTCTAAGAGTGGTTCCCAGAGTCATGGACCCTTCATGAATCAAATCGTGCAACAGGCTAGCTGTGTTACGATGGGATCTACGAAAAGATCTATTCTGGAGGAGCTTTCATGCTAGGCACACGAGGAGCGAGTCCTCGGTGACTAACACTAATTACCTCCAATTCTAAACTATGTTTTCTCTCTTCTTTTTCCAAAGCTCGGGTGTAGAGCTTTACTTGCAATGCTGTCCCCGAATCCAGCAGGCAGATATAATAAACAGCATACGATAGAAAAAGAAAACAAGAAATAAACAATAGGAGAAAATAAACATAAAGAAAACAGTTAAGCAAAAGGTTAGTGCTCTCGAATCGAGTCAGGTTAGGCTTGACTCTCTCTTGCATAGGGCTATGCGTTTCCCCAGCAGAGTCGCCATCTGTCGTACCTCGAAAAATACGATCCTCGCGATGGCCGCGGAAAAATACTGTTCGAAACAGAGTCGCCACCGAACTTTATTCATTCCAAGGATGGAATAGGAAAATATCGATAAAACCTTTAAGGAGATAAGAACATGGTCATCGTGTTGCACCCCAAATTTGTCCTACCTTTACATAGTTTCTAGTGCCACTTTATTTTGGATGAATAAAATGGCACAATTGGCAAGAGACCGTGTGTAAGGAGTTGTGAGTGTGAGAGGTCGAGAGTTCAAATCCCACCTTCTTCACTTTTTGTTTTTCTTTTATTTTTGTTCTAACTTTTCTATTTTTCATAAAAAAAAAATAACAAAAATAGTTTTTTTAATTATTTAATTATTATTTTCGTATTTTATTTAAATTATTTTTTTAAAAATATTATTTTTCACTTTTTTCCATATTATTCATAAAAAACATCAAAAAATCAAAAAATTAAAAATATTAGAAAATATTTTATTATATTTAGTAAATAAATAGAGTTTTAAGTTGTTTTAAGTTTGTTTTAATTTAGTTTTGACTAATTCTTTAAGTTGGGCTTTAAAGTGGGAATTAGGTTAGAGCTAACCCTAATTTGTTACCTATATAAACATAAGTGATGGGAGGAAACTTCATTCACATCAGAAAATCAAGAACAGGTCATCAGAAAAGGAGACAAAAAGAAAAACGGCGGTCGTCAAGATCCGGAGGTTCAGAAGAGTTTCGAAGCTCATCATCATCACCTCCATTTGAGAAAGAGGAAAAGAGATCCAAAGAAGTTCGTCGAGAACCATTGCCGCCGGCGAAGAACAAGCGAAAGCATCACCAACCGGCAACTGAAATGTAAGCTTTTATGTTATCCCAATTAAAACCTCTTCCAAATAATTAAACTCTCATTTTTTAAACCTTTTCTTTTTTTCTAACTAAAAACCCTTTTTGTGAATTATAACTAAAACCAGTTTTTGATTATAATTACAGTAAGTAAAAAACTTAAAACTTTTTCTTAATTAAAACACTAACCACTAATAATTTTTTTTAATAAATAAACAGTGTTTAAAACACTTTTATAGTTAAGTGAAAACATTTTTACTAACTTAAAATTAACCCAGTCCTAAAATTAAAACTTTTTTTTAAGTATTAAAATTAACATTTTTTAAGTTTTAAAGGTTAAAAATTAAAACATGTTAGAAAGGGTTAAAACTTTTTTCTAAAACTTTCTTTAAAATTTTAAAACTAACATTCTTTTAAAGTAAGACTAACGAACCTTTTTTTTTTATGTAAACTTCTTCTTTTAAAAAAAAACTTATGATTAGAGTTTTTTTTTTAATTTAAGACTTTCTCTTTTAAAAATTAAAATTAAAATTAAAACTTTCTAAAGATAAAAAGTTAAAACTAAAGTTTTGTTTATTTAAAAATTAAAACCTTTTAAAATTAAGACTAAAATTTTAATAAAAAAAATATAAAAATTAACAAAACAATAATAAAAATTCCAAATTGCATTTTCGTGTTTCTTTTAATATAAAATATGTTTGCCATATTTTCGTCTAACTTTTCACTAACGTTCTCTGTTTCTCTCCTCAGATTATACATAGATTATGATTCATATTTATTTTAATTTATTTTGTTCCATGGATGTAATTTACGCGAGGCCATGGTTGCGATTTATTTTGTTTTTGTTTTTTTTGGGATTTGTAATTTACGCGAGTGATCGTCGCGACGCTTTCTTTACTTTCCGCACTTTAATTTTGCCGTATAATATTTTGTCATGTTTGCATGTTTTACCGTTAGAATTCCCTCCGAAGGAATTAGGTTTAGCCGTTTGACCGCCGAGTCAATAACCCTAATTTTTTACCGCTTCAAACCCTAATAGCCTAGGTGTCCCACCGTGGACGAAAACGCCCTTTACCCTAGCTTTTAGGTCAAAGAGTCGCTGTACTCTGTTTAGGATTTCCCGCCGTGGAATCTCTAATTTACCCTTTCATTTCAATAACAAATTTAACATAGAAATAGGAGTTTCAAAACTCCACGTAAGCGTGTCCTTAAGATACGTTTACTCCCCTTGAAACCTTGACCACAGTCAAGAAGTTTCTAACCTCCCTTTCGAGGGGAACTACAATTACTCTGATTCCATTCCCGTCAGGATATGTAGGCACAAGATGCGACGTCTTGCCGAGTAAACTTAGGACTAACCCTTAGGTCTTTAGGTCACTCTATCCCTTAGCTCAATATATATTAAAACAAATAATAAAATAAAAAAGCATACAATAAACAAAAGGTTCCTGTAGAGTACTACAGAAGTTTAGGGTGCTAGTACCTTCCCTAAGCTTAACCAACCCCTTACCTAGATCTCTTCCTGCATTGTCTTTACGATGCAAAATTAGGTTTTCCTCTTTTGACCTTTTCCTTCGGATAAATCAAAGAGCGGTTGTGAACTAAAGATGCGATTCAAATTAATTAATAATTTGAAATCATATTCTAACCGCAACAGAAAATGGCGACTTCACTGGGGACCCTCCTAACTTTTAAGGGTTACCCCTATTTTGTTTATTGTATGATATTTTATTAATTATTTTTATATATCATTGTACCTTGTGGGGATACCTGTTATTGTGAGATAAGTCCTAACCCGGACTTGAGTGACCTTATTATAGGAAGGTGAGATATTCGACGAGGCTTGCCGGGAGTGAGTCCCGACCAAGTCAACTCGAGAATCACCGCTCAGTTGAGACCCTTTCGAAAATGGTTCGGTTGATCGAGTGCAGTCGTGAAAACTTTTACTATTTTCAATTGGAGTCTGTGATACTGGGGACCGTAGTACCTTAACACCACCTTGGCCTTATATAGGACGTAGTGCGGGAACTATGTGGGAGTAGTCCTACAATAGTTGCTACGCGATACTACACTCAAATGAGGTTCTCTTGAGGATATTATCGACCTCCAAGTTAGTTGGAAAGTTGATAATATCCGAAAGATGGATTGATAACTTTGGGCACCGCTTTAGAACCTTGTTCTGCAGGTACAATTAACCTATAGTACTTACCTTTTGGGAAGGGTAGACCTTAACTCCATTCGCTGTCCTCTAACCTAGGACCTTTGTGTGTGTATTTGTGCTTTGCATCCATAAAGTATCATATCATTTCCAGTTTCAAGGAATTCAACAGTCTTTTGCAAACTCAAAAAGGTCCTACATTTTAGAGTCAAAAAAAAAAATTTCTTTCCAACTGTCCTAAAAGGGAATATTTGCAATCGACCGTTGAAATTCTTGGAACCATTACATGGCATTAGCATCACATTTTTGCATTGCATTTTTCCCCCGGTTTCTCATTCTCGGTTCTCTCGTCTTCCAGTGTACCTTTGAGTCGTCAAGCTGATTCCTCGACACAGATATCAGACTAGAGCTAACTATAGACGCCAAATGTCAGAACAAGAGGAACATAATGCGGAGGTCCGAATGGAGATTGATGAGTTGAAAGCAGGCATGACCAGGCTTACCGAGATGCTTCAAGTGTTGATTGCCAGAGGAGAGCCACCTCAGAGGACTGTCATTCAGGAAGTTTCAAGTGTTGATCCACCTCTTGTTTCAGTGCCGCCCTCTAGTTGGCCTGAGTTTGGTTTACCTCCTAACTACTCTCCACCTATTGCATCTGCTGCTATGATTGGTCAGGCTGTCAGACCGGTTTTTCAAGCTCCTATCCTTACCGAGGCCCAACCTGTGGTCCACACGGTTAATCAAACTATCCAAGCTCCCGTTGAGAATCCTCCCTATGAGTACAATGTTGCCGATGTTCAAGAAGATTTTGTTGAGCCTGAGATCACCCGGGAACAGTTTCAGATCATAAACAAGAGACTCCAAGCTGTCGAGGGTACTGATTTCTTCAATGTTGATGCCGATAATATGTGCCTAGTTTCTGGTCTTGTTTTGCCTGCCAAGTTCAAGACTCCTGAGTTCGTGAAGTATCAAGGTCATTCATGTCCAAGAGCCCATCTAGTCATGTACTTCCGAAAGATGGCAGCTTACACCAACAATCAGAAGTTGCTCATTCATTGCTTTCAGGATAGTTTGAGTGGTGCTTCTCTTAAATGGTATATGAACTTACAGCATAACAGTGTCCACTGCTTCCAAGATCTCGTCAACGCTTTTATGAAGCAATACAAATACAATTTGGATATGGCTCCCGATCATCGTCAGCTTCAAAGTATGTCTCAGAAGGAAAAAGAGTCGTTCAAGGAGTATGCTCAGCGTTGGAGGGAGTTAGCTTCTCAAGTCGAACCCCCTATAGCAGAGAAGGAACTGACAGGAATATTCATGGATACTTTGTCTCCTTTCTATTGGGAAAAGATGATTGGGAGCGTCTCTTCAAGCTTTACAGATCTGGTGACTATTGGCCAAAGGTTAGAAGAAGGTTTGAAAAATGGGAAGGTATCCAAAGCTGCCGAATCTTCTAATGGTGCAAAGAAATCCTATGGGAATTTCCATAAGAGGAAGGACGAGCAGACCAATGCTGTCATGACTGAATCAAGAAAGCCTCGCTAGGGATCTCAACCTGTTGTTGCTCCGCAGCCAACTCAGAATCCTCAACGTCCAGTTATTAGACAAGACCAGTATCAAAATAGGAATCAATTTGATCCTATTCCCATGACTTACACAGAACTTTATCCTTACCTGGTTCAACAAGGGCTGATCACTACAAGGGCTTTACCACCTCCTCCTAATCCTCCTCCAGCTGGATTTAGGGCTGATTTCCAGTGCGCTTTTCATGAGGGTGCCTTAGGCCATGACTTGGAGCATTGTTTTGCACTGAAAGCCAGAGTGCGTGAGCTGATGAGAGCAGGGATACTTGATTTTCCAGACAATCCTCCAAACATCCAGAAGAATCCTTTGCCAGTGCATCAGAAATGAAGTTTTATCACTAGGCCTTTTATTCCTTGTTGTTTGCATTTTCCTTATTTCGTATTAGTTTGTTTGCTTTCAAATTATGTTTGTACTTTTACATTAATGAAATGAGCATTGCGACTTTTGATTCAATTCATTTTGCCTACTATTTACATCTCTATGCTTTATCTTTCAAATATTTACCTTTGTCCGAATTTTTGGTATGCAAAGATTGGAGGGAGGATGACGAAAACGTTATACCCATAACTGCTGTCAGTATGCTTTCAATCAATCCTTGTTGACGATGTGAGGCATTGTTTCAACTCCCAAACACTGGAGAAATAAGGAAGTTATCCCCTTGTCACCCCCTTCGAGCCTAGAAGTTGGAGTTTCTTTCTTTACAAAAAAACCCGCAATTTTAACCTGGGGATGGGTATTTCTCAATTAACTCGGTTATGTGTTCATGCAATATACCTTTCATATAAAGGTCGCACTTACAATTTTCCTTCACACACAACAAACAAGTGTCGAGGATTTTTTTAAGCCAATTCAAAAGCCGATGATGGTTCATCGTGATCATTAAGCTAGGCAGTCACTTTCTTTCAAAAAAAAGTCTGCTAAGTCAAAACCTATAAAGGAGACTTAGGCAAAACTGGGGCATCCCGATGACTGTAATCTTCACAAGAAACAGCTCAGGCAAAATTTAGGGATAATGCAGAGAGGAGTTTTAAATCCTTACCCTAAAAATCCTAAATGTCAAAACAACCAAATGTTATAGGAAAGTAGTGACGACCATCTCAAGAGTCCCTTGACTTTCGAACCATCATTACTACCATCAGTGCAATTCCTAACCTATAGGAACCTGAATGCATAATATGAGTTAACTGAGCGTAGGATTGAAGATTATCACGTAGATTGGGTGGGAACAAACAAATTTTGAGCCTTTATCCTTTGTTTCATAAACCGTGAACCAGGCCACATTACAACCCTCAAAAGACCTAATTGAAGCAAGGTTATTTTGAAAGTATACTACAGCAAGGTTGCGTAACCTGAATCCTAAAGATCTTTGTGAATCATTTATTTTGGCAGTACACCTTTGTTTTAAACTTTGAGCGTCTTGAACCACCGTGTTCTGACTAACGACTCATGTATTTTCCATCTTTCAAAAATAATTTTGATTTCAAAAGTCGCATGAACTTTGCATTACCATGTTTGTATGAATATTTTGTTTGCAAACTGGCTTTCCTCTAAGGAATTTTTAAACAATGAGAAACTTGGTCAAGTGATCTTATCAGGGGCAAGTTCCTTTTACATCCTGTCAAAGAATCAATTCAAGATTTGTTCAAGGCAATATCTTCTCGGATTTGGTTTATCCAGAGAATTGTTCAAGACTCAGACTGGGGCAAGCCCTCCGAGGATACAACAAAACAGTCGATTCCACGAATCAGACAGCTGAAGCAATTATCAATTCATTTGACCTGGGGCAGTTTACTTGCATAATCCCCAAGCAGTTATTCATCATTCCTACAGTGACTATCAACTTGATACAGTTTAACAGAATGACAGTGATCTCCGTGTTGAGGAATCAGTCCTCCAGTTTTGTCATCTCACAGAAAGAGTCGAGTCTTGTCGTCGACGTCTGCATTTGCATTTGATCATATGCCATAGCATAATTCCTATACATGTGCACATCTTGGGTGCTTTACTCCCCATTTACATTTCTATCTTGGGTGCTTTACTCCCCATTTACATTTCTATCTTGGGTGCTTTACTCCCCATTTACATTTTTATCTTGGGTGCTTTACTCCCCATTTACATTTCTATCCTGGGTGCTTTACTCCCCATTTACATGTCTATCTTGGGTGCTTTACTCCCCACTTACCTTCTATCCTTGGGTGTTTTATCCCCCATGTACCTTTATCCCGGGTGTTTTATTCCCCGTTTACCAGATATTCCTGGGTTTACCTAACATCATGGTGTTTTACCCCCATTTACTTTTTTTTTCCCTGAGGTCGTGTTTTACTCGCGTCTTACCTTGTGGGCAAAATTTATTTACTTGGCATCATGGGTGTTTTATCCCCATTTGCTTCTTCTCCCGAGGTCGTGTTTTACCCGCGTCTTACCTTGTGGACGAATTTAGTTACTTGGCAGCATGGGTGTTTTATCCCCATTTGCATTTTTGCTCCCCGAGGTCGTGTTTTATCCGCGTCTTACCTTGTGGACGATTTTAGTTACTTGGCAGCATGGGTGTTTTATCCCCATTTGCATTTTTCTCCCCGAGGTCGTGTTTTATCCGCGTCTTACCTTGTGGACAAAGTCCAGTTTACTTGGCACCCATCGACTATTTTGTGTCATGTCTATCTGACGTTCTTCCAGATACGACGTGTCTCCTTTTCGACGTTCTTCCGAAATGTTCTGATGTTTGTCTCTCCCTATATGTTTTCCGGTGAGTCCTGAAGATCCCGCTCGATCTCTTCAAGGAATGTCCCGAAAACTCTAGCGTTTGTCGTTTACCTGGTCCTGTCTCCGTGTGGATCCTATGTTACCTTGTCACCACCGCATGTCTACTTCCCCAGTGCAATTCTTCGTTGCGCTGTCCCCTATGACATCGTGTCGTCTGCATCCTTGCATTCATCATTCCATCATACGCATCATATTAGATTCATGGCATTGTCAGCATTATAGTTCGTGTTATTTTGTCCATATCATTGCATATCACTGCATCTAGAGGCCAAATTTTCGGTTATCTGTATTTAAATCCCTTTCACCGCGATTTCTCGAGTCTCCGCTGCTCAAATCATCCGGTGAAGCTATTTAAATAGGGGCATCTGTTGCACCCCAAATTTGTCCTACCTTTACATAGTTTCTAGTGCCACTTTATTTTGAATGAATAAAATGGCACAATTGGCAAGAGACCGTGTGTAAGGAGTTGTGAGTGTGAGAGGTCGAGAGTTCAAATCCCACCTTCTTCACTTTTTGTTTTTCTTTTATTTTTGTTCTAACTTTTCTATTTTTCATAAAAAAAAAATAACAAAAATAGTTTTTTTAATTATTTAATTATTATTTTCGTATTTTATTTAAATTATTTTTTTAAAAATATTATTTTTCACTTTTTTCCATATTATTCATAAAAAACATCAAAAAATCAAAAAATTAAAAATATTAGAAAATATTTTATTATATTTAGTAAATAAATAGAGTTTTAAGTTGTTTTAAGTTTGTTTTAATTTAGTTTTGACTAATTCTTTAAGTTGGGCTTTAAAGTGGGAATTAGGTTAGAGCTAACCCTAATTTGTTACCTATATAAACATAAGTGATGGGAGGAAACTTCATTCACATCAGAAAATCAAGAACAGGTCATCAGAAAAGGAGACAAAAAGAAAAACGGCGGTCGTCAAGATCCGGAGGTTCAGAAGAGTTTCGAAGCTCATCATCATCACCTCCATTTGAGAAAGAGGAAAAGAGATCCAAAGAAGTTCGTCGAGAACCATTGCCGCCGGCGAAGAACAAGCGAAAGCATCACCAACCGGCAACTGAAATGTAAGCTTTTATGTTATCCCAATTAAAACCTCTTCCAAATAATTAAACTCTCATTTTTTAAACCTTTTCTTTTTTTCTAACTAAAAACCCTTTTTGTGAATTATAACTAAAACCAGTTTTTGATTATAATTACAGTAAGTAAAAAACTTAAAACTTTTTCTTAATTAAAACACTAACCACTAATAATTTTTTTTAATAAATAAACAGTGTTTAAAACACTTTTATAGTTAAGTGAAAACATTTTTACTAACTTAAAATTAACCCAGTCCTAAAATTAAAACTTTTTTTTAAGTATTAAAATTAACATTTTTTAAGTTTTAAAGGTTAAAAATTAAAACATGTTAGAAAGGGTTAAAACTTTTTTCTAAAACTTTCTTTAAAATTTTAAAACTAACATTCTTTTAAAGTAAGACTAACGAACCTTTTTTTTTTATGTAAACTTCTTCTTTTAAAAAAAAACTTATGATTAGAGTTTTTTTTTAATTTAAGACTTTCTCTTTTAAAAATTAAAATTAAAATTAAAACTTTCTAAAGATAAAAAGTTAAAACTAAAGTTTTGTTTATTTAAAAATTAAAACCTTTTAAAATTAAGACTAAAATTTTAATAAAAAAAATATAAAAATTAACAAAACAATAATAAAAATTCCAAATTGCATTTTCGTGTTTCTTTTAATATAAAATATGTTTGCCATATTTTCGTCTAACTTTTCACTAACGTTCTCTGTTTCTCTCCTCAGATTATACATAGATTATGATTCATATTTATTTTAATTTATTTTGTTCCATGGATGTAATTTACGCGAGGCCATGGTCGCGATTTATTTTGTTTTTGTTTTTTTTGGGATTTGTAATTTACGCGAGTGATCGTCGCGACGCTTTCTTTACTTTCCGCACTTTAATTTTGCCGTATAATATTTTGTCATGTTTGCATGTTTTACCGTTAGAATTCCCTCCGAAGGAATTAGGTTTAGCCGTTTGACCGCCGAGTCAATAACCCTAATTTTTTACCGCTTCAAACCCTAATAGCCTAGGTGTCCCACCGTGGACGAAAACGCCCTTTACCCTAGCTTTTAGGTCAAAGAGTCGCTGTACTCTGTTTAGGATTTCCCGCCGTGGAATCTCTAATTTACCCTTTCATTTCAATAACAAATTTAACATAGAAATAGGAGTTTCAAAACTCCACGTAAGCGTGTCCTTAAGATACGTTTACTCCCCTTGAAACCTTGACCACAGTCAAGAAGTTTCTAACCTCCCTTTCGAGGGGAACTACAATTACTCTGATTCCATTCCCGTCAGGATATGTAGGCACAAGATGCGACGTCTTGCCGAGTAAACTTAGGACTAACCCTTAGGTCTTTAGGTCACTCTATCCCTTAGCTCAATATATATTAAAACAAATAATAAAATAAAAAAGCATACAATAAACAAAAGGTTCCTGTAGAGTACTACAGAAGTTTAGGGTGCTAGTACCTTCCCTAAGCTTAACCAACCCCTTACCTAGATCTCTTCCTGCATTGTCTTTACGATGCAAAATTAGGTTTTCCTCTTTTGACCTTTTCCTTCGGATAAATCAAAGAGCGGTTGTGAACTAAAGATGCGATTCAAATTAATTAATAATTTGAAATCATATTCTAACCGCAACACATCGCAACCAATATTCTAGGTTCGGGAGTCGATTACGCAGAGGGAAGGTATTAGCACCCTCTACGTCTGTTGTACTCAACGGGAACCTCTTGATCGATTCGAGAGTAAAGTTAACTACGCTTGTTTTTTTTCTTCTAAGGTTTCTCCTATGGGGGGAATGGATGGTTATAGGATAGGGTGCTCGCCAAGGATTGGGGCCCTTGTGCCTACGTATCTTCACTTGTAAGAAGTGGAAAATCAGAGCATTCGTAGTTCGGGGGACTACGGGTAAAAGAGGGGATTGTGCTCGCCAAGATCATCGCAATCTTGTGCCTACGTATTCTCATTGATAAATGAGAAATCAGAGCATCCGTAGTTCGGCTAACTACGGTAAAAGGGTTGGTAAACGAACGAGTGTTTAGGTCGCGTTCTAACTGCTAAACGTTGGCTTGTCTGCTCGCTAGGGGAGGCTGAAGCACTAGTTTGTCATGCGCGGAAGAAGGGACTAAACAATTTTCTTGGTAAAAGGTATTTAGGTTGGAGATCGCACGAGGGCGAGGAATTTAGTGTTTATCGTATTGGATGTTTTTGGTTAGAGAACATAGTTCAATCGCACGGGGGCGAGAAAGAGAGAGTTAGGTTGAATAGGTAGTTAGGGTTTCGATTGCACGGAGGCGAAGAAGATAAGGTCGGTTAGATATTTTGAGGGAGAATGACGACTACTCGATAAACGAGACGTCAGTCCCGCAACCAATTAGTCGGGATATCGTTGGAATGCTAGATCCCAGCGACACCTTTTTCATTCAATTAATTAGGAAATTGTATTTGAATGGACAATGAATACTTGTCCAAATAGTTAAGGCGCATGTTTTAGACGAAAGGTCGAATGACACGCTACCTAAGGCGTACGCCTCAATAGTTGTCATTCAAGAATTCAAGGAGTGCGAGACTCCAAGAACTCAGTTCTTTCGTAATTTGATTAAGAAAAAATGATTTGAATTTGACGTACGGTTTAGAAACATACTAGTGTTTAGACTCGATCACACGTGAGTGAGGAACGAGGTTAGATGGGTTGAAAACTTTAGGAGGAATGACGACTAATCGATAAACGAGACGTCGGCCTCGCAACCAATTAATCGGGATATCATTGGAATGCTAGATCCCAACGACATCTTTTTCATTCCATTAATTATGAAATATGTTTGTTGGACAGTGAAAGTATTGGTCCAAATAATTAAGAAGTGTTTTAGGAACGAAAGTTCGAATGATATACTATTCAAAGTGTACACCTTGATAGTAACCATTCTCGAATTCAAGGAATGCACGACTCCAAGAACTCGATACTTTCGTGATTTTAATTATGAAAATAATTTGAAAATAACTAACGTAGTGGTCAAAACTGAGGTTGACATATTGCTTGAATTAGGGTTTGCGAATTTTGAGAGGTTTAAACGAGGTTGGGTATTCTAAGGATGAAAGACGAAGTGACCACAACTCAAGGTGTGCACCTCGAGAGCGATCACTTAAGGATCCAAGGAGTGCTAGACTCCAAGAACCCACCACTTTCATAAAAAAAAATTGATCGTTTGTATTAAGAAAAAAATTATTCTCATGACTCAAATAAAGAATATATGTATATATTATTTAGGCGTTATAGAATAATTTGAACTAAGATATGATATATTTAAATAAATTTAAGAAATAATGTACCATAAATACTTATTCTAAATAAATAAAAAAATTAATAACAAAAAAAAAAACGCGGTTTAGAGGTAAGGAAATTATTAATTACGAACCTATTACTAGACAAGAACATGTTTTTTCTTTTGGTCCCAACCTTAATTAACTTATTAATCTCTAACCCAATTATAATATAATGAAACTAAATGAAATGATAGGATCAACACCGCATGCCCTGATAACCTAAAACTCAGCAGGTATCACATGCTAAACCACCTACAATTCATATGCCCTATCCATATGCATAAAAATAATTAAATAAATAAAGACAGACTTCTAAAAGGTAATGATAAACCCTTGAGTCCTACACCTGCTGGAGATAGCCGTTCAGGCCCTAGGGTAGCGCAACAACTCCCACTTTTCATCTTTTCAACACAGTCAATTAATTCAGATAATAAAACCAAACACACAGCTCGATGAACTTAGTTCTTCCCAGCAAAAATTTATATATTACCCAATATCCAAAAAGAAGCAATAAAAACTCCTACCTCTCATCATCCGTGTTCTTCGTCTCCCTCTCTCATCTCATACTCACTGAGTTTCTCTCTCTCAACGATTTTCAAACAGATAAAAGCTCTATCTCCTCACTTTCAAAGCTCAAACGTTATACCTTCGCTCAATTCACAACCAAACCTCCTTTCTGAACCCTATTCCTAAATCAATTCAAAAATCCCTAACTTCAACTTAATCCTAACAGATAAACCCCAAATCAAACTCCTAAACCATAGCAAAGAGAAAAACTGAATCATAAATTAGAGTCTAATATTACATAAAGTAACGTATTCAAGCAAATGATGTTCATACAACGGCAAGCGAAAATCAAGTAAAAGGGAACTTACGAGCTCGGAGCTAATCCGATGGTGAATCCGCGAGGTAACTTGCTTGCTCTTTATTCTTTTCCATTTTTCTTTTTCTTTCCTAGTGCACTTCGATTTAGGCTCGTTTCCGCTTGCTCCCGTTTCTGTTGGTTATGGTGATGCGGCTTAGCTCAAGTTGGCTAAAGCTTCAGTGTGAAGCTTTATTAACTTTTAGGAAGAACTTTTGAGTGAGTTTGGTATTTTGGAGATTCGATTTTGCAGAGCTTCGCTAGGGTTTTTTCTCTGTGTTTTTGCCAATGAGTGGAGTGGTTTTTATAGGGAATTTTAGGGTTTCTGATACGTGTGAAAATTTGAAATTTACTGAAGGAAATGCTTGGTATCGTGTGAGGTAGGACGATGAGGTGCATTTTGGTGGTACAATTCCGTTAGGTGCTAATACCACGATTTCTGATTCTCTGGGATATGAGTGATAGTGACTTCTGTGTTTTGTCTGTAGTGAGCTCCAAAATATCTACTTTTACCCTTATTTTTACCGTGTTTTTACTGTGGACATTTAGAGATTCTCACTGTGCTGATGTGGCTTATATTTCATAATACTTTCTGGTATGCTAGCTATCTCATATTTTGCTCATACTAATAAAATTTTCATCCTCTTTCATGTGCATTCTTCAAACTTGGCTCGAGGATAAGACCACGGACTTTGGAAGATATTTGAGAAATTGGCATTTGTTGATAAGGATAAGGTGATCGTGCCTCAAACCGCTCTTCAGACGCAATCACATCATCATTGATTCGTGCTTCATTAGTAATGATCAGTGTACTGTGTTTAAGGTATGAGCAAACTCTCATTGCTGCACTTAAGCACCCTATGAATTAACCTTGAATGCATTGGTGCGGTTTCACGAGTTTGCACGTCTGATTTGTTTCACTTTATCGTGTAGGTGATGATGTACAAGATATTGAAGACAATCCAAAAGTTGAGGATTGGCTTGAACACATGAGGTGTCTTGCCTTTTTTCAAGAGTGAGTGATGTAGGAGTAGCACCAATGGAACATCTGACATCTCGTATCAGGTCTGCTCTTTTCCTAACTTAGTCAATTTGAACCTCTGCATGTCTTGGTCATAGGATGAATTTTGAAGAAGGTGTACCTTGTTGGTAAATTTGTCATACAGTATCCTGACATGTTGATTGCTTCACATCTCTTTTATGCTTGGCGCCACTTTTTGGAGAACGATACACGCGGTAGTTTACTTGGCCGTGACAGCAGAGGTAAGTAATCTCAATCCAACTGATGCGAAGTACATCTGATAGCAGTGTGGTTTGCAATATACTAACATCAATTTAATCACAATAATTATGAGTTTTTCGTTATTGAACCTTGCGCTCATGTCCCTTTCATTTTGGTCTCAGGCATAAGGAGGATGATGGACTAGACGTAACGGTGAAAAGCTTTGACTTGAAGCTCGCGTTTGTTAGGGAGATTCCCAACTACTGAAGCTGATACATCAACAAGGCTCAAATCAATTTATGAATAGTGAATCTGGCCGTCAAATGGAACCTAGTCAGCAAATGGAGGAACTGATGGATTGACATCAAGACCACTGGCAGTGTGGCTAGCGGAGACGTTGCCACCGTTTTGGCCATGTTGAGTATGGTCAACTGTGGAATTCTCGGATGATCAAGGGCCTCCCTTTTTTACAATGATATTAACTTTGGGCATGATGATGATATTGTTGCAGAATTTTGTCAACACTTGAGAAAATGGCATGTTGCTTGGGGGGAATAGACAAGACAGTAACTGGGTTGCATTATTCACGAGGAGAAAGGTCGGTCGAATCTTTATTTCATCTATTCTTCCATATGCCCTCATAACATCCTCTATCATTCTTGCCAATGGAATTTGATGTTTCTTCACAAAGGGTGTGTTTGTGGATTGCATTATCAGATAATTCAGTGTGTAAATTAATCTTCTTCATTTGTTTTTTAACAGTGTTTTAGCTTCTCTCTGCATTCCATTCTAAGAGCAATATATGAACCGCAGCCCATCGACGACCCTGCAGCCTCTACATCGTCTGAAATGTCATGAGCAGACTTGAGCCATGCCATCTGAATGCAAACAGCGACCACGTCAGGAGACAAAACTGGAGCCTGCCGCTGAATATTGTCCTCCTCTTTATGCTTTTCACAGGTTTTGGCAGTTAACCCTTTTTCAGAAGCTAGGAATTTCAGTCCACGGAAACTTTAAGTTATCATTTGTTTTTTTTCCTTATCTCGTATCTCCGTGTTTGACAGCCATTGTACCATGTGGACAGGAAGTAATCTCCAGAAAAAGAGGAACATCTTATTTCCTGTGAAGGCGATTAGTAAAGGATGCCGATGCAGAAGACGGCCTTGATGTTCCAACAAAACTAGGCAATGAGTTTACCACCGTCTTTATCCTCAGCAAGTTCATGCGCTTGGAAGCAAAGGTCAAGCAGCTCTTTATAATGTTGAGTATTTTGCTATCACATTCATATTTACTTCTGTTGGTTTAATTCCAAAGTCTGAACTTTGGCTTTGTTTCTGGCGATGCAGAGCATTTTTTTTAAAAGAGCCGCTAGCACCTGACGAGGTCATTCTTGGAACTTCAGAATGTGCCACGATGGGGTAAACTAATAAGTGGTTTACGGAAGAATATCCAATGCTGTCAGACAAGAATGACGTGCAGTTTACATTAGAGACACGGCGATTCAGACCTCGAGCCACAGCCATCCATACATTTGAGTAAATTGGCTCAGCGTGTTTGTAAAAGAGGCCGGCAACGGTGACGAGATTATCCAGTGGATCACTTGAAGAACAAACTAATTTGAAATATTCAGGCATCCTTTGTGAAATGTGGTCTGATTGCTGGGACTTTCATGTTAACTGAACCATCACTTGGAAGTAAGATACTACCAGCTAAACCAATGTAGAAAACCTTGAAATGCAATTGACAGTAAAAACCTTAGGTGTTTGTTATGATCAACTGATTGTATGTTTCTCATGTATTTTATGTCTAAAGAAGGACTTGTATTTTTTGTAATAGCTTCTGCAAACTGAATAGAAATATAATTACAAATCGTAATTTTCACTTCTAATAGAGTACAAACCTTCACATACTCTTTTTACAACTGTTAGTCATATGTCCAAACACCATATCACATCATCATATTTGGTAGATGGACCTTCCAAGTCCAGTTTGACTCCTTTCAGAATATATATATAAATGAATTCGAGGCAGCATCATACACACGACTTTTATGATCACAAGTGACGGTTGTCCCCGATGCTTGACGAATGAGTACAAAAATCATACTTAGATAAAAGTCCAATTGATTGATGTCCTGTGGTAGCCACCTAATTGGGTGTTGTTTCCAAGAGCTTTTGCCAGATGAAGAAAGTCCGATTTCTATACTGTTTAACTTCCTGCACTTTTGTGAAACATTGTCACTGGGCAGCTCAAGACCCAGGTTCCATGACCAGATTGTCTTGCTATTAGGTCCATTTTGAAATATTGCCTTCAGAATAGGCTCTAAAACCATTTTCATCGATGATGGTTCGTTGACAGATGCATCGCGCTTGCGTAACAAATAACACCACGTGTTCAAGCAGGGTGAATGAACTGATATGTCACATTTACTTGAGATGATGCCAATCAGTAGAGTCATTATGAGCTTTATGATTTTGTAAATCCCATATACTGTGACCATACCACGACCCTGCTACTAATTGACATAGCTTGAAACTCTCAACTGGTACAAGTGCGGCCGGATGGTGAATTGACCCTGTCTTAGAAACATGAATGATCGTAATTTGATCATATTGAAACAAGGCTTGCAATTTGCGAATTAAATCTAAGTTTGTCACAAACTAATTTAAAATCCAAATATAACTGGACGCCTATAGTCAATTCGAGCAAGGCTTGAAACTAAATCGACTGTGCCTAGAGGCCTTATACGAAATGTCTTTGAACAACTTGAATTAAGGGCAGATCACATGAACCACTTGTGAGGTTTAAACAACCTTAGAGAGGTTCGTAACCAGATTGGAACAGAGTTTAAATTCCTTGAAACCCAACAATTGTGTTGCAAAATGGACCCAATCATGTATTTGACGCCATTGTATCATGTATGTCTGATCGTGAGAACGAGGACATACATGAGCTTGGATATAAGGGACTGGAGGCATGCTCTTCCCACATAAATTGCTAAGGATTGTAACCACGATGAGTACATACAAAGTCTCTATAGCGAAACTTTAGAGGGTCATGGCCAGGAATCATGTGGTAGTAGGACATTTATTAAATACCAAAGTAGGACAAATTTGGGGTATGACAACAATAAACATGAAAGATGAAGGATACAATATAGTCAAAAACTCTTGAGTTGCTACAAAGGCGACATGACTATATGACATATGCCTTTGGTGCTCCCAAAATTTTGCACACATATATGCTCTAGCAAGGCGATATATAGATATACCACCACTAAAACAAAAAAATAGAGATGTTATCATAACAATGACACATTACAAGAATTTTACTAATATTATAACGTGTTCAAACATATTTCATGCTGGAAAAGATAAACAACACCATCACATATATCATGTAAGAGCTAATAATAGAGAACATGCTCATACATAAGCATAAAACTTCAAGTATCGAAAGAGAATATCATGAAGTCACTATAAGAATATAAATTGAAAGATATCAATTAAGATTTTTGGAAGTGGATGAATATGATATATTTCATACATCAAGTATATCAAGCATATGAAGCATATATAACATGCAAAAGTAAAAAGTGTACTTTCAAACGGAGAGTATGGAACAACATTACCTTGCGTATGAATTGATGAGAGATGCACTTGTACGTGATTAAACTTCCAAGGAAGGTTAGAGAAAAAGAATATCAAGTGTATGCAAAACATCATATTTAGGCAAGATTTAAGATATCAAGTATATCAAATTCCCTTCAAATGTTGAAAAACAGTTCGGTTGCAAGATGTTTTGTAAAAATATCCGCAAGTTGATTTTTGCTATCAACATGCTCAAATACAACATCCTCTTTTTCAACATGGTCACGTAGGAAGTGGTGACGTATCTCAAAATGTTTAGTGCAAGAATATAAAACCATATTTTTGGTTAGATTAATAGCATTGGTGTTGTCACACATTATATGAATACGTTGTAGTTTAATGCCAAAATCAAGTAGTTGTCCCTTGAACCACAAAATTTAAGCTCAACAACTACCGACTACGACATATTCTGCCACGGCTGTTGACAAAGCAACAAAAACCTATTTCTTGCTATGCCAACTTACCAATGAGTTTGAAAACATGTGGAAAGTCCCACTAGTACTTTTCTTATCCGATTTGTAATCGGCAATATCAGAATCGGTATAACCAACCGAATTACAACTGCTTCCCTTGGAATAATGAATCCCATACTTAGATGGGCCATGAAGGTACTAAGAATACACTTTACCGCTTTTAAATGTGATTCCTTATGAGTTTATTGATAACGAGTACACATACACACGCTAAGCATAATGTCCGACCTAGATACCTAAGATATAAAAGAGGACTGATCATACCTCTATACTTCTTCAAATCAGCATTCTTACCATTCTCATATTTTTTTCGAGTTTCCATCTGTAGCCATTGGAGTGTCAATTGATTTTTCATCTTCCATACCAAATTTCTTTAGCAATTCTTTGCAATATTTCGTCAGCCATACAAATGTACCTTCATTGAGTTTTTCATTTCAAGACTGAGAAAGTAGTTCAACTAAAAATGATGTCATCAACATAAACTTGAACTAAAAGAGTATGTTTTCCTTGACGTTTAATGAAAAGAGTAGTATCTACCTCCCCTCTAGATTATCCTTGATCGATTAAGAACTTACTGAGTCTCTCATATCAAGCCCTAGGGACTTGTTTGAGGCCATATAAAACTTCTTTTAGTTTATAAACATGATTAGGATACTCATAATTTTCAAAACCGAAATGTTGTGAAACTTACACTTCCTCATTAATATAAATGTTAAAGAAAGCACTATTTACGTCCATTTGATATAACTTGAAGTCTTTGGAGCAAGCATAATCTAGTTGAATGCATACAACCTCGAGGAAAGCAATAGGAGCATAAGTTTCCTCATAGTTAATGCCCTCCTCTTGGTTATAACCTTGAGCCACTAGTCGGGCTTTATTCCTTCTTATCACTTCGTTTTCGTCGAGTTTGTTCCTAAAACCCCACCTAGTGCCAATAACTTGATGATCTTGCAGATGAGGGACAACGTTCCATACATCATTCCTTTTAAACTAGTTTAATTCATCTGGCCATAAACTAATGCTCATCATGCAGGGCATCTTTAGTATTTTTAGGATCAACTTGCAAAACGAATGCAAAGTGATAACAAAAGTTACTTATCTTGGAGCGTGTTATCACGCCTTTGGTGATGTCTCTAAGTATGTTGTCTATGGATGACCTTTGGCGGTTCTCCAAGCCAAAGGAAGACCGTCCACTAGAGTTGAACTTTCATCCTTCTCCTTTTCACAATTGTTATCTTCTTCTTTCTCAAGTTCCACCACTTTAGGTTGATAAATTCTTCTTCGAGTTCTTTGAAAATATCTTATGAAGATACACCTATATCATGAAAATAGACACCTTTCCTGACATTTCTTGGGTAGGAATCATCAAAAGTGATGTGTACTGACTCTTCGACAATATGTAATATTTTGTTATAAACCCTATAAGATTTTCTCGATTGAGAGTATCCAAGGAAGATACCTTCACCGTCTTTCACATCAAAATTTACAAGATTATCCTTTCCATTGTTTAAAACAAAGCATTTGCATCCGAAAACATGAAGATGTGATAAATTAGATTTTCTACCCTTTAGTAGTTCATAGGGAGCTTTGTCTAAAACATGACTTATTAGTATCCTATTTAAGACATAACATGTCATGCTAATGGTATTGGCCAAAAATACTTAGGTAGTTCATAGGTAGATTACTCTCATTGAGCATACTTCTAGCCAACTCCTCTAAAACATGATTTTTGCACTCTATAACATCGTTTTTATTGGAGTTCTTGGAGCAGAAAAAGTATGCTCAATGCCATGTTTGTCACAATAATTCTCAAAGGGGTGGTTTTCAAATTCACCTCCATGATCTCTTCGGATAGAAACAATTTTTAAATTCACCTTGTTTTAGGATAACCTTGCAATTTGAATGAAAACTGAAAAAGGTTTCATCTTTACTATGCAAAAACATGACCCAAAAAAATCTTGAGTAATCCTCTACAATCACAAAACCATAGTAGTTACCTCCTATGCTTTTGATCCTTGAGGGACCAAAGATTTCCATATGAATATGTTCAAGAGGTCTCGAAGTTGAAGAAATGTTTTTCGATTTAAATAAGACTCTTGTTTGATTACCCATTTGGCATGCATCACATAGATAGTATTTTGAAAACTTTATTTGGTAGACCGGTTACTAAATCTTTTAAAGTTACTTTGTTTAATAAATCAAATTTAACATCAGCTAGACGTCATTTCCATAACCAAGAGTCTTCACTCATGGTGACAAGACACTTAGTTTCGGTCATGGATACATCATCTAGATTAAACATATAGGTGTTGTTAACCCTAAATCCCTTAAACATACAATCATTCTTTTTATTGTGTTAAAATATGCAAAAAGTATTTGTAAAAGTTACTTTAAATCCATTGTTACATAGTTGACTAATGTTAAGAAGATTGTGTTTAAGACCTTCAACTAACATAACATTGGAGATAGTAGTAGATGAAGGATTATCTACACTACCTTTTCTAAGTATTTCTCCCTTGGTATTGTCTCCATAAATAACAAATCCCTTTTTCTTTGGCACAAAGTCAATGAATAGAGAGATGTCACCTATCATATGTCTTGAGCATCCACTATCAAGAAACTACGTCTTCTCTGTAGAGACAAGACATTCAACCTATGTAATCAAACAAGGGTAATAGGTACCTAATTTTCATTGGATCCTTGGAAGTGAGAGAAATCAAGGTTGCATTTCGGAAACCATTGAAAATCACCTTTAGGAACAACAAGTCTCCTAAACTTGCATTTTCCAATAGTGTGACCGTTTTTGCAACAATAGTGACAAGATAGGTTGTGATGAGATTTACTTTTTCTATTTGAATCATTTTGAACATATTTATACTTTTTATATGAAGGGTTCAAAGACCGTTCAACCTTTGATGGATCAATAGCAAATGCGACCTTTGGTTTTAATGCCTTGTCAGATTTAGCTTGAAGACTATTTACCTCTTTTTGTCAAATATGGAAAGTTTCACAATTGAACCATGAAGGTTTTCCATCCACACTCTTATATTTTTGAATATATACCATATATTTCTTAATAGCCTCCATATTTTTTTAGGTTTCTAAAACTTTACCTTCCAAATATGCAAAAATTCTTTTGTTTGAAGCTAACTTTTTAAAGGCATATACGACTTGTCTATGTAGATTTTCAAAGGCTTTTTGTAATTAAGAATAAGATAATTCATTAAAAGATTCAAGCTTAGAATGACTTACACTCTTCTTCTTCTTTATGTTGGCCATGAAGCAAAGTTTAGCCAATTCAATACTTGAACTTTAACCTCTATTTTACCTTTATAACATGAACCTCAATTTTACCTTTCTTATTCTTGTCTTCATTCGAGGAGTTCGAAAGCCTTCTAAATTTCATTAGGTTCTTGTCAGAGTGTTTGACTTCATTTTACCTTATGTACGTATTGTACCTTTTGATGAACAATCCCATTGCTTCATCATTGGAATTATTATCATCACTTGATTCACAATCACTTTGCTCATTGGTTGAGGACTTTGAACTTGAAGTCTTTATAGCAATAGACTTATTATCTTCCTCATTGTCTTTACCTTTCTCACTCTTCATCTTCTTTTCATGATTTTTCTCATGTTTTTCCAAGAAAGAGAGTTCTTGCTCATGTTCTTCTAGCTTGACAAATAAAGTTATGAAATCAAGTGTTTTAAGATCATCCGCTTCGTTAGTAGATATATCACTGGAGATAGGATTACCTAGAGCCTTCAAGAAATTTATAAGATGTATGAATCTCCTTTGCATTTTGGAAATGGTTTCACCATGCTTCATGCGAAATAGTTCAAACTCATGATTTAATGTATTGATCCTAGCTTATTTAACCTCATTAGTTCCTTCATGGGAAAATTATAATGCGTATCACATAGCTTTGAAGAGGAAGAAGACTCTTAGTATGTTCCAGGTTTCGTTTATGATTTTACAAAAATCATTGAAAAGAAATGATGCATGTATGAAGTATTTATATGTATGCAAGTTTAGAAGCATAGGGAATGCAAAAGAATTGAAAAATATGTGAATTTTTGGAAAATTCTGTTGCACACGTTGACTTGTGAGAGCCATGTGCCGGCACTTGCAGAAAGGGATAGAGCATTCCCCTAAGCTGTTGTAGTTCCTATTGTCCGACTCTATCGGAAGATCCTACCAATTAGAAGGACAATCCACTTATATGTTAGCCTCTCTCACATCTGTATGATTATCTAAAGTAGAGATAGTTCCTAATATTTCTTAATCTACACATCTATATTTGCTTGCAACAACCTGCTCTACAAGATTGGATCTTTTTTGGGGTATCTCATCAACTCGAAAGATATATGATGGACTGAGCCAACAAATACTAGAAGATTGAGCCCAAAGTTTGAGATGCTCCATAATCTCAACAACACTTTGATCCTAGCTAAAGGTGAACCAATATGTTATGATGAACGATATAGCCTCTTCCTTTTTCAAGATAGTAACTTCCACCTTCGGAGAAGCAAAAATAGGAAGAATTATACCCTCGACAGCTAGTGTGGGAGCAGATGCAGAACAGACCGTGCGATTACTTTCGGCATCATCGTTAGAAAGAAGAGAGTCAAAAGAAGATTTGTCATGAGAAATTTCCCTATCAAGAGAATCACTAAAGAATCTTTCAGACTCATATTTATCAAGCACATTTATAATAACTAGAGCGGAACGATTTATAATTGAAAGGTTAGAGTATGAACTGGAAGAGGTTTATGTTCTAACTAAGAAGGAGGAACCATTACTCCTAGAATCACTTAGACATGTTTACATGGTGATCATTTATATGAGCCTTAACAAAAATAAAGATTAGAAATGAGAAAACGAGCTTAAGTTAAAGATGGTACCTGTAGAGGATGAGAGAATGTGAAGAGAGTAAAGATTAAATGGAAAGTGAAAACTATGTTCCAAAAAAAGGCAAACGTTCGTGAAAAGGCTTATGAAAAATAAAGGAAAAATTCTCTCACAAATAGGGAAGCTGACTTCTAGGAATGGAAAAAAAAACACCCAAAAAACCAGAAAACCCTTATATATAGGATGCGAGCATCGGGTTAGATCAAAAGGAAAATGTAAAGTTAAAAATCAACAGTTAGATTTCACATTGGGAATACAAGAAAACTCAAGCGCATCTGAATCTCCAATACAAGATTTCCACACCCTAACATGTGAGCCTAAGGTTACGTTCCTGAAAATTCGGCGAAAAGTCTCAATGATGGGAAATGCGTTTAATTCACCTGTTCTCCAGTACTTGTGCAACTGCATCATATCCTTCCCACATCTTCTTATGGTTGAATTTGGTAATGAGATGCCGACCACAACTTCAAAAGACTTCTCACCTTATAAAACACCTGACAAGCTTTAGAGGCAACTATTCTAGGTCGGTTAAAGGCCCAATACGAGTAAGATTAAAATATTAAGCCCGACAATGCCAATCCCAAATAAAATTATCCATATATAATTTACACACATGACACTGAAGGGTCACTTTCTAATCTCATATTTCCATTTCACACTTTTTCATATATCTCAATGTAAATCGGTAAAAGAAATTTGGGGTACTTTAGTGGAAACTCATGAAGGAACCGCTGAAGTTAAAAGGTTAAGATTGAATACCTTGAGTAAAGAATATGAAATGTTCATAATATTGACCATAGAATCAATCCTTGATCTACAAAAGATATTTGTTCACTTAACTTGATCACCTGATTGCTCTCGGTAAGACTTTTACTAACGACGAATTAAATCTTTAAGTCTTAGGTCTTTAACCAGAGAATGACAACCAAAGGTGACAACGATGTAAGAAAAGAAGAGTCTTTCTACCATGACGTTCGCTTCCTTGTTCAAAAAACTTCAAAAACATGAAATAGAACTTGAAAGATTAAAGAAACATAAAATACAAGTAAAAGATACAAAAGATGCGGTATTAAAGACAAGAGTCAAAATTCATGATAGCAATCAAGAGGAGGAATCCACTGATGATGATGATGATCTTATTAAAAAGTTTGAAAAGTTCTTGAGAAAAGAAAGGAAAAAGGAGATCATTCACAAAGAAGCACCAACAAGGAGAGTTATAGTTTTGAATGTGGAAAAAGGAGACATGTCAAGAGAGAATGTCCTACACTTGAAAAGAAAGAAAAATTCAAAAACAAGAATCACAAAAAGCAAAATAAAGCATATGTAGCATGGGACGACAATGAAATAAGTTCATCTTCAGATGAAGATCATGCATGCAAGGGATTTAAGAGCTCACACCATTTAAGTGATGAAGAACATGAGATGTAACAAATTATTTTGTAGGTACTTAAAGGTCATATGCTAGCATTGTCAAATCAAGATTGATCCTTCAAGACACAAGACCGTGCAATATTGTAGTTCTAAAAGTTTTATTGATTAAAAAGATGTTTTGAATAAGCATCAATATTGATATCAACTTTGACATTAATTTCTTATGAAGGAGATAAGTGTCTAATTTTGTGCTATTAATTTTCAATTATAATACTATATCATTCCTATGTTATCACCATACTTTGTACTTTATTCTACTTTGTTTTCTTTTTTATGATGTCAAAAGGGGGAGAAATAGTAGGTATTGTATTTTTTCTTGTTCATAAATCTTTCATGGGAGAAAACCTTGAATTGCAAAAGCAAGGAGGAGATATACAAGATAGGGGGAGATTCTAGTGGCTACTCAACATTTCAAAAAGTCACACATTGAAGCAACTCATTGATGAACAAGTTAAATTTCAAAGAATGGTTTGTCATCATCAAAAAGGGGCAGAATGTGAAGAAGAGTTCTTCTTGTACGTCCTAGGTTCTAATTTTGATGAAGATAAACACATCAACAAAAAGAAGAGTCAAAGTTTAAATACTAGAGCAATCAAGTTCAAATTATCAAAAAGCTTTGGAAAATTAATGGAAGAAGGTGGTTGAATATGCATTAAAAGTGTTCAAGTTATCATTCATTCATGCCATGATTCATTAAAGTATTTTTCTACACAAAATCTTCGCTTTTCATCTCAATATTTTGAAGTATTTTTTAATTCTGGTATCTGGTTAATCGATTAAGCAGTTTGCAGTACAAAACTGTTAATAGATTAACCTATGTAATTTTTGAATATTTTGAACCGTTGCAGAAGGGTTAATAGATTAACCAAATTGCAGTACAAAGTTGTTAATCGATTAACACTCTGAAAGTATTGCATTTTTTTAGTCAAATGATTTTCTAAATTGGATCATGAAGCATGGCAAGTTTTCATTTGTTGCACTCATCTATAGAGGTGCATTGTGTCTATATAATTATCACTATTTTTCAGAATTCAAACTCATCTCTCTTTCATAGCAATTCAAAACTTATATTCTCTCATTTTCAAAATCAAGTGTTCTTGACATAACTTTTTGTTGAAAATTTTGCACATCAATTCCATTACATTTTAAAATAGTTTCAACTACATAAAAATCATTGAGAACTAGTACTCCATATAGAGATCTACCTACTTGATAGAGAAGATCAATTTTAGGAATTGATATACATTTTTATACAACTTCAAACACTTGTAAAAATTCAGATTGTTGCGATTTCCTTGCTGTCCAGAATTGTTGGAAGCAAGAAAGTGAATAAGGGAGGATTGTTCTCTTGTTGCATTTTGTAAAGATTATAAGGGGATTGTTCTTATTGATTTGTGTTGCTTATGTTAGAAGATTGTAGGATAGGTCTTGGTGGAAGACTTGTACAAAGATCTGGCATAATGGAAATCTCTCACGGGGAGTGAGGGGACTGGAGTACTCTTGGATTATGAGGGGAATCAGGATATATCATTGTGTCCTTAACTTTCTGCATTTATTTTTTTAGCATATTTACTTTCATATCATTTCTGAAAAATAACAAAACCAGTGCTAACACTTCAAATTGATAAAAGTCCAATAAATCTAATTCACCCTTCTTAGAGATCGCACATAAACTTACAATTGGCATCAGAGCTAGTTATAGGTAACTTGTTGCTAAAGGATTCATAATGGCTTCCGTAAATCCGGTTTTTAGAGATGGCGGTAGCAATAACAAGCTTCCACTGTTTTGTGGTGAATACTTTGATTTTTGGAAAATTCATATGAAGGCACATATAGAAGCACAAGGAGAAGATATTTGGGATGCAGTACAAAATAGTCTATTTGTTCCTACTAGTATTGTCGATGGCGTTGAAACAAAAAAAGAGTAAAAATTCATGGAATGAAGATGATAAGAAGAAGGTACTCTACGTCAAGAAAGCAATTAGCATTCTTCAAATCGCTCTAAGTATGGATGAATTTTTCCATGTATCTCAATGTAAACCGGCAAAAGAAATTTGGGATACTTTAGTGGAAACTCATGAAGGAAGTGCTGAAGTTAAAATGTCAAGATTGAATACCTTGAATCAAGAATATGAAATGTTCATAATGCAGACTAGAAAATCCATCTTGATCTATAAAGGATATTTGTTCACTTAACTAATCACTTGTTTTCTCTCAATAAGACTTTTACTAACGATTAAATAAATCTTAAAGTTCTTAGGTCTTTAACCAGGGAATGGCAACCAAAGGTGATAGAGATATCAGAAAAGAAGAGTCTTTCTACCATGACGTCTGCTTCCTTATCCAGAAAACTTCAAGAACATGAACTAGAACTTCAAAGATTCGAGCAACATGAAATACAAGAAAAATATTCAAAAGATGTTGTATTAAAGACAAGAGTCAAAATTCATGATAGAAATCAAGAGGAGGAATCCACTGACGATGATGATGATCTTATTAAAAAGACTGAAAAGTTCTTGAGAAAAGAAAGCAAAAAAGAGATTATTCACAAAGAATCACCAACAAGGAGAGTTACATGTTTTTAATGTGGAAAAAAAGGACATGTCAAGAGAGAATGTCCTAAACTTGAAAAGAAAGAAAAGTTCAAAAACAAGAATAAAAAAAGAAAAAGAAAGCATATGTAGCATTGGACGACAATGAAATAATTTCATCTTCAGATGAAGGTCATGCATGCAAGACATTGATGGCCTCACATCATTCAAGTGATGAACAACATGAGATGTAACTAATTATTTTGTAGGTACTTAAAGGTCATATCCTAGCATTGTCAAATCAAGATTGATCCTTCAAGACACAAGACCATACAATATTGTAGTTTTAAAAGTTTTATTCATTAAAAAGATGTTTTGAAGAAGCATTAATATTGATATCAACTTTGACATCGAATTCTTATGAAGGAGATAAGTGTCTAATTGTGAAAAAAAATTTCAATTATAATAATATATCATTCCTATATTATCACCTTACTTTGTACTTTATTCTACTTTGTCTTCATTTTTATGATGTCAAAAGGGGGAGAAATAATAGCTATTGTATTTTTTCTTGTTCATAACTCTTTCAGGGGTGAAAGTTTTGAAATACAAAAGGAAGGGGGAGATATACAAGATAGAGGGAGATTCCAGTTGCCACTCAACATTTCAAAAAGTCACATATTGAAGCAACTCATTGATGAACAAGTTAAATTTCAAAGAATGGTTTGTCATCATCAAAAAGAGGGAGAATGTGAAGAAGAGTTATTCTTGTCCTAGGTTATAGTTTTGATGAAGACAAACACATCAACAAAAAGAAGAGTCAAAGCCTGAAGACTTGAGAAATCAAGTTCAAATTATCAAAAAGCTTTGGAAAATTAATGGAAGAATCAAGATGGTTGAATATGCATTACAAGTGTTCAAGTTATCATTCATTCATGCCATTATTCATTAAAGTATTTTTCTGCATAAAATCTTTGCTTTTCATCTCAATTTTGAAGTATTTTTCAATTCTGGTCTCTGGGTAATCGATTAATCAGTTGGCAGTATAAAATTGTTAATAGATTAACCTATGTAATTTTTGAATATTTTGACCCGTTGTAGAAGGGTTGATAGATTAACTAGATTGTAGTACAAAGCTGTTAATAGATTAACACTGAAGCAGTGTCTGTAGAGGTGCATTATGTCTATATAAACATGATTATTTTTTAAAATTCAAACTCATCTCTCTTTCATAGCAGTTCAAAACTTATATTATCTCATTTTCAAAATCAAGTGTTCTTGACATAACTTTTTGTTGAAACGTTTGCATATCAATTTCATTACATTTTCAAATAGTTTCAACTACTTAAAAATCATTGAGCACTTGTACTACATATTGAGAATTTCCTACTTGATAGAGAAGATCAATTCTAGGAATTGATATGCATTTTTATACAACTTCGTATGAAGGCACATATAGAAGCACAAGGAGAAGATATTTGGGATGTTGTACAAAATGGTCTATTTGTTCCTACTAGTGTTGTCGATGGCGTTGAAACAAAAAAAAAACAGTAAAAATTCATGGAATGAAGATGATAAGAAGAAGGTACTCTACGACAAGAAAACAATTAACATTCTTCAAATCATTGTTAGTATGGATGAATTTTTTCGTATATCTCAATGTAAACCGGTAAAAGAAATTTGGGATACCTTAGTGAAATCTCATGAAGGAAGTGTTGAAGCTAAAAGGTCAAGATTGAATACCGTGAATCAAGAATATGAAATGTTCAGAATGCAGACCATAGAATCAATCCTTGATCTACAAAAGATATTTGTTCACTTAACTAATGACCTGTTTGCTCTCGGTAATATTTTTACTAACGATAAAATAAATCATAAAGTTCTTAGGTCTTTAACTAGGGAATGACAACCAAAGGTGACCGCGATATCAGAAAAGAAGAGTCTTTCTATCATAACGTCCGCATCCTTGTTCGAAAAACTTCAAAAGCATGAAACTCAAGTAAAAGATTCAAACGATGTTGTATTAAAGACAAGAGTCAAAATTCATGATAACAATCAAGAGGAGGAATCCACTGATGACGATGATGATCTTATTAAAAAGTTTAAAAAGTTCTTGAGAAAAGAAAGAAAAAAAAAAGATCATTCCCAAAGAAGCACCAACAAGGAGAGTTACATGTTTTGAATGTGGAAAAAAGGGACATGTCAAGAGAGAATGTCTTACACTTGAAAAGAAAAAAAAATTCGAAAACAAGAATCACAACAAGGAAAAGAAAGTATATGTAGCATGGGATGACAATGAAAAAAGTTCATCTTCAGATGAAGATCTTGCATGCAAGGCATTGATGAACTCACATCATTCAAGTGATGAAGAACATGAGATGTAACTAATTGTTTTGTAGGTACTTGAAGGTCATATGCTAGCATTGTCAAATCAAGATTAATCCTTCAAGACACAAGACCATACAATATTGTAGTTCTAAAAGTTTTATTGATTAAAAAGATGTTTTGAAGAAGCGTCAATATTGATATCAACTTTGACATCAAATTCTTATGAAGGAGATAAGTGTCTAATTTTGTGCAATTAATTTTCAATTATAATAATATATCTTTCCTATGTTATCACCTCGCTTTGTACTTTAGTCTACTCTGTCTTCATTTTTATGATGTCAAAAGGGGGAGAAATAATAGCTATTGTATTTTTTCTTGTTCATAACTCTTTCAGGGGTGAAAGTTTTGAAATACAAAAGGAAGGTGGAGATATACAAGATAGAGGGAGATTCTAGTTGCCACTCAACATTTCAAAAAGTCACATATTGAAGCAACTCATTGATGAACAAGTTAAATTTCAAAGAATGGTTTGTCATCATCAAAAAGAGGGAGAATGTGAAGAAGAGTTATTCTTGTCCTAGGTTATAGTTTTGATGAAGACAAACACATCAACAAAAAGAAGAGTCAAAGCCTGAAGACTTGAGCAATCAAGTTCAAATTATCAAAAAGCTTTGGAAAATTAATGGAAGAATCAAGATGGTTGAATATGCATTACAAGTGTTCAATTTATCATTCATTCATGCCATTATTCATTAAAGTATTTTTCTGCATAAAATCTTTGCTTTTCATCTCAATTTTGAAGTATTTTTCAATTCTGGTCTCTGGTTAGTCGATTAACCAGTTTGTAGTACAAAACTGTTAATAGATTAACCTATGTAATTTTTGAATATTTTGACTCGTTGTAGAAGGGTTAATATATTAACCAGATTGTAGTACAAAGTTGTTATTAGATTAACACTAAAGCAATGTCTGAAAATACTGCATTTTTTCAATCAAATGATTTTCTAAATTGGATCATGAAGCATGGTAATCTTTTATTTGTTGCACTCATCCGTAGAGGTGAATTGTGTCAATATAAACATTATTATTTTTCAGAATTCAAACTCATCTTTCTTTCATAGCAATTCAAAACTTATATTCTCTCATTTTAAAAATCAAGTGTTCTTGATATAACTTTTTGTTGAAACTGTTGCACATCAATTTTATTACATTTTCAAATAGTTTCAACTACATAAATATCATTGAGCACTTGTACTACATATTGAGAATTGCCTACTTGATAGAGAAGATCAATTCTAGGAATTGATATACATTGTTATACAACTTCAAACACTTGAGAATTGCCTACTTGATAGAGAAGATCAATTCTAGGAATTGATATACATTGTTATACAACTTCAAACACTTGTAAAAATTCATATTGTTGTGATTTCCTTATTTTTTAGGATTGTTGGAAGCAAGAGAGTGAATAAGGGAGGGTTGTTCTTTTGTTGCACTTTGTAAAGATCATAAGGGGATTGCCATTAATTTTTGTGTTGCTTATGTTAGAAGATTGTAGGATAGGTTTTGGTGGAAGAGTTGTACAAAGATCTGACATACTGAAAATCTCTCACAAAGGGTGAGAGGACTTGAGTACTCTCAGATTATGAGGGAAATCAGGATATATCATTGTGTCATTTGCTTTCTGCAATTATTTTTCAGCATATTTACTTTCATATTTTTTCTGAAAAATAACAAAATCAGTACTAACACTTCAAATTTTAAAAAGTCCAATAAATCTAATTCACCCTTCTTAGAGACCGCGCATAAACTTACACATTGTAGGTCCATCCTCGCACTGTCGCACAAACGATCTGCACCACCGCATCAAAAGTCCATCATCATTAATCAATTACAATTTTGATTTTAGTACTAAACAATAATAATCATAAGTTCAACTCGAAAATTACCTTTTTAACTTTTTTTGACAAAAGTAAATATATCACATAATTTTAAATAAATAAAATAATTAAACCTCTATTTTTATTATAAATCATTTTAAAATTTTCACACATATTAAAAAATTTAATCATTCTAGTATGAAAAAAAGAAATTACAAAAGAATTTATAAAATCATTTTTCATTATGTAAAAATAAAACTTAAATAACTTTAAAACAAAATATTTAAGAACATATTAAAAAGATATTAATAATTTATTATTTTTATTATTACAAAATAATTTATAATTTAATATAATATTTTATTTAAATGACTTATAATAAAAATGGGAAGGGTAATATTTACATAAACTCACTATTGTAACGATTTTATAATTAAAATACAAATGAAAATATGCAACTTAATTATATAACCGTTGAACGAAACTCTATTAGCAAATTATTATAGAATAAAAAAACATAACTTTTTTTAATAATAACATGACTTCATTATTAAATTGTAGATTTTATTCTTGTTCTTTGATTGATACTCCGTGTTGTCGTGTTGAGTGATTTACTATATTATTCGTATGAGCTTTATCATAGCATGATGTAAGCTTTCTCCTATAAATACCCTCCAAACCTAGAACAAGGGTTTTCAAACCACAACACACAAACTCCCAAAAACTCTTCACTCCTCTCTGTCTTTTTTTCATATTAACCAAACCATGGAATCAAATCCTAAAAATACCACCAAGGTCCTCTTTAGCTACGGCGGCAAACTTCTCCCCCGCTGTCCCGACGGCAAGCTCCGCTACACCGGCGGCCACACCAGAGTCCTGACGCTCTCTCTCCCCATTTCTTTCTCAGGTTCTTTTCTCATTGAATAGACCTTTAGTTTAATGGCTTTTATTATTTCATCCTTCAAGGGTATTTATTTGTTTGATTCCTTTATCTTTTGCAGAGTTGATGGTGAAGTTTGTGGAATTATGCGGTTCATCAGTTACACTGAAGTGTCCTTTACCGAACGGAGATTTAGAGACGTTGATTTCAATCACCAGCGACGAAGATCTGGCAAATATAATCGAAGAATACGACCGAGCTTCTTCATCGTTACCTCATCCATTGAAGATCAGAGCTATTCTTTCACCTCCCAAATCTCTGAAGAAAGTTTCTCCTCCACAATCTTCTTCGTCCAGTGCAACATACTCTCCGTCCGGTTCGCTTTACGCGTCTGCCGAATCACCACCGTATGCGGCTGTGAATCGGCTGAATTGCTCGCCGGTTTCTCTAGGGTTTCCGATTGGTGTTCGAAATGGGGTGGTGAAAGGTGGATGTTACACGGGGCAATTACATGGAAGCCCTAGATTCCTCTATCGCTTCGGGAATAATTATTGTCAATGAAGCAGTGTTATATTGGGGAATACCAGTTGATGATGAAAAATCGATCTGTGGTAGGGTGTAAATAGTGAAAAGTGAATTGTAATAGAGCTTAGGCTTCTATTTTTTATCTGCCTGGGCTTTTAAAAACACAAAACAGAGTCTTACTCTGTTTTCTCTGTATTTTAGTAAAAATATAAAGCTTGAAAGGGTTGTTAATAGCAGCCACGTCTATTAAAAACAAAATAGTAATCCAATGTATTTTTTTACACATGTCAATTGGATTAGTCATTAATTTGTATGAAAAGATGAATTAGATTACTGATTATAGAAGGGAAGGAGTTTTAATATAAAATGATGACAATGAGTTGGAAGTAGTGAGTCATCTTATTAATTATTTGTTATAATAAGAATAAATGTATAAAATTTATAAATTATTAAAAATGTTATAAAAAAATGAGAAAAACATGATATTATAAACTTTTATTTTTTTTAATTAAGAGCATCATCAAAGAGCGACTAAATATTCCAAGTATCTTGGCACCCTAGAAAACTAAAAGATAATAATATTTGTTGAAACTCAAGATATATAAAGAATATAACATGTATAAAACAAATCACTTTTGAAATGGAAATCAAGAATTTATGTTTAGAACGAAGGCCCATAAAATTAAAATGGTTTCCTTTTTAATATATAAAATTATTTAAATAAATATTTTAATTAAATATTTAACAAGAAGTTTATCCAAAATAATTATGTTTAACTTTAATCAATACTAAACTTAAAGTGAAAATAAATAAGTCAGACCGATTAATATGAATACGTCGTAATCTACATATGCTCAATCCGTCTACATATGTTGAGGCCATAATTTTTTTTTTTAAATAGAAAAAATTTAAATTTTTTTATAAGTCTATTTAGTTAAAAAAGTTAGAGTCTTTTAAATTTATCCGATCAATCTATTTGAATAAATATGAATAAATTTTTATTATTATTATATTATGTTTTGTATTTTGAATTAAAATACATAAATAAAACTTGATTATCTTGAAAAATTTTTGAAAATTCGATGAAAATACCTTATGAACAATGTCATAAGTTGTTTTCATAAGTTTTTTAAAAAAAATAATCTCACAAAATTTGTGGTAATAGATAAATTAAAATAAATCAATGCAAACAAATTTTTAATCTCTTTAATCTTTTAGTGTTTTAATCTATTTAAATATTATGTAAATTGTTTATTTATATATCTAAAATAATTATGATTTTATGTAGGTTAACGAGCTAACAAGACATCAAGTTTAAAAATAAATCTATGACAGACTATAAGCTAGACTTAAACTTCAATTTTTAAGTCAGATCAGACTTAAACTTGACAAAATTTATCTTAGTCTAATTTATTTCTACTCAAATTACAAACAATAAATTGATCGGATAAAATCCTAGAGTTTATTATATAAAAGAACTATAAAATATTATTATCAAAAAAGTAATTCTGATTCTACGCCAAGTGAATTTAAATAAACTTTAATTGACTTTTAAATAATATAAAAAATTGTATAGCATAGTAAAATGTTATTTTTTAGTTTGAAACAAACTCAAACTCAAATAACGTAAATAGTTGATAGGTCACGACGAAGTGGTGAGTTGGACTCATAAGTCAACCTTATTTGAAACTCGCCTAAATATTAATTTTATTTTTATTCTCTTAAATATTTTAAAAATAATTAAAAGAGTGGCACATGATTTATAGTGACATTTGGATCACCCACGTTTTATATACACTCACTTTATCTTAAGAGTTTTTTCAAGTTCAATGTGACACTTTATCTGAAGAGTTTTTTCAAGTTCGATGTTATGGTGCATTGTATTTTGAATGTTGACTTGTTGTCCATATATTCATAATAATGGAATACTTGCAAATTCTGGTTTTGTACATGAACCTGTTTTGCGTGTCCTTCTGGTTCATGTTATTTGTTGGTGTGAATTGGTTTGTTATTTTTTTAAAGAGTGACATTATTTACCGTACAAACTCATTTTGCAAGATAAATTAGACTGAATATTAAAAAAAAAATCTACAAATTTGTGTAGAGAATTTTTTGAGAGCTTTATAATTGTTTGTTAGAACCAAGAGTTTTATTTGGGAGAGATGCTAAAGTTCTGTGAGGATGACAACAAACTAACATGTATGAGGATGACAACAAACTAACATTCTATGTAGGTAGAATAAATTATTGTTCTTTAAAAATCCAAACAGAGGGAATTATTATTCCAAGTAGAGCTATGAGACGAAGAATCTTCCGGCACCCTTCAAATTATATTTGATATTTTTTTTAAAACTTGTGATTATATTTTTGCTTTTGTCATAACTTATCGAATATTATTTTTTTTTGGTTAAATTTTAGATATTTATGCAATTAATGGATATTTCGTAAAATTTTCCGTTTAGAATTACTGAATTTAGTGAAAAATTACTGGATATTTTATGAAAGTATCACTACTATAAGATATACGTATGTTAGCACAATATTGTTACGACCATTTTGTCAATCTATGTAATGTCTAAACTTTAACATGCATGTTTTGTTTTTTGTTTTAGGAAAACACCTTTTTATCACGGTTCTTAATAACAACGGTAGTCATAGTAGATGGATAACAAATTTCAAATTCCAGTATCAATATTTTTTCAATAAAAATAAGTGTGTATCCCTTAATATTTATTGTTATATAAAATTGAAATTAGAATAATTACTATTGTTTCAATCAACCCTGGTTATATTTTTCATATTTCACTAAATTTGTTATTTGCAACCGTTGTGAAATTCTTTCCTATAAAATTAAAACATAACAGGTTCTTTATTTCGTTCATAACACACAAGGTTGCCATAGTTAGTGAGACGACAACAATAGATAAATCTTCACAATCTTCATTCATTTCTTAGAACGAATATAATTTCTTGGTTTCTTCCTCCTTTACGAAATAATATACGTTACCTTTCTGTGCTCGTTGTTCATTGTTCATTTCTTAGTCTCTCTCGTATGATGTGGTGTGGTTTTTGTTTAAGTGTTGTGGATTTTTGTTTTGTTGCAATTGGATTACTTTGTGTTTTAGGTTTATTAAGATTTTATGATGTTTTCGTTGTTTCAAAGTTATGTGTTGTTGTCATGTGTCCTGTTCTGGCGCTGTGATGTTTTCATTGTAATGATTTTGTGATGTTTTTGTTGATTTTTGTTTTGGTGTTATAACTCTATTGCAAATGAAGAAATAAATGTGGTTATGAATATGCTATAGATTTTAGTGTTGTATTGTTCTGATGAATATGCATTAATGTGTCATTCATTGAAAATGCTACTAGAAGATAACAAATTGTCTGATACTTGTAATGAGACCAATAAGATATTGTGTCTAATGAGTTTGGAGTATATCAAAATACATGCATGCCCTAATGATTGCATATTATACATGAAAAATATGAAAATTTGGATCAATGTCCAGAATATAGCGAGCTGCGCTACAAGTTGAAGGAAAACAATGGTAATATCAATGACAATTTTAGTAAGAAGCGTCCTTCTGCTAAAGTGTTATGATATTTGCCAATAATTTCAAGGTTGAAGAGACTTTTTATTAATGCGAATGATACAAAGAATATTAGATGACATACAAATGAAAGAAAATGTGATGGAAGCATTTATTGTGTAGCTGATTCTTTGCAATGGAAGAAAATTGATTTGTTGTTTCCGTACTTTGGCCTCGAACCAAGAAACCATAGGCTTGGGCTTGCCACGAATGGAATGAGCCCATTTGGTAATCTGAGTACTAACCACTCTTTGTGGTTTGTTCTTCTCACGATTTACAATTGTTAGGTTTGCATAATAAGGGGTTTTTTGTTATCATCTCCACAGGGATTGTTCTGATATGGGATACTTGTCGTTCAATAGTTTACCGTTTCAAAAAAAGGATTTTAAAGTTTGTTTTATAAATTGTCACGATTTAGTAGCAAAGATTAAATTCTAGATGTTTGATTGACAAAGTATATCAAAAGTAGTTTTCATTTATCCTAACTAATATATATTCTCTTAATATTGCATGTGAAGTCGGATCCGATTAATATCATCACGTATTCTCTCAATACCATTTATGTCTAGAGCAATGTCGTGAGAAATAATGTATTCATCGCTACACGATCTCTCCATATAGCAACCAATATAGTAAGCTTTAAGTTCAACACAAAGTAAATATTAACCATAGACCGATCTCTCCAATCTATGAATTGATAGATGAATATTTTAGGTCAAGTTTCATAAAATCTATGTCTAGAGTTTTACAAAACAAGAATGGATCATTAAGAACAAAAATATTCATCATATATTAATCATCACTTGTTCACATACAATGCCAATCAAAAGAAATACATAGAGCTAAGGTAGACTACCTCCACCTTTGATACAAAGAAAATTAGCTACCCATAACCATGGTAGCTTGCTTTACAAGTAATGAGAGAAGATGAATGAACATCCACGTCGAAGAATCTATCTTGGATGTGAATCCAACTTCTATTTACAAATATATAACTATTTGGTGAAGAAATGCATAAAATAGGGTTTCTATGTGGAAAATGGGGTTATGATCCCAAAAAAGTGTGAAAAATACATATATAGTACTTCCAAAATCTGTCAAGTTCGCCTAGCAAACACCTTCTTCGCACAACGAAGACCTTTTTTAGGCACATGACGTGCCTCTGAATAGTTAAACTGTCCTTGGGAAATATCTGAGTTCGCAGTGCGAACACTTCTTTGTACAACGAACTTCTTCGCTACAAGTTCGCACAGTGAACTCAGGGTCCTTTTCCTACTGCCTATAATCTGAGATGGTTCGCGGGGGCTTCACCTGGAGCTCGCACAACAAACATTCAATTTCACCTCATTGGTGTTTGCACAACGAACAATCAATTTTTCTTCTTTTCTTTGGCTTCTTTGTCAATTCACTTGTGTCTTGATCATTGATAGTTTATGCCTAAATCCTACACACAAAAACACATATCAAAGCAACCAAAGGTATTTGCGACATAATTGAATAATAGTATAGAAACATGGAATAAATCCATAGAAACATAACAAATGAGTTGAAAAATGCCAAGAAATATGGATCAAAATAAGGCATGTTTGGTGTAACACCCCCTTCTATACCCCCAAATAAGCATATGAAACATTTAGGCACATATCAAAATTTGCATCAGAGTAATATTAAATCATAGTATAAAAGGAGCATGTCACACAAATTCACCAATAAAACCTACAACACCTGCTCAAATAGAGATATGCAACAGTGGGGTAGTTTTTAAATAGAGGAACTTCGTCCTTACACCCACATCTCAATATTTAAATTAAAGCAGAAGGGTAAAACATTGAATCACTTAAAAACATGTTATCATATAAATACATGTCATCGAGTTTGGTTCACAATACCATTCATATTATACAAAAACATCACAGCTGATACATTCACAATGTATCATAAAAGAATGCTATACAACCTAACTACCCGGTGCTACATATCAGAGCGACCAGACCAAAAGAATGAAACTATACTTCACAAAAAGAATCTCCAGCAACCTAATCTGCAATGCCTCATAGAGCATTATAAAACAGCAGAAGGGTGAGAAATATTACCATAATAATCAATGCATATAATTATATATATATATATATATATATATATATATATATATATATATATATATATATATATATATATATATATACACACACACACACACACACACACACACACACACACACACACACACACACACACACACACACACACACACACACACATGAATATAGAATACAATATTCCACGTTTTCTCACCACATTTCATTATAATCCTCAAATACATCACAACATGTATAAACAAATATGGATAATCAAATCAAGCACATTTCATCATGCACACATCCATAATCCACAATTCAGCAAACCATACACCTGCATAATTCATACCACAATGATATCTATGCCATGTGACTCTACACAACTCAATGCAATTCAATTTCATATGGTACCAACACTTGTTATCATTTTTCGGTTTTTACATTAAACCGGGCCCACTCTTCTAGACCGATAACCACCAAAAGCCCGTCCTCTAAGCTTTCAAACCCACTCTTCTAGGTTTGGGACAAGTCACTAGTCTCCACGAAACTAGTAAGCATTGCCTCTTGACTAAATGATGCATATGCAATCAACCACCAAATGCACTTAAGACCGTTCTCGCATCTTAATCTCATGCATTCAAATAATTCATCACTCAAGAATTATAACATGATTGCACACACAACATATTTATATAATCAAAGTATTCATACTTTATATCATCATATTTATCAAGCAATGCACACATATTCATCAATATGTTCTCATGCATTATTCACATAAAGTCGCATACCACACATATGCATTCCTAATATCACGCCCAACGGCCACAAACCTCATCACAATTCATCATGCATTCGTATTCAATTTAAACAATGCATTATATATATATATATATATATATATATATATATATATATATATATATATATATATATATATATATATATATATATATATATATATATATATATATATATATATATATATATATATATATATATATATATATATATATATATATATATATATATATATATATATATATATATATATATATATATATATATATATATATATATATATATATATATATATATATATATATATATATATATATATATATATATATATATATATATATATATCAAAGGCTACATTCACGATTGATTTTACAATCTAGGTTTCACGCCATAAGACTACCCATAACACGTGTCATCTTGATAGTACACAAACTATTCATATCATATAAAGATTAACATAATTGAACCAAACATTGAATAGATGATGATATTTCACACCCTTACCTTGATTGAATCGATGCTTGAGAGTTGTTCTTGAGCTTTTCCAACTTTTCCTTCTTCTCCTTCTCTTTTCTCCTCTTTCTCCTTCTTTTCTCTTATGTTTCTATCTTTTTTTCTTTTCTTTCCACTTTTCCTTTATAAGTCTTTCTCTTCTATTCTTTCTATCATATTTCTCTTCTCAAACATCTACCAATTTCATTTAATTAATCATCCATCAATTAAACAATTCCCATAAATCATTTAATTAATATAATTAATTAATTAATAAAAAAAATTGGGTTGTTACAACTCTCCCCCACTTTAAGAATTTTCGTCCTCGAAAATATTACCTGATTCAAACAACTCTGGATAAGACTCCCTCATCTGGCTCTCAAGTTCCCAAGTCACATTTCCACCAGCCGTTCCTCCCCAAGCGACCTTCACCAAAGCAATCTCTTTACCTCGAAGTTGCTTCGACTTCTGATCCTCTATCCGCATAGGTGATGTCTCCACAGTCAGGTTATCTCTTACCTGTACATCATCTACTTGGACTACATGAGACGGATCCGTAATGTATTTCCTACTCAAAGCATCAGCTACCACATTCGCTTTTCCCGGATGGTAATTTAACCCAAAATCGTAATCTTTCAGAAGTTCTAACCATCTTCTTTTCCTTGCATTCAATTCTTTCTGATCAAAGAGATACTTCAAACTCTTATGATCACTAAACACCTCAAATCTCGAACCGTACAAATAATGTCTCCAAAGCTTTAACACAAATACAACGGCGACCAACTCTAAGTCATGCGTCGGATAATTCTTCTCATGCACTTTGAGTTGCCTCGAAGCATAAGCTACAACTTATTTATCTTGCATCAACACACCTCCTAAACCCATCAAAGAAGCATCACAATACACACCAAATGGTTCTGTCAGATTTGGCAAAATCAAAACAGGAGCTGTCGTCAATCTTCACTTAAGCTCTTGGAAACTTTCCTCACACTTTGCATCCCAAACAAAAGCTTGACCCTTCCTAGTAAACTGAGTCAACGACAATGATAACTTGACAAATCCTTCAATGAACTTCCGATAATAACCGGCCAAACTAAGAAAACTTCTAATCTCAAAAACTGATTTCGGAATCTCCCATTGCGATACCGCTTCAACCTTCGACGGATCAACTGCAATACCTCTACTCGAAATCACATGACCAAGGAAACTCACTTCCTTCAACCAAAATTCACACTTAGAAAGTTTAGCGTATAACTGCTTCTCTTTCAATACAGATAACACAATCCTCAGATGCTCGGCATGTTCTTCTTCACTCTTCGAATAAATCAAAATATCATCAATGAACACCACCACAAACTTGTCCAAATAGGGATGGAAAATCCTATTCATGTACTCCATAAATACACCCGGTGCATTAGTCACCCCAAATGGCATCACGGAATACTCATAGTGTCCATACCTCGTTCTAAAAGCAGTCTTCGGAATATCCTCAGCCTTCACACGAATCTGATGATACCCCGATCTCAAATCTATCTTACTGAACACACTCGCACCAACCAACTGATCCATCAGATCATCAATCCTTGCAAGTGGATACTTATTCTTGATGGTCACTTTGTTCAGTTGTCTGTAATCCACATAAAGTCTCATATAACCTTCTTTCTTTTTAACCAACAACACTGGTGCACCCCACGGCGACACACTCGGACGAATAAACCTCTTATCAAGCAAATCTTTAATTTGACTCTTCAATTCCGTTGTGGACATACGATACGGAGTCATCGATATCAGACTGGTTCCAGGAAACAAGTCTATCGTAAACTCCACTTCTCGTTCCGGCGGTAAATCTCTTATCTCATCAGGAAATACTTCCGGAAAATCACGGACAATTGGTAAAGTGTCAATTGCTCCACTTTCACCAATACTCAAAGTTGCCAATAACATAAATACCCTCGCACCATCTTGCACTGACTCCTTCACTTGCTTAGCAGTCATAAACAAATCTCCCTCCTCATCAGGTTCCGGAAAAATAACCGTTTTGTCAAAATAGTTAATATAAACACGATTGAATTCCAACCAATTCATTCCGAGAATGACATCAAGTTGGTCTAAGTGAAGACATACTAAATCAACTCCGAAGTCTTTACCGAAAATACTCAGCGGACAATTCAAACACACATACAGAGTAGTTACCGAACCCATAGCAGGAGTATCAATAACCATACCTCCACTCATAACAGACATCTCAAGATTCAATCTCTTAACGCAATCCAAAGAAATAAAAGAATGCGTAGCTCCAGTATCAATTATAGCGATCAAAGGTATACCATTAATGAAACACGTACCTCGGATCAGTCGATCATCACTAGCAGTCTCCGATCCAGATAGAGCAAACACTTTCCCGCTCCCTTGAGTCTTCTTCGGTTTGTCACACTTGGTACTAATGTGCCCTTGCTCACCACAGTTGTAGCAAGTCACATTCGCACTGCTTCGGCACTCAAGAGCTTTGTGGCCTGGCTTGCCACACCTGAAACACTTCAATCCAACACTTTTACACTCAGGAGCACGATGTCCCACTTCACCATAATTATAACACCTTACCGGAGTGGAAGCTCCTCCCCCACTCGGCTTCTTACCATAACCAGCTTTTTGTTTCCCTTTATCTGCAGGAGTCACATAAGGCTTCCCTCGGAATTGGCCCTTTCCTTTCTTATCACTTAAACTCTTGTAGTGTCTAGACCAAGCCCTACTATCCTCATCATAAATCCTACTCTTGTTCACTAACTCAGAAAACCGCCTAATTTCCTCATAACCAACATCTTGCTTAATTTCTGGCCTCAGATCATTCACAAACTTAAGACACTTGGATCTCTTAGCATTAGCAGTGTTATAGTAAGGACAAAACTTAATCAATTCTTCAAATCTTGCAGTATACTCGGCTACCGTTGAGTTACCCTGCTTCAGTTCAAGGAATTCAATTTCCTTCTTTCCACGCATATGTTCTGGAAAATACTTCTCCAGAAATGTCTCTCTGAAAAGATCCCAAGTAATCACCATCTCATTCTCTTCAAACCTTTGGCGAGTATTACCCCACCAATCCTCAGCTTCTTCTTCAAGCATATGAGTGCCAAACTGCATCGTCTGCGCATCTGAACAATTCATAACTCGAAGAATCTTCTCTATTGCTTTCAGCCAAACCTGTGCTTTGTCAGGCTCATGGGTTCCCTTGAAAATCGGTGGATTATTCCTTTGGAACCTTCCCAAAGCATGAAATTCGTCATCAGCATTGTTTCCAACATTCACATTGGCTTGAGGATTCTGCCCAATCGCTCCATCCAACCTCGTCAAAGCCTCCGCAATCGCTTCGTTATTCCTACCGGCAACCATCGTTCTGAATCTCAACAACATAACTTCATCAGAATAAACAAATATCGATAGTGTCACACACACAATCAGATATATAAAGGGAAATAAACAAGTTAACAACTTGGCCAACTGGCCGACCTGCTCTGATACCACTAATGTAACACCCCCTTCTATACCCCCAAATAAGCATATGAAACATTTAGGCACATATCAAAATTTTCATCAGAGTAATATTAAATCATAGTATAAAAGGAGCATGTCACACAAATTCACCATTAAAACCTACAACACCTGCTCAAATAGAGATATGCAACAATGGGGTAGTTTTTAAATAGAGGAACTTCGTCCTTACACCCACATTTCCATATTTAAATTAAAGCGGAAGGGTAAAACATTGAATCACTTAAAAACATGTTATCATATAAATGCATGTCATCGAGTTTGGTTCACAATACCATTCATATTATACAAAAACATCACAGCTGATACATTCACAATGTATCACAAAAGAATGCTATACAGCCTAACTACCCGGTGCTACATATCAGAGCGACCAGACCAAAAGAATGAAGCTATACTTCACAAAAAGAATCTCCAGCAACCTAATCTGCAATGCCTCATAGAGCATTATAAAATAGCAGAAGGGTGAGAAATATTACCATAATAATCAATGCATATAATTATGTTATAATTCTTGAGTGATGAATTATTTGAATGCATGAGATTAAGATGCGAGAACGGTCTTAAGTGCATTTGGTGGTTGATTGCATATGCATCATTTAATCAAGAGGAAATGCTTACTATTTTCGTGGAGACTAGTGACTTGTCCCAAACCTAGAAGAGTGGGTTTGAAAGCTTAGAGGACGGGCTTTAGGTGGTTATCGGTCTAGAAGAGTGGGCCCGGTTTAATGTAAAAACCGAAAAACGATAACAAGTGTTGGTACCACATGGCATTGAATTGGATTGAGTTGTGTAGAGTCACATGGCATAGATATCATTGTGGTATGAATTATGCGAGTGTATGGTTTGCTGAATTGTGGATTATGGATGTGTGCATGATGAAATGTGCTTGATTTGATTATCCATATTTGTTTATACATGTTGTGATGTATTTGAGGATTATAATGAAATGTGGTGAGAAAACGTGGAATATTGTATTCTATATTCATGTGTGTGTATATATATATATATATATATATATATATATATATATATATATATATATATATATATATATATATATATATATATATATATATATATATATATATATATATATATATATATATATATATATATATATATATTCATATAATCAAAGTATTCATACTTTATATCATCATATTTATCAAGCAATGCACACATATTCATCAATATGTTCTCATGCATTATTCACATAAAGTCGCATACCACACATATGCATTCCTAATATCACGCCCAACGGCCACAAACCTCATCACAATTCATCATGCATTCGTATTCAATTTAAACAATGCATTATATATATATATATATATATATATATATATATATATATATATATATATATATATATATATATATATATATATATATATATATATATATATATATATATATATATATATATATATATATATATATATATATATATATATATATATATATATATATATATATATATATATATATATATATATATATATATATATATATATATATATATATATATCAAAGGCTACATTCACGATTGATTTCACAATCTAAGATTCACGCCATAAGGCTACCCACAACACGTCTCATCGCGATAGTACACAAACTATTCATATCATATAAGGATTAACATAATTGAACCAAATAATTAACCATTGGATGGAAAACACAAGAAATGGAATTTGCTGTCACATTCGCTGCCCTTCGCCTGGCGAGGCATCTGGCAAATGCTCGCTACCTTATTCGCCTGGCGAACTCGCTGGCGAAGACAGTCAGTAGCTACTGGAATGTGTTCGCTAACACTCGCTGGTTCACTCGCCTGGCGAACCTTCGCCATAATCCTTCGCCTGGCGAACACGCCAACGAAGACTAACTTTGGCTACTGACTTGGTTCGCTACCCACTCGCTGGGCTTCGCTTGGCGAACCTGCGAACCCAGAAATCCCTAACTGTCCAAAATCACTCAATCACCCCAAAAACCGACTGACTCTCACCAACGCGGTTCCACAACCTTAGTATAATATCCCTTGACTAAACTTTACCACTTATTCTCATTTTTAACCGTTAAAAACTCGGTTCTACCGATTAAATCCATTTCTACCCTAGAATGGAAAATAAGTAGAAACTCCAACAAATCCAAACCCACCCATACATAATCACATACATTGAATAGATGATGATATTTCACACCCTTACCTTGATTAAATCGATGCTTGAGAGGTGTTGTTGAGCTTTTCCAACTTTTCCTTCTTCTCCTTCTCTTTTCTCCTCTTTCTCCTTCTTTTCTCTTATGTTTCTATCTTTTTTTCTTTTCTTTCCACTTTTCCTTTATAAGTCTTTCTCTTCTATTCTTTCCATCATATTTCTCTTCTCAAACAACTACCAATTTCATTTAATTAATCATCCATCAATTAAACAATCCCCATAAATTATTTAATTAATATAAATAATTAATTAATAAAAAAAATGGGCTGTTACATTTGGCATTCAACAAACTCTCCCCAACTAGATGTTTGCTTGTCCTCAAGCAAAGTATGCCTCTCATTGAAAACAAGAGGATTTGCTCAAGCAACTAATTCAACCAAGAATGGATTTATGACTCAAATTAAACATACAAATGTGCACAAGCAATGTTCACCACTTCCTAGAATTGAACAATGATAAAGAATTTAGTTCTTAAACAAATATCATGCAATTTTTCAATTAATAACTAAATTCTCATGCTTGAATCACTCTAACACTCCTATTTAAATAAGAATGAAGAAATTAACACGCTTGTAACCGCAGAGCAATTTCACTCACCTGACAAACAATGCTAATAACAATTCAATTCATACATTCATCTAATCAATTAAAAATGAAATCATGGAAGCAAGAAGCTCACTAAGGGCTTATAAAATTGTAGTTTGGTTAGGTTCACAACAAAGGGATATATCTAAGGTTATAGAATCAAAGTTACCAATGCAAAAGAAACATTCACTATACAAGGTTATGTATACACTACAACTTCATCCACACTTTTTTTTCTCAATTGTTCACCCTTCCAAACTTCCTTAATGCTCATTATTCATTCTCTATTTTTCTTTTTCAAACAAGCATGATTTTTATTTTTATTTTTCACATTCATATTCATAATTTTCTTTTCTATACTTGTTTGAAAATTTTCAAAATTTTGAATAACCTACCACTTTCCTTTTCACTCTCCCCAATTTGAATTGAACCAAACCTCAAGTGAATGCTCCTTGCTTTTTATGGCAAGTAAAAAAATTTAGAACAATGTTCAAAGGTTCAAGATTTTTTTTTTTATAATCCCACAAAATTCAATGATGTACTATGTTTTAATTTATGTACATACACCAAATTCATCATTAAATTAGGATCTAAACTATTAAGCTCAAAGGGGTTAGCAAATTCTCACTACTCACGGGTAAGTTTTTTTTTTGGGGATATGGTTGTGCTCAATATCAACAAATACCTTGATCATTTCTAAAGCTTTCACAAAATTAAAATAATCAAAATATTAAGCATGAATCAAATGTATTAAACAAAGTTTATCAGTCATCCTAAGCATATAGTAAACAATGGAGGTTTCTCATAATTTGTGGCTTTTGGAACCTAAGTGAAACAAACATTTACACAAAGTTGCAAAATGAAACAAAAATACACATTTGCACAAAGCACAAATTTCATGAACCATTCTAACAGTCTAAGAAGCGGTAACCATGTACCTTGCTTGCATTCATGGTATTCAAATACTACAATTACCATCCAAACTTTGGAGAATCTTCATTGGATACTTTTAGCAAAGAAAGAATCATTAAATTCAAAATAAGCTACTAAACAACCATAAAAAAAACTAAAGTTGAGCATTCCTAAATTGAAGAATTCAACTCTAAATAACATAAAAACAAACTAAAGTTGAACATTCATAAATTGAAGAATTCAACTCATATAATAATAAAATTTCATGGTGTAGAACACCAACAAAAGTAAAAGTACCCAAAAGTGGTGCATAAATACATCATTCAAAATAATCTAGAAAGGCGAATAGTGTATAACAAAAAAAATAAAATACAATCATAATATAAATATCGCAATGATCTAAAGCTTAACAGAAAACTTCACTTTGTAGCAACAAAAGAAAGTAACTTAAGATCATGCTCAAAACAACAAAATAAGTAGTCCTCATCAAACTCAGTCTCCTCAGCATCAAACTCAATCTCCTCACCAGATTGTGAACCAGAATCAGAACCATCATCATCATCATCATCATCATCACCAGCCTCCTCAACGTCCTCATCCTCCTCAGTGTCAGCTACACCCCCTCCCCTCTAGAGAATGGTATGACCTCAAGCCAACCAGCATGAGTTAGGAACTGCTCCCTAGTTATGATTGAGTGTTTCATTGTAGGCTCACGATGCCGTAGTTGCATAAACTGCATAGAATTATGAATGTCAATCATGTCACGCTAAGTAGCCGCTATCTAATCCCAATTATAGTTACAAATCTCTCTCTAAATCGGGTCAAATCCCTACAAATCTGCAACTTCAGAATCAGAAGTCTCTCCTGCTTCTATACCTATACCTATACTTGTACCTGCAGTCTATCCTCCTCTCGTATCTTCATATTGGGTTTATAAAACTTGCCCACATAGTTATAATTAATAGAAGCAGGGATAGTAACCTGACGGAGGGAGGGTAACTTCACCCTCAAGTGCACACACAAAACCATGATCAAGCATGGGAAAACCAAAGAGTAATGAACTCAGGCCCCTGATTTGACACCGCTCTCCACTACCGCATGTATCTCGTCCGCAATGATCCACGGTACATCAATCTGTGTATGATCATGATACTGTGGATTGGGTGAGCCACTGGTATTGGTATAATAGAGGTATGCGTCATGGGCTTAATGTTAGTTAAAACCAAGAGTAGCACCAGTTTTGCAAAAGGACGCATATCCTCCATATGATATCTCCTCGGAACCCCAGATGGGTTCAGATCCACCGTCATTCCTTCCCTCAATAAGGCACCAAATATAGCTTTCACATCCCTATGTAATCTTAAGTCCTTATGATACTCATCTATCTCATCTCCTAAAAGCAAGAGGTTTGTCCAACACATTATTTATCGTATTTCTGTCAAACTTCACCTCTCTTCCACATACTTTTGTGGTCCAAGAAAAAATTTCATCATCATCTGGAAGGGAGTTCGCATAGAAATCCCTCACGATGTCCAAATTGTAACCGTCACATGTGTAACAACCCAATTTTCAATAATTGATTATTTGTACTAATTAATTGATTTAATGAATTATTGGGTCTATTTAATTTATATGAGTTAATGGATTTAACTGATTTATTCTATTTGGTAGAATAAGGTGAATTACTAGATCTTCTCTAATTAATGATAAGATGAGATGTATTGAGGAGAAATAAAAGAGAATGATATATAAGAGAAAGTGGAAAGAAAAGGATAGAAATAGAGAGAAAGGAAAAAGAAGAGAAAGAAAGAAGGAAGAAGAGAGAAGAGGATAAAATAGAGGAAAAGCTTGGAATCATCAGAACGACTTCTAGCTTCCGATTAATCAAGGTAAGGGTGTGAAATATTATTATCTTGCCAATGTATGTGATTATGTATGTGTGTGTTTGGATTTGTGGGAGGTTCTCCATCATTTTCCATTTTAGGACAGAAACGAGTTTAATTGGTAGAATCGATGTTTTAACGGTTAAGATTGAGAATAAATGGCGTAGTTTAGTCGAGGAATGTTATGCTAAAACTACTGGAACTTGTTGGAATTGAATCGGGTGATTTTGGGAGTTTCAGAGAGTTTTGGACAGTTGGGGTTTTCAACATCGCAGACGTTCGCTAGCACCTTCGCTAGGCGAGCAGGTCGCGAGTGTTTGCTGTAGCGAGATAGTAGCGAATAGTCCCGGACTCGGACAAAATGTAATTGACCCTCTTCATTGGTAGCGAGCGAGGTAGCGAGGGGTTTGCTAGGCGAAGCCCCAGCGAGTAGGTAGTGAAGCCTTACAATAGCTTCTATTTGCCTTCGTGAGCTTGTTCGCTAGGCGAACAGGTAGCGAGTGTTCGCTAGGAACTCACTAGACGAGCAAGCTAGCGAGTGTGACAGCATTCTAATTTCCTTGTGATTCCATCCAATGATTGAGTATTTGGTTCGATTGTATTCAATCTTGATCTGAAATGAGTAATTGTGTGCTGTTATATATATGTTGTGGGTAGCCGTATGGCGTGAATCCTAGATTGTGGAATCGATTATGGAATGTGGTTTCTTTGACAAATATGTGCATTGTTTGAATTGATTAAAAATGTATGATGATTTGTGATGAAGTTTGTTGCCGTTTGGCACAATGATGTGAATGCATAATGATTTCTATGCGATTGTATGTGAAGAATGCATGAGAACATATTGTGAAGATTTGTGCATTACTTGATAAATGCGGTGATGGTATTGAATTGTGAATGCATATTGATTGTATGCAATATTATGAATAATGCATGAGAACATATTGTGAATATGTGTGCATTGCTTAATGGATGTGATGATGTTGAAAGTATGAATACTTTGATATGATGTGTGAGTGTGCAATCATGATGTAATTCTTATGTGATGAATTATTTGAATATGCATGGGATTAAGATGCGAGAACGATCTTAAGTGCATATGGTTGTTGATTGCATACACATTATTTGGTCAAGAGGCAATGCTTGCTAGTTTCATGGAGACTAGTGACTTGTCCCAAACCTAGAAGGGTGGGTTTGAAAGCTTAGAGGACGGACTTTTGTTGTTATCGGTCTAGGGGACGGACCCGGTTTAAACGTAAAAACTGAAAAATGATAACAAGTGTTGGTACCACATGGCATGAGTTGCATTGAGTCTCATGGCATAATATATGATTATTGTATGAAGTTATGCATATGTGTATGTACATGACTTGTGTAATTGAGAATGATGAATATGTGATTGTTGTATGAAAGTATGCATATGTGCGTGAATTGTTGGATTGAGAATTTTGGATGTAGGCATGATGAAATATGCTTGGTAATTATCCATATTTGTTTATATCTGTATTGTGAATGTGTAAATGTGAGTTGGTGAATAAACATAATATGAGCATGATAGGTGGTTTTGATGTTTCGAAAGTTATGTGTGACGCCCTTTTATGAATGCATGAAAATATACTCTGATTATTCGTATATTTTCCATGGGTCTTAGAAGGGTGTTACATTAGTGGTATCAGAGCAGGTCGGTCCATCCGGCCAAGTTGTCTAACGTTGGTTGTTTCCTTGTATGCGACATGTCTGTGAAAACACTGTCAATACATGTTTGTTGTCTAACCTTGTCTGCAGAAGTGGGAATGATCCAAGTGGGGGAGAAGTTGGTGCTTCACCAGGATGCTGCAAGCATGGAGTTGTAGCTCAGTGTGTGGTTAAACACTCTTATAGTTTGGTAAAGATGGTTTATGCTCTATTATGATTGTCGACTGTCTATTAACAAATTGAGGAACTGATCACCCTTAATCTCTTGTTGATAGTAGTTGGGATTGTGCTGGATGGGATAGACGTGTCTTGCGAGCTTAGATGGCGTGAGCAGTGAATTGTTTGGAGTTAAATCCAGTGCTTAAGAATTGTTTTGATGAGTCGGCACAAGAAAATGTTGAGATGTTTAATTTTGATGGGAATTTTGAGTGTTAATGAAAGTGGGAAGTTGGCGGTTTGCCGATTAATTGTGGTTGTCTGGGAGTTATCTTGATAAGATGGTGATACACAGCCAGGACGTGAAGTGGAGTTGTGATTGACTTAGTTACGAAAACTAGTCCGACATTGAGAGCTCCATATTATATGTCTATTTGGATGGTCAAGGAATTAAATTGATTGAGTACTTTTGAGACTTGTGTCTGGTGTGTATGCTACGGCAACAGATTGTGAGGTCAAGTATGTAAAGGGTGGATGGTGACTTCTGGTGATTATTAAAGTAAGAGGTGGAATACAATATTGGTATAATTAGACCTTTAAACATTTTAAGAGTTGGAGATGTGTTTAAGGGCCTTCTAAGTGTGAAGATGTTGTTTTCGTATTGTTGTCGTAACTCGGAATGACGTCAGATTAGAAGCGTTAGAAGCTATTACAATGCTCTATGTGATGGTGAAGTAGTGACATGGAATTAAGTTATTTATTGATGGAATACGTTTAGATGTGGTAGTGATGTGGAAAGTGCGATTCGTGTTTCCGCCATAACTCACAAATTGAGTGAGTCAATGGTTGTGTAACCGATGATGGTTGGATATATTCGAAGAGTATAGAGGATCATGTTGAACATCGGGGACTTGAGTTATCAGTGTTGGAGAAGAAGCAGTGATATGCCGTTGTGAAAAAAGTTCAAGGAATTTTGGGAGAGCTGTCAACAGCTCATGTGTTAATTTTTGCCGAATTCGACATAACTGTTTGTTGTGTTTTGTGATGCTTGTTGATATGATTAGGAGATATGTTAAGTGCAACTTCAGCGAATTTTGGTTATGCTTTAAGGAAACTTAAAGTACATAAGGGGACTTACCTGACAAGTGATTTAGGGTTGGTTGTTGTTGTGTGTTTGTGCCGGAGTTCGGAGGCCTCAATTGTTTAGTTGAGATTTGAGATGGTTGGTGATCTTACGAACTTAAGGTATTTGTTGATTTGAAAGAGTTGAATATGATGCAGAGGAAATAATTGGGACTTCTAAAGGAGTTTGGTTTTGGTCGAATTACCATTCGGGTGAGACAACGTGGTAGCTGAGGTATCAAATTGGAAATTTCTGCATATGCCGATGATGATGGTAATGAAGTTAGAACTGATTAAGCAAATCTGGGATGAGTTGGTCTGTGAGGAGACTTCTTATGGAGTTAAGCTTAGTGTGTTGAACCTTACTAGAGGTATTCTTGATGAGATTCGATAAGGTCACAACTCTGGTTTGAGTTGGTAGAATGGTTGAATTTGATGAATTAAAGTCGAAGGGCTGATTTTCGGATTGATGAGAATGGTATCATGAGGTGTCATAATAGAGTTTGTGTTCTAGATATTATTAAATGGAATAAGAATATTAAGTAGATGGAGTATCCATCTCGGTGCTATGAATATGCGACCGAATTTGAGGAAATTATTTTGATGGCCATAGATGAAGAGAGAAGTGGTTGAGTTTGTATATGCTGGTTAGACTTGTTGGAAGTCGAAGAATAAACGTCAGAGACCGTTGGGTCCGATGCAACCGCTGAATATTCCAGAGTGGAAATCGGATAGTATTCCTATGGATTTTGTGTTGGGTTTTCCGGAGAATTTGAGGGATATGATTTTACTTGGGTGATTTTGGATAGAATGACTAAATTGGCTCTTTTCTTAACAAGGAAGATTAATCGTTCTATGTTAAAGCTAGCTGAGATGTATATCGGTGAAGTGATGAAGTTGTATGAGATATCGTCGAATATTGCGTCAGATGGGAATCTGAGTTTTCTTCGAGATTTTGGGAGAGTTGGCAGACGCTTGAGTACCATGTTGAAGTTGAACTCTGCCTATCATCCGTTGACGGATGGACGGACAGAGAGAACTATCCAGTCTTTAGAGGATTTGTGGAGAGCTTGTGTGTTGGATCAAGGTGGATCGTGGGATAGTTAATTATCATTGATTGAATTACCTACAATAACCGCTATCATTCTAGTATTGGAATAACATCGTATGAAGCTGTGTATGGTAAGAGGTGTAGGACTCCTTTGTATTGATATGATTCAGGCGAGAATGCTGTGCTCGAACCTGAGAATTGTGTAAGAGACGACTGAAAAGATCAGGAAGATCCAAGAAAAGACGTGTTTTGAGAGTTACAGTGGTGACGGGTGTTGGTCGAGCTTTGAAGTCTCGGAAGCACACACTGTGTTTTGTTGATTTGTATCAGAGTGGCGCAGCGGAAGCATGGAGAAAGTAGCATGTTAGACTGTTTTACCGTTGTCACTTGTGGGAATTGCATGATATGTTCATGTGTCTAAGCTGAGGAGGTACATTGATTCAGATGGATAGTGTACGCGTGAGAGAGGATTTGACTGTTGAGGCATTGCTAGTTTAGGTTGATGAATGAGAAGCAACTTCGAAGTAAAGGGATTCCTTTGGTGGAGGTAGTTAGGAGAAAGTTGGATTTGGGAGATTGGGATGCGAGAGTCGTATCCAGAATTGTTTGAATCAGGTAACATTTTCGAGGACGAAAATTCCTAAAGTGGGGGAGGGTTGTAACGACCCAATTTTCAATAATTGATTATTTGTACTAATTAATTGATTTAATGAATTATTGGATCTATTTAATTTATATGAGTTAATGGATTTAACTGATTTATTCTATTTGGTAGAATAAGGTGAATTACTAGATCTTCTCTAATTAATGATAAGATGAGATGTATTGAGGAGAAATAAAAGAGAAGGATATATAAGAGAAAGTGGAAAGAAAAGGATAGAAATAGAGAGAAAGGAAAAAGAAGAGAAATAAAGAAGGAAGAAGAGAGAAGAGGAGAAAATAGAGGAAAAGCTTGGAATCATCAGAACGACTTCTAGCTTCCGATTAATCAAGGTAAGGGTGTGAAATATTGTTATCTTACCAATGTATGTGATTATGTATATGCGTGTTTGGATTTGTAGGAGGTTCTCCATCATTTTCCATTTTAGGGCAGAAATGAGTTTAATCGGTAGAATCGATGTTTTAACGGTTAAGATTGAGAATAAATGGCATAGTTTAGTCGAGGAATGTTAGGCTAAGACTACTAGAACTTGTTGGAATTGAATCAAGTGATTTTGGGAGTTTCGAAGAGTTTTGGACAGTTGGGGTTTTGAACATCGCAGACGTTCGCTAGCACCTTCGCTAGGCGAGCAGGTCGCGAGTGTTCGCTTTAGCGAGTTAGTAGCGAATAGTCCCAGACTTAGAAAAAATGTAATTGACCCTCTTCGCTGGTAGCGAGCGAGGTAGCGAGGGGTTTGCTAGGCGAAGCCCCAGTGAGTAGGTAGCGAAGCCTTATAGTAGCTTCTGTTTGTCTTCGCGAGCTTGTTCGCTAGGCGAACAGGTAGCGAGTGTTCGCTAGGAACTCGCTAGGCGAGCAAGCTAGCGAGTGTGACAACATTCTTATTTCCTTGTGATTCTATCCAATGATTGAGTGTTTGGTTCGATTGTATTCAATCTTGATCTGAAATGAGTAATTGTGTGCTGTTATATATATGTTGTGAGTAGCCGTATGGCGTGAATCCTAGATTGTGGAATCAATTGTGGAATGTGGTTTCTTTGAAAAATATGTGCATTGTTTGATTTGATTATAAATGCATGATGATTTGTGATGAAGTTTGTTGCTGTTTGGCACGATGATGTGAATGCATAATAATTTCTATGCGATTGTATGTGAAGAATGCATGGGAACATATTATGAAGATTTGTGCATTGCTTGATAAATGCGGTGATGGTATTGAATTGTGAATGCATATTGATTGTATGCAATATTGTGAATAATGCATGAGAACATATTGTGAATATGTGTGCATTGCTTAATGGATGTGATGATGTTGAAAGTATGAATACTTTGATATGATATGTGAGTGTGCAATCATGATGTAATTCTTATGTGATGAATTATTTGAATATGCATGGGATTAAGATGCGAGAACGATCTTAAGTGCATATGGTTGTTGATTGCATACACATCATTTGGTCAAGATGCAATGCTTGCTAGTTTCGTGGAGACTAGTGACTTGTCCCAAACCTAGAAGGGTGGGTTTGAAAGCTTAGAGGACGGGCTTTTGTTGTTATCGGTCTAGGGGACGGACCCAGTTTAAACGTAAAAACCGAAAAATGATAACAAGTGTTGGTACCACATGGCAGGAGTTGCATTGAGTCTCATGGCATAATATATGATTATTGTATGAAGTTATGCATATGTGTATGTACATGACTTGTGTAATTGAGAATGATGAATATGTGATTGTTGTATGAAAGTATGCATATGTGCGTGAATTGTTGGATTGAGAATTTTGGATGTAGGCATGATGAAATATGCTTGGTAATTATCCATATATGTTTATATCTGTATTGTGAATGTATAACTGTGAATTGGTGAATAAACATAATATGAGCATGACAGGTGGTTTTGATGTTTCAAAAGTTATGTGTGACGCCCATTTGTGAATGCATGAAAATTTACTCTGATTATTCATATATTTTCCGTGGGGTTTAGAAGGATGTTACAACATGAGGTAATCAACTTATCCCACTTCTTCTCTTGAGCTATCGTGGCTATCGCTCGGTAGGTTCCATGGGGGTTAATGTTAAACAATTTTTATAGAAAGATGCTCCTTTTCTCAAGAGCAAGGTACCTAGCAACTTGCTTGGCCTCTTAGAAACACTCGATGTCATAAGAAATTGGTTGTTGACGGTAGGAGCCTCCAGTCTTTCTTTTCTTTGAAGGAGTGGTTCTTGGAAGTGCCATATGCACAACACCAAATATAACCAGCAAAAACATATGACACATTAGCAAACAATGAAAGGTGAAAAAGATCAGAACAAGAAAACATAGCAAAAAAAAAAACAAATGTTGTCATGTTCGCCTTGAGTTTGCAATGCGAGAACCAAGCGAACATTCTCCCCAAGTTCGCACAGCAAACCCTACGAATCTTGGAAATTCCAGGTTTTACCTCTACAATCATTAACACAATAACAATGTAATCTCTTCAATTCAATTCGTTCTATCCATTTTTCATTAAAGTATCAAGCAAACAACAACAACCAAGTTAACATTGTTCATGCAAAGATCAAAATTATTAAATTTATCCAAACCAAGTTCAACTTAACCTAAGCAAGAACATATCAATCTCTCAAAAATTACTTCAGTTCAGTACCCATACAAGTATAGCAATACAAACCAATAATAGTTACTCATGCAAAACATTTTTACAAAGCTAGAAGGTATTTTCCAAAATTTTCCATATAAACCCTAACCACATGCTTTTTAAAAAGAACAATGAATTTGACTATAAAATAAAACCTGGAATGAGTAGTTAGAGGGAACGGAAGTTAAATTGAACTTGGAAAAAAAATCTTACTTGATACGGTTGAGAGAGAGATAAGAGAATGTTTGCGTGTTGTGTGTTTTTGGAATGAGAAAGGCAAAAGAAAATGTGGGAAGACAAAAGGGGTGAGTGGGAAAACTTTTACCTCACAAAATCTAACTAAAAGCCATTGGGCCTACAAAATTAGCCCACCAAATAAAACAACTTAAGTGATGTGGCAGAAAAAGTGAGCTTTTGTTCTGTTTCGCACAGTTCGCACTACAAATTTCAAGCGAGCATTCACCCCAGGTTCGCACTGCGAACTCAAGGCGAATGAGACAGATTTTTCAAAAAAATTGTTCTTTTCTTCTCACTCTACCACAAAATTTCTAATACTATTTTAAACCATATGTTATGCCATGACAGTCATGAAGGAAAATTGCGATCTAAACGCAGCGGAAAACAAAAATTTTCCTTTAGTGATCCTCACGAATGAGCATGGTCAGTGATAGAATCGTTACCTCTTTGTGGCGATTCAGATCTTTGATGCAGCGATCACAAGCGTTGATGAAGTGCAACGCCTCTACTCAGTCCACACGAACAGCTTCCGGTCACAGTGCTAGCTGCTTACGAACGGAATTATTTGAGTGAGAAAAGAGAATCAAAACGAAATTGCATCAAGTGAAAGCTTCATCACAAGGGTTCCTTTTATAGACTCTCTTGTGGGCTGCGGGCTAAAACCCTAATTCACATGATCCATAATAATATTATATATTATTATAATAACTATTATTATAATAAATATATTTATTTTATTATTATTTTATAACCATTATAAAATAACAATAATTATTATTATATTATCCGAATTTCTATTTTTCACTTAAGTGCACCGTACCTTACGGTGTTCCTTTGATTTCTCTATCTCTCATCAAACTGTCCTTATGTGTGTGACCCTGTAGGATTTCGTAACGTTGGTAATTATATTAAATTATATATATTTAACATAATAAACAGTAAGCGGTATCTAGCAACACATCACTGCTACCCAAGTCACGAAAATGTCATGTGATCTGACAAAACCTTTTCCGTGATAATATATGTTTGTACAATTACCCTTTTGCCCCTATGTCTATATTGAACACAAGGCATACACTGTGTCATCCTTGTCCAGTTCAATATTGGGCCCTTAGACATTTCTCCTGTTATGCAGGATTGGCAAATTCCATCTAGGACACTCATGTCCCTCAGCATGCTTCGTGGAGTGCCCATCAACTGTCTTTATGATCATCCAGTTACGGATAATGTTTGATCAGCAATAAAGCACCCGACTCTACATCTAGGGTCCATAGTGGTTTCAGGTCGAAGGGTGGTAATACACCATTATCACCATGAGAATAACTTATGACACTTTGCATAACATACTATGTAGTATTCTCATAGCGGGTCAATCCGGTATAAATATTACTCCTAATATTTATACCTATGTCAAGACTTGATAACTCTTTATCCATGATCCATGAGATGTGATCATCAGTCTATCTTCATAATAGTCTCAATGCTTTTAATGTTATCCCACTTTGCAATAAAGCTTGACTACGGATATTTTAAGAATAATGTCTTTATGTTTAATGGGATCTCATGATTAAGTCACACTTAACATTTCATTAAACAGACTAACTATTCTAGGGACTTTATTATTCTGAAAGACAAACATAATAAAGAAATGCCTTTTATTATTAAACGAATAATCTGATACAAGTACCAAAAAGTATTGGCCTCTAGGGCTTACACCAACAATCTCCCACTAGCACTAGAGCCAATTAGGCATACCCCTAATACCCATAGATCTAGTATGACCATCATGCTTCTGTTGCGCAAGAGGCTTTGTTAATGGGTCAGCGATATTGTCAAGTGTAGGTACTCTGCATATCTTCACATCTCCCCGATCGATTATCTCTCGAATGAGGTGATAACGCCTAAGTATGTGTTTGGATCGTTGGTGAGATCTAGGCTCCTTAGCTTGTGCGATAGCACCATTGTTATCACAATATAAACCAATGGGATCCACAATGCTAGGGACTATGCCAAGTTCACTAATGAACTTCTTGATCCAAACAGCTTCCTTTGCTGCATTTGAGGCAGCAATATACTCGGCCTCAGTTGTAGAATCAGCAACTGTTTCTTGCTTTGAACTTTTCCAGCTCACAGCGCCACCATTGAGACAGAACACATAACCAGATTGTGATCTAAAATCATCCTTATCTGTCTGGAAGCTAGCATCAGTGTAACCAATTACATCAAGCTCTTCCTGACCTCCATATATCAAGAATGAATCCTTAGTCCTTCTCAAGTACTTAAGGATATTCTTGACAGCTACCCAGTGAGCATCACCGGGATCAGATTGGTACCTACTCGTTGCACTTAATGCATACGAGACATCTGGTCGAGTACATAACATGGCATACATGATAGATCCTATTGCAGATGCATATGGAATCTTATTCATGCGATCCCTTTCTTCCTTAGTTGAAGGGGATTGTGTTTTTGATAAACACAGACCATGTTGCATAGGTATGAATCCTTTCTTGGAATCATGCATATTAAAGCGTCTCAACACTTTATCTATGTATGTACTCTGACTTAGGCCAAGCAGTTTTTGTGATCTATCTCTATAGATCCTAATTCCTAATATATAGGCTGCTTCACCTAGGTCTTTCATAGAAAAACAATTCCCTAACCAAGTTTTCACTTGTTGCAAGGTAGGGACATCGTTTCCAATGAGTAATATGTCATCTACATATAATACCAGAAACACGATCATGCTCCCACTAACCTTCTTGTAGACACAAGGTTCATCTTCATTTTTGATGAATCCATATTGTTTTACGGTTTCATCAAAACGAAGATTCCAGCTTCTGGAAGCTTGCTTCAATCCATAGATTGATCGCTGTAACTTGCATATCTTTTGGGCATCTTGTGGTATGTCAAATCCTTCAGGTTGTGTCATGTACACATCCTCAAGAAGATTCCCATTAAGGAAAGCAGTTTTGACATCCATCTGCCATATTTCATAATCATGATATGCAGCGATGGCAAGTAAAATCCGAACAGATTTAAGCATTGCAACTGGTGAAAAGGTTTCATCATAGTCAACCCCATGAATTTGTTTATAGCCTTTTGCAACCAGTCTTGCTTTATAGGTATGTACCTTACCATCCATGTCAGTCTTCTTCTTGAAGACCCACTTGCATCCTATAGGGTTAACTCCTATAGGAGGTTCTACCAAGGTCCAAACCTGGTTTGTGTACATGGAATCCATTTCAGATTTCATGGCTTCTAGCCACTTCTCAGACTCAGGACCAGTTATGGCCTCTTTGTAGGTCACAGGCTCATCTTGATCCATGAGTAATACATCACCCTGATCACTTATGAGATATCCATATCTCTCAGGTTGGTGACGTATCCTGCTTGACCTACGCTGGTCTTGTTCTTCTTGAGCAGGTTGCTCTTCCACAACTACTTGTGTTTCCTGCTCTAGTTCCTCCATAGGTGTTTCAATGTTTTGTGATTCTTGAATTTCTTCAAGCTCTATTTTCCTCCCACTGTTTCCTTTGGAAATAAAATCCCTTTCCAGAAAGACTCCAGTTCGAGCGACAAACACTTTGCCCTCAGAAGGATTGTAGAAGTAATATCCTCTTGTTTCTTTAGGATACCCCACAAATAAGCATTTGTCAGATTTGGGCTCAAGCTTGGTTGAAATTTGTCGTTTGACGTAAACCTCGCAACCCCAAATCTTCATGTAAGACATATGTGGTTTCTTACCACTCCATATCTCATATGGTGTCTTATCAACCTTTTTGGATGGAACACGGTTAAGTGTGTAAGCTGCTGTTAATAATGCATGTCCCCAAAAGGAGTTTGGAAGATCGACGTGACTCATCATGGATCGGACCATGTCTAACAAGGTTCGATTTCTTCTCTCAGATACACCATTCCATTGTGGTGTTCCAGGAGGAGTAAGTTGGGATAGAATCCCATACTCTTTTAGATGGTCATCAAATTCTAGGCTTAAATATTCACCGCCTCGATCTGATCGAAGAACTTTAATATTCTTACCTAGTTGGTTTTGTACTTCATTCTTGAATTCCTTGAACTTTTCAAAGGACTCAGATTTGTGTTTCATTAAATACACATATCCGTATCTACTGAAGTCATCAGTAAAAGTGATGAAGTACTGAAAACCTCCTCTGGCTGGTATGTTCAGTGGTCCACATACATCAGTATGTATGAGTGCCAAAAGATCATTAGCCCTTTCACCTTTTCCTGTGAATGGGGACTTTGTCATCTTTCCAATTAAACAAGATCTGCATGTCTCATATGATTCATAATCAAAAGAGTCCAAGAGTCCATCTTTATGGAGTTTGGAAATGCGTTTCTCATTTATGTGGCCTAATCGACAGTGCCAAAGGTAAGTTGGATTCAACTCATTAGGTTTCAACCTTTTAGTATTAATGTTATAAATTGGCATTTCAAGATCAAGGACATATAGTCCATTATTCATTTTTGCAGTAGCATAGAATATATCATTCAAATAAATGGAGCAACAATTGTTCCTTATTATGAATGAAAAACCAAACTTGTCCAAACAAGAAACGGAAATAATATTCCTGCTAATTGCAGGTACATAATAACAGTTCTCTAACTGAATTATTAAACCACTAGGTAAAGTTAAAACATAAGTTCCTACAGCTAAAGCAGCAACCTTTGCTCCATTGCCAACTCGTAGGTCAACTTCACCTTTTGCCAAATTTCTACTCCTTTTTAGCCCCTGCACATTAGTACAAATGTGAGAACCGCATCCAGTATCTAATACCCATGATGCAGAAGTAGATAAATTAATTTCAATAACAAAAATACCTGAATTTGAAGTCTCTACTCCATTATTCTTATCTTCCAGGTACTTTGGGCAATTTCTCTTCCAATGTCCGGTCTTACCGCAATGGAAGCAAGTGCCCTCCTTTGCTATTCCTCCACTAGGCTTCAAAACAGGAGGAGTGGGTTTGGGTTTGGCAACTTCCTTGCCTTTCCCTCTACCACCCTGTTTGATGGGCCTCTTGTTCTGTTTCTTTCCATTACTGACCATCAGAATGGATTTCCCTTTTGTCTTCATATTCTGCTCAGCAGTTCTCAACATGCCTAGCAGTTCTGGAAGACTTTTGTCCAAGTCATTCATATTGAAATTCAGGACAAACTGACTGAAGCTCTCTGGCAACGATTGCAAGATCAGATCAATCGCAAGTTCCTTTCCAAGGGGAAACCCTAATCTGTCAAGGTTCTCCACATACCCAATCATCTTGAGTACATGGGGACTTACAGGGGCTCCCTCAGCTAACTTGCTGTTAAAAAGGGACTTTGAAACCTGAAACCTCTCATTTCTTGCTTGCTCTTGGTAAAGCGTTTTCAGATGTCCGATCATATCGAACGCAGACATGTTCTCGTGTTGCTTTTGCAACTCAGAGTTCATGGTAGCAAGCATGAGGCAAGCGGTTTCATTGGCATCATCGAAATGCTTCTTATAAGCATCTCTTTCTGCCTTTGGTGCAGAACTAGGAGGTTCCTCCTCAGGAACTGGTGTCTCCAAGACATACAGCTTCTTATCGTGCTTGAGGACAATCCTCAGATTACGGTGCCAATCCAGGAAATTTGTCCCAGACAATTTTTCCTTATCTAGGATGGATCGCAAAATATTGTTCGATGTGTTTGTTGTCATGGTAATCTACAAGAGAAATATGAAAATATAAGTATCATTAAAATAACATATTTAATTAGGCCTTTAATCAAATATGCTCCCACTATTTTATTCAAAACAAATGACCCTCATCATTTGATTCGGAAAATCCCGTTGGAAGACTTTCTAGTGGGTCGAGATCCATGTTTCACTTTGTTTTAAGTCAGCGTTAGGCTGATTACACAAAACTAAGTTATTTAGGTAGGAACTCCTTCCAATTGTATCTCATACAACTCTCGAATATTTTCAATTGGGTGAATAACTCCTTATTCTGATCCATCACATGAATCATTCCCAATTCTTGCTTCTAAACATATATAATCTTATTATAATTTGTTTAGTTAAGTTTGACCCATTGTTTTAGCAATTGGATATTACAATTATCCCATCACACCTTACTAATATAGAACATGCACCTCGCGTAGGCGAAACCTACAATGCTCGATACTAGTCTTGATGAGTGCTAAAAATTGGAAAGCATAAACTTAATATTTAATTTTGAGGGAATTTGTTATTAGTTTGATCTCACCGGCTTAACATGCAAAACGTCTCTCACATGCATCAACATACAAGTACATGCATCAACATACATATAAAAAGATACAATTATGGCCCCTAACGCAATTGTTCTCTCAAGCCAATGAGAGAACCTAAGCTAACCTAATAACGATCTAAGCTTCTCCAAGCATGATCTCCAAGGTTATCCTCCTTTAATATTGAATACTTCCTTTTTTTTTTCATAACATAATATTACATTACATATAAGAAAACTCGTTTTACATACGAGGGAGTGAGATGAGAAAAGAAGTTACATAAAGAGATTGAGAGAGAGGCACGACACGCAGGCCGTATTCAAAAATCCCAAAACAAAACTAAGGCCATAACTGATCACCACAAATAAATAATAATAAACACACTTTTATTATTAGTTTAAAATTCCGATAATTAAATAAACTAAATTAAATTTCGACTGATTGATCACACTTTGCAGACTTAGCCGGGGGTTCCGCTGCCCGGTCAGCGGACGGTGGTTCCGCTGACCGATCAGCGGACGGGGGTCAAGGGGGCAGCGCCCCCTTGCGGGGTTGTTAGGGGCAGCGCCCCAGCGAAAATTTTTATGAACACTTCATTGTATTTCACGTCGTTTCCTGCACAACTTTTGTGCATTTACAATCCCAACCGGAAAAGTCTGCGGCAATACAACACTTGTACTGCCATTAATCCTAATGCAACAATTTCATGCCGTCAAACACAACTCGATTGATAACTCAATATGATAGATCAACATATCATTGCTTCACCATACTAACGTCGGATTCCGAAGCGAATGAAAGTGATGATCTTTCAAAAGAATTACAATCCTTATGTGATTGAATGGATGAAATCAAAACAGTATATCCCATATACCATCTTTGCATCAGAATTTCTTATATCTTATATAAAAGTGATCGATCTAATTGTGTAACCTATGGATGATCAATGTATCGCACAACTTCACCATACTAATGTCGGATTCCGAAGCATAATCAACATCAATCATCCAAATCGTACACAACAGATGCCAAATTTAATTAATCGTTTATTGTTAAATTCATTCTGTGTTTTAATCGAATCAAATACAGAAAAGACGGAAATTTAACAGCTATCAGATCCATGGTTTCGTAAGTGGCTCTGATACCACTGAAGGAAAATTGCGATCTAAACGCAGCGGAAAACAAAAATTTTCCTTTAGTGATCCTCACGAATGAGCATGGTCAGTGATAGAATCGTTACCTCTTTGTGGCGATTCAGATCTTTGATGCAGCGATCACAAGCGTTGATGAAGTGCAACGCCTCTACTCAGTCCACACGAACAGCTTCCGGTCACAGTGCTAGCTGCTTACGAACGGAATTATTTGAGTGAGAAAAGAGAATCAAAACGAAATTGCATCAAGTGAAAGCTTCATCACAAGGGTTCCTTTTATAGACTCTCTTGTGGGCTGCGGGCTAAAACCCTAATTCACATGATCCATAATAATATTATATATTATTATAATAACTATTATTATAATAAATATATTTATTTTATTATTATTTTATAACCATTATAAAATAACAATAATTATTATTATATTATCCGAATTTCTATTTTTCACTTAAGTGCACCGTACCTTACGGTGTTCCTTTGATTTCTCTATCTCTCATCAAACTGTCCTTATGTGTGTGACCCTGTAGGATTTCGTAACGTTGGTAATTATATTAAATTATATATATTTAACATAATAAACAGTAAGCGGTATCTAGCAACACATCACTGCTACCCAAGTCACGAAAATGTCATGTGATCTGACAAAACCTTTTCCGTGATAATATATGTTTGTACAATTACCCTTTTGCCCCTATGTCTATATTGAACACAAGGCATACACTGTGTCATCCTTGTCCAGTTCAATATTGGGCCCTTAGACATTTCTCCTGTTATGCAGGATTGGCAAATTCCATCTAGGACACTCATGTCCCTCAGCATGCTTCGTGGAGTGCCCATCAACTGTCTTTATGATCATCCAGTTACGGATAATGTTTGATCAGCAATAAAGCACCCGACTCTACATCTAGGGTCCATAGTGGTTTCAGGTCGAAGGGTGGTAATACACCATTATCACCATGAGAATAACTTATGACACTTTGCATAACATACTATGTAGTATTCTCATAGCGGGTCAATCCGGTATAAATATTACTCCTAATATTTATACCTATGTCAAGACTTGATAACTCTTTATCCATGATCCATGAGATGTGATCATCAGTCTATCTTCATAATAGTCTCAATGCTTTTAATGTTATCCCACTTTGCAATAAAGCTTGACTACGGATATTTTAAGAATAATGTCTTTATGTTTAATGGGATCTCATGATTAAGTCACACTTAACATTTCATTAAACAGACTAACTATTCTAGGGACTTTATTATTCTGAAAGACAAACATAATAAAGAAATGCCTTTTATTATTAAACGAATAATCTGATACAAGTACCAAAAAGTATTGGCCTCTAGGGCTTACACCAACAAGTCACACATCATGTTCTACATGATCTTGTGACATGTTCCAGGACATGTTATACAAGAAATTTAGGGCATGACTATTTTGGGTATTTTTAGTGTGTTTTAATTCACACGTGTGCGATATTCATGGGAGTATATTGTGGGAATTTCTGTTATGACAGATTTTGTTAGTTTTCATAAAAAGGTTCTTTAGGAAAGTTTGTATTTTGTTCCTTTTATTGTGCAGGATGATTTGCAGTGAGTTAAAACTGATTGCTGCTATTTGTGCGCCTCAAGAAGTCCAAGTTCATTAGGTCTGCAGGCTATTTAAAGTGAAGACCAAACCATATTGATGTAGAAAAAAACGTGAAGAATTTGGGAAATAAGGATTCATCGTGTTTTGGTTGGTCTTTAGGGTTTAATGTGTGTTAATTGTATGTCACTCATGTATCTCCTGATGCATTGAGGTTGACTGATTGTTCATTGTTCATTGTCCACTCTAAAACTTTTAAGCAAGAGTGTATCGTTCTTGGTTGAACCTTTTAAGCAAAATCAAGTATTGTCTTAGAAGTGTGCTACTTCTATTTTGTATAATATTTGACTCAATAATTTCATTTTAGAATTAATTTCTGTTAGTTAATTTTTTTAATAATATTTTATTAATTAGTGAGTTTTAAAATATTTGAAATTTTTTTTCTAATTATGTTTTATTTAAGATTTAACCCTTTTTTAGGATTTTTAATTATTATTTAGATTAATTAGTTTAGATGTTTTCAATTAATTAAAAATCTCAAAAAATATTTTCTCAATTAGATTGTGAATTAATCTTTTCAATTTTGATTTCGTTTAGAATTTAATTGTTTAGGTTTTATTTTTTTTTATCATTTAGATTTTTTTAATTTCTGTTAATCAATTATTTTGAGTATGCCATTGCTTGTGCTCATGCTGTAACAATGTTGTATTAATCTTTGTTTCTCATCTATATATTCAAACCATCTTTCGAAATAAACTCTCAATTCACGTCGAGCCATTTTTCACCCTTGTAAGTCGATTGCTTTTTAAGCATCTCCATCGACCTTTTGGTCACCATAAATAACATTCATAGCTTACTCCTGGGCTTTCTTATAGTAAGATCTATTCGATCAATTACTTCTAGTTGATCGTTTAGAAGGCTGTCCCACTTTGCTAGTGCGCACGATTAAAATTCAATTCGATTTTTTTCCTTTACTTGTTTATTTATATTTTGTCTTTGCATGATGATGGATTCCAAAACCCTAAAGCATACTTGATCCATATATCAAGCCCTACCCCAACTCTTGTAAGCTGATTGTCTTGTGCATCGTCATCGACCTTTACCCTACTCAATTAGGACCGCTCTTCCATTCACTTCAAAACCTTAATCGTTTCGAACGCAAATAAAAACCTCAACCCATATCGAGTATTTTCTTCAAATCAAATTAAAACACTTAATAACTATGAAATACTTTTTTCAATAAAAGATGAAAAGAGAGTTGGACTGGAGTCTTCGAGTTCTCTCTTTATTTGTTTAAGTGTGAGAAGTCTTGTTCACACCCGAATAATTGTCATCTATAAAAGATTTATAATACACTACATATCAAACTATTTTTGTAGAAGAAAAAAACAAATCAAATCTATTTTCTCAATTACTTAGATGAAAAAGAGAGAGAGAGTCGAGTCTTCGATTCACTCTCACAATTATTTGTACCCGATGAACCTTTCTTAAGCATTCAATTAATTGTCATCCACTTAAAATACTTTAACTATATCAAAACCCTTTCACAATTAAGGTTGAAAAAGAGAGAGAGTCGAGTCTTCGATTCACTTCCTCAATTATTTGTGTCCGAGGAGCCTTTCTTAAGTATTCAAGTAATTGTCATCCAAATAAAATAACAACATGCTGTTAGCAAGATGTTGAACCAGATGTTCTGCCATGTCAGTCAGACATCATGTTCTATATGATGTTATGACATGTTCTAGGACATGTTATACGTGGGAGACTTTTATGGAAGTATATTGTGGGAATTTCTGTTATTGCAAATTCTGTTACTTTTCATAAAAAGGAACCTTGAGCCTTTTTAGGAAAGTTTGTATTTTTCTCCTATTATTATGCAGGTTGACTTGCATCCAGTTTATATTGATTACTGTTATTTATGCGCCTCAAAAAGTCTAAGTCTAGTAGGTCTGAAGGCTATTTGAAGATAACAAAAATCCTATTGGAGCAAGAGAGCATATTGTGAAGAATTTAGAGAATTAGGATTAGCCGTTGTTTTGGTTGGTCCCTAGGGTTTTTGTTTGTTAATTGTATGTTATTCATGTATCTTCTAATGCATTGTGTTTGACTGATTTTTCACTCTAAACTTTTAAGAAAATAGTGTATTGTTCTTGGTTGAAGATTTTAAGAAAAATCGGGTATTGTTTTGGAAGTGTGATCTTCTGTTTTGTTGGGTTGTTTTGTATACAGTCACTGGGATTGTGATTGTTTGATATCACTAAGGTGATTAGGGAGTGAAAGGGGTTCTCATATCTAGGAGTTCCTAGGTAGAAGTTGTACTGGGTAGGGATTAAGTGAGGAGTTGTAAATTGAGATTGTTTACCTTCAAACTAATACTACTAATAATGGATTTTCTTCCTGGCTTGGTAGCTCCCAGACATAGGTGAGTTGCACCAAACTGGGTTAACAACTTTCGTGTTATTTATTTTCTGCAATTTATAGTTTTTTATTATTGTGTGTTCAAGCTGTGTTTTGATCCCAGTGTTGTGACATCTGTCTCAACATCTGGTATCTGCATGCCAGAATTTCACTTGGCAAGCACCCTAATAAAAAACCACTCATTTTCCCCTTAGGAAAACTATTTTCTCATACCTTTTCGCTTTATTCCCTTAGAAGAAAACAAACAAACTTAGCTAACATTCCTCACGAATCGAATTAAGAGGTTCCCGTTGAGTACAACGGGCGTGAGGAGGTGCTAACACCTTCCCCTCATGTAACCGACTCCCGAACCTAGAATGTGGTTGCAATGACCATGTTCTTTCCCTAAAGGTTCTACCGATATTTTCCTTTCCCTCTTTGGGATAAATAAAATTCAGTGGCGACTCTGTTTTCCACGTCCATCGTGAAGGTCATATCATTTTTTTAAGGTGCGCACATGTAAGAAAACTATTGGTGCTGCACATTGACAACAAATCAACCATTAATCTTGTAAGAAATCCATTTCTACATGGCAGGATCTAACACATTGAAGCAAAGTTTTCTTTCTTGAGGGAGAAAGTAAACCAAGGTGAACTTGAACTGAGTCATTGCTCAATTAAATCACAAGTAGCAGACATTCTGACCAATGGACTAAAATTTGAAAGATACTTAGCTTCAAGGAAAAAGTTAGGTGTTGTACAAATTGATTGTTAAGATTTTAATTAGTATAATTGGATTATAAGGGGGTATGTTGTGATATAATCTAATTTGTAATTGCTTTTAGTGTTTACTTGTATAACAAGTAGCCACACATACTAGTGTATATAAATGCAAGGTCTTACTTGACATGTAAGCAACCAATAATACATTTTTCATACTACACCATCTTTCTCTTCTTTCTTGCAATCTCTTACTCTTTCTCAACCAAGTGAACTTACACTAACAATTACACTAACATAGTGAAACATAACTAAAATGAGAGAAAATAAAAATTCAACATTATGAAAAAAGTGATAGAAAGATAAAAGAAGTGATAGATATCTTTGTAAGTGCTCTTGATTGGCTGCATTTTATGGCAAAACACTAGAGCATGTATGTATGTCATGTAAGATATTAGTGCATACATAATATGGATTGTGCAGGGTAAGTTGACTATAAGTTAACTTAGTTAAGCTGAATGTCATACAGAATGTCATAACACTGACCGTATGACATCCAACGGGCAAGTTTGTTTTTCTGGTATCTATAAACCAGGAAACAGAATAGGAGCTCAAGCTGGATATCATGAGACTTTCTAGAAGCCCTAGGCGAACTAGAATATCCCTGAAATAAGTGGCAAGTGTGCAGGTCGTTGAGAATAGGTTTGTTATGGATAAAACCTAATTAATGCACCAAGGCCCAAAAAGACTGACAACTGCTTTAAAGATCAGAAGATGCAATCCTGAACAACAGCTCTTGACAGAAGAAGAAAAAGTGCAGATTGCAGAGTCCTTGTAAGTGAAGAAGGCTAGTCTTCACATGTGAATTCTGTCTAGGAATACTTGTACTCTAAGCAATTGTCTGGTGGATGAATTGCATTGGATAGGTAGATTCTAGGTTGTGTCTCACTCAAAGCTTTAAAGCAAGAGTGTGTGAGTTCCTTGATCAAAGCTGTGAAGCAAGATCAAGGTGTGTATGAAGTGTCTCTTCATATTGTCTTCTGTAATTATTTGATATCACTGTTGTATGATTGAGGGGGAGTGAGTGGGTATACTCAGGTCTAGAGTGTCTCTAGATTGAAGTGTCATTGGGTAGGGATTAAGTGAGGAGTGTAAACTGGAGGTTTAACTCTGAATTGATTCTACTAATAGTGAATTTCCTCCCTGGCTTGGTAGCCCCCAGATTAGGTGTTGTTGACACTGAACTCGGTGAACAATTGCTATGTTATTTACTGCTTTTATTATTACTGATTATTAGCTGTTAAGTAGCAGATGTCACAGTGGATGTTATAACTTTGGGAATAACATCCATCGTGTGCTTGCTAGAATTTTCAATCTTAAACTACTATTCTTTAGTGAAAGAAGCCTGGTTGAAACCGTGTAGATAAATAAATTACAAGAAAAGAAACAAATTTAAAATACATGAATTAGAATGGTGTTATTATAAGTAAAAGTGCAAGTGCACAAAATGCACTAAAGTAGAATATACCTTTGATGTTGTATTGAATGTCAAAATAATAAGGTAGAGGACCGCATGCAAATAAGCAAAAAAATTAATTATTTTGTAATAAAATTGAAAGCGAAGATATGAAACACATTCAAAAAGAATAATTGTGTGGAAGGTGAAAGAACAATGTTCGCTTATGTCCGATTTTGGGTTGAAAGAAGAAATAGAAAAGGTGTATGAGAGAGGAAGAAGAAGAAAGGAAAAAGTGGGGCATTGTCTCATTGGTTTGGTAGGAAAGCTTCATAAGCTCAATCCATTATACTAATAATAAGACTCTTTCTCCTTCATGCTGGATTCAACTAGTTATCATATATTAGAAATTAAAGTAAGAAACCACTTCTAGTCTTATTTAATTAACGCATGATGAGAGAGTGAGAGAGAGAGAGAGAGAGAGAGAGAGAGAGAGAGAGAGAGAGAGAGGGAATTAAGATGGATCTATGTGGGACATAAAAGGAAGAGAGACTCCAGTCAGGCAAGAGGCAAATTTGACAGATACGAGAATATTACAACATTCTATTTTACTAACTTCCCAGTGGACATTGTCGTGGCAGAGATCAAAAGGAAATTTTTGCAAAATGAAGATTTAGTAGATATTTTCATCCCTTATAAGAAAAGAAAGTCAGGGAAACAATTTGGTTTTGCAAGGTTTATAGGGGTGAAAGATGAGAAGAGGTTAGAGGAACAATTGAGGAATATTTGGTTTGACACATACAAAGTGTGGGCTAATGTCTCAAGATTTCACGGGGGAACATACAGAGTAATGAGAGGGATGAACCTAGGAATGAAGAACTACAATGCTCAAAAAGAGGTAGAACAAAGAGTGTGGAAGATTGGTCAAGGAAGAGAGGTAAACTCTATAAAATTAAAAAGGGAGAAGTGACCATGGAAGCTTCGAATGCACAACACTAGTTACGTTCAGGTGGTGAAGAACGAATACTAGAGAAGTGTTAGTGAATGCTTGGGAGGTGACAAAGAAGGGGAATGGAAAGTAATGAGATACTTGGCAGACGAAGAAGATTTCAAGTGGGTAGAAAAAGGATTTGTGGGGAAAGTTCATAACATCAATGAAGTGTCACTATTTCAACAAAAAATTATGGGTGTAAGAATTTTTTCTCTTGAGATTATATCATTGGGGGAAACATAATCTTCATAAAAGTTCAAGAGGAGGAGGATTTTGAGTCCTTGGTGAGAGAAACTAAAGAATTCTTTCAGCATTGGTTTGTTAGCATAGATAAGTGGTATCCGAAGGTAATGATAAATGGAATAGATACATGGGTAAGAATACATGGAGTACCATTTCATGCATGGAATGAGAAGTTCTTTGAAAAATTTGCCCCTCAGTAAAGGAAATTTGATATCAATGGATAATAACACAGAGAAAAAGAAAAAGTTGGACGTCACTAAATGTTTGATGAGTACGACATCAATGGAAAGCATCAACAAAGTTGTTCAAGTTATGATCAATGATCATGTTTTTAATATCAAATTGGAGGAAGAGGCTTTCATGTGCCCAATTGATATTTAACCCAAAAAAAAAAGTAAACATTGAAAATCAGGAGTATGAAGAAGATTCAAAGATGGAAGATAGAGCTGGAAAACAATTTTGAGGCAATAATGAATAATTATGATTTGGCAGCAACGAAAGATGAAAGTGGCGGTATTTCTAATAACAAAGAGAATAATAACATGACTACAAGAGTAACTTTGGAAAAGGAAGACCCGATGGCCCATAAAGGTAAAGAAATCAATAAATAAAGTAATGAGGCAGAGTGGAAGCATCCAAGTAAGAGTTAGTTTTCTACATTTGAGCCTCAAATGCAATTGTTTGCCCAGATGGAATTAGCTAGGAAAGAAAATCAATTGGGCTTAACCTTAGTAATATTGGATAAGCTGGCCCAACAACAGGAAGTTGATGGAGAAGAAGTTTGTCTAATGATGGCTAAAGGAATTGAATCTTTAAGAACTAAAGAAGGAGGTGGGAAAAATCAACAAGGAATGGTAGAGACATGCATACACTTAAACCAAGATCAATGGGGGGAATGAGACCATGTTAGCATCTATAGAGATAGTATTAGCTTCTAGAAACATATTTCACATTTGGAAAATGGTAATCATATAAAATGAGGAGGAGTTGAAAGACGCATCAGAGGAAGAAGGGGTGTCTAATTCAACACATCGGAAGATCCTCGTTGAGGAAGAGTATACCTGATTCAACAAGCAAGATTAAACAATATGGAGATAGCATTAAAACCATATTCAGGATTTAAAAAAAAATGAGAAAAAGAATAAATAAAATATTAAGTGAGAAGAGGAAATTAGGAAGAAAGAAGGAATCTCTGAGGGTGGAACCATTAAGAAAATAGCTAAAAAGAGAAAACAATGTAAAATCTTCCTGCTCTTGATCTAACCTTAATGGGACTAAACTAAAGTCATGGGTCGTTACACATGGAGAGGAAAATGAAATATCAAAAGGGGTAGTGGAATTTTCTAAGGAAATTGGGGTCCATATTTCTGGGGATGTAGTAGAAGTAGTGGAAAAACTATCTATCAATGAAGCTAGAGACTTGAAGAAGATAAAAGGGGGGCTAAAAGAAGAGGGTGAAACCTAGGGCGTGAAGTAGAGATGATTAGGAGGAGTAGTTAAAGATATGAAAATCATAAGTTATAACCTTAGATGTCGAAATTGGGTAGTAAAAAAGAAAGAGGTAACTCAGGTAATTCAAAAAAATCGCCCATATTTGATTGACATCCAATAAACTAAAATGACGGAGATGGAAGGATCGACGTGCAAAGTAATATGGAGGGAAGATGAATGGAAGGTTATTTTTAATGCTTCTGAAGGAAGATCATGAGGCTGTTGCTTCTATGGAATAATAAATTTTTCAAGAAGCATGAGGAAATCGGGGTGAACGTTTCATAGGTGTGAAAGGTTATTGGGGGTTGGAAGGGATACAGATGACCATTATGAATGTCTACTCTCCTTGTGATACAAGTGGAAAAAGGAGGTTGTGTAATGATCTAAACGAGTTAATAAAATCAGATCTGGAGGCAAGGTGGTGCGTGATGGGAGACTTCAATGTGATAAGGTCCGAGTTAGAAAGGAAGGGTATATGAGTTTTTCTCAAAATAGCAGGGATAGAAGATTTTGGTGAATTTATCTCAGAATTTGATCTTGTTACCATTGAGAGGGAGGTGTTTTACCTAGTCTAATTTGGATGGTCATATATGAGTCGAATTTATAGATTTCTTGTATCTGAGGGGTGGATGCATCAGTGGTCGAACTGTTATTAATGTGGTTTGGATAAAAATATCTCAAATCATTATCCCATCATCATATATGATAAAGAGGGGAATTGGGGATTGAAACATTTCTATATGCTCGAGTGCTGAAGAGAGCTAGAAGGGTGCCATAAGTTTATGGAAGAAACTTAGAAACCTTTGGATGTGCAAGGTTGGGGCGGGCATGTATTGAAAGAAATTTTAAGTTGATCAAGGGACACCTTAAATAGTTTAGCAAGAAACATATCACAAACCTAGACGATATAATAATTGGAGCAAAAAAGATAGTGAACGGCTTGGAGCATAAATGAGAAGTCTCAATATCATCTCCTAAAAAGGTTAACATAAAGAGAGATGCATCAGTTCAACTCTTTTCATTATCAAGAATGAGACAAGTATAAAGTGGCAAAAATCATGGCTGATATGGTTAAGAGAAGGTGATGCCAATTCAAAATTCTTTTATCTGTGTGTAAAAAATAAAAGAAAACATAATGAGATTGCTTGTATAGAGACACGGGGCTTGAAACTGACAGAAGTCCAAGAGATTAAACACGAGATTTCTGCAAACTTTTCAGAAATGTATAGCGACAATAAGGTGAACATAGCAACACTTAGAGAGTTTGATTTCAAGAAGATTGATTCGGAGGACAACGATAATCTTACATTTGAATTCTCAAAAAAAGAAGTTATAGGAGCAGTGTGGGAATGTGACAATTTGAAGATCCACAATACAGACGGGGTAAATCTAGGATTCGTTAAAGAGTTTTATTAAGTGCTCAAAGGAGATTTCTATATATTCTTCTCAGAATTTCATTCCAACGAAAGATTGGTTAAGGGAGTAAATAGTTCCTTCTTCATTTTAATTACAAAAGTAGTGAACCCGGTAAAGCTGACAGAGTTTTAAACTATTTTACTTATTGGGAAAATATACGATGTATTATCTAAGCTTTTTGCAAATAGGTTGAAGAAATTGGTGCATAAAATGATAGTAGAATCACAATTTGCGTGTTTGGAGGGGCGCCGAATAGAAGATTGCATTCTTCTAGAGAACGAGTTAGTTGACAACACCAAGAGGATGAAACAAGAAGTTATTTTATTCAAAGTAAAATTTGAAAAGGCATATAATTTGGTGTATTGGAAATTTATCGACTATATGATAAAGAGGATGGGTTTAATGAAAAATGGAGAAATGAATTAATTAATGCCTGCGAACATAAACCGTGTCAGTATTGGTTAACGGGAGTCCTACATAAGAAATCTCGATGGGTAAAGGATTGAGACAAATGGATCCCTTGTACCCTTTCTTATTTATTATGGTGGCGGAAAGGCTTAACTTAATGATGGACAAAAGTGTTCATAGAATACTTTTTGATGGATACAGGTTCAAAAACGGCGAGGTGAAATTTTTGCATATTCAGTATGCAAACAATACTTTTGTGATGGGCAAAAGAAGTTGGAAGAATGCGTGGACTGTTGCTATGCGAAAAATGACATAGAGTCGCCACCGAATTTTATTTATCCCAAAGAGTGAAAGGGAAATAACGATAAAACCTTTAGGAAAAGAACATGGTTATCGCAACCAAGTTTTATGGTTTGGGAGTCGGTTATGTGAGGGGAAGGTATTAGCACCCCTCACATCCATCGTACTCGATGGGAACCTTCTAAGTTGTTTAGCTTGAATGAGTGTTTTAATCTAAAAGTTTACTTGCTTAAAAGAAAAGAGGGGTTGGTTTTTTATTAGAGTGCTCGCTAAGGATTTGTGGCCCTTGTGCCTACGTATCCTCACTTAAAAGAAGTGAAGAATCAGAGCTCCGTAGTTCGGAGGCTTGTGAAATGGTTGTTTGTCGGTTGATTTTATACCTTGAAAAAAGGTTTTCGGATGATGCCCTAAGGCAAAGATAAGTTTGATGAGTTGATGTTTTTTAGGATTTTTGAGAAGAAATTGTTCTTGATTAGGATCACACTAAAGACTTTGGATAGAGATGAATGTTTCGAATAACCAAGTCGGGCGCCTTGTATTCAAAACATTCGGAACGAGTGTAGGAGGGGTTCCATTCTCATTCCTTCTCCACCACTTTAAAGCTCATGGCGTATAACCCCAATCGTATCTTTATTGTTTTTTTGGATTTTTTATGAGAAAAACACCACTTGATGTTGGATCAAGGGTTTTATTGCTTGTAAAAATATTTGAAGTGACGCGAACAAGGTCAAAAATAAACGTAATAATATCCACATACAATGGCCGTACAACTACATCGGGTTAATTGACTTGAAAATACGGGTAAAAACAAGAAATGAAAAAAAACATGCATCAAGAAGTTCGCTGTGCGAACTTCATGAAATTTTTTTTTTTGAAAACTATGAAAAGTTCGCTGTGCGAACTTCTTAAGGATTTTCCCAGATCAGTACACTATTCACAAACAGGGGCAAAAGGTACTGAAGTTCGCTGTGCGAATCTTGCAGCGAAGCTGCCCAGAAAAAACCTCACTAAGTTCGCTGTGCGAACTTGCTGAGGAATCCCACAAAACACGCACTATTCACAAACAGAGGCAAAAGGTGCCAAAGTTCGCAGTGCGAAGGTGCCAGCGAACAACTCGCTAGCTAAAAATAAGGAAAAACTGGTTGTTCAGTGGCACTCTGAGTGCCACAAAGTGATGTTCGCTAGGCGAAGGGTATGTTCGCAGTGCGAACATGACAACACACATGAGTATTTTTCAACTCATTTCACTACAAAAACTAAATTATGTTCTTTCCTTTTTTTTGTGTTTTTTACAATAGTTCTCGGTTACTCTTGAAACCTTATTACAATATGTACAACACAAATATTATTTAAGAGAGAAAATAAAAACATGCAAATATGTAAAGAGAGAAAAGTTTGAAAGGAAAGATACCCAAGAGCTACTATTCTCCTTTTAATCACCAATGACTTTTGTTGGATATGCTCTATGATTCACTTCCTTTTTCTGGTTTTTTATCACTCTCTTGTTCTCTCAATGGTTTTTCTTTCTTCTTTCTCAATCTCTTTTTTTTCTAATTTTTCTCTTCTTCTCTTGCTCTCAATATCTCCCCCTTTTTTTCTTACTTCTGCTCCCGTCTTTATAGTAAAACAATAGGGTTTCTTTCACTTGTTTGCTGCATAATCTTTCATTGGGATATGCTTCTCATCACTTTCTTGATGCCAAACCCAATTCTTTCCATTTCCATGAATTCTAGTTTGCTGTATTTTTGCTGCTACACTTGTCTTGCCTGTTTTTTTTCTGCTGCATTTTGTCTTGTTCCCAAACCTGAACCCATTTGTTTGCTTGTGCTTGGACTGCCCTTGTGGTCCAAGTTTCTACCTTTGACAACATTTCAAAATTCTGATATTTAGATGCATCATTATGGATTCATTCCTTTGGCTTGTGACATGAATTGTTTGGTTACGAGGCAATTTGTCACTTCTTGCATGGGAGTGTTTTAGATCACATTAAAATTGCCCATGACTAAACATCCATAGTCTTGATCTTGAAATGTTCCAATGTTAAGTTGAATCTTAATTATTTTCCTTGGATGTTTGTAGGCATAATGAGAAACATGTAGACTTGTTGGGGCATGAAGGGTACCATAGCATGAATTTGATTAGAAACTTGAATTAAGATTAGAAATAACTTAATTTCTAAGCATTACTTAGAGTTGAAAACTTTGTAACAAATGTGACATTCTTGTAATGTCATGAAATTTCCTTTGTAATATTCTAGTCTTAAATTCATGAATCTTAAATTTTGAATAATGGATTTCCCTTATACCATTATTTGAAATGGATGAAGTCTTGAATCATACCTTGCAAATTTGAACTCCACTTGATCAAGAATTTGCAACAAAATTGGATGAAGAAATTTTGAATTTGGCCTTGCATTTCATGTTCATTAGGAACATTGACCTTGAATACCTCAATAATTTTCAACTAACTTCTCCTTGAGGAAATCTACATGAGTAGACTTTCCAACTTGCACCAAACCTTAGATGATGAGCATTTCTTCAATGTAGCCCATGATAGGCAATTTCTCTTATTTAAAATGGAAAACAACGAACCGACCCAATCCTTACCTTGTAAACCCACATGCTCGATATGCACTAGAATGATGTATGAAATGGAAAAAATTTAAAGACTTTTAATCTCGCATTGTTAAAAAGGTAGAAGTGGAGTTTACTTACCAAAAAAAAGGTTATGGGATAGAGTCTTGGAGAGTAAGTATGGGGGGAGTGTAAATGGTGGAAATAAGGTTGATAGATTTACCTCCCTGTAGTGGAGAGATTTGCAATTGCTAGACAAAGAAGAAGGGAGCTTTAGGAAAATGTGGTTTGGCAATAATTTATTTGAAGACATTGGTGACAATATAGAAACATCATTTTTGGGAAGATTCTTGATTGGAAGGGAAGAGTATAAAGGAAAAATATCCTGACTTGTCTAGGGTGGCTGTAGACAAATAAATTTCAATGAGAGAGGCAATTAGGAGTGATAGCAGGGGTTCAATTTGGATTGGAAATTGGGAGAGTACTTTAGATGAGGAAAATGCTAAGAGTGAGGGGGAAATTAAAGAAAGGATGCATAAAATTGATTGGAGGAATTGCATCAAAGATAAGTGGAGATGGTACAAGAACGTGTATTCGGGTAAAGAAGAGTACTATGCGATCTTAAAGAGAATGATATCTCAAATAGGAGACAATAGGAAATTGGCGGATACTTGGAATAAAATTGTTCTGCTTAAAGTTTCGGTGTTGGCTTGGAGAATTTGGCAAAATAAAATACCAAATAGATATGATTTAGTTAGAAGGAATATCTTTGTTGAATCTCAAAATTCATTTTCTTTCGACTATAGGAAAGAGAAAAATGTCGCACACATTTTCTTGAATGTCAGTCAACTTAGCTTTCATCGAGCGAGGTCCTAAGATGGCTTCATTTTTCCTATGTTTCTCATAATTCTGCAGTGCATGATTCTTCCTATTTTATAGGTCTTAGCAATGGCTGGAGTTGTTGTGAGAGGTTTAGGCTTTGCAGATTAGGATTTGATATGGTGTTATGAGTTTTGGAGTGTTGGTTCATAAGGGTTGCTACTTGTGGAGTATTGTGGTGTAGGAGAGTTTTTCGACCGAAAAAGTTTGCAATTGCTGCAGCTTTGGAGAATTTTTGTCCGAAAAAGTTTAAACTTCAAATTTAAGGTGTTGCAGATTAGTTGGTCAATCGGGCAGAATATGATATTAGTGTTGCTACAATTTATTATGGGCTGGACTGTTGTCATATTTTTACAGAATCTGGTGTCTAGTAGTTTGGTTTAGTGTAATTAGTTCTATTTCTCATGTTGTTGTCCGTCTTTCCTATTATTTGTGTTGTGTTTAGTTTGTTTGAGTTTGGAAATTGGTGGATAGGTGCAGTCATATCTTATATTTCTGTTTTGGTGTAATTTGAATAGGAGTTTGTAAATTTTTGTATCTTTGACATAGCTTATAATACAAGATAAAAAGTGTGCAAAGACGAAAATAGAGAAAATAAAGATAAGTGTCAAATTTTAGAATAGGGAGAAATTAGTAATATAAAATCATCTGCATGGACACTTTAATAGCTACGCTATCACTCGCTCCTCAACGAATTAACTACCTAACAATCCATCAACCAATCAACTCTTTTATTCCAAATCTCAAATAAACGATCGTTATATAAATTTCATGTGTGACTTCCTCTTGTTTCATTTCATACTCCGACAGCCATGGATCCCAACCCGGGGACATTCCCCATTCTCTCCTACGTCATGTCCCGTCTCCAATCCTTCAACGTCAGATCTCCAACCCATGGTTCCAAATCCGAATTCAATCCCGAACAACCACACCCCTCAGATCATTCATCATCATCTTCTTCGATCGTCGGCCAAATGCCGAATCTCGCCGACCCGAAACTACTGGCCTCCATGACCCAAGCCATCTCAGACGTCTCCCAAGCCCGATCAGTCCTCAAACACATGGGCGACCGGCCCACGCACGAGGAAGTAGACACCGCCAAGGCCAAATTAATCGACCTTGAAGCTCATTTATCGCGCCAATTGGAAGAGATCGTGAGCCTCCCTAGGCCTCCGGAGATCGACGAACAACAATGGCGGGCTCATGTTACCGAAAGAGAGACGAAATGTAGAGAATCCGCTGAAAAAGAGAAACGTCTTTATAAGTCTCTGTTGCAAAGAGATGAAATGCATGATGCCTATGAGAAGCTTCTCAAGGACGCGGAGACCAGGCTTGTGAAGATTTATGAAGAGGATGATGGTGGTAACGGTAATGACGGTGACGTGGGTGAGGATGGTGAAGGTGGAGAACATGTTAAGAGGATGTTGCAGGAGGCGCGTGAGCAAAATGTTGAGCAAGTGGATCTTAAGGGACAACATTTGAAAACCTTGCCTGAAGGCTTTTGCCAGATTTCTTCTTTGGTGGTGCTCAATCTCTCCACTAATCAGCTTGTGGTAATTGTGCTTACATTTTACGGCTATGTTTTTTTCTTCGTTTTTATTCATGGCTAAAAAATGTTTGACGGTAAAAAAAAAACTAATAGAAAATTAAACTAAATGTAAAAAGTTTCTAATTAATGAGTCTTAAGATGAACTCAAAAATATGAGTTTCTACTGCACCAATTTATATTATTTTCCAAGAGGAGTTTTTTTAATGTAGTTTATTTATTTTGGCTACATATGATAGGTGATTCCGGACACAATATCTGGATTGCAAAATCTTGAGGAGCTTAATGTCTCTACAAATGTTTTGAATTCACTTCCAGATTCAATTGGCTTCTTACATAAGTTGAAAATCCTCAATGTCTCTGGAAATAAGTTGACCTTCCTTCCTGATTCCATCAGCAATTGCAGGTAAAAAAAATACTCTACATAAAAATCCTCGAAAATACCTTATATTTCTTTCTTTATATGCAACTAAACTATGAATGTGTATATCATTGATTGAAATATTTGTTTATTAAATGATCAGATCATTGGTGGAGCTAGATGCAAGCTTTAATAGCCTCTCGTATTTGCCAACAAACATTGGATTCGAATTACAGAATTTACAGAAGCTCCTGATTGGTTTAAACAAGATACGATCCCTTCCCTCGTCTGTTTGCGAGATGAAGTCATTGCGCTATCTAGACGCTCACTTCAACGAACTCCATGGGCTTCCTAACGCAATCGGGAAACTGACTAGTCTTGAAGTTCTTAATCTGAGTAGTAACTTCAGTGATCTTCAAGAAATACCAGAGACATTCGGCGATTTGATAGGCCTCAAGGAATTGGATCTTAGTAACAATCAAATTCATGCACTTCCTGATACATTTGGTCAGCTTGATAGTTTAGTCAAGCTAAACTTGGAGCAGAACCCTATTGAATTGCCACCTATGGAGATTGTAAATGAAGGTGTGCAAGCCATTAAGTCTTACATGGCCAAGAGGTGGATTGAGTTATTGGCCGAGGAAGAGAGGAAAAAGACGAATGAGTTGCAAGAACAAGGACAGGGTGCTTGGTTAACACGAAGTGCATCGTGGTTGAAGAATGTTTCTGGAAATGTAACTGAATATATTGGAAGTATATCCCCGAGATCCCCGAAATCTCCGAAAGATATGTTTCTTAATCAGCAACTATGAGTTCAGGTGGTAGTCCAGCAAACATTGGGGACTAATAGACGGTAGCATAATTTCCTTTTAAGCATCTAGCACAATAACAATATTGTTTACATGTGGTAGGCGATGCACACCAATAATGACAACAATCAAATCTTATTCTACTAAATAATAACGGTTATATAGGATCAATTTCGCTATAATATTATATCTGAACTATTTGATAAACAAATCTGAAATTTTGTACTTTTTATTAGAGTTTTTTTCTTTGATACTAAAACCATCTTGTTATTTATAACACCACATTTCCCTCAAGCTCTGTGGTTTCGATATTTTTTCATGGGTCATTTATAGACGTAGAGTGTTAGTTCTTAACGTATACAACCAACTTTGAACATCTTTACGGGTGGTTTCTATTGTAAAAGTAGTGTGTATGATACACAATTATTTAATGGTCGACTATCTACGTAAAATACCAGTCCCTCCTTTCCCAAATGCTAGTACTTGTCCAATTTTAACAAGAAATAAATTCATCTATCTAGTGATGTAGAACTTGAAAGTGAAAGAGAAAGATAAAGTAAGAAAGTGGAGAGCTACAATTTGCCACATGTAGAGGCAATGGGTAGTATCTAATATCATTTCTTAATCCTATTTAATGATTTTGCACTTTTATGTTCTACTAAATATGTTAGTATTTGTTATTGCAAATGTATGGATTTGAATTTCTTTCGGCTACGACAAACTAGAGCCCAAATCTGAATTATTATTAGAGGTGACAATTGAATTTATTAAGACAAAATCCATTCAATTCATATATTAAAAAATTCTTTCAATTTATCCACCACATCAAAAATAGGTGAATGAATTGAATTAAATCCATTCATTTATATGCATGGATGGATTCAATCCATCCAACATATTTTAAATATCCAATAGATTATTTTTATTTTCGTTAGATTTACTTTTTAAAAAATTAATTAAAAATAAATTTTTTTAAAAATAAAAGAATTGATTTTTTTCAATAAAAAAACTAGAATTTTTCAAAAATTGAATTTTGTTTCCAAAATAAAATGATTTTTTTTGAAAAAAAATTTAGTTATTTTTTTCAAAAAAAATCAGTTTTTTTTTAAATAAAAAACTGATTTGTTTTTCGAAAAAAAATCGATATTTTTTTCCGAAAAATAAAATTAATTTTTTTCTAAAAAAATAACCGATTTTTTTCCGAAACAAAAAACCGATTTTTTTTTTCGAAAAATTTTAGTTTTTCTTTTCCAAAAAAAAAGTCTGTTTTTTTTTTCAAAGTAAAAAACTGATATGTTTTTCGAAAAAAATCATTTTTTTTCGAAAAAAACGATTTTTTTTCGAAACAAAAAATTGATTTTTTTTAAAAAAAAAAATCGATATTTTTCAAAAATTAAATCAATTTTTTTTCTTGAAAATACAAAAAATAATTTTTTTAAACAAAAAGTTTAATTTTTTTATAAATATATTAAAAAACAATTTTTTTTAAAATAAAAAAAATACGTTTATGTTTTTTGAAATAAAAAAAATATATTTATTTTTTTAAAATAAAAATAAAAGTTGGATGAATGGATATCCATTCATTAAAAATATGTTAATTGATGGATTGAATAAATTTTATTCTTAATGGATGGATTGAATGGTATAATTTTAAGAAAATTTTATTGGATTGTTAATGAACTAATAGATTATTTTAATCTATCTATTAACAATCCAATCCATATCTATCTGATCTATTCATTTTGCCATTCCTAATTATTATATGAAAAGCCCGAATATTTACACCATTATGGTTGTTCAAGGCTTTTTTTCAAATGATCACTCAAATTTCTCATATCAATATATAAAATTTTATGACTGTTCAAAACTCAATTATTACAAGAGAATATATTTCCCACTTTATACTTACCAATTCAATGTTTTAGCAGCAAAATAAAACTGTATATAATACAAGAGTTAGTTAGACAATGTTTTAATAATATAATATTTGGAAATATTTGCCACTTTATACTTATTGTTATTTGTTTGAAATATGTGTCTTAAACTGATTCTGCATTGCATGTTTTACCTGGTACTCTGGCACATGGGCATTTTTTAAACGTCTATCGAGGATATATAACTTCAGGTTAGGATTGGAAATAAGTCAAATTTGTTGGAGTTTAATAATCAACCTCCATTAATAATGCATAAAAAAAAATAAAGAGCAGAGAATTAAAAAAAAAAAAAAATTGTGTAACTAACTTTCTAATCTTAAAATTGAAGAACTAAAATTTGATACAAAAGCAATCATATTTAGGTTTATATAAACACTCAAATTTAACTCAAGTTCACATGAAATTTAAATTCAAATGAAACTTAAAATCAAATGAAACTCAAAATTAAATTAACTTGAATGTTGAATTACATTCATACCATCCATTAATTCACATTCAAGTCTAAAAATCAATTATATCAATTTAATCCCTCAAATTGATAAAGTGTTCAGTTTTGATCGCGTTGGTCAGCATATCTGCAAGTTGTTTCTGAGTGATGACATAAACAACCTCAAGTACTCCATTCTGAACTTTATTGTGCGGAAAATGGTACTTGGTATCAATGTGCCTGCTTCTTCTATGAAACACTAGATTCTTAGCAAGATTTATGGCAGTTTTGTTGTCAATAATCAACTTGACTGGTTTGCTCACCTTGAACTTCAGCTCCTGCAGCATATTCATCTGTCAAACAGTCTAACAAGTTGACAGAGCATCAACTATATATTAAGCTTTCCAGATTGACAATGCAACCACCGGTTGCTTCTTGGAACACTAAGAAATAGTAGCTCCCAGATACATAAACATTTATCCTATAATGTTTCTTCTATCTACTTTGTCTCCACACCAGTTAGAGTCTGAGTAACATATTAGCTCAACATCATCTGATACTCCATATGGAAACAAAGTTCCACGCCTCAGATTTTCTTTTACATGCCTCAGACTCCTGACTACAAGTTGATAATGTGACCACTTTGGTTTACTCATAAACCTACTCACCATTCCAACTGCATAACATATGTTAGGTTTGGTGTTACATATATTTCTTAAACAGTCAACCAACTATTTAAAGGTTGTAACATATACATCCTCTCCATCATCATCAAAGTCTAGCTTATGATTTATCTTAGCAAATGTGACTGCTGACTTATAATTCATTAGCTGAAATCTCTTCAACAGCTCAAGTTCATACTTTAATCGGTGCACAATACTTCCCTTATTCGAATGCAAAATCTTTATCCCTTGAAAATATACCATATTTCTAAGGTCAATCATATCAAATGCATTCATCATCACCTTCTTGAACTTGTTTATCTCAGAAGTATAAGTCCCTGTCAGAAGTATGTCATCCATATAAAGACACATCAGAATCACATTGCTTTCAGAAGTATGATGTAACACCCTAAAGACCTTCGTGTAAATTATAAATAATCATTAGAGGAGATTAAAACAACACGCATTTAGGATCCTACATTCAACATGAATTTGCTCACATACAATTAGATATGTAACACATGTCATTTATTTAATAATAATAATAATAATAATAATTATCATCATTATTATTATTATTATTATTATTATTATTATAATAGTAATAACAAAAACCAATAAGTCAAACTTCAACTTTAATATGAATAGCAGCGGTAAACATCATCAAAAATTTATGTTAAAACTTCAAAACATAAAAATAACTTGTAGCAATTATAGGAATAACTGATATAGAAGATAAACATGGTAAAATCCACCAAACATAATAAAACAAAAAACGTTCCACTCCCGGTGTTACACACCATAGCAGACGCCGACTCCATAAAAATAAAAAGGAAGAACACCTTCTTCCACTCACAACCACGCCTCTATTGCGGATTATCTGCACGACACTCATGTAAAGACAACATTCAAACAGAAGGAGTGAAATATCACAATTATATAAAGCAATTTATAATAATAAGTAAGCATAAGATTATTACATGCATAATCACTCATTCCACCAATCACACTTCCACACAAATCCGAACATAACAACAAACCAAACTATGCAATGCAATGAGACTCGACACCATGACTCAATGCATGTGGTACCAATATGTGAACTCTCAGATTCACCGCTCCAATCCCCACCTTATGATCAGAGCACATCAAAATCGTTACTATCACCATAGATAACACTTCACTAATTCCATCACCATAGGAATTAGCTACTCGCACCCAATCCATCACCATAGGATTGAGGCTCACCAAAACGGACCACCGTCCAACACCATGATGCATGCAACATAATATACATGCAATAACAACAAGTACAATGACATCACCTTAGTCAAGGTACCTCGCCAATACTAGCCACCATGCACCAAACACATGCTATAACATTCAGCAACAACAACACAACAATATAGCAAGCAACAACAATGCATTTATACACATCTCACACCACAACATAAACACAACACATGTCAACTACACCATCATGTATCAATTAATTTATTTTCGGTACTGGAACTAATTTTAAGTTAAAGTACACTACACCAGCTTCCTGACACTTCAAATGGTACCCCAAACGGACACCCTAGCTCAAGATATGGATTTTTAAAGATTTACAGAATTTCCTCCCAGTGTAACCAGATACACCAATTGCAGTAACAGGTTACACCCTTGTAACGTGCCCCTGCTACACTACTGTCACTCAGTGTAACCGGTTACACCAAATTCAGTAACTAGTTACACCCCTCAATTTTTCGCATTTGTGGTAACCAATTACACCTGTAGCAGAATCGTTTTCTACTACTTTTTGACACGAAAACTGTTAGATCTTGTGTTGGGTGGGGTCTGCTGCAAAACATGAACAAGAAAAAGATGAAAATGGTACGATGAAAGTTGCACAAAATAAATTCTAAACCGAGTGTTTACACTAAGCTTTAGGTTCGATTTTTCCCCACCAATTTAGACAAATTGGATGCAAATGGATTAATCGACGAATTCCCTTCAGGATACTTTGGAAACCTTAACATGAATCACATATTCACATTAAGCATATCGATCAACGGAATTTTACAGAATAAAATTCTATTATTTATTTTTGTGCACTAGAAAAATAAAAGAATGACTTAGATATAACTTTTTGCACTTGAAATAAGTAATTTTTGTATATATTCAGGTCTAAAAATTATCTCCATTTATAGAGAAATTCATGACAATTGGTGAAGAAAAGCAACCTTTGAATTACTAGATATTTGAACCAATATATAATATTACATTCATATTTATCCCAAATAGTTGTAATGGTCTAGTTGTAAACACACTCAATTTGTGCGCCCTATCACATGCTATGCATTGGTTCAATTCCCAGGAGATGCAATCTTTGGTTATAATTTTTGACATTTATTTGTTAAAATAACATATAAATTCCAAAACACAACCAATTTTGGAAATCTCACCAACAATGTCCCACCATTTTCAAAATATATCTAAATCAATTATTCAGGAAATTTCATGGTTTCAAATAAAGGTATCTTACGATTTGAACCATTACTTAGTAAGCTAAGTTTTCACTTATCCCTGAATAGATTGGTAGACAAGCTTTGAACCAACTATTCATTAGAACAAGCGTGTATAACTCACACATGAAATCTCGATATCATTGATTAACTTATTAATATGACACATTTTATAAGGCCTTGTGTCTCATATCCTTTTCATGAGAATTTAAGAGTTAAGTCCTTGAACTCTATGAAGCGACACCACTTCATTCTCATATAGGTAAACTATGTCATAAATGCACTCATAATTATGCATTCCAGCAAACATATGCTATATGTCTATTAAGAGGAAAACCTCATCCTACTACACTTATTCTTATGGTCCAAGTACTTTTACCCCCTTGGGATGTATATATCATTAAGTACTTCAATCACTCTAATAGTGTACTTTCGTCATTGAACTCAAGACTTAATGTTAATCAAGTGTGAGTTGAGTTTTCACTACTGATGATTAATTAGATATGAGCTTGTTCCATATCCCTAATGATGTCTTTCTTGTATTCAGTTATATCTAAAGACATCGTATCCTTGTCAATCATTTCTTCAAAGAATTGCAAGATTTTTCAAACTTTAATAAAATTTGAATATTCAATCTTTCAACTAATCATGTATATGATTACTTTATGTACTCTTGATAGTATTTACCATCTATCATCAAACCATGACACTTTTGTCATATAAGTACAATTATAATCTACAAAATATATTCTATATTCTTGATAGTTTCGATAAACTATCATCATGACACTTTTGTCATTCATTTTGTCATATACATAAATTTTATGTCATTTTTTATTTGCTAGCCTTTTTAATTTGAATTTTTACTTCCACTTAAATATATCCAACATATATTTAATGCATTAAATATTAATAACAATCGACAACCACGTCCAAACAAATTTGTCATCACTAACTTTTATTTCATGAAGTGGGTTCAAACATGTAATTCATAAACTCCATAAAAATACAACATCATAGAATTTATTTCAATTCTTTTTAAAATAAACAATTTTCCTATATAACTAATATATGCATAACAAACTCTATATGATAAAAGGAAAACCTCATCCTACTACACTTATTCTTATGGTCCAAGTACTTTTACCCCCTTGGGATGTATATATCATTAAGTACTTCAATCACTCTAATAGTGTACTTTCGTCATTGAACTCAAGACTTAATGTTAATCAAGTGTGAGTTGAGTTTTCACTACTGATGATTAATTAGATATGAGTTTGTTCCATATCCCTAATGATGTCTTTCTTGTATTCAGTTATATCTAAAGACATCGTATCCTTGTCAATCATTTCTTCAAAGAATTGCAAGATTTTTCAAACTTTAATAAAATTTGAATATTCAATCTTTCAACTAATCATGTATATGATTACTTTATGTACTCTTGATAGTATTTACCATCTATCATCAAACCATGACACTTTTGTCATATAAGTACAATTATAATTTACAAAATATATTCTATATTCTTGATAGTTTCGATAAACTATCATCATGACACTTTTGTCATTCATTTTGTCATATACATAAATTTTATGTCATTTTTTATTTGCTAGCCTTTTTAATTTGAATTTTTACTTCCACTTAAATATATCCAACATATATTTAATGCATTAAATATTAATAACAATCGACAACCACGTCCAAACAAATTTGTCATCACTAACTTTTATTTCATGAAGTGGGTTCAAACATGTAATTCATAAACTCCATAAAAATACAACATCATAGAATTTATTTCAATTCTTTTTAAAATGAACAATTTTCCTATATAACTAATATATGCATAACAAACTCTATATGATAAATTCATGTTTCATATTTAACAATGTTCGAAGACATATCCAAATAAAAATTACTATACCAAATAAACTATGAATTCACATGGTTAATATTTTCTATAAATTTTTTTCATAAATATTCTTCAACTTATAATAGTCTAAAATATACCCAAATTACTTTTGATATCAAGATGAACATGAAATAATATTTTCATATTATGATACACATATAATATGAGATAAATTATCTTAAATATAATAAATTCTTGCATAAATAAAATATACAATTTAAACATGTCCTTGATATTTTCAACATTTTTTTTCCATCATTTTATGTTATCAATACATGCATTATAAATTCAAAATCATAATGATTTTTTTATACCAAACTATTTCATCCATAAAGATTGCATTATTACTTAAAATAAATTACTTGCATCAAAGAATAATATTTAACATGTATTTTACATTTAAGTATATACCACAATCAAATAATTTCTTAATTATCCAAATTCACATACATGAATAATTTATAAATGATACATACATATATTTATGGCACATGCTAAACTTAACATAAATAAATATTACTTTCAACATTTTTAGAATGATTTAGAATATCATATAACATATATTTATTTAAAATAATTATGTACCTTTCACCATGGGTATGAATAAATAAATATGTATGTTTATCTCTCCATCAAAGTTTCAACCACAAATTAATCACAAAAAATTATAAATTAAAATTTCACAATTTTAAAACTATATGAATTAATTGTGTACCTTTCACTATCATTGAAAGTTGTTATCATCTTCTTTAAAGTTGCATACTTTTATATTAATAATAAATAAAGTATGGATAAAAATTGAAAATCGAACCTAAATATTATTAGATCTTTTTGTGAATCAGATACCTTGAAACAAAGTATAAACAAGTTTCTTTATGATCAAGAAACACACAAGGGTTAGGGTTAACAAAGAAAACAAGGTAAAAACAACAAGGAACAACAAGGATTGGTTATAAACTGCTATTCTTTCCTTACTCTCAGAACAAGATTACAAGTATACAAGAATAACAAATTAACCTCTCTCTTGAAATTAGGATTTTATCTTCCTATTTTTCCTTATGTCAAGATTGAGAAACTAGCATCCTATTTATAAGAAAAATAACACACTAACCTAATGGGCTTTTTAACAATTACCCATTACAAGTAACTTAGGGTACAACATAACTTAAACAATTGGACTTACAAGCAAGGCCTAATTCAACATGCTAACAACCCTAGCAATATTTACTAATGCATGTTAGAACAAACTTCGACTATAACACGCATTACTCGCGAACAGACTTCGACCATACTAGAGTTCAATCCAACATCTCACAAATCTCCACCTTTGATCTAACTCTATAACATCAAGAAACTAGCTTTCTTCATGCAGCTTTATTAACTACATACAGTGGAAAAACTTGCAACTGGGCAACGTCTTGGTGATCATATCAGCAACATTATGATCTGTCAAAACCTTCAGCACTTAGACTTCTCCACGCTCGATTACCCCTTTGATGAAATGCAGCCTCACATCAATGTGCTTGGTTCGCTCATGATAGGCTGAATTCTTCGACAAATGTATTGCACTTTGACTATCACATTTAACAGTGATAACTCGACCTTGAAGTTTTAGCTCCTTTGAAAAACCTTCAAGCCACAGTGCTTCCTTCACAGCTTCAGTTAGGGCAATATACTCCACTTCAGTGGTTGATAAGGCAATGAACTTCTGAAGTGTTGCTTTCTAGCTAATTGATGTCCCAAACATAGTGAACATATATCTAGAGATAGATTTTCTGGAATCCATACAACCTGCATAATCAGAGTCGTCATATCCTTCGATTGCTGCTTTACTATCTTCACCCAAGGCTCCACCATAAATTATGACTCTATTCAGAGACCCATTTATGTACCTTAAAATCCACTTCAATGCTTGCTAGTGAGCCTTTCCAGGATTCTCCATGTACCTGCTTACAAGACTTACTGCATCTGTTATGTTGGGTCTAGTACAAACCATAGCATACATCAAAGAACCTACTATGTTAGCATATGGAATGCTATTCATATAAGTTCTTTCAACATCAGTGTTGGGACACTGATCTATACTCAGCTTGAATTGAGGGTTTGTCGGAGTCACAGCAGGCTTTGAATTCGACATACCAAACTTTTCGAGAACCTTCTGTAGGTATGCCTCTTGAGATAAGCATAATTTCGAGTGCTTTCTATCTCTCCGGATGTCAATCCCAATAATCCTAGACGCAGCTCCCAGATCCTTCATGTCAAAATCTTTATTGAGTTCATCCTTCACCCTCATTACCTCTTCGACATTGTTGATTTCTATTAGAATATCATCCACATAGAGCAACAAAATAACAAATGAATTACCCGGTCAAAATCTAAAGTAAACAGAGTGGTTGAACTGACTTCTAATGAAACTTATGTGTGCCATGAACTTTTCGAATATCCTATTCCACTGTCGAGGAGATTATTCTAGTCCATATAAAGATTTATTCAGTTTGCACATATTATCTTCCTTCCCCATTTCGGCATACCCTTCAGGTTACCTCATCAGGATTGTTTCATCTAGATCACCATACAAGAATGCAGTCTTCACATCCATCTGTTCCAGTTCAAGGTCGAACTGGGCCACTATGGCAAGCAACATTCGAATGGATCTGTGCTTCACAATAGGAGAAAACATATTATTGAAGACGATACCTTCTTTCTGAGTGAACCCCCTAGCAACCAATCTTGCCTTGTATCTCTTCGACGCCACTCTTTCGATTCCTTCCTTAACTTTGAAAATCCATTTACAGCTGACTAACCTGGCTCCAGCAGGTTTCTTGATTATTTCCCAGGTGTTGTTATCATGAAGAGATTTTATCTCATCATCCTTGGCCTTCAGCCATTCAGTCTTCTTTCGACTCCTCATAACTTCCTTATAGTCTCTAGGTTATTCGTCTAGAACCTCACTTGCAGAGATTAAGGCATAAGCTATAAGATCTGCATACCCAAGTCTTTGAGGTGGCTTGATGAATCTCCTCGACCTGTCTCTTGCTAGAAGGTAGTCATTATCAGTCTCCTCATCTTCGACAACATCTTATGCGTCTTCTTCGACTTCATCTGGGGTAAGCAATTCAACATCAACATGCTCCACCTCAACATGAATCTCTCCCTGTTCCAGCTCTTCGTCAGCATCATCAGTTTTCTTGAAAGCCATCTCTGCTTCATTGAAAACTACATCTCGACTGGTGATACACCTCCTGTGACCTGGCTCTAGGCACCATAGCCTATAAGCTTTGACTCCTTCAGGGTATCCCATGAACATGCATTTCAAAGCTCTAGGTTCGACCTTGTCTTGTCTAATATAAGCATAGGCCACACAACCAAATACTCTCAGTCTGTCGAGACTAGGTGGATGTCCCGACCAAACTTCTTTAGGTGTCTTCATTCCCAAGACAGTCGAGGGACATCTATTTATCAGGTAAGCTGCTGTCAAAATAGCTTCCTCCCAAAACACCTTCTTCAATCCAACACTAACCAACATGCATCTAACCCTTTCAAGGATTGTTCGATTGAATCTCTCAACTAAGCCATTTTGTTGAGGAGTATCTGTTATAGTCTTATGCCTTGCAATCCCATACTCAACACAGTAACTGTCGAACGCTTTGTTGCAGAATTCAAGGCCATTGTCGGTTCTCAACCTCTTAAACTTTATGCCAGTTTGAGTTTCGACCAGAATCTTCTAACTTTTGAAATTCTCAAAAGTTTCATCCTTCGTCTTCTGAATGAATACTCATAGCTTTCTGGAATAGTCATCAATGATGGATAGAAAATACCTTGCACCTGAGTGTGAAGGATTCCTTGCTGGCCCCCAAAGATCAACATGAATGTAATCCAGGGATCCATGTGTTCTTTGCTTGCCTTTGTTAAACTTCTTCCTACAGGATTTACCAAATACACAAGATTCACAAAATTCTAACTTTTCGACTTTGTCACCTCCTAGCAGGTTCTGCTTCCCCAATTCGACCAGGCCTCTTTCGCTGACATGGCCCAATCTCATGTTCCATAATTTTGTCTTCAACATAGGTTTCTTGGATGCAACATTTGAACCACTTACAACCTCAGCCTCAAGGGTATACAAGCCTTGTTTCTTCATGGCTCTCCAGACTTCCTTCGACCCCTTCATGACTCTTAGGATACTTTTCTCTCCTTGAAAAACGTATCCTTTTCTGTCGAATTCACCAAGAGAAATCAAATTTCTCTTCAAGTCAGGTACGTACCTGACTTTAGTCAATAACATTATTGACTCATCATGGAGCTTGAATCTCACAGATCCAATACCTGCAATTTTGTAAGATTTGTTGTTTCCCAGCAGCACAGATCCACCATCTTGATCACATAGCTCCTCGAACAATTCTCTGTTTGGAGTCATGTGCCAAGTGCAACCTGAATCCATAATCCACTCTTTTCTCGAGTCGCCACTTGAAACCACAAGAACATCAGATGAGCCGAAGTCATCTTGAACAATGGTTGCGTTGCCATTACCTCCATGATCTTTCAGGCGTTCAGGGCACACCTTTCTTATGTGACCCTCCTTCTTACAGTGATAACATCGAATACTAGATGTTTCGCCACTATAAGACTTCTGTTGACTTTTACCTTTCTTCTTGTCGAACTTACCATCCTTTCGCAAGAATTTTCCCTTAACGACCAAACCTTCGCCCACCGTCAAAGGTTTATGCTCCTTTCGTTTGTTCAAGTCCTTAGAATACAAGGCTGATTGAACTTCTACAAAGGTCAGGGACTCCCTTCCATACAAGAGAGTTTCTTTGAAGTGAGCATGTGTTATAGGCAAAACACACAGCAACAACAGTGCTTGATCTGCATCATCGATCTTCACATCAATATTTTCAAGATCAAGAATCAGCTTGTTGAACATATCCAACTGCTCAGCCAACACTTTGTCTTCACTCATCTTGAATGAATATAAAGCTTGCTTCAGGTAGAGTCGATTCACTAGAGATTTGGTCATGTACAAACTTTCAAGTTTCACCCATAATCCCGATGTTGTAGTCTCCTTTGATACTTGTCAAAGAACCTTATCACCAAGGCTCAACAATATTGCACTGTGGGATTTCTCGATCATGCTCGTATTTTATTTTTCCGTTAATGCAGCGTCCATGGCTGCCTCGCCCTTCAACGCTTCCAAACAACTCTGCTGAACCAATAGGGCTTTCATCTTCAAGCGCCACAGACTGAAGTCGTTCACTCTGGTGAACTTTTCAATCTCATACTTTGTTGAAGGCATCTTCTCCACGCTCACCGCACCAATTTGTTGTGAATCGGATACCTTGAAACAAAGTATAAACAGGTTTCTTTATGGTCAAGAAACACACAAGGGTTAGGGTTAACAAAGAAATCAAGGTAAAACAACAAGAAACAACAAGGATTGGTTATAAACTGCTATTCTTTCCTTACTCTTAGAACAAGATTACAAGTATACAAGAATAACAAATTAACCTCTCTCTTGAAATTAGGATTTTATCTTCCTATTTTTCATTATGCCAAGATTGAGAAACTAGCATCCTATTTATAAGAAAAATAGCACACTAACCTAATGGGCTTTTTAACAATTACCCATTACAAGCTAACTTAGGGTATAAGCTAACTTAAATAATTGGGCTTACAAGCAAGGCCCAATTCAACATGATAACAACCCTAGCAATATTGACTAATGCATGTTAGAAAAAACTTCGACTACAACATGCATTACTCGCGAACAGACTTTGACTATACTAGAGTTCGATCCAACATCTCACAGATCTTGTGTTGAGGGTCTGTTGTAAAACATGAACAAGAAGAAGATGAAATGAAAGTTGCACGAATAATTTGCAAAGCGTGTGTTTACACTAAGCTTTAGGTTCGATCCGCCCACCAATTTAGACAAATTAGATGCAAATGGGTTAACCGAAAAATCCCCTTCAAGATACATTGGAAACCTTAACATGAATTGCATATTCACATTAAGCATATTGATCAATGATATTTTACGGAATAAAGTCATATTATTTATTCTTGTGAACTAGAAAAATAAAAGAATGACTTAGATATAATTTTTTGCACTTGAAATAAGTAATTTTTGTATATATTCAGGTCTAAAAATTATCTCCATTTATAGAGAAATTCATGACAATTGGTGAAGAAAAGCAACCTTTGAATTACTGGATATTTGAACCAATATATAATATTACATTTAGATTTATTCCAAATAGTTGCAATGGTTTAGTGGTAAACACACTCAATTTGTGCACCCCATCACATGTCAGTTGTTGGTTTGATTCCTAAGAGGTGCAATATTTGGTTATAATTTTTTACATTTATTTGTTAAAATAACATATAAATTTCAAAACACAACCAAACTAAGTGTCAAACTCGTGACACTCTAATTCTTTATACAAAGACTAACCATTACACCATTTCAATCAATTGTGATTTAAAATTACATCAAATGAATTTAATCATTATTATTCCTCAAATAAATATTTTGGAAATCTCACCAACAAAAATCACTTTTCAACTTAAGTCAAACCACCCAACTCACATAAAATTCATGTAATCGTATTTTAGACTCTGACCCTTATCCATACACATCAACTAGAATATTCCAACATCCAAAACATCAAACAAACACATAATTGCACGATTTACACAAATCAATTCAACACATCATTACACATTATGCTCATACAAATACAAGTTCACGACATTTGAGAATAAAAATTCTAACATAGTAAGAACAATCCCCGCCCACAAATCATTATACAAACCCTTATATAATAAAAACTCCACCCTTACCTTAGATATCTTGCAAGGTTCTTCAACAATGGAGTTCTCCTATTCCCCTTTTCTCCATTTTTCACGTTCTCCTCTCTTTTTCACTAGCTATCAATTCTCTCTCAAAACTCCTTTTCTCTTATTTTATTTTATTATTAATATTATTTTCAACTAATTAAAATTATTATTATAACCATACTAATAAAATAATAATTTTTTTATTAATGTTACTATTATTTTATTGGCAAAACTACTGTTTTAGTCCTTTAAGTTATTTTAAAATATCAAATTAGTCCCTTAAGTTTTTTTGTAACGCTTTGATCCCTTTTTAAAAATCTCTGTTACAATAAATTGCAAACTCATATACCATTTGAAATGATTTTTCGCACTGATCACGAATATGCAATCAAATTTATCAAATAAGTTACGATTCATGAGAATTAGGTAAAAATGGACGAAATACATAATGAAAAATCAACGATCCGACCAAAATACACAATCAAACGCAAAACTAATTACATATTTGTGATCAGCGCGAAAAACCAGTTCAAATGGTATATGAGTTTGTAATTTATTGTAACGGAGATTTAAAAAAAAGGGCCAAAGCATTACAAAAAACAACTTAAGGGACTAACTTGATATTTTAAAATAACTTAAAGGACCTACACAATAGTTTTGCCTATTTTATTCCTTTTGCCTACACACCTCCAATCTCTACACTTTTACTCACACACCCCCACACCTCAAACTCCTTTTTAAGGCCACTACTCCATACTAAAGGAACCTCTAAAACACCAAAAACACCAATCACACAATACAATCACACCATATCACATAATTTAATTGCAAAAAATAAATAAAATAAATGGGCAATTACATATGTTGCACATAGACACCATATTCCATTTCACATTTCTTGAATCCCAGATGCTTGAAAAATGAATCAATTTTTAGATTCCAAGCCCTTGGAGCTTGTTTCAACATGTACAAGGCTTTATGCAGCTTGTACATCATTTCTTTTTTGTTCTCTTTCATAAATCAATGAGTTTGTAACACATAAACTTCTTCTTGCATATGTCCTTTCATAAAATATGACTTTACATCTAAGTGTATTAGATCCCAATTCCTATTTGCAACTATATAAATAACCACCGTATGGTTTCATGTCTAACTACATGTGCAAAAACTTCAAAGTAGTCTAAACCAGACTTTTGTAGGAATCTTCTAGCTACTAACCTTGCTTTATGCTTAGCAACTGAACCATGTGGATTCAACTTTATCTTGAAAACACATTCAATACTGATGGCTTTCTTGTTTTGAGGAAGAACAATCAATTTCCATGTCGTGTTTCTTTCAATGGCCTCAAGCTCTTTCTTCATGGCATTCACCCACACCTTTTTCTTGAGAGCCTCATTGATGCTGACAGGTTCAGAGTCCACCATCATGGCACTTTATATGACTTTTCCTTTATAACTAATCTCAGTATCTTGCAACAACTCAAAATCTGCAAATCTCCTTGGTATTTGTCTAACTCTTTGTGGCCTCTGGAAATCTTCAAAAGCTTCACCTTCAGAGAGTGGACCATCTTCAAAGGTTTGACCACCTTCAGAGGATGGACCATCTTCAGAGTCAGACTCACCTTCATAGTCAAAGCCATCTCTAGAGCCAGACTCACTTTTAGATTCAGAGTCATTTCTAGTGTTAACACTGCACTAGATTTGGATTGAGACTTTCTCCAATCCCATGTTTCTGATTATTTCACTATGACATCTATGGTGACTTCAACTTTTTTTGTGACTGGACAATAGAGCTTATAAGCACTTGTGTTGTGGTAACTTATAATCAACATGACCTTGCTTATATCATCTAGATTCCTTTTAGTGAGATTTGGTATATGTTTGTAACAAAAAGAACCAAACAACTTGAAATGGATAACACTTTGCTTTCTTCCAGTCCACTTCTAAATACAAATTACTTTCTTTAACTTCTTTGTTGGACATCTGTTGAGCACATATACTAAAGTAGCAATTGTTTCATCCCACAATTGTTTAGGAAGATTTTTTCCTTCAACATGCTCCTTATCATGTCAAGTAAAGTTTTATTCTTCCTTTCAGTAAGACCATTATGTTGTGGAGTACATGGAGCTGTCACCTCAGGATCAATACCATGTTCCTCACAGAACTTCTTGAACTCTGTTGAGTTGAACTCTGTATGGAGCAAGTCGACTTTGATTTTCAACCTTCACTTTGAACTTTTGGAACTCGGAAAACGCCTCATGTTTGAAATTAATGAGTGCTACCCATGTCATTCTTGTGAACTCGTCTGCAAATGACACAAAGTACTTGTTGCCTCAAAGTGAAGTTACCTCAAATGAACCACATACATCCTAATACAATATACCTAAGGCATGAGTTTATCTTGAGAACATTTCTGATGAGAATGACAATCTTGGTTGTTTGCCTCTCATGCATATATCACATGATTTCTCTGGTGCCACAATATTAGGTATTCCATGTACCAAATTCTTTGAACTCCTATGCCTTAAGCTTCTCTAGTTTAGATGCCCTAATCTCTTGTGCCACAACTCACTTTCCCCTTTTGCATTTCTTGCACTTAGGCATTGGGTGTCTGTTGTTGCAACATTCACCTTGAAAGTCACATTTCTTCCCAGTTCAAACTGTATAATCAGCTTATGATTATAGTCATACAACTTCAAGATACTGTCTTTCATGGTTACTAAAAATAATTTTTCAATCAGTTGACCTACACTCATCAGATTGTTATTCATGCAGGAACATGCCATACAACCTTGATCAATATAGTTTTGCCATTGTTCAACTTAACTTTGATATTTATCATTCTTTTAGCATTCATATACTGATCAATAACACATCTGACTTGGTCATTTTACTAGAGTCAAAATTAATCAGCCATTACTTGTTTCTAGTTAGGTAATTTAAGTAGCTAGTGTCCATATACCACCAGTCTACCATTGATTCACCTACAATTTCAGATGCCATCAATAGCACGGGTTCATCATTAGAATATGCTCTAGATTTATTGGCTTATTCACCTTTACTAATCTTGTTTGACCAACAATCAATAGCAAAATGGAAAAACTTGTTGCAACTATAGCATTGAACCTTTCTCTTGTCAAAGTTATCATTTCCCTTATGAACATTCTGATGTTTCTTATCAGAATTTGAGAGTTCTGACTTCTTAACACCACCATTATACTTCCTCTTGTTCTCTAACCATGCTTGCTTCTGGTTCTTCTTGCTATAAGAAGCTTTTAGAGTCTGAGCTTTCAAAGCCTATTCTATCTCTTGTTCATAGTTTCTTTCACTCAGACACAACTCTTGTGCCTCTAAAATACTATGAAGCTCTTCAATTCTCATGATGCTAGTGTCTTTAGAGTGTTCACTAGCTACAATTATTTAATCAAACTGAGGAGTAAGTGATATTAGTATATTTTCAATCATTACTTATTCAAAGAGCATTTTTCAATAATACTTCATCTCGTTTGTGATCACAATTACTCTGTGAAGGGAGAAAAATACACAAGAGGGGGGGTGAAATATGTTTTGTAAAATTAGATTTACTTCTGAACCAGAGCTTAGATTCTAAAACCTGAGTTCAAAATCTGATAGTACAACAGAAATAGAAATAAGTAAAGTAAAAATAGAAAAGAACACACAGTAGTTATCCCGGTTCCTCTTCCGACTGAGAGTGCTCTAGTCCCCTTGCCAAGAAGGAGATTTTCCACTATAATCAACCATATTATACTTGCTTATACTCACTTGTATAAGACTTTTCTTTTTGCTCAGACCACTTGTCCAAGACTTCCCTTGTTTAGAGCTCGTGTATATGACTTCCCTCTGCTCAATCAGCTCCTGACTGAGACTTATCTTGCTTAGACCACCTGTCTAAGACTTTACCTTTCTTAGAACTCGTGTATAAGACTTTCCTCTTCTTAGAGCTCATGTCTAAGACTTTCCCTTGCTTAACCATCTTCTGATTAAGACTTTTCTTTGCTTAGAGCTTGTGTCTAAGACTTCACCTTGCTCAAGCCTACAACAAGAGACTTATACCGGAATAGATAATTTAGAGAAGGACTAACTTACAACAACACGTGATAAATATCATAGGTGTTCAAAATAATACAACACATTTTTATAAAGATTCATAATCAACACAAGAGTAAGAACTCTTAACAGACTCAACTTTCTGATAGTAGTGTGTGTATTTCTCAGTTGTATTTGCAGCATTATTTCTTAGTTGATCTTCAATTCTTCAGCTTCTTTTTATAGCTAAAGAAAATAGAGACGTTGGAGTATCTTCAATGGCTACAAACAAACAAAATCTTCTAGTACATCTTCTTTTCCAATAAAGTAAGTGTTGGAACTTTCAGTCACAAGAATATCCATGAAACAAGGCCTTTGTCCAGAAGATACAACTATGATTCAAGTACAACACAACCTGTAGAAGATAATGTAAATAAATCTTGAGTCTCGTGTTAGCATAACTGACTTGACATTACTTAGCATCAAAGGCAGCATAGCATGCTTTTGAGCTAGAGTGTGCTAGCAGCTACTTTTTTTTATCAGACTTCCCCGAAAGAGCATGATCAGAATCGAACCAAAGTTGTTTCAGTGTCAGAACCAGTTCCATTAAGTAAATATAATTTTGCACACTCAAGCTAGCTAGTTAGAAATACTAATTGTTTTTCAAATACTTTCTTATCATCAAAATCTTGGAGGATACATGGTATGAACTAAACATGTTTCAACAATCTTCCCCTTTTTGATGATGACAATGTTAATCATTTAGAAAAACAATTAGAAGCAGATTAATTACTCAACAACTTTTAGGGTCTGAGTTTTGTAAACTCCCCCTGAGTCAAACAGTCTAAGAGGTTAGGTTTGTAAGCTCCCCCCGAGTCCTGTCTGTAAAGTCTAAGATTTGAGACTTGTAAGCTCCTCTCCATACAGAATAATAAATCTACTCCAAGGGTGATATTTGTAAATTCCCCCTAAATAGAATTAGTAACCACATTTGGAACCATTATTAACGGTTTTAGAATTATTCATAACTGAACACTGGTCAAGAACAAGTTTGTCAATGTTGAACTAGAATCTGAGAAAGAATCCTACCAAAAGGAATGAGAAAATTAAATTCCTCACAAGAAGTAAGAATCTCTTCTTTAAGATACTAAAATATAGTCAGAGGTAAATTGATCTCGGTCCTGAAGACTAGTGCCAAAATGAAGAGTTTATCATCAGCAAAATCATCATGTCCCCTTTACTCTAGGCCTTAGAATGTTCCCCATAATTTTGTACCAGACTTTTGCAATAGGAGTAAGAGTATAAGGGCCTTTGTTACTATAGGTGATTTGTAAATAATTTATGAGTTGTTGTTATACTAGTAGCTTTCAACAGTGACTTCATCTACTTCACAAATAATTGCTTGACATATGATTTTAAAGTTGATTACACTAGAAAAACAACAGACAGAATCAGACAATCATTTTGCTCACTCTGATGAATATGAGCATTGAAAGATTATTCGTCGCCAATTCGTTGAAGTTAGATGTATATTCCTTTAGAAAATCTAAATAAAAAATGTTTTCTTTAATGAATTACGAGGATATTTTTGTAAGAAGAAATACTAAGATGAAGAAAAGTGATTTCACAGAACTATCTTATGTAGAAGTTAACCTATGAGATCATAAAGAAAAAAAACAGCTTAGCAACTTAACACTTATAATTCTAGAATATAAGCAAGTATGCCACTAAAATGTTTGGACAATTATGAGTCTGAATAAAAACAAGTTAGAATCTTTGTCAGAAACTCCTGTTTAATGAACCAAACTTTTTAGAGCAGATTCTGAAAATAGAAGTGATAGTCATGTCTTTTTAAGTCTTTATAAAACTTTCATAGACAGTTGACTATCATATCAGAATTTCAAATAAAAAAATTAGGATCAGAGTGTTAAGACAAGGATTCTTATTTTATCAGAACTCAAGGAATAGTCGAATTGTTAACTCAAAGCACATAGCAAGGAATTCATTTATTACTTTATGCTTTAAATAAAGCAGTCAAGGAAGAGACAGATCCTATAACCCCTATTCAGACTTAAAGACCATACTTAAGGAACTATCAGAAATAATTCAACTGACTACTAACAGATTCCAACGAATATTTCAATACACCATTTAGAGAACAAGCATTTATTCTGCTACATAAACCATGTTAAAACTTTTCTTGATGAAAATAAATTGGGAAATGGCCAGGGGCTTTGTAAATATATTAGCTCATTGATATTCAGAATCAATGAACCAAATATCTATTACACCCTTCTGAACATAATCATTTATAAAGTTATATTTGATTTCAATATGTTTAGTCCTAGAATGTTGAATTAGACTCTTCGTTAGACAGATAGCAACAGTGTTATCACAAAGAATAGGAATTTTTTCCAAAAATTGGATAGTCTTCAAGTTGATATTTCATCCAGAGTAGTTGAGTGCAACAATTAACAGCTGAAATGTATTCTACTTCTGTTGTTGACAAAACAACAATTGCTTGTCTTTTACTACCCCAAGAGATAAGGTTTTCACCTATAAATTAGTAGGAACCACTAGAGAATTTCCTTTCAATTCTATCCTTAACATAGTCATCATCACATAATCCAACCAGTTTATAATTTGAGGAATTCTTATAAAGAAGTCCAAGATTTAATGTTCCTTCCAGATACCAAAAGATTCTCTTAACGACAGTTAAATGAGTCTCTCTAGGATCTGCTTGGAACCTTACACATAAACTTACATTGAATAAGATATCAGGTCTAAAAGCAATGAAATAGATTAAGGAACCTATCATACCTAGATATTTTTTTGGATCCACTTTATGACTGCATTCTTCAATGCAAAGATTACATGTAGGATGAATAGAAGTGGGCATGACTTTGCAATCATTAAGATTGAACTTTTTCAAAAGCTCCTTTGTATACTTAGACTGGTGTCATACACCAAATTTGTACCCCTAGATCATATCATTATTCTAGGACATCAACATTGTTTATCTAACCTTAACCTCTTTCAAGTTTGATCTTTGTCAAGATGTAGGTGAATTAGGGTTTCATACAGTTAGGAATCGGGGTTTCTATGGTTTGATTAGTCAAGGTTTATGATTGATTCTACATATAAAAATTCTCTATATCATCAAGGATATCATATTGGATCAAGTATGAATCCAATTTGAGGTTGTCACCCCAGGAAGAAGAGCAGTGCAGTCCAAGAACCCAAATTAGGGTTTCCTGATGAAAAAGTCAACTGCAACTTTGACTTTTGACCTAGAGAGGTCTCCAATGATGGAATCATGGTTCATAAGGCTCATATAACCCAAATAATTCTACACAAGAAGTTTCAAGGCCTCAGGAAACCCAAAACACTAACAGTCGATTCAGAGGTTTTCGATCGTTTGGTTCGTCTGACTGAAAAGTCAACCCATTGACCAACAGGGTTTTGACCCAAAATTGAAGCCAATTATGTTCCAAATATTATTTCATATCTAATAATAAAGTTTGGTGACCATTGGATCAATAATTGAGAAGTAATTGAAAAGTCGGGAAATTAGGGTTTTGAAAGGGGCTAAGCCATTACTTCCTAACCACATGTCCAAACGGAGTGGTTCAAAGCTTGTTGGAAAGGTCTTGAGGAGCTATACAAAAGTTCCGCAGTGACCTGTGGTCAAAAAATGAATGTATTTTGAGTTATGAGCAAAGACAAGGCAAGAGGGGAAAAACACAAAAAAATTTCATGTTTTTTTGTGCTTGTAAGTCAAATTTGCAGCCAACTTCAAGGGGATTTTTGACACAGTTCCCTTTAGAATTTGAACTTGTGTAAAACATGAAAGTTGTAGATCATATTTGGTGCTTTACAAAAAGTACAATAGCATTTTCGCATCCCTCATGGTTAGAGAGAATCGAAGGAGACACGTTGGAGATTTGTCATGTCACCGAACCAAGTCCAACTCATGCCAAAGGGTGCATAAACCAGCCAATTGGTTTATAACCACTTAGTTAGCCTTTGATATGATGATTACAGGTATATAATACAATATGTATCTGTTGCACCCTAAAATTTGACCAACCGATTCTCCTATCTGACTCGTGGTTTAAATTCATATTCGCAAATCAGACGCAGGATATTTGTGCACAAACGGAGGATATCAGGGTTACAGCTTGATTTTCGTCTATCAGATATGGCAGATCCAGTCCAGATCACCAGGGTTTTATTTTCGGGAAATTGTGCGCTCCTCGGTGATTTTTAGCTTGCACAGTGATTTTGAGAATATTCTGATGCCCGGGGATCTCTGTTCGATTCGATCTGGTCTCGTGCGCTCTTTTATGGGGGTCATTTGCATTCATCTGCGTTTTTAGGATTTTAATAGACTTTTGTGAATTTTCAATAGGCTTTATAGATTTTTCTGGAATTTAAATAGGGTTTTTGTATTTTTTAATAGTTTAATTCTTTTTTTAGAAGTTTATAGGATTTTTTTTAAATAGATTTTTAGAATATAGTTTTAATTGTTTTAGATAATATAGGAAATATTATAGTTTTTTTTTCTTATTAGTTTCAAATAGATTTTAAATCATTTTTTAGGGTTAATAGGATTTTTAATAGTTCTAATTCTTTTAAATAGATTTTTGATCATTTTTATTTTTAAGTAGCATTTTCTCTTTTTAGAATTTAAATAGAGTTTATCTTTTTAAATAGAATAATATAGATTTTATTTTAAATAATATAGAGTAATATAGTTTTTAGTTTTTTTAAATAGAATTTAATAAAATTTTTAGAATATAATACAGATTTTTCATTTTTCATTTTCTTTTACAGAATTTTAATCATTTGTAAATAATATAGTTTTAGTAGAATTTTATTAGGAGAATTATTAGAGATTTTTAGAGTATTATTAGTTTAGTTAATTAGGATTAAATGTCAATTAGATTTTTAATACTAGTTTTAATTCAGTTTAGTCATGTTAATACAGTTTTTAGGGTTTATTATATTTTTTTTTTCGTGTGGGCCAATTTTAATTAGCAGGCCCAGTTAGTGATTTTTTTTGTCCAGAATAAAGCCCAGTTCGTCCAGAATTCAGTCCCCAAGGTCCAGCAACTTCCAGCATTTCCTAGAAGCTTCTGGAAGCGTCCAGAATTCTCAGTGTCATAAATAGAGTTTGCCACGTGTTGGCTCAAGGGCTGGCCCACGTTTCACTCACGCAGCACAACACCTCACACACTCAGACTCCCTCACACTCTCCCACGTGTCCCATCAGAGCTCACCCTCTCTCTCAGCTGCCACCCGTCCTGACACGCGTTCCCCATGCAGCAACCCCCTGCGCCACTTGTCACCTCGCCAGCCGTCGCCTGAGACTCGCCGGAGAAGCCACCGGCCGGCATGCAAACTCCGTCCGGCCGCCCTTAACGCCACCGTCCTTGCCGGAATCTGCAGAAATCTCCAGAAACCCTCTTTCGCCCCCCAATCTTCATCTTGCTCTTCCGTCACCTGCATCGTCGCCTCGCCGGAAACATCATATTCGCCGGAAACTTCATACGCTGTTTTCCAGAACGCGTTCATCCGTCTTCATCGTTCTTCAAGAAAGTTCCCCAGAACATCATCAACATTCATCTGGAGATTCAAGAACACCATCGGACCTCCATCCTTCGTCCTTCAAGGAAGACTCAGAAAATCCTCAGACGTCAACATTCCCAGAAACTTCAACTGCGTTCGTGCAATTACCATCAATCTTCAAAGAGATTTCCAGAAATCCTCCAGCGAGACCTCAACGCAAGAACTTCAACAGAGCGTCTTCAAAGTCTTCCATAGGTATCAAGATCTTCCGCTTTCTCGTAGTGACCTTCAAGTAGTTCTTCAAGATTTTCCAGGATCTCTTCAATTCCTTCAACGAACTTTGAGGATTAGCGGCGTCGTTCACACCTCGAGCCAGGTATGTTGTTCTTCCACTCTGATTTGTTGATGATTGCTGAACGTAGATTTCCGTTGGGATGTCAATTAGCATTTGGGATTAGGTCTTGTTGATAGTTTAACGAAGGGGGTTTTGGTGAGATCTGGGATTTGCGGTTAGGTTTTAGTGGAGATTTCATGTGAGATGTTTCTTTGGGGTTTTCTGGAGATAAGTTACAGAGAGGGTGAGGGAGACGAAGGTTGAAGACGGCTAGGGTTCCATGCGTGAACAGTGATTTGAGTTGTAAGGGTATTCAGGTTTTGTTTAGGGTTTCGTTGGGTTAGGGTCAGGTTTGGGCTTAGGCCCAAATGTGTCTTGCTGAAGTCATCCCCATTATTACTCATTATCCCCCTCTTGGCGTGTGAGAGGCTGAGTGATATTGATGTGGGCCTTAGGCCCTAAGGCTATTCGCACCCCCTCGTTTAAGCCCATAATATGAAATAACTGGAAAACCTGCTGGTTTACACCCCCCAGCGTTTTGTTTTATTTCTGTTTCTCTAAAACGGGTTGGGCCCAGTCTGTATTACTAGGCACACCCCCACCAATGTGAGCCCAGCCAGAATAGCTTAGAAACCTTGCTGTTTGAACCCCCTCCCCCCATTCTATTTCATTTCTTTTATTTTGTTTTTCTTTTATATTTTCATGATCGTAGATAATTCATAATAAAATGTAAATAAGTGATTTTTTAATTCTTCTTTTTTCTACCATTTCATCATAATGTCTAGAAAATTGTACAAAAATAAAAATGCCATTTTATTTTTGTTTGCTATTTTTTGTATATTTTCCATTTAATTGACTTTTTTAATATTCTTTAGTGCATACATGTCATTAGAAAATTAATAAAAAATAGTAGATTTAGTCAAATAATTCCGTTCTTTTTTCTGTAGACTCGTAATTCAGTGTAGAATTTTATAGTGCAAAAAACATTAGCTTAATCATGCATTTTCATTTTAATTGCATTTTTTGTATTGTTTTGCTATTAAATAATTGGTCTGTGGATATGTCTGTGTTGCTGATTTTAGTTCTTTCATCTGGTATTGAATTTTGTTCTGATTTTTTAGCATGTTGTCATAGAGCCATGTAGGTTCCCCATAGATTTTTGATAGATTTTTGTAGGATGTTCTGATATGATTTGTCTGAGCCTGAAGATAGGAGAAGTCTTGATGACTTCTGACTTTGAAGTTCAACTGTGGTTGAACTTCAGAGATAGTCTCTTGTGGTTTGTTGGCCTGTGGGTTCTTCTGGAAGATAGGAGCTGGTTGCAGTCCTGTTGGAGCTTGCAAGGATGCAATGGATTGAGGCTTAGTCTAGGAGCTTGTTCTCTGTTTGTGAGGTTCGAGATCCTGAAGTTTGAAGGGAGTTTATGGTACTTTCCTGAGGAAGGCACTATGAATGACTTTCATTCTTTCTTCTCACCTCTTTCTTAAGTATCCAATGATGTTGGAGCCAACTTGTGAGTTTAATTCCTCCTGAGGAGGAATGTAAACTGATCACATGTTGTTGAGCCACATGGGATACGATTCCTAAGTGGAAGCCTCCTAGTACTTTCCTGAGGAAGGTCCTATGAGTCTGCTCACTTAGTTCCCTTAGTGCATATAGGTTTTCTCAAGTATCCAGTGATGTTGGAGCCAACTTGTGAGTTTAATTTCTCCTGAGGAGGAACGTGAACTGATCACAGTTGTTGGGCCACGTAGGATACGATTCCTAAGTGTCAGCCTCCTAGTACTTTCCTGAGGAAGGTCCTATGAGTCTGCTCACTTAGTTCCCTTAGTGCATATAGGTTTTCTCAAGTATCCAGTGATGCCGGAGCCTTCATGTGAGTTTAATTTCTCCTGAGGAGGAATGTAAACTGATCACAGTTGTCGAGCCGCATAGGATATGACTCCTGAGTAGTAATCTCCTGGTACTTTCCTGAGGAAGGCACTACGAGCTCGCCTGCTTAGCTCCCTTTCTCTGGTAAGCTTGTTCTGAAGCTTGGAGACTGGGATTGATTCCTCTTGCTTAGGGTCCTGGTTAGAATTTTTGCTTAGATCTTTGCTTAAGGTGTTGCATAGAGTTTTGTTTAGAGATAGATTAGGAGCTTGTTTCAGGTTTGTTAGGGGCCTTGCCCAGGAGTAATTTCTCGTTTTGTAGGCAGAGGCCCTGCTCAGGGTTAGTCTCTTTATGTTGTTTGACTTGTATGATGTTATGTTGCATTAGACTTAGGTGTTCATCTAGATAGTTCTGAGTAGGTGCATCTTAGAAGTAGACTTTGTGTGCATGAGAAGTCGAGGTGGTCCTCTTTCTGTTTGTTTGTTATTGAGTGGCTTTGCTTGTTGGTATTTGGTAGAGCTGAGCTCCCTTGCCTCTGTGGTTTGCGGCCTTTGCGCCTTGTTTGTTTAGTCGTTGCATTCATGCATATTTTCGTTACTTCTTTGCTTCGCAGTTAATTCTTGTTTTGTCGTTTAGTCCTGTTGCCATGATCCCTTAGGAGCTCTGACTTCTCCGCTGCGGAGTTGTTATGATAGACATTAGGATGGTCAACCAGGCATGATAGCAGTAGGTAGATTCCCCTTTTCCAGCTATAGTTTAGGGTGTCTTTTCCCTTTCCTTTCAGTAGGAGCTTTTGAGTAGCTTGATCCGTAGTTAGCTGAACTACAGCTGCTCTGATTCTTCGTACCAGACGAAGATATGTAGGCATAGGATGCGATATCCTAGCGAGCACACTAACAACTAACCTTTGTTCTCTCGCGGCTGTGCGATCGAGACTTTCCCGCTAATGACTAATTGTTACCCCTTTCTCTTGCCCGAGTGCATTTGAGACCAGATCGTAGTTGTAGGTTCCCGAACCTTAGAGACCAGTTTGTTTTCTCACTGCTGTGTGAGAGCGCCAGTTTACCCGTAGGTAGTCGAACTACGTTTGCTCTGATCTTTCATACCAGATGAAAGTACGTAGGCACAGGACGCGACGTCCTGGCGAGCAACCTTTTCCCCGTTTAGACGTAGGTAGTCGAACTACGTTGACTCTGACTTTCCCATTGCACGAGGGAATACGTAGGCCCAGAACACCGTATGTTCTGTCGAGTCCTGTCCTTTTCTTTTCTTTTCAGACCGACCATTAGCATAGATAGATAAACACACCCTTTTCCTTATAAACACCAAGCGTGGATCCCATCGAGTACGATGGACGTGAGGGGTGCTAATACCTTCCCCTTGCGTAACCGACTCCCGAATCCAGGTTTTGGTTGCGATGACCATACCTTTTCCCGTCTTTGCGAGGTTTACTTCGAGCGTTTCCTTTCCCGCTCTGAGGGATAAATAACGCACGGTGGCGACTCTCCTGTCAAGCCGGCGCCGATTTTCGCAGTAGCGACAGCTGGCGACTCTACTGGGGAATCTAGCATCTAGGGACTTTTCCCATCGCTTATGCTGGGGCCGTTTCCCATCCCCTACGCGAGTCAATCCTAGCGCTTGGATGTTTATTTGTTGGGTGTTGTGCATAGTGTGTTTTACTTTTTCGCACTTTACTTTTCTGTACCTTTACCTTTTCGCATTTATTTTCCAGCATTATATTATTGTGATTATTGCTGTGGGCAAGGGAGGTTACTGTGAGTGAGAAGCCGGACCTGGGCTTGAGTACACACCTAGATATAGTTGCGGAGAAGTAGTAGACGAACCTGTCTGCTGAGCAGGCACAGTTCCCTACGAAAATCTGCGCTCAGACGAGATTCTTGCAGAGGTGCTCCTTTCCGGTCCTGAGGATCTGAGGGGAGTCCAGACGTGAGGATTGTCGACTCTGGGGACCGATCATTTGGAAGTCAGCTAAGTGAGGCCTCTTCATGACTTGATGATGCCACTCCTTCTGGGAATCGTATCGTCACTCATGAAAGTCTGTGACGCTGATGACCGCATAGGATGCCGTACCTTTGTCCGTGGATTAGGTCTATCCTACCTGTGAGAGGGATTGGGTTATTGCAGGAAACTGGCCTTCAGAAACCATGATTCAGTAGTTATCAGACGGTGTTCTTGATTTATCTCCAGGTGTGTTGTTTGGGTCAGATGGGTTTCTTATCTGAGGTTGATTCTATTATCCGATGGTTTTCTCGTCAGATACAGAGGTTCAGATGGTTTTCTTACCAGGGGATTGATATTTTGAGTATCAGATGATAGTTAGTGGCATGAGATTCTGGTGACCGTGTTGGTTTTCTGTTCTCGATCACAGAGATGTTCCTCTTCAGGCTACAGCATAGCCCCTGTGTTCGCAGATTGCATTATTTATCATATTGCATCATTACCATCTGCATTCAACTAACGTGTGTGTATTGCAGGTACATATTTCTCCTTCCAGTTCTGGTGTTTGTTCCTAGCAAGACATGGAAAACCTGAAGAGAGTATTGCCCTATAAGTTTCCGTCGCCGAATATCAGCCTATTGTTAGAGTTGATTGCTATTGCTAAGAAGAGGGGAATGGGTGACTTCAGAAAGAGATATGGGAGGATTCTGACCTACGTTTATCAGCCATCTGCCTATGAGACCAGCGGCATCTATACTCTGTTACAGTTCTACGACGCGGAGCTCAGGTGTTTTGTATTTCCCGACTTCGTTTTGGCTCCTACCCTGGAGGAGTACTCTGCACTTCTGGATATACCGATCCGTGAGCAGATGCCTTTCTATCGTACGGACGCTGAGCCTAAGCTGGCTGAGCTTTCTGCCATCCTGTGCTTGAAAGAGTCTGAGCTGTCTGGGAAGATGATCAGAAGAGGAGACGTATGGGGATTTTCGTTGGATGTCTTGGTGGAGAAGGCTCGGGAATATGCCCAGAAGGGTAGCTGGGGTGTTTTTGACGTCATCCTTGCTGTATGTGTGTATGGCATCGTGTTGTTCCCGAACATTCCTGATTTTGTTGATTCTGATGCCTTCTATATTTTGGCTGCGAAGAACCCAGTTCCTACTTTGCTGGGAGATATCCACCATTCAACTCACTACTAGAATGAAAAGCGGCGAGGAAGGAATGTGTCTTGTTGTGTACCTCTCCTATGCAGGTGGTTCACCAGTCATATGCCTAAGTCAGGCCCTTTTGTCACCTCTATCGGTTCTCTAGGATGGCCCGAGCGCTTAATGGGATTGACTGCTGAGAACGTGGTATGGGTCAATAAAGAGGTATTCGGAGCTGAAGTCATAACTCAAATGCGAAGGATTCCCGAATGTTCCTTTAGTGGGAAGGAAGGGGTGTGTCAACTACAACCCTTCCTTATTGATCAGGCAATTTGGGTATGTACCTCAAGGAGCGCCAAAGCCCGAGGAGATACAGGAATCTCTGTATCTCACCGGGGCGATTGGGAAAGAGATGCTGACCAAACTTGAGAAAGCCTGGAAAAACTTGCACAAGAGAGGGAAGCTTTCAGGTAGCAGAGGGGATACTCGAGTTCCTGGCCCGTATATAGAATGGATTCGTGAGCGAGCTGTAAAGTTCCTTATGCCGTATCCAGCGGTTCAGCCATTGCATCCTTCTCCGGTGGAGGAGCCTACCACTGTGGACATGCAGGTTTACAAGCAGTTGATGGCGGAGAAAGAAGAGCTAGCAAGGGCTAAAGAGGCTTTAGAGCAGGAGAATGCCCAGCTTCGGCATGAAAAGATTGAAACAGGGTATGTTTCTAAGCAACAGGCTGAAACTCTGAAATATCTGAAGACTACGCTATTGGAATTGACTGAAACCAAGAAGCGTCTGGAGTTAGATGTAGACTCAGTTAGTAGTGTGTTGGCCACTAAGAAGCAAGAGCTGGAAAGGGCCTACACAAAGCTAGCCAAGTTCAGAGAGCACTGGGATCGCACTATGGCCAAGCGCAAGGAGCAAGAAGAAGAGCTGAAGACACAGATTGCTCGGTTAGAAGAACAGGTCAAAGTGAAGAATGAAGAGCTTGAAGAAGAAGCCTGCCGCCGATACGAGGCCGAGCGCAAGCTGACAGATGCCATGAAGAATTTGGAAGATTTCCAGCATAGAGCAGATGCCAAGAGACCCAAACCTGGGGGCGGTGCCAATGATAAGGCTTGGGAAGACTTTGTCAGAGACATCCAGGGAACGGTCAGGAAGAGGGATCGGCTGATAGAAGGTTTGATTTATCAACCAGATCACGCAGAGACAAAGAAGATGGTCGAGGACTTCCACAACCGTACCCGTACTTGATTTTTCTCTTGTATTCTATATGTTGAGATCACCACCAGGCATGTTGGCTGGGATCCTCTTTGTCATATCAGTTGTATGAAGCATAGTTGTGTAACCTCTTGACAAGACAGTTACTCTAATAAATATATGAGGGTTTTTCTAAATATTGTCTTTATGGTTTATCTCGTCTTGCTACCACTGACACTGGAATTGGAGGGGAAATATCTCCAATGCACACATGCACGTTAGCATTTTTTGTATTTCTGTTTGCATAAATCATATTGCATAGCATTACTCTAGCAGGTCAGAGCACTTATCCAGCCTTTGTTTTCACCAGAAAGTGATTCTCGGGGAATTGTTTGAGGCAAGAGTGGAGTGTTGAAGACGACAAAGGGGCTGAAGCAGATTTGAGCAGAATCAAGCAGCATAGTCGGTTACAGGTAATTGGTAGCTATGTCTGAAGGCAATTTCCAGGCTCCTAGCACCTTGGCAGGGTTTACTATGGCGTCCAACCATCGGTATGACTCTATGGAAGGCTTCCCGCAAGCGAACAATCTTACTGCAGACCCAGTTGTACAGCCAACTGTTGAGAACCGAGATCGGCATGAGCAGTTCGTTGCCCGAAATGAACGTTATCCTCCTGTTAACAATCAAAGTGTTGCTTTTCCTGTGATGAATTACCGGAGAGATATTCCAATGGCCGGGATGGTAGATCCAAGAGCTCTTGAAAACGATAGAAGACTTCGAGCATTGGAAGAAGGTATAAAAGCCTTAGAAGCGAAAGATGTTGTTAACCTGGATGCCGTGACCATGTGTTTGGTCCCTGACCTCGTGTTGCCGTACAAGTTCAAAGTGCCGGAATTTGAAAAATACGCGGGAGATAGCTGTCCAAAGTTGCATTTGATGATGTTCTGTCGAAGGATGACTTCGTTTGTGCGAAATGACCAACTAATGATCCATTGCTTCCAGTATAGCCTGACTGGGGCATCCTTAAGGTGGTATGTGCAGTTAGAAAGTAATCAGATCCGATCATGGGTGGATTTAGCCAGAGCTTTCATGAAGCAGTACGATTACAACTTGGATTTGACTCCTAGTCTCGTGGATCTGCAAGAATTGTCTCAGGCGGAGAATGAATCATTCAGATGGTACTTGCGAAGATGGAAAGAATTGGCTGCTAGTGTTCAACCTCCGCTTCCGGAAAGGGAACTGGTTGACATCTTCCTGGGTACTCTGAAAGGCCATTATTTTGACAAATTGTTCAGTTGCACAAACTTTGTGGGCCTGATGAGACTGGGAGAGCTTGTTGAGAGAGGACTCAGGAGTGGAAAGTTTCGAGATGTTCCTTACGTCCCAGTTGATAAGATTGAGTCAGTTGTCAGTTCTCAAGAAGAGTGGGAAGGAGATGACGCCACCTCAGAATCTCTAGCATCTCAGGATCAGTTTTCAGACACTTCAAGTCAACTATCATCCTATCGCCGATCGCGTCAGCGCGCCCCACGAAGACCAAGGAAACCTGAAAGGCAGTTTACTCAGCTACCGGTGTCGTACAGTCAGTTATTGCCAGGACTGGTCAAAAGTGGATTGGTAGTGCCGAAAGAGACTAAGCCGGTGATTCCACCGTATCCCCCAGGTTTTGATGCCAGCGCCCGCTGTGAGTACCATGTTGGGGCACAGGGGCATTCAACAAATGATTGTAAGGTGCTTAGAAGTCAGGTTCAAGATCTGTTAGACTCTAGCCGTATTTGCATCACTCCTCAGGGTTTTGTTCAGATTAATGATTTTCCATCCTCCAGTTGTGTGGGTTCGTCAGTTAATGTCATGGAAGACTCCACAGGAAGTGTGTGCTCTGAAGATTGTCAATCAGAGAGTTCAGTTGTGTGGGAGAAATTTCTAGAGGTTTTTGCGCCAGATGTCGCATCTGTTTTCTCTGCTTAATCCGTTTAGCTTTTGTGCACTAGTGTCTGCCGACCACCACCAGGGTTGTTGGCTGGGGTCGTTATATTCATACTCATTTGTGCTTACCTGCTGATTTTGTTGGTTGTACATATGTGGGAGATGTTCGTCTGTATGCTTATAGCTTGAGTTTCTCTTTATCTCGTTATGAATATGTGTTTGCTTTCTGCGCTGCATCATCATTTAACAGGTATATCAGAACCGTGGGCCTTATTTCCTCATCGTCCAGTTTGTTGCAGGAACTCCTTCAGAGATATGGAACAGAATCAGTTTGAATTGATTGAAGTCCAAAGCCAGCTGGGGCAGATGATGAGAGACATGCAAGAGATGCGTCTGGAGCAGAAGATTCTCAAAGAGGAGAACAGTCAGCTGAAGACCCAAATGAGCTTGATCATGGAAGTGGTCAAGAATGTGCTTAGAAAAGAAGACGATCAGCTATTCGAAGTCGCAATGAAGAAGCTCGCGCCACCCGTGCATGTGGAACCTGAGCAGCAGCAACAGAAGATACATCCGGCTCAACGGAGGATCCAGGAAGGGAAGCCAAAGAGAATATTTGAGGCGCCGCCTATGACATATGCTGAGCTCTTGCAGACCTTATTGAGGTTTAATCTGGTTGAAAAGAGAACGTTGGAACCACCAACGAGAGTGCTTCCTCATGGGTACGATGCCAGTAAGCAATGTGAGTTTCATTCTGGGGCATTCGGACACGACATCGAGGGTTGCCATGCTTTTAAGCACAATGTTCAAGACCTGATTGACTCGCACGATATTGAATTCACGCCGAGCGGTGTAGCTGTGCGTATTACTCCTGCCTCAGTCGATGCTAAGATGACAGATGTTTCTAAAGCTGCAGTGGGTCAGAAGTGTATCCTGGACTCCATGGTGTCAGAATCTCCAGGCCCACAACTGTTGCCTATTCCTGGGGCAGATCTGAGAAAGAAAATGGCTAAGCATAAGGAGGGCGTTAATCAATGCATTGAAGGTCAAGAAACCGATGTTACATTTGATACGAAGGGTGTTCAAGAGTCAACCCGATACCAGCAGCCGCAGCCTCAGCAGCAGAATAATCAGGGGTATAAAAGATATCAGAATCGGGCTCCTCTGGCAAACCGTCATCTTGAAACTCCACCTATGTCATATGCACAGCTTCTGCAAACGTTGCTTCAGCTCCAATTGGTTCATAAGAGGACAATGACTCCCTTAACGGGACCACCGCCACCGGGGTATGATGCCAATGCTACTTGTGAATTCCACACTGGGGCACCAGGCCATACGGTTGAGAATTGTAAAGCTTTTAAGCACAAAGTGCAGGATCTGCTTGATAGTGCAGCAATCAGCTTCGGGCCGGGAGGTCCCAGAATCATCTAAATGCTCTATAATTTGGTTGAGTCGTTGAAAGCAGATCAGGACAGCAGCGAATTGTCTCTAATAAAGATAGCTGGTTCAGCAGCAGGGCAGATGTGAAAGCCCGGTTCTCGGAAGCTAGCATATCTTCTTTGTTTTAGCTTGTCATTTCTTTACATTTGTAGTTGCTTTCCTGTTTGAATTTGTAATCTTGTTTGTAAAACTTGTTGTTTTCATTCAATTGATGATAATGAAATAAATATGCATGTTTTGATTGAATCCATTCGTGTTCACTAACTGTTTTTACAAATGTACAACGCTTGGTTAAGAAGAATTTGGGGAGGATGACGAAAATTACCGACATGCAACTGCCGATATTGTATGCTTTTGAAATAAAACCTGTTGATGATGTACAGGCATTGTTTCAAATCCCTAAACACCGGAGATATAAGGAAGATAATCCCTTGCCAACCCCTTTGAGCCTTGTAGTAGGAGTTTCTTTCTGTGAACGAAAAACCCTCAATCTTAACCTGGGGGCAGGGTAGGTGTTAGCTAATTCGACCGAGCGTCCAAATTGCAAAAGGAGTGTCCGTTCGAGGATCAATCACGCCCCTAGAGGTCGTGCCTAAAAGACCACGATGGTTCGATCAAAAGTGGGGCAGTCACATCATTCCCCAAAGAGTCAGACAACCTGTGTCACACGACTTGTCCAAGAAAAAAGAGTGAAAAAAGAACCAAAAGCCTGCTAAGTCAAGAAAACTTCAAAACAAATGACTTAGGCAAAAATGAGGGCATCCCGCTGGACTTAAAAAATCAATCAAAAGAAACTCAAAAGGAGTCAGTCCAGGCAAAAGTTAGGGATATGAAGAGAAAAAGATGAAAAGGGTCAAAAGAAAAATCCTCAAAGGAAATACGAGTCGTGTGACCTCAAGTGTCAAAGACGAAAAATGAGTGGCTGTCACTCCGAAAACTCATAGTTTCTCGAACTATCATTCCTATCTTTCAACCTCTGAGAGGTGAGCGCTAAGGTTGAATTAGCTGAACGTAGGATGGGGGAACATCAAGGAGAATGGGTGGGTTAAAATAAACTTTGAGCCTTTATCCTTTCCTTCAAAACCGTGAACCCGACCACGCTACAACCTTCAAAAGTCCTAATTGAAGCAGGTTGTTTCGAAAGCATACTTCGGTAAAGGTCACGTCGATTCTGACTCCTAAAAAGGTTCCTCTTACCATGTTGGTACTGATGTTGATAAATGTTTTATGCATCATATGCCATAAACTGTTTTTCCTTTTCCCAGTGAACAGATTGGATGTCAAAGCTGTCATACGTGTTGCATTAATACATCTGTTACGCAGAACAACTTGTTTTACTTACGAGTAAGCGCTTGACAGCAGAAAAGCTTCCTACAGTGGAAAGTATGGTCAAGATAGAATGCAGAGCGCCCGAATGTTCCGAGAGCAGGGGCAAGCTTTTATCGTGATCCCCAGGCAAGTCAGCTTTTCGAAGTCCGTTATCCTGGGGCAATCAGGTTGAGATTCAGGCGAATACGTCGTAGTCAGGAGGTACTGCTCTGGATCAGCTAATCAGGGGCAAGGTCATTGCAGTCAGGGGCAGACCATCTTAAGCACGCCGAAGTTATTCGAGGAGCATTCGGTGTGAAGTATTTCTCCGAAGTTCAGAATGCTGGAGCATTTCTTATCAGACCATCAGAAAACAGATTTTCAGATTTCCTTTCGAGGACTATCCCCACGGAGGTCCCGTAGGCTGGGGCATATCAGAAGAGAAAGGATTGGTCTTTTCCGTATCAGCAGGGCCATACAGAGTTATTCGAGCAGATGCAGTCGATTTTCGAGAGCGAGAGGAATGCGGGAAGTCGTGTTACTATCCCTTGACTCTTCACTAAAAGGCTGTGTATTCATGAAGAATATTTTCCAGCGTCAGTTGTACCTGACCCAGCAAGATAGCTTAAGAGCTCAAATCCATGTTTGCGATTACTGTGAAGCCCATCCGTGTTGGCGCATCAGTTTCCAGATCCGAGCTTCATCAGCACGCGGGAAGACTCCCTCCATTTTTCCAGCAAAGTCCAATTTGTCAGTGGCACGGGTGAGCTATCCCCAGAAGAGTCCGATCATGCTTGGCACATCCGCTATTCCACAGCGGAGTTACATTCCCCAGCAGGGTATTACTTTGTCGAAGTGTTCGGTTAAGTTCCCCATATCCCCAGCAGAGTTGGCCTCGCCTTCAGCATTTATTTTGCTGAAGTGGTTCTGTACCTAGCTCTCTCTGGCAACTCGAGCCTGCATTAGCATATTGCATGCATCATCATATTTGCATCATACTTGCATATCATTGTCAAAATGCGTAGCATTTCCATTCTGAATGGAGCATTACGCCGTAGAAAGAATAAAGCATACGCATATGCATACGAAGCATAAGCCAGGTTTTCTACCAGCCTCATATGGCGCGTGAATTACTCTGTGATCAGTTCAGGGACATTCATCCAGCGGCAGTGTTCAGACAGTTCAGCAGATTATTTGTATCAGATCATACAATAGTTATGCTTTGATCAAGCAGTCATCAGATATCGACAGACTTTTCTTCCCGTCAATTCATATTGATGATGTGTTCCTCCAATAAGTAGATTTCTCCGTCTATCATTAGACGTCTTGAGTTCGGATGTGGTTTTCTTTCCGTCTATCCTTAGACGATGTGAAGTTGCGGGTGATCGCAGTAGGGATTCAAGATGGGGTTTCTCTAGCAAGTGGCTTTTCTTTCCATCTATCAGTAGACGATGTGAAGTTTCGGGTTATTGTTCAGCGGGTTCCTTATTGCCAGATCATACGTATGATGAAGAGTTTCCCCAGCGAGCCTTCTACGGCTATCTTCAGATATTGAGGGGTTTCAAAACGATATTTCGGATAGTGGTTTTCTTTCTGGTTATTGGATGAAATGACGTTTCGAGAGGGACTTTTCTGATCGTCGATCCTTATTGATGTCGAGGCTCTTCGAAGAATGTTCAGTTTTCGTGATTGTCAATTCTTATTGACAACATGGTTCTTTAAAAGGTGGTTTTCTTCCCGTCGGTCCATACTGACGATGTGGCCCCTTCAAGGACATTTTTTCTTTCCATCAATTCCCGTAGACAGAAGGATTCTGAAATTCGAGGGATGATGTTGAATTGCGTAATGGTGCCTTTCCGTCTATCCTTAGACGATGTGAGTATGGAGATTATTTCTTTCCGTCTATCCTTAGACGATGTGAGTATGGAGATTATTTCTTTCCGTCTATCAGTAGACGATGTGAATTTGGAGATTATTTCTTCCCGTCTATCAGTAGACGATGTGAATTCGGAGATTATTGCTTCCCGTCTACCCTTAGACGATGAGAATATTGATTTGTTCATCAATCAGGATGATCTCGTCTACCCTTAGACGATGTGAATATGGATTTGTTTCACCAATCAGGATGATCCCGTCTATCCTTAGACGATGAGAATATTGATTTGTTTAATCAATCAGGATGATCCCGTCTATCATTAGACAATGTGAGTATATTTCTCTTCCTGCCTATCAGTAGGCAATATGAAAGGATCAGGTATTTTGTTGCAGCCTTCGGGTTTTGTTACATGGGGCATCACAAGTAATGGGTATTCAAATCAGGAGTTCTTCATCAGATGATCGATCAGTTTGGTGCCGTAATGACTGGACTCGGTTTTCTGGATTTTATTCCCCAAGCAGTTTACAGTATATTCTCGCGGTTGGCAAATTTTCGGGTTTTATTTGTATTCAACCATCTCGTACCTCTGAATGTTTGAAGGCTGAGCGCTCTTCAAACCCTTCAGGTCCAAGTCGCTTGAATAGGGGCAGCTGTTGCACCCTAAAATTTGACCAACCGATTCTCCTATCTGACTCGTGGTTTAAATTCATATTCGCAAATCAGACGCAGGATATTTGTGCACAAACGGAGGATATCAGGGTTACAGCTTGATTTTCGTCTATCAGATATGGCAGATCCAGTCCAGATCACCAGGGTTTTATTTTCGGGAAATTGTGCGCTCCTCGGTGATTTTTAGCTTGCACAGTGATTTTGAGAATATTCTGATGCCCGGGGATCTCTGTTCGATTCGATCTGGTCTCGTGCGCTCTTTTATGGGGGTCATTTGCATTCATCTGCGTTTTTAGGATTTTAATAGACTTTTGTGAATTTTCAATAGGCTTTATAGATTTTTCTGGAATTTAAATAGGGTTTTTGTATTTTTTAATAGTTTAATTCTTTTTTTAGAAGTTTATAGGATTTTTTTTAAATAGATTTTTAGAATATAGTTTTAATTGTTTTAGATAATATAGGAAATATTATAGTTTTTTTTTCTTATTAGTTTCAAATAGATTTTAAATCATTTTTTAGGGTTAATAGGATTTTTAATAGTTCTAATTCTTTTAAATAGATTTTTGATCATTTTTATTTTTAAGTAGCATTTTCTCTTTTTAGAATTTAAATAGAGTTTATCTTTTTAAATAGAATAATATAGATTTTCTTTTAAATAATATAGAGTAATATAGTTTTTAGTTTTTTTAAATAGAATTTAATAAAATTTTTAGAATATAATACAGATTTTTCATTTTTCATTTTCTTTTACAGATTTTTAATCATTTGTAAATAATATAGTTTTATTAGAATTTTATTAGGAGAATTATTAGAGATTTTTAGAGTATTATTAGTTTAGTTAATTAGGATTAAATGTCAATTAGATTTTTAATACTAGTTTTAATTCAGTTTAGTCATGTTAATACAGTTTTTAGGGTTTATTATATTTTTTTTTCGTGTGGGCCAATTTTAATTAGCAGGCCCAGTTAGTGATTTTTTTGTCCAGAATAAAGCCCAGTTCGTCCAGAATTCAGTCCCCAAGGTCCAGCAACTTCCAGCATTTCCTAGAAGCTTCTGGAAGCGTCCAGAATTCTCAGTGTCATAAATAGAGTTTGCCACGTGTTGGCTCAAGGGCTGGCCCACGTTTCACTCACGCAGCACAACACCTCACACACTCAGACTCCCTCACACTCTCCCACGTGTCCCATCAGAGCTCACCCTCTCTCTCAGCTGCCACCCGTCCTGACACGCGTTCCCCATGCAGCAACCCCCTGCGCCACTTGTCACCTCGCCAGCCGTCGCCTGAGACTCGCCGGAGAAGCCACCGGCCGGCATGCAAACTCCGTCCGGCCGCCCTTAACGCCACCGTCCTTGCCGGAATCTGCAGAAATCTCCAGAAACCCTCTTTCGCCCCCCAATCTTCATCTTGCTCTTCCGTCACCTGCATCGTCGCCTCGCCGGAAACATCATATTCGCCGGAAACTTCATACGCTGTTTTCCAGAACGCGTTCATCCGTCTTCATCGTTCTTCAAGAAAGTTCCCCAGAACATCATCAACATTCATCTGGAGATTCAAGAACACCATCGGACCTCCATCCTTCGTCCTTCAAGGAAGACTCAGAAAATCCTCAGACGTCAACATTCCCAGAAACTTCAACTGCGTTCGTGCAATTACCATCAATCTTCAAAGAGATTTCCAGAAATCCTCCAGCGAGACCTCAACGCAAGAACTTCAACAGAGCGTCTTCAAAGTCTTCCATAGGTATCAAGATCTTCCGCTTTCTCGTAGTGACCTTCAAGTAGTTCTTCAAGATTTTCCAGGATCTCTTCAATTCCTTCAACGAACTTTGAGGATTAGCGGCGTCGTTCACACCTCGAGCCAGGTATGTTGTTCTTCCACTCTGATTTGTTGATGATTGCTGAACGTAGATTTCCGTTGGGATGTCAATTAGCATTTGGGATTAGGTCTTGTTGATAGTTTAACGAAGGGGGTTTTGGTGAGATCTGGGATTTGCGGTTAGGTTTTAGTGGAGATTTCATGTGAGATGTTTCTTTGGGGTTTTCTGGAGATAAGTTACAGAGAGGGTGAGGGAGACGAAGGTTGAAGACGGCTAGGGTTCCATGCGTGAACAGTGATTTGAGTTGTAAGGGTATTCAGGTTTTGTTTAGGGTTTCGTTGGGTTAGGGTCAGGTTTAGGCTTAGGCCCAAATGTGTCTTGCTGAAGTCATCCCCATTATTACTCATTATCCCCCTCTTGGCGTGTGAGAGGCTGAGTGATATTGATGTGGGCCTTAGGCCCTAAGGCTATTCGCACCCCCTCGTTTAAGCCCATAATATGAAATAACTGGAAAACCTGCTGGTTTACACCCCCCAGCGTTTTGTTTTATTTCTGTTTCTCTAAAACGGGTTGGGCCCAGTCTGTATTACTAGGCACACCCCCACCAATGTGAGCCCAGCCAGAATAGCTTAGAAACCTTGCTGTTTGAACCCCCTCCCCCCATTCTATTTCATTTCTTTTATTTTGTTTTTCTTTTATATTTTCATGATCGTAGATAATTCATAATAAAATGTAAATAAGTGATTTTTTAATTCTTCTTTTTTCTACCATTTCATCATAATGTCTAGAAAATTGTACAAAAATAAAAATGCCATTTTATTTTTGTTTGCTATTTTTTGTATATTTTCCATTTAATTGACTTTTTTAATATTCTTTAGTGCGTACATGTCATTAGAAAATTAATAAAAAATAGTAGATTTAGTCAAATAATTCCGTTCTTTTTTCTGTAGACTCGTAATTCAGTGTAGAATTTTATAGTGCAAAAAACATTAGCTTAATCATGCATTTTCATTTTAATTGCATTTTTTGTATTGTTTTGCTATTAAATAATTGGTCTGTGGATATGTCTGTGTTGCTGATTTTAGTTCTTTCATCTGGTATTGAATTTTGTTCTAATTTTTTAGCATGTTGTCATAGAGCCATGTAGGTTCCCCATAGATTTTTGATAGATTTTTGTAGGATGTTCTGATATGATTTGTCTGAGCCTGAAGATAGGAGAAGTCTTGATGACTTCTGACTTTGAAGTTCAACTGTGGTTGAACTTCAGAGATAGTCTCTTGTGGTTTGTTGGCCTGTGGGTTCTTCTGGAAGATAGGAGCTGGTTGCAGTCCTGTTGGAGCTTGCAAGGATGCAATGGATTGAGGCTTAGTCTAGGAGCTTGTTCTCTGTTTGTGAGGTTCGAGATCCTGAAGTTTGAAGGGATTTTATGGTACTTTCCTGAGGAAGGCACTATGAATGACTTTCATTCTTTCTTCTCACCTCTTTCTTAAGTATCCAATGATGTTGGAGCCAACTTGTGAGTTTAATTCCTCCTGAGGAGGAATGTAAACTGATCACATGTTGTTGAGCCACATGGGATACGATTCCTAAGTGGAAGCCTCCTAGTACTTTCCTGAGGAAGGTCCTATGAGTCTGCTCACTTAGTTCCCTTAGTGCATATAGGTTTTCTCAAGTATCCAGTGATGTTGGAGCCAACTTGTGAGTTTAATTTCTCCTGAGGAGGAACGTGAACTGATCACAGTTGTTGGGCCACGTAGGATACGATTCCTAAGTGTCAGCCTCCTAGTACTTTCCTGAGGAAGGTCCTATGAGTCTGCTCACTTAGTTCCTTTAGTGCATATAGGTTTTCTCAAGTATCCAGTGATGCCGGAGCCTTCATGTGAGTTTAATTTCTCCTGAGGAGGAATGTAAACTGATCACAGTTGTCGAGCCGCATAGGATATGACTCCTGAGTAGTAATCTACTGGTACTTTCCTGAGGAAGGCACTACGAGCTCGCCTGCTTAGCTCCCTTTCTCTGGTAAGCTTGTTCTGAAGCTTGGAGACTGGGATTGATTCCTCTTGCTTAGGGTCCTGGTTAGAATTTTTGCTTAGATCTTTGCTTAAGGTGTTGCATAGAGTTTTGTTTAGAGATAGATTAGGAGCTTGTTTCAGGTTTGTTAGGGGCCTTGCCCAGGAGTAATTTCTCGTTTTGTAGGCAGAGGCCCTGCTCAGGGTTAGTCTCTTTATGTTGTTTGACTTGTATGATGTTATGTTGCATTAGACTTAGGTGTTCATCTAGATAGTTCTGAGTAGGTGCATCTTAGAAGTAGACTTTGTGTGCATGAGAAGTCGAGGTGGTCCTCTTTCTGTTTGTTTGTTATTGAGTGGCTTTGCTTGTTGGTATTTGGTAGAGCTGAGCTCCCTTGCCTCTGTGGTTTGCGGCCTTTGCGCCTTGTTTGTTTAGTCGTTGCATTCATGCATATTTTCGTTACTTTTTTGCTTCGCAGTTAATTCTTGTTTTGTCGTTTAGTCCTGTTGCCATGATCCCTTAGGAGCTCTGACTTCTCCGCTGCGGAGTTGTTATGATAGACATTAGGATGGTCAACCAGGCATGATAGCAGTAGGTAGATTCCCCTTTTCCAGCTATAGTTTAGGGTGTCTTTTCCCTTTCCTTTCAGTAGGAGCTTTTGAGTAGCTTGATCCGTAGTTAGCTGAACTACAGCTGCTCTGATTCTTCGTACCAGACGAAGATATGTAGGCTTAGGATGCGATATCCTAGCGAGCACACTAACAACTAACCTTTGTTCTCTCGCGGCTGTGCGATCGAGACTTTCCCGCTAATGACTAATTGTTACCCCTTTCTCTTGCCCGAGTGCATTTGAGACCAGATCGTAGTTGTAGGTTCCCGAACCTTAGAGACCAGTTTGTTTTCTCACTGCTGTGTGAGAGCGCCAGTTTACCCGTAGGTAGTCGAACTACGTTTGCTCTGATCTTTCATACCAGATGAAAGTACGTAGGCATAGGACGCGACGTCCTGGCGAGCAACCTTTTCCCCGTTTAGACGTAGGTAGTCGAACTACGTTGACTCTGACTTTCCCATTGCACGAGGGAATACGTAGGCCCAGAACACCGTATGTTCTGTCGAGTCCTGTCCTTTTCTTTTCTTTTCAGACCGACCATTAGCATAGATAGATAAACACACCCTTTTCCTTATAAACACCAAGCGTGGATCCCATCGAGTACGATGGACGTGAGGGGTGCTAATACCTTCCCCTTGCGTAACCGACTCCCGAATCCAGGTTTTGGTTGCGATGACCATACCTTTTCCCGTCTTTGCGAGGTTTACTTCGAGCGTTTCCTTTCCCGCTCTGAGGGATAAATAACGCACGGTGGCGACTCTCCTGTCAAGCCGGCGCCGATTTTCGCAGTAGCGACAGTATCCACAAGAAAAACCAGAATTTTGGTTAAAGGATTTGTTTAATCAAAAGAAAGTACAAACAAGTACACCGTGAAAAAGGAACTTTTGAGAAAATATGCTGCAAACTAGCTATCCCCCTCTTTCCATCCCTCTAGTCATATCATACAACTTGTTTACAGGTTATTATAGTGCTGAGATGCATTGGAAATATATACAAACATCAGAATTAAGATCAAGAGGAAGATTTACTTCTATTTCCCTCCAAAAAGCAAGATCTTGCAAGAAGGTCCAATCTGCCCTCACCCTTTGCTCCTCCACTCTTCCTATAAATAGAACATCCTATGCACATCACAAATACACTATTGATATTCTTGAAACCAACTGAAACTCCCTCCTTCCCACAATTACAAAGTTCTTCCAAAATCTCACTAAATTTCCAAAACCACAAAAAAATTGTTTTGCACTTTCATCTCTAAAACCTTTTCCAAACACTTTCAAACTTAAATCAAGCCTCAAAAACATTAAAAATGATGTGTTAGAGCTTTCCAAACCCTCACCTTGGTCAGGAACTCATCCAATCCAAAAGTCAACCCTCAAAACCTCATTTTGTTGACTTTTTTACGTTTTAAAGGACAACCACTGGTACCTTGCCTTTCCTTGAGCTTTAAGACCTATAAAACTTCATATTTGACATACATAATCTGTCCATAACCAATCCAAACTTCTGTAACAAATATTGAAGGAGTTGCATTTGAAAACCATTGGATTTCAGAGGTTATTCTTCACTTGCAAGCCATTCTGCCCATCAACTTGCTTGAGCTTGATTTGGAGCATATTCTCATCATCCTAGGAGAAATTATATACCTTGGAGGAGCACTCAAAGTCTCTGGTTTTCTTATTGTGCAAGCTTGCTTCAAGAGGTAAGCCTAAAACACAAGAAAACATGAAATTTTCACTTGCATTTCACATGCTACCATGACTTTAAGATATGATTTGGTGTTGTAAATTGTTTTAACATGTATTATGTATGTTATGTGTCATGTATGAACCATTGCTTTCATTAAAACATGTAGTTTTTGAACTGTCAAATTCTGGTCACAAGCTAGGTCACAAACTAGGCCCAACCTAGTCACTTTTTGTGTTTTGCATCCAATCTGCCAAACCATGTGTGCATCTTTGCTTTTATTTTGGGCTAACCTCTTAATATGATGTATATGTGATATTTGTACACTTGTTTCACCAAGAACACCACTACACATGATTTTTCACATGTTCACGCTTTTGGTTGTCACCAAACTTGCCCTAAACTTAACGCTATCAAATTTTCTTGTGGGTGCATGGTGTCGCTACTGCGAAAAAAGAGGCCGACAATGACTAACAGAGTCTCCACCTATCGTTATTTATCCCAAAGAAGGGAAAGGAAATGATCGGAAAAAACCTGACAGAAAAGGGAAAAGACGAGGTCATCGCAACCAAGTCCTAGGTTCGGGAGTCGATTACGCAAGGGGAAGGTATGAGCACCCCTCACGTCCGTCGTACTCGACGGGATCCACGCATGTGTTGTCTAGCTAAAAGGGTGTGTAAACCATCTACGGTAAAGGCTTATGGACAAAAGGAAAAGAAAGGACAAGACTCGATAGAGCTTCGCTGCTCTGGGCCTACGTACTCCCTCGTGCAATGGGAAAGTCAGAGTCAACGTAGTTAGACCAACTACGGCTAAAGAAGGGGGAAAGGTTGCTCGCCGAGACATCGCATCTCGTGCCTACGTACTTTCATCTGGTATGAAAGATCAGAGAAAACATAGTTCGGGCTAACGAGAACATAGGCTGGTTCAAAAGTTTTTTTAGGCCCGAGTAGGGTTAACAAACAGTTCTAGCAGTTGGTGTATGCATCTCGACCATTGGAGACTTAGGCGTTACCGTTTGCGATAGGACTGAAAGTTAACAACACTCTTGTTTATGGAAAAGGTTTTCCTGATTAGAATTTCGAAGGATGAAAAAGGTTTGAATTGTTTTTGTGTTTTTTAAAGAAGAAGTGTTTTGAATTAGGAGTGTTTATAATGTATGTTGTAACAAAGTCTAAAACCTAGGATTGAATGCATCGCATATCGTCCTAAGGACGTATACTAAACACTTTAGGAAATTGAGAGGTAACCGCTCAATCACCATTTCCCAAGTATAAGGCTCATGGCACAACATTCATTATATTTATTAGATGGATTGAAGTTGTTTTAAGATGAGAAGAGAAAGGGACAAACTAGAGGGGGACTAGACCAAGCCCTAAAAGTTGTCATGCAAGGTGCACCTAAAGTTGGTATTACAAAAGGGAAATAGATACCTAATGTTATCATGCATGGTTAGAATCCTAATGTCTATCATAACCTCTCTTGAACAAGAGAGATTAGAAATCCTAAGGGAAGGAAGACAAAAGAAGAAGAAAAAAGAACAATGGAAACATGCAAATGAAGGATGCAAACACAAATGCACAAGTAAGAACACATAGAATGAAAGTGGAAGGAAAATGTGTGTGGGGCAGTAGCCACCACAAGCTCATCTCAACCAAGCATACATATGAAGATGCAAAGAGAAAAGGGAGAGAGATGCATCAAAAACAAGTAACAAAAACAATGAGAAAAAGTCCTCATGGATTCATTACTTTAGGTAAGCTTCAAGTTCCTCCTAAGGAGGGACCAAGCAACCTTAAATAATATTCCAAAGTCATGGGACAGAATGGAGGATGAGGAGAGAGTGCACAAATGCAAAAGCAAACATAACACAAGAGAAAGCAAGCATATGCACAAAGGAAAGGCAAGAAAACTCCACATAGAAGCCCTAATGAAAAGACTCAAAAGATGAACACAAATGAGCAAGCCAAAAGAAGTGTCATGACCTAAAATTGAACCAAAAACATCCTTAACATGTTAACAACATGAATTACAAGGAATTGCAAGCTCAAAGGATCCAAAAGTGTCATATCCAAGTCAAAATAGGTCAAGATGTATGTGGGAACCTCCCTTGGAGATGACTTGGCTTGCAAGTCATCCCAAAATTAGGAAAAAGGCTCAACAAATATCAAATAAAATGCACAAGACAACCAAACAAGTTGACAAACAGAAGCCAAAGGCACAAGGCCCATATCCCCTCAAAGCATCATTAAAAGAAAATTGAATTCAAGATGTACCACTTTGGAATGGGAAAATCGAGGGTCAAAAGGCAAGCATCAAAAGTCAACACTAAAGTCAACCAACCAGGGGCAAAATGGTCCTCAAAATTTTTTCAACTCATCAAGAGTATGAGGAACAATTTTCATTCATTGGACCAAAGGAGAAATGGAGAAACAATTAAAAGAAAAAAAAGTGTCACAATTTAATTCACATAAAACCTCTCCAACTAATTAATTCATTTTTAAATGAAAAATAAAATAAAAAATAAAATAAAAAATAAAATAAAAAATTCTATAAAATAAAGGACACTCTAAGGAGTTCAGAACATATTTTTTGAGAATTTTATCAATTGGAGAATTCATTTAAATGAATTAAAATGAAACAAGAAAATAAATAAAAATAAATAGAAGCACGGTGCAAACAGCAAGAAAAGGCAGTTCAAAAAGTTAAACGGGCTCAAGAGGGGGTGCCAATAATAAGGCCCAACCCAGGGCACCAAAACTCAGAACAAACAAATAATGACTCAGGTGTGATGGTCAACAAAACACACACGGTAGTCACTCATCCTGGGACGTCTGATTAAAAGTATGATAATCAAGTGGTTCCAAATGCACCAGCAAATTAATGAAATTCAAATGTAGACAAGGTGTTACGCAGTCAACGCGGGCTCATGTGTTTCTTAATCACACGGACATAAATGAAAGTCAATAAAATCATACGGTCCAGGCATCATCTTCAACCTATGGAAAGGGAGACACGCAGGTGGTGGCCGGAAACAGCTCCGGTCATCTTCCCCAAGTTTCCGGCCACCGTGAATAGTGAACAGAAACACACCAAACACTATACTCCACCAAATCCAATGAAGTTTATATGAAAACTCATCTATGGATCAAGGGGAACCCAAATCCATCCTTGGTTTAGTCTAAAACCTCAAGATAAAAGCAAATCGCAAACAAAAAGCTCACTACTCAAAACAACAAAGTCCACGAAAATCAAACAAACTTGCCCAGAAATGTTTTACAACTCACAAGGAGTTTAAATCCACATCTCATTTACTCTAAAAGCTCAAGAATAAGTCAAAATTCAAACAACAAGAAAAATGCATCATACTGAAAACACACCAAATGCCAGTTCATTTTATTCAATAACGATCTACATTGTTTCTATGTCTCAAGAATGCAAAAATGGTGCAGAATCAAGGCTTAAAATGAGAGATATAGTGATTTCGAATTTTCCTAGTGCAGCACCTCCACTGGGTCTTGTCTTGAGCTGAAACTCTGAACAAACCACCCTGAATCCTTCCAAATGCCTTAAGGAAGCTCTTGATCAACTCAATTTGGCTTGAAATAGGGTGTAGATCCAAAAATGATTTCTCACTTGTTCTCTCTTTTTCCACTTTCTATTTCAGCAAAACCACCACCAAAAACGAGCTCTCTAGGTCTAGGAAGTTTCCTTGTGTTATATATGTTGGGTTTATATGAAAATGGAGTTCCAATTCAAGTCCTAAAGCCCAATTCACAAATTCATTTTTCCACACTTTTTCAAGTTGCCATACGTGTATTTTCCACTGCACCAGCTTGGATTTTGATTCAAATCAACTCCAAATGACTTGAGCTGATCAAAGGGCCAAGAATTAAACCTTGCTTTTGATCTTATGATTGATTTCCAATTTGTTACTTCAAGAGGAAGAAACCATGAAAATGGCCAATTTAGAGACCCCAAATTTCCAATGTGAAAATGGAAATGTCTTTGGAACATTATTTGCGACCAGAAAATGCACAAATTTGCCTTGAGAAAGTTCAAAATCTTTAAAATCTCAATTTCTCATTTCAAGCCTTCTTTATGAAAAGTTCAAACCCCAAATCTTCAATCCAAGCCCCCACCATGACAAGAGATGATTTGGTAATGCAAATGGCCCTATTTGGAGCAAGTTTCATGTTGAAAAGATTTCCATTTGAAGTACTTAAGTTGGTGAAATGGACCTATAATTTTATGACCTATAATCTTACTTTCCCAAAATACCCCTAAATTGTAACTCTCATAACTTGAGTTCTACAAATCAGATAAAAGACTTCTAGTACATTTTGGAAATATAAGCTCATGACCTACAACTTTCATGTTGACCAAAAGTTAAGGACAAACACCCTTCTAGGTCAAAAATGGCTTGGAAGTTGGTTGACTTTTGTTGACCAAAATCACATCCCTCTAATGACCCGTAACTTGTCTGGATCATAACTTGAGTTCTATAAATCCAACCAAGGACTTCTAGTACTCAAAAGAAAGCTAAGAACATTTTCTACAAGTTCCATGTTGGCTTAAAGTTGAGATGGGACTTGTATCGTGATCTAGGTGGTCTTGAAGTCAGGCACTAAATAGGGGATTTTACCCCGAGAACCCTAATTTAGTAACTTCTCACACTCTTGATCCTTGATGAATTAATCTTGAAATGATGTATTAGACCTCTCAACACAATATCCCATGACCATAGAGACTTTGAATTAAGTTTCAATCTCCTTCAATTTCACAGTTGACTGAGGATTTACCAGATGAAAACCCTAAATGCCACACTTTTGACTAGGGCTTGTTCCACTTCACACAACAACTTGAATAAGCTCCAAATGGCTCTCAAAGCACTCCATGAGATCTCCCAACATCTCATACCCATAATCATGCATTCACAATCCCCTGATGCTCTTCATTTGGCCTCCCAGTCAGGAGCTGACCCACACACATCCATCTATCCTTTCACAAGACTTTGACCACTTCAAGATGTCCTGATGACCATTCAAGCTTGAGTAACAACCCTTGCTTAGGCTCCATGATTTGAGAAGACCTCTCTTGCTATGCACAACCTCTTGATCCCCTGTAAAAATGAAATATGCTATGCAATGCAAATGCTAGAACAAAAATGAAATGAAACATAAACCAAGTTAAGAAAAGGTTGGGAAAATTTTGGGGTGTAAAAGCTGCCCCTATTCAAACGACTTAGACCTGAATAAATGAAAAGCGAACAAATTTCATGCAATCAAGGTAAAAGACGGTTGAATACCAAAGAACCCGGAAATTATCCAACCGTAGAAATAAAACTGCAAACCCTCTTGGGGTAACTGCTCTGATTACAAACCCATCCCACTAGGGAAAAAGAAACTAGACGAGTAACTCTGCTTGGGGAAAACCAATCTGTGAGGAATACTTAAAATTGCCGGAATCTGAATATTCCACGAACAAAATGAATCAACGACATTTGTCGGAGCCTGGATGCTCTACGTAGTAGCCGGAGCCTGAACGCTCAACGTAAGATTGACCAGAGCCTGAATACTCAACGTAATAACCGGAGCCTGAATACTCAACATAAGAACCGGAGCCTGAACGCTCGATGTAAGAACCAGATCCTGAACACTCAACATAAGAACCGGAGCTTGAACGTTCAACGTAAGAACTGGAGCCTGAACGCTCAACGTAAGAACCAGAGCCTGAATGCTCAACGTAATAACCGGAGCCTGAACGCTCAACGTAATTACCGGAGCCTGAACGCTTAACGTAAGAACCGGAGCCTGAATACTCAACGTAATAACCGGAGCCTGAACGCTCAACGTAATAACCGGAGCCTGAACGCTCAACATAAGATTGACCAGAGCCTGAATACTCAACGGACTAAAAAGTACATTATAAACCAGAATCTTATCGGATCCTGGATACTCAACGAAATTGGAGTCACGAGTCAAATGTCGGAGTCTGGATACTCAACGCACAAGAGAAAATACTACATATTGGAAATATACCGGAGTCTGGATACTCAACGTAATGCACCAGAACCTGAACGTTCAACGAAAATAAACCGGAGCCTGGATGCTCGACGAAATAAACCAGAGCCTGAACGCTCAACGAGAGTGACCAGAGCCTGAATACTCAACGGACAAAAGAGATTGTCATCATACGGAAATTACCGGAGTCTGGATACTCGACGGAAAAGTGACCGGAGCCTGGATGCTCAACGGACAAAACCAAATACCACAAATCAAAGATTCACCAGAACCTGAATATTCAACGGAGAAAGGGTACTAACACATAACTTACCAAAGTCTGGATACTCAACGGGGAAAGCAATGCTTCACCAACTGATAATATACTGGAGTCTGAGTACTCAACGGAGATAGACCAGAGCCTGGATGCTCGACGAAAATTGACCAGAGCCTGGATACTCAATGGACAAAAGGAAGATACCACAAATATACTTATCAAAACTGAACACCCCACTGTCTTTACCGGAGTCTGGCTACTCAACGGGGAAAGAAAAATAATATCAATCACCGTGGTCTGGATACCACAACCATCTTTACCGGAGTCTGGATACTCGATGAAAAAAGAAAAACCCCATCAATTGGGAAAGGACCGGAGTCTGGATACTCAACGGAACACAAATACTTATCCTGATCCTCTGAGATCTGAAGATACTGCCGGGTAATAACCTGAGCCGGGGTCTGGATACCACGCGGGCTAGGAGAAATCACATGGTCTGGATACCAAGGGAACAAATCAAACCTTCGAAGATACACCTGAAATAAAGAGATAATAACCTGGCTTATGTTTCACATGCATATGTTTGAAAATGGCGTAATGCTCCATACGAAATGGAAATGCTACGCATTTGGATAGACGCTATGCACGCATGCAGATGCACCGAAACTGAACAACACAATGGATGCTAGAGATACAGAAACCATCCTGCTAGGATAACAAAATAACCCTGTTAAGGGAAACAAAGATTCTGCCGGGGGAAAGAGCTCAAACTTACTCGTGCCAATAACAATTGGACTTATGCCAAGAAACGGGCTTTTGCTGACTTTCAGCGAGGAAAAATACCAACGTGACAACATTCTTCTATCCTGCTGAGGAGGAGAGAGCAACATTGCTGGGGAAACCACCCCTCTCCATCTGCTGGGGATTACTCCGCCAGGGAACGAACCTAACCGGGATGCAAATCTCTGCGGGGAGAAAATCCAAACACGACTCGTTGGGGAGTACCTACAGGCATGCACCTTGCGGGGATTAAATGCGCAACCAACTCTACTGGGGATAGAGATATGAACTTCGCTAATTTGGGGAAAGACTCAAGCTGGGGATAGGACAACTTCATCCGTACCTTCTTTACCCCAAGGGTAATTTAGTTTGCCCCAGTCTCGTCTCTAGGACGATTCATCTTGAGAAGAAAACTTTCCATGAAACAAACTCGAGATGGCTTGCCCCTGGACTTATAACATGAAAGAATTCGTCCCTGGTCGACTTATCCTAATGAATTCTGAAGATATGGAGAAGAAACAACTCCTTCATCTTCAATTCTTGCCCCAACCTGTGGGATCTTCATAACATCTTCCTCAACAGGGAACCTGAATTTCTACACCCGGATGGTTTACTACTTCAACATCTTGAATCCCTAAAGGGTACTTCATCTTACTTGCCCCTTGGACAAGACATAACTTCCGCGCTTTTAGGGTGGCCTGCCCTAGTCTGCAATGACTTTGCCCCAGACTGGCTGATATGTGAGGAAAGTGCTCTCTTGGCTGCAAGAGATTCACTGAATCTCGACTTGACTACCTCAGATTAAATGACTTCTGGATGGCTGTCTCCCATGACATGATCATTTGATATAATTGGCTTTGACTCAACAGAGTCTTCAGGCGTTCTGCATTCTATCCTGATCAATCTTTCCGCTGTGGGAACTTTCCTGCTGTCAAGCGCTTACTCGCAAGTAAAACAAAATTATTCTGCATAAAAGATATATTAAATTCAATGCCTATGACAGTTTTCGAAATCCAATCTGTTCACTGGAAAAATTTGTGACATAAAGTGAATAAATCATTTATCAACATGTCAACATTAGTACAACACTGTACGAGGAATCCTTTTAGGAGTGAGTTTCGATGCGATCTTTACCGAAGTATGCTTTCGAAACAAACCTGCTTCAATTAGGACTTTTTCAGGTTGTAACTTGGTCAGGTTCACGATTTACAAGGAAAGGATAAAGGCTCAAAGTTTATTTTAACCCACCCACTCTCTGTGATGTTCTCCAATCCTATATTCAGCTAATTCGACACTAGCGCTCACCTTTTAAAGGTTGAATGACAGGAGTGATGGTTCAGGAAACCACAAGTTTTCGGAGTGACAGTCACTCACTTTTTTGTCTTTGGTGCCTGAATCACACGACTTGCTTTTTCATCATCATTTTTATTTCCCTAACTTTTGCCTGGACTGGCTCTTTTGAGCTTCTTTTGATTTCAAAGTCTAGCGGGATGCCCTAACTTTTGCCTAAGTCGCTTTTTCTAAGATTCGACTTAGCGAGCTTTGTTCTTTTTTCTTTTAATTCTTTTTCTTTTCGAACAAATCATGTGACACCGTCTTGTCTGACTCTTTGGGGAACAATGTGACTGTTTCACTCCTTATCGGCAAGGTTTAACCATTGTGGTTCTTTAGGCACGACCTATACAGGTGTGATTTATCCTCGAACGGGAACACTCCTATTGCGTTTTAGATATTTGGCCAAATTAGCTGACGTCTACCCTTCCCCGGGTTAAGATTGAGGTTTTTTCGTTTTCAGAAAGAAACTCCTACTACTAGGCTCAAAAGGGTTGACAAGGGATTATCATCCTTATATCTCCGGTGTTTGGGGATTTGAAACAATGCCTGTACATCATCAGCAGGTTTTATTTCAAAAGCATACAATCGGAAGCTTGCGCGTCTTTCGATTTCGTCATCCTCCCCGGATTCCGCTTAAACAAGCGTATAACATATGTAAAAAGCAATTAGTGAACACGAATGGATTAAATAAGAACATGCATATTCATTTCATTATCAATATCAATTGAAAACAAACAAGTTTTACAAGCGAAGTTTGCATTTAAACAGGAAAGAAACTACAAATGTAAAGAAATAACAGGATAAAACAAAGTTTGCCAGCTTCTAGGAACCGGGCTTTCACATCTTGTCTTGCTGCTGAGTCAGTCATCTTCAGAATTACTCGCTGAAGTCAGTCTGATAATCCTCTGAACACTTGCCTTCGGTGAATTCTTCCACACCATGAACTGATATACCCACCTGGCTGGATGCCGGAAGATCATTAATCTGAATACCTTGAGGCGTGATCGAGACCTGGTTGGAATCCAGCAGAGTCTAAATTTGACTGCACCTTGTAATCCTCAGTTGAATGCCCCTGTGCCCCATCATGGTACTCACAGCAGGCATTGACATCAAAACATGGCTGATATGGCGGAATCACGGGATTCATTTCTTTCGGCACTATCAACCCACCCTTGATCAGACACGGAAACAACTGACTGTATGATACCTGCAACTGAGTATAATACCTTTCTGGTTTCCTGGGTCTTCGCCTGGCGTGCTGATGTGGCTGGTTACGTCCTGAATGTTGACTCGGTCGAGAAGCCGAGGTATGCTGTGAAGATTCAACAGATTGTTGACCATGAATAACTGAAACATCTAGGGATTGAGTCTGAATTATCAGGGACTCTCTTTGTTCAAGTATTTTCATCCTCAGGTTCGGCCCAGGAACCGGCAAGAGCTATGGGCGCGGGGATTCAGAAGTCATAAATTGCAAGGCATCCTCTTGGTTCAAGGCATCTTCAGGATGAATACGAGGAACAACTGTCTCCTCTGCAGTGCATGGGATAAGACCACATGGTATGGTTACGCTGCCCGACGCGAACTCAAATTCCTTTTATATATATATATATATATATATATATATATATATATATATATATATATATATATATATATATATATATATATATATATATATATATATATATATATATATATATATATATATATATATATATATATATATATATATATATATATATATATATATATATATATATATATATATATATATATATATATATATATATATATATATATATATATATATATATATATATGCCTCAATTAAATTCTGAATTACGTGCATAAAAGCTTTGCAGTTCTCTATATTGTGCCCCGGTGCCCCAGCATGGAAATCACAGTGGGCACTTTCATCATAACCTGGTGGTGGGGTCCCAGTAAGCGGAGACATGGTCCAAAGTTTGACTAACCGAAGCTGAAGTAGGAACGGCAACAGCTGAGCATATGTCATAGGAATTTGATCAAAAACTATGGTGGACTGCCTCAGCCTTGGTGCATACCCTTCAGCCTTTGGACTACTCTGGGAAACAGGACATGGCCGTTGACGAAGGAGTTATGGAGCTTCGGGGCGTGTATGAGATCTCTGAGGCCTATCATGCCTCGGTAGAGGTTTCGCCGACGAAAGCGAAACTAGCACCTCTGCTGCAATCTCAGGCACCTGATCCTTTCTTAGCACACCTCTCAATACTTCTGCCATGAAGCCCACTTGAGTCTTCAACTGCTGGTTTTCTTCTTGAAGCACCTTCTGATCCATGTGCAGTGCTTGCACATCCCCCATAACTTGCCTCATCTGGCTTCGCATTCCCCTCAGCTCTGCTTGAACTTGTTCCATGTCTGCGTTGGTTTCTGAACGTCTATCCTGAAACAACTAGTGACCCACTGGAAGAAAATAAGATTACAGTTCCGGTGCACCTGCGAATGCGAGAAAAATGCTAAAATGCAGACATGTATACATGAAAACAAGGAAATTTCCCCCATGATTCTAGTTTCGGGATAACAACCAAGATGATGGAGAGCCCCATTGACAAGCATAGAATAAAAACTCCTCATATATACAAACATAAGCCCACAGGCAAAGTATAAACAACAAATAAGTACAATCAGAAAAGGACCTCAACCAACAGGTCTGGTGATGGTCCATACAAAAGAGTCTAAGCTACAGAATACAAGGAAACAGATCAGACTGGGTGGCGAGACTGGAAATCCTTCAGCAATGCCTGCGTCTCCGGATGGTCTGGCCTAGCGAGCAAACCACGTATGAGCAACTCCTGCTGACTGATGGTGGACTGAAGATCCTCGACCGAGTCCTCCTTCCCAACAACCTCCTCAAGTCTACGCCTCTTAGCACTAACTCCTTCTCTATGCTCCTCCGAGGTTGCAAGCGCTTCATATAGTTTGCAGTCACTATGTCTCCTGAGTGAAGCTTCCTTTGAGATCTCCTCATCTTTAGCTCTGAGCTGAGCCTTCTGTTTGATGGTATGCGCCTTCAACTTGTCTTCACGCTGCTTGCTGGTGGACATGGCAGTGTTCCATTGAGCCTCAAACTTGGAAATCCACGAGTAGGCTTTATTCAGCTTTTCCTTTTTAGTGGCAATAACGCCGTAGGTGGCATTCAAGTCTCGGCCTGTGCGCTCTCTATCACTAGTCTCCTTAGTCAAGTCCGAACCCAACTTGTTCACCAACTCCGTTTGCTTTTTCAAAGAATAATTTGCTTCACTCCTCTCACTTCTGAGTTGAGCAATCTCGGACTTTAACTCTTCGTTTGTCCTCTGCAACTCTTCCTTTTCGCGACATACCTGATTATACCTTTGGATGTCCACTATAGTAGGCTCTTTAATCACAGGAGGGCAAACAGGCTCCACTGAAGGATATGGCATCAAGAACTTGGTGGCCCTCTCCTGAATCTAAGCCACATAGGGTTCATAGGCCTGACTGTTGCTCTTCCCTAATAGTGCTTTGCCTCTCCTATGGATGCTTCGCCAAGCATGTTCTAGTCTGATCAGATCATCACCCTCTAACAAACCCGTGAGATACAGAGATTCTTGTATCTCTTCCTCTTTTGGAGCGTCCTTGAGAGCATATCCGAACTGTCGTACCAACAGAGAAGGGTTATAGTTGACGCACCCTTTCCTTCCGAGCAGGGGTACGTTAGGAAATCCGCCACAACTATGAATAATGTCTGTGCCAAGCATGTCTCTATCAAACCAAATGATATCCTTAGCAGTCAAGCCCATCATCCTTTCAGACCACTCTGAGGTAGCAACAGTGTCCACAAACTGAATAGTCTTAGGCATGTGACTCATCAACCATCTATAAAGCAAAGGAACACAACATGAGACGTTCTTCCCCCTTCGATTTTCATTCTTGTGGTGCACATAATGATAAACGTCTCCTAAGAGGGTAGGGACCGGGTTCCCTGAGGCTAGTAGGTAGAAGGCATCCACGTCTACAAAGTCCGGAAGGTTCGGAAATAAAACAATGCCATAAATTCAAAGTGCCAGAATAGCACTAAACACAATCTAGCAACCATTCTTAGCGAACTTCTGAGCTTTCTCAACAAGAAACGGTAGCAGAAAACCATAAGTTCCTTTCCTCTCAACCAACTTTCCCTTTAACTCTGTAGCGTCCAAATGTAATACAGCAGCGAGCACATCCAGATCAGGCTCTGCATCTGTGTGGACAAATGACATCTGATCACAGATAGGCACCCCCAACATATCAGAATACTCTTCTAATGTAAGCGCCAAAATGAAATCCGGAAAGACAAAACATCTCAACTGGGCGTCGTAGAACTGCAAGAGAGTGTAGATAGCACTGATCTCAAAGGATGAAGGCTTGTAGACACATCTGGCCAGTCTCCCATAATCCTGTCTAAACTGTTCCATCACATTCCCTTCAGCCAAAGCAATCAGACTCCTCAAAGAACTGACATCCGGGGTAGGAAACCTGTAAGCAACTATCCTTTTCAAGAGCTCCATGTCAAGAACAAAGAACATAACCACTAGAATCAGGAGGGAAATATACACCTGCAATCATAAATACATGTTAATGAAGAGATGCAAATGAAAATTCAAATGCAAATGCAAATGCAACAGAGGATCAAGCTTGTTGTGCTATAGCTTGAGAAGAACCAGCGCTTCGCTTTAGTACTGACAAATCACTGACATAAGAACCCCTTTGTACCATGAACACAGGTTCACATTGTCAAGAACTGGGTAGTTTGGAGGTCAAAGTTTCCTGCATAACCCACCCACTCACAGGTATGGACCTATCCACTAACAAGGTTCGGTATCCTATGTGTTCATCAGCGTCACCGAATTTCGTGAAATGATGATACATTCACCATTTCTGGTTTGGCATCATCATCTCTCGAAGAGGCCTCACTTAGCTGAATCCCAAATGATCGGTCCCCAGAGTCGACAACCCTCAAATCCAAGTTCCAGTCGGATCCTAAGGATCGGAAAGGAACTCGTCAAAGAGAATCTCGTCTGAGCGTGAATTTCATAGGGAACTGTGTCTGCTAAGCAAACAGGTCCACCCACTAGTCTCCACTACTAATACTAGGTTTGTACTCAAGCCCAGGTCCGGCTTATCACTCAATGGAACTTCCCTCCCCACAGCACAACAAGCATGATACAATGCGGAAAGTAAAATGCGAAAGTAAATAAAGATAAAGCACATATATACGCACACCCAAAAAGAAAACACACAAGCGCTAGGATTGACTCGCATAGGGGATATTTCTTTTTCCCCAGCAGAGTCTCCAGTTGTCGCTACTGCGAAAAAAGAGGCCGGTAATGACTAATAGAGTCGCCACCTATCATTATTTATCCCAAAGAAAGGAAAGGAAACGATCGGAAAAAACCTGACGGAAAAGGGAAAAGACGAGGTCATCGCAACCAAGTCCTAGGTTCGGGAGTCGGTTACGTAAGGGGAAGGTATGAGTACCCCTCACATCCGTCGTACTCGACGGGATCCACGCATGTGTTGTCTAGCTAAAAAGGTGTGTAAACTATCTACGCTAAAGGCTTATGGACAAAAGAAAAAGAAAGGACAGGACTCGACAGAGCTTCACTGCTCTGGGCCTACGTACTCCCTCGTGCAATGGGAAAGTCAGAGTCAACGTAGTTCGACTAACTACGGCTAAAGAAGGGGGAAAGGTTGCTCGCCGAGACATCGCGTCTCGTACCTACGTACTTTCATCTGGTATGAAAGATCAGAGCAAACGTAGTTCGGGCTAACGAGAACACATGCTGGTTCAAAAGTTTTTTTAGGCCCGAGTAGGGTTAACAAACAGTTCTAGCAGTTGGTGTATGCAGCTCGACCATTGGAGACTTAGGCGTTACCGTTTGTGATAGGACTGAAAGTTAACGACACTCTTGTTTATGAAAAAGGTTTTCCTGATTAGAATCCCGAAGGATGAAAAAGTTTTGAATTGTTTTTGTGTTTTTTAAAGAAGAAGTGTTTTGAATTAGGAGTGTTCATAATGTATGTTGTAACAAAGTCTAAAACCTAGGATCGAATGCGTCGCATATCGTCCTAAGGACGTATACTAAACACTCTAGGCAATTGAGAGGTAACCGCTCAATCACCATTTCCCAACCATAAGGCTCATGGCACAACATTCATTATCTTTATTAGATGGGTTGAAGTTGTTTCAAGATGAGAAGAGAAAGGGACAAACTAGAGGGGGACTAGACCAAACCCTAAAAGTTGTCATGCAAGGTGCACCTAAAGTTGGGATTACAAAAGGGAAATCTCTACCTAATATTATCATGCATGGTTAGAATCCTAATGTCTATCATAACCTCTCTTAAACAAGAGAGATTAGAAATCCTACGGGAAGGAAGACAAAAGAAGAAGAAAAAAGAACAATGGAAACATGCAAATGAAGGATGCAAACACAAATGCACAAGTAAGAACACATAGAATGAAAGTGGGAGGAAAATGTGTGTGGGGAAGTAGCCACCACAAGATCATCTCAACCAAGCATGCATATGAAGATGCAAAGAGAAAAGGGAGAGAGATGCATCAAAAACAAGTAACAAAAACAATGAGAAAAAGTCCTCATGGATTCATTACTTTAGGTAAGCTTCAAGTTCCTCCTAAGGAGGAACTAAGTAACTTTAAATAATATTCTAAAGTCATGGGACATAATGGAGGATGAGGAGAGAGTGCACAAATGCAAAAGCAAACATAACACGAGAGAAAGCAAGCATATGCACAAAGAAAAGGAAAGAAAACTCCACATAGAAACCCTAATGAAAAGACTCAAAAGATGAACACAAATGAGCAAGCCAAAAGAAGTGTCATGACCTAAAATTGAACCAAAAACATCCTTAACATGTTAAAAACATGAATTACAAGGCATTGCAAGCTCAAAGGATCCAAAAGTGTCATATCCAAGTCAAACTAGGTCATGATGTGTGTGGGAACCTCCCTTGGAGATGACTTGGCTTGCAAGTCATCCCAAAATTAGGAAAAAGGCTCAACAAATATCAAATAAAATGCACAAGACAGCCACACAAGTTGGCAAACAGAAGCCAAAGGCACAAGTCCCATATCCCCTCAAAGCATCATCAAAAGAAAATTGAATTCAAGATGTACCACTTTGGAATGGGAAAATCGAGGGTCAAAAGGCAAGCATCAAAAGTCAACCCTAAAGTCAACCAACTAGGGGGAAAATGGTCCTCAAAAATTGTTCAACTCATCAAGAGTATGAGGAACATTTTTCATTCATTGGACCAAAGGAGAAATGGAGAAACAATTAAAAGAAAACAAAGTGTTACAATTTAATTCACATAAAACCTCTCAAACTAATTAATTCATTTTTAAAAGAAAAATAAAATAAAAAATAAAATAAAAAATTCTATAAAATAAAGGACACTCTAAGGAGTTCAAAACATATTTTTTGAGAATTTTATCAATTGGAGAAGTTATTTAAATGAATTAAAATGAAACAAGAAAATAAATAAAAATAAATAGAAGCACGGTGCAAACAACAAGAAAAGGCAATTCAAAAAGTTAAATGGGCTCAAGAGGGGGTGCCAATAATAAGGCCCAACCCAGCGCACCAAAACTCAGAACAAACAAATAATGACTCTGGTGTGATGGTCAACAAAACACGCACGGTAGTCACTCATCCTGGGACATCTGATTAAAAGTATGATAATCAAGTGGTTCCAAATGCGCCAACAAATTAATGAAATTCAAATGTAGACAAGGTGTTACGCAGTCAACGCGGGCTCATGTGTTTCTTAATCACACGGACATAAATGAAAGTCAATAAAATCAGACGGTCCAGGCATCATCTTCAACCTATGGAAAGGGAGACACGCAGGTGGTGGCCAGAAACAGCTCCGGTCATCTTCCCCAAGTTTCCGGCCACCGTGAATAGTGAACAGAAACACACCAAACACTATACTCCACCAAATCCAATGAAGTTTATATGAAAACTCATCTACAGATCAAGGGGAATCCAAATCCATCCTTGGTTTAGTCTAAAACCTCAAGATAAAATCAAATCGCAAACAACAAGCTCACTACTCAAAACAACAAAGTCCACGAAAATCAAACAAACTTGCCCAGAAATGTTCTACAACTCACATGGAGTTTAAATCCACATCTAATTTGCTCTAAAAGCTGAAGAATAAGTCAAAATTCAAACAACAAGAAAAATGCATCATACTGAAAACACACCAAATGCCAATTCATTTTATTCAATAACGATCTACATTGTTTCTATGTCTTAAGAATGCAAAAATGGTGCCGAATCAAGGCTTAAAATGAGATATATAGTTATTTCGAATTTACCTAGTGGAGCACCTCCACTGGGTCTTGTCTTGAGCTGAAACTCTGAACAAACCACCCAGAATCCTTCCAAATGCCTTAAGGAAGCTCTTGATCAACTCAATTTGGCTTGAAATTGGGTGTAGATCCAAAAACGATTTCTCACTTGTGCTTTCTTTTTCCACTTTCTATTTCAGCAAAACCACCACCAAAAACGAGCTCTCTAGGTCTAGGAAGTTTCCTTGTGTTATATATGTTGGGTTTAGATGAAAATGGAGCTCCAATTCAATTCCTAAAGCCCAATTCACAAATTCATTTTTCCACACTTTTTCAAGTTGCTATACGTGTATTTTCCACTGAACCAGCTTGGATTTTTATTCAAATTAACTTCAAATGACTTGAGCTGATCAAAGGGCCAAGAATTAAACCTTGCTTTTGATCTTATGGTTGATTTCCAATTTGTTACTTCAAGAGGAAGAAACCATGAAAATGGCCAATTTAGAGACCCCAAATTTCCAATGTGAAAATGGCAATATCTTTGGAACATTATTTGCAATCAGAAAATGCACAAATTTGCCTTGAGAAAGTTTAAAACCTTTAAAATCTCAATTTCTCATTTCAAGCCTTCTTTATGAAAAGTTCAAACCCCAAATCTTCAACCCAAGCCCCCACCATGACAAGAGATGATTTGGTAATTCAAATGGCCCTATTTGGAGCAAGTTTCATGTTGAAAAGATTTCCATTTGAAGTACTTAAGTTGGTGAAATGGACCTATAATTTTATGACCTATAATCTTACTTTCCCAAAATACCCCTAACTTGTAACTCTCATAACTTGAGTTTTACAAATCATATGAAGGACTTCTAGTACATTTTGGAAAGCTAAGATCATGACCTACAACTTTCCTGTTTACCAAAAGTTTAGGAGAAACACCTTTCTAGGTCAAAAATGGTTTGGAAGTTGGTTGACTTTTGTTGACCAAAATCACATCCCTCTAATGACCCGTAACTTGTCTGGATCATAACTTGAGTTCTATAAATCCAACCAATGACTTCTAGTACTCAAAATAAAGCTAAGAACATGTTCTACAAGTTTCATGTTGGCTAAAAGTTGATATGGGACTTGTATCGTGAGGTAGGTGGTCTTGAAGTCAGGCACTAAATATGGGATTTTACCCAGAGAACCCTAATTTAGTAACTTCTCACACTCTTGATCCTTGATGAATTAATCTTGAAATGATGTATTAGACCTCTCAACACAACATCCCATGACCATATAGACTTTGAATTAAGTTTCAATCTCCTTCAATTTCGCAGTTGACTGAGGATTTACCAAATGAAAACCCTAAATGCCACACTTTTGATTGGGGCTTGTTCCACTTCACACAACAACTTGAATAAGATCCAAATGGCTCTCAAAGCACTCCATGAGCTCTCCCAACATCTCATACCCATAATAATGCATTCACAATCCCCTGATGCTCTTCATTTGGCCTCCCAGTTAGGAGCTGACCCACACACATCCATCTATCCTTTCACAAGACTTTGGCCACTTCAAGATGTCCTGATGACCATTCAAGCTTGAGTAACAACCCTTGCTTAGGCTCCATGCTCTGAGAAGACCTCTATTGCTATGAACAACCTCTTGATCCCCTGTAAAAATGAAATATGCTATGTAATGCAAATGCTAGAACAAAAATGAAATGAAATGAAACATAAACCAAGTTAAGAAAAGGTTGGGCAAATTTTGGGGTGTAACACATGGTATGAAAAAAAATGCTACCATTGAATTCCTTGTTCAAAAATACAAAATTTTCACTTTTGTTTCACTCAATTTGGTTAAGAATTGACTGAGTTCCAATCCTTCACGCAAATGACCCTTAAGTTGTAACCTTGCCTTGCCCTAGTTATTGCCATCTTGGTGCACTAACTTGCAATGATCATAACTTTCTCAATTTTTTTGCTATTGATGCCATTATTTTTGAAAACTACTCCTTATCATGTTTATTTTCATTGAGTTAAGAAATAATTCAAGGATTGTTATCCTAGAAATACTTTGATCCACTTGAAAAACATGTGTTTTTAGGGTTTTTACCTTGGTGTTCTTGAACTTTTTCATACTTATAACTTGATTTTTCTTGTGAGCTTGATCTTTTATGATTCATATATGTTTGTTAACATGTTTAAATTCTCAAATATGTTTGATTAATTTCCTTACCATGTTCATACTTGCTTTTGTGAATGCATATATGTGAAAATTGCTTGTTGAACTTCATCTGTGAACTTTGCCATGATTCTGGATGTTGTAACCTCTTGAATGTTTTCACTATGCCTCATTTTACTTGTTTATGTGTCTTGTTAGAACCATAACATTTTTAGGTTTTGTTCTTGCCTTTGTAAAATGCTTGAATGGTATACCTTGAACTTCTTCTATAAACTTTGACATGATTCTTGATGTTGTGACCTCTTGAAATTTTTTATCATGCTTCATTCTAATTATTTATGTGTCTTTTTAGAACCATAACATGCTAGGATTTGATTATTATCTTGGTTTTTACCATGGAACTTGTATGTTTTCCCCCATGAAGTTATGAATTTACACTTGAACTATTGTAACATTTCTTGTATTCTTGCTTGTTTGATTGTCATCAACCCATGTTTAGTTGGTCTTATGTTGTTACATTTTATCACTTTTGATCCTTATAATATACTTGCTTCAAGTTGCAACTTGTTTGCATCAATTTCATATGAATGTTATAGATGAAATTATTGTTGTTACACATGTTCTTTGCTTACATTGTTAGTTATTACCTCTATGTCTTTTGATCTTTGTTAAGATGTTAAATGTTGGTATTGATTGTTATCATGATTTTTTACATGCTCTTATTTTATTTCTTCAACTTTGTCAAGTTATTCCCCAGTGATGGAACTTGTTAGTTCACACCAAGTTGTTTGTATCCCTTTCGTCCAAAGGAAAGTCTCTCTATTGACCTCTAGGTCATAGATAGCTCATTACCCTTATAGGCCTTGATATATCCATTCACCTTTTAGAACTTAGGTTTAGATTTCTTCTTCTTTAGTCATGTCTGAACTATGGACGCTCTGATTTCTCATTTATCGATGAGAATACGTAGGCACAATATGCGATGTCTAGACGAGCTCACTAACAGCTAACTTCCTGTTAACATTTGCAACTTAAGATTGGAGTCTCCGTGCTCCAGGTAGTCGTCCCTCCGTGGATATTTATCATGTTTACCTTTGCCATAGGACTTGGAGTCGTCGTGCTCTATTTAGTCATCCTGCTGTGGACATTCTCTTCCTTGCTAACTTAACCTTAGTTTAGAGTCGCCGCACTCTATGTAGGTGTCTCACCGCAGACATTTACTTGCCCCCTGGAACCTCGACCATAGTTAAGAGTTCCTCACCCCTAGTTTGGTGAACTACGGTTGCTCTGATTCTATCCTAGTTAGGATACGTAGGCAGGAGATGCGATATCTTTACGAGTAAACTTAGAACTATCCTTAGGTCTTTACCTAATCATGTATCTCAATCCCTAGCCATAACACGCATTTAATAACTTAGCATACAAACTTACAAAAGGTTCTTGTAGAGTACTACATATGTTTAGGATGTGAAATACCTACCATAGGCATAACCAACCCCCGATCCCCGATCTCTTAGCGTTGTTGTTACATCGCGCAAAAAGGTCTTTCTTTGTTTAACCTTTCCTTTGGATAAATCAAAGTCTGGTTGTGAATTTAATGAATTAAGATTCAAGTTAACCAATAGCTTGACATCTGATTCTCACCGCAACAACTGGTGAATGTAAATACCTTCAGACTTCTGACTGATCTGAATTCCAAGAAATTATTTTAATTCACCCATCATGTTCATCTCAAATTCATCCTCCATAATCTTGGAAAATTCTTAACAGAGAGATGCATTAGTGGAACCAAAAATTATGTCATCAACATAAATTTGAACAATCAAGATTTCTTCTTTCAAAGTTTTGCAGAATAGCGAGTGTCAACGTTTCCTTTGATAAAACCATTTTCAAGCAGAAAATTACTCAATCTTTCATACCAAGCTCTTGGAACTTGTTTAAAACCATAGAGTGAGTTTTTAAGCTTGTAGACATGGTCTAGATGATTTGAATCTATAATCCTGGAGGTTTTTTGACATACACTTCTTCAGTAATAACTCCATTCAGAAAAGCACTTTTCACGTCCATTTGATATAGAATTATGTCATGGTTGATGGCATAAGAGAGAAGTAGTATTATGGATTCTAACCTTGCAACAGAAGAAAAAGTTTCAAAGAAGTCTATTCCCTCTTTCTCACTATAGCGTTGAGTTACAAGTCTAGCTTTATTCCTAATAACTTGACCAAGTTTGTTTCTGAAGACCCACTTGGTCCCAATGATATTTTTATTTTATGGTCTTGGAGCAAGATCCCACACATAATTTCTTTGAAACTGATTTAGTTCACCTTGCATAACCATGATCCAACCATTATCAGTTAAGGAATCATTAAAAGAAGAAGGCTCAATCAGTGAAATAAGTCTGATCATTAAGTAATCATTTCTAAAAGCATATCTGGTTCTCAATATGCTATGAAAAAACTCTGATCCAATTTAATGGTTTTGATAATCCTATCAGGCTTCTAGATGGTGATCCTCTAATGCATCGATGAGGGTACACATCTTACTCCATACAACCATTATCTACCTAGTAGTAGATTGTAGTTTGCTTTGGTCGACACACCATAAACAGGGTTGGACTTGTGGTAATTCCCATCACTATGTTGACTTAGATGACCCTTAAGGGTTTACTAGTTTTGCCCTCATAGTTGGACAATACAATGTTTTTACAGGCTAAATTCGTGATAAATTTTCCTATTTTCCCCAAAAGGTATTGAGGCATAACATTAACACATGCTTCATAGTCAATCAGGAATTTGTTAATCCCCGCACCATTTATGTTGGCCCTTATATACAAAGGCTTCAGGTGCTGTTGCAGGACCATGTTTGGCCTTTCAAAAATGGCACTGTCTTCATTCACTGAGCCATCATTCATTACATAATAGCACAAAGGCTTATGAGTGGCTAGTTCTTTATCGAGCTCTGCCTCTTCAACCACATTTGTGATTGTTTCATACTCCAAAGGCAACACATATATATCATATTATAGATGATATATAACTTCAACTCAGATCCTTAATCGAAGTTATTCATCTTTATATCATCATCTTTGACTGCCTTGTTCTTTGTTGCTTTCTCCTATTTTATGGATGATAGAGGGGAAACAACCTTTGCTTGTCTTGCCGTCGACTAGTTTGGCCTTCATTGACAGATCAGAGGCTATCAGATTCATTGGAGCTTCCATCCTCTCGAGAAGTTTTCTTGTTTCTATGGTGTCTCCTCCATTGATTCCTGGTTATAGGAATTTTTCCCATGTAGTTTTGCGAGACATATGAATACTTCTTCGAAATCTAAGAGTTGTCTCTATATGAGGAACCAAAATCAACATTCTCAACTTTCCATTTTCCCCCACTAGCTTCTGATTTTCGAGTAGGGCATAACCAATCTTTAAGAGGTGCGTCTGTAGCATAAACATAAGTCCTGCCTTGGAATTTCTTTGGACCCTTTCCTTCGTTGGAGAAAGGTTCCTTGGATTTATTCTGTCGAACAAACATTTTGGATTTGTAAGGACTTGTCCTCTCCAAGTCTTTTGAATCTTCTTTGTCGAATACAGAGTTGCACCTGGGACACAACATTGCCTTTAAATCTTTTAATCTGTAGCGATTCATAAAATCGACCAACTCCTCTTCAGCTTTGGGATATGTAACACCCCGATTCTGATTTCCCATTTTTGTTGAGTCTTTTATTTTATTTGGGTGATTATTATTTTATTTGTGGAATTGGTGTGTTAATATGTTATGTTTGCATATTGTGTTATTTTATCGTTTTTGAGAGTTTTCGGGGAAATTAGGTTGGAGGGTATTTTAGATATTTCTTAATTAATGTTAAGTTAGATATTTTGTGAGAAAATGAAATAGTAGATATTTTGAGAGAAAATGAATTAGAGATATTTTGGTGAGAAAAAGAAATAGAAGAGAATTGGAAATAGAAAGAATATAAGATAGAAAGAGGAGAGAAAAGAGATAGAAAGAAAAAGGAGAGAAAGAAAGAGGAAGAAGAGAAAAGAAAAGAAAAAGAGGAAAAACTTGGAAATCGTCAAAACAACTTCTAGGAATCGATTTAATCGGGTAAGGGTGTGAAATCTTATTATCTTATCAATGTATATCATTATGTATGTGTTTGCTTGGATTGTGTTGGTTGTTTTTCCACACATTTCCATTTTAGGTCGAAATTGGTAGAATCGATAGAAACCGATGTTTTACGGTTAGAATTCGAAATAAATGGTGTAGTTTAGTCGAGGAATATTAGACCGAGACTAATGGAACTGGTTTGGTTGAAATCGGGTGATTTTGTGGCTTTATGACATTTTTGGATATTTGAGGGTTTTGAGTAGCGAAGTGATTCGCTAGGAGATTCGCTAGGCGAGTGAGGTCGCGAAGTGATTCTCTAGGCGAGATGCTTGCGAACGGTCCCAGACTTGGACAGAACCAAAAAGACCCAAACTCGCTGGAGCGAGTGAAGTAGCGAAGGACTCGCTAGGTGATTCGCTAGGTGAGCGTGCTAGCGAGCATGACAGTACAACATTTTATTTTTCTTTTATTCCAATGTCGATTCTTCGACTCAGATGTTGATCGACCTTATCCCGAATGTGTAGCTTGTGTACTGTTATATGATATATTGTGGGTAGCCGTATGGCGTGAATCCTAGATTGTGGAATTTGTAGTGAATTGTGGCCTTTTGGGCAAATAAATGCATTGTTTAAATTGAATGTAAATGCATGATGATTATGATAGAGGTCATTACTGTTTGGTGTAATTGAATGTGAATGTATATAGATTGTATTTGATGGAATGAGATGAATGCATGAATATATATTGTGAATATGTATGCATTTCAAGAGTGTCTTGAGTCATTTTGCATGTGAAGCATAATGATGTGCATTCTTGTGTTGTGGGATTCTAATGAGAATCTGTTGTAACATCATGTGCCTATGTGAGGTGTGAGCGATGGTTCCAATAAGTTCCTGAGTGAACTTGTGATGATTGAGTCGGTACCGCATTGCATTTGCATAGAGTCGTGAGACGGTCTCTATGATTTGCATTTATCATCTTTATGATTGTGTATTGGTGAATAAACATAATATGTGTATGTTTATGTGGAATGATATGAATGGTGAAAGTATGCATGATGAATATGCTTGGATATATATATATATATATATATATATATATATATATATATATATATATATATATATATATATATATATATATATATATATATATATATATATATATATATATATATATATATATATATATATATATATATATATATATATATATATATATATATATATATATATATATATATATATATATATATATATATATATATATATATATATATATATATATATATATATATATATATACACACATTGTGATGTTATATGAGTGAGTTGTGATGAATTGTGGTGAGAATGTAGAATATGTGTATTTTTATGCTAAGATATATAACTATATGCATTGTTATTATGATGATATTTCTCACCTTTATGATGTTTTATGATGCTCTATGAGGCATTGCAGAGTAGGTATGTTGGAGTTCTTTTTGTGAAGCGTGTCTTCATTCCTTTGGTCGGTTGGCTCTAATATGTAGCACCGGGTAGCTAGGATGTTCTTGATCCCTTTTGTGATACATTTGTATATGTATCTTGTTGTTGAATGTTTATGTAAACATGACTGATATTGTTGAATCATACTTAATGATATATATATGTATATATGTTTGATGTTATTCAATGTTTAGATTTTCCGCTTTTATTCTAAATATTGAGATGTGGGTGTAAGGACTAAGTTCCTCTGTTGCAAAGTTACCCCACTGTTGCATATCTTTTGTTGAGCAGGTGTTGTATGTTTTAATTTCATGTATAATGTGACATACCTCTTTTATACTATGTTTTTTATTATACTCTGATGAAATTTTTAATATGTGCCTAAATGATTATGTGATTATTTGGGGGTATAGAAAGGGGGTGTTATATTAAGTGGTATCAGAGCCAGTGTTGAGTCAGTTGTGTCTGTCTCGTTGTTGTGATGGTTGAACGGTTGTTTAACCTTGTTGTTATTTTTGGGAATAATCAGAATATGGCTGGTCGAAATGACAATGCGATGGTTGCTGCTTTGGAAGTAATGGCTAGGGCCGTGCAGGGTGCACCGAACTTGAATGCTAATGACGAGTTCAGAAAGAATCAACCACCGGTCTTCAAAGGAAGGTTTGATCTCGATGGTGCTCAAATTTGGTTGAAAGAGATTGAAAGGATCTTCAGAGTTATGGGTTGTGCGGATGGGAATAAGGTGAGGCTTGGGTCTCACATGCTGAAGGAAGAAGCCGACGATTGGTGGGTCGGTATGCGTCAAGTTCTTGAGGTGGATGATAAAGAGATAACTTGGGTAGTATGTACGTGGTGGACTATACTGCTAAGTTTGTGGAGTTGGTTCAATTCTATCCTCACTATGCTGCAATTACTGTTGAATTCTCAAAGTGTATTAAATATGATAATGGTTTGCGTCCCGAGATTAAGCAAGTTGTGGGATATCAAAGGATAAGAAGGTTTACGGATTTGACGGAATTTTGTAGAATCTTCGAGGAAGATAGCAAGGCTCGTTATACACATTACAAAAGTTTGAATGAGAGGAAAGGAAAGCAACAAGCTAGAAGTGGACCTTATGTGACACCTGTGGATAAGGGCAAGAATAAGGGAAACTTTGATCAGAGATCTGGAGGAAGAGGTTCTGGTTCCGTTAAGTGTTACAAGTATGGTGTAATGGGTCATAAATCATTTGAGTGTGGGAAGACCGTAGTGAAATGTTCTAACTGTGGAGGCCTTGGGCATGCTACTACTGATTGTAGGAGGAATGTAGTGAAGTGCTATAATTGTGGAGAAGTGGGTCACAGTAGTACTAAGTGTACTAAGCCGAAACAAGCTCAAGCGGGCGAAAATGTGTTTGCATTAGCTGGGTCAGACACTACTAGTGCAGATCGTTTGATTAAAGGTACATAATTTATTAATAGTACGCCTTTAGTTGCTATTATTGATACTGGAGCGACTCATTCGTTTATTTCTCATGAGTGCGCTAAGCGTTTGAATTTGTTCGTGACTTCTTGGGGTGGTGACATGGTTATTGGGACTCCCGCTTCAGGGTCGGTAACTACATATTTGGTATGTATAAGTTGTCCTTTGATCATGTATGGTAAAGACTTCATCATGGGTTAAGTGTGTTTGTCATTGGAGGGATTGGACGTAATCTTGGGTATGAACTGGTTGCAATTTAATCGAGTTTATATAGATTTCTATCACAAGTTAGTGAGGTTTCCTTCTTTGGAAGATGATGAAGATGAGAGTTTCCTATCCACTAAAGAGTTGAAGAAACTTTTCGCGGACGAAGATCAATTGTTCGGATTGTTTGCATCATTGTCGGTGGAGAGTAAAGTTGAGCTCGATGTGTTCCCAGTGGTGTGTGATTTTCCAGAAGTGTTTCTGGAGGATATTACGGATGTACCGCCGGAAAGAGAAGTTGAGTTTTCTATTGATCTAGTTCTGGGTACTAGACCGGTTTCGATGGCACCGTATCGTATGTCGGCATCGGAGTTGGTAGAATTGAATAAGCAATTGAATGACTTGTTGGACAAGAGATTTTTAAGGCCAAGTGTTTCTCTTTGGGGTGCTCCGGTATTGTTGGTAAAGAAGAAGGATGGGAGTATGCGGTTATGCATTGATTATCGACAATTGAACAAGGTGACAATTAAGAACAAGTATCTGCTTCCAAGGATCGATGATTTGATGGACCAATTGGTTGGTGCGCGTGTTTTTAGCAAGATTGATTTGAGATCAGGATATCACCAGATTCATGTGAAAGAAGAGGATATTCAAAAGACAGCCTTTAGGACACGGTATGGCCATTACGATTATTCCGTGATGCCATTTGGGGTTTCTAATGCGCCGGGTGTGTTTATGGAATACATGAATCATATTTTTTATGAACAGTTAGATCATTTTGTGGTTGTGTTCATCGACGATATTTTGATTTACTCTAAGTCTCAAGAGGAGCATGAAGAGCATTTGAGGATTGTGTTACAAATTTTGAAAGAGAAACAATTGTATGCTAAGTTGTCGAAATGTGAATTTTGGTTGTCGGAAGTAAGTTTTCTTGGGCATGTTATTTCCGGTAATGGTATTAGTGTTGATCCATCCAAGATTGATGCAATGGGAGGCTCCTAGATCGGTTACGGAGATTCGAAGCTTTTTGGGCTTGGCGGGTTATTATCGGAGGTTTATTGAGGGATTTTCGAAGTTGGCACTTCCGTTAACGCAATTGACTTGTAAAGGAAAGGCTTTCATTTGGGATATTAATTGTGAAAAGAGTTTCATTGAGCTAAAGAGAAGGTTGACGACGACGCCGATCTTGATTTTGCCGAATCTGACAGAACCATTTGTGGTTTATTATGATGCTTCTTTAACTGGTTTAGCTGGTGTTTTGATGCAAGATGGAAAAGTTGTGGCTTATGCTTTAAGACAATTGAGAGTACATGAAAAGAATTATCCTACGCATGACTTGGAGTTTGCGACCGTGGTGTTTGTTTTGAAAATTTGGAGGCACTATCTTTATGGTGCAAGATTTGAAGTTTTTAGTGATCACAAGAGTTTGAAATATTTATTTGATCAAAAAGAATTGAACATGAGACAAAGAAGGTAGTTAGAACTTTTGAAGGATTATGATTTTGGTTTGAATTACCATCCGGGTAAGGCAAACGTGGTGACCGATGCCTTGAGTCGGAAGTTGTTACACATGTCCGCATTGATGATGAGAGAATGGGAACTTTTGGAGAATTTTAGAGACTTGAGTTTAGTTTGTGAAATGACGCCGAGAAGTGTGAGACTTGGTATACTACATGTTACGAATGATTTTCTTGCAACCGTATGTGAAAAGCAAAAGTTGGATTTGAAGTTCGTTGATTTAATGATGAATGAGAATGAGGATTTCAAGGTTGATAACTTCGGAGTTTTGAGATTCCGTAGTCGTATTTGTATTCCCGATGATGCGGAGTTGAAAAAGATGATATTGGAAGAAGGACACCGAAGTAACTTAAATATTCATCCGGGAGCAAATAAAATGCATCAAAATTTGAAGAAAATCTTTTGGTGGTCCGGATTAAAGAGGGATGTAGCTCAATTTGTGTATTCATTCTTAACTTGTCAGAAGTCTAAGGTGGAACATCAAAAGCCTAGTGGATTGATGCAACCGTTGGACATTCCGGAGTGGAAATGGGATAGTATATCGCTGGATTTTGTTACGGGATTGCCGAATACGCAAAGAGGTCATAATGCTATTTGGGTAATCGTGGATAGGCTTACTAAATCTGCTCACTTCATTCCAATTGATATTAGTTATCCTTTGGAGAAGTTAGCCAAGATTTATGTTCGTGTGGTTGTGAAGTTACATGGAGTTCCTAAGAGTATTATATCAGATAGAGATCCTAGATTTACATCGAGGTTTTGGGAGAGTTTACAAAAGGCTTTGGGTTCTAAGTTAAGATTGAGTTCGGCTTATCATCCGCAAATAGATGGTCAAACCGAGAGGACAATTCAATCGTTGGAGGATTTATTGCGTGCTTGTGTACTCGAGCAAGGTGGTGCTTGGGATAGTTATTTGGTGTTGATCGATTTCACCTACAATAACAATTTTCATTCAAGTATAAGTATGCCACTATTTGAGGCTTTGTATGGTCGGAGATTTCGAACACCTTTGTGTTGGCATGAAACCGGTGAGAGGTCGATAGTTGGACCGAAGATGGTACAACAAACGACGGAGAAAGTGAAGTTTATTCGGGAAAAGATGAAAGCTTCTCAAAGTAGACAAAAGAGCTATCATGACAAGAGAAGGAAAGATCTTGAGTTTCAAGAAGGCGGCCATGTGTTTTTGAGAGTTACATCGATTACGGGTGTGGGTCGTGCTTTGAAGTCGAGGAAGTTGACTTCTCATTTTATTGGTCCGTATCAGATTACTACACGAGTTGGTGTTGTGGCTTACCGTGTGGCGTTGCCTCCGAATCTTTCGAATTTGCATGATGTGTTCCATATTTCGCAACATCAGAAGTATGTTCCGGATCCGTCACATGTTATTCCTATGGACGAGGTTGAAGTGAGAGATAACCTTACGAGAGAAGCTTTACCGATTATGATTTTGGACCGGGAAGTTAAGAAGCTAAGAGGCAAGGATATTGCGCTTGTGAAAGTAGCGCGGGGAGGCGCTTCAGAAGGCAATATGACTTGGGAATTAGAGAGTGTGATGCGAGAGTCGTATCCGGAGTTGTTTGAATTAGGTAATATTTTCGACGACGAAAATTTCTAAACTGGGGGAGAGTTGTAACGCCCCGATTCTGATTTCCCATTTTTGTTGAGTCTTTTATTTTATTTAGGTGATTATTATTTTATTTGTGGAATTGGTGTGTTGATATGTTATCTTTGCATATTGTGTTATTTTATCGTTTTTGAGAGTTTTCGGAGAAATTAGGTTGGAGGGTATTTTAGATATTTCTTAATTAATGTTAAGTTAGATATTTTGTGAGAAAATGAATTAGTAGATATTTTGAGAGAAAATGAATTAGAGATATTTTGGTGAGAAAAAGAAATAGAAAAGAATTGAAATAGAAAGAATATAAGATAGAAAGAGGGGAGAAAAGAGATAGAAAGAAGAAAAAGGAGAGAAAGAAAGATGAAGAAGAGAAAAGAGAAGAAAAAGAGGAAAAACTTGGAAATCGTCAAAACAACTTCTAGGAATCGATTTAATCGGGTAAGGGTGTGAAATCTTATTATCTTATCAATGTATATCATTATGTATGTGTTTGGTTGGATTGTGTTGGTTGTTTTTCCACACATTTCCATTTTAGGTCGAAATTGGTAGAACCGATAGAAACCGATGTTTTTACGGTTAGAATTCGAAATAAATGGCGTAGTTTAGTCGAGGAATATTAGGCCGAGACTAATGGAACTGGTTTGGTTGAAATCGGGTGATTTTGTGGCTTTATGACATTTTTGGATATTTGAGGGTTTTGAGTAGCGAAGTGATTCGCTAGGTGAGTGAGGTCGCGAAGTGTTCCCTAGGCGAGCACACAGCGAGCTTCTAGCGAATGTTCCCAGACTTGGACATAACCAAAAAGACCCAAACATGCTGGAGCGAGTGAAGTAGCGAAGGACTCGCTAGGTGATTCGCTAGGCGAGCGTGCTAGCGAGCATGACAGTACATCATTTTATTTTTCTTTTATTCCAACGTCGATTCTTCGACTCGGATGTTGATCGACCTTATCCCGAATGTGTAGCTTGTGTGTTGTTATATGATATGCTGTGGGTATGGCGTGAATCCTAGATTGTGGAATTTGTAGTGAATTGTGGCCTTTTGGGCAAATAAATGTATTGTTTAAATTGAATGTAAATGCATGATGATTATGATAGAGTTCATTACTGTTTGGTGTAATTGAATTGAATGTATATGGATTGTATGTGATGGAATGAGATGAATGCATGAATATATATTATGAATATGTATGCATTTCAAGAGTGTCTTGAGTCATTTTGCATGTGAAGCATAATGATGTGCATTCTTGTGTTGTGGATTCTAATGAGAATCTGTTGTAACATCATGTGCCTATGTGAGGTGTGAGCGATGATTACAAACGATTGTGTGCCTATGTGAGGTGTGAGCAATCGGATTGTGTGCCTATGTGAGGTGTGAGCAATCCATGAACATTGTATGCCTATGTGAGGTGTGAGCAATGGGTGAACATCGTGTGCCTATGTGAGGTATGAGCGATGGTTCCAATAAGTTCCTGAGTGAACTTGTGATGATTGAGTCGGTACCGCATTGCATTTGCATAGAGTCGTGAGACGGTCTCTATGATTTGCATTTATCATCTTTATGATTGTGTATTGGTGAATAAACATAATATGTGTATGTTTATGTGGAATGATATGAATGGTGAAAGTATGCATGATGAATATGCTTGGATTTATATATATACACATTGTGATGTTATATGAGTGAGTTGTGATGAATTGTGGTGAGAATGTAGAATATGTGTATTTTTATGCTAAGATATATAACTATATGCATTGTTATTATGATGATATTTCTCACCTTTATGATGTTTTATGATGCTCTATGAGGCATTGCAGAGTAGGTATGTTGGAGTTCTTTTTGTGAAGCGTGTCTTCATTCCTTTGGTCGGTTGGCTCTGATATGTAGCACCGGGTAGCTAGGATGTTCTTGATCCCTTTTGTGATACATTTGTATATGTATCTTGTTGTTGAATGTTTATGTAAACATGACTAATATTGTTGAATCATACTGAATGATATATATATGTATATATGTTTGATGTTATTCAATGTTTAGATTTTCCACTTTTATTCTAAATATTGAGATGTGGGTGTAAGGACTAAGTTCCTCTGTTGCAAAGTTACCCCACTGTTGCATATCTTTTGTTGAACAAGTGTTGTATGTTTTAATTTCATGTATAATGTGACATACCTCTTTTATACTATGTTTTTGATTATACTCTGATGAAATTTTTAATATGTGCCTAAATGATTATGTGATTATTTAGGGGTATAGAAAGGGGTGTTACAGGATAGGCCTTTGCTGTTTGATCCTCGTGATTCGATTTGCTATCTTCGTCTCCCGCACTATCGACAATTTCAATGAACATGATGTCCACTGGCTCGAAAAATAGAGCCTCAGCTTTTGTTTTAGTTTCCCCTTCTGAGTGTGGTTTCTACGTGTCAACAAACTTGAGTTTGCCATCCTTGAGAGCATTCTGCACCAGGTCCCTGAAAGAGTACACATTGAGAGGTGTTATGACCCAAAAGGTTGTGAAATTTACAAAAGCCTTTTTTCTTTCTTTGTTACAATGGTGGTACTTTAGTCCATTTAGGAACGATAATTTGTCTGCCAATAACTAACATATCAAAAAAATTTTCACACTTAGTAACATCGAAGGTATATGTTCTAGCAACGAATTTTTCATTTTTGGGTTCCACCTGATTCTTCCCGTTTGAAGGTTTTAGTAGCTTGCATTTATATGGAGGTCAATGCTTTAGTTCGTCCATGTTAACCTCATTCTCCCCCACATACTTATACTCTGATTCAGATGAATTTTCTATGTTGTCGACTTCAACATAAGCCATTTTCTTTTTACTGAACTTGGAAGTTCTATCTTTTTCAACCTTTAATCGTTTGAATTATCGAACTCTATCAGTCAACTGGTCCATGTATCTTAGGTATTAGGTGTTTAACTTCTCCCTAATGCAGTATTCGAGACCCTCTGCTTCCAGTTCGACTAACTCATGTTCTAGCACCTGCGTGAAACATCTCGTTTTCAAGGTTCTAAACCTATTAAGCTAATCATCAATGCTCTCCGCTACCTTCCTCTTCACGCTGGCTAATTCCTTGAGGCTAGGCTTACATTTCCCCATGTAGAATTTCTTGTGGAGTGCCCTCTCTAGTTGGGCCCACGTAAAAATATAATTTGGGGGAAGGCTGGTGAACCATGTAAACGCGATCTTTATCAATAAGTTTGGAAAATACTTGATTTTCAAGTTCTTATTGTTGGCTAAATCACCAAACTTGGTCTAATACCAAGTAACATGTTCGACAATGGACTCACTAGTGTCACCAACAAACCTGGTGAATTTTTGGACTTTCCAACCCCTAGGCAATTCAGTTTTCCTTACATACACAAAAAATGGGGATATATAGTTTGGTTTGTGGAGGCCTACGTTGAGGCTATTCAGAACCAAAACACATTCGACGACGTTGGTAATATTATTCGGTACCTCTATGTTGTCCAGTCGGGCCTGTCTCAGGACTTGGTCGGCATCTTGGTTACGTTGCACTAGGACCATGTCGAGGCCTTCTGGCCTTTGATTGTTTTTTAAAACCCTATTTTATGGGGGATTAGCCCCCTGAGGAATGTTAGGCACTAGAGCCAGTGGTGTTGGTGGTGCCCCAAAAAAATAAGCAATCTTACCCATTTGGTGGGTTAACTGTTGATAACTCTTAATGTGTTTTCTAGAAGAGGGGTAAACTCGTTGCCTATCTGCGGGTGATTGTGTGAACCATGTCGTGGTTACTTTCATCCATTAACTGTATCATTACCTAGAGAGAATTATTGGTTAAGGACAAAGCACCCTGTGGAGGGAAATACCCCACACCATCTAGTGGTTATCCTAGTTGGCCAAAGTTTCCCATGGTGGACGCTGAGGCCATAAATGGATTAAATGGCGATGACGTTGCCACCACTTTCTCTGAATACATTGTCGTACTAGGGGTGTATGCTTTCCATCATTGCAGTTGGCATGCCATATGGTTGATAATTTTGAGGTAATGAAAAGCCTAGATAAGGAGGCCTCTGATCTCCAGGATTTCGTAATTCCCTAGAAATGGTTGGTGCGGTTGACGCTTGTGGTGATGAAATTCCCATATTTGTCAGTATAGTATACACCACTTCTTGGCTTATGACAGTAGGCATCTCCTCGGCTGAGGTTGGAGCCATAGAAATGCCGACATGAAAAGTAATCACTTATCACATCAGTGTTTTAAAAACCGAGGTTAGAAATTAATGAGTCGTGGGTTCGATTCCCAACATCAGCATTTTCATAGTTTTCAGAACTAGATGGTGTGCCCAATAATAAAACTCAGTATTATGTAAAACCGAGGTACTACCTCAATGTTATTACCTTGGTTTTTACCTGTAATACATAACCATATTCCTGAATATATAGAACCATATTTCACCTATAATACATAACCATATTGCTGAATGTATAAAACAACATTTGAAACTAATTTGGTCAATCAATAACAACTTTAAATATATAGTACAATGATTTAAAAGGAGTAAAATGATTAATTATAAAATGTAAAGGTATATAAAACATTTACATACTAGTTTTCCCATATCCCCTCTTCATGATCACAACGAATAGCATGCACATCATCTGAATCATTTTCTTCAGATGCTTAATTTTCATCAGTACTATCGGGAAGATGTTTACCTTGAAGAACATATACTTACTAGTGATAGTAGGATCAATGACATGAAAAACTTGTTTAGAAATGAAAAATTACATTTAGAAAGATATGCACTCTAAGTAATTAGATTAAACTTAGGCATATGTGACAACTATTTGCAAAGATCTGTCATTCAAGAAACAAGAATTCTGATAAAAAAAAATAAGAACAAACTTTGCTCTTCCCAAAATGGAGAAACAACTATAATGGTTAAAAAATTTCTTCATTTCTCAAGACGGTCACAAGTCATTTAATAATATCAACCATTAGAAGTAACCATTTCAAGCATTAAATCATCATATGTTTCCTCTTCAACCTCTTCTATAAATGCACACTTTCATATGATGAACTTCCTCATCTTCAACCTATTCTTCTTAACTTCCTATAACAACATGAGTTCTCCATCTGAGAAGGCTGAGAGAATTATCTCAACAGAAGTCACTGTTGAGAATAAAACAATCACCACAGTACAACACCATCAGAAGTCAATTGAGGAGGTCCAGGCATCTGGGTCGGCTACTATCAGGGATGCACTAAGGGTGATGAAGGCCAAGAAGAAGAAGAAGATGCTAAAGAAGAAGAAGAAGAAGAAGAAGAGAAATATGTTGTGGAAGATTGTTTACTGTGACTCAGATGAGGGTAGTAAGGAGTGAGTCGTAGATTGGGAAGATTCCGGTAGTGCGAGAGGATATTGTTCTAATATGGAAAAATTATGTAATGAAAAAATTATGTTTTATGTACTCTTTCCTTGTGGGATTCTTTGTAGAACTTATTTATTATTGTTTTATGTACTCTTTCCTTTTGATCTATGAAAAAAATGAAAACTAAAAAATAGTACACAACCATTAAAAATAAAGCTTCCCAACAACAACAACAACAACAACAACAACAACAACAACAACAAAAACAACAAAAACAACAACAATAATAACAACAACAATAATAAAAACAAAAATAGCAATGAAGAATAACAATAACAACATTAATGAACAACAAGAACAACAATAATAACATACCGAATAATAATGGTGAGCGAGTTTTTTCATTCGCTTGGGCTCCTTCGAGAATAAATGTTCTTTCGCTTGCTGGAGAAGAAGTGTTTTTTTAGCTAGGGCTCGAGAAGTGAATGACGTAGACACTGAGTGATAAAAAATATAAAGCGAATAACAAGAAAAACATTAATGGACCAAAGCAACAACAAGACTAACAACAACAATAATAACATACTAGAGAATAATGGTGAGAGAGTTTTTTTTCTTTTCGCTAGGGCTCCTTCGAGAATAAGTGTTCTTTCGTTGGCTGGAGAAGAAGTGTTCTTCCGCTACTCTAGATGTGAATGAGGTAGACATTGAAAGGATGAAGGCGCCTTTTTGGTTTTAAAAAGAATAAAAAAGATAGAGATTTTTTATCTCGGTTTTCAGAAAAACCGAGGTAATATATCCAACATAAAAATTATGAAAATTAAAGGAGTCTTTTTGATTCCATATAAAACATAAAATTGTAGGAGATGAGAATCGAATCTCAAACCCTGAGCATATATTTATGTAGATTTTTCTTATAACCGAGGTAACATATTGATTTTATTTATAAAAAAAAAAAAAAGAACAGGCGCTCCATTTATATACACCCCCAGTTTTATATTGTTCGTGGTGAAAGTTTCGTCATAAAAAATGTTATTTGTTGTAGTGGTTGCATTTGTATTGATTGTTGTTGATGTGTTGTTGGATGAGAATACTTAATATTTTGGTGTTGATTGAGTGATGTGTGTGTTGTTGTTATGTGATAATATACTTCCGCTTATTTTCACCGTTAATTATTGAAGTGTATTCTCACCCGTTTGCTTTAATGTTGTCCATCATGGACAACTTGTAGATATTCAGGAGTAGTATTGTTGAAGTAAGTGGAAGATAGATCTTGAAGTGGCTTCCATTAGTTTGTCGTTTTATTAGTATGGTCTTGCTATGATCGTGTAACATCGAGCTGGGAAGATTTGCTTTTACTTGTTTTATTTTGTTGAGGTTACTACTTATGTTTTGTTGAGATCTCAAAGTTGTTATGAGTTGAATAATACAATTTCTTTTGTTGTGTTATGAAGGTTGAGGTTTACGAAACTAAATGTCATGAGTTGCAATATTGTGTTTATTTGATTTAATAATGATTTTGTTGCTATGATACCCTAAGTGGGGGTGAGCATGCAATGATAAGTTCTAAATTGTTATGTTATACCCTGTGTTACGGAGCTGGCTATGTTTGATTGTGCGTGACACCCTGAATTTTTGCAATTTTTTAAAATTAAATTCCATATTAAATTGTATGCGGGGTTTAGGGTATTACAACATGAACAGGAATTGACTTATGGTGATTTTCCTACAATATTTGTTTATGATAAAAGTTTCAGAGCATGGTGTCCTAGACAACGAGGTAACTTTATTGGAAAGCTTACTTATATTCCCTCTGGATGTGATAATTATTTGAGACTTTAGAGCATGACGTCCTAGATAGGGGTGGAAAAATGGATGTATTGGATGGATATGGATTGGATTATTAATGGATGGATCAAAGCAATCCATTAATCCATTAACAATCCACTAAACTCTCTTAATAAAAATCCAATCCAATCCATCCATTAAAAGATAAAATCCATCCAATTCATCCATTAACATGTTTCAAATGGATGGATATGTTTCAAATGGATGGATATCCATCCATCCGAAAAATTAATTTAAAAATTCTTAATTTAATAAGTGACAACATATATCCAATAGATTTATAAAATGAGATGGATGAATTGAATCCATCCATATGAATTAGTGGATGGATTGGATCAAATCCATTAAATTATTTTTTGTCTTATGGATGGATTGGATGGATAAATTATTAGATGGATTGGATAGATATTATCTAAATGGATTTCATTGCCACCTCTAGTCCTAGACAACAAGGTAACTCTGTTGGAAAGCTTACTTATATTCCCTCTGAATGTGGTAATCATTTGAGACTCGTGTTAACTATACAAAACGGGTGAAGAAGTTACAATGATATTAAGACAGTGGCTGGAACAATAAACAAAACCTTTAAGGAAGCATGTGTTTCACTTGGATTGTTGCAAAACAACAATGAATTCATGGATGCTATTACAGAAGCCAATCTTTTGGCCACTGAATCAAATGAGGAGATTGTTTGTTATGTTATTGTTAATGGATTCAATGACAAATCCTTTTTTCGTTTGGTAAGCTACATGAAAACTTTTGTGCCATGAAATTTTGTATGATGCAAAGAAGAGGCTAAATAACCTACGTATTCAATTATATGTTAAATATATGTTTAAAACCATAAGAAAAATCTAGGACTTCATTGTAAAGTCTTATTATATGTTTAAATCCATTCTTCAACTTAGTGATGATCATTTGAAAAATCTTTTTTGGTCGAGTCTTATTATATGTTTAAAATCATTCTTTATGTTGTAGGTCTTCAACTTAGCGATGATCATTTGAAAAGTATTTGTTTGATTGAGTTTGAAAAATTGCTTTTCATGAATGGTAAATCTTTTTGATGACATTGAGTCCATGCCACATCCTTCAAATTCATAAATAAATGGCTCAATTTAGAAATAGTTTATTAGCTGGTGAATTAAACTATGACAAGGAAGAGTTGGTTGCAACCCACATGTCATTGATTACAACCTTAACTAATGAACAGAGTCTAACCAGGACTATATACGAGTCTAACCAGTATAAACCATTTGGCTGTAAGGTGGTTGTTTCTTGCACAGATTTCAGACAAATATTATATGTTGTTAGAAAGGTGTGTTGTCATGACATAGTCTCAGCTTCAATAAACTCATCCGAACTATGGAAATCTTGCAAGGTATTGATTTTGTCAAAGAACATGCAGTTGTCCGCTCCAAACTCCAATGAAGATTCTAATGAAGTAAAAGACGTTGCAGATTGGATGATTGATATTGGAAATGGTAAACAAGGCTCAAATGAGTATGGAGAGAACACACTTTATATTCCTGAAGACTTATTGGTTACAGATTCTAATAATCCTCTATTATCTCTAGTTGAAGTAACATATTCACTGCTGTTACAAAACATGAACAATTTGAAATATTATGAAGAAGGGGTGTTACTTTCTCCTACTCATGATTCTGTAGATATTGTTAATGATTTTGTTCGGTCATTAATTCTAGGTACTAAAAAGGAATATTTGAGTGCTTAGTCAATAATTTTCTTGATGAAAATTGTGCAATGCATGCAGATTGGTTCACACCTGAACTTATGAATAAAATGAAATGTTCAGGAATTCCAAATCATTTATTAAGGTTGAAGATTGATGTTTCAATGATGCTTCTAAGGAACATAGATCAATCCAATGGGCTCTGCAATGGAACAAGGTTGCTCATAAATGAATTGTGTCCAAATATTATTGGTGTCATGCAGAGTCGTCTCAAACTTTTGAGAGACTCTGTATTAGAAGTTAAAGTTATCTTCATTTTAGTCGTGAATTTTTTTTACGGGACTCTATTTAACCGTCAAATATGTGTATAGAGGTCTTTTTTACCCTAGTTTAATCATGAAAAATTATGAGGTCCTGTGTTATAGGTCGTCTTGCACGCCCTCAAAGACGGCCCTGGTGCCATGTCATTACAGGAGAAAATATTGTGATAAGATTTACATGCCGAGGATGAATTTAATTCCTTTTGATCCAAGATTTCCATTTAAATTTTAAAGAAGACAATTTTCAATTGCGTTGTGTTTTGCAATGACCGAAAATAAGAGTCAAGGGAAATCTCTTTTTCAAGTTGGTTTGTATTTACAACGCCCTGTATTAACTCATGGTCAATTCTATGTGGCTATTTCAAGGATAAAGTCTAAAAAAGGATTGAAGATTCTTATTTTAGATGGTTAAGGAAATCCATGTGCAGACACTACAAATGCTGTTTATAGTGAGATTTTCGACAATTTATAAACATGTGGACAGTAGCAAAATCATGTAGTGTTATTTGCTAAAAAATTGTACTTCATGTCATTAATACATTGATTTGTAACATTTAAATTCGTTAATTTAAATTAGATTGTGTGTGCTTTAAGTAACAGGATATTTTTCCAGTATACTACAAAAACGAAGACACGTTATAATGTTACCATATCTTCATTTGTAAATCATAAGTAGTTATAAAATATTTCTGTTAGTATAAGAAATTTGATCTTGTGCCTCACACGTATATACACAATAGTATCATTATAATTTCATATTAACATTTTTTTTGTGATTGAGAGGGCCAAAGGCCCAAAAATAAAAATAGACTACACAAGAACAAGAACTTCCCTTAAGAAAGGTTTCTCTCTCAAATCTGCTAAAAGGAGATCTTCTACAAAGCTTGGAGCAAACAAAAATTTTATCAGCTCCCTGTCTAACCTACACCATGCCTTAGCCAAGGCATCAGCACACCGATTTGATTCTCTGAACACATGCGTCACAGAGGCAGAATCAAACCTGCTTAGAAGACACTCTATCTTTCTAAGCATCTCAATTCTTTCACTTCTCCTAGTCTTTTCTTGCATGATATCCCTCACTATCTCAAAAAAATCAATATTCACTTCCACTTTCTTAGCTTCAAGATCTAGAGCTAAGATAAAACCTTCAAGAATTCTCCTAACTCCATGATACGAGCCCACCAGTAGCAAGCCCAATACATGCTGAGGAAAGGCCTAACAATGAGGAGGTAGACGTGAGTCCAATAGTGGAAAAGAGGCAATCAAAGAAACCCGTTTGGATGAAGGATTATGTGTGCAAGTAGTGGAATTCATTGGTGATGTCAGCTGCACTTAATTACATTCCGTTATTTCCTTTTCCTTTTTTTACGCAAGTTGTTATGCCAAGTTGAGCATATATGTTGTAAGGTTGAACCATTTTTGGTTATGCTAAATGATAAGAACGTCTTCTTTCTCTCTCAATTTCTTTCTGCTTCCCTTTCTTTATTCTTAAGGAGTTGACACTCACTCGAAGAGTGCTAAAAATTCTGCAGTATAGTGTATCATTGGTGCTTTCATCCATGGACGACAAGGACCTTATGAACGCCCTTCAATCCAAATTTGATGCTCAATCTGAATCTATTTGTTCCATGATTCAAACATCTATTGACTCCCGTTCTGATGCAATTCACTCCACCCTCCACCGTCACTTGCTTGAGGTGGATTCCAAGATGGCTGGTCTTCGTGCAGAGGTGACGGCTACGAACGCTGCAGCTTCGGGTTCTGTTTCCCGCACATTGAAGTTGAGTGTTCCTCGCTTTGATGGTTCCAATCCGATTGATTGGTTATTCCAGATCGAGGCATTTTTTGCATTCCATAACACTCATGTTGCATCTCGTCTTCAAATCGTCGCTTTTCATCTAGAAGGCCGTGTCGCGTCATGGTTTCAATGGGCAACATGCAACGGTTTGTTTCCTTCGTGGTCGGCGTTCTTAGAGGTGGTTCGTCACCGTTTTGGTCCTACCTCTTATGAAGATGTTGAAGGGGATTTATCCAAGTTAACACAAACAAGATCGATAGCAAACTTTCAAGCACAATTTGAAGATTTGATGAACAAAGTCAATGGTATTTTGGAATCCCTACTCATTAGTTTTTTTATTACTGGCCTTAAACAGAATCTCCGTCGGGAATTGCAATTTCATCGACCTCCCACGTTAATGGAAACATTCGCCATGGCTAGAGCTTACGAAGCTCGACTTGATGGCAATCCACCCACGTCAAAAAATTGGAATCGTAACACACAGTCCAGTTCAAGCCCACACACCTCAAACCCACAATCTAACCCGACCCATTTTGTCCAGGCCCAAACAATTACCTCTAAACCTACACCCGACCCGAAACCGAATAGCCTTCCCCCGTTACTTCCCACTCCAAATTCCACGCCAACCATTCGCAACCTTCTGTCAGCTGAACTCCATGATCGTCGTTCCTAAGGCCTATGTTTCAAATGCGATGAGAAGTGGAACCCCTCTCACCATTGTCGGAGTCGCGTCCTTTTGCTGCTTGGGGATGATGATGAGCCACCATCAGATTCGGAAGACACTGCAGAGGATATTGCTGGTAACATTTCTAGTATACATGCACTTGCCAATCAAATACAAGGTCGATCTCTTCGTCTCTTGGGTTCGTACCACCACAACAGTTTTCTGATTCTAATCGATTATGGGAGCACGCACAACTTTGTTAAACCAACGTTGGTGGAACGTTTGGGATTAGTCGTGCACCTTGTCCACGATTCCGCGTTGCTACAGGTTGTGGCACATTGTTGTGTCAATATTGCTGCAAAAATACTCCACTGATAGTTCAAGGTATTACTTTTGTTGTGGATATGTTTGTGTTAGCACCTGAAGGTCCTGATGTTGTTTTGGGATTCTCATGGTTACAATCCTTAGGAAAAGTCTCTCACGACTACTCAGCTCTTACCATGGAATTTATGTGGAATGGTAAGCCTGTTACTCTGGTTGGTGACACTAGCTTGGCTTCTCAATCGGTTTATCTTCATTGCTTACAAGCTTTAGTTCAAAGGGCTGACATTGCTGAGTTTTTTGCAATTACACACTCATCTCATGCGCCATGTTCTGAGTTGGATTCGATGTTTCCTGAGGATTTACCTATCCCATTTACAGACCTACTGAAACGTTTCGTTGCTATATTCGCCCAGCCCACCGGGTTACCTCCACATCGCTCTATTGACCACCGCATTCACTTGATTGAAGGGTCAAAACCTGTTAACGTTAGACCTTACTATTATCCACAATTCCAAAAGGTTGAAATGGAGAAATTGGTTAAAGAAATTCTTGATCAAGGCATTATTACTCCAAGTCACAGTCCTTTTTCTTCCCCAGTGTTATTGGTTCGCAAAAAAGATGGAACTTGGCGGTTTTGTGTGGATTCGGGCATTGAATGCAGCTACAATCAAGGATAAATTATCAATCCCCATAATTGATGAGCTCTTGGATGAACTTGGGGGTGCTATAGTGTTTTCCAAATTATATTTGCGAGCAGGGTACCATCAGATTCGTGTGCATAATTGTGACACGTACAAAACAACATTTCGCACTTATGATGGCCACTTTGAATTTTTGGTCATGCCGTTTGGTTTGACGAATGCTCCGTCAACATTTCAAGCTACCATTAATCAAATGTTTTCACAATTTCTATGATGGCTTGTCATTGTTTTTTTAATGATATCCTAATCTATAGCTCCTCTCTTGATGATCATTTCAAACACTTGGAATTGGTGCTTACATGTTTACAAAATAACTCTCTTTATGTCAAACTTTCTAAGTGTTTATTTTGTCAATAATCAATTGAATATCTGGGTCATATAGTCTCTTCCAAAGGTGTGGATGCTGATCTAAGTAAACTAGCTGCCATGGAAAAGTGGCCTGTCCCTGTTTTTGTCAAACAGCTCCGCGGGTTTTTGGGACTCACAGGTTACTACCGGCGTTTTATTGCTCATTACGCCAGTATTGCGGCGCCATTGACTGACCTGTTGCGCCATAATTCTTTTTGTTGGTCTGAGGAGGCTACCACTGCTTTCTTGGCCCTCAAGCAAGTGATGATGGCTGCCCCGGTCCTTAGTCTTCCTGATTTTTCCAAGGAGTTCATCATTGAAACAGATGCGTCCAATGTGGGAATTGGTGCGGTTCTAATGCAAGACGGTCATCATCTTGCATTTTTTAGCAAGAAATTGGGTCCGAAATTACAGGCAGCTTCTGTTTATATTAAAGAGCTTCACGCTATCACAGAGGTCGTCCTCAAGTGGCGCCAATACCTCTTGGGATATTTCTTTATTATTCGGACAGACCATAAAAGCATTAAGGAGCTGTTACAACAGGTTATTCAAACACTCGATCAATAGGCCTATGGCGGAAATTATTGGGTTTTCAATTTTGCATTGAGAACAAACTAGGAGCTTCCAACAAAGTTGCTGATGCCTTATTCCGTGTGCCTGCAAAGTGGCCTCTCGGCGATCTTATTGCGCAACAATGTGCTTTGTGGACCTTGGTATCGTCCCCTACGTTTGGCATTGTGTCTCAATTAAAAAAAGAAAATGCCTCTGATCCTTTTCTACTTGAGTTTCACAATCAAAACTTACAAGTTTCTTTGGTAGCTCCTTATACTATCGTTAATGGATTACTTCTCAATGTTGGACGTTATGTTTTAAATCCACAATCTCCATTATGTAACCTGGTTATCAGTGAATTTCATAATGCACCAAGTGGTAGTCATTCTGGGGTAAAGCGAACACTTGCTCACATTGCTGTCAATTTTTTCTAGACAGGTATGCGCAAGGCAGTGGAAAATTTTGTGGTTGCTTGTCTAATTTGTCAACAAATAAAAAACTCCACTCAAGTTCCATCCGGATTACTCCAACCTCTTCCAATTCCGTAGTCAATTTGGGAGGATCTCACCATGGATTTTATTATGGGTCTACCTACGGCTAATGGATCCACTGTTATATTTGTTGTGGTGGATCGCCTGTCAAAATCAGCTCATTTTGGCGCTCTTCCCGGGTCCTTCACAGCTTCTAAGGTAGCTAAATTATTTATCTCTTTAGTTGTTTGTCACCATGGATTTCCTCGTTCTATTGTATCGGATCGTGGCTCGGTGTTCCTTAGTCATTTTTGGTGTAAGTTATTTGAATTGAGTGGAACTAAATTGGCTATGAGCAGTGCGTACCATCCTCAAACTAACGGACAGTCGGAGGTGGTTAATCGCGGGCTGGAGCAGTACCTCCGTACTTTTACTCAAGAAAAACCTTTTTCTTGGGTTTTATTTCTTCCATGGGCAGAATTTCACTACAACACTAGTTTTCACAGTGACTTGCAAATGTCTCCGTTTGAAGCTCTTTATGGTCGCAAGCCTCCCACCATTCTGGCTTACACGCGTGGATCCACATCTATTTCAGTCTTGGATGAAGCATTGACTACTCGGGATGAACTCTTGCGTAGTCTCAAGGCTAACCTGTTACAAGCTCAAAATCAAATGACTCAAAAGGCCAATTCACACCGTCGGGATTTCTCATTCACTGTGCGTGATAAGTGAAGGTGTGAGAAATACATAAGAAAGGGGGGGGGGGTTTGAATTGGGTATTTACTCTATAAAAACTTTTTCTGGGTTTCTTTACTTGTTGCTTTCTATAGAGTTCTTTAAGATGCAATGCGGAAGCATATATAATAAAGCATAACACAAGTAAAGAACACATGATATATCCTGGTTCACTTGACCAACTCTCAAGCTAATCTAGTCAACCCTTCCAAGGTGATTTCGCCTTACTCAAGCAAGGACTTAATCCACTATAACCAAACTAATTACAGTTGCACAAGCTAACTGCAGGTGACTAACAAATAGACAATGACACGTTCAGGGATCCCTTAGGATATAACGTTCATTGATATCTAATAGAATCCGATCACAAAGGATCTCCTATTAGACTTCCACAAATGACAACTATCACTTGTCATCTCAAGTATTCTGATCTTCACAAGATCACTTGAGGAACCACTAATTCTAAGTTGAATTTGTGTTTCCGGAGATTACATGAGTGCTTCTTGTCAAGCAGATTACTCTTAATTAAGTACATAGCAAGTATTGAGCAACAACTCCTTGCTTCCTAATACAGAAACTAATCTAAAGATAAATATCTATGAGATTATTAGAACAGTAGTTTCCATATTTCTTAAAAGCTTTCTTATGTGAGCACTGCGGCTTCTTAGAATAAAGCTTTTCTTGTTAATCAACTATGTTGCTAACTTCACTCATCAGCATCATTGCTTTGTAACAAGTTGGCTTGCTTTGAAATAAGCTATGTTGTCTTTCTCATTGACTAGCTAACATTTGAATGAATCAAATGTTCTTCTTTTATAGTGCATCCAAGAGAGTTGTTATGGGGGTAGAGATGTCCTTTCAATATTCCAACGGTCATTTCCAACGGATAAAATAAGTACGTGTTGGATAGTACAGTGACATCACTTTCTTTGTCCTTTTCTTGTAACGTTAATATATCATTTTGAGAGACAACTCTTATCCACAAATGATGTGATCTTCATTTATCAGCTTGGACAGATCAGCTTCTGGCTTTGGTTTTTCTGATGATGTATCAGATGAGTAATTCAGAAACTACTTTGGTATGATAGCATAATAACATCAGAGTCTGACTTCAGCACCTTGTTTATCAGAGTTGATAGCAACTGCTTATCTGATTAACACGTCTTTATCTAGGTGAAGCTACATAATCTTCAACTTCATAATCTAGTCTTTAGAGTCTTTCTGCACTTGGTCTTCAGAGCCTTAAGCCTTCAGAGCTTCAAGTCATCAGAGTCTTCAGCACGTAGATCTTCAGAGGATTATATCTTCAGAGTCTTGATCTTCAGAACCCTTAAATCTACATAGTCTTTCTGCACTTGGTCTTTAGAGCCTTCAACCTTCAAAACTTCAAGTCATCAGAGTCTTCAGCACTTAGATCTTCAGAGGACTCACTCTTTGGAGACGCTTGTTAGCTTCTAGATCAGATGGACTTCTCATAACAGAATCCATAGGAGCATTGCAACTGCAATATCTAGCATCCTTGGATCTTTCTGATCGTGACCAGATACAAATGCATACTTGCTTCTTCAATATGTTTTGTTTGCTTTCATATCAGATGCACTACTCAAAGTAGAATCCACAGGAGCATTGCAACTGCAATATCCAGCGTCCTTGGATCTCTCTGATCGTGATCAGATGCATAAGCAAACTAGCTTCTCCCATAAGCGCTTTATGATACGTCATACATAGTAACTCTCATATTGTATTAGCTACACACGTTGATGTTGTTTGTTTGATCTTATATATTTAATTATCATGATCTGCACATAACAAACATTAGAACATAAAATGGTTTTTTCACAAATACTTAATTGTTATTATCAAAACATAGAGATAATCCTGTAGAGACAAATCTTGCTCTTACAATCTCCCCCTTTTTTATGATGACAAAAACATGCATTTTGATAGAACATTTTATACAGGGTAATCACCAAGCATTAACATATTCAGAATTTCAAGCAACAACTCCCCCTGAATGTGTTAACCTTAAAAATTCTTTTTATGCTTGTTCAGAGACTTTCTCTGATCCCAAGACTTACAAAATAGAAAATCAAAAACAAATAGAAGAGAAGGAATACTTCACTATGATATCAGAGAGCATAAGTCTTCAGCATCTGGACTAGTTCAGCAGAACTTCCATCTTCAGATCTTTAGAACTTGCTTTCTCTAAACATCGTATCAGAGTTATATACCTTCAGAGCCTTCTAAAGCATTTGCTTCTGTTTATCAGAACACCTTTCTGAGTGAACTCCCCTTGAGTTTCAGACTGGGTGAAAATCAAATATTCTGACTTTTAAACCTATCTGGGTGAACTCCCCCTGGCTACAATAGGTCAGATATTTAGATCTTCAGAACTTGATACAGTCTTGATTCTTGCTTTCTCAGATTTTGACTTCTTCTTAAATTCTTGGTCTTATCAGAGCTTAATGCATTGATTCTAAGTCTGATACCAATTAGTTTAATATTTAATCTGATACTAATTCTTGATTCTAATTCTAAAACCAATTCTTGCTTTTAAGAAGATTTCTGATTCTTATGTTCTGATTATCATAATCACAGACATTCTACATCTTCTGAACATTAGGATTCCATATGACTTTAACTTTCATCCTCTGAACAGTATTGGGTCCATCTGATTCTGAATCTCTGTTCACGAAGTGTATAACTTCTATTAAATGAACAACCAGTTCATTTGAACTCAGAGTTCTTTCATTTGACCTGTCTTTAGAATGCCTAGTGAACTTGTTCAGAGTTCCTCGATAAAACATCAAACATACAGTTAGTAGTAAACGCAGTTTATATCAGAGTTGATGTTTTGCATTCTCTTTAGGTTATATCAAATTATATTCTTTTTCTCCAGGTTATATCAAAATATTATCTTTCTCCCCATTTTTGAAATCATAAAAAAGGTGTGAGTTTTCATTAAAAAACCTCATTAAAAACATATTTTGTTTCTCCCCTTTAGGATTTAAATCATATTCTATTTATATGAATTAAATAAAAATTAAGTACCTCATTCTTAGAGGATGACATCTTTTCCAGATTACATCTTCTATTTCTCCCCAGATTCTTGGAGGGTGGCATCTTTCCCATAGTTTGTTGAAGTATGCACAGAAGAGAGTTGTTGACAAGTTTCTGTTTCGCAAAGCTTTCTCTGAAAACTTGTTGTTCTTTCTTCATAGCTTGTTGATCTTCTTGAATCTTAATAACGTCACGTTCTCAACGTACACGAGTAGTTTCAGAAGAAGACCCAACTACAACAGCTTGCTTAGCCTTCTCAGCATCTACAGTTTCTTTGAACTTATCTGACAATTCTTTTCTGGAATCTCTTTCTCTGCTAGAATTCTTGCTTCTTCAACAGCTCTTTCTTCAGCTTCTTTTATCTTCATAGTAAGAAGTTTGAAGTTCCTTATTATCCTTTCTAGCTTGTCTTCTCTTTCTTTAACCAGCAATTGAAGATACACCAGAGTGAGGAGAGGTTTCAAAGACATGAACATACTCAGATGAGTGAATAGTACTCAGAGGTGAATAACTGGTTCAGAAGGAAGATGGGGTTTTGCATCTGATGGATCAATAGAGGAATCAAATGATGTTTCAGGTTCAGAGGGATTTGCATCATCTAATTTCATCGTCTGATACCACTTGAAAGAGGTGTAGGAGTTGATACCAACAGAAGATATGGTAATTGGTGAAACCATATTCTCTTAAAACGGAGTAGATGCAGATGAGGAGAGGAGCTTTCAGAGATAAAACTTTCACTTTTCAGAAAGCTCATATTCCTTTGAGATTCTGAGATCTTTAGTGTTGTTATCTTTTATCTGAGTGTTTTCCATTCTTACTTTTATCTTGTTTCTTCAACATCAAACACTATACTTCAGAAGTATCAGAGTTTGATTTGATAGAACTTCTTCTTATCGAATCTTTTATTCAGATCTCCAGATAATCCAAATCTTTAGATGGTCTACGACTTCAAATTTTCTCAAGTCTTTATAAGAGCATATAATATCATTTTGAAGGTAATATGCGTACTGATTCTTCAGTCTTATGCATATGATAGTCCTTCAGCCGACTCTTCATCCAGAGCATTTGAATCTATAACTAGCAGCAGCAGCATATTTTTCTTCTGTAGTAGAAAATGCTATCTAGAGATACTTTTGCAATCAACTTTGTCTTTAGCACAATCAGCATCACAAAACCTTTTCTTTTTCCCAGAATGTACGTTGAATGCATGAGTCTTAGCTGGCTACTCTCTGACAGATTAATCTTCTTTCTGCTACATTCTTCTTTTGAATCATAATGACTTCTTCAGCTTCCTTTCTTTTGAATAGACGTAGTTGATCATCCCAAACTATCATCAAACCAAGATGTATTTCTAGCATCTATTTGAATGAAAATCTTGCTCTTTATCAACCAGCATCAGATCAATAGATGATAGCTCAATCAATGACATCAAGCCCAGAAGTGTTTCTTCAGAGGGTTTGATACTGATATGGTTCAGATACTAGATTTCATTGATTTTCAGAATAGATCCTTCAGACTATGAAGTTGCAATTCTACTTATTTTGATCAGCATCTATTGAGTGAACAAATATGGAAATGTTTCCTTGCATCAGATCCTCTAATGAAGTTCCGGAGTAAGCTTCAGATCTATGCAGCTTAGCTCTAGAGAATGTTTCAGTAAACTGTTCATCCAGAGGAATGCTTCAGATCAAAGCAGATCTTCGTTCTTCAGATGTCCTTGTTATCTAGATGTAAGCTTTGTTGCTGACGTTTCAGAGCCATGCATAATCTGATTCTCAGAGCCTCTGCAGTTGCAGCCTTTGAGATAAATGCGCTCAGAGTCTTATGAAACATTGCTTTCAACCAACCGCTCAGAGTCTTCTGTAGAGTTGCTTTTTCAAAGTCTTTTGTAGCTTTGCTTTCTCAGAGTCCTCTGTAGCTTAGCTCTTTTAGATTCTTCTCTTCTTTTGAGTGCTAGATGGATGCATGAGAGTCTTTAGCTGGCTTTCTTCCAGTCAGATTAAACTTCTTCAGGAGCTCCTTCACATTCTTCATCTGATATATGTAGATTCCTTCTGGAGTCTGACTGACTTGAATGCTCAGAAAGAGTCTTAACTCTTCCATCATGCTCATTTCAACCTTTGCCTGCATAGACTTAACAAACTCCTTTCCAAGTGAAATATTTGGTTCTAAGGAAAAATATCATCAACATAAATCTGACAGATTAAAATATCTTTCTTAATTGATTTATGAAAAAGAGTGTTATCAATCTTTCCTCTGATAAAATTATTTTCCAGAAGAAAATTACTCAGTCTTTCATACCAAGCTCTAGGAGCTTGATTTAAGCCATAGAGTGATTTCTTTAATTTTAAAACATGTTCTGGAAATTTTTCATTTTCAAATCCAGGAGGTTCATGAACATATACTTCTTCTTCAATTAAACCATTTAAAAAGTATTTTTAATATTCATCTGATTTAGATAGATGTTATTCTGAGCACTACGGCTTCTTAGCGTAAAGCTTTTCTTGTTAATCAACTATGTTGCTAACTTCACTCGTCAGCATCATTGCTTTGTAACAAGCTGCTTGCTTTGAAATAAGCTATGTTGTCTTTCTCATTAACTAGCTAACATTTTAATGAATCAAATGTTCTTCTTTTATAGTGCATCCAAGAGAGTCGTTGTGAGGGTAGAGATGTCCTTTCAATATTCCTACGGTCATTTCCAACGGATAGAATAAGTACGTTGATATATCAGATGAGTAGTTTAGAAACTACTTTGGTATGATAGTGTAATAACTTTCTTTGTCCTTTTCTTGTAACGTTAATATATCATTGTTAGAGATAGCTCTTATCCACAAATGACGTGATCTTCATTTATCAGCTTGGAAAGATCAACTTCTGGCTTTGGTTCTTCTGATGATGTATCAGATGAGTAATTCATAAACTACTTTGGTATGATAGTGTAATAACATCAGAGTCTGACTTCAGCACCTTATTTATCAGAGTTGATAGCAACTGCTTATCTGATTAACACGTCTTTATCTAGGTGAAGCTACATAATCTTCAACTTCATAATTTAGTCTTCAGAGTCTTTCTGCACTTGGTCTTCAGAGCCTTCAGCCTTCAGAGCTTCAAGTCATTAGAGTCTTCAGCACGTAGATCTTCAGAGGATTATATCTTCAGAGTCTTGATCTTCAGAACCCTTAAGTCTACAGAGTCTTTCTGCACTTGGTCTTCAGAGCCTTCAGCCTTCAGAACTTCAAGTCATCAGAGTCTTCAGCACTTAGATCTTCAGAGGACTCACTCTTTGGAGACGCTTGTTAGTTTCCAGATCAGATGCACTTCTCAGAACAGAATCCACAGGAGCATTGCAACTGCAATATCTAGCATCCTTGGATCTTTCTGATCGTGACCAGATACAAATGCATACTTGATTCTTCAATATGCTTTGTTTGCTTTCAAATCAGATGCACTACTCAAAGCAGGATCCACAGGAGCATTGCAACTGCAATATCCAGCGTCCTTGGATCTCTCTGATCGTGATCAGATGCATAAGCAAACTAGCTTTTCCCATAAGCGCTTTATGATACGTCACACATAGTAACTCTCATATTGTATTAGTTGCACACGTTGATGTTGTTTGTTTGATCTTATATATTTAATTATCATGATCTACACATAACAAACATTAGAACATAAAATGGTTTTTTCACAAATACTTAATTGTTATCATCAAAGCATAGAGATAATCCTGTAGAGACAAATCTTGCTCTTACAATAGGGTTCTAGTTCGCCTTTGACCTTACCGCCAATCATCAGTTCGTCTCCATCGTCAACATAAGCTCTCTAAGAAGTATTATGGTCCTTATCCGATGCTTGAACGCATTGGTCCGGTGGCATACAAGCTACAGTTACCTCCGGAAAGTCACATACATCTAGTATTCCAGATTGCTTCCCTTAAACCTTTTCGTGGTCAGGAGAACCCTCCGCATCAGGATTTACCTCCAGAGAGCTTTGATAATCAACCAGTTGAACAGCCTACGGAAATTTTGGCCTACTGCACTATTCTGATTCATGGGAAGCCATGTCCACAGCTGCTAGTCTAATGGATTGGCTCTCCCGCTGACGAAGCTTCGTAGGAGGAAGTGGCCTCTTTTCAGGCTTGCTATCTGGATTTCCACCTTGAGGACACGGTGAGTTTTGTTGGAGAGAGAAATTATACGAGCCCACCAGTAGCAAGCCCAATACATGCTGAGGAAAGGCCTAACAATGAGGAGGTAGAAGTGGGTCCAATAGTGGAAAAGAGGCAATCAAAGAAACCCGGTTGGATGAAGGATTATGTGTGCAAGTAGTGGAATTCTTTGGTGATGTCAGCTGCACTTAATTACATTCTGTTATTTCCTTTTCCTTTTTTTACGCAAGTTGTTATGCCAAGTTGAGCATATATGTTGTAAGGTTGAACCATTTTCGGTTATGCTAAATGATAAGAACGTCTTCTTTCTCTCTCAATTTCTTTCTGCTTCCCTTTCTTTATTCTTAAGGAGTTGACACTCACTCGAAGAGTGATAAATATTCTGCAGTACAGTGTATCACTCCACCATATAACTACTACCAACGTCCAACTTCTTAGCAATGTCTTCTAGCCAACAACCAAGCGCATCTCTAGCTAATCCTCCACACCCTAAAGCAACACCATCAAGGCACATGCCATCCACGTTTAATTTCATCACACCCAGACTTAAAATGACTCATTTAATGAACATTACCTCCTTATTCCGACCAATTAAAACAAATGACAAATAATTGCCCTATAAAAACTCCAACCTCCCACCTTCACACAAGCATAATTGATGGAACCCTACACCCTAAACATATTTGTATTTAAGATATATAGATTATCATTGTACCGTATTTATTAAATGTTATAAACAGATATAGAATAAATTGATCTCCACTTTTTGCAACCGATTTTCTTCCTACCGTGTTTATTAAATGCTATACATAGACATGATTTAAATTGATCTTAATTTAATTATACACATCAATTAGTCCCGAGAAAATAAAATTAAATGTCGAAATTTTTCCCTATTCTCTTAATATTTATTGCTAGTAATAAATAACAAAAATATCAGGCCTAAATTGATCCTAAGATCTAATATAATTATACTTAGTATTTATTTATTAGCAATATGAATTCCAATAGGAAACAAAATCAATTTAGAAATTTCTCCCATTTCCTAGTATTTTCTTTGTTCAAATTATCACTACCAACAAAATAACGCGGTTTTAATAATTCCAATTTGGCACGCACAAAAATTAATTCCATTTTCTAATACTTTCTTTAAATACCCCAACACCCCATGTTATGCACGTATGCACGTGATTGATGCAATAATACAACTTTTCTTTGATTCATAAAGAAAAACAATAAATTTATAGCCATCAATTTGTTCTGTCATTGTTATTTTTAGCAACTTTTCTTTGAGCCTTCTGCCAAGTATGACCAGAACCAACATAATCACAAAGCTGTTGGTTGCATTGGCAGTGTTGTATTATGTGTTTGATTATTTCACGGTGCCAATCTTTCTTTATGTGGCTATCACCACGGCGGTTGCGACAGCGACGATCGTGTCTCTCCGTGCCACCATGGTGATATGGATCACGGTCTTGGTGCTGTTAAGTTTTGCTGGCAACCGTCGGAAGAGTTTGGTTCAACGAGGCAGACGAATAACATTTGATGTACTGTCGCACTTGGTCAGAGTTTCATTCATATCACAGAAAGAAAGGTTGAAAGTATAGATTTTTCTTTATCATCATTACTGGTAGTATACTAATATTTGATCCTTCAAAGCTTTTGCAATTTCGTTCGGTAGATGTGTTGTGTGATTAACGGTGATGTCGAGGTGTGAATCAATACCTCACTAGGCTATGGTATATGGTGGTGAGGAGTTAAGGCATTTTGCTTTGCTTAATTAACTAGGTTCCTGTTTCTATTACTCTCATGGGTTTGGATTCATGTCCTACTTTATCAGAATTCACTTGTAATGTGTGAAATTGTTTATTCTAATTATGCTTTGAAAGGGACAAATACAATTTATTTTATATTACTTCAAAAATACATCAACTAAAGTTTAATGGATTGTTTTAAAATATAAAAGGAATTAGTTACAATTTTAGTAATCATTAAAGTGAAAATCAAATATAATATAATTATAAAATGTAAGAATTAAAGTTAAAAAATGAAAAGTTTTATAAACAATGAATCTAATAAAAATGTAAAGGAATTATTGAAATTAATTTATAGTTATGTAAGAATTAAATTTTTGAAGATGGGTAGCTTTATAAACAATCAATTTACTCGCTCACTATTTAAGGGAGAAATTAATGAAAGAAGTTGTAAAAATAATTTACAATTAAAATAGATTAATGATAAATGAATTATTATAATTAATTTATAGTTATATTAGTGTTATTAACTTTTATAATATTTTTATAAAAAGTAAAAACTAAAGATTCATAAATAAAAAATAGAAAACATCCCCTTATTGTACATTTCAAGTTTAAAAAATTATAAAAAAAATAAATACTTTAATATAAATCAAGAAAATTGTTTTATAGTAAAGTTTAAAAAATTATTTTAAATTATTAAAGTATTAAAATAAAATGCTTATGAACTTTAAACTATCATATCACTTAACTCTTTAGTTCTTTTTTTAAATTTTTATTTTTATAATATTTTATCTACTTAAATTCTTTAACATATATTTTTTGGGTTTGGGAAAAATATTTTTATTTTATATTATTAAAGTAGTAAAATAAAATGTTTATAAACTTTAAACTATCATATCACTTAATCTTTAATTCCAATTTTAAATTTTTATTTTTATAATATTTTATTAACTTCAATTCTTTAACCTATAATTTTTGGTTTGAGAGTAGGGATGACAATAGACAACGTTTGGGTAGGATACTATAGTATTCATCCCTATTTTCGCAGTTGAAAAAATCTCAGTATTCAAATCCATACCCGCTTGGATATCAATGTTAACACTCGTACTCGTGCCCTATAGGTATGTAAGTGTCATATCCCGAAACTTGCCCTACCGATTTTATCTGACTCATGGCTTTTGTTTCATCTGCATGCATTTATTTCAATCATTCATTCTTAGGATCATTCATCTGTACTTGCATCTACATGTAACATTATTGGTTCAAATAATTCCTATTGTTTATATTTCCATTGGGTGTCCTAATACTTGAATGTGGATAACTAGATCAAATGGTTTATTGGTTACTTATGGCACAAGATATCCCAGAGGTTGCTTGGACTAGGGTTTCTTGTTGTGTGCATTTGTGGAATAAGTTCATGGGTTATTGCTTGGGAAATAGGTTATTGTGATGCATTTAACTTTTTTGTCAAAGTCAACTTTTGAAGATTTGACTTTTTTCTTAGATCATTTGAGTCAGAGTATGAATACATTTGAATACATATTTAAGGATATTCACACAAGCTTAACTTTTGGTAAACAAGGTCAACCATGGAAGGTTGACTTTTTGTTGATAAAGTCTTATGAGGTTTTTATATACTAACTATGGATGGGCTATTGATCTTCTAATTAAAGCATTCAAATTGGATTCAAAGTTCAAAGATTCAAAATTCAAATTGTCCAAAATGGAGGGAAAAGTTTCATTACAAGTCAAAAGTTCCCATATAAACATTCAAGTACATTACAAAAAGAATCAAAACTGGAAATTACAAAGAAAATCAATGTTTGACCTACAATTGACTTTGGTTAATTGTTGACTTTTGGTCAAACAGTTGGCCAAAGTCAAAACTTTAATCCTATACCTATTTCTAAGTTATCCTCAAACATCTTCAAGCCTTGCAATCATGTGATCAAATTATCCATTTCACCAATCTTTACCATGATGCATTATGCCATGTCCAAGCCTTGTTATGTTCAACCTTGTGCCACAAACCATGACTTTACACCAAGTTCATGCCATGCTAAAACTCTTTGTAGCCTTGCATCACCATGCTATGCTACAATGTTGCATGAAACCTCACAACAACCCTGCAACACCAATACCAAAGATATATGATAATAGGCCACAATTAATTTCAACCAAGGGCAATGCAAGTTCCAATATACATGCAATCATCATTGATTTAATTCACATTTAATGTATATTAGTTCATCATACATTCACGTGATGCAACATGGCATAGATAGTCAAAGCATAATGCAAATCATGCCATAACACTTATACACCACACACACATTCAGTCAAAAACCTAACTGTCATGACAATTTTCATCATTATACATACCATAAATCAAAAGTTATGCATCATTAAAACTTTGCATCACACAAACAAATCCATGGATTGATAATTGACATACATCACCTATACATTGCAGTTATAAGAAACATACTCAAATCATATCCAACATACATCAATCCAATACAACACATCCATAATAACATACCTCATATTTGATAGTCCACGCATACATACAAACCCCATACAATTAAACCAATAACACACAACATACATACATAACACAATGTCATCCAAAATCACGATCCATTAAACAAACTTCAATAGCCAATCACTCAAACCATTGCCCTAATTTCAGCAACTGCCTGCCCTAACCTAATTTCAGCAACTGCCTGCCCTAACCTAATTTCAACGATCAACTAACTGACCAAGTCAGTTACAAACCCTAATTGACCAAGTCCGTTACAAATCCCAATTGTCATACAAGTTAGTTAATTGTATAAACTAATAGTTAACAGGTTAACTTTAAACCCTTAACCACCATTTACATTGTAACCAACACAGACTGTTAACTAACTATAACCAACCTACTAACAAACTTCTAACTGTCATATGATTAACTTATTGACCAGTTGTTAGCTGCCATGTGTGCAGGGGAAATGATTTTAAATACCCTTAATTCCAACTTCCCTCCAAAACACTCTAACCAACTTTTGAAATCCTAACCACCTAACTGTCAAACTAACACATTTCTAGTCCAAATTTTACACTAAATTCAATGTAAAAATAACATAATCCATTGAAATTTCTCACTAAGCAAAACCAATTTCCAACTAACTCTCATCAATGTTCCTTCAGCCTTGATAAACCCTTGCCCAGGTTCATCATCTAAGGGCCACAAATCAATTATTGCTAATTGTTTGTAATTGCCATTCCCTCAAAATCTCATTACCTTCATCTATATAAACCCTAATTCCTTTTCTTTATCCCTAAGCTTCACTCACCCTAAATAAATTCTGCCAGTTTTCACTCCCCAAAATCTCCCCAACTCACTCTAAAGCTCTATCTCTCTCTTTCCCCTCTCTCTCTCTCTCTCTCTCTCTCTCTCTCTCTCTCTCTCTCTCTCTCTCTCTCTCTCTCTCTCTCTCTCTCTCTCTCTCTCTCTCTCTCTCTCTCTCTCTCTCTCTCTCTCTCTCTCTCTCTCCTCTCTCTCTCTCTCTCTCTCTCTCTCTCTCTCTCTCTCTCTCTCTCTCTCTCTCTCTCTCTCTCTCTCTCTCTCTCTCTCTCTATCTCTCTCTCTATCTATCTCTATCTATCTATCTATCTATCTATCTATCTCTCTCTCTCTCTCTCTCCTCTCTCTCTCTCTCTCTCTCTCTCTCTCTCATCTCTCTCGCTCTCTCTCTCTCTCTCTCTCTCTCTCTCTCTCTCCTCTCCTCTCTCTCTCTCTCTCTCTCTCTCTCTCTCTCTCTCTCTCACACACACACACACACACACACACACACACACACACACACACTCTATCTCACTCCACATTGACAGAGCTTTAACCTTTGAAGCTCTGTGCAATAGAGCTCGGCCCCTACATTGTACACCCTAACTCAGTTTTTCAACACTCAATTCTCTATAAATTCGACCTAAACTCTATCTCTCAACTCTACATCAACAACAATCATTAATAACCAACTAATTTAGATATTCAAGAAAAAGAAAAAGAATTTTAAAAGCAAAGGTCCAAACTCTTACTTGGAAATTACACATGTTGTTGAATTCCAAACATGCTTTTATTTGATCCTTATTTAGTGACATTTCTCAACTCTTTTGTGTTATTTTGTTAGATTTACTCCATGATATCATGTTATTATTCAATATTGTGGAAAATACCTTTGGTTGCTTTGATTTGTGCGTTATTGTGCATGAATTAGGCATAAAATCATCAAAGTATAAGACACAAGCATTTGGACAAGGAAACCAAAGAAATAGAAGAATTCCAGCATAGTCTCTGTGTGAAAAGCCCAGTGGGGAGTGCCACTGAAGCAAACTCATGGTGAAGTCCCAGCGAACCATCTCAGAAAGATGGCAGTAAGAAAAGGGCAACAAGTTCGTTGGGCGAACAAGTAGTGAATGTTCGCTATGGCAAAGTATCAACGAAGATCCAGCGAACCATCTCATACCCAAGTTAGTAGCTAAAGGACCCTAAGTTCTCTGTGCGAACTTGTAAGTGAGGTAGTTCGTAGTGCGAAGAATTGCTCGCACAACGAACTTCAGATATTTCTAGGGGCGGTTTAACTATTCAGAGGCACATCAGGTGCCTAAAAGGAAGTTTGCTAGGCGAATAAACCATTCGCGGCATGAATGTGACAGATTCTAAAAGTACTATATAAGTATTTTTCACTATTTTTGGGGATCATAACCCATTTTTCCACATAAGAACTTCATTTCTCTGATTTTCTTCTTCAAAAGGTGATATTTTGCAAATAGAAGCTGGATTTGCATCCGAGGTCGATTCTTCGGCGTGAATGTTCATTCATCTTCTTCCAAGACTTATATAGCAAGCTACCATGGTTATGGGTAGCTAATTTCATTTGTATTAAAGGTAGAGGTAGTCTACCATTGGTTTGTATGTATTTCTTTTGATTGACCTTGTATGTGAACAAGTGATGATTAATATATGATGAATATTTTTATTCTTAATGATCCATTCTTGTTTTGTAACCCTCTAGACATAGATTTTGTAAACTTGACCTAAAATATTCATCTATCGGTTTATAAATTGGAGAAATCGGTCTATGGTCGATAGTTTCTTTGTGTTGAACTTTAAGCTTACTATGGAGAAATCATGTAGCGTTGAATATGGTATTTCTCACGACGCTGCTCTAGACATAGATGGTATTGAGAGAATACGTGATGATATTAATCGGATCCGACTTCACATACAAGATTGAAAGAATAAGTATAAATTAGGGTAGACTAAAACTAATTTTGATATACTTTATTAACAAAAGTCTTTAGAGTTTATAAGCTTTGCTACTAAAAACGTGACAATTTTATGAACAAAACTTTGAAAACCCTTATTCTTAAATAATAAACTATTGAAAAGCAAGCATCAAAATATCTTCAATCCCTGTGGAGACGATAACAAAAAAACCCCTTTAACTACGATTCAAACAAAATGGCGTCGTTGTTAGGGATTGTTGATATTGCAAGCATTGCAATAGTTTATTGATTTAAGAAGTTTGTATTGTATTCTTACCCTTGTCTACTTTTCTTGTGATTGTCATACCCCAAATTTTTACCCCTAGATTCCATTATCATTATAGGTGCATCAAGCATATTCTATCTAACCCTAAATGTTTTCAAGTTAATCTTTGTCAAGATACAGATGAATTAGGGTTTCACACTGTTAAAATCAAGAATCATGTGGACTGATCAGTCAAGGTTTAAGATTGGTCTTCTACAAATCAAGTTTTCATATCTTCAAGAGGCTCATATATTGCCAAGGGCAAGTGCCTATTTGAGGTTTCTACCAAAAGAATAGGAGCAGTGCAGTGCAAGACCCTGATTAGGGTTTCTAGTGGAAAAAGTCAATTGAAGTTTGACTTTTGGTCTAAAGAGGTTTCCAAAGCTTAAATAATGGTTTATGGAAATCCTGTGACTTATTAAAGTCTCCTCAAGAAGTTTGAAAGGCTCAAAGAACCCAGAACACTGAGGATCGATCCTAAAGATTTCAACTGTTCGTTTCGTTTGTCTAGAAAGTCAACTCTTTGACTTTTGGAGTTTTGACTCCAAATTGAAGCAATCAAGTTTCCAAACATCATTTTATGAGTAACTAGTGAGTTTGGTGGAGATTTAATCAAGAATTGATGGATAACTTGCAAATCAAGAAACTAGGGATCACGAAAAACCCTAATTTTAAGCTAACTTGAAAGGATCATAACTTCCTAACCACACATCCAAATGGAGTGGTTAAAAGTTTGTTGGAAAGCTCTTGAGGAGACCTACAAAAGTGTCCTATGGGGTTCAGGTAAAAAATGCATAGATTTTAAGTTGTGAGTTCATCAAGTTGTGAAGAATTTCAACACTTAGAAAATTTTCATGTTCCTTGACTTGTAAGTCAACTTTTGCAACAAACTTCAATAGGATTTTTGACATAGTTCCCTTTGGAATTTGAACTTGTGAAAAACATGAATGTTGTATATCATGTTTGTGGCTTTTTAAAAAGTACAAGAGCATTTTCTCAACCTTTTTGGTTAGGGAGAATCAAAGAAGGCAAGTTGGGCATTTTTCATGTCACAAAATCAAGTTCAGCACTTGCATTTTGATGCATAAACCATTCAAACCCCATCTAAACACTTGCTTAACTTATTGTTTGATGCTTAAGGACCTAATTGAGGGGATTACAATGCATAGCCACAAGAAAAACTCATATTTTGGATTAAATGAATTGTTTAATCATGCAAGTGGATGCAAGTGGCAAGGAGAGAGAAACTTTTTGCAAGTTATATCACAACTCAGCAACTACATCATCTGCTCCCTTCCTTTCAATTCAATACCACTTTTTGGAGGCTATAGGTGATGATCAAACGCATAGAGAGGTGGCTCATGCTCAGGAGAAAGATCTCAAGATGATCTTGCACATTTTGCCTCCAAAAAGGGCAAAGTTGGCAAGATGATCCAATCTGCCCATACCACTTGCTTTCCAAGATTGCCTATAAATAGAGCATTCTTCTCACATCTAAACTACACCAGATTAAGCTAGAAACCAAGAAAAAACTCCCTCATTGCTCTGATCACTTTGTTCTTGCAACTTGTGAAACTTGCTCCCTTAGACACAAAATCTATCTTTGTATAAACTTTGCCAAAACCTTATACAACCATCAAACACATCCACCAACACTTCAAACAAATCACATATGATGTATTGAAGTTGTTCAAACACTCACTCTCACCAGAAAATTTCTCACTCAAAAAGTCAACTGTCAATCCACAAAATTTTGACTTTCTGCACTTTTAGAGCCACAACTCTGTCCAATCCTCTTCCAACCTTTCCAACACTTCAAACAACTTCCATATAGGTTGTTTGAACTATCTAAATCATCACCACAATTTTGTAACATCTTTTCCTTTCTTTTCACTTTGGAGTTCTTGGTGTATTCTTGCAAAAAAAAAACACCATTATGTCAAGGCAGTCATTTGGAAGGAGTTTGGATCACTTGAGCATCTCATTTGAAGTGTTTTGAGGCTATTTGGACCATCACATCTCAACTGGACTTCTTGTTTTGTGTATTGGCTTGAAGAGGCTACAAGAGGTATGTGCTCATACTAGCCATTTTTGAAATGATGTTAGATTCTGATATGCATTAATGCTGAACATGTTTAAAATGTATTATAGGTCATGTTTGAACCTTAACTTACCCTTAAACTTGTGTATGCTTAACAGTCCATGTGTTCTTGCTTGTTAGCTTGCCTTAGGATTCATTTTCATATGCAACTCATGGATTATGTTTAGGCATAGGTTTGTGATGTTTGTAAACATCATTTGTATGTCTTATAGGTTATGTTTGATAATTTGGTTACTGCTTAAAACATGTATTCATGACTGTCACATTTGTCTTGCTCCAACTTGGCATTTTGGCCACATTATGTGCCATCTGTTGAATGAATTCCTCTCTTGAGGTATGATGTTTGTAAACATCCTTTATATGTTCCATATATTGTTTTTGATCATTGGTTTACTGCTGAAAACTTGTCTTTTGGACTGTCATGATGTTCTTGCACATAATATGTTATTTTTGGTATGGCTATCGATTTTTTCATTCAATGCATGATCTTTGAAAACTACCACCACCATTTAGTTCCTTGTGAAAAAAAAATACACAATTTCATTTTTTATTTCACTCAATTTCATTAAGTTTTGAGCAAGTTATGGTTGCTCTTGCAAATCTGCCTAAAGTTGTCTTGCCTTGACTTGATTTTTTGCCCTAATTTGCCTCATTTTGGACCCAATTTTCAAAAGTGCATAACTTCCTTGATTTTTATCATTTTGATGCCATTATTTTTGAAAAATACTCCTTGATATGTCTAGTTTCATTTTGTGAAGAAATAATTCAATAATTGTTATTTTTGAAACACTTTGACTCACTTGAAAGACACAACCTTTTTTAGGGTTTTTACTTGTTTTCATGAGCTTCCTTGACCTAGTGCTTGATTTTTCTTTCATGATTGATCTTGTATGAATCAATTTTGAATGTTTAACATGTTTATATGTTTGAAAGAATTTGTTTCTTTTCTTTACCATGTATGTTCTCTCCTTTGTAAGTGTATGAACATGAAAATCATGCCTTGAAACTTTTTTGTTGGTTTGTGATATGCTTCTTGATGTTGTAACCTCTTGAACATGTTCCCTTAACCTTATATTACTTGTTTATATGTCTTTTTAGAACCATAACATGTTTAGGGTTTGATTCTTGCCTTTGTAAATGTATGAATATGAATGTATGACTTGGAACTCCTCTATGAATCCTTGTATGCTTCTTGATGTTGCAACCTCTTGAACAGGTTCCCTTAACCTTACCCTAATTATTTATGTGTCTTGTTAGAATCATAACATTTCTAGGATTGATTCTTGCTTTAAAAGATACCATGAATCTTGTTCATTTCCTTTGTGAAGTTTGAACCCATGCTTGAACTATGGTCTCTCTTCTTGTTTATCCATGATTGATTGTTATCAATATGTCTTGAAAATGATTGAATGTTGTTACATTTATCTTTATTTGATTCATATTAAAAGTTTTAACTTGTATGAATGATTTTTGTTTGCCTATCATTAATGAACCTGTTGTTGTTACACATGTTTCATGTTTGCTTTTGTTGGTTGTTACCTTCATAATCTTTAAAATTTACCATGACAATAAATTTCTTGACTTATGCTTGAAATGTTTGGTATTTTAAGAACCTTTATCACCATCCATTTTTAGATGTTGTAACATCTTTGCTCACCTTTGGGTTGTAACCATTTGGTTTGATTTCTTTCACTGTTACATACCTGGTTGTAACCTTGTTCTTTGCTTGATGTTGTTACATGCTTGCCCTAAATCTTTCTTGGTTGTTAGCATGTTATTCTATATCTTCATCATGTTTGAATGAATTTTTATGTGTGCTTTAACTTTGTTAAGTTCCCCCAAGGGATAGAACTTGTTAGTTCTCATCCAGTTGCCTTGTTTTCCCCTATTCCAAAGGAAAGTTTCTCTATTAACTTTACAGTCATAGATAGCTCATTACCCTTCCTCTTGACTTGTTTAAGTCATTAGGTCCTTTAACTTAGTTAAGTTAGAACCTATATCCATTATAATTTGCTTTAAGTCTAAAGACCTACCCCTTATTAGGAGTACCCTTCAATTAGAACTTTAAGATAGAGTTCATTAACTATATGTAAGGATCATTGTCATGATTACTTACTCCCCTCTTGGATTTTGTCAAAGTCAATCCCTTTGAACGTTTAACTTAGATCTAGAGAGTTTTGTTTAAACTTTACATAAACATTGTTATGTTTATTCCATTTGGAGTCTTGACCCAGTCAAGTATTCCTTAACCCTAGTGAGGAGAACTACGGTTGCTCTGATTCCATCCTAGTAAGGATACGTAGGCGTAAGATGTGATATCTTTGCGAGCAAGCTTAGAACCATTCTTAGGTATTTACCTAGAAATTTACCCTAACCTTGATCCAATAACCCTAGTAAAAAACTTAGATAACTTATCATACATACACACAAAATGTTCCTATAGAGTATTACAGATGTCTAGGATGTGAAATACCTACCCTAGTCATAACCAACCCCCGATCCCCGAATCTTTAGCGTTGTTGTTATATCGCACAAAAGTTTTTTTTCTTTCTTAACCTTTCCTTTGGATAAATCGAAGTTCGGTGGTGAACTTCAATGAATTAAGATTCAAGTTAATCAAAAGCTTGACATCCAATTCTCACCGCAACAGTGATGTTTAATTTGTTTGGTTAAGTGCCCAAAATATGTTTATGCGAGGGAGTGTACCTGCAGACCAACTTTTTTTTATCCTGAGATTGAAAGAATTGCTCGTAGGCTCAATAGCAGAAATAGGCGGGGGGAAGCAACTTGCCCAAGAAAGACGATATCGCATAGAAGCTTCTACATCTACACCCATTACAATTCCAATCATGGCTGAAATACCACCACCACCACCTCCTGCCTCAACCCCTTGTGATAACAGTCTAAGGCACAACGCTTAATTTATGAGCAATGACCATAATGGGAGACATTCGGAGATGAAAATAGGAATCCTTTCTCTTCTATATCAGAATCCTTTTACTGGTATGGATCATGAGGATCCATTCTTACATATCACTAAATTCTATGAGATTGTGGGTGCAACGAGAGCGTCGGAAGCTGAAGAGGAATCCTTATTTAAGAGACTATTTATGCATTCGTTAATTGGGAAGGCAAAGGAATGGTATCTTGATCAATCAATATTAGTAATGACGGATTGGAATTTATTGGAGGAAAAGTTCCTTGAATGGTTCTTTCCCCATAATAGATTCATGGAAGCAAAGACGGTGATATCGGTGTTTGCTCAAGGTAGAAATGAATCTCTCAATGAAGCTTGGGAGAGGTTCAAATCCATGTTACGAAAATGCAAAGGACACAGCTTTGATGAATTAACTCAAGTGCACGTCTTCTGAAATGGACTCCAATTAGTACACAAGACTTTGTTGGATGCTACTTCGGATGGATCGTTAATGTTTAAGAGTCCGAAAGATGTGGTGTCCATCATTGATAGGATGGCACTCAATGATCACCAAGGAAATCATAATTGTGGTACAACTCAACAGAAACCGAAAATGATAGAGTTGGGAATAAATGACGCGATTCTTGCGCAAAATAATTTTATTTCACAACAAGTGGATTTGTTGACTCAACAAATGTCAAAACTTCCACAACAAATAAAAGAAATACAAGAGATTCCCAACAGCAACAAACAAGTGATGAGTTGTGAGCTTTGTAAGGGAGATCACCCTACCGGGTATTATCCTCCGGTGGTTTAAAAGGCGAATTATGCGGGAAACTAAAACCAAGGGTATCAACCTCGACCAATTTACTAACAAGGCAACCAAGGTTACCAGCAAAGAGGTAACCAAGGTTATCAATAACAATGGAGGCCACAAGAAGCCGAAACTTCAAATTGTTAACAACAATATCAAAACTACACTCAACCTCCACAAGCTCCAAGTGGAAATTCAAAGTTGGAAGACACATTCACCCAATTTATACAAATGTCAGTTTCTAACCAAAAGAATATAGATGCCTCTATTCGGAATCTTGAGACTCAAATTGGGCAATTATCTAAGCAATTAGTTGAACAACCCAATGGGCCAGTCCTGATAACACATAAGTCAATACTAAGGAGCAATGCAAGCTATATTTATTAGAAGTGGTAGTGAGATAGATATGGGCATAAGTGAGGAAGTTGTGGAAGGAGAGGGAGTATTTGAAAAAAAATGATGAAAATAAGATAGTTGAAAAGAATGATGTAGAGATAATAAGACTCTAATTCTAGTGAGCTTGGTTATAGGAGAAAGTGTATCAAAATAGTCAATGCCTTCCATCTGAGTATGCCCCTTTGCCACAAACCTTGCCTTATACCTTTCAATGGAACTACCTTCCTTGTATTTAACCTTATATACCCATTTGCATCCAATGTGAAATTTACCAGGTGGTAGGTCAACTACAGTCCAAGTTTGATTCTCTGCAAGAGCATGTAACTCAACATCCATGACATGTTTCCAACAGTTGTTTATAGGCTTGGTTAAAAGTCTTTGTTTTAGAGGTAGAAGAAATGGAATAGTATAAATGTTTGTAAGATAGAGAGCAGTTATCATATGTAAGGACAGAAGATAGGGGATAGGCAACATGTTGAGTTTGGAACTTGGATGAAGATTGAGTATTGGTAGTATTATAGCAGTGATAGTCTTCCAAGTAACTAGGAGGGTTATATGTTTGAGTATATTGTCTTAAAGGTAGGGTAGGGGTTCAGTTTCAATTAGGGGAGCATTGTGGCCAGTGGATGCATAGATAGAGCTATCAGAGTGTTCATTGGGTAAAGGTAGGTGCTCAAAAGAAGTACTGGTATGAGGGCTGGTTAAAATAGGTGAACCTGTGGTGTGTAGAGTGTTTGTACTAGTGATGGTGACAGGACTATTGAAAATGTTATCAAACATATTGGAAGGATTAGCAAGTGGGAGAGAGGTGAATTGATGGATGTACTACTAGCAGGACTACTAGACGAATTGCTATTGTCAATGGGATAAGAAATGTCAGTAAAGCTAGGAGGTTGATTGAAAGCATCGAGGTCATCATAGGTAGGGAAGATAGTGAGGTCAGGATTGGCCTTTGAGAGTAGCTAACTAGGTTTGAAAGGAAACTGATTTTCATATAATACTACATGCCCTGAGACAAAGATGTTGTGGTTATGTATGTCATGTAAAATATACCCTTTGGTTCCATCCTTAAACCCAAGATATACAGATTTTCTAGCCCTAGGCTCAAACTTTGTTTTATATGCCTGGATGCTAGCAACAAAATTTAAACATCCAAAAACTTTTAAGTGTATTTTAGAAGGTGGTTGAAGGTATAAAAGCTAATAAGAACATTTGGATTTTAATAGAGGTGTAGGCAATATGTTTATAATATGGATTGCATGTTGAACACAGAAGTTCCACATATTGAGAGGAATATGACAGTGAAAGAATAGTGTTCTAGCTACATTCAAGATATGTTGGTGTTTCCTCTCTACCACCCCATTTTGTTGGGGGTGTTTCAACACATGATTTTTGATGTATGAAACCATTTGATAGGAGGAATTCATAGAGGGCAACAAACTCAATTATATTATCTGATCTTAAGCACTTTAGAGAGGTGTGGAACGGGTTTTCAAGATAGGCTACAAACCAAATTAGACTAGTTTTTGTTTGGCCTTTAGTTTTAAGAAATATAACCCATGTATACCTAGTATAGTTATCAGCCAAAGTCAGAAAATATATATGTCCTAATATTGAAATAATAGAAAATTGTCCCTATAAATCAGCATGTAAGATTTCAAAAGATGAAGAAGATTGAATAATGTTACGAGGAAAATGTAATTTCTTTTCTTTACCATAATGGCAAGAATCACAAGGAATGTTACTATTTTTGTAAGAAATAAAAGGAAATACTTTGGAAACATTTTGTAAACCTACATCAGAAATGTGGCCTAGCCTTAAATGCCAAATATTACAAGAGAATTCTGCAATATAATGATAGGCATGAGAGTGTTTTGTGGAAACAAGAACATATAGTCGTCTTTGCAAGTTAGATATACCAATCATTTCCTTGGAATGATTTTGTAGAATTTGGCATGAATTAGCATTGAAATTAACATACCAATTATTCCTACTAACAAGTTTAGCAATAAAATGCAAGTTACATGAAAGATAGGGATGTAAAGTACATTGTGTAGAGTTAAGGTACATGAGAGAGCTACACTACCAAACACGGATGCACTAACTTGGGAGCCATCAGGAAAGGTAACACGAACATGAATTATGGTTTTGCAAGATATAAAATACGCTAAAGATATGTAGTCAGTAGCATTTGTATCTAGAATCCAAAGGTGAGAGTTCTTACCATTTTCATTAGTAGAGTGTGAGTTCATGACAAAGGGACACTATGCCAAAAAAGACCTTTAGCAGCGCTTTAAAGCGCTGCCAAAAGTGGCGCTGCTAAAGGTAAAGGAAACACTTTTTTTATGGAAAAAGCGTTGCTAAAGGCTCCCTTCAGCAGCACTTTTAGCAGCGCTTTTATAGCCCTTTAGCAGCGCTTTCATAAGCGCTGCATATTCCCCCCAACCATCCCCCCCTTTAGCAGCGCTTTCCCAAAGCGCTGTCTTAGAGCCCACCTTTAGCAGCGCTTTTACAAAGCGTTGCCATAGCCCCCCCTTTAGCAGCGCTTTTTAGAAGTGCTGTCTTAGACCCCCCCCCTTCCAAACCTATAGCAGTGCTTTTGTAGCGCAATGTTTGTGACCTTTAGCAGCGCTTTTTTGTAAAAGCGCTGTCTAATGTCCCAGATTTAAAAAAAAAATTTTTTTAAAATATTCACCCTGTTTTGTATATTTACCAACAACCTGCTTATATTACACAAACCTGCTTATAATTCAGGCCTTTATTTCAACACTTTGACCTTATATATACAATTCAAAACTTTGGCCTTAAATATACAATTCAAAACTTTGGCCTTATATATACAATTCAAAACTTTGGATACATTGTAACTCATCACTTTGTTCATAAACATTTTAATATACATATAAACTTGTTTAAATATGTTACAATAAAATTCGATCCTTAGAATTACAATATCACAAATACATTCAATTTACATATAATTACAATTCTTCCAATCCGATAACTCTATACAATTCTAAACCCAAGAATAAATTGACACCATTCCACTTTAATTTCTTCCAATATTCGTGTAAGTAGCGCACTTGAATTCATCAAAATACTACATAATATAACAGATCAAATAAGATTTTATTTTAAAACTAATTACTCAGATGAAGTATCGGATAATTATCAAAATTAATCATATAACTTATATAATGAATTGATCTATACCATGACTGGAATCTCAAGTTGACCAGAAAGAATAATTTCCCTCATAAAGCGCAATACAAAATATCCATAGTCAATACCATTGCGCTGCCGAGGACACTGTAAATGGAAAAAACAAACGAAAATTTATCAGGATTTATAGTTTAAATAGTTTTATCAAGTAGAACCACTATAACAGTCAAACATGCGAAAATATACCTCCACTCTGATCCAGTTGATGTTGTTAGCCTTGCTTTTTGGCACCGTTGCATCTCTTTGTGCTCTGAATATTTGTATAACTCTAACATAATATAAACGCATATTTAGAACAATGTCAAATAATAAATAAAGATATATAATTAAAGACAACGGTATATCTCATCACTTACGTATCAACCATGTTCCTCAGATTTTCATATTTTGTTGTATCGCCATCCAATGAATCTATATAATACACTATTTCTTTCGTCGAATTAATCGCGATCAACAACCAATGTCCACTATAAAATAAGACAACAATTTAGACGGAAATGTTATATAGAAAGGGAAAAATCGAACAATTATAATAAATGAATTTAGAATAAAATCTAACCCATGGCCAGTATTATATGGCAACAAGAACAACTTCTCCGTAGTCGCGCGCATAAATCTCTGCACTGTGTACTCTTTGACTGTATCTGGTGTCTGGTCTATTATCCGTGAGTTGACACAGCTAGCAGATAAGAATGCGAATACTGAAGTCAATTCATTCGGGACCAATAACTTGTCATACAAGAACCTAAAAAAACATAATCAACATTAGAATATTCAGTTAAACGAGCAAATTTTAAAATGCTCAATTATTTAATTAAAATGGATCGAAGTACCTGATGTATGAATGGATAACACCGACGCCCAATTCAGAATGGTTGAAAACTTGATCAAAATCCTCCTTAGCAATTGTTTTGGGATATTCAAAACCGAAAATACATGCCTTCATATGTATTTGACGGATGCCACCTTCAGGCACATCTGATGTTCCGACATATGTTTCAAGGCACATCCTAAATCGAGGAACAAATGCTTTTCTGGGAACCTTGGAAGTTTGAGGCATCTTACCCTTGCTGACTTGTTGCGACTGCTGATCATGAACCTAAAAGTCATATATAAGTTCAGTAATTAATGTATAACAAGATAATGATGTAACTGTAGTAGTACCTGTTTCTTTGATGCAACTGAATCGGTATCCCGCACAATAATTCTATCATCTTTTGATTTGGATTTTGTAGGAGTCTAAGATCATCATGTAAATAAGAAAATGTAGATGTAAGAATAGCTTTCATATATGGATCATAAAACATTTGAGTATTAAAAGGTTCAACCTACCTCATCATCTATGCAAATGAGATTTTCCGGCCATGCCACATACGCTCCTATTGCGTCTCCCACCACTGTTGCGCCTGAAATATCATCTGGTATAGGAAACAACGCACTCCCCTCTAATGCAATATCAATAGATACTTTCAAAAATCCAGAAGGGGGCGGTTTATGGTGAAGTAAGTCTCCCAGAAAGTTATGCACCTTTCCCTTGCCAACCATTCGATGAGTAGGTGACGATAAATATAGCCGGCAAAGTGAAATGCCCTAAACAAGTAATGATCAGTTAATGTGTCAATTAAGTAAACTGTGCTAAATTAATTTATGTAATATATACAATTACCTCTGGAAGCTTCTGCGGACAACCGATATTATCTTTGTCACTAGTAGCTTTACCCTCTGGAGCGCGTCTTTCCGACATGTATCTCTCCTTATCCTTCTATAATTCACGGATTTGCGCTTTCAATTCCTCCAAAGTATCCATCACTTCTTTATTGGTTGGATTTTTTTTCTTTGGCTGCTTATACAGTTTGGATGGAGTGACACCAAATCCCTTACCCCTCACACGCCCAGAATACTCAGGAATATTCAGCACCCGGCTCAGTAAGCTCCTGCAATCATCGTCCTCAGCGGGAGTTATGGTCTGGGATAGAGTCTCCTGAAATATAGATAAAAACATATATAAATATATTATACACTTTTGATCAGTTACTGACAAAGATAACATTGTACTTACACATTGTTCAAAGACTTGTTGAACTTCTTCCTGAACGACTCCATCTCGTCCCACACGGGCAGCCTTCCATACAACATGGTCCGGAAGAGATGTCGCATCACTCTTCTCCTCATCCAACTACGCATTAAGACGGATAATAAAGCATTATATACTATTATATATACTTACTATTTTTTGTAAATATATCATATTAAAGCATTTATATGTACTTACTATTTTTTTGTTCTAATCGTGCATATCCCAAACGGCCCTTTCTGTATGGATATGCGGGATTTGATTCCCGTTGACGATTTACGCCACTAACAACCTGAAAAAACAAGTTTATCATAACTCTTGTGGAAGAAGTATATATACTATACATAGTTCATGATAAGTTGTACTTACTTCAAATTCTTTTGTTCTTCGCTTTGCAACAAACGTGTCCCATTCTTCCTCCGAAATCAAATCCGCGTACTTCATTGGACGCTCCGAGTCAACAAAGTTTCCTTCAGCATCTTTTAGAAACTTGTTTGTTAAAAACGCTCTAAATCCCCTCAAGCGTTTTCCGGCCAATTGAATACAATATTTTCTCCTACGATCTTCAATATTAAAAGATCTCTGCAAACAAACACACATACATATAACATGTTAGTATAATTAATGTAAAGACGTAACTGTCAACATAATTAAAAATAATCAAATATCATACCTGAATCTCGGTCCAAATCTTATCTTTAGCCGGTTGTAATGAAACAATTCTCCAATTATCGCAAGTAATCGAAACTTGCGAACGTACAAGTTCTCCGATGTAACTTGTTAGCAACGCACCGTTAGGCTCAACTAACTGATCTCTTTCATTCCAATGGACATCATACTTTACTCCTTTATCTCTCGCACGGCTGATTTTTTTCATAATTGTTATGCCTCTTTTAATATCTCCTTCCACGTCTTTTGTTGTTTGTTTTCCATCATGTGATGTTTCCTCGTTGCTGGCCATAATATATATACCTGTAATTCAGAAAAACCAAAGTATCAAATGAATGACATGCAAATATGTAAATAACAAATATATACATAAGAAATGTGTAAATAAGAAAAACATGGTATAAATAAGAAATAATATGTTACAAGTACCTTTAACATCTCTTTCTTTTTTTCGTTGTAACGGGGTTTACTTGTCTCTTAACAACACGGACAGATGGATTGATCCAAATTCCCTCGTTATGATCATTTCTAATATATGATTCGTCCGCTCTAATATTCTCATCTGGATCATCTATAATATAAGATTCATTCTCAACATTAACATCCCCCTTTTCTCCAATGTTATTATCGATTACTTTGTTGGAAAAAAGAACTATAGACCATTTTGTATTTGTCGGATCAGTGACATAGAACATTTGTTTAGCTTGCGTGGCTAGAATAAAAGGCTCATCTTTGTACCCCGCCTTATTAAGATCCACTTTCAAAAAACCTGATTTATCCATTTGTATGCCACTATTATTTTCAACCCACTTGCATCCAAAGATAGGAATCTGAAACTTCTCATAATCAAACACCCAAATGCGCTCGATAACCCCATAATACGAGGAAATGTGCATTGCTTCGGCAAGCACGATGTCACCACTATTTTGCATTGTACTTTTATCATCTTGTTCCTTGGTATAAAATGTGTATCCATTAATTGCGTATGCGCTATAAGAAAACACATGCAAACTTGGACCATATGCTAAACATCTCAACCTTTCTGTTATTGAAGCGGGATCAGAATAAAACTTTGAAAAAATATGCTCCTTGAACCATGTTATAAAACTTCGATTGTGCTCACGTACTATCCAATTTTCATTTCTATTCAGATTTAAACCTCGGAGAACGTCCTTGTGCATTTCAACATACGGCTCAACCTCAATGTCATTGTGTAGAACATACAAATGCACTTGCTCCTGTTCATCCCTTGAAACTGTCACAACTTTATTTCCAATTAACTGTTTACCTACTATTTTTTCAACAACATGAGATTTTGGGAGGCCAATGGATTGAACGTTGGACAAATATTCAGTACAAAACTCAATAGCTTCTTCAACAATGTATCGTTTAACAATACATCCCTCTGGTCGACTTCGGTTTTTCACATACCCTTTCAATATTTTCATATAACGTTCAACAGGGTACATCCATCTCATATAGGAAGGTCCACACAGTTGTGTCTCTTTCACAAGATGAACAACTAGATGTACCATTATGTCAAAAAATGATGGAGGAAAATACATTTCAAGCTCGCACAAAGTAATAACTTTTTCTCTTTGCAATGTTGGTAAGATTGCAAGATCTATCACCTTACTACAGATTGACCTAAAGAAAAAACACAATTTAGTTATTGCGCCTCTCACTTTTTCTGGAAAAATAGAACGTATACCTATTGGTAGAAAGTGTTCCATTATAACATGGCAATCATGTGTCTTTAAACTTTTTAACTTGAAGTCTTTCATAGAAACAAGTCTTCTAATATCTGAAGAGTATCCTTCTGGAACTTTAACTTCACTCAGAAACTTACACAATATCTTTTTCTCCTTTCTAGATAAAGTATAAGCAGCAGGTGGTAGATATGTGCGATTTCCTTTCTTCAAGGGTCCTAATTCATTTCTTATTCCCATTGCTACCAAGTCCTTTCTTGCTTTAAGGTCATCCTTAGACTTTCCTTGTATATTGAGTAACGTACCAATAACACTTTCAAATACATTTTTTTCAATATGCATAACATCAAGAAAATGTCTTACATACAACGACTTCCAATACGGCAACTCAAACAAAATTGACCTCTTCTTCCACCCATGCGTGACAAGTGTATGAGCAAAAGGCTTGCCAAAATTAGTACTCACATCTTTTACCTTTTCAAAAATTTGTTCGTCGGTCAATGTAGGTGGAGCTTTACATTGTTCTGAATTTCCATTGAATGCTTTTCTCCACCCACGATGGTGATGACTAGAATTTAAGAATCTACGATGACCAAGAAAGACATTCTTCTGACCAAATTCCAACCGCGTCCAATCTGTGTTTTCTTCACAGATAGGACACGCACATTGACCTTTAATGCTATACCCCGATAGATTTCTGTATGCTGGGAAATCATTAATTGTGCCAAACAACATCGCCCTCAAATTGAAACTTTCTTTCCTATATCCATCATAAACCTCCACACCGTTCTCCCACAAACTCTTTAAGTCTTTGATTAGAGGTGTCAGGTATACGTCTATGTCATTCCCTGGTTGTTTAGGGCCAGAAATTAACATAGATAACATCATGTACTTACGCTTCATACATAGCCATGGAGGTAGGTTATAAATCATAATAATTACAGGCCAGGTGGAATGTGAGATACTCTGCAGACCATGCGGATTCATTCCATCAGTCGATAATGCCAGGCGAAGGTTTCTAGCTTCTTCTCCAAAATCAGGATAATCATTATCAATTTTTATCCACTGTGGTAAATCTGCCGGATGTCGATACTTCCCATCTACAATTCTATCATCTGCATGCCAAGTCAGGTGTTTTGCATCTGTTTCATTACGAAACATGCGTCTGAATCTCGGAATTATAGGAAAATACCATAATACTTTTGCTGGTGACAATTTTTTCTTATACCGAGATACACCGCATTTAGGACACTCGTTTAATGATGCATATTCATTTCGAAACAAAATGCAATCATTTGGACAAGCATGTATCTTATCATAGCTCATGCCAATAGAGCATAACATTTTTTTAGCTTCATAGGTTCGATTGGGAAGAACATTATCCTCCGGAAGCATCTCTTGAAGTAGGGCTAACAACTCTGTGAAACTTTTATCCGACCATCCATTACCCGCCTTTAAATTGTACAACTTTAATACCGCGGACAATCTTGTGAAAGTAGTGCAACCTTTATACAACGGTTTCTCTGCATCGCTTACCAACCTCTCAAACATCTTGGGACAATCTTGAAGATCTTATTCAAGTGCTTCTGCAATCTCTTCGACTCGATCACAATCATATGTATCCCTGCCATTGTCCTTTGAAGCACATGTTGTATTATTCCGGGGTTCAACATTCTCGTTACTTATCTCACCATGTAATGTCCAACATGTGTAACTTCGATCAATTCCATGTCTCATTAAATGAGATTCCAACTGAAAGGCGTCAACTCGACGTCCATAACAGCATCCTAAGCAAGGACATGTGATCCTACTAGGGTCTTTGGCGTGTTCAACAGCAAACTTAACGAACTTCGATACCCCATTCTCGTACTCTTTTGACAATCGATTACCAGACATCCATTTTTTATCCATACTAATTGAGTAATCTACACTAAACTATAAAAGTTAAACAAAACAGAGAATACCTGTAAGGAAATCACTAACTTCTAAGAATGCTACGCAATAGGATGCTTGGAAACGATCACAACTTTTCTCTTCACAGGTAACCCCTATGGCAGACAAAATATAAATTTTATTAAAATCATATTAATAATTAACCAAGACAAAAATACTAGATAATCCACCAAAACAAATCATATTAAAATTACTAGATAATCCTTAAACCAAAATGACACCCTTACTAAACATTGAGAAATCCTAACTAAACATATAAAACCATAATAACATATAAAACCATATCATATAAAACCATATTCATGTTGGTTTTATAAACTCTCTTATCCACATAAAACTCTCTTAAAAAATATAAACTCTCTTATACATATATGTATAAACTCTCTTATCCATATAAAACTCTATTAAAAAATATAAAACTCTCTTATACATATAAAACTCTCTTATCCATATAAAACTCTCTTAAAAAATATAAACTCTCTTAAAAACTCTCTTATACATATAAAACTCTCTTAAAAAATCTCTTATAAACTCTCTTATAAACATTGCATTTTCATGACCAAACAGTTATCACAAACAATGGTGAAACTCTCTTAAACATTGAAACTCTCTTAAACAATGGTTAAAAAAACTCTCTTAAAAACTCTCTTATAAACTCTCTTAAACATTTCATGACCAAACAGTTATCACAAACAAAACTCTCTTAAAACATACAAAATATAAACTCTCTTAAAAAATATAAACTCTTGTAGAAAACATATTCAGTTCAAATACTTAACTCTCATATACAAACTCTCAAATCTAAACTCTCAAATATAAACTCTCATATAAACTCTCAAATAAAAACTCTCTGTTCTACTTAAAGATTACAGCAACAATGGTGAAAACATATTCAGTTCTACTTAACTTGATTGCATTCAAATAATAAAAACATATTCAGTTCTACTTAAAGATTACAGCAACAATGGTGAAAATATACGTAAAAAAGAAAACCAGAGTAAAACTTCAAATACCGTAACAATGGAGGAAATGCAATGCAGACGAGCAGAGGGACGGTGAACGGCGGTGAAATGCAACAGAGGAGGGCGACGGTTGGACTGCAACAGTGGGTTTATAGGGCAACGTTCTTTGTTCGTCAGAGAAAAAGAAAGAAAGAAATACGTAATGACTGTTCTATTTCTCATAAAAATTCTGGTGGGTATTTTAAATTAATTCTAATAAACCTATAGCAGCGCTTTTTAATAGCTTTAGCAGCGCTTTAAAAAGCGCTCTCAAAGACCTTCTAATGTAACCCATATAGCAGCGCTTTATGGAAAAAGTGCTCTCGTAGACTAGACCTACAGCAGCGCTTCTAAAAAGCGTTGTCTTTGGGTTGTCTTAGACCCCCCATTTAGCAGCGCTTTTTGGAAGTGCTGCCTTAGGACCCCCCCTTTAGCAGCGCTTTTTAAAAAGCGTTGTCTATGGGCTGTCTTAGACCCCCCTTTTAGCAGCGCTTTTTAGAAGCGATGTCTTAGGACCCCCATTTAGCAGCGCTTTCTGAAAAAGCGCTGTCTTTGGTTATCAATTTTTTTCTTTTTTTTTATTCCTCTTTAGCAGCGCTTTTTCTAATAGCACTGTCTTTGTATGCGCTGCTAAATGTCAATTCTGGCGTAGTGGGAAAGGTGGATATGGAACTGGATTTGGGAGTGGTCTTGGGCTGTTAAAGAAACTCCAGGATGTTATTATACTACTCTTGAGTGATATCAAATAAGGACATAGGCGAGCTTTATTGAGAAGGCTCTGAACTTGCATTAGTTGAAGCAACAAATTGGGGGTGAGAACCTACAATTGGAGCCTTACATTTGCCTTTAAATCCTGGTGGATATCCATGTTTTTAAAAATAATTGTCGATAACGTGATTTATCCTGCCACAATGCGTACAAACACAATTTTTACCCCTTGTTGCACCATATCCTTGAGATTTTCCTTTGAAAGAATTCTTACTAGGCTTGCCATTTGAGTTTCCCAGTAAGGTATGAATCTGAAATGCAACAGTGTAACATTCTATTTCCCCAACGCATAATTATGATTAAATTAGATATTTTTCACAACATTCACACATAGGATGTTACACATCTTGAAACACACTTACTGATCATGTAACACTTAATTTAAATAAACATGCAACACCTATCATCGCATGCTCACCTTCACTTAGGGTATCATCGCAGCGGAAATACTCAATTAAAACACACCAATTTAAATCTCATAATAAGTCTCATGTCATAATTAAAAAGCATCGACTCGTAAGTCTTCTTCAAATGCTTATCACACCAAAACATAAAATACGAGAATATATATTATCTCTTAGAAATTTCAACCTAAAACAAAGCAAATGCTCCTCAGTGTTACATATCAGAGCATAACCAAAGCTAAAACAAAGAAACTAAAAGAAATAGCTCAATGAGCTAGCTACCACTCACAACATCAAATCCACTCTTGAGTAACTGCACGATGCCCATGTAAAGGAAACATTCAAACATAAATGGTGAGAAATCACATTCAATAATAATAGACATATAACTCAAGGTAGGATATCAACACATATCATAATCTACAAAATTTCAAATCACAATATATCAATTACATTCTCACATTAACTCATCAATCAAAACTCATTCACATACCAATCGCACACCAATTATGCACAACATCAATATTATGCATACAACTCATTCATGCAATGCAACTCAACTATGCAACTTAATGCATATGCATGTGGTACCATATCATCAAAAGGTTCCTTAGAGAACCGGGTTCACCGTACTCGAACCTCGAATCCACCCTGCTCGGATTTGGGACAAGTCAATGATCCACTATGCGCAGATTGCAACTTGTCTCTTTCATCAACAACAATAATGTCATGAATGCATGTTAAAGCATGTCAATGAAACAACAACATAATGTTTAAAGTCCCCTTCCAACAATAAACTAAGCATGCATTGACCCAACAATAATAGTCCTTCCTACTCTAACTATTATTCACCAATCACATCAACAACATCAATATTATCCTCAACATCATAACACAACAACATCATAATCATCATCGACATCACACACAACAACATCAATTATCATGCTCACACAACAACATATACTTATCGCAACTTACAACATCATCAATATTCAACGTTTACATTGTTAACCAATTATAATTAATATTCTCAAACATCATAACATCATTACAAGATAACATCAACAATTACACACAATTATCATCAATTATTCATGTTATCATGATGCATAATCATGCTCAACCAATCAGTGTCGACAACATATAAGCATCTCCATCATAACACAACAATCTCATTTAACAACATCATCAATATCACTATGAAAATCATAAAATTGGTTTAGAAAAAACATTTCTTCACTTGCCATTCAGTAATCATATAAAAGATAACTCAAATACTAACATTAATTAATGGTTCTATGTGTTCTATCTCTAACGCTTCGAACGGTCCTCAATTTGGAATTTCGAGCCAAAGTTATGGCCAAAATGATTTCGACCGAATAGCACGAACAATGGCTTCCGCACTAAGCAGGCCCCCTAGGCTGAGCACGGTCGCGACTGAAATAATAGATTTTTTTGTGTTTTTCATCGTTGAAGGTCTTCCAGATCTTCGATTTCGATTTCGTAAAAACCCAATCGCTCAGAAAATTATAACACATACAATACCCTAATTATCTCAAGTTAATTCACAATTTTAACACAATTAAAACATCAAACCATTAATTTAAGGTTATGCCTAATACCATTCGAAATTGTAACAATGGTGGAAAACACATCAAGTATAAAAACAGAAAAAACAGTCATGAATAGTGCACGAACTTCATTAATAATTACAGAAAGTTCTTATCACACATCACATATAATTAGAATTCATACATATTATACACCCTATTGGAGATTAATGACTCCTCTACCCTACCCCTCATGCATAAGCCCTTTATTGAAGGTTATTCTCCCCCTTACCTTGTGATTCCAATAAAAGCAAGCAATTTCTATGGTCTCCTCTTCCAAAACTCTAGCTCTCATATTGTTCTTCCATTTGCCCTAGCTCTTTCTCTTTTCTTACCTCTTTGCCTCTTTTCACTTTTTTACATACTCATCAAACTCTTTCCTCTTAAATCTCTTTTTAAAATAAAAACCTAAATCCCTCATTAAGATATTCCTACGTTATCCTCGCTTTTTCTCCTTAGTTCCCACCTTGTCCTCAATATATCTACAAACTCCTATTTCTCTTTATCTCATTATTTTATTTAAATAATAAAACTAGAGCATTATTTTAACTAGTAAAATAATTTTAAATAAATTCTACCAATTTCTAATTACTCTTTCCACTCTCCCTCATGGTTACACACCTCAATCACACTATTTATTTAAATAATTTAATTATAATACTATTTATTCTAATTATAAACAACAAGTCATAACTTATTCTCTACACCTCTATCTATAGGACATACACCCTACCCTCTTATTTATTTATTCACACAATAATAAATAAAACACATATAAATCATAAAGAATTCATAAATAGCTTAACTAAAATAATTCAATAAAAACTAGGGTGTTAGAGACAGCCTCTTCATTATTGGTTGCATGCACTGGGAACAATCATAGACATTGAATTGTTCATCTCCCGTTCTTGTCGAATAACCAAGGAGAAGGCTTTATCAACATCTGGTAGAAGATTCATCATCGTGATATGGGATTTGGAATGTGTGAACTTCTCATTCAATCCGTTGAGAAAACGAATTACATAGTCCTGCTCAGGATACTTTTGAATTGAAGCAATGACACCACAATAGTAAGTAATAACACAAGAACAAACAACAATGGGGCGATAATTCTCTAACTCATCCCACGTGACCTTCACTTTGTTAGAACACAGATTGGTTCTTAATAATATCTCTATGTTTTGAGGATAACTATTATGAAATTTTGTAATTAAGAATTATATACTCTAAAATTTGCTTGAGAGTGTTTGCTGCAGATATCAAAATAATTATCACTCCAGAAGCAAATCAGAACTGAACATAAGAAATATGCTAGACTCTGAAGCGTCAGATGCATCCATTAGAAGATTCTGAATGCTGCCAACAGAAGATCCTGAGCGTAGCCTCCAGAAGGATCTGAAGCAGAAGCTCCAGAAGGATCTGAAGCAGAAGCTCCAGAAGAATCTGAAGCAAGTCAGAAGCATCTGAACCAAAGAAGAATTTTGTATGAAGAGTTTGCAAAGCATAGTTACTACAGAAGATTCTGAAAGTACTAAAGCTGCCAGTAATGAGGATCTGACTCAAATATGCTCTGAACTTAAACGCGCTAAAAGCTCACCTGCTGCAGAAGACTCTGATTCAGCAAAACTCTGGTCAAACATCAGAAGGCTCTGATCAAATTAGACTCTGATGAATCTTGCTAAAATTTGAAGAAGAAGATTTCAAAGATTATGTTCGTTGGAATAATCCAAACGACTCTTTCCTTATTTATGCTAGACACAAGAACACAGACAAAAAGGATTTCTCTGTGCTTTCTTCTTCTAGGAAAGGTCACTTGATGTGAAGACAAAAAGGCTCAGACCTTTTGGACACTCTTCTCAACGTGAAGCTCTCTTGGATCAGCTGCCTATAAAAGCAAGGCTTCACCCATCTTCTTCAATTGACGTTTTATCTTAAAGAAATCAATATTCAAAGCTCTCATACTATTCATATTCTTTCTAAGAATTAATTTCTTTGTTCTTAATATTTAAGTGAAAAATCACAGTTGTGATAAAGCTTTTTAGAAGCAATTTAAACACTTGTATTTGTTATTACATTTGATTGTAAACCTTAAGAAGATCCAGTTAGGATCAGTAGTTCTTGAGAAGACTTTGAACAGTTGTTCTTAGTGCTTACTATTGTAATCAGTTGATTAAATAGTGGATTAAGTCCTTGATTAAGAAAGGCAAACCACTCTAGGAAGGGTGAACTGGAGTAGTTGAGTTCAACGAACCAGGATAAAAATACTTGAGTTTTATTTCTAAGTTTTTATCTTCATACTTATTCAACCCCCCCTTCTAGGTATTTTCTCACCTTCAGTTGGTATCAGAGCCTGGTTCTGTGTGTGCTACCACTTCACAGTGACAGTAAAGATCCAGTGAGAAAAACTTTGATATATATTTGGTTGTTACTATGGTTGATAATACTATGTCTAACGTTAGCAACAAATATGAAGAAAGGGACAGAATCAGCATTAAACCCCCTATGTTTGATGGGGAGAAATTTGATTATTGGAAAGACAGGATTGAAAGTTTTTTCCTTGGATATGATGCTGATTTATGGGATCTGGTCATAGATGGATATGTTCATCCAACTGATGGGAATGGCAAGAAAATAGACATAAAATCTATGACAGATGCTCCGAAGAAGGAATTTAGAAATCACCACAAGGCCAGAACAATATTGTTGAATGCAATATCTCACACTGAGTATGAAAAAATTATAAATAGGGAAGCTGCATTTGACATGTTTGAATCCTTAAAGATGACTCATGAGGGAAACTCTCAAGTCAAGGAAACAAAGGCTCTGGCTCTGATCCAGAAGTATGAAGCCTTCAAGATGGAAGACTCTGAATCTGTTGAAGCTATGTTCTCCAGATTTCAAATACTTACAGCTGGACTAAAGGTTCTGGATAAAGGATACTCTACTGCTGATCATGTGAAAAAGATCATCAGAAGCTTACCTACCAGATGGAGACCTATGGTGACTGCGCTAAAAATGGCTAAAGATCTGAACAAGATCTCCTTGGAGGAACTAATTAGTTCACTAAGAAGTCATGAAATTAAACTTGAGGAAGATGAACCTCAAAAGAAAGATAAATTTGTTGCTTTAAAATCTAATAAATCTGCTAAAGCATTGCAGGTAATAGAGGAAAGCTCTGAAGAATCCTCATCTGAAGACGAAGATGAACTATCCATGCTGTCTAGAAGAATAAACAAACTCTGGAAGCACAAAGGAAGGAAGTTCAGAAACTTCAGGAAACCTGACCAAAGAAAAGAATCTTCTGGACACAGAAGATCTGGCAAAAAGGAGGTTGTCTGTTATGAATGTAAGGAACCTGGACATTACAAAAATGAATGTCCAAAGGTGCTGAAAGACAAGCCTAAAAGAAAATCTGATAAGAAGAAAAAGGTTCTAATGGACACCTGGGATGATTCAGATACATCTGAATCTGAGTCAGAAGAGGAATGTGCCAATGTAGCTTTGATGGCAGACATAGAAGATCAGGAGGAAGGAACTTCAGTATCTGAATCTGACTCTGAATCTGACTCTGACGCTGAAGAGGTAATGGCTAAACTCACTAAAGAAGAACTTATCAAAGTGTTATCAGAAGTTCTGAAAAGCTATAACAGTATTAAGCTCAAATACAAGAAGCGTCAAAGCAATCTTGTATCTGAGAATAATATTCTCAAATCAGAAGTAGCTGAGCTAAATGAAAAGAACTTAAAATTGAAAAATGATTCTGAATTAGCTCAACAAAACTCTGATTCTGAATGTAAAAAATATTTTGGAAAAATATGATTATAGCTTTCAGAAGTTTCTTGCTAAAAGCATAGACAGAAGCAAAATGGCTTATATGATCTATGGAGTTAGCAGAAATAACAGAAAAGGAATTGGATATGAATCTTCCTCTGGAAAGGATTTAAATCCAAAACCTGTTGATAAAATTATCATAAAAAAGACTCCTTTATATTCCCACTTTAAATTTGGTCACTTGAATGATATTGAACAAACACGTTCTGAAAAGAATATTCATGTGTTTAAATCTAAGGCTAGTCAGAATAAATCTTATGTTGAAAAACAGAAGTTTAGACAAACCTTCAGAACAACTAACCCTAAAGGATCCAAGAAGATCTGGGTACCTAAAAGTAAAATAATTCATGTTGCAGATGTTCTTAGCAGCAAGGTCAGGACGCCAATCATGGTACCTGGATTCTGGATGCTCGCGACACATGACAGGAGAAAGGTCTATGTTCCAAAGTCTGGAGCTTAGATCTGGAGGTGATGTGAAATTTGGAGGGAATCAGAAGGGCAAGATCATTGGATCTGGCACCATTGGAAATGGTAAACTTCCCTCTATTACTAATGTTTTACTTGTTGAAGGGTTAAAGCATAACTTATTGTCCATAAGTCAATTAAGTGACAATGGTTATGATATTACCTTTAATCAAAAATGTTGTAAAGCTATTAGTCAAAAGGATGGCGCTATCCTATTTAGTGGAAAGAGGAAAAACAACATTTATAAAATAAATCTTTCAGAACTTAAGGTTCAGAATGTTAAATGCCTCTTATCTGTTAATGAGGAGCAATGGGTCTGGAACAGAAGATTGGGGCATATTAATATGAGACGTATATCTCAGATTAATAAACTTAATCTTGTCAGAGGACTTCCTAATCTGAAGTTCACCTCAGATGCTCTTTGTGAAGCATGCCAAAAAGGGAAGTTTTCAAAATCATCTTTTAAATCAAAAATTATTGTTTCTACTTCCAGACCACTAGAATTACTTCATATTGATCTGTTTGGACCAGTGAAAACTGCATCCATCAGAGGCAAGAAGTATGGATTAGTCATTGTTGATGACTATAGTAGATGGACATGGGTAAAGTTCTTAAAACACAAGGATGAGTCACATTCTGTGTTCTTTGACTTCTGTAAACAAGTCCAGAATAAAAAAGATTTCAAAATTATAAAAGTCAGAAGTGATCATGGTGGTGAATTTGAAAATAAATATTTTGAAAAATATTTTAATGAAAATGGCATTGCTCATGATTTTTCCTGTCCTAGAACTCCACAACAAAATGGAGTTGTAGAGAGGAAAAACAGAACTCTGCAAGAAATGGCCAGAACCATGATCAATGAGACTAATCTGGCAAAACACTTTTGGGCAGAAGCAATCAACACAGCCTGTTACATTCAGAACAGAGTGTCTGTAAGACCTCTTTTGGAGAAGACTCCATATGAACTGTGGAAGAACAGAAAGCCCAACATTTCATATTTTCACCCTTTTGGATGTATTTGCTATATGTTAAATACTAAAGAAAATCTGAACAAGTTTGATTCCGAAGCACAGAAGTGTTTCATGCTTGGATATTTTGAACGCTCTAAAGGCTACAGAGTATACAACACTAAGACACAGATTGTGGAAGAATCTATTCATGTCAGATTTGATGATAAGCTTGGCAGTAAAAAGCCAAAGCAGTCTGAAAACTCTGCAGATAGAGAAGTAGTCTTCACAGACTCTGAAGGCTCAGAGGCAGACAAAGCTCAAGTGAAGGAACCAGAAGCAACGCCAGATGCCATTCCTTTAACTTCTCAGATGAACAATTTAAACATTTCTGAAGAATCAACTGTTAGAGGATCATCTTCCAGAATCAAAGCTTCTCATCCAGAGAATGTTATTATTGGAAAGAAGGATGATCCTATCAGAACAAGATCCTTTCTTAGATCATCTGAAGCATCATTATTTGGACTGGTGTCAGTAATTGAACCAACTTTTGTAGAGGAAGCTCTGCAAGACAATGATTGGATTATTGCCATGCTAGAAGAGTTAAATCAATTCACCAGAAATGATGTGTGGGATTTAGTTCAAAGACCAAAAGGATTCAATATAATTGGAAATAAATGGGTCTTCAGAAATAAGCTTAATGAGAAAGGAGAAGTTGAAAGAAATAAGGCAAGGCTTGTTGCTCAAGGGTACAGTCAACAAGAAGGTATTGATTACACTGAAACTTATGCTCCAGTGGCAAGGTTAGAATCTATACGCCTTCTTATTTCATTTGCTGCACAAAATAACATCACTCTGTATCAGATGGATGTTAAAAGTGCCTTTCTAAATGGTATTATAGAAGAAGAAGTTTATGTCCACCAACCTCCTGGTTTTGAGAGTGAAAAACTTCCAGATCATGTTTTCAAACTAAAGAAATCTCTATATGGTTTAAAACAAGCTCCCAGAACTTGGTATGAGAGATTGAGCAATTTTCTTCTGGAGACAAATTTCATCAGAGGAAAAGTGGACACAACACTCTTTTGTAAATCATTTAAGAAAGATCTTCTAATTTGTCAAATTTATGTGGATGATATAATATTTGGATCTACCAATACTATGCTGGGAAAGGAGTTTGCTCAATGTATGCAGGCAGAATTTGAAATGAGCATGATGGGAGAACTGAGATTCTTTCTAGGAATTCAAGTCAACCAAACTCCAGAGTGCACTTACATACATCAGACCAAATATGTTAAAGTACTTCTGAAGAAATTTAACATGACTGATAGTAAGTTGGCAAAGACTCCCATGCATCCAACTAGCTCACTAGGCAAGGAAGAGGTAAGTAAGAAAGTAGATCAGAAACTCTACAGAGGTATGATAGGATCTCTTCTTTACTTAACTGCTTCTAGACCTGACATTTTGTTCAGTGTATGCTTGTGTGCTAGATTCCAATCAGATCCTAGAGAATCACACTTGACAGTTGTCAAGAGGATTCTAAGGTATCTGAAAGGTACTTTTAATGTGGGTTTGTGTTACAGAAAATCTGATGATTTCAAATTAGTTGGATTCTGTGATGCTGACTACGCTGGAGACAGAGTGGAAAGAAAAAGTACTTCTGGAAGTTGTCAATTTCTAGGAAGAAATCTAATCTCTTGGTACAGCAAGAAGCAACTCACAATTGCATTATCAACCACAGAGGCAGAATATATTGCTGCTGCTGGATGTAGCACGCAGATGCTCTGGATGAAAAGTCAGCTATATGTTTGTCTAAAAACCTCATTTTACACTCTAAGGCAAAACATATAGAAATTAAGCATCATTTCATCAGAGACTATGTTCAGAAGGGAATTATAAATTTGGCCTTTGTTGATACAGATTATCAATGGGCAGATATTTTCACAAAACCCCTTGTTGAAGATAGATTCAAATTTATTCTGAAAAATATTGGTATGGATTTTTGTCCAGAATGATATTTGTCAGAAGCAAATTTTACAGATGCAAAAATGCCTAATGCTCTGAAGTATTTCTTCTGATTACTTATTCATTTCTTTAGTTATTTTCTTGTGAAACTCTAAACTAACAATCCTTAGAGGATCTGAACGTTGGTTAACGTTTCATTTCTCAAGAGAATTCAGAAGCACATGCAAGCAAACACGTGTCACTCTAAATCTGCAAAGGTGGCGTGTACACTACTAAAGAGACGTTTGAGGTGAAGTTTGAATAGTGAAAATCTTGATTTTCCCCCCAAATTGTCAGAATCAATAAATGCTTGAAATGATTTTTATTCTTTTCATTAAATGCTTTGTGTGAACGTGCTTTCTTCTAACTGTTTGTATGCCTAAGTGTTTAGTATAAATACATCATTTCTCACCATTTTCACACTTTTCACATCTCAAACCTTTTATGCATTTCTGTCTTCTTTTATCTCTTCACAAAAACCCTAAGCGTTTGACAAACTCATCTTCAATGGCAACTTCTTCATCCACTGCTGCACAATTTCAATCAACCATGGTTGCAGTTACTTCTGCAAATATGGGTGTGACTCCTTATACGACACCAAAGAGAACTTTGTTAACACCTGTTGAAAAACTGGAGGTTCTCTATGAATCAATGGTGGAATTTGATTCACTGGATGAGAATGGGTTTGAGTTTCGTTCCATTATAGATGCTCAAGGATGGGTGAAATATTTTGATAGACTTTTTGGACCAGTTTACCCTCTTCTAGTGAAAGAATTCTGGATCCATGCTACTGCATACCCTAAGTTCATTTTATCTTCTGTTCTGGGAAAAGAGATAATCATCACATAAGATCTGATTAGGAAACTCATTGGATATGAGGAAACAGATAGAGTATCTCACTTGCCAGCTGGGCGTGTAGATATGGATGAAGTATATGAGGAAGTGATGACTGCTTGACAAGCTTCTAATAAGTTCAAAGATCTGAAGCCTGATTACAAGATCTGGGCTAAGATTTTCATGGGATGCATTCATCACAGAAAGTCTACAAACTCTCCAGACTATGTCAACAATGAACAACTCTACTTTATGTATTGCTTAAGTCAGAGCACCAAGGTAGATCTTCCATATATTCTTTTTATGCACTTATGGAATCATATAAATGCCTCTAGAGAATATGTGAAAGAAAAAGGTCAGAAGATCAGAACTTGGATTCCTTTTGGAAGGTTATTTTCAGATCTTCTAACAGAAAATGGACTGGTGACTGCTCTATATGCTGCTGGAGTCACAGATGAAGTGGAATTCATTCATGGAAAGCCTCTGAATGCCAAAAGTCTTCAGAGACTGAAAATAGTAGAAGAACTCACAACAGCACCTAAGAAGCTGAACACCACTGAACTTAGTCAGAAGAGAATCCCTGTAGATGACTACCCTTTGTTCTTTGCTGAAGAACCAAGGGAAATTGTAGTAAGATATATTGATGCTTGCAAGGCAGAAGGAAAGCCTATCCCTGCAGATATTATAAAGAGAGCATGGGAACCATTGCCTGTTGTATAATAAGAGACACCAAGAAAGAGAAGTCACTCAGAAGCAGAAGTTGCACCTGTTCAGAAGAAGCCCAAGGTTGCTGAGAAGCCTCAGAAGCTGCTAAAGAGGAAAGAATCTGGAGACACTCCTTCTGTTCCTGCTAAACGTATCAAGATTAAAGGTACCAAATCTTCTGTATCTTCTGTAAATAATATTGTTATAAATGATTCAACTTTTAAGTATATTCCAAAACCACCTCCTACACAAAAACAATCTGTTACTGCTCCACCTCATGTATCTGTTCCATCCCCACAAAAATCATCTAATCCTGTTTCCATCTCACCTGTAAAACAATCATCTGTACCAAAACCAACAACAACAAAACCACAAATTAAGACTCCACAACCAGAAATACCAACAAAACCATCTGCACCACAAAAACCACAATCAGAACAACAACCAGAAAAACCATCTGAACAACTCAAAGAAAAGCCATCTGAACAACAAAAACAACTAGAAAAACAATCTGATCAACCACAAACACAACAACAAGAAAAACAACCAAAAAAACCATCATCAATCTTATCTGAACCCATTGCATCTGTTCCAGTTACCTCTGAACCAATAAAAATTTCATCTGGTCCACCCACATCTGAACCCCTATCAAAACCTTCTGAAAATCCTTCAGAATCAACCAACCCATCTGGAACCAATATCCCTGAGACAGAGGTTCTTGATGTTACACCTCTCAAAACCATCTTTCAAGTGTCCTCTACCTCTTGCACACCAACCACATCATCTAATTCCTCAGAATCTGATATTCACCCAGATTTTCTGATATCCCCCTCTCACAGAGATTCTGAGGTAAACCAACCAGAACCCCCTGTATCCTCTGAAGTTCTTATTCCAGATCCTATTCCAACACCTAAACCAACTTCTGAAATCACAATTCCCAATCCTACACCCAAGGCAAGCACATCTGAGTGTGTACCTTCTGCCTCTCTTAAACTGTTTTCATCACACATTCACAAACTTCCCCATGGTTTAAAAATAAAATATTTTTATGACAGATTTGAACCATCTGAAACCATCACTCCTCTCAAACCCAAACTTACCATCATTCTACCATCTGTGCTTCAATTCTACATTAAAACAATGTCAGTTGTACCTTTATCAGATCCAAAACCATACTCTGCTATATCTGCTAAAGCTGATATACCTGCTTCATTTGATAAACCTGCTAATTCAGACAAACCTGCTGCTTCTGATAAAACTGTTAAATCTGCTTTTCAACCTTACTCTAATAAACCTTTTGATGTGGTTTCCTATCACACAAAAGTAAAACCAAATCTGTTGAATGCCTTAAACAGATCAAAACCTGACAAATCCCATGAAATTCCTTTCATACCATACTACCTCATCCTCTGATCTCCATTCACAAATCCATATTTCCACCTACTCCTCAACCAAAGCCAATAACCTTGGAAACTTTGTTAAACCCCAGACCTAGTCTAAATGTTGATCATTTATTTACATGTTTTTTGCAAGAAATACAAAAGTATTTAGGTACTGTACAAAGGAAGTGTTCAGCAACAATGGATGCAAAGGAATCTGATGTCATTTGGAATGGCTTCGTAAACAGATTCAACATTGTAGCATCAAATCTGAAGAACATATGTTCTGATGATGCGAAGCTCAGATTTAATGAAGCTGCTAGAAGTCTGTTCTGGACTGTTAAGAGATCTGGACCACTGCTTCTTACAGATGCTCCTTCATCATCAGAAGAGAATACTGAATCTGCATCTGAAGACAACCCTTTGGCCATGACTCTGATAGAACATCCTTCTGGCTCTACTGCTCCAAGCTCTAAAGCCCCTATGGAAATTGACTCTGTTCAAGCTTCAGAAACTGTTCCACCTTCTTCATCTGAGATTAAGAAAGAACATCCAGATCTGGAGGATAAGATTGCAGTTCTGGAAGCTGGTCAATCAAAAATCAAGTCATGGATGGTTAAATAAGATAAGAAGTCTGAAGACATGACTCAGTGGATGTCTCAACAGGATCAGAAGAATGAAACAATGGCTAAGTGGATGTCAAAACAAGAACAATCCTCTTCTGAGATCACGGATCTGTTGAAGATGCTTTTGTCAAAACACTCTTAGTTTTTGTTTTCATTCTGATGTTTGCATCTGATGTTTGCATATGTATTTTTGAATATCTTCTGATGTGTGTACTCTTGCTCTGAATTGAATGAATGAATGTTTCAAAGTTTTCTCCACTTGATCTATCTCTTTTACAGTTTCCTTTTATTTGTCTCTTAAAAGTTTTTACTTTTTGCTTATGACAAAAAAGGGGGAGAAAACATAGATCTGAACTGTTTAATTAAACTTCACCAGAATGAAACTTCAGACATATCTATTTTATCTAACATTAAATCTAAGTATTTCAGAACATTTGATAAGTACACTCTGAATAAGAATCTCTGAGACTCTCAGATCATTTGACAATTATCAAACTCTGACTCTGAAATATGCAAGACACTCTAACTCTCAAATGTTAAAGAACAATCAAGCTCTAACTCTGAAAAATACTCAAGACAAAAGGGAAGTTTCTATTCCTTATTTGTATTTAATTCAGGGGGAGATTCATCATCTCAGGGGGAGTTATAATTATTATATTTTCAATTAAACAAAATTTCTGATGTTTTTGTCATCATCAAAAAGGGGGAGATTGTTAGAACACAGATTGGTTCTTAATAATATCTCTATGTTTTGATGATAACTATTATGAAATTTTGTAATTAAGAATTATATACTCTAAAATTTGCTTGAGAGTGTTTGCTGCAGATATCAAAATAATTATCACTCCAGAAGCAAATCAGAACTGAACATAAGAAATATGCAAATTTTTCCATACACCACTTGCACTATCAATCTACATACTTAATAATGGATTCTAATATCGAACAATGAATTGGAGCTAAAACCATGGTGTTGCATTGAATCCAAAGAGCATGCAGAGGATCAAAGATTAGAGGCTTCATGACTGTTCCATCAATCCGTTTTTCTCTGTTCTTAGAAATTAAAGCAATGTGCATTGATCTGGCCTAAGTGTGGTAGTTCTTATCATCAAATGGTGAAAAAAGAATAAGAGATGGATTCTCATTGGGATACAGGTAGTATGGGTTTCTTGAATTCGTAGAAAAATCTGTAAAGCTCTAGTATTCCATTAGTGGAAGAACACAAGCTAGAAAGAGAAAATGATGATTGCTAATTGAGAAGAGAAAAAAAATTCAAAGATAAAAACGAGGGATAAGCAATCGAAGAAGGGAAAACAATGGCTACCAAATCCTATTAAGCTCTTATACCATTTTAATGGTGGAATATTAAGCAATATTTCACATGGAGAAGAAGAGAGAAAACTCAACTGAAATACTCAGTTTGTTATAATTCTGTTAGAGAATTATAACTGAATTCTTCTCTATGTTTACATTGTTTTACATAATCTATATATACAAGATAACGTACAACCATGAATGGACAAGAATACATAACTATCTATACACTTGGCACTCTATGATTGGTAAGTACGGTTGTACACATGCCACTCTATTAGTGGCTAGATTAATATATGCTAATATATATTGTAGGTAGAAAGAATAATATAAACTTAAAAAAAATTGTAAGAAGATTTAGGGAAAGAACCTTAAAAAGCTTCCCAAAGTTTGCAAACTCGAGAATTGATAGGAGTTGTATTTCATATGAACCTACTGTTGATTGGGGGCCACTAGGAGGAGCACCCAATCAGTTGGATTTTTACCTTTGGGTTTCTTCTCTTTAAGAGACTAAGACTTGACCTCCTTGGGCACCAAATGAATTTTAAAAGCCACTTCTGAAGGCTCTTACAGTCACATTCAAACATGAGATATATTTTAAACTAATGAAAAGAAAGAACAATATATAGGAGTTAAATAGTTTTTCAAACTAGACTCCAAATTGACCAGTGGGGTATCAAGTGACCTAAAGAGGAAGTCTCTCACATATTCATCATTCTCAAGATCACCTCTAAGCATGTTCAACTAAATAAATAAAAAAATATTCTAGGGAAACAATTAGTAAATAACAACAACAACGACGACGACGACGACGACGACAACAACAACAACAACACCTTTAATGCATCAACAGAAGCACCAAATTTGGCTAGTGTGCTCATAACACTTAATCTAACACTCATGTTCTCAAGATGTAATACGTTATAAATATAAAGAATATATTTGCTGGGGTCCAGTGTTTTTGGTCCTTCAATTCCAATGAAGTGGGGTATCTGAGGTACAAAGGGGGAAATTTACAATAAAAAATAGGTAAATTTTCAAAACCACACAAAGTAAACGGCAAAGCACAACAAAAGTTATCACTTGTGTTGACAAGTGAATTCAGAATATTCAATGAAATCACAAAGATGAATCAACCAACTTTCCTTAGCATCAAAAATATATCTAATAAGAATCATTATTGAAGGAACAATTGCTTTTTTGTAATCAAAACCACCTCCTCCCTAAGAATGTTACTCAAGAAATTCATCCTGAAAAATAATAACATAATAGAAATCAGTAATTTAGACCATTTATCAAGTAAAATATTTAAATGAGAGATGTAACATATGTTTGAATTGAAAGAAACATATATTAAAATAATAGAAACCAATAATCACTAGTGGAAAAAAGACTTTTTAAGTCGGTTAAAAATGACTTTTTAAGTCGGGTCCGAGCCCGACCTAAGAATTACCGACATAAGAAGTTTTGACTTCTTAAGTCGGTTGTGGACCTAACTTAACAAACTATTATTAGGTCGGTTAGACAGAACCCGACTTAATAAGTCTAGCCTGCAGAAACCATTTATACCCGACCTAAGAACTTACTTTCTTAAATCAGGTATAATTAACCGACCTAAGAAGTTGTTGTTTTTTTGGATAATCATACAAATCAGATGCAGTTTTTCCATTTAACAATTTACCCCCAAATCAGACTATCCAACTCAATCAACAAATTACACCACAAAAAAATCAGACAACAAAGATCACAGTTTTTTGTAATTAATTGATACAACTTGCTAAAAATTAAATTAATATATCAACATGATTTTTTGTAATTAATTGATACAACTTGCTAAAAAAATTATATTACTTACATGTGTCCATGAACCAACAACATTATAATGAAAAACAACATACAAGGTAAGATAGTTTCAAGAATAAAAAAATAGACCCACTCATCCCATACTCCTGCAAGCACAAGCCTCTTTAAGTTTGCTTGGAAATCCTTTTCCTTCTTTTGCACCATGAAGGCATCATAATAACCTTTTCCCTTGTTTATCTCGCATGTTGCTTTGTACTCTTCCAAATCCCTCATGCTTTCCACAACCTTCTCCTCAATCTCCTTTTTTATTTTCTCCTCATTCCTTTCTTTTTGCTTTTCTAACTCCCCAGCAGCTCTAAGGCATAGCCGTGCTCTTATGCTCTGAGATCAGATTCACCAAAAACAAACATATGCCAGCTATCTAAATTATGTAGTCTAACTTTATGCTCGAAATAAAAGATCTGTTATATTGAAACACATATATAGTGAAAGCAAAAGAAAATTTACTGACCAGCCCAAGGCTATCCAAGGCGGCTGCAATGTCGGTATTAGAAACATCGCCAGAAGACAAGGGAAGGTCATGAAGTTTGTTTAAGTACACCACATTTTGCATTCCTAAACTCTCCTCTAATTCAGCTTCATCAACCTACCCTAATGTATTTTTCGATAACTGTTATGGTTTTGATTACTTTGTGCACTACTTACTTTTTTAATAACAATACCAATTGTGGCCACAACATTCAAGAGATTCTATCTTATGTGCCTAAACAATGAATTTGTCTTTCTTTAACAACATCAGAAATTTTGAATATATAAGGGTCAAGAGGAAGGATTTACACTCATTTGAATTCCTTATATACACACACAAGCACATATGTAACTGTTTTCAAGTAAAAGATCACTGCATATTAAAGAGCCACGAGATTTTCTACATTGCCGTTGTGGCTGGGAAGAGCCTATCTAAGAAGGTATATACACCACCTCCTAACAGCATTGCTCCGCTGTTGAACAAGCAAAAACCAGAAACATGGAAAATATACAAGTTATTCAATTAACAAGTGGAAACTCTTGAAACTACCAAGTAGTCAGTGTGTGATGATGTGTAAGGGGGAACAACAGTGCTACCTTCAAGTGCTTAATGAAAAATTCAAAAAAAATTACCTTACAGGATTGATCCATGCTGAGTACTTGCAAAATGAAAGCAAACTCTGTCAATACAGATTTGAATGAGAACATGGTTTTCAATGAGATTATATATCTCTTAAAGGTTACACTATAAAACCAAAAGAAAATGTTTATGAACCTGTAAGGCGCCAACAAAAGAAGCAACCAAAAGTAAGGGAGAAATGTATCCTGTTGTGTATGTAAAAAGCAAACTGCCTCCAATCACTGGATTCTGTAAAGAAATATTCATCGGAGGCAAAGTTGACAAAAACCGTGGCCGACTACACTTAAGTTTTTGTAATGATTCATTTGAAAGAATCAGGATTCATGACAGAGTTCATGTCCGAAATATAAAAAACAATAGGGATTTGTATCCAATCAAAACATGACTCGCATGTATTGTAAGATATTAATAAGCACAATTCGTACATATATTCCTTGATATGCAGCAAAACTGCATGATTATATATTCAATGCACTAGAAAGCCATTTGTCATCAGGTGCAAAAACATCACAAACATAGTTTACTTGACATATTAGATTTAAAATGCAACCAACAAAATCTACTTCACCGGTGAGTTTTTAAGCCGAAACTAATGAGCAAATAACACTGATTTACCCTTGGTTCTCTTTCCAACACATCATATAAATGTTGCCATCATGAAGCAATATTGGTTACAAACAATAAGTACCTTGGATGCGGCGACATATCCCAGAAGGGTAGCCAGAACAGGTGTACTGCATGGTGAGGCAGCTAATGCAAATGTAAGCCCAACCAAATATGCTTGCACACCTAAGAGTAGAACTCCTTCATGTTAAATTCTCTACATTGAAAAACATACTGAAAAAACAAAAGAAGTGAGCATTAGAGCATTGACTTACTTGATGGAAAATTGGCAGCCACAGAACGTGGATCAAAACTGTCGAAGAATGAGGGGAGCTATAATTCAATGATCTGAAATTTTTTTCTCAAGGTGAATACAACAGCCAAAAATACTACCCGAGAAAGTTTTTATAGTTTTGTTAACTTATAAGAACTAGATTCAGTGAGTCAGTGGCTTAATCTAAAAATCTTTGAAATTTGAGGAATGTTTTCTTGCAAAACATAGATGGCACGCATCAGACTATCTCTGATGAAAATGCACTGAGCTTAAAGTAACTAATGTAAAGATTAGCTGAACATTTGATTACATAACTTGATCTTAGATAGTTAAGAGCGAAAGAAATTATGTCGTCAGAAAATTATAAGTCTGCTTTAACAGGCCTAAGATACTGTATTGTTTTACAAGATGTAAAGATCTTATTTAGAAAAGGGTGCAAAATATGACTTTGAAAAATTCAGTGAATAATAACATTGCAAACTGAGTTAGATTCTGAATATCATTGTAAGCACGGGGAAATTAAACAACAAAATAAGAAAATCGACAGCACAAACTTGAAAGTTTGTCACGTTTAGAATATAAAGTTGTGGAAGAGAAATTGTTTCACTACCTCAAGAAGGTTCAGACCCATAACTACAGCCAAACCAGAAGCACCCAAAGGTAATCCTTGGCCAATCTGTCCATAAGCCTTTCCTGCAAATGAAGCTCCTACGCCCAGTAGCGCTAATGTGGTTGCAAGACCCAATGAAAATGCAATGGAATCTCCAACCATGTTTTGATCCGATTCATTGCTTTCTTATTATCATAATCATATATATGTAAAAGGCCAGTGGAGGAAGGAAGTGGAAATTCCTGAGTTTTTCATAGAAGATTAGTTTTTATTAAAAAGTTCAAAACCCCTTTAACTTGAGCATAAAAACTAATATTAAAAAGTTCAAAACCCTACAAACAACAAAAGAAAAAATAAACATGAAATCGATATAGAGCTTGTTATAATTGACTTATTCAAAGGAAATAAGTCATTCTGGTTTACATACCACAGTGAACATCATTAGATCTGCGGACAATTGCAGCGAGACCAAGATCACCAATTTTGACTTCTCCTTGGTTTACCATCTGCAGGCCATCACAAACTCACACAGTAATAACAACATTTCACTAATTTTGTACTATCTCATCTCAGTATGGCAGCAACAGCAGTAGCTACATAAATATTGCCTTATTACACCCTAATATAATTGAAACATAATCAAAATCCATCCCTAACACAATAAGCTCAAATTGCAAATTGAAATAGGACAGTAACTATGCAGTAGCATATATGCAATGTAATTGACCGAAAACTGAAACAGACATCATGGTAGTAGATAAAGTGTAAATGCGAAAAAGAATTAGAACATTAGACAAGTTCGAAATTGTAATTCCTAGTTGAAAATGTTACCGAACGTGGGACAACTATTGTTATAAGAGACTTTTGCAGAGTCGTGTTATTGTAGTATTGAGCAATGAAGTTGTATCTTGGATACTTGAGTAACTGTCGTTTGAATGAAGCAGTGTTGCCAGACCAAAGCAGTGTTGCCGGACCAAATAGATGAAGAGGTTCAGTGGCTACTTTACCCCTTTTCAGTGCAGCAGCATAAGTCACCCTTTTACATCATAGAAACATAACAGCAGCACCCCGTAAGTATCAAAATTGCTCTATTCGAACCAAACTGTTTGAACCAGTGATTGAACCTAAAAATAAATAACACATCATCGAAACCAAACCAAAAGGAAATTCCCAAATCTTAATTGCGATTGATGGTGAAGGATCTGAATCAAAAGCGTTCAAAATTGTTCTACGGGAGGTTCACAGTGGTTTTTATGAGAAGTAGATGTAAGGGGAAATTTTGTAAAAAAAATTGGAGAAAGGGTGGTGAATCGTGGTGAACACGGTCGATGCATAATTTTGATGGTGGAAGGAGATCGGGGGAGATGGGGTTTACGGTAAGGTGATGTGTGGCGATGGGAGTGGCGGAAGGATTTTAAGGGGTGGCGGTGATGGTGGTCACGTTAGCGGAGCCAGGAGGTTGAAAGAATGGTGGTTATGGGAGCGGCAGAAGAAGAAGGGTTAGGGTTTTCGGAAGTAGAGGAGATGAGAGGAAATAGAGAAAAGGAAAGGGTGTCGCAGGTGATGGTTAAGGGGTTGATGAAGGGAAGATTTGGGTGATGAGGAGGAGAGAACGAAGATGGAAAGGGTTATTCAGAGATGGTGAGAACTGGAAGGTTTTGGAGAAGAAGGAGAGAAATAGTGGGGATGAAGGTTGTTCTAGGTCCAAGGAAGGTATTGAATAAAACTTCTTAGGTCCGGTGGGTAATACCTGACTTAATAAATATGTTTTTTAAGTCAGTTAGTGAACAGAGGTGACTTAAGAAATTTAATACGAATTATATTTTTTTTCTTTAATATTTTTTAAGTCAGTTCTAAATATAATTGACCTAACAATGTTACAAATATTTACGAAATTGCCACCGTATCACTTCTTAAGTCAGGTGGCAGGTGAACTGACTTAACAGCCTATACTATAAAGTATTTTTTCTACTAGTGAATTTAGACCATATATCAAGGGGAAAATTACTTAGGTGCTCATGAGAGTACAATATTTCTCTACCATTGGGCTGCTCGAAATCAATCAAAAACTCGACTTTAAGATATATATTACCTTCAAATATTATTTTTTTTCATCTCCTTGCAACCTCCAACAACATTAGATTCCAGTTAAATTAAGCATGTGATAGAGAAAAAATATAGTTTCTAATTGGGGGTAGAGAAATGAAAAACAACACAATGAAGGATTATATCGACCTCATAACAAATTTTAAAATGAACACGCACATATTATATAAATCAACTTCAAATTAGAGAAACGCAGAAGAAAAAAATCATAAGCAAAACACATAAAACATTAAACTATAACTTACTTTCATTGTCACCAAAGGTAAGTAATAGAAAATCATAAACAAAACATACAAAAAACCCTTAAACCCTAATTCAATGTCACATAAGTTCATAAGAGCAATAAGAAATACAAAAACACTAACCCCTAAATTTTTATCACTGGGTGTCATTGATGAGAGCAAACTTTTTAGGATCTGAGGGGGCCTCAGTCTATTCATCCACCAGCTGACCATCACGGTGAACTTTGAGGAAGTCCATTCGGCTCAGATCTAGGTTAGGGTAGAGGAAGGAATTATGCTCCTTGGCCTACTCAAAGTAAATGCTAGAAGTGGACATTAGCTCATTAGTAAGCTCGAATACCTCTGTCTCCAACTTCTGTTGGCAGAGGAGGGTAGCGTCTCGAGATTCCCATAGGAATTTCTCCTCGGTGGAGATCTCCTTAGCCTAGGTCTCTCTGTACCCCAACTTCTTATCCCATGTCTCCTTGTCCTTTTGCAGGACCTTCAACAGCCTCTAACTCTTATTGTAGGTGTCCACATGCTATTGGAGCTTTGTCTCCATCTCCATCTCAGCCTTATCTTGCCTCTCCCTATCGACATCCTCCAACATCAGTTCCTTCAACAAGAGGTTATCTTACTATCTATCATGCCTACAATAACAAGATTAGGCTTTTACTAGAGATCCTGACAGTCACAAAGAAACTCCATAGAGAAAGGAGGCGAGATCTCTTGAACTGAAGGGCATCAAAACCAACACCACTCCATAATGTCGCCTTCCCAGGAGCGGGTGAGGCAACACAGGTTGTATAACCCTCCTCCAACCTATGAGCTTTCATGTTGGGTGAGCTCGAAGCTAGATCCTCAATTGGCCTTTTTCCCTTGATAACAAAACCCTCTATGTGACTCTGAGGGATATTTGTCTCTGTACGAACGACCTAGATCATTTCCCATCTTTGTCACCTTTCCTTAGTAGCAATCTTCACCATCTGATATGTAAAACAATACACAGAAGTCATAGATACTGCCAAAAAATTTACAAAGGGAAACAGAGTGTTTGGAACTTACCTAAATAAATAGTGAGGTGTTTTCCGCCCTCCAACAACAATCTAATCACTACACAAGAATCCATGAGTTCAAACTTCCTCAAGAGGTGAACAATCCTTCCCTCGTCAAGGGTAAGATACTCCTGGTCATATCCCGTGATTACCACATGATCGTTCGTCTATAACAGAGGAAAAATTTGGGTGTCATCAGCCTCTAGCACTCCAAGAGAATCTCCTCGCCCGTTCACATGAGCAAACTTTTCCATCCAATATTTGTAGTGATTGGAAAGGGACGCAAATAAGGCCTTCCCCGACAGCCCACCTAAGGGAACATATCTATCCTTCACCGTCCTGGACGTGTAAAAGGGGGAAAGGACTCCTATAATTGGTGTAACATTCAAGTCCTTATAGACCATATCAAAGGCCCTGACCAAACCTCAACTATTAGGGAATAGTTGGGAGGGCGCGACGTTAAAAACCTTCAAAACCTCTATGGAAAAAAAGGAAAGGGAAAAGTGGACCCACATGTTCCTAATAAAAGGGGGGTAGAAATAAAAATAAGGAAGATAAGGATCATAGAAGACGGGCGTTGTCACCCTCTTTGACAATGAAAAAGCCTCCCGAATGACCTTGTCTTCATCTTCTAAAGAAACCTCCACTCCTGATCGAAAATGGAGGATCCGTTCATCAGAAATGTAGTAAAAAAGAGATCACCATCACCGTTGTAATCGTCAAAGGGGGCAACTATTACCCTAAAACAACTACAACATTACACTAACTAAAGCCCTATTTCAAACAATTCTTCATAAACCCTACCCACTACAGAAAAAACGAGAAAAGGGAAATTCATTATTGGAAGAAGGTTGTAAACGAAGAATCAGGGTTGATGAAAGGTTGAGCAATTCAGATAAGCCTAGAAAAATAGTGTAAATGAATTGAAAGGAAAAAACTTTTATAGGGGAACAAAACCATAAAGGACCTTTTAGACTCCCCCATAATTTTGATATGCGCAACATGCTTCTGACCCGTGTCGTTAGCGTTTAATATCTCGAAAAACATATCATCGTTACTTACATTAAATGAAAATAAGTCTGACTGTCTGAATTTTATTTTGCAAATTCGTGCACTTTAAATTATATGTTTTGGCCCTAGTCTCGATTTTTAGACCAAATAATCATGAATTTTGGCTCAAATTTTAAATTTTGAGAGAATACAAAAAAAACACCTTTTGCCCCGAAATCACTACTATATTATTATATTGAAGTTAATACTAGTATTTACTATCTAAAAATAGAATTGAAACAATAATTTAAAACAATATATAAAGTTATTACAAAAATTGAATTTTGAACTCGAACATCAATATTATATCAACTGTATTATTTATTACGAAACAATTTGAAGAGCAATAATGTACACATGTCATTATTTTATAAAATAAATTTTAATTTATTATAAATTTAATTTTAGTAAGAATTATAGGATAGAGGTGATAATTAAGTCTGTCAATGAACCGAACCAACTCGAAAATAATTTAGAATTTGGTTCGACAATTAAATCGTTGAACTAGGTTTATGAACCAAATAAGTTGAATATGAGCGAAAAACTAAGTTCGTTAACTAAATAAGCTGAACTTTAACTATACATAATTTGACTCATTAAGTCCATGAGTGAACTCAATTATATATGAGAAGAATTACATTGTATTTAAAAGTATGTTTAAAGATTTACTCCAAATCTTAGCCTTATATATTTTTTTTAATCTAACGGTAAAAAATATAGTATGGTATCACATATGACAACAAATGTTCTTGTCATTTGAATATCTATTGTGGCTTCGGAGTCAACCTTTATCTTCGAAGGGAGAGTTATTGATTCATTTTAAAAGTTGTGTAGTTTTATAATAATAGATTTTTTTTAGATAAAGTTAAATTCCAATTTGATAATTTTTATGTTATTTCAATATTTTTATTAGAAAAAAATATTAATTTAAAATGTTAAATATATTTAAAATATATATATACTTTTAAAATGATTTTAAATCTGTGAAACAATCGAGCTGAACCTAACGAGCTGAACCGAGTTGTTCGTGAATTTATAACAAGTCGAGTTTGAGTTTAAAAAAAAATTTGTGTCAAAATCGAACCGTAATTTGAAGTCATCCAATTTTTAATAAATCGAGTTAAGTAGAGTTCAACTCAACTCAACTCATTTACAACCCTAATAATAATAAATAGTTGAGATTTATCGTTGACTTCACTTTTTCCGATACTATAATTCATAAGAAAAAGAAACCTAAATTAAAGAAAATTTTCTTACAAACAAACAGTTATTGAAAACCATTGAACATAACTAATGAAAAACAAAACTAGTAATACCAAATTGAGAAATTACATTAAAACATAATCGATATATATTTTTAGAAAGAACTAGTAACACCCCTACATACCAGCACCATTTTTCATACCCGTTCATAGTGACTGACGCGGTTGTAATAATTCCTGATGTTGACTGGAAAAAAGAATATCACACTGTAGCACACTAAATATTCAATAGTGATTGGTGACCACTCTAAAGATATTCCCCTTTTTTAGGCCCTCAATAAATACAGTCTCCATTATATTTACAAATGCTATATAAATCCACAGCCATTACTGCGTTTATTCACCTCTCCAATACCACATATGCTGCACATCATTTGTTCACCATTCATACAAAACAATAAGTAACTCACTGGTGGTTTATGAGAGCCTTCTGCCAAGTATGACCAGAATCAGCATATTTACAGTGTTGTTAGTTGTCTTGGCCATGTTCTATTGTGTGTTCGATTATTTTACTGCAGAAATCATTCTTTACTTGGCCGTCGTTGCGGCAGTTGCGACCGCGACGATCATGTCTCTCCGTGCCACCATCGTGATATGGATCACGGTTTTGGTTCTGTTGAGCTTTGCAGGAAATCGTCGGAAGAGTTTGGTTCAACGAGGTAGACAAATAGTATTTGATGTAGTGTGGCACTTGGTTAGAGTCTCATTCAGATCACATAAACGGTGATGTTAGTTGTAGTTTAAATGTTGTGCATTTTTTTAGTTGTATTTTGATGGAGTTGGCCGTGCTCCTAAAAACTCGACAAATGTTTGAAGGAACTTTTGATTGATATTATTACTTATTCATGTTGCTCGGGATTTACAAAGATTGCGTGAATGTTAGAATGGATCAAAACTCAGTTGAATGGAGCCACATACTCCAAGCAACAACAAGATTCATGAAGTACTTGCAAAAAAATACTTTGGCTAGTAGAACACAATACTTGAAAAAAATAATAAAATTAAGTTGTACAATAATTTATAAAATAAAAATCTCAATCAAATATAATAAATAATGCCAAAAAAAAACTTTTTTCAAGGCCCAATAACAAACCAAAAATTAATTAAGGCCCGTTAATTATAGATTTAGGGTTTACTCTTCGTACCCCATGTGTTACTCACATATTTTGGTGAAATTTCAAAAAATAACTTTTAAATTTTAAATTTTAAAATTCAGACGCCGTCTAAAGTACACAATATTCACACCAAACATCTTAAAGTCGATGTTAAAAACAAAAATTTGAATTTTAACATCCAAAATTTTCCCTGATACTCCTACTTAAACACACCAATTCATTCAGGAAAATTTTGAAATATACTTTATTATTATAAACACATAAGCAATTTTAAAAAAGAGATCAAGAAAACACAAATTAACATAAATATTTGTCATCACATATACAAAACATGTGGCATTACATAAATATTTGTTAACATAAAATCTAACATCACATTTCGTGTTCCAGAGATGGTTGCTGACATTTTAACATTTTTAGAATATCATCGACCGATCTCACCACTATCACATTCACTTCGATCAAACCCTTTCTTTTGTAACAGTAAAACATACTCCACATAACTCTTAAATCTCCACCTGTCTTCAATTCAAAGTTACTGAACTTCATCTTTCCTTTGTTATCAATAGTCGTATAATCAGTTCGTTTTGGACAGGATTTTGGTCAAAAATTATTCGAACCGATGATACTTCCATCGGTTTGATTTGGTTCGGTTTTTAGTATTTTTCAAAAATAGAACCGAACTAAACAAACTAGTTTGCTTCGGTTTGGTGTAGTTAGGTTGATCGGTTTACAACATTTTTTTCTCCAAAATTATATTCATTTGTGTATTCTCCACTATTATATATAAAAATTGTCACTTGGTAGTGACTTATACAACTAAAATAAGTTCATCATTATATCAAATACAAAATACAATCAAGTTTGTTACTTCATCAACAAATAACACAATGTAACCAAAATATAACTTCAATTCCTTTCCTGATCTAATAGCTAATGCACCATCCTAAAATAAGTTGAAATAAACACATAGTTAGAATATAAAGCATTAAATTTATTTTCACTTTGAATAGGTCAAATTAAATTTAATATTAGATTTTTTTTATTCAAATCGTGTTATCACTCTATCATTATTAACCTTAACATTAGTCAGACACATTCTATCGATTTCTACAAATTAAAACATACCCACAAACTATACAAGATTAGTTTGACAATTTCATTAATAAAGTAAACAATATCAAAAAGATTTTAAATTTTCATACTTTCTGCAAGATGTTGCACTTTATCCTTTTGTTTTCATAAATTAATCACCTATTATTTTCTTTAAAAAAATTTCAATTGGGTAAATATAGCCATAAAAAAGAAAATAAAGAACTGAACTAAACCATTTCAGTTTTCATCGGTTTAATTCAATTTTTAAACCTAACCACAAAAATCATTTTTTTTATTTGGTTTGATTTAGATTGTCAGTTTAATTGGTTTTTTCTAACCCTTTTACATATCTAATTATCAATTGAGAATGAACAATACTCGATCTTAACAATGATTTGATTATCTAGGTAACCCAAGATATTATCCAATTTAGATTTGAGAAGTTAAAAAGTGGTATTTTCTATGATCCTAAATTTAAGAGGAGATCTCATGATGTTGAAGTAAACAAATGTGAAATATCAAATTGAGACATTATTTGGTGTGTGTGTATATAGTTACATCTATATAAGAGGCATATTTATACAAGATTTAGAAAAATAATGATTATACAAAAGCTATCCTAACACAGATATCATTATAAAGTTTGAAATCAAAAGTCAATTATGTACAATGAAATATTTGTTAGTGTATGATCCATATACTCTATTATTTCTTGAATTTAATACTTTTATTATTATGGTTATTATTAGAAATTAAAAGTGAGAAGAATACTCTTTTTAATGATTTTAATTAGTAAAATGAACATTTTTATGTGATTAATTATAAAAATTAATATTTACTTTACTTAATTTTAAATCATTTTATTTTATTTTAATTTATTAAAAAAATGAGATTAACAATTATTTGGAGTGGCTTAAATTTAGAAATTTTATTTGAGCACTACCACCTTTAACTAAAAAACTAATATCAAATTCATACTACTCATCTTATGAAATTTTTAAAGAAATAAATAGATCATCGTTTCATCTTACCATCAACATACTTTCATTTCTCTCTTTTCTGACCGTTGCGACTCCAACCAAGAGATACGGAATGTTTTGAGTTTTTTACTTGCACAAGTTATTTGTTAGACTAAGGATGTAATATGATATTTTCCCTTTTTTAGCAAATAAATATTTGCCATTTTTATTTTATTTTGGAATTTAGGGAATTGTTCCATATAAATGATGAGTAAGGGTGGATAGATACCCGCTATCCGCCTGAAACCGCATGAATCGGTGATAAAAAACAATAATGGGCGGGTGAAAACGGATTTGCGGGTAGAGTAAATTAATTTATTTAGTTTGGTGTGGTTTCAAACTGGCGGGTCGGTTTTATAAAATTCATCAATCACTAATCGAGTTCGCCCGAAGTTCAATACACTCTATTAATAACTCTAATTAATTCTGAGTTATTATGTGAGTAGACTATGAGAAAAGCATCGAAAAATTTTAAATTGTCCAACGCCTATCACAGTGGCTATAAATTAGGGATGGCAACGGGGCGGGGGCGAGTTTAACTATATCCACACCCGCACCCGCCTCCATGTAACACACCTGCGCCCGCTCTCAAATCCAATCAGGGGTAAAATTTTATCGCCCAGACCCGCTCCCAGTGGAGAACGGGTGCATCCGCACCCGCCCCGCACCCATCCGCAAAAAAATTAAAATTTTTTTAATTGCAATAAAAATTAATAATTTAATCAAAAAATTAATTAATTAAAATTTTAATTAGTAAATGAATATTAACTTAATTAATTTAATTATTTTAATTACAATAAGGGTATTAATAATATAATTAATAAATGAATATTAAAATAAGTAAAATAAGAGAATTAAACTAAAATGTATTATTCGGGAGTAGGGTACAGGCGGGTCTTAGTGTCTCTCCGCACCCGTAGTTAAGAATCAGATTTCCTTCGCATCCGCACTCAATTAAATCGGATTTTCCCCGTTAGCATCGGGGCGGGTCCGGGCGGGTGTGGTCGGGTTCAGGTTTGTTTGTCATCCCTACTATAAACTCTATGCCTAATTATCTATATATTTTTTAGAAATGTGTATATGTTATCATTATCATCATGTTAATTATAACTCAATTAGAATTGTTATCATTATCATTATATTTATTATAATTCAATTAGAATTAATTAATTTTCACAACCAAATTTCTCTCTCCTTACAAATAAACTAAACTATCTTTAAGTATTAGAAGAACATTGCAGAGATATTTTGAAAGAAAAAGGTGAACCGAAAATCCAAAAAATTCTTAAGAGAACAATTAGAGAGATATTTTAAAAGAAAAAGGTGAACAGAAAATCCAACAAATTCTTAAGATAACAATTACACAACATCACTACTCATTCCATCTTCTCCCTTCTTTCATCTTTTATATCTCTTTTTTCTAAATTTTTGTTTTCTTTTGGTATTTGATAGATCTAGAACAATTTCATTATTTATTTTTTTCAAATCTAAAGGGAGAAGACACTATAACTTAATGTTTTATTATTTTGTAAATCTAAAACAACTAATTAGTTTTCATTGTTTTAATCTTTGTTCATATTATTTTAGATTTAAATCTCATTGATAAGATTCAATTTGTTTCTTTTCGGTTGAAGAGATGTGAAGAGAGTATTACTATATTTTTTTAGATTATTGATTTTATTTTATTTTATTTTTCATCTTAATTTTATTTTTTAGTGTGTTTTTAAACCGATTCAACTCGCCCAACAACCCGACACCCGTTGAAACCGCCACCCGCCATAACCGATGATTGAAATTAGTGAAAATGTGTTGTATTTTTTCATTCGACGGTATTTTTGGGTGAGCGTTTAGGGACCGAAACCGCCTGATGTTCACCCCTAATGATGAGGTGTCTAAGTTTTTATAATTCCTTGCAATGATTGGATGACATGTATCCAACTTGCATTTAAATGGATCTGGATTGTGTGCCTTTAGGCCAGGAAAGGCACATGTCTTTGAGTCATTAGTGTCCATCAGATCAATTCAATACACATGATTCAGACGCCTATCCCAGATTTATTAATTATTCAAAAACCTTAATATCTTTAAAACACTACTGCATCGACCATTCATGCCGTCAAGCTTCCACCACCCGCCTTCCGTTGTCAATTTTCCGCCATCAACTTTCCACGTCGCTGGCTTGCATCACATTCAGTTTCACCCAAAACACACAAATCTCCATCTCATTCCTTTGAAAACTCTAATGAACATCAGTGTGGCAAGCATGAACGCACTCATGGAAACACTACGGCGGTAGGTGAAAGCGGCGTAGGGAGGGTAGATCGACGACACAAGAGGAGGAAACGATGAGTTTTCTGTGACTGTTTTGATGTGATTTTTTATTTTAAAATATGAACATTAGGACACTTGTTGGAATCGTGTGTATTGATCTGATCTAATAGCATTAATGACTCAAAGGCATGTGCCTTTCCCGCCACAAATATACACAATCCAAATCCGCATTTATATACCCGTTGTAACTAGGGTTGTTCATGGTTCAGTTTAGTGAGAAAACTGAATCGAACCATAGTAAAAGCTTACTCGAACTAACCCGAACCGTTTCAATTTACTCAGAACCGAACTGAACCAAAATAATTAGTTTGGTATACCATTTAGAAATTTCGAACCGTAGCGAACCGTTAGAAGACAATTTTTCCCAAACCGAACCATTAAAATATTTTTCAATTTATTTTTAGAAAAAAAATTTAACTTATTTTTAGTATTTTTCATTTTCAGTTTTGGTTCGGTTCGGTTTTAGTTTCAATTCAGTTTGGTTATAGTTTCGGTTCGGTTCTAGAACCGTTTTATGCAATATGGTTTGGTTCACTAACCAAATATAACGGTTCGGTTATTTTAACTTCAGTTTGTTCGGAAATTCGGTTCAGTTCAAGGTTTTTTTGAACAAGGCTAGTTGCAACCATCATGAAAGATAACAAGTATTACCAACAAATTGTCATTCTTATCAACTATTTTCTTTCAACTGATTTTTAATCATCGAGTAGTGTTCTATAACTCTGCTACTCCTAGTTAGAATCAGGGTATTAATGAATTTGTTCATAATATCCAATGATTGGTATCAATTGGTACCTTGGATATGAATTCCTTACCATCATGCACTCTGGATGAACTTGAACGACTTTTTGAATAGCGCCTTACGCAAATGTCGCTTTAGTGTAATACTGAGATGGAGGAGATCCAAACCTTGCTTTGAGCTCAAGTTGATCACTGTTCTTAGGACTCAAATAGCCGCCATAGCTCTGGTGGACCTCGTGTTGATAATCAGAATGTGTACTTTACCCGAATATCCAAGGTGAACATCCCCAGATTTGATGGTAAAAATGTTTATGGCTGGCTCTACAAGTATGATCAATTTTTTCTCTTAGATGGAACTTCGTCAGCTTCGTAATTGCACCTTGAATCAATTCACCCAGACGGATTAGCTTTACAATGGCACTTGAGCTACATGCCCCAGAAGTTTGATGTTTTCCCACCACGACAATAATATGTCAATGGCATTACCACTAGATTCGGTGAAACATATGAGGATCCCATTTCTTCTTTGTTACAAATTAAACATATCAGCATGATTTAAAAGTATATCGATCAATTTGAGTTGGATCTAACACAAGTAAACCTGATCCCAGAGCATTCTCTTAATATTTTCTAGATGGACTTAAGCATAACACCCAGATGCATGTTTTAATGTTTAACCCCTCATTTATTGCTCATGCAACTAATCATGCTAAGTTCATGAAGCTGCGAACCCTAACCCACCACGAAATCCATCTTGTGTTCATAATTCCACTATAAATCACAGTCTACTTTCAAAACTATTTCCCCATCTGTGTTTTCCCCTTTATCTTCATCCATTGCCACATCTCCAAACGAAACTAGAGCTAATACACCAAAACCCACATCTTAAACTACTCCTCTTCGTCATAACCACGCCTTTTATGTATTAGAAATGGTTGAACTTAGAGCCAAAAGGTTATGTATGTTTTATGATGGGCTCTTAACTCCAAGTCACCGATTCAAACACAAATGCTATCAACTTATGGTGTTTGAGCTTGAAGAAGATGAATCAATAAAGGACAATATTGTTTTTGAGAGCGAGTCCATTAATGATTTTTGAAGGCTTACTGAATTAACCATTAAGGATCGTTTTCCAATTCCCTTGATCAAGGATTTCATGGATGAACTTAGTGACTTGGTTGTGTTTTCCAAGCTGGATATGAGATCAGGGTACCATCAGCTGCGCATGGCATATGAGGATGAGCATAAAAGTTCCTTTAAGACTCGTAGTGGTCACTATGAATACTTAGTTATGCTCTTTGTGTTCACAAATGCACCAGCCTCTTTTCAAACCCTTGTGAATCATATCTTTAAGCTATTCTTGAGGAATTTCGTCATCATTTCCTTTGATGATTTAATTTTTTATAGAAAATATCTCGAAGAACATGAAGTGCATCTACAAATCATCTTTCAAACCATTAGGGATAATAATTTGTTCCTCAATAACTATAAATGTGCATTTGCCTTATCTAGGGTAGAAAACTTGGATCACTTTATCACCAAAGACGCTTGTGACACCTTAATTTGTAACCCTAAGGTCTCACATGTCATCTTTGCATATTATATCACAAACAAGATCATACTTGGTTCTCCTAACTTCCTCTGTGGTTTTGGTTCCGAGGGAGATCACCAACCACGTGTGTATTTATTTTGCTTTATGTTGTTTATGTGAACTAACCCTAATCAAAATGCCAAAAATATGTTTGTTTTTTCCTTTCCTAACTTTTTCAGGAGGAAGTTTAGATCAAGAATATCAAACATAATCCCTCGGCTCGAACAAAATTCATCTGGAAAAAATAAGTCAAAGTTGAACTACAAACAATTCAAATTCATTTGATCAAGAGTTTCTAAGAATTGATTGATTATTATTCAAGAGACTCTAAGGTTCATATATTTATCTCCATGCCTTCTCTTAAAAGCAAAAGGATCGAGCCAGAGCCAAAATTTCCAAAATTGCCTTCTCTAAGGTTCATATATTTATTTTTCACTGTGTTAATCGATTAACCGAAATCTGCCTAAATTGGTTAATCGATTAACACGTGCATTTTTTTGCTATAAATAGAATTTTCAAATTCTACAGCATTTTGACACCAAAATTCACTTGTTTCATCATGAGAATATTCTAGATCACTTTCAATTAATTCCCCTACCTCATCATAACTAATTCCCATTATACACCCTCATTAATCACCACTTGATCTTAATTTTGCCTCCAAATTCAATTTCCAAGCCTAGATTAAATTCCAAACCAAGCTCCAAACCACCAAAATTTCCAAGCTTAAACTCTATAAATAGAGCTCTCATTTCATTCATTCTTCAAGCTTTTTATAATCAAATCCACCTTGTCAAAATTCTTCCTCATTCTCAATTTTCTTCGTCTACCCAAATTCACCAAAGCTCTTTCTTCCATTAAAAGTTAGTAAGATTTTCATTAAAGCTTACTAATCTTTGAGCTAAACCTCCATCAAAACACTTCATCAACATCAAATTATGTAGATCAAGGCTTTGGAGTGTGGTTCTTGAAGTTGATTTGAAACATTTTCAGATTTGGAAGTGGTAAACTCTTGTTCCACCATTGTTGTGCTTGATTCATCTTTCACAATGTGATCTCTTGTTGATCTTTGTTGATTAATTCTTTGAGCAACATTTTGTGATTCCTTTGGTGTTATTTGCACTTAATTTAATGGAATTTTCGTGCTCAGTTGCATTCATGGTCATGAGGTGTTTGAAGAAATGATTGAATCATGGAATGCTAATTTTTTTTCAATTTTTTGTTGTCCTGTCCGTGTTAATTGATTAACCAAAACATGAAAAAATTGGTTAATCGATTAACACAAGTCAGAATGTTATTTTTGGATTATTTTGGGACTGTTTTAGTGTATTTTCTTTCTTCTTCCATTTCCTTTTGTTTTACCTTGAATTGAGGTGTTTGTTGATCAAATTTCTCTTCAAATTCCATGAACTTTAGGTGTTCGATGAAGTTGGATAAACCTTCATTAATTCAAATCTATCTTTAAGTGGATCATTGGATTCATTTTTGGTGATTTGAATTAGTTATAGGTTTAGTACTTTAATCCACCAAGAAGAGTTATGGAACTTGAAGATGGAATGATTCAAATATTATGATTAAATTTGGCTTCCCTTCTTCTTCTTTTTTCTTTTGGTCAACGAAAGTCTTACATATCATGAGACTCCTTTTTGAAGTTATGATCAAGATGAGACCACTACCCCTTTTCTTTTAGTGTGACAAGTTTTAGGAGAATGGTTTACATGTCATTTCTCTAACTTGTATTAATACACACATTGTTATTGACCGGCCTCAGACAGTCGTGGCTTTTACATAAGTCTGATTACGATTGTTTAACATTGCGCTAAATTGGTCACGAAATCATAATTGGGTTGTTTTTATAAGTGAGTTGTCAATCTCATATTCTCCATGGTATTGTATGGAATAGATTGGATCTTTTGTTATCAAAAGGAGTTAGTGGCATACTTGTTGATCTTACCCAAGTTGGAGTCCTTCCTTTGATAATGTATGAGACCATGTTTTCATGCTTGTGGATGCCTAGTTGAGTATTCACCCAAAAAACAAAAACAAATTGATCTTTCTCTTCTAATCACTAACTTACTAACCTTTTATTGTTGATTATAATCTTTACTTCAATTATCATTTATCTTTGTTGCTCTTTACTTTTTGTAATTTACCTTTATGCTTTTTATTTTAGCATTTTATATCATATTATTATCTTATTTTCTCTTTGTCCACTTGGACCTTTGTTTATGTTTATGCTACTTTTTTTTTATTTTGTCCACTTGGACCATACTTCTCTTAAGCCACTAATAAATACTTAAACACTAAAAGACTTACCTCTTAAATCCAGACTGTTATAACCTTATGCTCGAACCTTCGACTTTGGACTTCGGACTTAGATCTAGGACTCTTACCCTTTGCTTTTAGAGATTTGAGATCTTGGACCTTTTGTGTTGCTTTTGTCTGTTTGTTGGGAAATTTTCTGTGTGCAGGTATTGATACTATGTCATTATGAAAATCATCTGATACATGACTCTCATGATTGGCTTCTAAGCCTTGGAAGGACTTCACTTTGACTTTGTTATGGCTTAAATTGGGATTTCCTCCGAAGCTTTGTTTCATCTGGTTACTATACTTGTGGTTTAAAACCAAAAGGAAGAGGATTGCTTATGTTGACTTCTTGTCAATTGTTTGCTCCTTGTGTGGTTAGATCTTCTCACCTCTATCTCTTATTTTGCTTTTTAAGATAGTCACTTCATCTCCTCCCCTTCTTCAATTTTCAAAATCCTCTCCCTTTTTCAAAACCTTATTGTTTTCAAACTTGAACCTCTTTCACAATAAACCTTGACTTTGGTCAAGTGATTTTCAAAAATTTTCTTTCTTTAATAAATGTCAATCAATGTTAATCATACTTTGACTAATTTCAAAAGACATAAAAAAATACAAAAACTCAGTCAAATCTTTTGCACTTTGTGCATTTTTCCATTTAAAACTTTTTTTCATAAGTTTAGACATGAGTCATCTCTTTAAGCAAAGTTATTCGCTTGGAAATGGTAAATTCTCTTTATATTTAAGATCAATCATAAAAAAATCAATTGTGTCATTTTTACCATGAACTACGAGGTTTTGATCTTATATTGCACTTTGTGGGTACGTAGGCATGAGGCTCAAGAAATCTCTTTAAACAAAAAAATCTTAAAAAATACTTCTCTTCTCATCCCCCAAAATCTTTTTTTCAAACAAAAATTTTTAAACCAAAAAGCGTAGATATTTCAAAGGGTTCATATATAGTACTATAGACGTTTTGGGTGCTAACATCTTTCGTTAACGTAATCAACCCCTTTACCCAGACTCTGTTCATATGTTCTTGTTTTAGAACTTATTTAGGTTTGGTTCGCTCTTTTTCCTTTTCTTTTGGATAAAATAAAAGTGCGGTGGCAACTCTTGTTTTATAAATTAAGTTAATCAATAGTTTACACTCACAAATTTGCCCCTACGATGGTGTCCATTGATCCTACAAAGATTCAAGTTGTTAGTTCTTGGCCTATTCCTCAAAACCTTAAGCAATTGAGAGTTTTTTTTAGGTTTAGCTGAATATTGTAGGAGGGTTGTTAAAATTTTTGAATAACTAGCCTAACCTTTGACTGAATTGCTCAAAAAAGTTAATTTTTTATGGTCTGAAATTGCAGCTAAACCTTTCATGGAGCTCAAACAGGCTTTAGTTTCTGCACCAGTATTATGTCTTCCAAATTTCTCAAAAAACTTATTGTTGAAACTGACGGCTCCGAGAAAGGTATTGAAGTTATTCTAATGTATGATTATCATCCTATTATGTATATAAGTAAGGCTTTGGGACCCAAACAGCAGGCTATGTCTGTGTATGAACGCGAGCTGTTGGCCATTATGTAGAAATGGGGTTCCTATCTTTCACATGCTCCCTTCATTATTAAGACGAATCAGAAGAGTATTAAAAATATGTTGGATCAGAAAATTAACACTCATTTTCATCAGGTATAGGTGGTTAAGTTATTGGGTTTTGATTTTTAAATCCAATTTAGCATTGGATCAACAAACATAGTTGGTGATGCTTTATCAAGACGTGTGGGAGCAGAGTTGCTACCTTTTTTAGCAATGTTATTATGGACCTATTAGACTCCAATAAACTTTCATGACAATCGAATCTGCATCTCAAATGAATTATACATGAGCTGCTAACTAAACCTCAATCTCATCCCAAGTTTTCATGGATTAGAGATAAGTTGAGAAGAAAAGGTAAGCTAATGGTTGGTTCTAATCCTGGTATCATAGATGTCATCCTTAAATGGTTACATGACTCAGCTGTGGGAGGTTATTTGGGAAGAGATGTCACTTAGAGTAGAGTTAAACCATTGTTTTATTGGAAGCGTATGAATATGGACATTGTCAATTATGTGAAAATTTTTGGAACTTGTCAGAAAATTAAACCTGACTTAGCCGCCTCTCCAAGCTTATTGCAGTCACTACCTATTCCTACCCTGGTTTGGTCTACCATCATCATGGATTTCATTGATTGACTAGCTTAGCAAATATGCACATTTCATGGAATTAGCACACCTTTACATTGTACACTTGATGTAGATTAATTATTTTTGGACACCGTATTCAATTTCATGGATTTCCATAATCTATCACAAGTGATAGAGACTCGATTTTCCTAACTTATTTTTGGAAAGAGTTTTTCAAACTGTAAGGTGTTGCTCTGATTAAATCATATGATTATCATCTTCAGTCAGATGGCCAAACTGAGAAGGTTAACAAATGCTTAGAAACCTATTTGATGTGCGTGTGTTCGGATAAACTTACTCAATGCCACAATTGGTTATCATTGGTTGAATGGTGTTAGAATATGAATTATCACTCTTCTATTCACACTACTCCATTTGAGGTTATTCATGACCAACCACCACTTATCCACCTACCATATCTTCCCTGTTCAGCTACTACTGTTAGTGTTAACAAATCTCTTTCGGCTAGTATTGCACCCCAAAATTTGACCAACCATTTCTTTTAACTTGGCTTATGTTTCATTTCATTTAGCATTTGCATCTGCGTATCACTTAGGTCGACCATTTCTCGCATATGTTTATGTTATCAGCCATATGGATTTATCGGGATTACAGCCGCTTTGTTTGCATTTCAGACGATTCAAACCAGTTCAAGTGATGAGTTCCATGTCGAAATCAAGCAGAGTTTGTTCTCATTCTGGTGGTTCAGTCTGTGCTAGTAATTTTGATGCATTTCGATGGTTGCCCTTTTTCCATTTTTATTTCGCTGCATTTTTGTGATTTTTATTTCTATTTTCTGTTTTAATTTATTTTTTTTAGTTTTTATAGAATTTTATTAGAATTAGATTAAAATAGAATATAGCATTTTAAAATAAATTAAGTTTTAGAATATTTAGAAATTAGTCAGAATAGATTTTAATTTGGACTAATTAATAAGTTTTAGATTTAAAATTATTAGAATTAAGTTAGTTTTAATTACTAAATTAGATTAGAACCTTAGGATATAATTAGATTAATTGACTAGGATTAGATTAGATTAGTTAATTAGTTTAAGTTTTAATAGTTTTAAGTTTTAGGATTAATTTTTAACTATTAGAACTTAGGATTAGATTAGATTAACATAGAATTAGAATTAATAGATTAAGACTTAGAATATTAAATTAGGAATTAGAATTAGTTTTATTAGTTTTATTAGGATTATGTTATTAGAATTAGATTAGTCTATTTTTAAGTTTGTTAGAATTAATTAGGAGTATTTGGTACAACATTGTTAATTAATTAGGAATTAATGAAGATCATCAAATTCAACATCAGCCAGTATGCTGCCACGTGTCGCATAACTGGTATTTAATGTTACTGTTTCTCTTCTTCCCTCAGATCCTAAGAGAGAACCCTAGCCGCCCCGTGTTTACTGTTCATCATTCTTCTTCCACGAATTTCATCATCTTCTCCCTAACAACCACACAAAAATCTCCTTCCAAATCCAGCTTTAAACAGCAACCCACCGTGAAACATCTCAATTCTTCTTCTTCCAACAACTTCCGTCAACCACCCAAACTTCTCCAACCACCATTCTCAAACCAAAACTCTGAAAATCTCTGAAACCCATTTTCGACCTCCATCTTCACCTTCCCAAACCTTCATTCATAAACCTGTTTCCAGAAACCCATAAACTCTTCTTCCTTCATAAACAACCCACAGACATCCGAAACTTCCTCTTCCAAACCCATATGAGACGAGACTCCATTGTCACCATCATCAACATCACTCCATTCTCACCTTCTCAAACCCAGATTCAACACCCACACTTCATCTCCTTCATAGCCCTCAAACGATTTCCGCAAATCACAACCTCCAACATTAACAAACCTTTCACTCACCTCCATTCGAAAACTCATCACAACTTAAACCGAAAACCCAACTACACAAAAAATTTTCGCAACTCAACTTCGGCCATTTCCTTCAACCGAAAACTCAACCTTACAAAAACCCAGACCACCGCAAGAACCATTAACCCAGTTTCGAAACGTTAAGGCTGACATTGTTTTTATTTTTGAACCATGGCAAACTTTCTACTATGAGAGTTTTATTCAATACTGCTGCGGTTTAATCCATGGTCAAATTAGCAGTTCTTTTCATTCTCTTTTGGGTTTAGTTTGGAAGCTACTAGCGGTTTTGGATCGATATCACTTTTGGTACGCTGCTGCTGACAGTCAATGTTTTTTGTGGAATATTCAATTTGTAAAAATTTCTATTGAAAAAGGGTAGATGAGTGGGCCTAGCCCATGATGATAACCCCTTTTTTGTTTTTTTTTTAAATAACTCTTTTCTTCTAATTTGTTTAATTAATATGTAATATATTTTCTTTTATAAGTTAGTTTTGTAAAATAATTACTAATATTTTTTAAATTTGTTTTTTAACATATATATTAGTTTTAAATAGTTTTTTAGACTAGTTTGCTAAAAGGTTGTTAATATTTTCTTTATAGTTCTAGTTTCTTTTAGAATTTTAATATATTTTCTTAAAAGTTAAATTTTAATCTTTTTATTTATCGTTGAGGATTTATTTCCTCGTTTTTGGGTCGATGAAGAGACCACTATCGTTTTTCTGTCAAATTATTGATGAGAAACGATAGATCCGGGACCGACTTTTCTCTTCACTTTTCATTTTCGACTGTTTATCCATCTTTTGTTATTTTCACCTCTTTTAGGTTCGATGAAGAGACCTCTGTAAATCGTTACTAGTCAAATTATTGATAAGTAATGTTGGATCCGAGACCACCTTCTTTCTCTCCTCATTTCTTCTTCCTTTAGATCTTATTATTTTTCTGCGATCTATGAAGTCTTTTATTCGTAAGCTTCGCGTATCGAAGCCGATAACCTTCTCGATTTCAAATCTATGGAAAATGATTATTTGGGTCATTTTCTCTACTTTGGGATCGTGATAGGCTACCTTCGATTAATCGACATAATGTTTGCAATTAAGACAAGATCCCACCTCTTTCGGTCTGTGCGACACGATTTAATCGGAGAATGATCTTCAATATCATTTCTCTATCTTGTCCATAGCACGGATATCAATTCACGCGACCTCCTATAATTCGACTTCCCTCATAAGTCGAGTTACGACGGTTTAGCGTCACATTGTGTCCCGATTTGATTCACTAACACTATCAAACCATCTTTAATAAGAGAATGAAGTTCTCTTTGTATTGAATTAAAGAGAGAGAGGATTGATTGTAGACTTCTTCCTCTTTGAGTGTCGGGATACTCACTGTAGAGTGTATGGTCTCGATACATGTCTTTCAATATGAAGACGCTTGTAGTCAAAACCTTTTCTCCTAAAACCTCGGTCCCGTACCTAGTGCATTTTCAAACTCTTTTCATAATAAAACTTGAATGGTCGTGGAGTGGTTAGGCGTAGGCCTTCTCCTATCCCGAGTGTTTGACATTACCGTAGGATTCACTGTCGCAAAGCACTTACCATTCAAGACCAAAGACACTTTCAATAAGAGAATGAAGTTATCTTTATATTGAATTAAAGAAATAGGATTGGGTGTAGACTTCTTCCTCTTCGAGTTTCAGGATACTCATTATAGAGTGTGTGATCTCGATACTCGTCTTTCAATACGAAGACGCTTGTATTCGAAACTTTTTCTCCTAAAACCTTGGTCCCGTACCGAGTGCATTTTCAAATTCTTTTCACAATAAAACTTGAATGGTCGTGGAGTGATTAGGCGTAGGCCTTCTCCTATCCCGAGTGCTTGACATTACCGTAGGGTTCACTGTCGCAAAGCACTTACCATTCAAGACCAAAAACATCTTTAATAAGAGAATGAAGTTATCTTTGTGTTGAATTAAAGAGAGAGGATTGAGTGTAGACTTCTTCCTCTTCGAGTGTCAGGATACTCACTGTAGAGTGTGTGGTCTCGATACTCGTCTTTCAATATGAAGACGTGACTATATTCACCACACCATTTTCATAACAAAACTTTGAGATAACGAATTGGGTACTACCTGCAAGGGGTTACTATCCGAGGATCTATTTCACCCCTAAAAAAACAACTCAAATCAAATGTGACATCTTGGCTGGATAGGCGAAAAATCTCTTTTCACAAAAGGATATGTTACGTCCGTTCTACTGCAAACAGGTAACGCCTAAGTCTCCAACGAGTGAGTAAAAATACACCTAAACTGCTAGAATGCGCTATGTTAACATCATCCACCAAAAACCACCGGTTAACCGTAGTACCCCGAACTACGTTTGCTCTGATTTCTCATGCCAGATGAGAATACGTAGACACATGACGACGATGTCTTGGCGAGCTCACCTTTTCACCTTTCTCCGTAGTTTCCCGAACTACGTTTGCTCTGATTTCTCATGCCATATGAGAATACGTAAGCACAAGACGGCGATGTCTTGGCGAGCTCACCTTTTCACCTTTTTCCGTATTTTCCTGAACTATGTTTGCTCTGATTTCTCATGCCAGATGAGAATACATAGGCACAAGACGTCGATGTCTTGGCGAGCTCACTTTTTCACCTTTTTCCGTAGTTGCCCGAACTACGTTTGCTCTGTTTTCTCATGCCAGATGAGGATACATAGGCACAAGACAGCGATGTCTTGGCGAGCAATCTCCCCCTATTATCCATAGTCCCCCAAACTACGTTGACTCTGAATTTCTCATATCTGTTGAGAATATATAGGCCTAGGACCGCGAAGTCCTACCGAGTCTTTCATCCCCTGGAACACTCTTTATAGCGTAATCCTTTAGCAGATATGTTCACACATATGACAAACAAATGGTTCCCATCGAGCATGATGGATGCGAGGGGTGCTAATACCTTCCCTTCGCATAACTGGCTTCAGAACCCGTTCTTGGTCGCGAGACCATCCTATCCGTTCTTCTCCTAGGGTTTTCTCGATGTTTTCCCTTCCCTTCATGGGATAAATAAAGTTCGATGGCGACTCTTCTGTCTTTCTTTTCGCCTCCCTGTCGTTGTATTTTTCGAGTAGCGACTCTGCTGGGGAAGACAACCTAGCAAGCCAAGCCTAGTTTGTTTGTTGCATTTGTGCTTTATTTGTTTTCTATGTTTTATTGTGTTGTGTTCCTTTACCTGTTAGGTTTTATTGGGATGGTTTGTGAGGACAAAATTTTTCTACCCGGGCTTTCTAGTATACACTAAGTAGGAGGCAGATTCTTTCTGATTTGCGAGACTTAGGACTCGTTGAGTTGGTTTGAATTCCACCGCTTAGATGAGACCCCTTTGGGATGATTATGTCTTACGAGTAGTCGTAACAGTGTCTTTATTTCTGACTTGGGAGTCTGTGACTCTGAAGACCTTTTGTAGAACCTTATTCTGAAGGTTACTATGACATAACTCTGTGTTCATCCTTTGAAGGGATTACTGTCTTACGAATCGTCGTTATGATGGAAAACTTTTGAGGGTTAGTGCATAGGACTTTATATAAAGCCTTTGGAATACCCTCTTATAAACCAGTAGATTGCCCACCCGAGGTGAGAGATATCTCGTTGTGTTGTCTTGCAAGATGTGTGACCTTGATCCTGTGTCTGTTGCATTTCATATTGCATTGCATGGCATTTACATTTCATTTGCATATAAGGTGTTTAAGGCTGGGTTTTTGTCATCCTGATCTGGTTTTCTTTGAAATTTCAGACTTAACTCTTCAAAGAAGACATAAGTTGACTATGAAGCAGATTCAAGTAAAATTGAGGGAAGTATGAAGCTAGATGGGACAATTAATGGTGGACATGCAAGCTTTATGTCAGGATCAAAAAATGCTCAGGGAGGAAGTTCATCAATTGAAGACTCAGATGGGCCTGATTATGGAAGTCATGAAAAACGTGCTAAGGAAGGACGGAAATTTTATACTGAAGTCGCAGCAGAAATAATCGTTCAACCCTTACCTGTGGAATCTCTCCCAGAGCGTGATGTGCCTCGAAGATCTTTTGCACAACCTGAGGTTCCAGAATTTCCCCGTCAGCAGATACCTTCTATTTCCCAAGATAATCCCGATATTAAGAGGTATGCGCAGAGGCCGAGGTAGCCCGACAGAATCTTCGATCGGATCCCTATGACTTATACTCAGTTGTTACAACTCTTGCTTCAACTTCAATTGGTTGAACTTCAGACTCTGGCTCCATTTGCTGGTAAGCCACCGTCAGGCTATGATGCAAGTTCCCATTGTGATTTCCACTCTGGGGCACCAGGGCATAATGTGGAGAGATGCAAGGCTTTTAAGCACAAAGTTCAGGACTTGATCGATTCAAAAGCATTTGAGTTCACGTCGAGCGGTATGAGCGTACCAGGTTGTCTTATTCCAGTTGCTGTGAAAGAAGCTGATGTTCCTATTCTCTCTCCTGAAGTGGCATCGGGTCAGAAGCATATCTTACAATCTTTGGTTTCAGAATCTTCGTGCCCACAAGTATTGCCTGTTCCTGGGCCAAGCCTGAGGATGAAAGTACCTGAACAAAGGGAGTCATCGATACCTCAGATTCAGTCTTCAGACATTTCGACTGTTCAGAATCAGCAATATGTTGGGTTTGTGTATCAAATATTTATTCCCCTCCAGAGCCAACGGTCATACCGTCATCAGCCACGTCAGCACGCTCGAGAAAACCTAGGAAGTCAGAGAAGCATTTTACTCAATTGCCAATGTGGTACAGTCAGATATTGCCAGATCTGATCAAAGGTGGGTTGATAGCGCCGAAGGAGATTAATCCAGTGACTCCTCCATATCCGCCAAGTTTTGATGTCAACACCCGTTGTGATTACCATGTTGGGGCACATAGGAATTCAACCGAAGACTGTAAGGTGCTTAAGAGCAAGATACAGACTCTGCTTGACTCCAACCGATTAAGTTTTTGATTGATAATGATAATGAAATGAATATGCATGTTTTGATTAAATCTATTTGTGTTCACTCAATACTTTTTATTGATGTCAAACGCTTGTTTAAGTGGAATCCGTGGGAGGATAACGAAATTGAAAGACGTAAAACTTTTGATTGTATGCTTTTGAATAAACCTCTACTGATGATGTACAGGCATTGTTTCAAATCCCTAAACACCTGAGATATAAGGTAGATAATCCCTTGTCAACCCCTTTGAGCCTAGTAGTAAGAGTTTCTTTCTAAAAACGAAAAAACCCTCAATCTTAACCTGGGGCAGAGTAGGTGTCACTTAATTTGACCAAGCATCCAAATTGCCAAAGGAGTATTCCCGTTCGAGGATCAATCACACCTGTAGAGGTCGTACCTAAAAAACCACGGTGGTTATCCCTCGCCAGTCAAGGAGTTAGGTAGTCGCAACCCTTTTAAACAAGTCAGACAAGCCAGTGTCACACGATTTGTTCCCAAAAAGAAAAGAAGAAAAAAATAAGAAACCCACTAAGTCGATAACTTGAAAACAAGTGGCTTAGGCAAAAATTAGGGCATCCCGCTGGACTTCAAAATCAAAAGAAACTCAAAAGAGTCAGTCCAGGAAAAAATAGGGAAATAAAAAATCGCGAAAAATAAGTCGTGTGACTCCAGACACCAAAGACGAGAAGCGAGTGACTGTCACTCCAAAAAAACTTGTGGTTTCCTGAACCATCACTTCTGTCATTCACCCTTTGAGAGGTGAGCGCTTGTGTGGAGTTAGATGAATGTAGGATTGGAGAACATCAAGGAGAATGGGTGGGTTAAAAAACAATTGAGCCTTATATCCTTTCTTTCTTAACCGTGAATCTGACCATGTTACAATCGTCAAAAGACCTAATTGAAGCAGGTTTGTTTCGAAAGCATACTTTGGTAAAGATCGCATTGAAACTGACTTCTAAAAGGATTTTCTTACCATTTTGGTATTAATGTTGACGTTCTGATAAGTGATTCATTCACTATATGTTACAACTTTTTTCTAGTGAACAGACTTGGATTTTAAAACTGTCATATGCATTACATTAATATTATCTTTTCAAAACAAATTATTTTACTTGCGAGTAAGCACTAGACATCTGGAGATTTCTACAATGGAAATTTTGGTCGAGATAAGATGCAAAGCGCCTGAGTGCTCTGTTGAGCAGGGGCATGCAAAATGATCACACCAAAGGAATCAGCCATCCAAGATCCATTAAATCTGGGGCAACCAGGTCGAGATTCATCAAATCTCTCGATGACGTAATCAGCAAATCTGGGGAAATCAGGTCAAGATTCGATAAATCTCTCGAAGGTTAGTCAATCAGAGGCACTTCTTCATAGATCAGCCAATCAGGGGAAAAATCATTTGGAGGCTAGGGCAGGCCACCCCAAAAGCTATTCTTATCCAGAAGGCAATCAATCTGAAGCGCCTCTCTGAGGTTTAAAACGCTGAGGCAGTTCATCTTAAACCATTAGGGTATAGAGATTCTAGGTTTCCTTTCAAGGAGGATTTTTTTACAGAGATCCCACAAGCTGGGGAAAAATGGGAGACAGAGGGGCGTTTCCTCTCCACATTTTCAGAGCTACCCAGAGCTATTCAAGCAGGTTCAGTTCAACCTTCAAGTTCAAGACGAATGTCGGGAAGTCATTTTAATCATTCCCCGACAAGAGACTCGATTGATCTCACCTTTCTACAATAGAGATTCTGTATCCCCACAAGGTGATGATGTCAGATCAGAAATATCTCACCAGCAATGATATGCAGGTTGAGACTAGTTTCTCCCCAGCAGTTTAAGATTAGTTTCTCCCCCAGCAGGTGGAGATTGCACTTATCCCCAACAGTTTGAAACTGAGGTTCCCAAGCTCCGGTGTACACTTATCCCTTGACAGGTAGATACGGGATTATCCCCTAACAGTGGGACGAGTGCAGTGTTGTTGCCCCCATAGAGTCTAAATCTTTGACTTTTTCCCCCTCAGAGTCTAGGTAATTGACTCATTCCCCAAGCAGAGGTCGATGCCGATTCCCTCGATGAGTATTCCCCGGTGAAGTTGTTGTCCGAGCGAGTTATTTGGGATAGCTCCCAATTAATCTTTATCCCTAATCCCTCAGTGAAGTCGCTGGAGTAGGTTTCTTCCCCGCAGAGTGGGATTGCCCTTAGAGAATGTTATTCTCAGTCCTCAGCAGAGAGAGTTTGGGATAGTTTCCCAGTAAATCTTATTTATCATCCCTAGCAGATCAGATTTAATCTCCAGCAGAGCATGGTCTCTATAGAGTTTAATTTTATCCTCAGCATTTTGTTGTGTACCCTAGAAGAGTTCTGTCGTTCTAGGAGGCCATCCAGGGTTGTATTCCCCAGAAGAGTTGTATTCTGGAAGGCCGTTCAAGGCGTTTTCCTTAGCAGAGTTGATTTGATCCCTGGCGGAGTGGATTTTATTCTTAGCCGAGCAGTTTTACCCAGGAGAGTTCTTTTCCAAGAGGCCATCCAGGGCTTTTTTTCCCAGCAAAATCGTACTTGGCATACCCAATCATTGCCCAGCGAAGTTGACTTTGTTTCTTCAGCATTTATTTTGCTGGAGTGGCTCCTTTGAATTTGATTTGTGCATAGCATCCTCCTAAACGCATAGCATTTCCATTTCGTATGGAGCATTACGCCATATTTAAACAGATGCATTCGAAACATAAGCCAGGTTATTACCTCTTGTTTACATATGTATCTCCAACGGACAATGGTGTATTTCTCTTGAGCCTGCATAGTATCCAGACCGCAACAAGAGTTATTGATTGATGTGTCCATCCTACTGATAATATGTTTCTTGAGCCTGTGTGGTATCCAGAACCCGGCTAATATCGAGAAATTTCTTGAGTCTGTGTGGTATCCAGACCCCGGCTGACATCGATATATTTCTTAAGCCTGTGTAGTATCTAGACCCTGGTTGATATCGATACATTTCTTGAGCCTGTGTAGTATCCAGACCTCGGCTGATATCGATACATTTCTTGAGTCTGTGTGGTATCCAGACCCCGACTGATATCGATATAGTCTGTGTGGTATCCAGACCCCGGCTGGTATCGATATATTTCTTAAGCCTGTGTGGTATCTAGACCCCGGCTGATATCGATCTATTTCTTAAGCTTGTGTGGTATCCAGACCCCGGCTGATATCGATACATTTCTTGAGCATGTGTGGTATCCAGACCCCGGCTGACATCGATATATTTCATGAGCCTGTGTGGTATCCATACCCCGGCTGATATCGATATATTCCTTAAGCCTGTGTGGTATCCAGACCCCGGCAAATATTGGTGTTTTTCTTGAGCCTGCGTGGTATCCAGACCCTAGCAAGAATGTTTGATGGATGTGCTCATCTTAGCACATTCTCCCCAACAGAGTTTAGTCTTTTGAGTTCATTCTTCCTCAGCAGAATTCTATTTTAGATTGTGAACCGGTTGATTCTTTTTCCACTTCGGTGGATATTTCTGCAGTTTACTACTTTTGCAGTTGGCAAATTTTTGGGTTCTTTTGTATTCAATCACCAGTTACCTTGAATATTTGAAAGTTGTTCGCTTTTCATCCCTTCAGGTCCAAGCTGTTTGAATAGGGGCAGTTGTTGCACCCTAAAATTTGACCAACCTTTTCTTTTAACTTGCCTTATGTTTCATTTCATTTAGCATTTGCATTTGCATATCATTTAGGTCGATCATTTCTCGTATACTGTTCATGTTATCAGCCAGATGGACTTATCGAGATTACAGCCGCTTTGTTTGCGTTTCAGACGATTCAAACCAAATCAAGTGATGAGTTCTATGTCGAAATCGAGCGGAGTTTGTTCTTATTAGGGTGGTTCAGTCTGTGCTGGTAATTTTGGTGCATTTCGGTGGTCGCCCTTTTTCCATTTTTATTTCGCTACATTTTTTTGAATTTATTTCTCTTTTCTGTTTTAATTTCTTTTTTTAGTTTTTATAGAATTTTATTAAAATTAGATTAAAATAGAATATAGCATTTTAAAATAGATTAAGTTTTAGAATATTTAGAAATTAGCTAGAATAGATTTTAATTTGGATTAATTAATAGGTTTTAGATTTAAAATTATTAGAATTAAGTTAGTTTTAATTACTAAATTAGATTAGAACCTTAGGATAGAATTAGATTAATTGACTAGGATTAGATTAGATTAGATTAGATTAGATTAGTTAATTAGTTTAAGTTGTACTAGTTTTAAGTTTTAGGATTAATTTTTAACTATTAGAACTTAGGATTAGATTAGATTAACATAGAATTAGAATTAATAGATTAAGGCTTAGAATATTAAATTAAGAATTAGAATTAATTTAGTTTAATTAGTTTTATTAGGATTATGTTATTAGAATTAGATTAGTCTATTTTTAAGTTTGTTAGAATTAATTAGGAGTATTTGGTACAACATTGTTAATTAATCAGGAATTAATGAAGACCATCAAATTCAACATCAGCCAGTATGCTGCCACGTGCTGCATTGTTGGTATTTAATGTTATTGTTTCTCTTCTTTCCTCAGATCCCAAGAGAGAACCCTAGCCGCCACGTGTTTACTGTTCATCATTCTTCTTCCACGAATTTCATCATCTTCTCCCCAACAACCACACAAAAATCTCCTTCCAAATCCAGCTTTAAACAACAACCCACTGTGAAACATCTCAACTCTTCTTCTTCCAACAACTTCTGTCAACCACCTAAACTTCTCCAACCACCACTCTCAAACCAAAACTCCGAAAATCTCCGAAACCCATTTTCGACCTCCATCTTCATCTTCCCAAACCTTCATTCATAAACCCGTTTCCAAAAACCCAGAAACTCTTCTTCCTTCATAAACAACCCACAGACATCTGAAACTTCCTCTTCCAAACCCATATCAAACAAGACTCCATTATCACCATCATCAACATCACTTCCTTCTCACCTTTTCAAACCCAGATTCAACACCCGCACTTCATCTCCTTCATAGCCCTAAAATTATTTCCGCAAATCACAACCTCCACCATTAACGAACTTTTCACTCACCTCCATTCGAAAACTCATCACAACTTAAACCGAAAACCCAACTACACAAAAACTTTCCGCAACTCAACTTCGACCATTTCCTTCAACCGAAAACTCAACCTTACAAAAACCTAGACCACCACAAGAATCATTAACCCAGTTTCAAAATGTTAAGGCTGACACTGTTTTTATTTTTGAACCATGGCAAACTTTCTTCTATGAGAGTTTTATTCAATACTGATGCGGTTTAATCCATGGTCAAATTAGCAGTTCTTTTCATTTTCTTTTGGGTTTAGTTTGGAAGGTACTAGCAATTTTGGATCGATATCACTTTTGGTACGCTGCAGCTGACAGTCAATGTTTTTTGTGTAATATTCAATTTGTAAAAATTTCTATTGAAAAAGGGTAGATGAGTGGGCCTAGCCCACGATGATAACCCCTTTTTTGTTTTTTTTAATTAACTCTTTTCTTCTAATTTAATATGTAATATATTTTCTTTTATAAGTTAGTTTTGTAAAATAATTACTAATAATTTTTAAATTTGTTTTTTAACATATATTAGTTTTAAATAGTTTTTTAGACTAGTTTGCTAAAAGGTTTTTAATATTTTGTTTATAGTTCTAGTTTCTTTTAGATTTTTAATATATTTTCTTAGAAGTTAAATTTTAATCTTTTTATTTATCATTGAGGATTTATTTCCTCATTTTTGGGTCGATGAAGAGACCATTATCGTTTTTCTGTCAAATTATTGATGAGAAACGATAGACCGAGATCGACTTTTCTCTTCACTTTTCATTTTTGACCGTTTATCCATCTTTGGTTATTTTCACCTCTTTTAGGGTCAATGACGAGACCTCCGTAAATCGTTACTAGTCAAATTATTGATAAGTAATGTTGGATCTGAGACCACCTTCTTTCTCTCCTCATTTATTCTTCCTTTCGATCTTATTATTTCCCCCCGATCTATAAAGTCTTTTATTCGTAAGCGTCGCATATCGAAGTCGATAACCTTCTCGATTTCAAATCTATGGAAAATGACCATTTGGGTCATTTTATCTTTTTTGGGATCGTGATAGGTGTCACGGTGAGAATTGGATGTCAAATTATTAATTAATTTGAATCTTAATTCATTTAGTTCACCACCGGTCTTTAATTTGTCCAAAGGAAGGGAAAAAGATCAAATTACCCACAATGCAATGCAAATGCAAAAGCTAGAGAGTTATAGGTTCGGAGGTTGGTTAAACTTAGGGAAGGTGCTAGCATCTTAAGTTTCTGTAGTACTCTACAAGAACCTCTTGTTTTATTGTTGTTTGTTGCTAAGGGTTATCTGCTTACGGATAATAGACCTAGGGGTTTAATTCTAAGTATACTCGCCAAGACGTCGCATCTTGTGCCTACATATCCTGACGGGAATGGAATCAGAGTAATTGTAGTTCCCCTAAAGGGTTTGAGGAGTTCTTTGACTGTGGTCAAAGTTCCTAAGGGATAAAAGGTAGTTGATTGATTAATTCTAGGAGAAAAGATGAGTCGTCATCTTCAGGGAGATTACTCGACTTAACCACCACAACTTGTAGGAAAATGGTCTTTGCATTGTCTTAAGAGAAGGCCTCAAGCACTCGAATTTATTGACGAGTACGACACTATCTCTCTTAAGCGGAAAAGTCCCTACATATTGATTGTATTGTTATGGGGCGGGAGATTGATCTCAATCGTCAAGATGACTAACATCTTATTCTCTATTGTGTTTGAATATTTTGTACTGAGTTGAAATTGGTTTTTTTCTATGTTGTAAAAGATAAAAGACAAAGGTCCTCCTTATGGGGTAGGATCTATCGTATAGATCAACTTGAATGAGATCAAGGATCATATGGGGATTATGCAAATGAGATGCATACGCACAATTGTTTAGGTCATGTGCAGATTCTTCCTTTGGACGCTTATGCAATGCGATAAGAGTAAATTGCGGTAAAGATAAAGGACGATAAATAAAAATGCGGATAAAGTAAAAAAGCACACAAACGCATGAAAGTGCTAAGACATACAAGTGCGTGAACGTGAATATGTGAACAGATCGGTGCTAGGAGACGGAAGCGTGCACGATCGATTAAGGGATATTGGTTTAGTTTTAGTCGAATTGATTTTTAAGATAATGTTAAGGAATTAATCATGTTTCCAAGTAGAAAATAATTTTAAATGAGAAGTGATTTATTAAATAAATAAAAGGTTCTTATTACATAAGAAAATAGTTTTATTATAAGAAGTTTTATTGTAATTTATTAGGTAGATTTACATGAAAGTTATATTAAATAAAAAATAATAATACGCTTCTATAATGATTTAGTTATTTAAAAAAAAGGTTTTTTTTTAACAATTATTATGTTATTGTTTAATAAAAAAAACTCTCAAATTGGTGGAATAAAATAAATAGTAAAGTAAGTAAAATTTAAAGAAATAAATTTTAAGTAAAAAAGGTAAATTTAAAGAAATTAGTTAATTAAAAAAAATTAAGTAAATAAAATAATTAACTAATTAAATAGAAAAAAGGATTAATTGGTTTTAAATAAAAGGCTGATTGTGACAAAGATTGATTTGGTTAATTAATTAAAAAAAGTTACTTATTATATTAATTTAGAAAAGATTAACGATTTATTAGTTAAAAAAAGATTAAATTCAGATTAATTGGATTAATTAATTAAATTAAGGAGTTAATGAAAAGGTTAGGTGGCAGACGGATTGGGTGAGGTAGGGTGCACGAATTACGGTGGGCGCGCATGACGTTGGCCGTGTGATGAGATCCGTTGGAGATCTGCGGTGATGTGTGTGAGGGTGTATGGTAACCGCGTGGGTGGGTGTGCATCAGATTACATCAATACAAAATCAAAAAAGCTGAAAACCCTAATTTCAAAAAGATCCACAAACTCTCTTCTTCTCCCTCTTATCCGTCGCTTGACCCTTTCCTTCTCTCCCTATTTCCCGTCCGCGATTCCCTTCGACCTCTCCTCTTGTTCCGTTCAAACCTCCTTCTTTTTCCTTCTTGTCTCTAACCTGCAACCTGTAAACATAAAAGAAAAACTCAAATGATTCAAATGAAGTATAGATTCACAAGGTTACCGAGAACGAGAGCCGACAGTGGTTTGCGGCGGTAACGACGATTAAGGCTTCACGGTGATTTGTGGTTCGCGGCGATTTTGGCGGCGTGGAAGACTCGCGGCGGAGCTCTAGAGATAAGTTTCTTAACATTTTTTCGATTTACGAAATTGGGGTTGATTTGGGGGACTTTCATATTGTTGTTGTTCTTCATCTCCCCCCCGCCTTCTTCATCAAAACGTGTGCTTTTATATGCTCCTTGCCATTAGTTTCGGATTTCGGGTTAAATGTGAGATTATTATTGTCGACTCTGGTTTTAGAAAGTTTGTGATTGTGTTTCTATTTTGGACCAAACATGTTTAGACCTGTCACTTCTAAATTGGAAAGAAAATTAACTCAAATTCCTTCTTCTGTTTGCAGCGTATTGCTTTTTATGACATTGCTCAAACCAGGATGTATTGATGGATGCAAAGAATTAATCTGGCGAGGTCATGGGAAGAAGCAGTCTGGGATTACAACGTATGCCTCTGAACCCATCTTCTATCTGGTCCGAATTTTCCTTGATGTAGTTTTGAAGTCATGAAAAGAAGATTCCAAACTGCTATTTTTGATTTGCTGCTGACTTCCTGTGGTGGACATCAATGTCTTTGTTATTTTGTTTTTTGGTTAAATGTTGCAAATAGCTACTAATCTTTCTTATTGATCCATGGATGATCTTCTTTCAGGAAACTTGCATCTGGTGATAGATGTTGTAGCAGTTACAGACGGTGTCCTGCATCCATTTCAGCTTAATCTTGCCTTAGTAAGGGTACTGAAGATTGAAGGTCTCATAATTTCTCGTCTACGATAGCGATTCGACACCGGCTTCTATTGGTAAGTACTTCGAAGCCATGATTTTGCTTTATGATCCAATGGTTCTTCTTTAATTAACTTTAAATTCTTCTAACAGTGTGTTGTTCTAATGCTGATTATTTTGGAAGTAACTATGAGTTCTCATTGCCTTGTCTGTTCTGGTTCTTTTTTTGTAGGTCACGATGCTTGGACGAGTTCGCTAGAAAGGGAGCCTGGTTTGAGTCAACATGAAGTCGTGGCTGCGGAGCACAACTTCTTTTGAGTTTCGGTTTTAACTTTAACTCCATCTTAGCTCTTGTGTAACAATTCAAATAACTGATTCTTTACTTTCTCTCACAGATTTAGTAGGCTTCCGCGACCGGAGGAGCTCTAGGAATCTTTTAATTATGGTTCTAAAGAGCTCTAATTTGAGAAAATGTCGGAGTGTCGGAAACGCGACTTTGGGCTTCATACATTTGATTTTATGGAGAGATTTGAAGCTACAAGTTGAGACCTTGGGTAAATGGCGACATGCTAGGAGTTGCAGCTTGTCTTGCTCTGGTGTGGGCTGTTCTTTTTAGGATATGCAAATGCGCGCCAATTTGTGTGAGAAGATCAAATGATGGTGCTATTGATGCGAGGGATGATGAATTTCTCAGCATTGGCAGCAATAATTAAGTCTGTTAGCAAGCAAACTCCTCAAAAGGTCAAAGGAGGAATCTGCTGAAGGGTCAACATAACTACTTGTTATTTATTTAATACCAACACATGTATAATCACCGTGGGCTGGTGGATAGTATAAAACATATGTAATTGGGTAGAACTAAATGCCTTAAGTACCATAAAGTTCAATCCCTATACTTCTTGAAACAAAAGTAACGAACTCTTGTAACTCTGGTAACATAGTGCATATACTCTTAATAATGATAACAAATTTTGGATGTAATATGAGCTTTATGAGAACCAATGAGCCTTGGTAGTTCAAAAATCTATGTAGAATAATCTTACTGTTTTTTTCAATATCTCTGAATTTACGTATCACCCTTGCGGTATTAAAAGTAATTTGATATGTCGAGCACTTGACAAATATGTGAGAAGTCTTGGATGAAATAACATGGTGAGGTTTAACTTAAAGTGACTTTAAATCTCTGGTCCACACTAACCATTCTTAGAAATTCAATCCATAAGTCTTTTCCTATAAAGGAAACGTCTTGAAAAACTTCGATGATGAATAGAGTTGAAGTGTAAAAGGGGCTTGGCAAAATCTCAATATAATAAGTCCACTGCTGACCAAAATGAGCTCTTGTACGAAAGATGAGCAATCCTAATGACGCGACCCTTAAAACGGGATTCAAAGGTTGTGTCTTAGTGGGGCTTGATTGAAAGAGACCGTATCTGTGCAAACTGGTTAGTGATAATAAACACACACAATAGTGACAGAAAATAAAAAAGGGAGTGAGATCTTAGGGTCAAAAATTAGGGTGTGACAATAGGATACCTTCGATTAATCGACATAATATTTGCGATTAAGACGGGATCCCACCTCTTTCGGTCCATGCGACATGATTTAATCAGAGAATGATCTTCAATATCATTTCTCTATCTTGTCCATAGTACGGATATTAATTCACGCGACCTCCTATAGTTCGACTTCCCTCATAACTCGTGCTACGACAGTTTAGCGTCACATTGTGTCCCGATTCAATTCACTAACACTGTAAAACCATCTTTAATAAGAGAATGAAGTTCTCTTTGTATTGAATTAAAGAGAGAGGATTGAGTGTAGACTTCTTCCTCTTCGAGTGTCGGGATACTCACTATAGAGTGTATGGTCTCGATACTCGTCTTTCAATACGAAGACGCTTGTATTCGAAAATTTTTCTCCTAAAACCTCGGTCTCGTACCGAGTGCATTTTCAAACTCTTTTCACAATAAAACTTGAATGGTCGTGGAGTGGTTAGGCATAAGCCTTCTCCTATCCCGTGTGCTTGACATTACCGTAGGGTTCACTATCGCAAAACACTTACCATTCAAGACCAAAGACACTTTCAATAAGAGAATGAAGTTCTCTTTGTATTGAATTAAAGAAAGAGAATTGAGTGTAGACTTCTTCCTCTTCGAGTGTCAGGATACTCACTGTAGAGTGTGTGGTCCTGATACTCGTCTTTCAATACGAAGACGTGACTATATTCGCCACACCATTTTCATAACAAAACTTTGAGATAACGAATTGGGTACTACTAGCAAGGGGTTACTATCCGAGGATCTATTTCACCCCTAAAAAAAAACTCACAAATCAAATGTGACTTCTTGCCTGGATAGGCGAAAACTCTCTTTTCACAAAAGGATATGTTACGTTCATTCTACCGCAACCAGGTAACGCCTAAGTCTCCAACGAGCGAGCAACAATACACCTAAACTGCTAGAATGCGCTACGTTAACATCATCCACCAAAAACCACCGGTTAACCTAGTAGCCTGAACTACGTTTTCTCTGATTTCTCATGCTAGATGAGAATAGGTAGGCACAAGACGGCGATGTCTTGGCGAGCTCACCTTTCTCTGTAGTTGCCCAGACTACGTTTGCTCTGATTTCTCATGCCAGATGAGAATATGTAGGCACAAGACTGTGATGTCTTGGCGAGCTCACCTTTTCACCTTTTTCTGTAGTTGCCCAAACTACGTTTGCTCTGATTTCTCATGCCAGATGAAAATACGTAGGCACAAGACGACGATGTCTTAACGAGCTCACTTTTTCACCTTTTTCTGTAGTTTCCCGAACCACGTTTGCTCTGATTTCTCATGCCAGATGAGGATACGTAGACACAATACGACGATGTCTTGGCGAGCAATCTCCCCCTATTATCCGTAGTCCCCCGAACTACGTTGACTCTGAATTTCTCATATTTGTTGAGAATACGTAGGCCTAGGACCGCGAAGTCCTACCGATTCTTTTATCCCTCGTCATCCCTCTCTTTCCCTATTTCTAGCCCTTCTTTTCATCCCCTGGAACACTCTTTATAGCATAATCTTTTAGCATATATCTTCACACATAAGACAAACAAATGATTCCCATCGAGTACGATGGATGCGAGGTGTGCTAATACCTTCCCTTCGCATAACCGGCTTCCGAACCCGTTCTTGGTCGCGAGACCATCCTATTTATTCCTCTCTTAGGGTTTTCTCAATGTTTTCCCTTCCCCTCATGGGATAAATAAAGTTTGATGGCGACTCTTCTGTCTTTCTTTTCGCCTCCCTGTCGTTGCATTTTTTCGAGTAGCGACAACTAGTGAAGAAACTATTAAATTCTTAAGTTTTATTTATTACGTACTCAAAACTGAATGTCTCAACAAGCTGATAAACACATACGTGATCAGGTGTTTTCTAGTGGGGAACAAGCTCCAACCTTGCCAAAAGTTTTCCTTGAAATCACACGGGTTCCACAAGCTATTGCCCAAGTTTTATGGTCCTTTTCTTGTTTTGGATCATATGGGCTTTGTTGCGTATCAATTGCAGCGTCCACCTAGTGCTTCTATCCATAATGTCTTTCAGGTTTCACAATTGAAATTATGCCCTAACCCTCATAATCAACCTATTCAGCACCATCCTACTACAAATGTTGATGTTGGAAAAGTTTCGTGGCGATTCTGAACATAAAATGGTCAAACGAGGTCATATTCTTGCTTTCAAAATATTGGTTCATTGGAGGGATCAACCAACTAATGAGGTTACTTGGGAATTATATTATGACTTTATAAAGAAGTTTCCAAATTTTCACCCATGAAGACATGTGTGTTCTTGAAGCGTAGGGTATTGTAATAAGATATTTTCCTATTTTCAACAAATAAAATTTTGTCTTATTCTTATTTTGGCATTTTGGAAATTGCTCTAGATAAATAATGAGGTTTCTAAGTTATTAGAATTCCTTGAAATTATTGTATAATCTGTATCTAGGTTAAATTTATATACCTACAACCATTAGGGTTGTCCACGGTTCAGTTCAGTGAGAAAACTGAACTGAATCGAACCATAGTAAAAATTTACTTGAACTGAACTGAATCGAACCAAAATAATTGGTTTGGTATACCATTTAGAAATTATGAACCGTACCGAGCCGTTAGAAGACAATTTTTCTCGAACCGAACCATTAAATTATTTTTTCAATTTTTTTTAAAACTTAGAACTTATTTTAAGTATTATTCATTTTCAATTTGGCTCAGTTATAGTTTTGATTCGGTTCTAAAACCGTTTTATGCAATATGGTTTGGTTCACTAACCAAATATAACAGTTTGGATATTTTAATTTCAATTATGTTCAATTCGGCAGTTCGGTTCAGTTCATGGTTCTTTGAACAACCCTAACAACCATTATGAAAGATAACAAGTATTACCATAAATCCTCATTCTTATCAACTCTTTTCTTTCAGCTGACTCTTAATCATCGAGTAGTGTTCTATAACTCTGCTACTCTTGGTTAGAATTAGGGTATCAATAATTTTTTTCCTAATATCCAAAGATTGATATTAGAGGATCATTGTTTGAACTTCAATAGATGAGAAACATATGGCGTATACGTCTCAATTGTCATCTTTTGTTTCTCATCTCTTGAAAGCCCAATCTCTCCTTGTTCTATTAAAACCAATAATGTTTAATCATATCCTAACTAAATTGAAATAACAACCCACTTGGTCTAGGATGTCGAGCTCATACGATCACAGTTTGTTGATGATGTAAATGGTCTCCTTATGGAGAACATTCAAAACGCCATAAAGAGTCTTCATTATGAATCCATATATAATTTTTTCATGGAAAAGACAAGTTAATAGAAGAAGGAAGCTGCATGAAATTCTGGTATCAGATATTAGATGTCGAAGGTAATACACTCTTGCTTACAAAATAATGATTCAACAAAATAAGAAGACTTTAGAAGACACTCTTCAAAGTCATAACTTGATCTTGCTTAAAAGCTTCAATTAAGTACAATACACTCTTGCTTACAAGCTTTGAGTGAATAATTTACAATTAACAACCTAGTCCAATTCACACATTAAACAATGAGTGAATGACTCACAAAACTAAAACACATGAAGGCTAAATATGTACACACTTTTTAATCCTTGCTTCTCTGATCTTCAAGTTAGGGTTTTCGCCTCCTTAAATAGCAAAGCAAAATGGGCTTGGGTTGTGGCAAAAGTAACAGCAGGTTTGAGAAGATTTCAATCTTCATAAATAGCAACAATAAACCAGATTTGATTTGATCAATCAGATCCAATCAAATCATTCTCCCAATCTTCAAACAATCTTCTAAAAATAACTCCAAATCAAATCCAATCTGATCCACAATAAGTGTATCAGACACAACTTTAGTAAGTCACTAAACACATGTATAATCTATACCAGAATAGTGCAGCCAGCTTACACAGACAGAAAATGATACAAACACATTCATACAGAATGTTTTGTCCATGAGTGTCAGGATATCGTGTTTGACATCATGAGATAAGTCCTATTATAGAGTCTAAAATAACCCGTTGATCCTGACATACAGATGTCACGACATCCTATAAGACATTTTGTGATTACACCAAGTTTTACCAAAATGCCTGCCAATCAAGAACTAACAAACTCCCGCTTTGGCAAATTTTGGCTAAAAAAAATCACAAGAAAACAAAAACCAGTAAAGAGTACAGCACAACAGAAAAACTACACAGTCTACACAGTAAGTAAAGGAAAAGCAAAACTCCTCCTCAACTTATGCAACAAACACCATAACAACCCAAACAACTTCACAGAGCAGCCCACAGACTTCACAGCCTTCATCAACCTGTAAATCTAAACACACACACAGTCAAACACCCATAAGACTACTACAGCATCCAGTAATATGTAGAACACAAGAACAGCAACAACCCAAAAAGTAAAACATCCAGTATCCAACAGCAACCTCAGTAGCAAACTCACTCTCCCAACTTCCAACTATATACTAAGCTGTATATAGTATACAACTAACTTTATCCCCCTTTTTAGCCACAAATTTTAGATCATAAACTAATAGATAGCATAGATCAAACAGTTAGAATCAAGAAAGTTAAGGGCATAGAGACCCCAAAAACATATTACAACCCAAGGCACATGAAGTGCAAAAAAATCAGTCTATTCTGCCAAGGCAGACAACACAAATAACCAAAAAAACATCAAAACAACAAAGCAGACAACTTAATCCTCATCTTCAGATGCAGAGCTAGAGCCAACATCTTCAACATCAGTTGGGACATCTTCATTATCATCCTTAGAATCCTTCCTAGACTCATCTTCACTAGCATCATCAATGTTGGCAGTATCATCTTCAAGGCATTGAATTAATGATTCCAACTTGATCTTCCTTGTTGTAGCTGTATTAATTGTTTCCCCTAATTCCCTACAGGTTTCTTTAAGCTCAGCAATTATCCTTGCCTTTGAAGCAGTGGCCCTTTCAGTAGATGTCAAAACAATATCTAGAACATGTCTTCCAGCAAAAAGTTTGTAGTGCAAGGACAATATAGACTCTCTCTTGCTAGCAACATCATTAGAGTTTAGAATCCCAGGGTGTTGATTCAAAATAATCTCACAGATGAGGGAGGGGAAGGCAATAGGCAGCTTGATGGCACTTAAAGTATAATGCTTAACAATTTGATCAAAAATGTACAGACCAAAATCAAAATCAATCTTGGTGCCTACAACATAAATGAACCTGCCTAGCCCAACAACAATGGTGGAGGTGCGGTTGGTAGGAACCCAGTTTGCAGCCCCAATCCTGTGAAGGATGGCATATTTTACACTGAGTTGTCCAGCTGACAGCTTACCTTTTGAAGGTCGTGCTTTGACTTGATTAGCAGTGATGACCTTGCACACTTGGTTGTCTGAAGCAGACATTTCTTCACCATCATTTGATCGTCCCAAGAATCTGTTGATTACAACTGAAGAGAACTTCACACACTTCCCTCTAACAAAAACCTTCATATACTCTTTGTTATTCCTATCAGTAATGGAATCAGGAATGTTCATAATTAATTCTTTCACCAGCCCTTTATAACACTTGGAGAAGCCAGTGACTGTTTTGAGCAATCCAGCATCATTGATTAAGTTCATCACTTCCTTGGTCTCCAAAGCATCTTTACCCAGCTCCCTTTCTAGAGCAATCCTCCTTTAATACAAAAATATCCACTTGGTCACACTGCTGATGGAGTGAAAAGACATATTGTCCAGAGGAGCAGCAGACACTGATCTTGGAGTTTTCTTGGCAACAGATTTCTTCATACGAGCTATGTCAAGAACATCCTTTACAACATCTTCATCATAGTAAGTGTTCTCAACTCTCACCTTTCTCTTTTTGGAGGAAGGATAGACCTCGCTTCATGCCTTGGGAGGTCGAACAGGGGTCTTGTTCTTTTGGCTTTTGGAAGGGGATTCCTCAAGCACAGCCTTTTCCTTTCTTGTCCTTAATCTCTTAGCAATCCCTGGGGCAACATTTTTTATGAGTTCATCATCAGAGGGCGCCTTCAACATCAACAACATTGTCAAAAGCATCATTCATATCATCATTTCGACCTGTATCTTTAGCTTCATCATCATTTAGACCAACATCATTACCCTTGTCATGCACCACAGAACTGGCAAGTTTTTCCAAGTTCTCAGTGTTAGGGTTGTTAACAGTGGAGGGAATTTCAGCATTTTTTCTTGGGTTCTTATCAGAGCTGGGGGATGGGTCAACACGAGACAGTGGGGTGGAAATACCATGCACATTATGACCTCCATAGAGAATCTTGGTGATAAGTTCCCTAATGGATCTGTCCACATAGGCAGAACCTTCCTTGTTCTTCATTCTAGCAATGTTGTCAGTAGAGGAATCAGAGGTTTTACCTTTGGAGGGTTATTGAGACTCGTTTGCATGTGAAGGTGTGGTCTTGAGAGCTTCATTTGTCTGACCAGGAACCATGGAAATAGGGGTCACGTCAAGAATATCTTCGAAGGATATGTTCATGGGTTGAGCATCAGAGTGAGAAGTCTTTGATGGGGCAGCATCACGTTTGGGAGACATCTTGGTATTCCTGAGAGAAATTGTTTTAGGAGAATGAGGGTAGGTTGCAGAATAACTAATGCGCAGAGAGTGGGAGGTAGTCTGAAAAGTGGTGGAGGTGTGGGAGTTGAAAGGGCTGTTGGAGGGAAAAATCTTAGTGGGATTGCTTGTTTGAGTAGACAAAGGCGTGTTGTGTAATAAAGAGGGATGTTGGAACATCTCTATTTTAAGAAATAAATATCTTTTAAAAGCAGAAATCTCTCTTAGTAGTAATTGCTATAAATCCTCATAAGTACAAATCCCCAATTTTCTTTTCAAGGTCTCAAACTGAATTACATTCAAAGCCTTGGTAAAAATATTGATCAGTTGATTTTTTGTAGTGACATGCTCAACAAGCTTCCTAATCAAATGATGTCTTGTATCAATATACCTAGTTCTGCTATGATGAATAGGATTCTTGAAACTATTCATGGTACTCACATTACTACAGTATAATGTCATGACATCTTCTGTGACATTATATTATGTGAGCATCTGCTTCATCCAAACAAGTTGAGAATACCTACTCCTATCAGCTATGTATTCTGGTTCTGCAGTAGACAGGGGTACACAGGTTTTTTTCTTGCTAAACCATGAGATGAGATTGTTTCCCAAAAGGAAGCAGCCTCCATATGTGCTCTTCCTGTTATCGGCACTTTCAGCCCAAGCACAATATCCAGACATCATACACCCAGACTCATGATTATATAACCTCCCATACTCACTTGTCTTATTGATATAATCCAAAGTTTTCTTGAATTTTCCCACCTCTTTTTGCATGGCATTTATGTAAGCATACTTCTTTCCAGCAAAACTTTCCACCTGCATAGGTCTCATTAAGTCTATGTGAAGAAGTTCCAGCTCTTTAAAAGAAGTGAGATGTTGGAACTTCTGATGTGACATCCTTGTTTGTTTTTCTATTTGGCATTCACCACAAAATTTTCCTTCTTCAAATTTTTTTTGGTGAAAAATACCTCTGTCAGCTTCCATAGATATGATCTTCTCCATTCCTCTTTGATACACATTCCCAAGTTTCTGATGCCACAGTATTACTTCATCTTCTTTGGCAAGAGCACACTCAGAGTCCTGAGAAGCCCATAGGTAACAATTGTCCTTGGATCTGACTCCCTTCATGATCAGTTCTCCCTTTTCATTTGTAACTAGACATTCAAGTTTAGTGATGTTGACACTTAGACCTTAATCACACAGTTGACCAATGCTAATCAGATTGGTGGTTAATCCTTTGACCAACTGCACATTGTCGAGATTAGGTCTTCCTGAGCAGTTTAGTTTGCCAACTCCCTTTATTTCCCCTTTGGGCCCATCTCCAATGGTCACATAGCTGGTTGAGTGAGGTTTGATGTCCATTAGCATATTCCTTATCCCTGTCATATGTTTTGAGCACCCACTGTCAAAGTACCAATTTTCCTTAGTATAGGCTTTTAGGGACATATGAGCTATGGAGCAAGTAGTAGTAGCTTTGGGTACCCATTGTTAGTAACAGGAGTCTTGGAAACCCATTGCTTCTTGGAGTGGTGAGTTTTGTGGTTAGGTCTTGTCTGAGTAGTAGAGTTTGGATATCCATGCAGTTTGAAACAAAAATTTATGTGACCAAAGCGACCACAGTGATGACATCTCCATCTTTGGAATTTTCTTGGTTAGCTGGTTTGTTTTCTGTTGTGATGTTGAGACATCTGCTGGAACATTATCTGCCTTGATCCAGAAGGTTGGTGTTGAGAGTCAGAGTTATTGTCTTCATGGAATCCTAACCCTGTTTTGTCTCAAGTTCTTTTTCCAGATTGAAAAATCTCTTCTAAGGTTTTGGTACCACTATTCATCATTCTAACAGACTTTCCCATTAGGTTAAGTTGGGAAGTCAGTTGAGCAACTTCATCTGTTAATTTAGCAATAGTTTCAGCCTGTTCAGCAACCTCATCATTCAAACCATTGATAATTGTCAGGTGTTCCTCCTTTTCAGTCTTTAACTTGATGATGTGTTTCTTCTATTTTTCACCTTGCTGGAAAAATTCTTCACTTCTGAGGCACAGTTCTTTGTAGGAGGCTGCTAGTTCTTCAAAGGTCAATTCATCTTCACTGGAGTCATCATCAGAATAGTATCTTCCAGTCAAGGTGATAACATGTTTGGAATTTTCTTCTTCAATCTCACTGTCAGAGTCTTCATCAGTCCATGAAATAGCTAGACCTTTCTTTTGCTTCTTAAGATAGGTAGGGCATTCAGATCTGATGTGACCAAAACCTTCACACTCATAACAATGTATCCTTTTGCTGTTTAAGGATTTTTCTTCAGTCCTAGTTCTTCTTCCTGTATCAGTTGACTTACTGATGTCAGGTGGGATGTTTTTGACATTTGGTCTTGTCTTTATATCCATTCTTTTTATTACCTTGTTGAATTGTCTTCCCAACAGAACCATGGCCTTTGACAGGCTTTCTTTTATATCCTCATCATATTCATCATCTCTTCTTTCAGTATTTGACATAAAAGCTATGCTCCTTTTCTTTTCAGCTTTGTCATCTATTCCTACTTCAAAGGTTAACAGAGAGCCAATGAGTTCATCAACTCTCATCTTACAGGTGTCTTGTGCTTCCTCTATGGTAGTTACTTTCATGTCAAATCTCTTGGGAAGAGATTTGAGAATTTTTCTTACCAGTTTTTCCTCAGACATCTTTTCACCAAGAGCACTTGAAGCACTGGCAATCTCAAGAATATTCAAATGAAAGTCGTGTATGCTTTCATCATCTTTCATTCTCAGGTTTTCAAACTTAGTTGTAAGGAGTTGAAGTTTAGACATTTTTACCTTGGATGTGCCTTCATGAGTAGTCTTTATAATCTCTCATGCTTCCTTAGCAATTTCACAGTTGTTCACTAACCTGAATATATTCCTATCAATTCCATTGAACAAGGCATTCAAGGCCTTGGAGTTTCCCAGAGCTAGATCATCTTCTTCCTTTTTCCATTCTTCCTCAGGCTTTAATTCAGTTGTAGATTTTCCATCTTTATCAATAATCACAGGATGTTCCCATCCTCTTATGACAGTTTTCCATGCCTTGCTGTACAGGGATTTTAAGAAAGCTACCATCCTAGGTTTCCAGTAGTCATAATTATTCCCGTCCAAAACAGGTGGTCGGTTCACAAATCCTCCTTCTTTGTCCATGGTACCAGAAAGTATCGTCCCTAGATCTCACCCAGAACCAGAGCAGGATGCCTGCTCTGATACCAATTGAAATTATGGTATCAGATATTAGATGTCGAAGGTGATGTTCACGATACAAATATTTGTTTGATAAGAACAAAGAACAAAGCTAAACAAATATCACTTGAAAAGAGACACAACAATTGCTAACCCAGTTCAGTGAAAACACACCTATATATGGGGGCTACCAAGCCAGGGAGGAAATTCACTAACAGTAGAATTAATTCAGAGCTAAATTCCCAGTTTACAACTCCTCACTTAATCTCTACCCATGCAACTTCTGCCTAGAACACACCTAGACAAGAGACACCTCTCACTCCCCCTCAATCACAACAGTGATAATAATTCAACAAAATAATAAGACTTTAGAAGAGACTCTTCAAAGTCACAACTTGATCTTTCTTAAAAGCTTCAATCAAGTACAATACACTTTTGCTTACAAGATTTGAGTGAGCAATTTACAATTAACAACCTAGTCCAATTCACACATTAAACAATGAGTGAATGGCTCACAAAACTAAAACACACGAAGGCTAAAGATGTACACACTTTTTAATCCTTGCTCCTATGATCTTCAAGCTAGGGTTTTCGACTCCTTAAATAGCAAAGGAGAATGGGCTTGGACTGTGGCAAAAGTAACAGCAGGTTTGAGAAGATTTCAATCTTCATAAATAGCAACAATAAACCAAATTTGATTTGATCAATCAGATCCAATCAAATCATTCTCCCAATCTTCAAACAATCTTCTAAAAATAACTCCAAATCAAATCCAATATGATCCATAATAAGTGTATCAGACACACCTTTAGTAAGCCATTAAACACACGCAGAATTTATACCAGAATAGTGCAGCCAGCTTGCACAAACAGAAAAGGATACAAACACATTCATACAGAATGTTTTGTCCATGAGTGTCAGGACATCATGTTTGACATCATGAGATAAGTCCTGTTATAGAGTCTAAAATAAACTTTTGATCCTAATAGACAGATGTCACGACATTCTGTAGGACATCTTGTGATTACACCAAGTTTTACCAAAATGCCTGCCAATCAAGAACTAACACTGTATTGAATTACTTGTTGGTAGAGATATGGTTCTATGAGTTGCTCCTTGGCACCTGCTAACTTTCTCCTTTGAATGTGAATGTTAAAGGTAATGAGAAAAAAAATACAAGGAGATTTGTCATCAATTTATGGACAAAAAAATTAAATATTAGCAAGAAAGATAAATTTTGTCGTAGAGATGGTCACTCACTGTATTAATTTTATGTACTGTATTTGGCAGTGTATCTTTCAAAGTTATGTTATGTTTGTGTCTTGTTGAGAGTATAATTCAATTTGTGTAACCCAAGCCTAAGCCCAAGTTGACCAAGCTTAGGGCTTGTTATGTTAGTTACTTAGAGTATAATGACTTATGCATTTTATGTGCTTCTTATTATCTATACAATCACTTTTGGTTATATGTCTTTACTTAAGTTTGGAAATGACCAATACCAAATATTTCATTAATAAACTAGAAATTGATATAATGTCATTGTGAGTGCATCTTCTGTTTAGATATGTTTTGTATGATGTCAAAGCTAGGAGAAAGCGTTTTTATACATTGGACGGTATCAACCAATTCTATGTGTGCATTATTCATCTTAGCATTAGGTTGCATATAAACATGTTTTGAAATGATTGGAAATGACTTAGGAAGGGTCCATGTATCAAAAATCAAGTTTCTGATGTGAAAACTACAACATAGTTCGACACATACGTGTCTAGGTCGACTTATAGAAGTTTTTGCTTCAGCATAGGTCGGCACATAAATCACATAGGTCGACACCCATGCCTTAATGATAAAGTCTGTAGCTACTGCCTATGTGTTGCCTCAAATAGGTCAACCTAAAACCTTTATAGGTCAACACATATTCTTTCATACGTCGGCCTATAGACTTCAATTTTTGATTTTTTGTTTTCCTTTAAATTCCTCGTGTATGCCATTTGCTTCACATCTTGCATACATGTATATACGGATACATGCATCATTGTCTAGTAAGGTTCAGAGTAAAATCCACATGAAACCATAATTTCAAATCATACTCATCATCTTCAACTTCTCTTTTATGCATACACACAATCAAAGTACACATGATCATTTTTGTATTAGGTGACCATCTAGATTAGGGTTGATGACGTCCAATCAGGTTGGTGTACCGAGAATATTGGGCTGAGTTCTTTGAGTGTTTTAAATAAGAAAACAAAGTTGGGTTTTCCTTCAATATCATTGAGAATTTTAAAGCTTTGGACAAGATTACGCAATTCGGATGTGATCGAGGGAAAGCCTTGGAACAAGGGGTGCCTTGCAAGGGAGCAACTTGAGACGGTGGATTGTCTTAGTAAATCTTGAGTTTTAACAAGTGTGTGCTTGGGATTAATTCGACTGTGTGAAAGCCTTGGGACAAGGAGGTGCCTTGAAAGGAAGTAGTAAGAATTGGTGAATTGAAGCAACATTGTTGGTGACTTGATCAATCATTGATCAAGGGTTTTGGAGGTGGTAGAATCAACAATAAATCATATGGCTTGTAGGGTTAGAGTTCTTTGTCTCTTGTATATACATTTTTTTCAAAGTAAGGTTAATTACAAGTATCTCAATTCAAATTTGAATGGTGGGCAGACGTACCCATAACGAGACCGATTGGGGAATTGCTTAAACAAATCCTTGTGTCTCTCTCTATCTCTATCTTTTAATTTTGGTTTTAGAAAATTGTTGAATTCATTGGTTGTTTGATCAATTCGATTGGAAATTATTTTTTATCACATTTTTTAATTAGTTTTATTTTATAGAATCATAATCTGGTTGACTGTGATTGGCTTTGGATCAACAAAACAAATTAAATTTGCAAACAATATTGATTGCATACAAGGTGTTCAATAAATTTCATTGTTGTGTTTTTGTAATTTTGATCATTGGAAATAAGTCCTACATATAGCTTAACATTTAGTTATTTGTGATTAATCTTTGTTGAACAATTTGTGTTTATTATCATTCAATAGTGTACCTATACACATATTCTAGCTTTTCGATAAAGGTTCGGTTAGACGATTAGATTTGAAGCATAGGTCGACACATACGTGTTTTGGTTGATCTATACAAGCTTTTACTTCAGCATAGGTCGACACATAACTCACTTAGGTCGACACCTTATTGGCTCTAAATTTTGACGCCTATATTGGATTAGAAGCAAGTAATAGAGTTTTTGAAGAAATTTGTCAACTTCGACCAGAACTATACTTTTTGGAATATGCGTCGAAGGTGTCTCTTTGCTAGGAGTAACTATTTTATGGATTTAGAAATATTTCTTAGCAATTGGAAGATGCGATTCGACAAAGGTGTTGCTGAAGGCATTTCGACATAAAGATTTGAATTCAAATAAATGAGGGAAAGTTTGTTCTTATCCATTTTCTCAAAGAACACACTTGGAGCGCTTCTAGAAATTGAAGATATGCAGAACGCCATTTTTCTCAATCTAGTTCGTTAGTCGTTGATGACAGTTATTTTCGATTAGTATAAATAGCAGGTCTTAGTGTTAGGATTGGTGTGTTCAATTGTGTACAAATTCCTCAATATACTCCAAGTACCCGCGTCTAGAGAAACGATATTGTGAGAATGTACGTTGATGTAACACCATTTTTACATTTCAATGCAATTCAATAAATGTCTTTTTCATTAAGAATTTATCCTTTCTTTATGCAAGTTACTTTCTACATTTTTTATCAGTCTTTCGACTTTAATCATTCGTGTTCAATTCCATTTACATTTGAAACAAGTTATTTTATGATGAACTCTGCCGAAGTGTTCATTGTTTTTCTAAACTTTGTTTAAGACCAATTAGCAAATGTCCTAGGATTTGTGTGGCCGATTCTACAAGTAAAACAAACCTTTTTTTATTTGGAAGACCAGCGGTTGTTCATCAGTTTTCACGACGAACAAATTGGCACACCTAGTGGGAAAGTGCTAAGTGATCATAAAATTTGCTTCGAGATTTTTGAAAATGTATTTGTTCTACGATCAACTTTCTCTTTGAAAACTTTGTTGCATGTTATTAAGAAGTGGTAAAGTAGCCATCGCTAATGAAGATAGAAAAAGGAGAAGATATAGGAGGAGAATGGCGACAAACTCTAACCAGTCAAATGTTCCTCAGGATACGCCTAGTAACAATGTAGAACAACCCATAGGACGACAGGAGGACCAACGGTCTCAACGCCTGTCTCTGAAGCAATACCATCTATGGGAAGTTCAATACCTACATATTAGATTTCCCATACATAACTCATTCTGACTTATATTGGGCCAAGGGGTCCTCTATAGACTCCACCACCAATAGGGGCTTCAGCATTCAGAAGCGTCCCTCCTCCTAGATTTGCAATACCCTTGCCTCGAGACCCACCCTATGAAATATCAACTTCGATGATGGCAAACTTACAAAATGTCCCTCCATTATATACAGAACCTGTAATGACTTTGCCATTACATGGATCAGGCTCTGGGGCAAATATGGGTCGAAATAGTCTAACTTTAGGATTAGGGTATTCTGCCCAAATGCCAAATTTAACAACTAGTTTTGCATCATACTTAAGATAACAGATGGACGAGAGTAACCTTCAAATGGTACAAATGATGTCTTAAACTATGGGGGAAATCTTTCAGCCTCTTATTCAGAATACTACCCAAACTAATCAACAATTAGCAGCGCAAATGACGCGCCTTGTAGAATTCTTTGGTGTACCAAATCCCCCTCGACAACCACCAAGAGATTATATGATATAAAACCAAAGGGTAGTTTTCGAAGAAGATACCACCATTAACCAAATTCAACAAAATCCGGGAAATATACCCCAGGAAAATCAAAACAACCAGGGAATGACCGAACAACCTAGAGTCGAACCCTCTAGGAATCAACCACAAATTCATAGAGAAGAAAAACCAATGTTAGTTTTGGTAAATAGGAACAGGACACTAAAAACATTGTACAGCAAGCTCGACGTAACAATGTAGTAGCAGATAATAATTTGGCCGTCATGGTCGAAAGAATCATGGCACATAACGGAGTAAATTTTGGCCTTCGAAGGCCAAATTATACATCACTGTTATCTAAATACATCCTTCAGTCAGATTTACCCCCAAGAACAAAGGTTCCTAAGTTTTCCAGGGATACTACTAAGTCCATTGTTGAACATGTGGCTAGGTTTTTAATAGAAGCAGGAAATATTTTGAATGGTGAGAACCTTAGGGTAAAATGTTTCCCAAGTTCTATTACAAAGAACGCTTTCACTTGGTTCACAACCTTACCTCCAAATTCGATTTATAATTGGACCCAGTTAAAACGTTTGTTCCATGAGCAGTTCTACATGGGACAAACAAAGATCAGTTTGAAGGAATTGGCTAGTATAAACCAAAATTTTACTGAGTCAATAAAAGATTATTTAAATAGGTTTCGACTTCTCAAGGAAAGATGTTTCACATAAGTTCTAGAACATGAGTTAGTTGAAATGGTTGCTGGGGACTTAGATTATTCCATCGTGAAGAAATTAGATACTCAATACCTGAGGGATATGGCCTAGTTGGCTGATAGGGTTCGATAGTTAGAACGCTTGAAAGAAGAAAAGGCTAGGGCAAATAAGAATAAAAGAATAGTCTATGTCGAATTCAATGAAGAGGACGAAGGGCCTTATAGCGAGCTTATGATTTTCGACGAGAATGAAGTAGATCTCGCTGAATTGAAACAATGTTCACCCTATTCTTGCAAGGTTTTAGCACCTTCAAATGAAAAGAACCCTGCTGAACCAGAAAAAAAATGTTAGGTTTCCTAAGAAAACTTATACATTCGCTGTCACAAAATGTGACGAAATCTTTGATTTGTTAGTTAAAGATGGGCAAATGATAGTACCACTTGGTGCTAAAATGCCCCCTTTAGATCAAAGAAAGAAAAGAGGGTTTTGTAAATACCATAATTTCTTGGGTCATAAAACCTCTCAATATTTTCTTTTCAGGGATCTTGTTCAGAATGCTATTCTGGGAGGAAGGCTCAAGTTCGGGGAGAAGTCCAAGAACCAGATGAAAGTTGATGCTGACCCTCTACAAGTGGCTGACGCTCATTATACGGAGCCAAATGAAGTCAACATGGTTGAAGTCACTAAAGATTTTAATAATGCAGTCAACATGGTTGAAGTCACTGAAGACTTCATTAATAAGGTCGTTTTGGTCCAAGTTACTGGAGATCTCAACCAGAAATTCCTGAAAGGATTTGTTCGCGAAGCTACTAAAGGCTTCATCAAAGAAAATACTGATAGTTTTGACTGAGGAGTTATTGATGGCTTCGCCAAAGGAATTACTGAGGACTCCAACCTAATGATGATAATGAAGGAAATTGCTGACAGTTTCGTTCGAATGGACAAGGGCACTGATGGCCTTTAAATGAAATTCTGTAAAATGGATATTACTGATGATGTCAATATGGTTATCAACATGGTGGAGATCTCACAGGAAACCCGCATAGAAGTCGACGAAGAGCGTCGATAGGAAGAGTATAACAAAGTTTCTTACCTAAACAAGGAGGAAAGCCTCATAGATTTTCTCCACGGGTGCCAGAATAAAAAGTCTGAAGTTATGTTGTGCCCAAGGTGCAGTGTTGTGTTTGACAAAAAGACAGCATGCAACATAGAGGGTGTAAGGAAGGCTAAAGAAAGGTGTGAGTACAGAGGCTCTTACGAGCAACAAGGTTTCGACCCAAGAAGATCCTCTTAAAGGCAGGATGAAACCAAGCAAAGGGTGACAGGAGTTTAGTCTTCTACATTTAAACCAACGGCTGAGGCTTCAAAGGGAAGTTGGATGAAACCAATCTAAGGCAAGTATCAGAGACAATAGAAATGGAAAAAGTTCGATGTCGATAGGGGCTCATCAATGGCTTACCATAGGGAGTTCCAGGCTTCAAAGAAGACATCATATGTCTAAGAAAACTACAAAGGAAAAAATCCAATGTCTTGATCCTAGCAGAGAAGGGAGCAACGCAGAAGGAAGACCCAAAGAGAGGATGAGGCAAATGCTGAATCTAGTACTAACTTGCCTACCATGAAAGCGAAAGAGGAGGAACCAAAGCCTGTCGAGAAGCTACCTGTAGGGAGGAAGATGTTTGCCACCCAGGGAGAGGAGGCTAAGAAGAAATAAGATCAGGAAATTGATGAAGGTGAAATGTTGACTGACAATTTCAAATCTGGGTCAGAGGCCTCATTGGATATCATAGTGACTGTGGTATTGGTTTTTCCTAGAGATTTCGACCAGATAACTAAGCTCGAAGATTTGGACATTTATACAAAAGCTGAGATGGCAGCACACAAGCCAGTGTGCTATTATGTAATGAATAACAGTTGTGTCGAAGAACATAATGCGTTCTTTGAGTGGCCATATGAGGCAATGAAAAATCATTTGAAGCCTCTGTTTATTATCGGAAAGGCAGAAAACATTGCGGTTAATAAACTTTTGATAGACTATGGACTACGGTGAATTTGATGTCGCACTTTATGTTGAGGAGAATCGACAAATACGACACAGATACCAGACCACATAACATGGTGCTCTCGAATTACGAAGGAAACATGGGCACTACTCTTGGTGTTATATAAGTCGACCTTATAGTAAGGGACAGTTACAAGACCTACTGTCTTTATGGTGGTAAAAATAAAGGCCAATTATAACTTGCTGTTGGAACGAGAATTGATCTATGGAATTGGAGTCGTACCATCTTCCATGCACCAGGGGATTACAATATGGCGACCAGACGGTATTTTTGAAAACATTGAAGCTGATCAAGGTTATTTTAAGGCCCCAATTAATCATGTCGACCGACACAGTTTCAATAAACACTTGGCCAACATTTCTCCATGCAATTTGGTTGACTTTGCTTTCACTCCAGATGGCGATGTTTACTGTTCATTGTATTTACATCCCGTTCATGGTTTTCGATGGGATAGAGAGGTGGTAGGAGAAGAAAACCTATCATACCTTGGTACATCTAGGATAAGCCCAACAGGCTGGAGAAGCGAATTCAGTGGTGATAACTGAGTTCAAAGTGCTCAAAAAGATTTTGGCTTACATAGCTAAAAATAAATTACAAGCGTCCTTAGAGGCTGAAGTGGAAAGTATGGCTGTCGAAGCCAACCAAGAATCATACAAAGGAGGTCCTGGTAAGGACTTTGATCTAGAACCACCTGATAAGGTTCAAGAAAAGTAACAAGGCCATAGGCTCGATGTCATCTACAATGACGAGCCATTGGGTTTTGAGAAGGATCCGTTGGCAGCCAATATCAAGATGCTAATGCAAGATCCACTTGAAGAAATCGATCTAGGAGAGGGGGCAACGAAGAGGCCAACATACATAAGTGCCAACATCAGCCCACAACTCAAGGTCGAAGTAATCCAACTGTTAAAGGAGTTTAAAGACTATTTCTCACGGGATTACGACGAGATGTCTGGTTTAAACAGAGATCTAGTCGAACTGAAGTTGCCAATCAAGCCTGGGAAGAAACTCATCGAGTAGAATCCAAGGATGTTTGCACCATCAATTCTCTCGGAGATCAAAGACGAGGTCGAAAGGCTTTTCTGATATAAATTCATTCGTACAGCCAGGTACGTCAAATGGTTAGCAAATATTGTGCCTATTATTACAAATAATGGTTCTTTGAGGGTATGCATATATTTTAGAGATTTAAATGCTGCAACCCCAAAGGATGAGTATTCAATGTTTTTGGCAAAAATGTTAGTCGATTCCGTCGCAGGCCACAAATACCTTAGTATGCTCGATGGGTATTTGGGATATAACCAAATTTTCATTGCCAAAGAAGATGTTTCGAAGACAACATTTCGTTGCCCTGGGCACTTACGAATGGGTAGTGATGCCTTTTGGTTTAAAGAATGTTGGGGTAACATATCAAAGTGAAACAAATTTGATCTTCCACGGTTATATAGAGACTATTATGCAAATATAAATTGATGAAATTGTTGTTAAGTATGTTTCAGGGAAGAATCATATTGACCATCTTCGACAATCTTTTGAAAGGATGAGAAGACATGGTCTAAAAATGAATCCTCTCAAATGTGCTTTTTGTGTGTATGCGGGAGATTTCTTAGGCTTTGTGGTCCACAAAATAGAGAATCAAAATAAACCAGGATAAGACCAAGGCCATAATGGAGGAGAAAGTTCCATCGACAAATAAGGAATTACGGTCACTGTTGGGCAAGATTAATTTCTTAAGGAGATTCATATCGAATCTCAGCAGAAAGACTCAAGCCTTCTCACCTCTGCTTCGACTCAACAAGGAAGGGTTCGAATAGGGACAACCTCAACAAGAAGCACTCGATAAAATCAAGGATTACTTGAGTCATCCTTTAAATCTATCACCACCTTGTAGGAATATGAGCATGATGTTATATATATCGGCGTCAGATAAAACCTTAGGGAGCATGCTGGCCCAAAAGGATGAAAATGGTGTCGAAAGAGCCATTTACTACCTTACTAGGGTTTTAAATGATGCAGAAACTAGGTATAGAATAGTTGAAAATTTGTGTTTATGCTTGTATTTTTTTGTAAAAAGTTAAAGCATTATATAAAACCAGTTGATGTTTATGTTTCATCTCATTTTGATATCATTAAACACATGTTGTCTAAACCAATTTTGCATAGTCGAATTGGTAAATAGGCATTAGCTTTAACTGAATATTCTTTAACATATATGCCTTTAAAGGCTGTTAAAAGACAAGTGGTAGCAGACTTTATAGTCGACCACTCGATAAATGAGAATAACATGAACTATCTCGAGCTTGAGCCTTAGAAATTATATTTCGATGGCTCAAGCCATAGAGATGGAACCGATGTAGGAGTGTTGATCATTTCTCCTAACAAATTTCAAGTATAAAGTCAAAGGTCTCTGCTCGAATAATGAGGCTTTAATAGCCGGATTTGAGATATTGTTGGAGTTGGGGGCAACTCGAGTCGAAATATTGGGAGACTCAGAGTTAGTCATAAAACAAATCACAAAAGAGTACAAATGTGTTAAAGAAAACCTTATTATATACTTTGTAATAGCCAATAGATTACTAAAAAGATTTGAAATAGTTAGTATTCGACACGCACCTCGATTGTAAAATCAAGTGGCCAATGACTTGGCTCAGATTGCTTTTGGGTATAAAATTTCGAAAGAAAAATTACAAGATGCAATCGAAGTCAGAGGAAGAGTTGTGTCAGCCAGATTGTCCCTGTCATATTTGGAAACGAAAAAGCTAGGGTACGCTGATAAAGAGAATTTCATAATCTTTGTAATAGATAGTTTGAAGGACGAAGATTGGAGGAAACTGATAGTGGAGTATTGTTCAAACTACAGTAAAGCGGTAAGAAGCAAAAATTTAGTTTTGAAGGAATTCCATGATGCCATTTTGTTCAAACTGCAGTAAAGCGGAAAGAAGCAAAAATTTAGTTTTGAAGGAATTCCCTCCGGGATTTATATCGTCTCCACAGGGATCGGTGCGATGAAGCACTCCTCACAGTAACCAACAGGCGACAAAGCACAAATAAAATCTATAAGAGAACAAAAACAAAAAGAAAACAAATAAACAACAAACACTCCTCACAAACCAAAAGATAGGCTCGACTCTCTCTTTGCATGGAGCAATGCGTCCCCAGCAGAGTCGCCACCTGTCGCACCTCGAAAAATCACTGAGACATTTCGGAAATACGACCCTCGCGCAAAAGGCGCGGAAAATTGCGGTTCGACAGAGTCGCCACCGAACTTTATTTTTCCCGAATAAACGGGAGAGGAAAATATCGAGAAAACCTCTTAAAACGAAAGGATAGGAACAGGGCTGTCGCAACCAAGTTCCGGGTTCGGGAGTCGGTTACGTGAGGGGAAGGTATTAGCACCCCTCACGTCCGTCGTACTCGACGGGAACCTCTTAAGGTAATTGTGGGGAGTGTTGTTTTAGGTTTACTTGTTTTCTTCCCGATGATAAAGGTAGAATTGGTAGGGTAAAAGGTTAAAGACGCTAAGGAGAGATGGGTGGTTAGAAAATGGGGTGCTCGCCAAGGATTGGGGCCCTTGTGCCTACGTATGCTCATTCGGACGAGAATGAGAAATCAGAGCGTCGTAGTTCGACTACGGGAAGAGATGGGGGAAATGGAAGATGGATAGAAGTGTGCTCGCCAAGATCATCGCAATCTTGTGCCTACGTATCTTGTATTCAAGAATGAATAAAGAATCAGAGCGTCCGTAGTTCGTGGAGACGACCACGAAAATATGAGGTTGAATGAGTTGAAAGTTTGAGAAAAAGACGAAAGAGTGACTGACAAACAACCTAAGGGCGTGCCTCAAGAGCTTGTCATTCAAGAATTCAAGGAATGCGAGATCCCAAGAACCCAGTTCTTTCGGAAATTGAGTTGACTGAGTTGAAGATAAGAGTTGGATATTTTGAAAACGAAAGAATGAACTAATAACAACTCGGGGGCGCGCCCAAGAGTTACTCGTTCGAATATTCAAAGAATGCTAGATTCTAAGAATATCCCTCTTTCGTAAGTTTGTGAAAGGATTGAATCGAAGAATAGCATGCGAGGCCAAAAGGAAGTTGTTCTGAACTGGTTCGACGACGTGTCGAAGATTTGATTGAAGATGGAACCGGCTTGACGACGTGTCAAGGGTTAGAATTGTGAGAAACGATATTAGTCCCTGAGGGTGCTCCTAATATCGAGACCATGAGGAATTGTGAATGTGTGCGAAATGTGGGTTGCGAATGCGTACGAGCACTCGACTTAAGAGAACGCTGAGAATGATTGAGTTTGAAAAAGTCGAAAGGTTGAGTGAATAACAACCCAAAGGGCGTGCCTCGAGAATTATTCACTCGAAGATTCAAGGAATGCTAGACTCCAAGAACCTCCTTCTTTCGAAGTTTAAATCGGAACGAAAATAGTTTAGAAAAGATTTGCAGTGAAATGACGTACGAAAATAGTTTAAGGTACGAGATGTGAGGACGATATTGGATTTGAAAATTAGAGAAATGACAATTATTTGATAAATGAGACGCGGGCCTCACAACCAATTAATTGGGGCATTACCGAAATGCTGGATCTCGACGATACCTTTTTCATTTGGAAAAATTTTGAATGAACAAAGGAAATATCACAAAGAATGCTAAATTCTCATGACATTTCTTTGTTAGAAAAAATATAATTTTGAAAATGAGAGGTCGAATAATACACTACTTAAGGTGTACACCTTAGTAATGACTATCCAAAAATTCAAGAAGTGCTAGACTTCAAGAACTTAGTTTCTCACGATTTGATTTAGAAAAAAAAATAATTTAAATGAAGGTTTAGGAAAATTATTATTTTTTGAGGATGATTTTGATTTAATTTAAGAAATATTGTTTGAATAAACAATGAAAGTATCATGTGGAATGCTAGACTCCAATGACATTTCCTTGTCTAAATAATTAGAGGGCGTATTTTGAAACGGAAAAGTCGAATGATGCACCACCCAAGGCGTACGCCCCAATAGTGATTATTCAAGAACTCAAAAGGTGCTAGACCCTAAAAGTTCATTTTTCGTGATTTAGTTAGAAAAATAATTTTAATGTTGAAAATAAATTGAATTAGGATTAGAAAAAAATAATTAATCATATTTTGAAAATGATTACTCAAGTTTGAAAATAGCCCAAGGTTTCTATTTAGAAAATTTTTCAGAATTGTCTTAAAACAAATTGCCTACTAAATTGGATGCACATCAATTTTGATTTGGAAAATGATAATTGAAACCTAGAAAAAAAAATAAAACAAAATTGAAGTTTACTTGGAATCGGCTGGTGCATTATAATATGAGTAAAGCGCTATATTGACATGAAATTGTCACACTTGTGTATATAAAATCCATCGAGAAGTGTAATGCAATAAAAATAGTGGAACCAATTTCCAATTGACTAACAAAATCCATAAATTCATAACAGACTTGGAACAAATTTATCAGGTAGCTTATTGTATTTCAAACCACACTTAAGACATACTCCCTACTTAAGGGATATCGTGAATGGAACTAGTGTCGGTGAGACTTAGAGAAAAAACAAACTGATGAAGCTGTAACAATCCTGTCATATTGGTTCGTCGTATAAGAATAGAAAACCAAATGCACTGCCCTAAAACAAAACTATTCTATATGTTAAAATTGACGAAGACTTATTTACAATGTCCGTAGAGTATAAACATTATCCAAAATATATATCACACTCACAGTAAATACATGTAATAATATTCAAGACACACATTGCTTTATTCATATTTGCGAAAACGAATCGAAACTAACATGCTACAAATCAAGACATAACAAAATAAAAGTTTCAACAAGATAACCCAAAACTGAATTGATACGAGGCCGTATTGTAATTAAAACGTGAAACATCAGCAGGTCATCCATTTTAACTCATCCCAAACTAATACACATACAGCGTGTTAAAAAAAAAAAAAAACCATACTAGCATCAACATAATTTCATGATTTTAACACACCAAATACAATCATTAAGCGGAAACGAATCCAAAATGATACTCAAACGAAGGTCTCATATCATAGCAGTAGCAGGATCATATTAACAACAACTTGTCATGGATACGAACAACTCACACAACAATAATGTAAACGAAGGAACACCCAGTCCCCAACATGTTTTCATTAAATTGCATCATTACAACCATGTTACATCAAAACTAAATTGAAAACATAATGAAATGAAACAGAACATTTGAAGCCCAAGATTACCATACAGGTCGATTATAGGTATGAATTGAACATCATCTGGTTAATACTACAACATAAGAACAGAACCTGTAGAGCACGCCGATACAAACTAAAAGTAAGAAATGAAGGTTGTCATTATAAAACATACATCAAAACCATAACGAAAATTTTGGTAGCAACATAGCCAGCACAACATCAACTACGCACGAAGACCCGAGACAAACGCCAAAACATGTGGTTACAAGCTACTATTACCTCGATTTGTTATTGCTGTTGCCGAGCTGCGATTCAGAAAGTTGTCAAGCTCATTGTGAGATTTTCGTGGTTGTTATTGCAAAAACGTAAGTCGTTACTACGTTGAGGTTGTTGTTGTTTGAAACCACAAGCTATTGTTGCCACCCTTAAAGCTTGATTACACCGATGCTTCAGACTCCAAATCTTGAAGGAAACCGCTACCGTTAGGTACCTGTCAACAAGTTAATACACAAAAAATCCAAATTGAATCTTCAACAAGGAGTTTCACTATTTGTAATTGTTGTAAGCAAACTACGGCGGTGAATCACATGAGGTCGAAGGTCTGGGTTGTCGTTGGGTTATGATTCGCATGAGTTGAAGGAGAAGAATGAAATAACAGTGGTGTTTTTATGGTGACGGAAAGAGGAAAGAACTCGTCGCTGGTGTTGGAATGGGGACATGCGAGGGTTTTTTTCTGAGGAAGAAGAAGATGCGAAGGGTTGAGAGGAGCGGATGGAGATGGTGATATAGGGTTTGGCGGCGGAAACGATGGTGATGAGGTGAAGGAAGGGTTTGAGGCTATTTGGGATTTCGAAGAGGTAATCAACCGTGATCTTTCTTAGGGTTTAGTTGGGGTTTTCGGCGCCTCTAGGGTTTTGAGAGGGGAGATGAACAGTGTCCCCTTTAGGTTTTCCTTCTGCTTCTTTTAAGGCCAACCGAAAGGGCCTCCCAACATTTGGGCCTCTCGTTCAAACTCCTGTCCTTCTTTTCCTTTTCTCTTTTTTTTATTTTTTCTCAAATTAATTAATTATTAGAGCAATATAAATTAACATGTAATTAAATAATATCTAATTATTAACAATAATTATAATAACAACAAATAAATGCTAAAAAAGAGTTAATTAAATAAAAATTGATAAATACACAAAATATTTATTATTATATTTTTTTCAAAAGGAAAACCTTAAGAAATTAAAAAGAGTAAAATATTCACCAAAAAGTTTTTTTTTTTTTCAGGCCACGTGTCACGCCTTAATTGGTCAGAAAGAAATTTTGTTGAAAAACGCCCAATTTCGGGTGGACACGTATCCAAACGGCATGAAACAATAAATGTGAAAATATATACAAAAAGGGTAGGACAAATTTAGGGTATGACAGATGCCCCTATCTAATCGGCTTAAACATAGGAAAATGAACTGCATTAGCGTTCATGTTCCTGAGGTAGAAGTCAATTAGATATGAAGAAGACCCTGAATTTGTCCGAAACGAAAAGAGATGCTTGAGAATTGAAACGCTGGATGATGTAAACCTCTGAGCAAACTATCACAAGTCGTCATCACCGAAAGGATGATGGGACAAAACACACACAGCTACTGCCATCAAAAGGGTGACAGAGCAAAACTCATTCGCAAAATCTGACATTAATGACTATGACAGACCCTTCATCAAAAGATGACGGAGCGAAGTTCAAACACTATCGCACAATCTATCATCAATGACCATGATAGACCCCCCTATCGAAAGATGACGGAGCAAAACACAAATAAACACATCGCACAATCTATCATTAATGACCATGATAGACCCCTCACCAAAAGGATGACGAAGCGAAACACACGCCAAATAATATCGCACAATCTATCATTAACAACCATGATAGACCCTCACCAAAAGGATGACGGAGCGAAAACACAAAACAAATCGCACAATCTATCATTAATGACCATGATAGACCCTCACCAAAAGGATGACGGAGCGAGACACACGCCAAACAATATCGCACAATCTATCATTAATGACCATGATAGACCCCTCCATCAAAAGGAAGACGGAGTGGGACACAACGCAAACACAATCTATCACTAATGACCATGATAGACCCCTCCATCAAAAGGAAGACGGAGTGGGACACAACGCAAACACAATCTATCACTAATGACCATGATAGACCCCTCCATCAAAAGGATGATGGAGCGAAACACAAATGAACACAATCTATCACTAATGACCATGATAGACGCAAACACAAATAAACACAATCTATCACTAATGACCATGATAGACCCCCCCATCAAAAGGATGATGGAGCGAAACACAAATAAACACAATCTATCACTAATGACCATGATAGACGCAAACACAAATAAACACAATCTATCACTAATGACCATGATAGACCCCTCCATCAAAAGGATGATGGGGCGAAACACACACAATCTATCATTAATGACCATGATAGACCCCTCCATCAAAAGGAAGACGGAGTGGGACACAACTAGACACAATCTATCACTAATGACCATGATAGACCCCTCCATCAAAAGGATGATGGAGCGAAACATAAATAAACATAATCTATCACTAATGACCATGATAGACGCAAACACAAATAAACACAATCTATCACTAATGACCATGATAGACGCAAACACGAATAAACACAATCTATCACTAATGACCATGATAGACCCCTCCATCAAAAGGATGACGGAGCGAGATAAACAAAATTCGCACAATCTATCATTAATGACCATGATAGACCCTCACCAAAAGGATGACGGAGCGAAACACACGCGAACGGGTCGCTATCACCAAAAGGATGATAGGACAATACAGATTTGAAGTTTACCAACATCAAAAGGATGCAGGCTAGGTTGAACTGATGAAGTTCGACTATCACCAAAAGGATGATAGTAAAGCAATTGACAACGGTCACGCTTGCTGGGTACAACTCATTGGGGAATCCCTGAGAGGAAAATTGAAATGAGTCAACGGGGTACGCCCACCGTCTTTGCTTGGAAATCATAATTTGCCGAAATGATTTCATGGTTACGCCCATGAATTCCGAAGAGGATGCCCCTGACTGGGCTGAATTTGTCTTGATGCCTTGTCTTGCTTAACAAAGGCTGAACAACTTTGTGAGGGACGCTCACAGTCTTGCTGAAGATACCCCTGTTCGGGTTGGATCTTGCACTGAACTTCTTGGATTTGCCCAACAAAAGGCTGAACAACATCGTGGGGAACGCCCACGGTCTTGAATGGTACGCCCCTGGCTGGGCTGAATGTTGATTTGCATACCTGATCAACCACGAGGTTGGAATTCGTCACGGGAGACGCCCATGGTTTTGAAAAGAATGCCCCTGCTTGGGCTGAATCCTGCTTCGAATAACTTCGAATTTTGATGGGAGAGACCCACAATTGCAGAAGATTGCCCCTGACTGGGTTGATGACTGCTTTGAAGCTCTTTGAAAATTGTGGGACAAACCCACCATCTTGCGGAAGATGCCCCTGACTGGGCTACCCATGGTCTTAGAAATCCTCAGGATTGATCCTGGACCTTGACTTGCATATATGAATGCTGGATGATAAATGACATTCCATAACGAATGGAAGTGCAGATGCAAATGCTGCCGAGCGGAGATGCTAGAGCTGGAGAAGTATGATATGATTGGGTATGCGTATGATGCAAGATTTTTATGAGATCGAATGCGATGCGTATGATGCATATGATTGCAGACGGGTAATTGGAAACGCAGGTGACGCCCACGTGGTGGACTTTGGGTAATTGCCAATGCGGATTGGACTTCGGGTGGTGGGAGGGGTTGATTTCCTCGACACGCAGTTTGTTGAAGATGCCATGATTGAAGCGGAAGATGCTCTGGATGTCCCAAGTCTGGGATATTTGGATGACTGTGAATTTCCTTCAGAGAAGATTGCAACTCTGCTTGTTGGTCAGGACGACCTGGTCTCGCCCCAGTCTGAACATGGTAATAGTCTGCCCCATATTAACTAGTTCTGACATATGGAAGTTGAACTCGGATGACTTGCCCCTGCTCGAGTTGTTGGGTGATTTGCCCCAGCCTGTGGGTTCTGAGGTAGTCTCGCTTCGTGTACGCCACTGAAAGTCAAGTTCTTCCTTGATTGCCTCTTGCTGGAGTGTCTTTGAATACCTAGCACTGATTTGCAATTAAAATTGTACATTCATAAATGGTAATATTAATGCAAAGTTCAATGCAAGTTTGGAAAAGTGTTATTTATTGAGAGTGTCATGGTAGTGAGACGAATGGACTGCTAGCCCAGACGTTGTGCTATTTTGATTGGTGTGAAAGATGTTGCAAGAATAATGACACCAATGTTGATGATTAGCAATCATGTGAGGAGTCAGGTTACGCAACCTTGCGATAATATGCTTTCAGAATAAAACCTCGCCTCAATTAGGACTTTCGAGGGCTGTAACGTGGTCTGTTTTACGGTTATGAAACAAAAGGTTATTAGGCTCAAAGTATGATTTATACCCACCCCTTCTTCGTAATGATCTCCAGTCCTACGCTCAGTTAATTCTACACTTGTATGGACGGTGTAGACTTGATGGTTCAAGGTTTGCTCGACGCGGCAGTCACCTTATTTTGGTTTTTTGATGGATGCCAGTGTCCCTTTTGACTTGGGTGGCCACTGAATCTTATTTTATTTTTTTTGTTGAGGGTTTCGGGGTCCTCTTTTGCTTTTGTTTTGATCCCTAACTTTTGCATGGATTGACTTCGCTTGTCAGATCCATCGGGATTGCCTTGATTTTGCCTAAGTCCCCTCTAAGGTGTCTGACTTAGCAGGCTTTTGATGTGTTTTTTTTGGATTTTGTTGGGACCGCCATAGCATGGGTCTTTGATGAACAACCGTCTTCGGGATTTTGCTTGTTTGATTCGAGTGTGGAATTGGATTAACTGAACACTACCCTGCCCTAGGTTGAGTGTAAAGGTTTGAATATCCGAAGGAAACTCCTACTTCTAGGCTCGAAGTGGTTTACTAGGGATTAACTCCTTATATCTCCGGTGTTTGGGGAATTGAAGCAATGCCTGTACATCATTGACGAGATTCGTTCTGAAAGCATACGATTTGCAATTATGGGTATCTCGTTTTCATCATCCTCCCTCAAGTCATGCTAAACAACAGTGAGTAGAATGGAGTGAATAAATGTGTCGGTGATAAGTAAAAAAAGAGTGAACACGACATAACTAGATCAAAACATGCATAAACAATACATTAATGAAAACCAAATACGAATGGCAATTGTTCAAAGCATACAGTACTTAAATAAACAAAGACAAAACATAAGAAGTTGCGAATAATGAAATGGCAACATGACTGCCTTCTTCGAGGAATGAACTTGACTGGAACCAATCTGATGTTGGCGTTAGTTGACTGGTGGCATTGGATTGTTGATGATGTTTGGAGACTTCCCATTGAAGTTGATAGCATCCCTATCGATCATGTCTTGAATTATATGCTTGAAAGCCCTGCAGTCCTCAATGGTGTGACCTGGAGCGCCCTTATGAAACTCACAATGAGCATTTGCATCATAATCGGCAGGGAGGATGGTTGGAGGAGCTAAATCTCTTGGAACGATAGCTTTCTTCTCCATCAACTGAGCAAAGATTTTGGCATATGGCATTGGTAGACGATCAAAGACTCTATCTGGCCTCCATGTTCTCTGCGGACGCTGTGGGCGAGCACCTTGTCGTTGCTGAGTAGCTTGCATCTGCTGTTGCTGAGGAGGATACTGATATCCTTGTTGGTTGTAGGCTTGTTGCTGAGGAGCCTGTTGCCGTGGCATCTGAGCTTGTGCTGCATGAACAGCTGGCTGATAAGGCATTGGAGCATATTGCGCAGCAGCGACATATGGATACTGATAGTAGGGAACTTGATAAGGCATAGGAGGAGCTTGTTGAGAAGCTTGCCCTTTCTGCACAAAGATGGCATTTGTTTCGCCCTCCTTCTTCTTGTATCCATTGAAAGGCCTCTTGGCATTAGCCTGACTGTTAGAACCTCCTGGGATCTTTCCACTCTTCAGCCCTTCCTCAATTCTCTCACCGACGATCACCAAGTCAGAGAATCCAGCGGAGACGCTACCGATCAGCTTTTCATAATACTGGCCCTGCAAAGTGCCCATGAAGATGTCAATCAGTTCACGGTCAACAAGAGGTGGATGCACCCTTGCAGCTAGCTCTCTCCATCGTTGCGCGTACTCCTTGAAAGATTCATTGTCCTTCTGAGTCATACTCTGAAGCTGAGTACGATTAGGAGCAAGGTCAGTGTTGTACTTGTACTGCTTGACAAATGCATCAGCTAACTCGGCCCAAGTACGCACACTATTACGCTCCAGCTGCATATACCATTCAAGTGATGCCCCAGACAAGCTGTCCTGGAAGCAATGGATCATGAGCTTCTCGTCTCTAGCATAGGCAGCCATCTTGCGACAGTACATCTTCAGATGAATGTTTGGGCAGCTGAGACCTTTATACTTCGAAAATTCGGGAACTTTGAACTTGGGAGGAATGACAACATCAGGCACCAGGCACAATTCCAGAGCACTGAAAGAATTTGAGTTATGCCCCTCCATGGCGCGGAGTTTCTCGGCTAGATCTCGGCACATCTTCATGGCTTCTGAATCCTGAGCGGCAACAGGACTGGCGATGGGGATAGCAGCATGATAATTCTGAACGTCGTCATACTGATCCATCAGAGTATCTTCAACATGAGGAACCGGGATTTGCACAGCAGCAGGCTGGGCGTGCGGGATAACTCCAACGGTAACTCCAGGCGCTGGGATTGGTTGAGAAGTATTTCCCTCGGCTGTGTTGTTGAAGTTCAGCGGCATCCCATGAGAACTTGGAATTTGAACCAAAGGGATGGCAGTAGACCCTTGCCCATTGTGGTTGACGACAGCGGCGGCTTCACGCTGTTCTTCCTCTCTCCTGGCTGTGAGGATGGCCTCGAGGATCTGGTCGATCTTTCCTTTCATGGAATCCAACTCTTCCCTGAAGGCGACTTGCTCCTGTTGAATCTGCTCCATCACTCGTCTGGTATTGGCTCTAGTTGCGTACTGGTGTCGAGGAATCAGCTTGATTTACTGGAGAAGAAGGAACGGAGACATAAGATTCTGTTGAAGGACTGGAGATGCAAAATGCACAACATATGAAATGCAATGCAAATGATATGCAAGATGCAAAGCAAGATACAAGATCCAGGATCACAGGATCACAACTCCAACGACTCCTGAAGCTGGTAACCATAACAGATAAGTAACCATAATTCCTGCTCAAAGAAAACTGACAGGTACAACCTATACGGGAAGGTCTAAACATTCTACCCATAATCCCACTCACGGGATGGTTTCTATGTTTGGTTCCCAGGATCACGGACACTAGTTGTATTAGCGTCACGCAACAGGCTGGCTGCATTACGACGATAATGACGATAAGGTCTCTCCTGAGCGGGGTCCTCGTGCTAGGCACACAAGGAGCGAGTCCTTGGAGACTAACATTACACGACCACCAATATCGGAACTGGTGCTAACAAAAGGTTCCCAGAATCACGGACCCTTCATTAATCAAGTCGTGCAACAGGCTAGCTGCGTTACAACAAGATCTACGAATAGGTCTCCTCTGGAGGAGCTTTCATGCTAGGCCCACAAGGAGCGAGTCCTCGGAGACTAACACTACTCGACTACCAATTCTAAACTATGTGTTCCCTCTGCTTTTACCAAAGCTCGGGTGTAGAGCTTTACTCATGATGTCATCCCAGTAACCAACAGGCGACAAAGCACAAATAAAATCTATAAGAGAACAAAAACAAAAAGAAAACAAATAAACAACAAACACTCCTCACAAACCAAAAGATAGGCTCGACTCTCTCTTTGCATGGAGCAATGCGTCCCCAGCAGAGTCGCCACCTGTCGCACCTCGAAAAATCACTGAGACATTTCGGAAATACGACCCTCGCGCAAAAGGCGCGGAAAATTGCGGTTCGACAGAGTCGCCACCGAACTTTATTTTTCCCGAATAAACGGGAGAGGAAAATATCGAGAAAACCTCTTAAAACGAAAGGATAGGAACAGGGCTGTCGCAACCAAGTTCCGGGTTCGGGAGTCGGTTACGTGAGGGGAAGGTATTAGCACCCCTCACGTCCGTCGTACTCGACGGGAACCTCTTAAGGTAATTGTGGGGAGTGTTGTTTTAGGTTTACTTGTTTTCTTCCCGATGATAAAGGTAGAATTGGTAGGGTAAAAGGTTAAAGACGCTAAGGAGAGATGGGTGGTTAGAAAATGGGGTGCTCGCCAAGGATTGGGGCCCTTGTGCCTACGTATGCTCATTCGGACGAGAATGAGAAATCAGAGCGTCGTAGTTCGACTACGGGAAGAGATGGGGGAAATGGAAGATGGATAGAAGTGTGCTCGCCAAGATCATCGCAATCTTGTGCCTACGTATCTTGTATTCAAGAATGAATAAAGAATCAGAGCGTCCGTAGTTCGTGGAGACGACCACGAAAATATGAGGTTGAATGAGTTGAAAGTTTGAGAAAAAGACGAAAGAGTGACTGACAAACAACCTAAGGGCGTGCCTCAAGAGCTTGTCATTCAAGAATTCAAGGAATGCGAGATCCCAAGAACCCAGTTCTTTCGGAAATTGAGTTGACTGAGTTGAAGATAAGAGTTGGATATTTTGAAAACGAAAGAATGAACTAATAACAACTCGGGGGCGCGCCCAAGAGTTACTCGTTCGAATATTCAAAGAATGCTAGATTCTAAGAATATCCCTCTTTCGTAAGTTTGTGAAAGGATTGAATCGAAGAATAGCATGCGAGGCCAAAAGGAAGTTGTTCTGAACTGGTTCGACGACGTGTCGAAGATTTGATTGAAGATGGAACCGGCTTGACGACGTGTCAAGGGTTAGAATTGTGAGAAACGATATTAGTCCCTGAGGGTGCTCCTAATATCGAGACCATGAGGAATTGTGAATGTGTGCGAAATGTGGGTTGCGAATGCGTACGAGCACTCGACTTAAGAGAACGCTGAGAATGATTGAGTTTGAAAAAGTCGAAAGGTTGAGTGAATAACAACCCAAAGGGCGTGCCTCGAGAATTATTCACTCGAAGATTCAAGGAATGCTAGACTCCAAGAACCTCCTTCTTTCGAAGTTTAAATCGGAACGAAAATAGTTTAGAAAAGATTTGCAGTGAAATGACGTACGAAAATAGTTTAAGGTACGAGATGTGAGGACGATATTGGATTTGAAAATTAGAGAAATGACAATTATTTGATAAATGAGACGCGGGCCTCACAACCAATTAATTGGGGCATTACCGAAATGCTGGATCTCGACGATACCTTTTTCATTTGGAAAAATTTTGAATGAACAAAGGAAATATCACAAAGAATGCTAAATTCTCATGACATTTCTTTGTTAGAAAAAATATAATTTTGAAAATGAGAGGTCGAATAATACACTACTTAAGGTGTACACCTTAGTAATGACTATCCAAAAATTCAAGAAGTGCTAGACTTCAAGAACTTAGTTTCTCACGATTTGATTTAGAAAAAAAAATAATTTAAATGAAGGTTTAGGAAAATTATTATTTTTTGAGGATGATTTTGATTTAATTTAAGAAATATTGTTTGAATAAACAATGAAAGTATCATGTGGAATGCTAGACTCCAATGACATTTCCTTGTCTAAATAATTAGAGGGCGTATTTTGAAACGGAAAAGTCGAATGATGCACCACCCAAGGCGTACGCCCCAATAGTGATTATTCAAGAACTCAAAAGGTGCTAGACCCTAAAAGTTCATTTTTCGTGATTTAGTTAGAAAAATAATTTTAATGTTGAAAATAAATTGAATTAGGATTAGAAAAAAAATAATTAATCATATTTTGAAAATGATTACTCAAGTTTGAAAATAGCCCAAGGTTTCTATTTAGAAAATTTTTCAGAATTGTCTTAAAACAAATTGCCTACTAAATTGGATGCACATCAATTTTGATTTGGAAAATGATAATTGAAACCTAGAAAAAAAAATAAAACAAAATTGAAGTTTACTTGGAATCGGCTGGTGCATTATAATATGAGTAAAGCGCTATATTGACATGAAATTGTCACACTTGTGTATATAAAATCCATCGAGAAGTGTAATGCAATAAAAATAGTGGAACCAATTTCCAATTGACTAACAAAATCCATAAATTCATAACAGACTTGGAACAAATTTATCAGGTAGCTTATTGTATTTCAAACCACACTTAAGACATACTCCCTACTTAAGGGATATCGTGAATGGAACTAGTGTCGGTGAGACTTAGAGAAAAAACAAACTGATGAAGCTGTAACAATCCTGTCATATTGGTTCGTCGTATAAGAATAGAAAACCAAATGCACTGCCCTAAAACAAAACTATTCTATATGTTAAAATTGACGAAGACTTATTTACAATGTCCGTAGAGTATAAACATTATCCAAAATATATATCACACTCACAGTAAATACATGTAATAATATTCAAGACACACATTGCTTTATTCATATTTGCGAAAACGAATCGAAACTAACATGCTACAAATCAAGACATAACAAAATAAAAGTTTCAACAAGATAACCCAAAACTGAATTGATACGAGGCCGTATTGTAATTAAAACGTGAAACATCAGCAGGTCATCCATTTTAACTCATCCCAAACTAATACACATACAGCGTGTTAAAAAAAAAAAAAAACCATACTAGCATCAACATAATTTCATGATTTTAACACACCAAATACAATCATTAAGCGGAAACGAATCCAAAATGATACTCAAACGAAGGTCTCATATCATAGCAGTAGCAGGATCATATTAACAACAACTTGTCATGGATACGAACAACTCACACAACAATAATGTAAACGAAGGAACACCCAGTCCCCAACATGTTTTCATTAAATTGCATCATTACAACCATGTTACATCAAAACTAAATTGAAAACATAATGAAATGAAACAGAACATTTGAATCCCAAGATTACCATACAGGTCGATTATAGGTATGAATTGAACATCATCTGGTTAATACTACAACATAAGAACAGAACCTGTAGAGCACGCCGATACAAACTAAAAGTAAGAAATGAAGGTTGTCATTATAAAACATACATCAAAACCATAACGAAAATTTTGGTAGCAACATAGCCAGCACAACATCAACTACGCACGAAGACCCGAGACAAACGCCAAAACATGTGGTTACAAGCTACTATTACCTCGATTTGTTATTGCTGTTGCCGAGCTGCGATTCAGAAAGTTGTCAAGCTCATTGTGAGATTTTCGTGGTTGTTATTGCAAAAACGTAAGTCGTTACTACGTTGAGGTTGTTGTTGTTTGAAACCACAAGCTATTGTTGCCACCCTTAAAGCTTGATTACACCGATGCTTCAGACTCCAAATCTTGAAGGAAACCGCTACCGTTAGGTACCTGTCAACAAGTTAATACACAAAAAATCCAAATTGAATCTTCAACAAGGAGTTTCACTATTTGTAATTGTTGTAAGCAAACTACGGCGGTGAATCACATGAGGTCGAAGGTCTGGGTTGTCGTTGGGTTATGATTCGCATGAGTTGAAGGAGAAGAATGAAATAACAGTGGTGTTTTTATGGTGACGGAAAGAGGAAAGAACTCGTCGCTGGTGTTGGAATGGGGACATGCGAGGGTTTTTTTCTGAGGAAGAAGAAGATGCGAAGGGTTGAGAGGAGCGGATGGAGATGGTGATATAGGGTTTGGCGGCGGAAACGATGGTGATGAGGTGAAGGAAGGGTTTGAGGCTATTTGGGATTTCGAAGAGGTAATCAACCGTGATCTTTCTTAGGGTTTAGTTGGGGTTTTCGGCGCCTCTAGGGTTTTGAGAGGGGAGATGAACAGTGTCCCCTTTAGGTTTTCCTTCTGCTTCTTTTAAGGCCAACCGAAAGGGCCTCCCAACATTTGGGCCTCTCGTTCAAACTCCTGTCCTTCTTTTCCTTTTCTCTTTTTTTTATTTTTTCTCAAATTAATTAATTATTAGAGCAATATAAATTAACATGTAATTAAATAATATCTAATTATTAACAATAATTATAATAACAACAAATAAATGCTAAAAAAGAGTTAATTAAATAAAAATTGATAAATACACAAAATATTTATTATTATATTTTTTTCAAAAGGAAAACCTTAAGAAATTAAAAAGAGTAAAATATTCACCAAAAAGTTTTTTTTTTTTTCAGGCCACGTGTCACGCCTTAATTGGTCAGAAAGAAATTTTGTTGAAAAACGCCCAATTTCGGGTGGACACGTATCCAAACGGCATGAAACAATAAATGTGAAAATATATACAAAAAGGGTAGGACAAATTTAGGGTATGACACACATGCATTCTTCTTATCATGTTAAACACAACTTAATCATTTGTCTAATATCATCATGTATCACCTACAACAAAGGTCATCTCTAACGCAACATCGAGAGAACAACCGTATTGTCTCATTGGTGATGTCTCACGCAACAAAAACATAACACAGAGCATTAAGAATTAATACTCGCGCAAATGCTAAGCTTAAATCTATGTCTAGAGTTTAGGACCTAACAGGTAATCATTCTAGATCCAGATCTGAAAAGTACATGTCTATAGCGGTTCAAATCATAGATAAACAGGTAAATAAAGAAGACACCCATATCGGATAAACGTTTGTTTTAAATAAAACACAATGATCAGAATACGTACATACGCTTAACCATTTTTACATGTATTCACCTAATCTACCAAATGGTTGTGAACATTGTTCTTCATCACTATTATCACGCACCCGCACAATATCGTATTGATCCTACTCATGCTACTTAATCAACACAATAAAAGAGAAGATACAATGAATATTAACTTACAAAACCATATCAAAAGTTTGTTCATTGATAGATGAAAATATTAGATCAAAGATGTGAAAAGGTTTTGTCAAGGCCCACAAATAAGCAATCAAAGATAATCAATCAATAAAGAATCCAAACTAGTTCACAAACATATATTAGATAAAATACATAAGGTATTAAAAGATTACATCCAAACCCAACAAGAGATCACATATCTTACCTCCTCTCTCTTAGGGTTTTGTATTTCTCTCTCTAAAATAAACTTGAAATGAAGAGAGATAAGTTCTAAAGTAAAAAATATATCCCTTCCCTAAAAAGAAAGAAAAATACTTATATAGTACATTCAGGATATGTCTTGTTCGCACTATGAACAGATCCTTCACCTAGAGAACATCAAATTAGGCACCTGAGGTGCCTCTGAACAGTTAAACCGCCCTTGAGAAATATCTAAACTTCGTTGTGCGGGCAATTCTTCACACTGCGAACCATCTTGCTACAAGTTCGCACAACGAGTTTCAGTTTCTTTTCTCTCTAAGTGAACAGTACCCAGTCTCCCAAGGGTCTTCACTGGCAAGTTCGCTGTGCGAAGTTAGTGATGATTTTTCTGGGGAAGTTCGCTAGGAGCTTCACACGGTGAACTTCTTGATGATTTTCTGTTGTCTTGGTTTCCTTACCCTATTTCTTGTGTCTTACTCTTCTTTTGTTTTGTGCCTAATTCCTGCATAATAACACACAAATCAAAGCAACCAAGATATTTTCCAACAATGAATCATATCATCTAAAACATGAGTGATTCTAATCACTTTCATCTACAAAAAGAATGAAAGATGCCAACATTTGATAGATCAAATAAGCAAAGTTTGACATCTAACAACTCTCCCCAACTAGATTTTTGCTTGTCCTCAAGCAAAGTATGCCTCTCATTTTGCAACAAGAGGATTTACTCAAGATTAAAATTCACCTAGGAATGGATAAAATGGCTCAAACACCAGGAATGCAAACAAGCAATGGTTTCAAATGTTGAGAATCAAACAATGCACAAGAACTAAATTCTTAAAGAAAATATTAAGCCATGTATCAATCAACAACTATGTTTTTCATGAATGAATCACTCTATCTCTCCTTTTTGAATAAGGATTTGAAGAAATTACGCGTTTGCAACCATGGGGAAAAATTTCACTCACCTAACAAACAATGCCAATATAAATCCAATTCATACAATATCTAACAATCAAAAGTGAAAATATGGAAGCAAGAAGATCACTAAGGTCTTTAAGGTTGTAGCTTGGTCGGGTTTATAAACAAGGAACATTTCTAAGGCCATTGAAACGAAATTGTCGATGCAAAAGAGACATTCACTGTACACGATATTTACACATCCCAACTTCATTTCATTTGTTTCTCAATTGCAAACCTTCCCAACTTTATTTCACAACTTATTCTTTCACTATTTTTCTTTTCCAAGCAAGCATTCTTTTTCTCTTTTTTTTTTTACATTCATATTCACACAACAATTTTTTTTCAATGCTTGCTTGAATTTTTCAAAAGTTGTAGCAACCTACCATTCTTCTTTTTCATTCTCCCCAACTTGACTTTTACCCAACCCTTAAGTGAATGCTCTTGATTTTTATGTCAAAGAGGACAATTAAAACAAATTCAAGGGTTCAAGAAAAATTTTAAAATCTCAACAAATTCAGGATGAGATTCACATTGTTTAGGCTCGAAGGGGGTTAACGAATTATCTCTACTCACATGTAAGTTACATTTGGACATGGTTGTGCTCAATAAAAACAAGTGCCTTCATCATTTCTAATGCTTCCACATGTTCACAATAATAACAAGATAAAACATGAATCAAACGAATCAACAAAGTTTATTAGTAATCCAACATTTAGTAAACAATGGAAGCTTTCTCACAAATTATGGTTTTTGGTCCTAAGTGAAACATTCATTCAACAAGTTGCTAAAAGAAAAATTCTCATTTGCATAAATACTTAAGTTATTAAGCATTCTAAAATTATAAACAAAGGTAACCATGTACCTTGACATCATTCACTTGTTTAATACTATCATCGCCATCCAAACTTGGATGAATCTTAATTGAATGCTTTTATACAGATAGCAACCACTCTAGAAGGAGTTTTTAACATTCCTAATCACACTAGGGAAAACATAAAAGGAAACAAATATATACAATATAAATAATTATACAAAGCTTAAAAATATAGAAATAGTTGTAATGCACTTCAATATCTCAACACCAATCCCTAGCAACGACACCATTTTGTTCAAACTGCAGTAAAGCGGCAAGAACCAAAAATTTAGTTTTGAAGGAATTTCCTTCGGATTTATATCGTCTCCACAGGGATCAGCACGATGAAAGAACGCCGTTCAACGGTCTCTACTTTTCTAAACTTATTGTTCAAAAGGTTTGGTTTAAAAGGTTTAAGGAACCATGAATAAAAGGCAGAAAATATAAAGACGAGAAATACAAAGTAAAGACTGAAATATAAATGGAGCCTTATTGGGATTGGATCTCATCAATTGATAACACATGCATTCTTATGATCATGTTAAACACAACTCAATCATTCGTCTAATATCCTTACATATCACCCTCAACAGAGGTCATCTCTAACGCAACATCGAGAGAACAACCATATTGTTTCATTGGTGATGCCTCACGCAAAAAAAAAATATAACATAGAGCATTAAAATCTGATACTCACGCAAATGCTAAGCCTAAATCTATGTCTAGAGTTTAGGATCTAACATGTAATCATCCTAGATCCAAATCTGAAGAGTACATGTCTATAGCGGTTCAAATCAAAGATAAACAGGTAAATAAAGACGACACCCATACCAGATAAACGATTGTTTTAAATAAAACACAATGATCAGAATACGTATATACGCTTAACCATTTTTACATATATTCACCTAATCTGCTAAATGGTTGTGAACATCGTTCTTCATCACTATTATCACGCACCCACACAATATCGTATTGATCATACTCCTGCTACTTAATCAACATAATAAAATAGAAGATACAATAAATATCAACTTACAAAAACATGTCAAAATTTTGTTCATTGATAGATGAAAATATTAGATCAAAGATGTGACAAGGTTTTGTCAAGACCCATAAATAAGAAATCAAAGATAATCAATCAATAGAGAATCCAAACTAGCTCACAAAAATATATTAGATGAAATACATAAGGTATCAAAAGATTACATCCAAACCTAAACAAGAGATCAAAGATCTTACCTCCTCCCTCTTAGGGTTTTGTATTTCTCTCTCTAAAATAAGCTTGAAATAAAGAGAGATAAATTTTGATATAAAAGATATATCCCTTCCCTAAAAAGCAAGAAAAGTACTTATATAGTACAGTCAGGATCTGTCTTGTTCACACTGCAAACAAATCTTTCACCTAGCGAACATCAAATTAGGCACATGAGGTGCCTCTGAATAGTTAAATCGCCCTTTAGAAATATCTAAACTTCGTTGTGCGAGCAATTCTTCGCACTACGAACCATCTCGCTACAAGTTCGCACAACGAGTTTCAGTTTCTTTTCTCTCTAAGTGAACAATACCCAATCTCCCAAGGGTCTTCGCTCGCAAGTTTGCTATGCGAAGTTAGTGATGATTTTTCTAGGGAAGTTCGCTAGGAGCTTCGCACGACGAACTTCTTGATGATTTTCCGCTGTCTTGGTTTCCTTGCCCAATTTCTTGTGTCTTACTCTTCTTTTGTTTTGTGCCTAATTCCTACATAATAACACACAAATCAAAGCAACCAAGGCATTTTTTAACAATGAAGCATATAATCTAAAACATGAGTGATTCTAATCACTTTCACCTACAAAAAGAATGAAATATTCCAACATTTGATAGATCAAATAAGCAAAGTTTAACATCTAACAAGTATCTACAAAATCCAACGGTATCCACATAGCGAAAAATCAGGTATCATGCTTTAAGTTATGTTCTTCTGGGGAATGAGTTATTTAAAAAGACTCCTGATGGAGTTTTACTTAAATGCCATAGTGAATCAGAGGCATATTTAGCCCTTTCGAGTGTCCATAGTGAGGCATGTGGGGCACACCAGGTATGCCACAAGATGAAATGGTTCTTGTTTCGACAGGGCATATATTGGCCCACGATGTTAAAAGATTGTATCGAATTCGCTAAAGGGTGCAAAGAGTGCCAAGTGTATGCAGGTATACAACATGTTCCTGCGAGTGAGTTGCATTCCATAGTCAAACCATGGCCCTTTAGGGGTTGGGCTTTGGATTTAGTTGGAGAAATTCAACCAGCGTCATCAAAAAATCAAAGGTACATTTTAGTAGTTATTGACTATTTTACAAAATGGATCGAAGCCATACCTTTTCCAAATGTCGACCAAGAAGACGTAATCAAATTCATTAAAAAACATATTATTTATAGATTTGGAATCTCAAAGACCATTACAATAGATCAAGGATCAGTTTTTACTGGTCGAAAGATGCAAGAATTTTCCAAAGAAATGGGTTTCAAATTGTTAACTTCTACGCTCTATTATGCTTCAGGCTAATGGTCAGGTCGAAGCAGCGAACAAAATAATGATTAGTCTAATTAAGAAACATATGGGGAAGAATCCTAGAAATTGGCACAAGACTTTAGATCAAGTGCTCTGGGCATGTCGAGCTTCTCCCAAAGAATCGATTAATGCAACTCCGTTTTAATTAAAGTTTGGCCATGATGCAGTATTGTCAGTGGAAATTTACTTACAATCAACAAGGATCCAAAGGCACCATAAGATTCCATCAGAATCCTACTGGAACATGATGTTGGATGAGTTGGTTGATTTGGATGAAGAAAGTCTCAATACCTTAGAATTGTTAAAAAGGCAGAAGAAAAGAGTAGAGAAATCTTATAATAAGAAAGTCAAGGTCAAGATGTTCTCGCCAGAAGAATTGGTTTGGAAAGTAATTTTGCCTATGGATCAAAAAGCTAGGGCCTTAATTAAGTGGTCCCCTAAATGGGAAGGCCCTTTTTCAAGTCATACAACTTTTTTCTAATGGCGCATATGAGATTGAAAAGTTAGACGAAGATAAAAGAATCTTGAGGGTTAATGGGAAATATTTGAAAAAATATAAGTCTGCACTTCAAGAGATAAAAATAACTAAAAAGAGTAATCACGCAAAAAAGGGCAAAGCTAATATGGTAAATAAAAATGCCAAAATGGCTTAATCCATTACAGAGAAAGGCCACAAAGGGTCAAAAGTCATGATCAGCAAAAAAAATTGCTACAGGATAACTTTAAAAGGGAAGAAAATCTTTCATCTTTTTGTACTTCGACCTTTGGAGCATCAGGCGGTGTTCATAAAGAGTTTTGTTGGTCGAGAGGGTTTCAATCTCTTTCCCAAGCTGCTGAGCTTTTTCAAGATATTGGAGTCCAGCCTAGATCTCTTTCGCCACCTCGTCTTCGACAGAACTAAGAAGGTTGGTCTTGTGTTGTTTGGCTTGAGAGATTTTATTTTGCAAGAGGACAATTTGCCTCTCCCATTCTGCAATATTTTTGTTGCATTCTTCGACTTCCTTCTTGTTTTTCATAGAAAGTTTCTCGAGAGTCAAAACTTTTTCAGTAGACGCAGAGACAGCCTCCCATGAAGCTTTTTGATTTCCAGTTTTGGTGGTGAGGTTGCTCGAAAAGTCTCTGAGGCGGTTTAGATTAGCATTAACAAGATCGATTAACATACTAAGTTCCATAACAACATCAACAACTTCTTGTGAAACTTCCAGGACATTGATTTCCTTCAGAAGTTTCTTAAGTCCAAAACTAATAGAAACATCTTGTTCTAAGATTTGGAACAAATCCACTGCAAAGATTTTTTCTTTTATTTGCATGAGAAAATCACTGTCATTTTTCCCAATCAAAAGGTTCCCCGAGGCGGTCGAAATGCTGGTACTTTTGTTGCCAGAGCTGTATTGGGATATGAGCATGACCTTCAGGTACTCTAATTGTTGTTGTACTTTTAAGGATTCCAGCTCCTCATGTGAAAGGTTGGTCGATGGAGTGCTAGTCGAAGCAGTATTTAGAGGGACCTTGGATTGATTTCCTTGGTCTACTTTGTCTTCTTGGACCTCCACTTCAATTTCTGCATCAGTCGCAGATTGTTGTTCCTCTTCCTCTTCTTCATTTTCTTCGTCTTCTTCAACAGGCTTGTCATCTTCGCCTTGTTTCTCTTCAAGATTATCCTCATAAATTTGTTTTATGTTGGGCATCATAGTGTCCCCTGAGAGATTAACAACTTTTCTTTTGACCAAGTCTGCTTTTGGAATGGCTACTTCGATATGTGGAAACTCAACCGCAGGAACAAATGTTGTTTTCTTGGGAGCACCTGCAGATTGGATTCCTTCGCCAAATCCTTTGGTAAATCCTTTCACAAAAGCCCCAGAGGGAGTTGTTGGATGATAGCTAGGTTCATTGCTTATTGTTGGAACAATTTGTTGCATCATGGGCTGTCTTTTGACATCGGTGGTCACCTAAGAAGAGAAAAGTCAAAGAATTAGAGGGATAGATGGTGAAGAAAATTATAAGGTTCTAGGCGAAGTAATTACTTTGGGATCATCAGCCCCAATACTGGAGTTGTCATTCTTAGTTTGCGCTACATTGCAAGTAGGGAACGCTTTCATCGAGAGCTTTCCAGCCTTTGTTTTTGGTTGACTGAAAGCTTCAGTTATTTTGGTCTGCTTTCTCCTCCTTTTAATGGCCAGTTCTTCAGGTGGAGATTGATCTTCCTCATCCGATTCAATTATGATTTGGCTGGAAGCTCCCTTTGTTTTTTGTTTTTTTTTTAGTGAAGGGTGATCTTCGAGAGCTCTAAAGAGAAAATATTTGAAGTATTAGACAATATGATATTATACAGTAAAGAAGAAATGAGTAAGAACATTTAACTTAGTAACTTGGTTGCTTTCTTCTGTCTTCTCTTTGTTTTTCTTCTTCTTCTTCTTGTGTACAACTTTGATAGCTGAAATTTAAACAAAACATTGCAAGTAAGATGATAAAAATCGAATAAGAGAAATCTAGTTCGAAAACCTCCCATTCCACACCTTCATATATTTTGGACTCGATGCGTACATCCTCAATACCGATATGAAGAGGCCCTTTGGAACTGTCTAAAGTATACTTATTCACAACCACTTGCTGAGCCTTCGGTTTTGACGGTTGACGAAGGATTTTTATAGAATTTCCACAAATGAACCAGTCTGAAAATGGAGGGGCAAGGGCCACTCCAAAGTCAGTAGTTGGCAGTCGAGGAAATTTAAGAGGAAACTTGTTGAAAGCCATTGCGTATTGTTCCCCATGAGGAACGAACGAAGGGAGTTGTAAACTCTCCATTTGCTTTAGAAACTTTTCCTTTAGTGTAACAGCTACCTCGCAGACGGTTCGACTAAGATCATTTGGTCGATAAACAGTTTTAAAGTACTTCTGGAATGCTTGGATTTCTTTGATATCTGTCGAAATACCTTTCTTGGTCTTCTCTTGCACAGAGAGGAAAAATTGGTTAATAAGTTGAGTGAATGAAGGAGCATCGAAGAACTCCTCAGCATAATATGTTGACCATCAGTTGTTGAATTCTAGGGTGTAAAGGAAACACGGTTCGAAACTAGTGAGGATGAGTTGAGCCTTATTAATATAGCGGATAAGTTGCGTCGAAGTCATCTCTTCAGTATACGTCACATGATGAATTAGGATGGCACCTTTCTTTTCGAAGAGGCACTTGGGAAGAGCTTGGACCAACCCAAACTATCGAACCACTAAATTTGGTTAGTAAGCAATTAGAGCTACTTGAGACTTCGACAGATTCAGTCGAAGGATTAACAATCTCGGAATCAAAAAAGTCTCCCAGATCTGTAAAGACTCTGCTTCTTGAGCCTTAGTTAGGGCTGGAAAAGGTCTTGTGAACCACACATGGCCATACTTCCTTGCAGCAAAGAGAGCCATGTTCGACGTGAATTCATGATGTTTGGCAAGCATCATGATATAGCTCAAGAATGTTGGCCTGAGGGATTGTTCTTCTTCACTGGGAGTAAGCTTGACCAAGCGAGTCCCTTCGACTCTTCTGTTCTTTATGTCTTTAGCAGATTCATCTATGAGATTTTTATTGGGGAGACTGGCTTTGAATGATGCATTTAACTAGAGTTATAACAACCAAAGGGGGCCAGACAGTAAAAGGTTCCCTTTTTCTCCCAAATATTTGAGTTGGGCCACTCCTTCACTTAGAGTTTCGTAGAGATTCTCTAAGATCATTTCGCTCAGACAAACATCATAGCCTTTGTGAAATTGATTGGTTAGAGTAAGATATCTTCTAGCTATTTAGAGGGATTTTGAGCAAAAGACGCAATGAGATAGCCATACGGTCAAAAAGGCTATATGTTCCCTATCGGAAACATCTTCAGTTGTTTTGTCGTAGTAGTATGTTATGAAATGAGAATATATGGCATTAGTGGATGCAAAACCAATGGAGTCGTCAGGTTCTAGATCTGGGTCATAAGTGTTTCTAGTGGGTTTGAACCCTGTGATAGCGGCTATATTGAAGAGTGTGGGAGTCATCATCCAACAAGGGAGATGGAAGGTATAATGGGTGTTATCCCAAAAATACAAAGAAGAAACCAACATGGTCGAACAGTAATCAAGACCCATTTTCAACAGCATAATCAGATCATAGATACCTAAGTTCTTCCAAGTTTGGGACTTAACTTTTTCTATTTTTGCTAGCCAATTAATGTAGTCATCGAATTCCTTAAAGGAGAGGGTTGTTCTAAAGACTCTAAAGTTGTTGCTCATATATCTTAAGTCTATATTATTCAATACTACTGCATCGGAAGAGGATTTCTCAACCCTAGATTTGTTGGCTTGCCTTATGGGTTTGGATTTGTGGTAAGAAGGGAAAAAGTCCCTAGATTTTTTGTGATCAAAACTAAGAGCAGGCAAAGGACCGTATAATGCATGTCATTTACCAGAAACAATAACGGGAATAAGTGCCTGAGATTCATATATTTTTCTCTTTTTTTTCTTCAATCGGCTCAGGAATGAACTGTTGGTTTCCCACCATCTTTGGCCTTGAGAGTGTGTCAAAGGGAGGAGGCTGAGAGATCTTCTTTAGGTCTTTATATTTGTGGCTTTTTTTGGAGTCTTTGATGTTGGTGGTTGAAGACGCCATTGTTGAGGTTTGAAGAATATCTGGGTATTTTTAAAGGTTTGGGAAGTAAAGAGAGAAGAAAATACTTGAAGATTTCGGAGAAGTGCAAAAGTTAAAATGGCTAAGTATGAAGCTATTTATAAGCTCGTGGAAGTTTAAGGGACATCAAATCAGCATTAAAGAGCTGATGGTTAGTGGGACACGTGTTCCACCAGGGTCGTTTGATGGAACGTGGGCAATTAATGTCTAGAGCACGATTTCCTAGGGTCTAGGAAACGTGATGATGGCTAGATATTTTGGCTTGCTTTGATGAGACGTTTCAGAAACCGCTATGATGATCATGACATCATGAGTTTTTGGAATGATAGACATCAAAAGCGTGCAAAATTCGTTCGAGGTGTCGAATGACATTATCAAAAAATGCTTTTTTCTTCAGTGATGTCGAAAATGACATTTTTGGGGGGCATTTATTGGCTCTAAATTTCGACACCTGAATTGGATTAGAAGTAAGTAATAGAGTTTTTGAAGAAATTTGATGACTTCGATCAGAACTATATTTTTTGGAACATGAGTCAAAGGTGTCTCTTTGCCAGAAAGAACTATTTTATGGACTTAGAAATATTTCTTAGCAACTGGAAGATGCGATTCGACAAAGGTGTTGCTGAAGGCATTTTGACAGGAAGATTTGAATTCAAATAAAGGAGGGAAAGTTCGTTCTTATCCATTTTCTCAAAGAAGACACGTGGAGCGCTTTTAGGAATCGAATACATGCAAAACGCCATTTGTCTCAATCTAGTTCGCTAGTCATTGATGGTGTAACACCCCAAATTCTTGGAATATTTATTTAATTCATTTAAATATGAATATTCGTATTTTTGGTGACTTTTGGTGGTTGGTGTCAATATTGGAAATTATAGAGTTTTGAGTTATTTATTTAAATAATAGTATATAATATGAATATATTTGATATTATTATTAATTTAAATAAATATAAGTTAACTTAAGGGAAAAGTGGATATTTGAGGAGGAGTAGTGAGGGTGAAATTGGAAAGCCCATTTTAAAAGCCCAAAGTTAGGTTTAACAAAAAGGAATTTTGAGTGAGTTAGGATTCATTCTTGTTAGACCGTGAAAAAGGAAGAAATAGAGGCCAGAGCTCTAAGGAAGAGTATTGAGGCAAAGCTTCGCGAGGTTTCTAAGAATCAAGGAGAAAGGCTTAGAGTTTCCAATTAAGGTATGAGGAGTATTTCCTTCATTGTTTTCAATATGTGATTCAATGTATTTAAAGTCGATTTAAGGATTTAGGAGGTTTTTGAGTTTGAGGAAATTAGGTCTTCGTGGTCAAACTTGTTTTTGAGGTTGTTTAAGTATGGGGATATTACCTTCATTGTTTTCAATATGTTATTCAATGTATTTAAAGCCGATTTAAGGATTTAGGAGGTTTTTGAGTTTGAGAAAACTAGGTCTTCGTGGCCAAATCTGTTTTTGAGGTTGTTTAAGTATGAGGAGTATGACCTTCATTGTTTTCAATATGTGATTCAATGTATTTAAAGCTGATTTAAGGGTTTAGAGATTTTGAGCATTGAATTGTTGTTGCCTTTCTGGTGAGTTTAATGAGTTTGAGGGATTTGAACTAATGGTCTGATAGGTTTGAGGATGATTTGGGAGTAAGGGAAATTAGGCATTCGTGGCTGTTGCACCCTAAAATTTGCTCAACCTATTTCACCTGGTTTATGTTTCAACTGCATTGTCATTTGCATCATGTACATAGTCTAATCATTTGCATAGCATAGCATAGTAGGTCATTTAACAAGGGATTAAGTGCCAATCTTATCTAAAGAAGTACATCAAAGGGTTTTTCATTCAAGCTCAAGAACATCCAAGTCATCAAGGAATATATGAAAGCTTTGGAAGGTTTAAGGGTCAACCAGTGGATTTCTCTCCCAATTTGAGGTATGTTTGAAGATCACCAGTGGGGTATGAGCTATCGGGTGAGGGTATGGAATGGGTATAAACAATCATGGAGGACCTAGAGGGTCATTTTGAAGATGAGCAAGTCATTGGTGTGATTACAAGAGCCACAGTTGAATGCAGTCAACTAGGGTTTCATCTGGGTCAACCCTAGGTCAACTGAGTGATTGAAGAGTATCAAGGCCAGCTTGGAGGTTATGGAATTCATGAATTGATATGTGGATATATGTGTGGTGTTGTGCCAAGGATAAATCAAGAGGAATCAAGAAGAAGAGGAGTTACTAAATTAGGGTTTCAGTGTAAAAAACCCTACTTTAGGCCTAACTTCCAAGCCAGATAAGTCAAAATGCAAGTTTCAAATGGATTCTTGGTCAACATGAAACTTGTAGATATTCTCAATACCTTTAATTTTAGTACTAGAAGTTTTCAAGGAGATTTATAGAACTCAAGTTATGGTTCTTGCAAGTTATGGGTCATCAGAGGACATTGAAATTTATCTATGAAAGTCACTTGACTTCCAAGCAACTTTTGCCCATGAAGGAGTTTTCAAATGGATTCTTGGCCAACATGAAAGTTGTAGATCTTGATCCTAGCTTTAATTTTAGTACTATAAGTCCTCAAGATGAGTTTTAGAACTCAAGTTATGGTCTTGGCAACCCAGGGGTATTTTGGGAAAGTTGAATTATAGGTCATTTTTCAACATGGGTCCAAATCTCCATCTTCCACTCCTCAAATGAAAAAATGCTCAACATGAGATGTGTACAAAATGGTTTTTTTAATCTAGATAAATGGTCATGAGAACTTGGAATGGCTTGCTTCACAAAATCACCAAAATGGCCTAAAATGAAGGTATATTTTAAATGAACCAAAGTTGGAAATTAGGGTTTTTGACCTACACAACCAAACCAAGGCATATGACATACCAATTTGAATGTAAAAGGCATTTTAAGAACATTGACATTGCCACAATTTTGATTTGATGGTTGTTTCAAGGACTTGCTTTGTAAATGGCTTACTTGAATCATAAGGCACCATTGCAAAACCACTTGGCAATGCAAATGTAAGGCTCTAAGGCATTTCAACACATCCAATATCTCCTCTAATGACAAATTGGGATCAGAACCAGGTGCTGCACCAGCTGCTAGCCAAATTGATATGTGCATACCATCAAGAGAGAAATTCATGACATGAGAAATTCAACTTCTCATAAGAAGGATCCAGATGGTGCTAGAGAGTTCTAACATGGCCTATATATTGTTTAGAGTTGGTTCAGATTGTTGGTTGGTGATAATTGAAGGAGAGAAGAGAGATTGAGAATGAAAATTTCTTGTTGCAACTTGAAATCGGTTACAGCAGTTTCTTCATTGTTCATCCAATTTCTTGATCCCATTCACTTCTATTGATGCTAGCAAGTGTTTCCAGGTCAAGATCCAAGCAATTTGGTGGCTGAATCGTGTTCTTGCCATTGAAAATTCTCATCTGCAACTCAAGATCGGTTTCTACAATCCACGCCATTTCAAGTGATTCTTTTGCATACAGAAGCTGTAACACCTTCCATTGATCGTATCTGGAGCATCTCAGCACCTGATTTGAAGGTTTTGTTCATCTGCTCTTCTCAAATTCTCAGGTTGGTACTTTTTCATCCACAACTTGATTTAGGTAGAATTAACATGTTTTGTTAGGTTAGAATGATCATAGGTGATTAGAGGGAGCTTTTAGGTATTGATTTGTGGAGTTTAAAGACAATCAAGCAATGGACACAATTTCTGTTTTGAGGGATAACTTGGTGAATTTTGAAGTAGAACATGTGTTTGATAGTGGAAATTGATCCTGGTGAGGTAGTGAATAGATTAGATCAAGTAATTTGAATAATGGTGAGATTTCATGTTGGACCAAATTCTGATAATCGAATCGGGTTTGGAGAATGATTGAGTTTCAATGAGGGTAGTTACCATAGGTGAGTTCTTGGTGAGATTTGGAGCAGTTTAGGGTTTTTAATTTTGGCATTTGATGAGGTATTGATGGAATTCGAGTGGAGAAGATGAATGTTCAAGAACTCTGTTGTCATGGCTTTCCCTCCAAGTTTAGAGTTCAAAGGTTGGTGATGATGTGTGTACCATTGGATGTGTAGTGGACTAGTTGACCAAGAACGAATCCAAAGGCCATGATTTAAACCCAGATTTTGCCTCCGCTAGCCAAAACGCCTCGTTTCAGCAATTGAAGTGGCGCGCCAGTCAGCACTCCATGTGGACACTCTCAGGATCCTTAGATGCGCTTACCAGTCTTCTCATCCAACGCATATCATTTTACTTCAGCTTTTTATTTTCTATTTTCATTTTAAATTCATTTTAGCTTTATTTTTATTCCATTTAACTTCTAAAAATCATAATAAATCCAAAATTAATCAGAAAAATATTTCAAAAATACCTCCATGATCTTGGATTTATTTGTGATTTTATGAAATTAATAAATCTCATGTTCACCCATTTTTCAATTTAATTTGATTTTTCCCATTTTATTAATTTCTTTAATTTTGTACATTTGATACATGTTTTTGTGGATTTTCTTGTGACCAATTGGTGAATAGTTTTGAGTTGATTCTTGTTAGACTGATTAGATTAGAGGTATAGGTTCCCTTAGAGATTTATCTCATATTTTTGTGGTTTAATCTTGATTAGTTTTGAATAAAGAGCATTAGGGTGATTAGAATTAGGTTTAAACTTGACATAGGTGCATCATCACACTTAGATTTTGGGTCTTTTGCTTGAATTAGGAACTGGGGAATATAGGGTATGTAGGGTAGATGTATAAATCCCCTTAGAATTAATTTTAGGATTTTAAATAATGCACTACTATTTTAATTGATTTTTGTAAATAGAGTGTTGTTTGGTGTGGCCAATGTGGGCTTTTGTATTGTTTGCTTGGGGTTGGGCTTTGCTATGCGGTATGGGGCTTGGATTGGGCTTGGGGAGCATGAAGAGTCAAAGGAGAAGATTGAAGATAATGATCAAAGCTTGGTGCATGAAGATTGCTTGACTTGGAGTTGCTTGATGAAGACTTATGAGATATGAGATATAGGGAGAGCTCTAGAGTAGATTGATTTCTTCTGTCAAAAATAGAGAGCTTCGGGTGCCTCTATTCCATCCTATGACACAAGATCCCCTAAAAAGAGTTCCATCTCTCCTTAGGAGGGATGTAGAGAATACTTTGATTGGGTAGAATCTTGAGGATAACTTTCACTAACTGTGTTAAGATCTTAGTGATTCCCCTAGGTTATCATTAAGCATTTTAACACTTCAACTCCCTCTTTTACTTGATTCTCTCCTGAGGGTTTGCTTGCATTGAAGTTGAAGGCCTGTTGAGGATAAGGAGTTCATTGAGACTAGATAAGATGAAGCTTGTGCCTGTCAAAGCTGGATATCTGTTGAAGGCTAGGGTTTTGCTGCCCAATGAAGATGTTTACTGGTTGGAACTCAGTGCTTGTTGAAGCTGGAGATTATTGGAGGATAAGAGCTTACCTAAAGTTTGAACAAGAAAATGGGATCTTGCCTCAAGTTGCTACTGTCAACCTTGTGCTGTTTATCAACTGTAGCTGCCAAAGCTGGTGCTGTTTGGACCATCTGCTGCAGGAGCTGGTGTTGGGTGTGATTTTTCTTTGTTGTATTGCTTGTTGATTGTCCCTTGGGTTTGAAGTGAAGCTGTTTCACTTTACCTATTGTTTATTGCTGCATCTCATGCATTTTACTGTTTACTGTTTATCTGTTGTTTCTTTTCCAGTTATCCCCTAGGATCTCTGATTTCCTCTGTGCAGGAGGGAATCATGACAGACATTAGGTCGCAATCCATGCATGACAACAGTAGGGTAGTTTTTCCCTTTCTAACCCGGTTTTTAGACTTCTCTTCTACCTCAAAGCAATTCAAAACACTGTAATAAGGATAATCGATGGTGTACGCTACGAGCCTTAAGCTATTTGAGAAAGGTTGCTGGAGGGTCACTCTTCAGTAATCTGATTGCTTTGTGTGTCACCCTTAGGGTGACATACGACGTAGTCACCCTCAAATCAAAGTCTCTAGTACGTCAGAGATTGCAAACATCATAAAAGACAGTTCTTACGTAAAAGACTGAAAACATCACAGTGTCATTTTTGTCCGCTTGGACTCTTAATCAGGAAAAACCCTTTTTGAAGGTAATAAAAAACAGTCAGACAAATTTGTGTCTTCCGTAGCCCGAACTACGTTTGCTCTGATCTTTCATGCCGTATGAAAGTACGTAGGCATAGGATGCGATATCCTAGCGAGCAACCTTCCCCTCCTTTCCAGTAGGTAGGCGAACTACGTTGACTCTGATTTCTCGTTCCAGACGGGAATACGTAGGCATAAAGTGCGGTACTTTGCTGAGTCATTTTATTTTCTTTTAACCCCAGACCTGTAGAATAGATAGAACCAATCACCTTTATACTGTTATTGCTGCTGTGGGAAGGGGATAATCTATTGAGAGATAAGTCGGACCTGGGCTTGAGGTTACACATAGATTCAGAAGAAAGAGTAGTGGTTAGCCTGCTTGCTTAGCTCGCACCAGCTAGCCACAAAATCTCACTCGGACGAGATTCTCTTTGATGCTTCTTGCTTGGCCCTTAGGGCTTGACAAGTTGTCTGACCCGAGGATTTTCGACTCTGGGAACCTATCAATTGGGATTCAACTAAGTGAGGCTGCTTCAGGGGATGATGGTGTCACACCTTCTGGGTATCGTATCATCACTCTTGAAAGTCTGTAACGTTGAACCCGCATAGGATGACGTACCTCGTCTGCGAGTTAAGTACATACCTGTGAGGGGTAGGTAGGTCTATTTGCAGGAAACCTTTAGCCTCAAAATACCTGGTCTATCTCCGACAGTGAGTTGTGGTTACAAGGTTCTGTTGAATGGTTGGTTTGGTTTGAGATGAAGATTGGATGGTTCTCAAGCTTCAGTACAGAGCAGCCCAGTCTATCAGTATTGCACTTGGTCCCTTGTTTACATATGCATGTGCATTTTTCATGATTGCATTTCATTAACATGTATTTATGTTGCAGGTGATCATTCCCCTCTGATACTAGTGTATCTTCTAGCCAGACATGGAGTCCCTGAAGAAGACAGTTGCTTACCGGTTGCATTCACCAGACATCAGTTTGTTGCTGGGTTTAGTAGCTCTGGCAGATGAGAGTGTGAGGGCTGAGTTCAGAATATCTTATGGGAGATTGCTTAGCTTGTTATACATACCTTCAGCATTCGAGACGACCGGGGTGTATACTTTGATGCAGTTTTATGAGTCGCAGCTGAGATGTTTCTTATTTCCAGACTATATTCTGGCACCCACTCTGGAGGAGTATTATGTTATGTTGGGTGTTCATGTGCTAGACCAGATGCCCTTTGTACCTGTCGATACTGAGCCTGAGTTAGCTACACTCACAAAGATTGTCAGTTTGGACGCTTCTGAGTTTCCAGGAGGCTTGGTCAAGCTGAATGGAGCTTCTGGTTTTCACTTGTCTGTCCTAGTTGATAAGGCTACACAGTGTGTGAAGAATGGATGTTGGGTTGCCTTCAGTGCTATTTTAGCTGTATGTATCTACGGGATTGTCTTGTTTCCTAATGTGCTAGACTTTGTCGACTCGGATGCCTTCTTGCTTCTTGCCTCGAAGAATCCCGTTCCTACTCTCTTGGGCGATATTTATCATTCCATTCACTACAAGAATGAGAAACATCGTGGCAAGAATGTTCCCTGCTGTCTTCCTCTCTTGTACAGGTGGTTCCAGAGGCACCTTCCGAAGACAGGACCGTTTGTTGATACCGTTGATACTTTGGATTGGACTTCCAGGTTGATGGGGTTATCTGCTGAGAATATCGTTTGGTTTGATCGAAGTATGCTAGGTACTGACATTATATATAGTTGCAGTGGCTTTCCGAACGTTCCCCTGATTAGACGGAAAGGTTGTATTAACTATAACCCTTCATTGCTGGTACGATAGTTCGGTTATACTTTGAAGGACGCTCCTATTGAGAAGGAGATACAGGAATCTCTGTATCTCACAGGCTCATTAGACACAGCTGTTTTGACCAGATTGAGGCATGCATGGGCTAACATCCATAGGAGGGGGAAAGCTTTACTCGGTAAGAGCAACAAAAGAGCTTTTGATCCTTATTTGGCTTGGGTCCGTGAGAGAGCTAGTACTTCTTTGATGCCTTATCTTGCCGTGGAACCCCTGTATCTTCCAGTGATTGAGGTACCTCCTGCAGAAGAGAGTGAGAAGTATAACAAATTGTTGGCTGAAAATGAGGAATTGAAGAAAGCCAATGAGGAGTTAGAGAAGGAGATCTTCCAGTTACGTCGAGAGAAGAAGGAAGCCACCTTCACTGTGAAGGAATAGACAGAATTGATTAACAGGTTGGGAGCGGAGCTGACAGAAGCAATCAACAAGAAAGAAAAAGTGGGGATAGCCTTGAACGGTGTTAGCAAGGTGCTTACTTCCAAGAAGGAACTTCTAAGCAAAGCTTATGCTCGTATCAGCAAGTGGGAAGCTTTGTGGAATGCCACGCTCACCAAGCGGAAGGAGCGCGAAGACAAATTGAAGACTCAGATTGCCACGTTAGAGGTGCAGATTAGTGCCTAAGACGCAAAGATTGTCGAAGAGACATCACTTAGGAGCGCTGCTGAGCGCAGAATAAGTGACATTGAAGAGAAGTCGAGAGGGTATGAAGAGAAGGCCGGTTCCAAGAGGTACAAATTTGACGAGAGTTCTGGCGAAGGAGCCTACCGGGACGACGTCGAGAAGCTGAGATCCACTACCGAGCGGCATGCTTTACTGATTCAGGAGCTGATCTTCCGGCTGGGGCACTCGGAGATGATGAGGATATTGGAGGACGTCAGAGCACGCCATTTGGCCTGATGTATCTTTGCCTTACCCTTATTATCTGTACTTGTATTTGGACCATCGCCAGACTTGTTGGCCGAGGTCTCTTTAGTTGTATTCAGTTGTACTCTTGTACTCAGCCTCTTGGCCTTTGTTATATATGAGGATTTTCTGACTCCCTGCTTGCTTGATAGGGACTCCATTGTCGTAATGGCTTTGTCTCCGAAACTAGAATCGGGGGGAATATAACCTGTAGCATATTTACATAATTGCATTTGCATTCATATTGCATAACAGGTATTCGTGAATCGGTATCTTATCTCCCGCGTCTGCAGGTTTTTCCAAGATTGACGAACGAAGAGTTCACCGCTACTCAATCCGAAACAACTGCCAGAGAATCATGGATCAAATCCAGGTAGAGATGCAAGAAATTCGCGAGAAGTTGAACTTGTTCATGCAGGCGATGAAGGGTATTGCTAAAGGCCAGGAGAATCTCCAGACATTGGTACAGCCGCTGTTGACTCAGGCTAATGCGAACGGCAACAATGACCACAACTCTGTACATGTCGAAACTCTTCATGAGGATGTCCCCCTACGCCCGTGGTTCCTCCTGTGGTGACCCCACCTGTTGTGATTGTAAACAATGATGCTGGTGCTGGCAATGGCAAAGCCGGGAATGGAAATGAGACTATGGTTAACAATGTCGGATTTGGAGATGCCAATCTGGGCGGTGGTAACTTCAACGGCGGTAATGGTTTTGGTAACAATGGATTCGGCTATAATGACCAGGGGTTTGAGTACGGCAATCAGGGCGGAAAGTTCGGCTTCAATGCTCAGGGTTTCGGCTATGACGGTTTTGGTAATGCTAACCAGGGGTATGGTGGAAATGGTGCTGGATTGATCCCCGTCAACACTGGTTTAAATCAGGGTTATTGTAATGGGGGAAGAGGTCCTACGACTAATCAGCAAGGGTTTGGTCACAACACGGGTTATAACGGGCACGGAAATGAAAATATGAACTGGGGCGAAGATTGCCAAGAGGACGCCTTTTCTGGAAGGGGCATGGGATTCGAGGGACCCGTTGACAATACTCAGAGGATTAAAATGCTTGAAGAACAGGTGAAGGGAATGGCTAATCAGAATTCTACCGGACTAGACATGGCTACTATGGGCTTAGTGCCCGGGCTGAAGGTACCGCCGAAGTTCAAAGCGTCCACATTCGACAAGTATAAGGGGGGCACTTGCCCTAAGGTGCATGTCCTCTCTTATTACAGAAGGATGTCGGCGTATTCAGACGATGAAAGGATGCTTATGCATTTCTTTCAAGACAGCCTATCAGGGTCGTCACTCGAGTGGTACATGGGGTTGGAACCTGCTCAAATCAAAACCTGGAAGCAATTAGCGGATGCTTTCGTCCTGCATTATAAGTATAACAGTGATCTGGTGCCGAACCGAGTTCAACTGCAAGGTTTGTCGCAGAAGAAAGAGGAAAGCTTTAAGGAGTATGCGCAGAGATGGCGCGACATGGCAGCAAGAGTACATCCTCCGTTGGCTGAGAGAGAAATGAATAGTATGTTCATCGGAACGTTCACGGGGATATATTACGAAAAGTTGTTCAACGTTTCGTTGAGCAGTTTTTTAGATTTGATTCTCATGGGTGAGATGGTCGAAGACAGTATTAAGGTTGGAAGATTCCAAGCTGGGGAGTCTACTTCGTCAGGAGGTAATAGAAAAGCATTTGGGAGTCGACGTCAGGGTGATACTAGTGTCGTGTTTGGTGGCCGGGGCAGGGGCAGAGGAAGAAATCAGTATGCTCAGCATCAACAGGTAGCTAGTGTCACCATCCCTTTTCCACAACAGCAGCAACAACAGCAGCAGCCACGGCAGCAACAGGGGCAGAATGTTGGCCAAAGGAAATTTTCGAATGTGAAGCCGAAAAGAGTGTTTGACGCGCCGCCTTCCACGTACGCGGAACTTTTTCAGACACTGTTGGGGCTGAATTTAGTTGAAAAGAGGACCTTGGCGCCGCCCACGGGGCCAACCCTTCCTTATGGGTATGATGTTAATAAACATTGTGACTTCCACTCCGGGGCACCCGGGCATGACATAGAGGCCTGTCATGCGTTTAAACACAAAGTTAAGGATTTAGTGGATAGCAAGGCTATAAACTTCGGGCAGGCAGGCCCTAATATAGTATAACGGCCCATGCCCAATCATGGGGCAAATGCGATCTTGACGGAAGAGGACTTGAATCTGGTGATGAATGTTGATGAACTGAAAACACCGTTGGGTGAAGTCAAGAGCAAATTGCTGAAAGGGGGTGTGTACCCGGGCTGTGATGAATTCTGTTTGGACTGTTGGACCCAGGCTGGGGGTTGTGCAGAGTTGAAGAAAGGCATTCAGACCTTGATAGATGCGGGCACGTTGCAATTCGATAGAACGGCAGTTGAGAAGCCTGCAGAGGTGTTAGCTGATGAGCAGAGTGATGTTGCTATGGGGACAATTCCACGGAAAACGATAACTATAACGGCGCCAGCTAGGCGGCCGATGATCACTATTACAAAGGCAGGGCCAGTCCCTTATGAGAGCACCAAAGCAGTACCATGGACTTATGGGCTGGAGGCATATTGTGATGGGAAGAAAATTGATATCAGTGAACAACCAGCTAGGGTTGTGGACAATGTCGTCAGGACTGGAGGAATGACGAGAAGCGGGAGAATTTTTATATCGCCTGAGGTAGAGGCAGAACGATTGGCAAAAGGTAAGGGAAAAGTGAATGAGAGTATTCCTGTGCAGAGGGATGAAAAAGAAACGTCACTGAAAGATGTAGAAGAATTTATGTGTCTTATTCGTAAGAGTGACTATAAAATTGTTGAACACCTTCAACAAACACCGTCGAAAATCTCCATATTATCGCTGCTATTGTGTTTCGAAGCCCATCGGAATGCGTTATTGAAAATTCTGGACACGTCGTTTGTACCCCAAGATGTTTCTGTGAATCAGTTGGAGGGGGTGATGGCGCACGTGAACGCAGGCCATAGTCTGGGATTTACGGATTTTGATTTAACCCCGAGGGGAAGAGAGCATAATATGGCGCTGCACGTCTCAGTTGAATGTTGGGGCACGGTCATGTCCCATGTGTTGGTGGATATCGGGTCTTCCTTGAATGTGCTTCCGAAGAAAGCAATGATGAAATTGGATATCAGGGGGATCATTTGTACGCCTAGTGACTTGGTGGTCAGGGCATTTGACGGTACACGAAGGTCAGTCTTTGGATCCATAACTTTGCCTCTGCAAGTGGGGCCGGAGATCTTTGAAACTAAGTTTTATATAATGGACATCCAGTCGGCGTATAGTTGCCTACAACGTATAGTTGCCTACTAGGACGCCCTTGGATCCATGATGCTGGGGCAGTCACATCTACCTTACACCAAAAGCTGAAGTACATGGTGGGGGATAGCGTCGTCATAGTTTGTGGAGAGGAGGATATACTGGTCAGCCATTTATCGTCATTCAAGTATGTGGAAGTCGACGGCGAGATTCACGAGACACCCTGTCAAGCGTTTGAAGGGTTGAGAATTAAAGGCAAAGAACCAGTACCCAGTAAAGTATCAGAGGTGGCCGTGTCATCTTATAAGGAAGCTCAAGCTCTAGTACAGGCAGGTGAGACCCAGGGCTGGGGCAAGGTATTGGATATTCCCGTGAAAATGGACAGATTTGGACTGGGGTATCATCCTTCATCATCAACGCCTACTGCAGGGGTACCCCGTTTCAAAGGACTAATAACAATTACGGCTAGTGGGGTATGTTACGAGACCATCAATGATGTTTCGGATTCCGAGGAAGGGGACAGCGATTGCGACATGGACGCCTGGATTCAGCCGAGCGTGCCAGGACAAGGGTTGTGCAATTGGTCTATTCAGGAGACTGTTCCGGTGACAACTAAACAGTAATGCTTTGTTTTCTTAGTTGTTGAACAATCCAGTGTCCTACCCGGGGCATCGTGATTTTGCTTAGGGCCATTCTGTTATGTACATTGCAATGTTTAAAATCATTAAATAAAAGGCGTTTTTCGTGTACAAATATTGTGATCTCTGTTTTTCCTGTTTTTGTTTTAACAATAAAATGGCAATGTGGTTATTCGCTCTATACACATTTTTGAAGCATTTAACCATTTCTCTGCAGGATTACATTTTTCAGATGACATCTATGAACCACCTATGACTCATTTCGACTTCGAGCACCCGGTATTTCAGGCCGAAGGAGAGATTGTCGAAGATGGCAAAGTGCCAGAAGAGTTGGCAAGGCTGGTGAAACAAGAAGAACGCATAATTCTGCCTCACGAGGAAGTCATTGAAATCATCAATCTGGGGTCGGAAGGGGTTGAAAGGAACATCCGCATAGGGGCCGTGCTGCAGAGCGGCGTCAAATAGAAATTAATTGAGATGCTTAGGGAGTATAGTGATGTATTTGCTTGGTCGTACAAAGATATGCCCGGGCTGGATACGGATATGGTTGTGCACCGTCTGCCGCTAAAAGAAGAATGCCCGCCTGTTAAGCAGAAACTCCGAAGAACTCGACCTGACATGGCAGTAAAAATCAAGGAGGAAGTTCAGAAACAGTGGGATGCTGGTTTCCTAGCTGTTACAAAATATCCCTCATGGGTCGCTAATATTGTGCCCGTTCCAAAGAAAGACGGTAAGGTGAGAATGTGCATAGATTACCGTGATTTGAACAGGGCGAGCCCGAAAGATGATTTTCCCCTTCCTCACATCGATGTGCTGGTCGATAACACCGCTCAATTCTCCATATTCTCCTTCATGGATGGCTTCTCGGGCTATAATCAGATCAAAATGGCGCCAGAAGACATGGAGAAGACTACTTTCATTACTCCTTGGGGAACATTTTGTTACAAAGTCATGCCTTTCGGATTGAAGAATGTTGGGGCAACATATCAACGTGCTATGACGACGCTCTTTCATGACATGATGCATAAAGAGATCGAGGTTTATGTTGATGATATGATTGCCAAATCCCAGACGGAGGAGGAGCATTTGGTTAATCTGCTGAAACTGTTCAAGAGGCTTAGGAAGTTCAGGCTGAGACTGAACCCTAACAAGTGCACCTTCGGGGTGAGATCGGGTAAACTGCTGGGGTTTATCGTGAGTGAAAAAGGAATAGAGGTTGATCCTGCAAAAATAAAAGTAATACAAGAAATGACGACGTCTAAAACAGAAAAAGAAGTGCGTGGGTTTTTAGGGAGGTTGAACTACATCTCCCGGTTCATATCTCACCTAACAGCTACTTGCGAGCCATTGTTCAAGTTGTTGAAAAAGGACCAGGCTGTAACATGGAATGAAAATTGTCAGAAGGCGTTCGATAAAATAAAACAGAATTTGCAGGAACCTCCTATTTTGATACCTCCAGTGGCAGGGAGACCCTTGATTATGTATTTGACGGTTCTTGAGGGGAGTATGGGTTGTGTCCTCGGTCAACATGACGAGACAGGGCGTAAAGAGCATGCGATCTACTATCTGAGTAAGAAGTTTACTGATTGTGAGTCGAGATACTCAATGCTTGAAAAAACGTGTTGTGCGCTAGCCTGGGCCGCCAAACGTTTAAGACAGTACATGCTGAATCATACAACCATGCTCATCTCGAAGATGGATCCTATCAAATATGTATTTGAAAAGCAGGCACTATCTGGTAGAATTTCCCGTTGGTAGATGGTTCTGACCGAATATGACATCCAGTATGTTTCATAGAAGGCTATAAAGGGGAGTGTGTTATCGGAGTATCTTGATGAGCAGCCTGTTGAGGACTACCAATCAATGAGGTTTGATTTTCCTGACGAGGATATCATGTACCTAAAGATGAAAGATTGCAAAGAACTGTTGTCGGGCGAAGGACCAGAATTGGGCTCCAAGTGGCAGATGATATTCGACGGAGCTGTGAATTCCTATGGTAGCGGAATAGGGGCAATCATCACTACTCCACATGGGTCGCACATCCCATTTACTGCTCGATTGACCTTTCCAGTTACCAATAATGAAGCCGAATATGAAGCTTGCATCATGGGTCTTGAAGAGGCCATTGATTTGCGAATCAAACATCTGGATGTATACGGAGACTCAGCTCTAGTAGTGAATCAGATAAAAGGAGAATGGGAGACACGTCAGCCCAATTTGATACCATATATGAATTATGCAAGGAGATTATTGCCTTTCTTTGACAAGGTTGAATTGCATCACGTACCGAGGGCATAAAATCAAATGGCTGACGCACTTGCGACATTATCTTCCATGTATAAGATTAATTTTTGGAACGAGGCTCCCCGAATTATTATATCTCGGCTTGACAGGCCCGCTTTCATATTTTCTATTGACGAAGCATCCGATAATAAACCCTGGTATTTTGACATCTAGAATTTCCTGAAGAACAAGGAATATCCGGCTGGGGCATCCAGTCGCGATCAGAAAACTCTCAGGAGATTGGCTAGTAATTTCTATCTGAATCCGGATGGTGTTTTGCACAAAAGAAATCATGATCTGGTGTTGCTACGGTGTGTAGACGAGAAAGAGGCGAAGTTGCTCATGGAAGAGATACACGAGGGTACGTTTGGTACACATGCCGGTGGGCATAGTATGACAAGAAAGCTGCTACGAGCAGGTTATTACTGGCTAACCATGGAAACTGATTGTTTCAAGTTTGCAAAGAGGTGTCATAAATGCCAGATTTATGCAGATAAGATCCACGTGCCCCCGAGTCCTCTGAACGTGATGTCATCACCGTGGCCATTCTCGATGTGGGGAATTGATATGATTGGAAAGATTGAGTCGACGGCATCTAACGGACACCGGTTCATTTTGGTAGCAATTGATTATTTTACCAAATGGGTGGAAGCGGCATCATATGCTAATGTGACCAAGCAAGTGGTAGCCAGGTTTATCAAAAGAGATATCATTTGCAGATATGGAATCCCTGAGCGGATTATTACCGACAACGGTTCGAATTTGAATAACAAGATGATGAAAAAGCTGTGCCAAAATTTTAAGATCGAACATCACAACTCGTCTCCTTACCGACCCAAGATGAATGGCGTTGTCGAAGTGGTCAATAAGAACATAAAGAAGATTGTTCAAAAGATGGTTGTGATGTATAAGGACTGGCATGAGATGCTACCTTTTGCTTTGCACCGCACGACGGTACGCACATCAACCAGGGTAACCCCGTTCTTATTAGTATACGGAATGGAGGCAGTGTTACCGTTAGAGGTTGAGATTCCTTCCTTGAGGGTTTTACGAGATGTCCAACTTGACGAGGCAGAATGGGTAAAAGACAGGTTGAATCAGCTGAGTTTAATGGATGAGAAGAGACTAGCTTCTCTAGCATACGGTCGGTTGTACCAAAGCCGGATGAAGAAAGCGTACGATAAGAAGATATGTCCTTGCAGCTTTCAGACGGGTGACCTTGTGCTGAAAAGGATTCTCCCGCCCTGAACAGATCACAGGGGCAAATGGACCCCTAATTACGAAGGGCCATATGTTGTCAGAAAAGTCTTCTCAGGAGGAGCATTGTTGTTGTCCACCATGGATGGTGAAGACTTTACATCGCCTGTGAATTCGGACGCAGTAAAAAAATAATTTGCTTAAAATTGACCCGCTGGACAAAAAAGATAGTCCAGGCAAAAATGGGGCATCCTGGCGAACCAAAAAACAGAATAAAAGGTTCGGGCAAAAGTTAGGGATAAAATTGAAAAGATGTACACCCGCGAAGTCGAAAACCTACACCGGGCGACTTCGGCAAAAAAGGGTATCCCGGTGAACTGAAAACCCGCAAAGGGCGGTTCATGCAAAAGTTAGGGATTGGAAAAGCAAATGACTGCGGTCTAAATTTGATGCTGCAGGAATTGGTGGTTGGGAGAACACTTTGGGGGGTTTGGTTTATCAGATACAATCTCTTCCGAAATTGGAATACCGGGAAGGCGCCAGATTCAGGCGAGTCATGGGAGGATCAGCTCATGATGTTTGTCTGCACCATGTTGCCGACATATACGCAAATTTGATTTATCATTGTATTTATGCTTCATGTGCATACTTGTATATTTATTTGTGCGTAACTTCCTCTTTTCAGGAGTTACATCCAGTGTACAAAATTCTACCTATTCAGAGGCCCAATCAATAAAACATGTTATTCAGTATTTGATACTTGTTCTTTACTGTTTTGTATGTGAAAAGCGCCGATGTTTTTGATAAAACTAGCATTTGCATAACGTTGCTGGCCCTTGCCAATAATCGATAAAACTTCGAATTGTCTGAAAATGACGTCACTGACGCTAACCTGAATAGATTTGATCGTATAGACTTGTTTTGTCTGTAGTATTGCAGGGTTCTTGCCCATTTGAAGTGGACGATCAGAAAATTGCAGCACTAACCAGAGGCTCTTGACGAAAAGACTTGATCACTATGTGATGCGAATCCCCACGTAGGTCGCACTTCATGATACTGTTCCTTACCGAAGAGGGATCACTTTCCCCGGCTAGTCGCAGCTTATCCCCAAAGGATATTCTCCAGCAGGTTAATGCTCCCCGCAGAGCGTATACTCCCCCGAGAGATCCAAATAGGTGTAGGTGCAATCCCCAGTCAAGAGGACTCTCCAGGTGTTTAACTCAGTCAGAGTTGGTTCAGGAGTATGTTTCACCATAGAAGATGGTTTTCCTTTCTTCCTCACGGGTCGTCGGGCCAGTAACAGGATGTTTATCCTCAGTGTAGTGATAGTCCCGAGTTTGTAAACTGCGGCCAGATGGTTTACTGTCCCCCAGCGGGGTCGGTTATCCTCAGCAGAGAGTGATAATTTTATGTTTGTAAGCTGTAATCAAACAGTGGTGCTTTCTCCAAAAGGATGCCTTATCCTCAAGAGAGTCATTTCTTCCCCAGCGGAGTTTTCTCTCCCCAGCAGATGTTATTCTTTCCTCCTAGTGGAAATTGAAGGTATGTTGCTCAACAGGAGTATGGAGTTACGTCTCAGAAATCTTTTCAGACAATCAGAGTCTCGACGTGAGACAGATGATGATACACTTCAGTTTGTTATCTTCCCCACAGAGTTGCATGCTAAATTTTCTCTTATCCGACCAGCGGAACGTCCTCTTCAAGTTTGTCATTGCGGCAGCATTTCAGGGTTCCATGAATCAAAATGTCAGAAGTGGTCGCTTGTTGTCAGAACGGGTGTCGGTCATTGGTTTTCAGAATATCCCCAGTGGAATGAGCTACTGCAAAGGCAAGGCGGAACTATCCTTCTCTGCGATTGACAGAGTTGAATTCTTATTAAGCGAAATTTTTATCCCCAGCGAAGTCGCCGGGATTTTCTTCGTGTTGACGAATTGCTTCCTCCGTGATGACGGAATATGGAGTCCTGATGAGGACAATTTATGCCTATGTTGATAGGATTTCTTCGTGTTGACGAATTGCTTTCTCCGTGATGACAGAATATGGAGTCCTGATGAGGACAATTTATGCATATGTTGATAGGATTTCTTCGTGTTGACGAATTGCTTTCTCCGTGTTGACGGAATGTGGAGTCCTGATGAGGACAATTTATGCCTATGTTGATAGGATTTCTTCGTGTTGACGAATTGCTTTCTCCGTGTTAGCGGAATGTGGAGTCCTGATGAGGACAATTTATGCCTATGTTGATAGGATTTCTTCGTGTTGACGAATTGCTTTCTCCGTGTTGACGGAATGTGGAGTCCTGATGAGGACAATTTATGCCTATGTTGATAGGATTTCTTCGTGTGGACAAATTGATTTCTCCGTGTTGACGGACTATGGATTCCTGATGAGGACAATTTATGCCTATGTTGATAGGATTTCTTCGTGTGGACAAATTGATTTCTCCGTGTTGACGGACTATGGATTCCTGATGAGGACAAGTTTTATTTCTCTGTGTTGACGGACTATGGATTCCTGATGAGGACAAGTTTTATTCCTCCGTGTTGACGGACTATGGATTCCTGATGAGGACAAGTTTTATTTCTCAGTGTTGACAGAATATGGAGTCCTGATGAGGACCAGTTTTATGCCTCCGTGTTGACGGAATATGGAGTCCTGATGAGGACAAGTTTTATTTCTCCGTGATGACGGAATATGGAGTCCTGATGAGGACCAGTTTTATGCCTCCGTGTTGACGGAATATGGAGTCCTGATGAGGACAAGTTTTATTTCTCCGCGTTGACGAAATGTGGAGTCCTGATGAGGACGAGTTTTATTCCTATGATGATAGGATTTTCTTCGTGTTGACGAATTGCTTCCTCCGTGATGACGGAATGTGGATTCCTGATGAGGACAAGTTTTATTTCTCCGCGTTGACGGAATGTGGAGTCCTGATGAGGACGAGTTTTATTCCTATGATGATAGGATTTTCTTCGTGTTGACGAAATTATTTCTTCGTGTTGACGGAATGTGGAACCCTGAGGAGGACCAGTTTTATTCCTATGATGATAGGGTTTCTTCGTGATGACGAATTTATGTCTTTTCGTGTTGACGAAATTTGAAGACAATTATGGATAAGGTTTTTCCTATGATGATGGGATCTCTGCTCGTGTTGATGAGTTTGGGTTGACAAGGTTAGTCCAGTTGTGGGCAGAGGTGTGTTTGCAAAGATAGTTCAGTACCTGTGATGTTACATGGGTGGTGGGATTTAAAATTAGAGTTATTATCTGACGAATGATCGGTTATTGCCAGATTCTGTGGATGGATGTCCTTCCCCAAACGGTTTATGCAGTTTATTTCTGTGATTGGCAAATTTCCGGGTTTCTTGGTATTCAACCGTCTCGTACCTCGATTGTCTGAAGGTTGTTCATTCTTCACCCATTCGGGTCCAAGCCGCTTGAATAAGGGCAGCTGTTGCACCCTAAAATTTGCTCAACCTATTTCACCTGGTTTTTGTTTCAACTGCATTGTCATTTGCATCATGTACATAGTCTAATCATTTGCATAGCATAGCATAGCAGGTCATTCAACAAGGGATTAAGTGCCAATCTTATCTAAAGAAGTACATCAAAGGGTTTTTCATTCAAGCTCAAGAACATCCAAGTCATCAAGGAATGTATGAAAGCTTTGGAAGGTTTAAGGGTCAACCAGTGGATTTCTCTCCCAATTTGAGGTATGTTTGAAGATCACCAGTGGGGTATGAGCTATGGGGTGAGGGTATGGAATGGGTATAAACAATCATGGAGGACCTAGAGGGTCATTTTGAAGATGAGTCAAGTCATTGGTGTGATTACAAGAGCCACAGTTGAATGCAGTCAACTAGGGTTTCATCTGGGTCAACCCTAGGTCAACCCTAGGTCAACTGAGTGATTGAAGAGTATCAAGGCCAGCTTGGAGGTTATGGAATTCATGAATTGATATGTGGATATATGTGTGGTGTTGTGTCAAGGAGAAATCAAGAGGAATCAAGAAGAAGGGGAGTTACTAAATTAGGGTTTCAGTGTAAAAACCCTAATTTAGGCCTAACTTCCAAGCCAGATAAGTCAAAATGCAAGTTTCAAATGGATTCTTGGTCAACATGAAACTTGTATATCTTCTAAATACCTTTAATTTGAGTACTAGAAGTCTTCAAGGAGATTTATAGAACTCAAGTTATGGTTCTTGCAAGTTATGGGTCATTAGAGGACATTGAAATTTATCTATGAAAGTCACTTGACTTCCAAGCAACTTTTGCCCATGAAGGAGTTTTCAAATGGATTCTTGGCCAACATGAAAGTTGTAGATCTTGATCCTAGATTTAATTTGAGTACTATAAGTCCTCAAGAGGAGTTGTATAACTCAAGTTATGGTCTTGGCAACCCAGGGGTATTTTGGGAAAGTTGAATTATAGGTCATTTTTCAACATGGGTCCAAATCTCCATCTTCCACTCCTCAAATGAAACAATGCTCAACATGAGATGTGTTCAAAATGATGTTTTTAGTCTAGATAAGAGGTCATGAGAACTTGGAATGGCTTGCTTCACAAAATCACCAAAATGGTCTAAAATGAAGGTATATTTTAAATGAACCAAAGTTGGAAATTAGGGTTTTTGACCTACACAACCAAACCAAGGCATATGACATACCAATTTGAATGTAAAAGGCATTTTAAGAACATTGACATTGCCACAATTTTGAGTTGATGGTTGTTTCAAGGACTTGCTTTGTAAATGGCTTACTTGAATCATAAGGCACCATTGCAAAACCACTTGGCAATGCAAATGTAAGGCTCTAAGGCATTTCAACACATCCAATATCTCCTCTAATGACAAATTGGGATCATAACCAGCTGCTAGCCAAATTGATATGTGCATACCATCAAGAGAGAAATTCATGACATGAGAAATTCAACTTCTCATAGGAAGGATCCAGAAGGTGCTAGAGAGTTCTAACATGGCCTATATATTGTTTAGAGTTGGTTCAAGTTGTTGGTTGGTGATAATTGAAGGAGAGAAGAGAGATTGAGATTGAAAATTTCTTGTTGCAACTTGAAATCGGTTACAGCAGTTTCTTCATTGTTCATCCAATTTCTTGATCTCATTCACTTCCATTGATGCTAGCAAGTGTTTCCAGGTCAAGATCCAAGCAATTTGGTGGCTGAATCGTGTTCTTACCATTGAAAATTCTCATCTGCAACTTAAGATTGGTTTCTACAATCCAGGTCATTTCAAGTGATTCTTTTGCATACAGAAGTTGTAACACCTTCCATTGATCGTATCTGGAGCATCTCAGCACCTGATTTGAAGGTTTTGTTCATCTGTTCTTCTCAAATTCTCAGGTTGGTACTTTTTCATCCACAGCTTGATTTAGGTAGAATTAACATGTTTTGTTAGGTTAGAATGATCATAGGTGATTAGAGGGAGCTTTTAGGTATTGATTTGTGGAGTTTAAAGACAATTAAGCAATGGACACAATTTCTGTTTTGAGGGATAACTTGGTGAATTTTGAAGTAGAACATGTGTTTGATAGTGGAAATTGATCCTGGTGAGGTAGTGAATAGATTAGATCAAGTAATTTGAAGAATGGTGAGATTTCATGTTGGACCAAATTCTGATAATCGAATTGGGTTTGGAGAATGATTGAGTATCAATGAGGGTAGTTACCATAGGTGAGTTCCTGGTGAGATTTGGAGCAGTTTAGGGTTTTTAATTTTGGCATTTGATGAGGTATTGATGGAATTCGAGTGGAGAAGATGAATGTTCAAGAACTCTGTTGCCATGGCTTTCCCTCCAAGTTCAGAGTTCAAAGGTTGGTGATGATGTGTGTACCATTGGATGTGTAGTGGACTAGTTGACCAAGAACGAATCCAAAGGCCATGATTTAAACCCAGATTTTGCCTCCGCTAGCCAAAACGCCTCGTTTCAGTAATTGAAGTGGCGCGCAAGTCAACACCCTACGTGGACACTCTCAGGATCCTTAGATGCGCTTACCAGTCTTCTCATCCAACGCATATCATTTTACTTCAGCTTTTTATTTTCTATTTTCATTTTAAATTCATTTTAGCTTTATTTTTATTCCATTTAACTTCTAAAAATCATAATAAATCCAAAATTAATCAGAAAAATATTTCAAAAATACCTCCATGATTTTGGATTTATTTGTGATTTTATGAAATTAATAAATCTCATGTTCACCCATTTTTCAATTTAATTTGATTTTTCCCATTTTATTAATTTCTTTAATTTTGTACATTTGATACATGTTTTTGTGGATTTTCTTGTGACCAATTGGTGAATAGTTTTGAGTTGATTCTTGTTGGGATGATTATATTAGAGGTATAGGTTCCCTTAGAGATTTATCTCATATTTTTGTGGTTTAATCTTGATTAGTTTTGAATAAAGAGCATTAGGGTGATTAGAATTAGGGTTAAACTTGACATAGGTGCATCATCACACTTAGATTTTGGGTCTTTTGCTTGAATTAGGAACTGGGGAATATAGGGTATGTAGGGTAGATGTATAAATCCCCTTAGAATTAATTTTAGGATTTTAAATAATGCACTACTATTTTAATTGATTTTTGTAAATAGAGTGTTGTTTGGTGTGGCCATTGTGGGCTTTTGTATTGTTTGCTTGGGGTTGGGCTTTGCTATGGGGTATGGGGCTTGGATTGGGCTTGGGGAGCATGAAGAGTCAAAGGAGAAGATTGAAGATAATGATCAAAGCTTGGTGCATGAAGATTGCTTGACTTGGAGTTGCTTGATGAAGACTTAGGAGATAGGAGATATAGGGAGAGCTCTAGAGAAGATTGATTTCTTCTGTCAAACATAGAGAGCTTCTGGTGCCTCTATTCCATCCTATGACACAAGATCCCCTAAAAAGAGTTCCATCTCTCCTTAGGAGGGATGTAGAGCATACTTTGATTGGGTAGAATCTTGAGGATAACTTTCACTAACTGTGTTAAGATCTTAGTGATTCCCATAGGTTATCATTAAGCATTTTAACACTTCAACTCCCTCTTTTACTTGATTCTCTCCTGAGGGTTTGCTTGCATTGAAGTTGAAGGCCTGTTAAGGATAAGGAGTTCATTGAGACTAGATAAGATGAAGCTTGTGCCTGTCAAAGCTGGATATCTGTTGAAGGCTAGGGTTTTGCTGCCCAATGAAGATGTTTACTGGTTGGAACTCAGTGCTTGTTGAAGCTGGAGATTATTGGAGGATAAGAGCTTACCTAAAGTTTGAACAAGAAAATGGGATCTTGCCTCAAGTTGCTACTGTCAACCTTGTGTTGTTTATCAACTGTAGCTGCCAAAGCTGGTGCTGTTTGGACCATCTGCTGCAGGAGCTGGTGTTGGGTGTGATTTTTCTTTGCTGTATTGCTTGTTGATTGTCCCTTGGGTTTGAAGTGAAGCTGTTTCACTTTACCTATTGTTTATTGCTGCATCTCATGCATTTTACTGTTTACTGTTTATCTGTTGTTTATTTTCTAGTTATCCCCTAGGATCTCTGATTTCCTCTGTGCAGGAGGGAATCATGACAGACATTAGGTCGCAATCCATGCATGACAACAGTAGGGTAGTTTTTCCCTTTCTAACCCTAGGGTTTTTAGACTTCTCTTCTACCTCAAAGCATTTCAAAACACGGTAATGAGGATAATCGGTGGCGTACGCTACGAGCCTTAAGCTATTTGAGAAAAGTTGCTGGAGGGTCACTCTTCAGTAATCTGATTGCTTAGTGTGTCACCCTTAGGGTGACATACGACGTAGTCACCCTCAAATCAAAGTCTCTAGTACGTCAGAGATTGCAAACATCATAAAAGACAATTCTTACGTAAAAGACTGAAAACATCACAGTGTCATTTTTGTCCGCTTGGACTCTTAATCAGGAAAAACCCTTTTTGAAGGTAATAAAAAGCAGTCAGACAAATTTGTGTCTTCCGTAGCCCGAACTACGTTTGCTCTGATCTTTCATGCCGTATGAAAGCACGTAGGCATAGGATGCGATATCCTAGCGAGCAACCTTCCCCTCCTTTCCAGTAGGTAGGTGAACTACGTTGACTCTGATTTCTCGTTCCAGACGGGAATACGTAGGCATAAAGTGCGGTACTTTGCCGAGTTATTTTATTTTCTTTTAACCCCAGACCTGTAGAATAGATAGAACCAATCCGTACTAGAAAACAAACGTGGATCCCGTCGAGTACGACGGACGTGAGGGGTGCTAATACCTTCCCCTTGCGTAACCGACTCCCGAATCTAGGATTTGGTTGCGATGACCATTTCTTTCCCGTCTTTACGTGAGGTTTACTTTGAGCGTTTCCTTTCCCTCCTTTGCACGGTGGCGACTCTTCTGTTCAGCCGGCGCCGATTTTCGCAGTAGCGACAGTGGCCAAAATTTGTTGTTGAGGTTTTAACCGTATAGGGTAATTGATTATGAGAACTTTAATGATTGTGGAAAATTTGTAAGGATTTATGAGAATTGAAGGCGTAAATATGATACGGGATTGGCCTAATAAGTCGTAGATTTTGTGCCTTTATCATCGTAATACCTTAGGAATGATTTAAGGATATTTTTGGGGTATTGGGGAAGGAAATCATAAGGACTTTTGGGCTGGCTTTTCTACTTGTGCTTAACATTGTTTTGCTGTAATCGCGAGTTCGCACAGCAAACAATCCTTCACACGGCGAACTGTCCAGCGGACATAGCAGAGTTTCGCGATTTTTGTTCTTGTGCAGTGTTGTTTTGATGCTTTGATATTGTGATTTTCTTGATAAATTACCAGGAGTATGACTGTGATTCTTATGTGATTAATACATGATTGTATGATGATTCCTATGAGTAATGATGACGAGTTATGATGTTGATTCCATGAGTTTTAATGATTATATAATGACATGATTATTATGATGATTTTGATGAATGATGATGTACCTAATGGGTTTATTATGAGGATGATGTTGACATGTGTATCATGCATTCATATGCATTTCGGACTTCGGTCTAGTGTTTGATTCTTGTGGCTTTAGTCCCATTGTGCGAATATGAGGTATTTTGTTATGCTCTGGTTCTTGTGTAGAATCGATCTTATCGACGGGGATCTATGGAGGGTTGATGGCCCAATGTCCATCGAACTTTGATGAATTGGTACCACATGCACGAGTCTTATTGCATTTGCATTTATGTGACAATTTGGTATAATTTATGATATTATGGCTTTTTTATGTTTCCTTGACGATTATGATGATGTTGAATATGAAAATGACGTTATTTTATATATGGATTCCTATATTGATTATTATGAATCGTTTTACTCACCCTTCCTTTTTTAATGTTGCCTCCACGTGGATAACGTGTAGATGACCAGGTTTAGTCGTGGATGTCGTCGAGGTCTTTTTGGAGTTTTTGACTTTTGGTTGACTTAGAGGGTCTTGCTCTGATAGTGTAACATCGGGTTGGGGTCTTTGAGTTAAACCATGTTTTATTGATTATTGTTATTTTCATTATGTTGCTGCACAAGGAAAACTTTGGATTTTTCCTTTTTGAGTTCGGCTGCCTTTTGAGCAATTTTTGAGTAATTTTGGGAAAACCCATTGTTTACGGAGCATTGACTTTTATTTGAGTTATTGAGAAATGTACGCCTTTTGAATGGATATTTATTGTGTTTAATATTTTACTCTAATAAATGTGATTGATTTTCCATTATATTTATGAGGTAGAAAAGGGTGTTACATTAGTGGTATTAGAGCAGGTCGGTCCGTCCAGCCAAGTTGTCTAATGTTATTTGTTCCTTAGTTTCGCAACTGCGAAAAGGGACAATGAAAAGACAGAAGATTCGCCACCATTTGTTATTTATCCCAAAAGAAGGAAAGGAAACGATCAGATAAAACCTAACGAAAATGGGAGAAGACAGGTCATCGCAACCAAATCTTAAGTTCGGGAGTCGGTTACGCAAGGGGAAGGTATTAGCACCCCTCAAGTCCGTCGTACTCGACGGGATCCACGCTTTGTTGTCTATCTAAAAGGGTGATTGAAACTATCTAAGCTACGGCTCAGGGACAAAAGAAAAGAAAAGAAAAGAGACTCGATAGAGCATCGCCGCTTTATGCCTACGTACTCCCTCGTGCAATGGGAAAGTCAGAGTCAACGTAGTTCGAAAAACTACGGGTGAAAGGTGGGGAAGGTTGCTCGCCAAGACATCGCCGTCTTGTGCCTACGTATCCTCATCTGGTATGAGAAATCAGAGCAAACGTAGTTCGGGATAACAAGAACACCGGTTGGTTCAAATATTTTTACCCGAGTAGGGATAAACCTTAGTTCTAGTAGTTCGGTGTGTGCAGCTCGACCATTGGAGACTTAGGCGTTACCTATTTGCGATAGAACCAAGAGTTAACAAAACTCTCCTTATGAAAAAGTTTTTCCCAAATTAAGATCCCAAAGGATAAAAGGTTTTTGTTTGTTTTTGAAGTCTTTTAGAGAAAGAAGTGAATTGAGTTGATTTGTAACTCATGTTGCACTAAAGACTATGACTTAGGAACGAATGTGTCGCATATCGTCCAAAGGACATACACTAACACTCTAGACAATTGAAAGGCAACCACCCAATCATCATTTCTCAAGTACTTAAGGCTTGTAGCGTACAACATTCGTTATCCTTTATTATGTGTTTTGAAAGTGTTTTAAGATGAGAAGAGAAAAACACTCTAAAGGAAGACTCAAAGTCAACCTAATGTTCTCATGCAAAGTGTACCTATGATTGAGGTAAAAGGGAATACTACCTAATGTTTTCATGAATGGGTTCAAGCCTAAGGTCTATCATAACCTCTCTTTAACAAGAGAGATTAGATGTCCTAATGGAACATGGCAAATAAGGAAGAAGAAGAAGGAAGCGTGAAATAAGAGAAAATGCAAGTATACAAACATGTAATGTACAATTAGAATGAAAGTGAGGGAGGAACAAAGTGTGGGGTAGTAGCCTCCACAAGCACATCTCAACCTCAAGCATTCATATTATAAGATGCAAAAAGAAATAAGAAAGAATGCACAGAAATGAAATCAAACAAATGCACACAAATGGGATGAAATGGGAGAAAGAAACCTACAACCATTACCATCAAACACAATGCCCAAAGGCAAGCCAAATGAAAAGAGGTAAGGACCTAAAACAAAGTGAGGATAGGATATGAGATGAGAACAGCAAGGAACTCATAAAGATCACTCAACCATAAGCATCACCTTGATCAAGTAAGAAAACACCAAAAGAGGTCCTCAAAGAATCACCATTCATGACATGCTTCAAGTACCTCCATGGGAGGGACTAAACCATCACAATTGGGATCCCAAAGTCATTGGATAAAAGTAGGTATGAGAGGAGAAGGTGCACAAAGCAAAGTAAGAAGCACACAAAAGAGAATGCAAAGATAGGCATGGAGAAAGACCAAAGTCTTAAGCACATTCAACACTTGAACTTCAAGTGGAAAGCCTAAAAAGAAATGCAAACTTCAACAAGAAATGAACAAATTTATGACCTATAAATGAGTATACAGCAATCTCAACATGTTGACAATATGAATCAAGAAGAGTTGAGAGCTCAATGGATCCACAAAGGTCATTTCCAAATCAAACTAGGCCAAGTACTTGTATGAACCTTCCTTAGAAGTAACTTAACTTGCAAGTTACCTCAAAAATAGAAAAAAAGGCTCAATTAAATCCAAATAAAATCTCAAATGAACACAAATGAGTTGGAAAACAGGGGCCAAAAGATCTTAACCAATGTCACTTTACAACATCACCAAAGAAGTTGATTCACAAGGGTGCACCATTGTAAAGGAGGGTTGTCGAGGGTCAACAAAAATGACTTAAAAGTCAAACCAAAATGAACTAAACCAGGGGCAAAATCATCCTATAAAACCCTTAGTCTCATCATACAAATGAGAAGAAAGTTTCAATCATGGGAGATAAGGATTGCTCAAGAAACTAGGCAAAAACAAACAAGAACAATTAAAATTCAATTAAAAAACAACTCCAGATGATAAATCCCATTTTAATTGAAAAATAAATCAAAAATGAAAATAAAAATTTCCAAAAATTAAATGACATTTCAAAGTGTCCTAAAAATATTTTTGTGGGATTGTATTTCATTTGGAACTATTTTTAATGAATTAAAATCAAAACAAAATAAAAAATAAAAAGAAAATAAAAGAATAAAACATGGCATGGCAAATAGCAAAAATCACAGGTAAAAACATTGGGCTCCCTCCAAGGAGGGGTGCAAAAAACAAGCAAAGCCCAAACCAAAACACGCTGAGTCCAGCAATGAAACACAATGTTTCATTTAAACGCGTGGCAGGTCAAACACCACACTGGCTGGTCAGCTTCAATCCACGTCGTTGATCACACGCAGGTCAAAGAGTCCATGCACACACATGGCACACACGTAGGCAAAACGGAGGACAAAACCAGACGGCGGAGCTACAGTCTTCGGTCATCTTCTTCGGTCACACAGCCGGAGCAACAGATCCAAAAATTCATCAAATCGTGCAAAATTTAACACCAAATTGAAGCTCATGCTATGTAGATCATGAATCCACAACTCAATTTCATTTATCATGCGTATTTAGAGAGATACGAACAGATGAAAATTCAAACATCATAACTGAAATTGCACAAACATCTCATATAATGATCCAGATTTTGCCTACCAAGTGTAGGGCTTCAGATGCAGCAAGAAGTAGATCTAATGCATATTGAAAGAGAATTTTGGAAAAGAAGAATACCTAACGGAGTCTCTCCGTTTGAGCTTCTACAGGTGCTTAAGCTTGCTCAAACTGTGCAGAATTACTCAAGGAAGTTCAAGGAAGATGTTTATAGATTTGATTTGCTTTGAACTTGCTTCAATTCCAATTCACGATTTTGAAAATGCTCTTCACTTTTCCAACTATGGTCAAGCTCTCCCTCCACGAAAATGACTGAATGAGGGTTCGAATTCAATATGGAACTTTTATATGTTGGATCTAGAATGGTTTTGAGGCCTAATTTGGCCTGATTAGAGTGTAATGCAAAAATGCCCAAATTGGAAATGCAAGATTCATGCACACATGAATTACCTCCAATTCCCCTTGAATTTGATTCAAACCAGTTGCTGGGACCTTGTTTTGATCATATGGATGTAAATTGTTCCTTAATTTGATCCAATGGTGGATATTGGATGTGAAACTTCTCTTTAAAGCAACCTTGAAAACCACAAGCATTTCTCATTATGGACCAAAATGGATTTATGCATCTTGCTTGTTATGGCATTGTGACTCAACATAAGCACAAATATGGCAGGAAAAGGTTCCAAAACCAAATCAATTTAATTCATGACTCTAAAGTCCATTTTCCATTGAAATTCTTCACCAATTTTCATATCCATGCCAAATACATGACAATTAGATGTTCAATGATGAAATTTAGACCATTTGGATCAACTTTCATGTTGGAGAAAGTTTCATTTGAAGTGCTTAAGATCATGAAAATGACCTATAATGAAAATGGCCTATAATCTCACTTTCCCAAAATACCCTTGCCTTGCAAGCTTCATAACTTGAGTTCTACAAATGATATGAAGGACTTATAGGACTATTTGGAAAGCTAAGATCATGAGGAACAACTCTCATGTTTGCATCAAGTTGAGGTGAAACTTGATTCTAGGTCAAAAATGTCTTGGAAGTTGGTTGACTTTTGTTGACCAAAAAATACATTCATCTGAGACCTCTAACTTGCTAGTTTCATAACTTGAGCTCCACAAACCCAATGGATGAGTTCTAGTACTCAAAGGAAATCTAGGAACATGCTCTACAAGTCTCATGTTTGCATCAAGGAGAGATGGAACTTGTATCTTGAGATATGTGGTATTGAAGTTAGGCACTAAACAAGAGATTTTACACTGAGAAACCCTAATTTAGCAACTCCTCACACTCTTGATTCTTCTTGAATTGATCTTGAAATAACATCTCAAATGTCTCAAAACAACATTCCATGATCACAATGACCTGGAACTAAGTCTTAATCTCCTTCAAATCCATAGTGGATCTTGCACTAGGCAGATGAAACCCTAGGTGTACAATCCTCAATTGTAACCTCTTGCACATGATGTATCAACTTGAATAAGCTCCACAATGGCTCTCAAAGCACTCAATGAGCTTCCAAAACATCCCCTATCCATATCCATAAATTTGTGATCCTCATATGATCCTCAATTGACCTCCAAGATAGGAGCTAAGCCACACACATCAATCTCCTCTTTCAAAGAGCTCTGACCAACTTCTGATGACTTGATGAGCACTCATGCTTGCTTTAAACCCTTGATAAACTTATCTTGCCATGCACACCTCTCTTGATCCCATGCAAAAGAACAATGATATGCAAATGCAAATACTAGAGCAATGAAATGAAACATAAACAAAGTAAAGAAAAGGTTGAGCAAATTTTGGGGTACAACAGCTGCCCCTATTCAAACGACTTGGACCTAACTGGGTGAAAAGAGAACGGATTTCAAACAATCAAGGTAACAGATGGTTGAATACCAAAGAACCCAGAAATTTTCCAACCATAGAAACAGAACTGCAAAACTGATGGGAACAAAAATCTCCAGAAATAACTGAACTGATAGTTGCAACAACAGCAAACTGACTGATAATAATCACCTCGACACGCAGTCAGAAGAGACATCTACTAACGCGCAGACAATGACACAAAGTCGGAAAGATCATTTGATATCACCATCAGGCATTTGTGTAATGTCACAGGCATCGAACCCAAAGGCCAATTCAATAACGATTGATCTTCCGCTAACCAGCAGGCATTCACTAAATAAAAGCGAGCATCGAACCCGAAGGCCGGATTAACCGAAGCTGATAAACACCTTGATAAATCGCAAGAATACTCTGTTGGGGAAGAGAGAAACTTAACCAAGCAACTCTGGCAGGGAGAAAAGAGAAACTTAACCAAGTAACTCTATTGGGGAATACATGATACGATGAACTCGTCCATAAAAAATGTGACATGTTCTGGATACCATATGAGCTGAAGGGTAACATTTCAAATTTCCGAAATCTGGATATTCAACGAACAAAATGAATCAACAAATTTTTCCGAAGTCTGGATACTCAACGAGAAAAAAACTGGAGCCTGGATGCTCAACGTAAAAGCCGGAGTCTGGATACTCAACGAAATTTACTGGAGTCTGGATACTCCACGAAATGACCGAAGCCTGGATGCTCAACGTAATGACCGGAGTCTAGATACACAACGGATGAAGAAATACTTATCAGGGTCTAGATACCACACGAGTTTAAGAATACCGCTTCAAATTGCCGGAGTCTAGATACTCAATGAACAAAATGAATCGCATCACGAAATGTTGTGGTCTGAATACTATACGGGCAAAGAAATGCATATTTGAAGTTACCATGGTATGGATACCATATAGGGCTGAGGTCAACACCACCAACCGAAGTCAGGCGACGCTGCTGGATAATAATATAGGTTGTGGTCTGGATACCACGGGATTGACCAGAGTCTGGATACTCAACGGACAAAACAAATCCTAAATTGCCAGGGTCTGGATACCATACGGGCAAAGATATCAGTCATCTGCTGGAGATACACCTGCAAACAAAGAGGTAACCACCTGGCTTATGTTTCACATGCATATGTTTGAAAATGGCGTAATGCTCCATACAAAATGGAAATGCTACGAATTTGGAGGATGTTATGTACAGAATGCAAAATGAAATGGAACCAAATCAGCAAAATAAATGCTGAGGAGAAGCCCACCCTGCCGGGGAGAAGAAATCACCCTGCTGAGGAGATGAAACATGCCAATCGCAATTGGATTTTACCGGGGAAACAAGCCCTGGATAGCTTCTTTACTGGGGAACAAAGCTCTTACGAGAAAAAGAAGTCTAAACTCAACTGGGAATTCACATCAAAACCTGCTAAGGAAAAACCCTGAATGGACTTCCAGAATACGACTCTTCTGGGGAAAAGACACACTCAGCTGGGGAGATAGAACAACATGCTAAGCAACCACTCCACTCTGCTGGAGAGAAACATTGCCCTGAATGGCCTTCCAGGATACGACTCTTGGAAAAACAACTCGAATGAGGATAGACAACCAGACGTTGAAAACAAATCTAAACCTACCAGGGAATCTACAACTATGTAGGGGATAATAATCAAATCCTGAGATTTGTAGCATGCTCTGCTGGAGGAAATAGCCCTGAACGACTCACCAATACTCACCTGAAAGTGAAGACTTGCTGGGGACTGACCAATGAAGGAAACAACATCGACCTTTGCTTGGGGATGAGTCCACCAACTAAACTCCGCGGGGATATGAAGTTATACGTTCAAACTCTGTGGGGAAGCAAAACTGACATTGCTCGGTCGTTGGGAAAGTTCCACTCCTGCTTGGTGGAAACCATATACTTGACTCGCTGAAGAGTAAGTGCATACCTATCATCTGCGGGGATTAAATGTGTACTGACCAACTGCTAGGGATAAGCATACACAATTAATCTGCATGAAGATATCAATCTCGACCTTTCTGGGGATAAACTTACTTTGTTGGAGACCTCGGTTTCGCACTGCTGAGAAACAAGCGGGAGCTAAATGTATACCAACCAACTGCTGGGGATAAGCGTACACACTTAACTGCTCACTCAAACTGCATTGCTGGGGGAAAATGAGTCCCCATTAGAGCTTCTTCTATGACGACTCAAACTGGGGACATGATGATCCAGCCGGGGATACATCTCTGGCAAATTGCCCCAAGGGTAGCGACCCTGCAAAAATGAACAAACAGACAAGATATCCTGCAACAAATGGAACTATCTCGGTCGTCATCAATGACGTTGTTCAAATAACTCAAAGTTTTAACGATTATTGGCAAAGCCTGCAAGTTTATGTATGCGCAGTTTATCAAAAACATCGGGTATTTTTTGCAAATAAAACAAATAACTGCTAAAGCAAAAACAAACAATTACTGAATAGTATATGTTTTATTGACAGATGGGCATGTAAATAGGCAAGATTTTACAACAGATGCAACCTCTGAAAAGAGGAAGTTGCGCAAAGATATACAGAAATGCACAGAAATATACAGAATATCGGCAATGTGGTGTAGACGAACACCATGAATTGATCCCTCTATGACTCGCATGACTCCGATGCTTTACCGACGCTTCATCCTCTAAAGAGATTAATTTGGATGAACGACCCTCAGTTTCTCCCTCTTTCCACTAAGCAATGCAGATCACACGCAGACCACAGTCATTTGCTTTTTCAATCCCTAACTTTTGCCTGAATCGCCCTTTCGGGTTTTCAATTCACCGGGATACCCTTTTTTGCCAAAGCCGCCTTTTCAGGTTTTCAACTTTGCGGGTTTACATCTTTTCATTTTTATCCCTATTTTTTTGCCTGAACCCATTCTTTTTATGGTTCGCCGGGATGCCCCATTTTTGCCTGGACTTTCTTTTTTTTTCCAGCGGGTCTCTTTAAGTAAAGTATTTTTTAACTGCATCTGCATTCACAAGGGATGTAAAATCTTCACCATCCATGGTGGATAACAACAAGGCTCCTCTAGAGAAGACCTTCCTTACGACATATGGACCTTCGTAGTTAGAAGTCCATTTGCCCCTATGATCTGATTGTGGAGGGAGAATCTTTTTCAACATAAGATTGCCCATCTAAAAGCTTCGAGGATGCACCTTCTCGTCAAAAGCTTTCTTTATCCAGCTCTGATACAACCGACCGTATGCAATAGACGCTAGCCTTTTCTCATCCATTAGGCTAAGCTGATTCAATCTATTCTTTACCCATTCTGCCTCATCGAGCTTGACGTCGACCAGAACTCTCAAAGAAGGAATCTCAACTTCTAATGGTAGGACAACTTTCATACCATACACCAGCGAGAAAGGAGTTGCACCAGTTGATGTGTGCACCTTCGTACGATAACCGTGCAAAGAAAAGGGCAGCATCTCATGCCAATCTTTATAGGTTACAACCATCTTCTGTACTATCTTTTTGATATTCTTATTGGCCGCCTCGACAACGCCATTCATCTTCGAACAATAGGGCGATGAGTTGTGATGCTCAATTTGAAACTCTAGCACAATTCCTTCATCATCTTATTATTCAAGTTCGAACCATTGTAAGTAATGATTCTCTCGGGAATTCCGTATCTACAAATGATGTCCTTCTTGATAAATATGGCTACGACTTGCTTAGTGACATTAGCATACGAGGTTGCTTCCACCCACTTGGTAAAGTAGTCAATAGCTACCAAGATGAAGCGATGTCCATTGGATGCGTTTGGCTTAATCTTGCCAATCATGTCAATGCCCCACATGGAGAAAGGCCACGGAGATGCCATGACGTTCAGAGGACACGGCGACACATGAATCTTGTCTACATAAGTCTAGAATTTATGGCATTTCTTTGCATACTTGAAACAATCAGATTCCGTCGTCAGCCAATAATACCCTGCTCACAACAGCTTTCGAGACATGGCGTGCCCGCCGGCATGCGTACCGAAAGGCACCTTCGTGGACCTCTTCCATAAGCAAACTTTCTTCTTTCTCGTCTACGCATCTCAATAACACCAAATCATATTTCCTCTTGTAGAGTACTCCATCCCGATTTAGATAAAAGTTCCCAGACAACCTTCTCAGAGTCTTCTTATCCCGAGTCGACGCCCCTGACGGATACTCTTTGTTCTTAAGAAAGTTCTGGATGTCGTAGAACCAAGGCTTGCCATCGGAGGCTTCCTCAATGGCAAATTCAAACGCCGACCTATCGGGGCGCGAGATGACTATTCTTGGAGCATCATTCCAATAGTTCACCTTGTACATCGAGGATAACGTTGCTAAAGCGTCTGCCATCTGGTTCTCCGCTCTTGGCACATGATGGAACTTTACACGATCAAAGAATGGCACCAGCCTCCTTGCATAGTTCATGTAAGGAATCATATTGGGTTGCCTGGTCTCCCATTCTCCTTTGATTTGATTAACAACTAGTGCTGAATCGCCGTACACATCAAGGTTCTTGATCCTCAGATCAATAGCTTCTTCAATACCCATAATGCATGCTTCATACTCCGCCTCATTGTTGGTGCAAGGAAATGTTAATCTTGCAGTGAATGGGATATGATACCCATGGGGAGTCATAATGATTGCCCCAATTCCACTTCCGTATGAATTAACAGCACCATCAAATATCATTTGCCACTAGGAGCCAAGCTCAGGACCCTCGTCTGGCAATGGTTCATCATAATCTTTCATCTTAAGAAACATGATATCTTCATCGGGAAATTCAAACTTCATCGGTTGATAGTCTTCAATTGGTTGTTCAACAAGATACTCTGACATAACACTTCCCTTGATAGCTTTCTGGGAGACATATTGGATATCATACTATGTCAGTACCATCTACCACCTGGCAATTCTCCCGGAAAGTGCTTGCTTTTCGAATACTTGATCGGATCCATCTTCAAAATCAGCATGGTTGTATGGTTAAGCATATACTGTCCCAAACGTTTGGCAGCCCAAGCGAGTGCACAACACGTTTTCTCCAACAGCGAGTACCTGGACTCACAGTTTGTGAACTTTTTACTCAGATAGTATATTGCATGCTCTTTTCTTCCAGTCTCGTCATGTTGACCGAGAACACAACCCATGTTGTTCTCAAGAACCATTAAGTACATGATTAATGGTCTTCCAGCTACTGGAGGTATCAGTATCGGAGGTTCCTGCAAATATTCTTTTATCTTATCAAATGCCCTTTGGCAGTTCTCATTCCAGACGACCGCCTGATCTTTTTTCAACAACTTGAACATTGGTTCACACGTGGCTGTGAGATGAGATATGAACCGAGCAATGTAGTTCAATCTCCCCAAAAAACCACGGACCTCTTTTTCTGTTTTCGGTGTTGGCATATCTTGTGTAGCTTTTATCTTTGCAGGATCAACCTCGATTCCTTTTTCACTGACAATGAACCCCAATAGCTTTCCTGACCGTACACCAAAAGTGCACTTATTTGAATTCAACCTTAATCTGAATTTCCTGAGCCTCTCAAATAGCTTCAACAAATTGACCAGATGTTCTTCCTCCGTTTGTGACTTCACGATCATGTCATCAACATAGATTTCGATCTCATGATGAATCATATCATGAAAGAGAGTCACCATAGCCCGCTGATAGGTTACCCCTGCGTTTTTCAACCCAAAAGGCATTACCTTATGGCAAAAAGTCCCCCACATCGTGATAAATGTTATTTTCTCCATATCCTCCGGTGCCATCTTAATCTGATTATAGCCTGAGAAACATCCATGAAGGAAAACACGGAAAATTGCGCAGTATTATCAACCAACACGTCAATGTGAGGGAGCGGGAAATCATCCTTAGGGCTTGCCTTATTCAAATCTCTGTAATCCATGCACATCTGTACCTTACCGTCTTTCCTAGGCACAGGTACAATGTTGGCGACCCACGGAGGGTAAGTTATCACGGCTAAAAATCCTGCGTCCAACTGTTTTCGGACTTCTTCCTTGATTTTCACAGCCATATCTGGTCTTGTCCTTCTAAGCTTCTGCTTGACCGGCGGACACTCTTCACGCAACGGCAAGCGATGAACCACGATATCAGTATCAAGCCTGGGCATGTCTTCGTATGACCAAGCAAAGATATCATTATACTCATGGAGCATTTCAACCAATCTTTGCTTGATGTCCCTTTGCAATGCAGCCCCTATGCTGACATTCCTTACGACTTTCTCAGAACCCAAGTTAATAACCTCGATGTCCTTCTGATGAGGCAGAATAACCTTTTCTTCCTATTTCAAGAGTCTAGCTAGCACTTCCGGTAAGTCTTCATCTTCATAAATCTCTTCTTCGGCTTGAAATATCGGATAATCAAAGTCGAAGCGAGTCATAGAAGGTTCTGGATCGGTGTCATCTACAATCTGAATCCTGCAATAATAATGGTTAAAATGCTTAAAATGATATGCAAAACAAGCACATACCACATTGCCATTTTATTGTTAAACATAAAACATGAAAAACAAGGATCACAATATTTGAATGCAGAAAAACGCCCTTTGACTTATTGATAAAAGATGTTCAAGCATAAACAAGTAAGGCCCTAAAGACAAAACCATTATGCTTAGGGTAGAACATATGGTTGTATAATAATCAAGAAAACAAAGTATTACTCTTCACGGGTCACTTGAATGACTTTCTGGATAGACCAGTTGTTGAGGCTTTATCCGGGTTTGCACGGCTTAATCCAAGCGTCCATGTCACAGTCGTTGTCTCCCTCTTTGTCTGAAACATCATTGATGTGTTCGAAGATAACCCCGCCTTTGGTAAACTGCACCGGCCCTTTGTAATGCCGCGCGCTCTGTGATGATGATGAAGAAGACGACGGGCGGTATCCCAGACCAAACTTATCCTGCTTATTGGGGATCTCCAACACTTAACCCTATCCTTGCGCTGCCCCAGCTTGCACTACTGCTTGGGCCTCCTTAAAAGACGACATGGCCACTTCCGGAACTTTGCTCATAACAGGAGATTTGTCTTTAACTTGAACAGCTTCAAAGGCTTGACACAGTGTTTCATGGATTTCTCCATCCACCTCAACGTATTTGAACGAAGATAAATGACTAATCATTATATCCTCTTCTCCGCATACTATGACAATGTTGTCACCAACCATATACTTGAGCTTTTGGTGCAGCGTTGAGGTTACAGCTCCTGCTGAATGAATCCATGGCTGGCCCAACAAACAGCTATAGGCAGGCTGAATGTCCATGATATAGAATACTACATCAAATACCTCAGGGCCAACCTGAATCGACAGTGTCAGCTCTCCAAATACAGACCTTCGGGTCCCATCAAAAGCACGTACGACCAAATCACTTGGCGTACATAGAATGCCCTGAGTATCCAGTTTCATCAATGTCTTCTTCCACAACACATTCAAAGATGACCTTGTGTCAACAAGCACATGCGATAAGACAACTTCTCGACACTCCATGGATATGTGCAACGCGCTATTATGATTCCGGCCTTTCGGCGTCAAATCCAAATCTGTGAATTATAAACCATTCCCTGCGTTCACGTGCGCTACAACCCCTTCGAGTTGGTTCACCGATATCTCTTGCGGCACGTAAGCAGTGTTCAATATCCTCAACAATGCATTCTGATGCGCTTCTGAACATAACAATAATGATAAGATTGAGATTTTAGAAGGAGTTTGATGTAGGTGATCTACGATTTTAGAGTCACTTTTCCTTATCATCCTCAAGAACTCCTCTGCATCTTTTAACAAAGATTCCTTCTCTCCAGCCTGAGAAGTTTCCTCAAAAATAGCCTTACCCTTTTGTTGCACCCCAAAATTTGCTCAACCTTTTCTTACCTGGTTTATGTTTCATTGCATTGTAATTTGCATAGTTATATCATTTGCATATCATGTTATCATTCATATAGCATGGGATCAAGTGTTATTCTTGTCAAGAGAAGCCTAGCAAGAGGTCTCATTCAAGATTGAGAAGTTATCAAAGTCATCAGGAGGTGGTTTGATTGCCTAAGGGTTTAGATGTTGGAGTGTGAATCTTCTCCTAACTTGAGGATCAACTGAAGACCGTCAGAGGGTTGTGAAGTGTTGAATGTGAGAAGAGGATGTGTATGGAGCTCATAGAATTCCTAGAGGGCCATGAGAGAGCTCAATCAAGTCATTGTGTCAAATGCAAAAGCCACAGTTGAGGTGCAAGCAATTAGGGTTTCATTTGGATCAGTTCTAGGTCAACTGGACAATTGAAGAGTATCAAAGCCTACTTTTAGGTCATGGAGTTCATGAAATGATGTGATAAGACATTTTTGGTGTTGTTCCAAGATCAAATCAAGAAGAATCAAGAGTGTGGGAAGTTGCTAAGTTAGGGTTTCAGTGCAAAATTCCCTATTTAGTGCCTAACTTCAAGACCACATAAGTCAAAATACAAGTTTCGAATGGATCTTTGGCCAACATGAAACTTGTATAGCATCTCAATACCTTTAATTTGAGTACTAGAAGTCCTCCATTGGATTTATAGAACTCAAATTATGGTCCAGACAAGTTACAAGTCCTCAGATGCCACTGAAATTTGTCTGTGAAAATCATCTGACTTCAAAGCTATTTTTGACCTAGAAGGAGGTTTCACCTGAACTTTTAGCCAACATGAAAGTTTCTCCTCATGATCTTAGATTTCTAAATTGTACTAGAAGTCTTCCATCTTATTTGTAGAACTCAAGTTATGAGGTTTACAAGTCAGGGGTATTTTGGGAAAGTAAGATTATAGGTCATTTTCAATCATAGGTCAAAATCTCCAACTTGCACTTGTCAAATGCAATTTTGTTCAACATGAAAGTTGCTCAAAATGGGATTTTAAGGCTATCCAAGTGGTCATGTGGGATTGGTTTGGATTGTAGCAAAAAGTCACTTAAAATGGCCTAAAAAAGGGAATTTTTCAAATGGATTAAGGAGGGAAAATTGACTTTTTGAGTTAGAGGACCAAAATATGTCATGTGAGTACATTTTTTGAATGAAAATCACATTCTAAGAACATTGGCGTTGGCAGAATTTTGAGCATAGGCCAAGTTTTGGGAGTTGTCATTTTGATTACTTCACCATGAAGTTACATAATAAAAAATAGCCATTGGATTAAATACAAGGAGCAAATCTCAGCCATTCACATTCCACATGTTGTTATTAGTTGAATTGAATCATCTTGGAGCCATTGCATTGCCATTTTCGTGTACCTTCAAGAGCAAAAAGTGGTGAAATTTTGAAAATTCATTTTGGGCCTGGTGGCAAGGATTGGGCTTTCTCTTGATCCATATCCATTGTATATAAGATTTCTAACCTTCACAAATCATTAGTTCTGGAAATTGGATCAGAATTAATCAAGAACAAGCTTGAAAAAGTGAAGAACACTCAAAAAGTAAATTTCAAGATCTAGATCGTTTCAGGCCAAATTGTGAATTGAGAAAGCTTTATTGAAGATCATTGAACAATTCTGGAGAGTTTCACGAAGCTTCATCAAGGATTAAAGGCTCAGTGGAAGTTCTCCACTAGGTACTTGAATTTCACCATATCTCTCTTAATACTTGATGATTCTTTGCCATTTTCGTTTCTTTGCACTCCTTGAAGCATGTAGATCGTTTCTGGATTATAATTGTTGATGTTTATGACGTTCGAAATTTGGAGCTCCAAACTTGTGAGATTTTATATGGACTGTTTTGGCATGATTTGGCTTAGTTTTTGCTTGATCTATAACCTCCATGACATAAGGATAAGTTTAGAATTAATTTGGGAAGTTTTGATGAACTTGAGGTTTTGGTGTCAAACTTTGATTGATTCGTCTTTCTTTGATCTTGCATTATTAATGATTTTTGATGAGATATTTGGAATCCTTGCGAAAAATCCTTCGATTTCGGTCCAAAAAACGTGCAAAACGGATAAGAATTGAGAGAGCTATGCTTGATTGAAGCTCACCGGAAAAAGCTCCGGCCGACCGTCCATGGTGTTGCGCGCGCGGGGGGGGGGGGGGGGGGGGGGAAGAAGATTCAATTGGAGAAGATGAACAGGAGTCGTCCGATCGCCCTTCTTTGTGGACTTTTTCTGCTCATCGGGCGGTTGAGCGCGCGCCACGCGTGCATGACGCAAAACAGCGTCATTTTTGGTCAGCAAGGAAGACCGAACGTGCGCGTGTTCGAGTCTCATCCTGTGCATGTTTCATTTTTCTGTTTTGAATTTCCATTAACTTCCATTTACATTTTCCATTTTATTCTTTTATTTTCTTTTTATTTTTCTGTTTTGATAGCTGTTTGCTTTAATTACGTTAAAAATAGTAAAAATCATCAAAATATTATGAAATTTTTTTCTGTAATTCCTGAATGTCTTAAGAAAGTTTAGGCGTTGATTTTACAATTTTAGGATTTTATTTGAATTAGTTATGATTTTCCTTTTGTGCTAACATCCATTATGTTGCATATTTGACCATCTGTTTTGTAGAATTTTTTTCCTTCCAATTGGTGATGCATTTGGCTTTGATTTTTTAGTATGTTTTAGGATAGATATTCATGTTCCCTTAGGATTTTTATTAGAATTTTAAAACATCTTTAGGTTCTGTTTTAGGTGTTGAGATTAGAGCCTTCCCAAACTTGTGGATTACCTTGATACCTTTCAATCTAGAAATTATTTAGGTGACTTAGAAGTTGAATTAGAATTTAATATTTTAACCCCAGGCTTTTCAAACATGTATGATCCCCTAGGAATTTAATTAGAACTTTATAACTTTGTTTCCTATTTTTGTTGAATTTTGAAAGTTTCTTGGGTTTGTGTTGTTCTCTCTTGAGTGCCTTTGCTTGTTTGGCTTGGTTGGTGACTTTGGAGCTGGTTTTGCTTGGATTCCTTTTTGGGAGGTTTTCTAGACTTGATATAGCTGTTGTGGCTTGAATATTGGAGCTTGGAGTTGAAGTTTTCTTTTCTTTTAGGAGTTGTTTTTAGAAGCTTAGGAATTAGGGTTTTAGGAAGAACCATTAGATCTAGTTTTGATTTCTTCATCAAACATAGAATGCATTGTGTGCTTCTATTCCATCCAATGACATGAAGTCCTCATAGGGAAACTCCATCTCTCCTTTGGAGGGATGTGTGGTATGCCCATAGTTGAGTAGAACTTTGAGGATATCTTTCCATTTCAATGTTGGTACTTGATGATTTCCTTTGGTTTTCATTAAGTTTTCAACATTTCAACCTTGATCTTGGTGATTATTCCTCTGCTTAGACTGTGCTTGATAGAGCTTGAAGATGAAGTTGAAGAAGCTTGAGGTAGAAGGTATCTTGAAGATGAGGTCTTGCTGTTGACTTCGCTGTCTTTTCAACTGTGTTGTTTAGAGCTTGTTGTTGCTGTCTGCTGTAGGAGTTTGTTGTTGCTGCTCGGGTTGCCTCCTCTGTATCTTTTATCTTTCTCTGTATTGTCTTTCTGCTTGTGTTGATTATCCTTAGGTTTGAGGTGGAACTTGTCTCCTCTTTCCTATTGTTTTCTTCCTTGCTTCATTGGTATTATTGCATAGCATGCATTTTACTGTTTACTGTTTACCGCTTACTTTCTTTTGCTGTTTCCCCTAGGATCTCTGATTTCCTCTGTGCCAGAGGGAATTATGACAAACGTTAGGTTTTAACCCATGCATGATAACTGTAGGTAGATTCCCCTTTCAACCATAGTTTTAGGGTGTCTTTCTTTTCTCATCTCAAAACAATTCAAAAACACAGTAATAAGGTTAATTGAAGTCGTGCGTTACGAGCCTTAAGCTATCTGGGAAAAGGTTGGTGGAGGGTCTCTCTCCAGTAATCTAGATGTTAGTGTGGTACCCTTTGGGTGACATACGAAGCGTTCACTCCTGGGTCATAGTCTCTAGTGCGACTGAGATTGCAAACATCCTAAAAAACAGTTCTTTTGTAAAAAACTCAAACAAACATTCAAACTTTGTTTTTGTCCTATTTGACCTTTAATCAGGAAAACCCTTTTTAGAAGGAGATAAAAAAACTGTCAGACAAACTTGTTTCTTCCGTAGCCCGAACTACGTTTGCTCTGATCTTTCATGTCGTATGAAAGTACGTAGGCACAAGATGTGATATCTCGGCGAGCAACCTTCCCTTCCTTAACCCGTAGTTAGGCGAACTACGTTGACTCTGATTTCTCGTTCCAGACGGGAATACGTAGGCATAAATTGCGATACTTTGCCGAGTCATTTTATTTTCTTTTTAACCTAGACCTTTAGAGTAGATAGAATAACACACCCTTAGATAGAAAACAAGCGTGGATCCCGTCGAGTACGACGGACGTGAGGGGTGCTAATACCTTTCCCTTGCGTAACTGACTCTCGAATCCAGGATTTGGTTGCGATGACCATTCCTTTCCCTCTTTGCGTTAGGTTTACTCTGAGCGTTTCCTTTCCCTCTTGTGGGATAAATAACGCACGGTGGCGACTCTTCTGTCATAGCCGACGCCAATTTTCGCAGTAGCGACAACTGGCGACTCTGCTGGGGACTCTGGTTCCCTATGCGAGTCAATCCTAGTGCTTGTTTTCCCGTCTGGGGTTTTGTATGTATTTATTTTTCTGTCTTTACTTTCAGTACTGTATATATTTGTTATTGTGTTGTGGGTAGAGGGTTAGTTTGAGAGATAAGCCGGACCTGGGCTTGAGTGCACATAGACTTAGAAGTAGAGAGTAATGGTTAGCCTGCTTGCTTTACTTGCACCAGCTAGCTACGAAATTTATGCTCAGACGAGATTCTCTTTGATGGCATCTTGCCTGGCCCTTTGGGCTCGACGGGTTGTTGGTTTTGAGGGTTGTCGACTCTGGGAACCTATCATTTGGGATTCGGCTAAGTGAGGCCTCTTCAAGGGATGATGATGCCACACCTTCTGGGTATCATATCGTCGCTCTTGAAAGTCTGTGACGCTGATGACCGCATAGGATGTCGTACCTCGTCTGCGAGTTAGGTACATACCTGTGAGAGGGTAGGTGGGTCTTTTTGCAGGAAAACTCTGGCCTCAGAACACCTGGTTTGTCTCTGTCAGTGAGAATTGGTTGTGAGGGTTCTTTTGTAGTTGGTTTGGTTTGAGGAGAAGATCTGATGGTTCTCAAGTGGCAGTACAGCACAACACAGTTCATCATTTCACTTGATCCTCTGTTTGCATATGCATCTGCATTTTCATGTTTGCATTTCATTAACGTGTATTTATGTTGCAGGTGTGTTTTTCCCCTCTGATTCTAGTGTTCTTCTTGCCAGACATGGAGTCCATGAAGAGGACAGTTGCTTACAGGTTGCCTTCTCCAGATATCAGTTCCTTGTTGCAGTTGGTTGCTCTAGCGGATCAGAGAGTGATGGCTGAGTTTAGAGAGTCTTACGGGAAACTGCTCAGTTTGTTGTACAGGCCTTATGTGTTTGAGATGACTGGATTGTATACTTTGATGCAGTTTTACGAGCCTCAGTTGAGATGTTTTTTGTTCCCTGATTTTATTCTGGCTCCTACTCTGGAGGAGTATTCTGATATGCTGGGAGTTCCTGTGTTAGATCAGATGCCTTTTGTTCACGAGGATACTGAGCCTGAGTTGGCTAAGCTTGCTGAGATTGTCAGTTTAGATGCTTCTGAGTTCCCCAGAGGTTTGATCAAGATGAATGGAGCTTATGGTTTTCATCTTTCTTTCTTGGTTGAGAAGGCTACGCAGTGTGCGAAGGATGGATGTTGGATTGCCTTCAGTGCTATTTTGGCTGTTTGCATTTATGGGATTGTATTGTTCCCAAACTTACCTGATTTTGTTGATTCAGATGCTTTCTTTATTCTTGCCTCGAAGAATCCGGTGCTTACTCTCTTGGGTGACGTTTATCATTCTGTTCACTATAAGAATGAGAAGCGTCGGGGAAAGAATGTTTCTTGCTGTGTACCTCTTCTATCCAGGTGGTTTCAGGGACATCTTCCTAAGAAGGGACCTTTTGTTGACACTATTGGTACTTTGGATTGGTCTTCCAGATTGATGGGATTGTGTGCTAAGAACATTGTTTGGTTTGATCGGAACCTGCTCGGAGTGGATATTATATATAGTTGCAGTGGCTTTCCGAACGTTCCTTTGATTGGACGGAAAGGTTGTATTAACTATAACCCTTCTCTGCTTGTATATAGTTGCAGTGGCTTTCCAAACGTTCCTTTCGCTATGCTTTGAGGGACTCTCCGGTTGAAGACGAGATACAGGAATCTCTGTATCTCACAGGTTTATTAGATGGAGACGTTTTGGTCAGATTGAGGCATGCTTGGGGTAGTATTCACAGAAGAGGAAAGACATTGCTTGGTAAGAGTGATAGTCGAGCTTATAATCCTTATCGGCTCTGGATCCATGAGAGAGTTAGGACTTCTTTGATGTCGTATCCTGCTGTAGAGCCTTCGTATCTTCTGGTGATCGAGGAACCTACTTCAGTAGAGATTGAGAAGTATAACAAGCTGCTGGCTGAGAAGGAAGAGTTGCAAAGAGCGAATGAAGAGCTAGAGAAAGAGATTTTTCAGCTTCGGCATGAGAAGAGTGAGGCAACTTTCACTTTGAAGAAGCAGACTGAGATGATTAATAGGTTGGGTTCAGATTTGACTGAAGAGACCAGCAAGAGAGAGAAAGTAGGAGTATCCCTGAATGGTGTTAGTAGTGTACTTGCTACTAAGAAAGAACTTCTGAACAAGGCTTATTCACGACTTTCCAAATGGGAATCTTTGTGGAACATAATGCTTACCAAGCGGAAGGAGCGTGAAGATGAGTTGAAGCTTCAGATTTCCCAGTTAGAGGAGCAGCTCAGTGCTAAGGATACAAAGATTGCTGAAGAGGTATCTCTTAGACGTGACGCTGAGTCTAGAGTGAGTAGTATGGTCAAAGAGACTAGGGGTGGTGAATTGAAGGTTGGCTCCAAGAGATGCAGGGTTGATGAGTGTTCTGGTAGAGGAACTTGTGAAGAGGACGCCAAAAAGCTGAGATCCACTATTGAGCGGCATGCATTACTGATACAGGAGCTAATCTCCAGACTAGGTCATTCGGAGACATTGAGGATATTGGAAGATGTCAGAGCGCGCCATTTGGCCTGATTTATCTTTGCTTTACTCTTGTTATTTGCACTTGTACTTTGACCATCACCAGGCTTGTTGGCCGAGGTCTTTTCAGTTGTATTCAGTTGTACCTTTGTACTCTGCCTCTTGGCATTTGTTTATGTAAGAGGTTTCTGATTCTGTGCTTGATTATTTGCGACTCCATTATCGTTATGGCTTCTTCTCCGGAACTAGAATCGGGGGGGAATTAACCTGTTGCATATTTACACGTGTGCATTTGCATATTCATATTGCATGGCAGGTACCTTCATTTTTGAGCTTGAATCTTATCTCCTGCATCTTACAGTTTTTTTCAGGATTGACGAACAGAGAATTAACCGGTAAGCTACAAGAAGCAACAATAAGAAGATCATGGATCAAGTACAATCTGAGATGCAAGAGATCCGAGATAGGTTGGCCCAATTCATGCAGACTATGGAGGCTGTGGCTAAAGTCCAGGAACATCTTCAAACTTTGGTGCAACCGCTGCTGGCGCGAGCGGCTGGTAATACTGAATACAACTCTACTCATGTTGATACTCTTCGCAGGGAGGAGGTGATACCAAATTCTGGTGAGACTGGTACTGGTAACGACAACGGCAACGCTAGTAACAGAAATGCTGATAACGTTAATGGGAACGTGGAAATCAACAGGAATGTTGGTATCAACACTGGTTTCGGTGACAACAATCAGGGTTTTGGCTTTGGCAATCGGGATGGAAATGATGGTTTCAATAATCAGGGCCTCGGCAACAGAGGGTTTGGTGATAACAATCAAGGTTTTGGTAATAATGGCTACGGCAATGCTGGGTTTGGCAATGTGAATACCACTGGTGCTGGGATGGCTCCTTTTAATACTGGTTTTGGGACAATGGCTGCTAATCAAGAGCTTGGCAATCTGAGGTATGACCCCAGGTTCTTCCAAAGTGGTCATGGTCATGGTCGTAATGCTGCTTATGACGGATATGGTAATGAGGGGCCGTACTGGAATAGAGATCGTAAGGAAGATGCTTTTTCTGGGCAAGGCATGGGCTTTGAGGGTCCCACTGATAGTGATCGGAGGATTAAAATGCTGGAGGAACAGATGAGAGGTATAGCCAATCAAAATTCTGCAGGGTTGGACATGGCTACCATGGGGCTGGTTCCTGGGCTGAGAGTGCCATTGAAGTTCAAAGCTCCCACTTTCGATAAATATAAAGGGGATACATGCCCACGGGTTCATGTGCGTTCATACTACCGGAGGATGTCGGCTTACTCTGATGATGAGAAGATGCTCATGCATTTTTTTTAAGATAGTTTTTCAGGACCATCGCTGGAATGGTACATGGGACTAGAGCCTGCACAGGTCGGAAGTTGGAAAGAATTGGCCGATGCTTTCGTCAAACATTACCAATACAATAGTGACCTTGCACCAAATAGGGTCCAGCTACAAAGTCTTTCACAGAAGAACGGGGAAAGTTTCAAGGAGTATGCTCAACGTTGGCGCGATCTGGCGGCAAGAGTCCACCCCCCTATGGTTGAAAGGGAATTGATTGATATTTTTGTTGGAACATTCTCTGGGATGTATTATGATAAATTGCTCAATTGCTTGATGGGTAGTTTCTCTGACATGATATTCATGGGGGAACGAATTGAAAATGGCATTAAAATTGGTAAGATTCAAGCCGGTGAATCAACCTCGGCTGGAGGTGCAAAAAAGGTCTTTGGTGGTAAAAGGCAAGGAGATGCCAGTGCAGTGTATGGTGGTCGAGGACGAGGTAGAGGTCGGAATCAGTATCTTCAACAACAGGTTGCTAGTGTAACTATCCCTATACCACAACAACGACAACAACCACAACAGCAGCAGCAACAACAACAAAGGTATAATCCTGCTCAGAGAAGGATCCAGAATGGGAAGCCGAAGAGGGTATTTGATACACCTCCATCAACGTATGCAGAACTGCTTCAAACGCTGTTAAGTTTGAATCTGGTTGAGAAGAGAACGTTGGACCCACCCATAGGAGCGCTTCCTTACGGGTATGATACCAGTAAGTAGTGTGAATTTCATTCCGGGGCACCCGGACATGATATCGAGAGTTGTCATGCTTTTAAACACAAAGTCCAAGATTTGATTGATAGTAAAGTCATCAATTTCGGTAATGATGGTCCCAATATTGTTCAGAAACCAATGCCGAATCATGAAGCGAATGTTGTTTTGACGGAGGAGGATTTGGATTTGGTTATGGACGTGAATGATTTGAAGACACCTTTAAGCTATGTTAAAAGCAGACTGTTGAAAGGAGGGGTTTTCCCCGGATGTGATGAGTACTGTTTGGATTGTTGGACCCGACCAAAGGGCTGTATTGATTTGAAGAGAGGTATTCAGGCCATGATTGATAAGGGAACTTTACAGTTTGACCGCACTGCTGTTGAGAAACCTGATGAGGTAACGTGTGAAAAGCAGGGGGAGGTCGCAACAATTACGATCCCTCAAAAGACTATTACGATATCAGCGCCCGTTAAGCGGCCAACTATCACGATAACAAAAGCAGGACCCATTCCTTATGAGAGTACGAAAGCCATTTCTTGGAATTATGGGTTGGAAACTTTTTGCAACGGGGAGAAGATCAATGTGGATATCCAGCCAGCAGGGGCAGTAGATAGTCTTATTGAAACGGGAGGTATAACCCGAAGCGGTAGAATTTTCACTTCACCTGAAATCGAGGCTGAGAGAATTGCTAGAGGCAAAGCCAGAGTGAATGAAGGAGGACCTTCCCAGTCAAAAGAGAAGGAAACATCCGTCAAGGATGTAGAAGAGTTTATGAGGTTGATTCACAAAAGTGACTATAAGATTGTGGAGCACTTGCAACAGACGCTCTCCAAAATTTCAATACTATCCTTGTTGCTTTGTTCTGAGACCCATCGAAATGCCTTGTTGAAAATCTTGGATACGTCTTTTGTACCTCAGGAAGTAACTGTCAATCAGCTTGAGGGGGTACTAGCGCATGTGAATGTTGGACACAACTTGGGATTTACTGACTTTGATTTGACGCCTAGAGGTCGGGACCATAATATGGCCTTGCACATTTCAGTGGAGTGCCGGGGCACTGTTATGTCGCACGTTCTTGTAGACACCGGATCATCTTTGAATATGTTGCCGAAGAAGGCTATGATGAAGTTAGATGTTCGGGGAATCATATGCACACCAAGTGATTTGGTTGTGAGGGCTTTTGATGGGACCAGAAGGTCAGTGTTTAGGTCCATAACATTGCCACTCCAGGTCGGGCCGGAAGTGTTTGACACCGTGTTCTACATCATGGACATACATCCCGCTTACAGCTGTTTACTTGGGCGACCATAGATACATTCTGCAGGGGCTGTGACGTCCATGCTGCATCAGAAGCTTAAATACATGGTTGGGGACAGTGTTGTTACTATTTGCGGAGAGGAGGACATTCTAGTTAGTCATCTCTCGTCATTCAAGTATGTCGAAGTGGATGGGGAGATCCATGAGACGCCATGCCAAGCCTTCGAGGGGTTGCAGATCAAGGACAAGTCTCCTATTCCCATCAAAGGGCCAGAAGTGGCAATGTCTTCGTACAAAGACGCTCAGGCAATGGTTCAGGCTGGAGCAACCAAAGGATGGGGCCAAGTCGTAGAAATTCCGGTCAAGATGGACAAGTTTGGGTTGGGGTATCGCCCGACATCGTCACCTTCCGCATCAGGCGTACCAAAGTTCAAAGGACCAGTGGTGATCACTTCAGGTGGGGTCTGTTATGAAACGATCAATGCTATTTCCGATGCTGAAGACGAAGATAGTGACTGCGATATGGACTCGTGGATCAAGCCCGGCGTGCCAGGACAGAATCTGTGCAACTGGTCTATCCAGGAACTTGTCCCAGTGACTACAAAACAGTAATGATTTGTTTTCTCAATTATTGTATAATCCTGTGTCCTACCCGGGGCATAGTGATTTTGTTTTTAGGGCTACCTGCTTATGTGTGTACTTTGTTTAATCATTAATAAATGCGTTTTTCTCATACGAATTTTGTGATCCTTGTTTTTCCTGTTTTTGTTTTAACAATAAAATGGCAACGTGGTTATGTGCTCTATTTGCATTATTTGAAACATTTAACCATTCTCATTGCAGGATTCATATTTCAGACGACACCGATCACGACACCAATCACGAACTTCCTATGACTCGCTTCGACTTCGAGCACCCGATATTTCAAGCAGAAGAAGAGATTGTTGAGGATAGTGACTTATCAGAAGAGCTGACTCGACTTTTGAAGCAAGAAGAGATAATCATTCTGCCTCATCAAGAGGAAATTGAAATTATCAACGTGGGGTCCGAAGTGGTTGTTAGGAATATCCGGGTAGGGGCTGCACTACAAAGTGATATCAAGCAAAGGCTTATCGAGATGCTGCGGGAGTACAGTGATATCTTTGCTTGGTCTTACAAAGACATGCCTGGTTTGGATACTGATATGGTGGTTCACCGTCTGCCATTGCGCGAGGAATGTCCGCCGGTTAAGCAAAAACTCAGAAGAACTCGACCAGATATGGCTGTGAAAATTAAGGAGGAAGTTCAGAAACAATGGGATGCTGGTTTTCTGGCTGTTACAACTTATCCCTCATGGGTCGCTAATATAGTACCTGTACCAAAGAAAGATGGTAAGGTGCGGATGTGCCTGGACTATCGAGATTTGAATAAGGCGAGCCCAAAGGACGACTTTCCACTTCCTCATATTGATGTGCTGGTCGACAACACCGCTCAATTCTCCGTGTTTTCCTTCATGGACGGCTTTTCGGGCTATAATCAGATAAAGATGGCGCCGGATGATATGGAGAAAACAACTTTTATTACCCCGTGGGGAACGTTCTGCTACAAAGTGATGCCCTTTGGTTTGAAGAACACTGGGGCAACATATCAGCGAGCTATGACAACACTCTTTCATGACATGATGCATAAAGAGATCGAAGTCTATGTTGATGATATGATTGCCAAATCCCAAACGGAGGAAGAGCATCTGGTCAATCTTCTGAAATTGTTCAAGAGGCTTAGGAAATTCAGGCTGAGACTGAATCCTAACAAGTGCACCTTCGGGGTGAGATCTGGTAAGCTATTGGGGTTTATTGTGAGCGAAAAAGGAATTGAGGTTGATCCTGCTAAAATAAAAGCCATACAAGAAATGCCAACGCCGAAAATAGAAAAAGAGGTTCGTAGCTTTTTAGGGAGGTTGAACTACATTGGCCGGTTCATATCTCATCTAACGGCCACGTGCGAGCCATTGTTCAAGTTATTGAAAAAAGATCAGGCTGTGACCTGGAATGAAGATTGTCAAAGGGCGTTTGAGAAAATAAAAGAATATTTGTAGGAACCTCCAGTATTGATACCCCCAGTGGCCGGGAGACCATTGATTATGTATTTGACGGTTCTTGAGAAAAGTATGGGTTGTGTTCTCGGTCAACATGACGAGACTGGACGTAAAGAGCATGTGATTTACTACTTGAGTAAAAAGTTCACAGACTGTGAGTCCCGTTACTCAATGCTCGAAAAAACGTGTTGTGCGCTAGCCTGGGCTGCCAAGCGTTTGAGGCAATACATGTTAAACCATACAACCATGCTAATTTCAAAGATGGATCCGATCAAATACGTGTTTGAAAAGCAAGCACTTTCCGGAAGGATTGCCCGATGGCAGATGGTATTGACAGAATACGATATTCAGTACGTTTCTCAAAAGGCTATTAAAGGTAGTGTTCTGTCAGAATACCTAGCTGAGCAGCCAATTGATGATTACCAGTCGATGAGTTTTGATTTTCCTGACGAGGATATCATGTACTTAAAAATGAAGGACTGTGAGGAGCCGTTGCCGGATGAAGGTCCAGAGTTAGGTTCTAAATGGCAATTGATATTTGACGGTGCCGTTAATTCATACGGAAGTGGAATAGGGGCAACCATTACTACTCCCCATGGATCGCATATCCCATTCACTGCTAGATTGACCTTTCCAGTTACAAACAATGAGGCCGAATATGAAACGTGTATTATGGAGCTCGAAGAAGCTATTGATCTGAGAATTAAAAATCTTGATGTGTACGGAGACTCTTCTCTAGTTGTGAACCAGATCAAGGGAGAGTGGGAGACTCGTCAGCCCAATCTGATATCTTATATGAATTATGCAAGAAGGTTGTTGCCTTTCTTTGACAAGGTGGAATTGCACCATGTACCACGAGCAGAAAATCAGATGGCAGACGCTCTCGCGACTTTGTCTTTGATGTATAAGGTTAACTTCTGGAATGAGGCTCCCAGGATAGTTATCTCTCGCCTTGATAGGCCCGCCTTCATATTTGCCATTGAGGAAGCTTCCGATGGTAAACCATGGTATTATGATATCCAGAATTTCCTGAAGACCCAAGAGTATTCGGCTGGGGCATCCAGTCGTGATCAGAAGACTCTTAGGAGATTGGCTGGCAATTTCTATTTGAATCCGGATGGGATTTTGTACAAGAGAAATCACAACTTGGTGTTGTTGCGGTGTGTGGACGAGAAAGAGGCTAAGTTGCTCATGGAAGAAATCCACGAGGGTACATTTGGCACGCATGTCGGTGAACATGCAATGAAGAGAAAGCTATTAAGAGCAGGGTATTACTGGCTAACAATGGAAACATATTGTTTCAAATTTGCAAAAAAGTGTCATAAATGTCAGATTTATGCGGACAGGATTCATGTGCCTCCGAGCCCTCTGAACGTTATGTCGTCACCTTGGCCTTTTTCCATGTGGGGAATTGATGTGATTGGAAAAATCGAGCCCATGGCATCCAACGAACATCGTTTTATCTTGGTAGCTATTGATTACTTCACCAAATGGGTTGAAGCGGCATCGTATGCTAATGTTACCAAGCAGGTGGTGGCCAGATTCATCAAGAAAGATATTATCTGCAGATATGGAATCCCGGAGCGGATCATCACCGACAACCATTCGAATTTGAATAACAAGATGATGAAGGAATTGTGCCAGAATTTCAGAATTGAACATCACAACTCCTCTCCTTATCGGCCCAAAATGAATGGCGTTGTTGAAGCGGCCAATAAAAACATAAAGAAGATCGTTCAGAAGATGGTTGTGACCTATAAGGACTGGCATGAGATGTTGCCTTTTGCTTTGCACGGTTATCGTATGACGGTACGTACATCAACCGGGGCAACTCCTTTTTCACTTGTATATGGTATGGAGGTTGTCCTGCCATTGGAGGTTGAGATCCCTTCTCTGAGGGTTTTGTATGATGTCCAATTAGATGAGGCAGAATGGGTGAAAGATAGATTGAATCAACTCAGTTTAATGGATGAGAAAAGACTGGCTTCTCTAGCATATGGCCGTCTGTATCAGAGCCGGATGAAGAAAGCTTACGATAAGAAAGTGTGTCCTCGAAGCTTTCAGACGGGCGATCTTATGCTGAAAAAGATTCTCCCACCACAATCAGATCACAGGGGCAAATAGACTCCCAATTATGAAGGTCCATACATCGTTAGAAAGGTTTTTTCTGGAGGAGCCTTACTGTTGTCCACCATGGACGGTGAGGATTTTACATCCCCTGTGTACTCGGACGCAGTTAAAAAATACTTTGCTTAAAGAGACCCGCTGGACAGAAAAAGAGAGTCTAGGAAAAAATGGGGCATCCCGGCGAACCATAAAAAAGGAATAAAAGGTTCGGGCAAAAGTTAGGGATAAAAATTGAAAAAATGTACACCCGCGAAGTCGAAAACCTGAAAAGGGCGACATCGGCAAAAAAGGGTATCCCGGTGAATTGAAAACCCGCAAAGGGCGGTTCACGCAAAAGTTAGGGATTTGAAAAAGCAAATGACTGCGGTCCGAGTTTGATATTGCATTGCTTAAGTGGTTTGGGAGTACTTGAGGGTCGTATATCCGAAACAATCTCTTTCGAAGATCGAGTATCGGGAAAGCGTCAGAGTCAGGCGAGTCATAGGAGGATCAGCTTATGGTGTTCGTCTGTAACACGTTGCCGACATGTATACAAATTTTCTTTGTGCTTATGTAATATTTGTATTTTTGCTTGTGCGTAACTTCCTCTTTTCAGGAGTTGCATCCAGTGTACAAAATTTTGCCTATTTACAGGCCCGTTATCAATAAAGCATGTTATTCAGTACTTGATGCTTGTTCTTTACTGTTTTGTTTGTGAAAAACGCCGATGTTTTTGATGAACTTGCATGTGCATAAACTTGCTGGCCCTTGCCAATAATTGCTAAAACTTCGAATTGACTGAACGAATGTCACGGATATTAACCTAAGTAGATCTTGTTGTATAGATTTGTTTTGTCTCGTTTGTGTTTTGCAGGGTTCTCACCTTTGGAGCAAACAAGTAGGGAAGTTGTGTTCCCCAGCCGGAGTCCTGTGATAAAGTGATTGTATCACTCCTCATCAGGTGGAAGTCACATTTTATCTCAGAAGGTTTAAGATGGCACTTATCCCAATTGGATGTGGGTGGTCCTCCCCAGGAAAGTTGCCAAAAGAGTATCCTCAGTAGATTTGGATGGCCCCAACAGAAGGTGTATTTCCAGCAGTGAGTATGTGCACACTCCATACCCAACATGGGTAACTCCCGCAGAGTATAACCAAGTCGTCTTTGGTTCAGAAGGATTATCCCCGCGCAGGATTGTTGCTCCTTCTCCCCAGCAGGTTGTTTTTCCTCCGACAGGATGAACATCCTCATCAGAGTTCGTAATTTCAAGCTTGTGAGCCATTCCCCAACAGGATGTTTATCCTCAGCGGAGTTGGTTTCACCGTTCCAGCATTTATTTTGTTGGAGTGCTCCGTGATACCCGTTCATCCCCAGCGGATTGGGTATTGTCTTCAACATTTATTTTGCTGAAGCGCCTCTTGGCATCTTTGCATTTTGCATATATCATCATATTTGCATCTACCCAAACGCGTAGCATTTCCATGTCGTATGGAGCATTACGCCATTGTCAAACATACGCATTTTGAAACATAAGCTAGGTTGTTTACCTCTTTGTTTTCAGGTGTTATCCCTTGCAGAGGAGTGGGATTCTTGTGCAGAAAGATATCTAGATATTCAAATTCTCGGCGTGAGATAGGTGATGATAATGTTCGTCCCCTAACAGAGTTACTTGGTTAAGTTTCTCTTTGTCCCCGGTGGGATTATTCTCAGGTTGCTATTACGTCAGCAGTAAAAGATTTCATGCTTTAAATTTCCGGAGGTATCACTAATGATTTCCCCACAGAGTGGTGTGATTAAGTCTATCGTATTTTCCAACAAAGTATTCTTCAATTGTACCTGTATTGACAGTGATTGTTACCTGTAATGGACAGAGATTGCGCCCGTGCTGACGGTGATTGTTATCCGTGTTGACGGAATAGTACCCGTGCTGATGGTGATTATTCTCCATGTTGACGGAATCGTACCTGTGTTGACAGAGTTTGGTATCCATATTAATGGAATTGTACCTGTGTTGACAGTGATGTTTACCCGTGCTGACGGTGATTGTCATCCGTATTAACGAAATTGTACTTGTGGTTGACAGAGATTGTTTACCTGTGGCTGACAGAGACTGTACCTGTGTTGACAGAGATCGTACATGTGTTGACAGTGATTGTTATCCATGTGGAAGGAGTCGTTACCCGTGATTGACAGAGTTGTCCTAGTGAAATCGCCGGAGATTGTTGCCCGTGTTGACAGAAGTGTTACCTGTGTTGACAGTGATTGTTACCCGTGTGGACGGAGTTATTACCCGTGGTCGACGGAGTTGTCCCCAGTAAAGTTAACAATGATTGTTGTCCGTGTTAACAGAGTTGTTACCTGTGACTGACAGAGATCGTTATTCCGGTTATGGACGGAATTGTACCCATGGTGATGGAGTCTCTCCTCGTGTTGACGAAGTTTAGTCTAGTTATGGAAGGAGTTGTTTCTTGCAAAGTTGATTCGATACCTGTGGTGTCACACAGGGGGTTAGTGGGGAAATCCCAAGTTTTATTAGATGATTGATCAGTTGTTGCCGTAACAACTGGGTTCAACACAACAGATGTTGTTCCCTAAGCAGTTTTTGCTGTGTATTTCTGCGGTTGGCAAATTTCCGGGTTTCTTGGTATTCAACCGTCTTCTACCTCGATTGTTTGAAGGCCGTTCGCGCTTCACCCAGTCGGGTCTAAGCCGTTTGAATAGGGGCAGCTGTTGCACCCCAAAATTTGCTCAACCTTTTCTTACCTGGTTTATGTTGCATTGCATTGTCATTTGCATAGTTATATCATTTGCATATCATGTTATCATTCATATAGCAGGGGATCAAATGTTATTCTTGTTAAGAGAAGCCTAGCAAGAGGTCTCATTCAAGATTGAGAAGTTATCAAAGTCATCAGGAGGTGGTTTGATTGCCTAAGGGTTTAGATGTTGGAGTGTGAATCTTCTCCTAACTTGAGGATCAACTGAAGACCGTCAGAGGGTTGTGAAGTGTTGAATGTGAAAAGAGGATGTGTATGGAGCTCATATAATGCCTAGAGGGCCATGAGAGAGCTCAATCAAGTCATTGTGTCAAATGCAAAAGCCACAGTTGAGGTGCAAGCAATTAGTGTTTCATCTGGATCAGTTTTAGGTCAAGTGGACAATTGAAGAGTATCAAAGCCTACTTTTAGGTCATGGAGTTCATGAAATGATGTGATAAGACATTTGTGGTGTTGTGCAAAGATCAAATCAAGAAGAATCAAGAGTGTGGGAAGTTGCTAAGTTAGGGTTTTAGTGCAAAATTCCCTATTTAGTGCCTAACTTCAAGACCACATAAGTCAAAATACAAGTTTCGAATGGATCTTTGGCCAACATGAAACTTGTAGAGCATCTCAATAACTTTAATTTGAGTACTAGAAGTCCTCCGTTGGATTTATAGAACTCAAGTTATGGTCCATACAAATTACAAGTCCTCAGATGCCACTGAAATTTGTCTATGAAAATCATCTGACTTCAAAGCTATTTTTGACCTAGAAGGAGGTTTCACCTGAACTTTTGGCCAACATGAAAGTTGTTCCTCATGATCTTCACTTTCTAAATTGTACTAGAAGTCTTCCATATGATTTGTAGAGCTCAAGTTATGAGGTTTACAAGTCAGGGGTATTTTGGGAAAGTGAGATTATAGGTCATTTTCAATCATAGGTCAAAATCTCCAACTTGCACTTGTCAAATGCAATTTTGTTCAACATGAAAGTTGCTCAAAATAGGATTTTAAGGCTAGCCAAGTGGTCATGTGGGATTGGTTTGGCTTGTAGAAAAAAATCACTTAAAATGGCCTAAAAAAGGGAATTTTTCAAATGGATTAAGGAGGGAAAATTGACTTTTTGAGTTAGAGGACCAAAATATGTCATGTGAGTACATTTTTTGAATGGAAATCACATTCTAAGAACATTGGCATTGGCAGAATTTTGAGCATAGGCCAAGTTTTGGGAGTTGTCATTTTGATTACTTCACCATGAAGTTACATAATCAAAAATAGCCATTGGATCAAATACAAGGAGCAAATCTCAGCCATTCACATTCCACATGCTGTTATTAGTTGAATTGAATCATCTTGGAGCCATTGCATTACCATTTTCGTGTACCTTCAAGAGCAAAAAGTGGTGAAATTTTGAAAATTCATTTTGGGCATAGAGGCAAGGATTGGGCTTTCTCTTGATCCATATCCATTGTATATAAGATTTCTAACCTTCACAAATCATTTGTTCTGGAAATTGGATCAGAATTAATCAAGAACAAGCTTGAAAAAGTGAAGAACACTCAAAAAGTAAATTTCAAGATCTAGATCGTTTCAGGCCAAATTGTGAATTGAGAAAGCTTTATTGAAGATCATTGAACGATTCTGGAGAGTTTCGCGAAGCTTCATCAAGGATTAAAGGCTCAGTGGAAGTTCTCCACTAAGTACTTGAATTTAACCATATCTCTCTTAATACTTGATGATTCTTTGCCATTTTCGTTTCTTTGCACTCCTTGAAGCATGTAGATCGTTTCTGGATTATAATTGTTGATGTTTATGACGTTCGAAATTTGGAGCTCCAAACTTGTGAGATTTTATATGGACTGTTTTGGCATGATTTGGCTTAGGTTTTGCTTGATCTATAACCTCCATGACATAAGGATAAGTTTAGAATTAATTTGGAGAAGTTTTGATGAACTTGAGGTTTTGGTGTCAAACTTTGATTGATTCGTTTTTCTTTGATCTTGCATTATTAATGATTTTTGATGAGAAATTTGGAATCCTTGCGAAAAATCCTTCGATTTCGGTCCAAAAAACGTGCAAAACGGATAAGAATTGAGAGAGTTATGCTTGATTGAAGCTCACCAGAAAAAGCTTCGGTCGACCGTCCATAGGGCTGCGCGCGCGCGGGGAGGGGGGGGGAGAAGATTCAATTGGAGAAGATGAACAGGAGCCATCCGATCGCCTTTCTTTGTGGACTTTTTTTGCTCATCGGGCGGCTGAGCGCGCGCCACGCGTGCATGACGCAAAACGGCGTCGTTTTTGGCCAGCAAGGAAGACTGAACGCCCGCGTGTTCGAGTCCCATCCTGTGCATGTTTCATTTTTCTGTTTTGAATTTCCATTAACTTCCATTTACATTTTCCATTTTATTCTTTTATTTTCTTTTTATTTTTCTGTTTTGATAGCTGTTTGCTTTAATTACGTTAAAAATAGTAAAAATCATCAAAAAAATTATGAAATTTTTTTATTTAATTCCTGAATGTCTTAAGAAATTTTAGGCGTTGATTTTACATTTTTAGGATTTTATTTGAATTAGTTATGATTTTTCTTTTGTGCTAACATCCATTATGTTGCATATTTGACCATCTTTTTTGTAGAATTTTGTTCTTCCAATTGGTGATGAATTTGGCTTTGATTTTTTAGTATGTTTTAGGGTAGATATTCATGTTCCCTTGGGATTTTTATTAGAATTTTAAAACATCTTTAGGTTCTGTTTCAGGTGTTGAGATTAGAGCCTTCCCAAACTTGTGGATTACCTTGATATCTTTCAATCTAGAAATTATTTAGGTGACTTAGAAGTTGAATTAGGCTTTACTATTTTAACCCCAGGCTGTTCAAACATATATGATCCCCTAGGAATTTAATTAGAGTTTTACAACTTTGTTTCCTATTTTTGTTGAATTTTTCAAGTTGCTTGGGTTTGTGTTGTTCTCTCTTGAGTGTCTTTGCTTGTTTGGCTTGGTTGGTGACTTTGGAGCTGAGTTTGCTTGGATTCCTTTTTGAGAGGTTTTCTAGACTTTGTAAGAACAGAGTATGCCTAAGAGGGGGGGTGAATTAGGACTTTTGAAATTTTTCCGGTTTTTATGGTATTTTGAAATATCACTGGTTTGTGTTTTTGGTTATGAAAGCAGAAGAAGAAAGATAAAAGAACAATGGACACCAGGATTTATAGTGGTTCCCCTTACAATCCGAGAGTACTCCACTCCCCTTTCAACATGAAAGAGAATTTTCACTATTGTTTAATAAAGTACAACCTATCACACCATCAACCGGTGAGGCCTACTATCAAACAATAAAACTAACAAGTGTACAAGAACAATCCTCTTGTAAACACTCACCCTTGTGTCCAACAATCCTGGATCACAAGTCAATATACACAAGTTTGTAAAGATTTGAATTTGAGAGTAATGATATCAAAGTTGATCTTCTCCAAATGATCAGAATTCACTCTTACAATTTTCAATACAAGTGTTCAAGGATGAATATGAAATTTATGCACATATGAACACTTAATGAAAGTTTTTGAAAAAGGTGAATTTGATTCTAAGACAATTTGAAAATGAATGTAGAAAGTGTTTGGAGATTGAAAAGTTTTTTGTGTTATGTTTTATATTTTTCAAAATTGAAAAACTCAGAATTTATATGAGTAAAATACCCTTTCAAAAAGGTACATTGAGTAGTCATCAAATATATGAAATGGTATAAATTTTTAAATAATTTTTGAACTTGAAACAAAGCAATTTTTCACTGCACGTTCAGTGTTAATCGGTTAACCCATATGGTTAATCGGTTAACACTGGTACGTTAGCCCAGAAAATTCAAAATTCAAATTGGTTAACCGGTTAACCTATATGGTTAATCGGTTAACACTGCTAATTTTCAGAAAAATGCTTTTTAAAATTAATATTATACCATTTTTGAGGTTTCAAAAACATGCTTATGTGTTATGCAAAAATGATTGATGTTTTTGAACACTTGTATATCAAATTATAAGGGTGAATTTGATATACCAGTAATGCAGCCAAGTCTGGAAGAATCATAGTTCCATATGTAGCTTGACTTGAAAGATAGGTTGACTTGATCTTGATAACTTTGAACGGCTTGTCTTTTTGCAATCAAGAGATGACCTTGAGTAGTATTGACATCATCAAAACTTGAGACTGAAGCATGCTTCTACATTCTCCCCCTTTTTGATGATGGCAATCAAAAATGTTGTGCGATATCTCTTGGTTCTTGATTTGGTTCTCCCCCTATGTCTAGCAACTCCCCCTATCTTAACAGAGGAAAAAAATCTGCACACAGAGAGACATTAACAGAACCAAGCTCTTCTCCCCCTTTGATATCAGCAAAAAGGAAGAGCTTTCAAAGAAATCACAAGATAGCAGCATATATAGTAATAAGCACATGCAAAGCCAAGTAAACACAAAGCACAAACAGTAGTGCATATAAAATGCAGCAAATAGAAATTGTACTTGTTACAATAAAACATAGTTCAAATGAAAGCATAAAAACTTAAGACTAGAAAGCAAAGCAATAAAAACAACAGCAGCAGCATATTCTCTAAAAATCCTCATCCGCCACATCCTCCTCCTCTTCTTCTTCATCACTATCAACCTCTTCTTCAATCTCGTCGTCCACAACTCGGGTGTTGGAATATGGAGGGTTAAGAATGAGGTTTCTGAGGGAGGCAATTGCTCGGGAGGTATCTCTATGCATATTCATGGATTCTCGATGCTGGTTCATCATGGTTGTGTAGAGAAACTCACTGGTAAGACCCCCTTCAGGCATTGGATAAGCGTGATGGATAGGACCGTCATCAGTATACCTGTAGGTACCGTCAGCCGCCTTGATGATTCCAGTATTCTTCACAATATTAATCTCATTGATCTCATTAGTTGTAGGTTTCATCTTGGAGGATGGTTCTTTGTTGAGGTCAAGTTCAGTTAATTCCAGAATTCTAGAAACCAAGCGAGCATACGGCAGTCGGGTAATGCAATGAAGTTGTTGCTGCAGATGATACATAATAGTCAAAATCCAATTGACTCTGATGCGATTCTTAATAGCAAAGATCAGCTGCATTTCCAAGTCGTTGATCTGAGAGTGATTTGAGTCCTTTGGAATGAGGACATAGCAGATAATGTAGTGAAGCATTCGATCAGATACTGTCATATTCTTGGCATAGCACAACATACGAGCGGTGCGAGAGTTTGCAATAACGGTTTCTTTTGGGAACCTGCAAATCTGATAGTAATACTCCATTTTATCATAATTTTCCCAAGGTCCATCCACATGGTTTACACCTTTCCTTAGGAAGCAGCCTTTTGATGGAATCTTAAGGTGTCTAGCAAGGGTGGATAAATTCTCAACAAACTCATGATCTCTAATGGTGGACCGGATCATGTGGTTCTCATCCATGTCCAGATATACAGACATTTTATTCATAAAAGCTTTAACCAGATCAGGATAGATAATACCAGAGTCGGTGACGAACTTGTCGATACGCTGATATTCCAACAGAGTAGGAAAATCAAAAGATATTGCAGGAAAAGCTCGAAGATTCACATACTTTACCGGCATAAGTTGACGAACACGCACTTTGAAATCCATCCGTCTCTTTTTGGTGGTTTCCATTGGAATACTGTCGTCATCTGATTCTGATGCAGAATGATGTTCTGGAAGTTTTCCCTTGCCGCGGTTTGATGCTGAAGCCATGGATGGAGGTTTGAGAGAACTGGGGTTGTGGGTTCTGAGGAAGTTAGGGTTTGAGAAGTTGTGGGGAGTTTTTCCAACTTTTGAGAGTGGGAGAGAGAAGTTAGGATTTTAAGAGGGAATATGGATTTTGGATATGGATTTGGATATTTAAGAGAATATGGACCACACAAAATATATAAAAAAAAATATAAAATTTTCAAAAATTTAACTAATTTTCGTTTCTGATTTTTTAGAAAAATTAACAGTGTTAATCGGTTAACCATATAGGTTAATCGGTTAACACATTAAAAAATTTAATCAGAATTGAAAATTCAACAGTGTTAATTGGTTAACCCATATGGTTAATCGATTAACATGCTCGAATTTTTGAAAAATACATAAAAAACAGAATGCATACACATGAAAACAAATCACAAATAATGAATACACATAATAGAGAAAAAGTCAGATGTCACCTTCATCAAGAATCCCAAGTTCTCTCCGAATTTTGTAGAATGGTTCTTTTGCCAAAGGCTTGGTGAAGATGTCGGCGAGTTGGTTGTGTGTGTCGACGAAAGTAACATCAACATCTCTGTTCAATACGTGATCTCGAAGGAAATGATGTCGGATATCGATGTGTTTTGTTCTGGAATGCATAACCGGATTCTTTGTGATATTTATGGCACTAGTATTGTCACATCGTAGAGGAATGCATCCGAGGTCAACACCATAATCCAGAAGTTGTTGTTTCAGCCATAAAATTTGTGCACAGCAACTTCCTGCGGCGATGTATTCTGCTTCGGCGGTGCTGAGTGCTACACAAGCTTGCTTCTTGCAGGCCCATGATACTAGAGCATTTCCGAGAATATGACATGTACCACTTGTACTTTTTCTATCGGTTTTGCATCCTGCATAGTCAGCGTCAAAATAACCAACTAAAGAACAAGTACTACCTTTAGGATACCATAATCCGACGTTGGTCGTTCCTTTGAGATACTTGATAATTCTCTTCACAACAGTGAGATGCGATTCCTTCGGACTTGCTTGGAAGCGCGCACACAAACAAACACTAAACATAATGTCAGGACGGCTTGCCGTCAAATATAGTAATGAACCAATCATACCTCGATATTTAGTAATATCAATTGGAGTACCAGATTCATCTTGATCAACATACGTTTCGGATCCCATAGGAGTAGACATCATCTTGCAACTATCCATATCGAATTTCTTTATTAATTCCTTACAGTACTTGGATTGGTTGAGAAAGATTCCATCATTGGTTTGCTTGATTTGTAGTCCAAGAAAATAATTTAACTTTCCCATCATGGACATCTCGAATTCTTCTCGCATCATGAGTGAGAATTCTTCGCAGAGTTCTTTGTTTGTTGATCCAAAAATGATGTCGTCGACATAGACTTGTACTAACAAGGTGTTACCCTTGATCTTCTTAATAAACAGCGTCTTGTCAACCTTTCCTTTTGTAAATCCTTTCTCACATAAGAAGTTGCTAAGGCGATCATACCATGCTCGTGGTGCTTGTTTTAAACCGTAGAGAGCCTTCTTCAGTTTGAAAACATGTGAGGGATTTTTGAAGTCTTCAAAACCCGGAGGTTGTTTGACGTAGACTTCCTCATTAATGTACCCATTCAGGAAAGCGCTTTTGACATCCATCTGGAATAACTGAAAATTCATAGAACAAGCGTAAGCAAGTAGTAATCTAATTGCTTCTAACCTTGCTACCGGAGCGAATGTTTCATCAAAATCAATTCCTTCCTCCTGGTTGTAGCCTTGTGCGACCAATCTTGCCTTGTTACAAACTATAATCCCATTTTCGTCAAGTTTGTTCTTGAACACCCATCTGGTTCCTATAATATGCTTATTGTCTGGTCTTGGTACAAGGGTCCAAACTTGATTTCTTTCAAATTGATTAAGTTCTTCTTGCATTGCTATAATCCATTGGTCGTCGCCTAAAGCTTCATCGATTTTTGATGGTTCAATTTGAGATACAAACGCCATGTTGAGACAAGCATCCTTTAAATTAAGTCGAGTTGCAACGCCTTGACTAATATCACCAATAACTTTATCAATTGGGTGATCTCTGTGTGTTCTCCATTCCTTCGGAAGATCTTGATTTTCTTGAGTAACATCTTCACATACTATTGTTTGATCATTTGAAACAATTTCTTCATTTTGTGGAGTATCTACAAAATCATCATCATCATCCAAAACAATATTATCCTCTTTCGAGGGGTTAGTCTCATCAAACGAAACATGAATGGACTCTTCAATGGTAAGAGTTCTTTTATTAAAAATTCTAAAAGCTTTACTATAAAGAGAGTAACCAAGAAAGATACCTTTGTCGGACTTCTCATCAAACTTACCGAGATTGTCCTTATTGTTGTTGAGAACGAAGCATTTGTAGCCAAATATGTGTAAGAATGATATATTTGGTTTCCTTCCCTTGAACAACTCATACGGAGTCTTTTTGAGTAGCGGTCGAATATTCACGTGGTTGCTTACAAAGCATGCCGTGCTTACTGCTTCTGCCCAAAAATATTTTGGAAGATTTGTGTCGCTGAGCATTGTTCTAGCAAGTTCAACTAGTGAACGATTCTTCCGTTCTACGACGCCGTTTTGTTGAGGAGTTCTTGGTGCCGAAAAATTATGAGAAATTCCATGTTCTTCGCAAAATTCTTCAAAGTCTGAATTTTGAAATTCTCCACCGTGGTCGCTTCTTATGGAGGCTATAGTGAGTGACTTCTCGTTTTGAATTCGTTTTGCATACTTTTTGAATGCTTTAAACGCATCATTTTTCTGCACTAAAAACATTGTCCAGGTATATAGAGAAAAATCATCAACAATAACTAAAGCATAAATACTACCTCCAAAGCTCTTCGTTCTTGATGGACCAAAAAGATCCATGTGCAACAATTGAAGTGGTCTTGATGTAGAAACCACTTGCTTGGATTTGAAAGTTGTCTTGGTCTGTTTTCCCTTTTGACATGCATCGCATAATTTATCCTTGATGAATTTTATCTTCGGAAGCCCAACAACCAGATCATGCTTGATTAATTTGTTTAAATGCTCCATGTGAATGTGAGCAAATCTTTTATGCCAAAGCCATGCCTCGTTGTTGTTCGCCATAAGACACTTTACCTTCAAGGAAGAGTCATCAAAAGAAATCATAAAAATATTATTATATCTTTTACCTTTTAGCAGAATCTCATGAGTGACTTCGTGTTCGATCAAGCATTCCTCCTTTGTGAAGTTGATTTTGAACCCTTTGTCACACAATTGACTGATGCTAAGCAGGTTATGCTTAAGGCCTTCAACAAAAAGAACGTCTTCGGTGATTGTACATGGAGGTGCACCAATGGTTCCAACTCCAAGAATTTTTCCTTTATTATCATCACCGTAAGTGACGTATCCTTTGGCCTTTAATGATAGACTTGAAAATTTGTTTATATCTCCTGTCATATGATTCGAGCAGCCACTATCAAGATACCATTGATTTGTGGTTGTCTTCAAGCATACCTACAAAACAAAATTAGGTAGTGTTAGGTACCCAAATTGCTTTGGGTCCTTGATAGTTAGTACCCTTTTCCACCCATACATAATGCCCCTTTGCAATACCAATATTACGTACATAGCAGGCATTAGGTGTGTGCCCTTTAATACCACAATAAAAACATGTAGGTTGAAAATGACTTCTATATCTAGGAATATAATTCTTTTTCTTATTAATTCTTTTCTTGTTATGATTTTGATGCTGAGTTTTAGAAGTGCTTGTTTCTTCCTTCACAATTTGTTCACTTGCTCTTACGAAAATGGTCTTATTGGTGCTTGGTTTTGAAAATTTAGAATATCCCAATCCACTTTTATCATTAGGATACCTTTGATGTTTAAGAATCTCTTCCAAGCCAATTTGACCTTTTTCGTATCTTTCTAAAACTCTTTTAAGTTGAACAATTTGAAAAGACAAAGACTCACAATTCTTACATACAAGACTTTGTTTTTCATCCATCACTTTTTGTTTTTCATCTTCAATATTTTTTAAGAGATCAGAATTTTGTTTTTCTAAAATTAAAATTCTTTTCTTCTGTGATGAGATGTCTTTATACAAAGTCTTGCACTCTTTTAGAAGTTCATCTATAACTTCTTATGCATCATTATCATAGACAGAAAAATTACTACTAACCTCATTTTCGTCATCGGAATGGTGAGAGGCCATTAAGGCAATATTTGCGCTTTCATCGCTATCTGAATCCGATGATGAACTCACTTCGTTGTCGTCCCATGCGACATAAGCCTTCTTTGTTTTGAAATCCTTCTTGCCCTTGAATTTTCCTTTATTTGCGAGTTTTGGGCAATCTGGCTTTATGTGACCTTGTTTTCCACATTCATAACATGTAATTTCTTGGTTTGATGTGGATGCCTCCTTTTTCCTGAAATGTCTATTCTTTTTAGAAAAAGAAGAAGTTTTATTATTATTAAAAAACTTACCAAGCTTCTTTACTAGAAGCATGAAATTTTCGTCTTCGGAAGATTCGTCAATTTTGTCATCCTTTGTGTCAGTCTTCAAGGCAATTCCTTTGGACTTCTTGTCTTGACTTTCATGTTTCTCAAGCCTTCCAAGTTCCAGTTCATGCTCTTGAAGTTTCCCGAATAATGAAGCGGATGTCATTGTTGAAAGACTTTTCTTTTCCGAAATGGCGGTCACCTTTGGTTGCCATTCTCTTGTCAAGGATCTTAGGACTTTTAAGTTGAAATCATCGTTGGTGAAGGTCTTCCCAAGAGCAATCAGGTGATTTGTTAGATGAACGAACCTCTTTTGCAAGGCAACAATAGATTCACCGGGCTGCATACGGAACATCTCATATTCTTGACTTAACGTGTTAAGTCTTGATCTTTTTACTTCTGCTGTTCCTTCATGCGTTTCTACCAAGGTATCCCAAATCTGTTTTGCCGATTGACACTGTGATATGCGAAAGAATTCATCCATACTGAGAGCGCTTTGAAGTATGTTGATTGCTTTCTTCTCATCCAAGATTCTCTTCTTGTCATCTTCATCATATGAGGATTTAATCTTTGGGGTTCCAACACCATTTACCACACTTGTAGGAACATGTGGACCAGTTTCAACGGTTTCCCATATACCATCTCCTTGAGCCTCAAGATGTGCCTTCATACGGATTTTCCAAAAATCAAAGTATTCTCCAGAAAAGAGTGGTGGCTTGTTACTACTTCCACCATCTTTGAAAACCGGGTTGGTACTTGCGGAAGCCATACTGAATCATTAGGAACAGGTTACCTTAACCTACTCTGATGCCAATTGTAAGAACAGAGTATGCCTAAGAGGGGGGTGAATTAGGACTTTTGAAATTTTTCCGGTTTTTATGGTATTTTGAAATATCACTGGTTTGTGTTTTTGGTTATGAAAGCAGAAGAAGAAAGATAAAAGAACAATGGACACCAGGATTTATAGTGGTTCCCCTCACAATCCGAGAGTACTCCACTCCCCTTTCAACATGAAAGAGAATTTTCACTATTGTTTAATAAAGTACAACCTATCACACCATCAACCGGTGAGGCCTACTATCAAACAATAAAACTAACAAGTGTACAAGAACAATCCTCTTGTAAACACTCACCCTTGTGTCCAACAATCCTGGATCACAAGTCAATATACACAAGTTTGTAAAGATTTGAATTTGAGAGTAATGATATCAAAGTTGATCTTCTCCAAATGATCAGAATTCACTCTTACAATTTTCAATACAAGTGTTCAAGGATGAATATGAAATTTATGCACATATGAACACTTAATGAAAGTTTTTGAAAAAGGTGAATTTGATTCTAAGACAATTTGAAAATGAATGTAGAAAGTGTTTGGAGATTGAAAATTTTTTTGTGTTATGTTCTATATTTTTCAAAATTGAAAAACTCAGAATTTATATGAGTAAAATACCCTTTCAAAAAGGTACATTGAGTAGTCATCAAAAATATGAAATGGTATAAATTTTTAAATAATTTTTGAACTTGAAACAAAACAATTTTTCACTGCACGTTCAGTGTTAATCGGTTAACCCATATGGTTAATTGGTTAACACTGGTACGTTAGCCTAGAAAATTCAAAATTCAAATTGGTTAACCGGTTAACCTATATGGTTAATCGGTTAGCACTGCTAATTTTCAGAAAAATGCTTTTTAAAATTAATGTTATACCATTTTTGAGGTTTCAAAAACATGCTTATGTATTATGCAAAAATGATGGATGTTTTTGAACACTTGTATATCAAATTATAAGGGTGAATTTGATATACCAGTAATGCAGCCAAGTCTGGAAGAATCATAGTTCCATATGTAGCTTGACTTGAAAGATAGGTTGACTTAATCTTGATAACTTTGAACGACTTGTCTTTTTGCAATCAAGAGATGACCTTGAGTAGTATTGACATCATCAAAACTTGAGACTGAAGCATGCTTCTACAGACTTGATGTAGCTGCTGTGGCTTGAAGATTGGAGCTTGTAGTTGAAGTTTTCTTTTCTTTTAGAAGTTGTTTTTAGAAGCTTAGGAATTAGGGTTTTAGGAAGAACCATTAGATCTAGTTTTGATTTCTTCATCAAACATAGAATGCATTGTGTGCTTCTATTCCATCCAATGACATGAAGTCCTCCTAGGGAAACTCCATCTCTCCTTTGGAGGGATGTGTGGTATGCCCACAGTTGAGTAGAACTTTGAGGATATCTTTCCATTTCAATGTTGGTACTTGATGATTTCCTTTGGTTTTCATTAAGTTTTCAACATTTCAACCTTGATCTTGGTGATTATTCCTCTGCTTGGATTGTGCTTGATAGAGCTTGAAGATGAAGTTGAAGAAGCTTGAGATAAAATCTAGCTTGAAGATAAGGTCTTGTTGTTGACTTCGCTGTCTTTTCAACTGTGCTGTTTAGAGCTTGCTGTTGCTGTCTACTGTAGGAGTTTGCTGCTGCTGCTCGGGTTGCCTCCTCTGTATCTTTTATCTTTCTTTGTATTGTCTTTCTGCTTGTGTTGATTATCCTTAGGTTTGAGGTGGAACTTGTCTCCTCTTGCCTATTGTTTTCTTCCTTGCTTCATTGGTATTATTGCATAGCATGCATTTTACTGTTTACTGTTTACCGCTTGCTTTCTTTTGCTGTTTCCCCTAGGATCTCTGATTTCCTCTGTGCCAGAGGGAATTATGACAGACGTTAGGTTTTGACCCATGCATGATAACTGTGGGTAGATTCCCCTTTTAACCATAGTTTTAGGGTGTCTCTCTTTTCTCATCTCAAAATAATTCAAAAACACAGTAATAAGGTTAATTGAAGTCGTGTGTTATGAGCCTTAAGCTATCTGGGAAATGGTTGGTGGAGGGTCTCTCTCCAGTAATCTGGATGTTAGTGTGGTACCCTTTGGGTGACATACGAAGCTTTCACTCCTAGGTCATAGTCTCTAGTGCGACTGAGATTGCAAACATCCTAAAAAATAGTTCTTTCGTAAAAAACTCAAACAAACATTCAAACTCTGTTTTTGTCCTCTTGGACCTTTAATCAGGAAAACCCTTTTCAGAAGGAGATAAAAAACTGTCAGACAAACTTGTGTCTTCCGTAGCCCGAACTATGTTTGCTCTGATCTTTCATGTCGTATGAATGTACGTAGGCACGAGATGCGATATCTCGACGAGCAACCTTCCCTCCCTTAACCTGTAGTTAGGCGAACTACGTTGACTCTGATTTCTCGTTCCAGACGGGAATACGTAGGCATAAAGTGCGATACTTTGTTGAGTCATTTTATTTTCTTTTTAACCCAGACCTTTAGAGTAGATAGAATAACGCACCCTTAGATAGAAAACAAGAGTGGATCCCGTCGAGTACAACGGACGTGAGGGGTGCTAATACCTTCCCCTTGCGTAACCGACTCCCGAATCCAGGATTTGGTTGCGATGACCATTCCTTTCCCTCTTTGTGTTAGGTTTAGTCTGAGCGTTTACTTTCCCTCTTGTGGGATAAATAATGCACGGTGGCGACTCTTCTGTCTTAGCCGGCGCCGATTTTCGCAGTAGCGACACCTTTCCTTTATCAGCTCTTTCAGCCACCACTTCGGGTGATGAAAAGACTCTACCGCTTCGGGTAATACCTCCGGCTCCGACAAGATTATCCACCGCTTCAATCGGCAAGCTCTTTAATTCCTGTTTCTGCCCATTGCAATATACCTCAGCTCCGTAGTTCCACGGAATCGCTTTGGTACTCTCATACGATACATGACCTGCTTTAGTAATGACTATCATTGGCGGCCTAGGTGGTGCTGAAATAGTAACAGTTTTGTACGGAATCGAGATCGTTGCAACCTCATCCCTCTCCTCAACCACTATCTCTTTAGACTTGTTCTTGACAATCTGATCAAATTGCAATACTCCATCATTCATCATCCCCTGAACACAACTCTTCAGTTTATCACATCCCTCAGGATGGCTCAAACATTCTGCGCATGATTCATTACAGCCCGGGAAAACACCTCCCTTCAATAATTTAGCCTTCACAAAGCTTAATGGCGTCTTCAAATCATTGACATCGGTTACCAGATCCAAGCCATCATCCTCAATGATTGCACTAACTCCGGATGGCCCATGGTTCAGCATGGGGTTCTGCACAATGTTGGGAGTGTCGTCAGAAAAGTTAATTGCCTTGCTAGCAACCAAACCTTGCAATTTGTGTTTGAATGCCTTGCAATTATCAATGTTGTGACCAGGTGCCCCAGAATGGAACTCACAATGAGCATTCGCATCATAACCGGGTGGAGGTGCACCTGTCAATGGAGCTAAAGTTCTCTTCTGAATAAGCTGCAATTGTAACAAAGTCTGAAGTAGTTGAGAGTACGGCATCGGAGGCGCGTCGAATTGTCTATTCACTGCCCGACCTCGGTCCTGAAACCTTCTATAACTTTGTTGATTTTGTTGTTGCTGTTGTGATTGTTGTTGACGTTGTTGTTGTTGTTGTGGAACTGCAAGGATTGTAATACTAGCAACCTAAGGCTGCTGACGATACTGATTCTGATTTTGGCCTCTCCCACGAGAGCTGGACACTAAATTGGTCTCACCTTCACGTTTCTTATTACCAAATACTTTCTTACCTCCTCCACCTGAGGACACCTCATTAGACTAAATCTTTCCCAGTTTTATACCATTTTCCACCCTTTCTCCAGTGATTATTAAATCAGAAAAGTTATCTGACATGCTACTAATAAGCTTTTCATAATAGACCCCAGGCAAGGTAGCCACAAACATATCAATCAATTCGCGCTCCACCATCGGAGGCTGCATTCTTCCTGCAAGTTCGCGCCACCTCTGGGCGTATTCCTTGAAGCATTCACCGGTCTTCTGAGACAGATTTTGAAGCTGGACCCTATTAGGAGCAAGGTCGCTGTTATACTGATAATGCTTCACGAAGGCTTCAACTAAGTCTCTCCAACTGCAGATATTTACTAGTTCCAGGCCCATATACCATTCCAATGAAGGACCAGACAGAATGTCTTGAAATAAATGCATGAGTAGCTTTTCGTCATCCGAGTAGGCAGACATTTTGCAATAATAAGAATGCAAATGGACCCTTGGGCAGGTGATTCCCTTATACTTGTCAAATTCAGGGACTTTGAACTTCAGCAGAACTTTCAGATTCGGGATCAACCCCAGATTAGCCATGTCCGAACCCATGGAATTTTGGTTCTCATAGCTCTTCATATTGTCTTCCAACAGTTTAAACCTTCTAATAGCCTCAGACGGTAATTCAGCACCAACATCCCTCATTGAGAAAATATCTTCCTGTCGATCTTCAACCCACAGCTGATTCAGATTACCATGGATGGCACAAGTAACTTCAGGACCATGAACATTACCGTTACCAGCATTACCATATCCCCCACCAGCATTACCATTGGTTTCAAACACATCCCCATTGCCTCCGGTTACATTCCCATTGCCTCCAATATTACCATTTCCTCCAACATTAGGGATAACCAAAGTAGGCATAGAGTTATCAGCGCGAGGGGTCTCAACATGAGGAGGATTGGTATTGTTCCCACCATGCAAAACACAATTGTTGTCAACACGTGCAATCAAGGGTTGCACCAAAGTACAAAGTTGTTCCTGGCCATTAGCAACGCCCTGCATCATGTCCATGAACTGATTCAGCCTGTCCCTGAGCTCTTGCATCTATGCCTGCATTTTTTCCATAATTTTGCGCTGATTCCCCCTTGTTGCGTACCGGTGAGTTGTCTGATCGGCAATCCTGAAACAAACTAACCAAACCGACAGGGATAAGAATAATGGTTCCGCTGCACCTGCGATGCAAAAATGCTATGCAAAATGCAGACATGTATAAATGCATTAGGGACGTTTCCCCTTGATTCTAGTTTCGGAAGAACAACGTGACATTGGGAAACCAACAGCCAAGCACAGAGATAAACACCTCATATATAATAATGAACAGCCCAACAGGCAACGTACAAGTATACCACTGAGTACAAGAGGATCAAGCAAGTGACCTCAACCAACAGGCCTGATAATGGTCAATACAACAACATAAACAACAAGCTAATCATAGAAATAAAGACATCAAGTGCGACAACGAGCGTGAAAATCCTCTAATAGCTCCTGTGTCTCAAGATGATCCAGTCTGGAGAGCAGCCCCTAAATAAGTAACTCTCACTGACTAATAGTGCACTGGAGACCCTCAGCATAGTCTTCCCAGGCCCCTTCACCAAAAACATCTTCTAACTTGCACCTCTTCGAATCAACCCTCAGCTTGTAATCCTCCAAGGTTGCAATAGCTTCATTCAATCTGCACTCACTGTCACGCCTGAGTGATGCTTCATCTGCTATCCTCTCATCTTTGGCCCTGAGCTGAGTCTTCAGTCTGGAAATCTGCTGCTTTAGCCCCTCTTCGCGCTTCTTGTTGTTGGCAAGAGTAGCGTTCCACTGATCGTTGAATTTGGAAATCTCCAGATAAGCTCTATCCAAATCCTTATTCTTAGAAGCAAGAACACTACCAACAACCTTCAGATCTAAACCCAGGTGCTCCGGAGCACTAGTCTCCTTGGTCAGATCTGTACCCAATCTGTTCACAAGCTCGGTTTGCTTCCTAAAGGAATGTACAACCTCATTCTTCTCACTCCGGAGCTGAATGATTTCTTTCTCCAATTATTCATTAGCCTTCTTCAACTCTTATTTCACAAACCACAACTTATTGTACTTCTGGATGTCAACAGTAGTGGGTTCTTCAATCATAAGAAGACACACATGCTTAGCAGATGGATAAGGCATCATAAACTTCTCAGCTCTATCTTGAACCACGTTAGATAGGGATCGTAGGCTCGACTATTACTCTTTCCCAAGGAAACCTTTCCTTTTTTGTGGATATTACTCCATGCATGCTCAAATCTGGCTAAGGCATCACCCTCCAATAATCTGGTGAGATAGAGAGATTCCTGTATCTCCTCATCCTTCGGAGGACCTCTCAAAGCGTACCCAAATTGCCTGACTGCAATAGATGGGTTATAGTTAATGCAACCTTTCCTTCCGACCAATGGGATGTTAGGAAAACTTCCACAACTATAAATGATCTCAGTACCCAGCATATCCCTGTCAAACCAAACAATGTCCTTAGCAGACAACCCCATCAAACGTTCAGACCATTATGATGTACCTGCAGTATCAGAGAAAGGACCGGTCTCGGGAAGATGGCTTACAAACCATAGATAGAACAAGGGCGCACAGCAAGATACGTTCTTCCCTCTTCTGCTCTCATTCTTATAGTGCACAGAATGATAGACGTCACCTAGCAGCATAGGTATATGATTCCCTGAAGCAAAGATATGGAATGCATCCAAATCTACAAAGTCTGGAATGTTAGGGAATAACATAATACCATAGATACATAAGGCTAGGATAGCATTAAACACCACCCAACAACCTTCCTTAGCAAAGTGTCGAGCTTTATCCATCAGAAAAGATAACGGAAACCCAGGTACTCCATTTCTCTTAGTTACCCTCCCCTCCAACTCATAGACGTCTAAATGCAAAGTTGCAGCAAGCTTAGCCAAATTAGGCTCATCCTCAGTATGATAGAATGGTATCTGATCAAGAATAGGCACTCCTAGCAATACAGAGAACTCCTCTAGTGTAGGTGCCAACACATAACTCTGAAAAGTAAAACACCTCAACTGAGGATCATAGACCTGCAACAGGGTCTGAAGACCATTCAACTCATTCATAGAAGGTTTGCACACAACACCTAGAAGTTTCCCATATGACTGTCTAAAGTCTTCCATCACTTTCTTGTCGGCTAAAGAAATCAAACTCCGCAAAGCTCCAATATCAGGTGTTGGAAACTTGTAAGCCAGTGTCCTCCTTAGGCTAGGCTCCATGTCAGTTGAAAGAACACTAGAATCAAAGGGAAATACACACCTGCAACATAATATACATGTTAATGGAATGCAACATGATGATGCAAATGCAAATGCAAAGATGCCATAGGGGATCAAGATTGTTGTGTTGTTGATTGAGAAGAATCAGCGCTTCGCTCTGACAAGAACACAACACAGCTCTGATAATAGGAACCTCTAGTATTAAGATCAAACGTTCGCCCTGACAAGGGTAGGTAAAAGGTTAAGGTTTCCTGCATAACCCTCCCACACACACAGGTATGAACCTATCACTGACAAGGTCTGGCATCCTATGCGATCATCAGCGTCACAGACTTTCGAGAAACGATGATACGTTCACCATTTCTGGTTTAGCATCATAGTCTAATGAAGCAGCCTCACTTAGCTGACTTCCAAATGATCGGTCCCCAGAGTCGACAACCCTCAGATCTAAAATCCTCTCAATGGTCCACTGGGCTGGAAAGAAAGTCATCAAAGAGAATCTCGTCTGAGTGCGAATTTTGTGGGAACTAGTGCATGCCTAATATACAGGTTCACCACTACTTTCCACTTCTAATACTATGTTGTACTCAAATCTGCGTTTTGGCTTATCTCTCAATGGATCATTCCCCCTCAACAGCACAACAAATGATATATACATAATGCTGAAAATAAAATGCGGGAAAATAAAATACAATACATATGTACATACACCCCAAAGGTAAACACACAAGCGCTAGAATTGACTCGCATAGGGAACCATTGTCCCCAACAGAGTCGCCAGTTGTCGCAACTGCGAAAAGGGCCGGCGGAAAGACAGAAGAGTCGCCACCGTTCGTTATTTATCCCAAAAGAGGAAAAGGAAACGATCAGAGAAAACCTAACAAAAACGGGAGAAGACAGGTCATCGCAACCAAATCTTGGATTCGGGAGTCGGTTATGCAAGGGGAAGGTATTAACACCCCTCACGTCCGTCGTACTCGACGGGATCCACGCTTTGTTGTCTATCTAAAAGTGTGATTGAAACTATCTAAGCTACGACTCAGGTACAAAAGAAAAGAAAAGAGACTCGATAGATCATCGCCGCTCTATGCCTACGTACTCCCTCGTGCAATGGGAAAGTCAGAGTCAACGTAGTTCAGAAAATTACGGGTGAAAGGTGGGGAAGGTTGCTCGCCAAGACATTGTCGTCTTGTGCCTACGTATCCTCATCTGGTATGAGAAATCAAAGCAAACGTAGTTCGGGATAACAAGAACACCGGTTGGTTCAAATGTTTTTACCCGACTAGGGATAAACCTTAGTTCTAGCAGTTAGGTGTGTGCAGCTCGACCATTGGAGACTTAAGCGTTACTTGTTTGCGATAGAACCAAGAGTTAACAAAACTCTCCTTATGAAAAAGGTTTTCCTAAATTAAAATCCCGAAGGATAAAATGTTTTTATTTGTTTTTGAAGTCTTTTAGAGAAAGAAGTGAATTGAGTTGATTTGTAACTCATGTTGCACTAAAGACTATGACTTAGGAACGAATGCGTCGCATATCGTCCAAAGGACATACACTAGCACTCTAGACAATTGAGAGGCAACCACCTGTTGCACCCTAAAATTTGCCCAACCTTATTCACTTGGTTTATGTTTCATTATCATTAGCATTTGCATATAGAGTCATGTACATAGACTAACCATCTGCATAGCATAAGCATAGCAAGTCATTCAACAGGGGACCAATCATTATTCTCATCTCTGGAGGCCTATCAAGAGGTTATTATTCCAATTCAACCTCATTCAAGTCATCAGGAAAGAATTTGAAAGCAAGGAGCTCAGCAGATCAAGCCTTGAGTCCATATCCTAGCTGAGGGTATCTGAGGGTCAACAAGAGGGTGGTGAGCTGTGAAGTGAAGGCATGGAGAGTATCTAGACATCTTATGAGAGACTTAGAAAGTCATTTAGAGAAGGAGACAAGTCATTGATATGAGCACAAGAGCTACAGTTGAAGGCAGTCAACTAGGGTTTCATCTGGGTCAACCCTAGGTCAACCCTAGGTCAATTGACTGATTTAAGGGACATTCAAGTCTATTAAGGAGATGTGGGGTCATCATTGGACATATGAAGAAGGATATGGAGATATGCCAAGGAGAATTCAAGAGAAATCAAGGAGAAGAGGAGTTACTAAATTAGGGTTTCTGTGTAAAATCCCCTAATTTAGGTCAAATTTCCAAGCAAGATAAGTCAAAATGCTAGCTTCAAATGGCTTCTTGGCCAACATGAAACTTGTAGAGGATCTCAAGACCTTTAATTTGAGTGGTGGAAGACATTGAGGAGATTTATAGAACTCAAGTTATGGTCCTTGCAAGTTACAGGTCATCTGAGGTATCTGAATTTTTGTCTGTGAAAGTGACTTGACTTCCAAGCTAGTTTTGCCCCTCAAGTAGATTTCAAATGAATTCTTGGTCAACATAAGAATTGTTCCTCATTGTCTTAGCTTTCTAGAATGGTATAGCATGCCTTCATATGATGTGGAGAACTCAACTTATGGTCTTGGCAAGCAAAGGGTATTTTGGGCATTTGTGAATTACAGGTCATTTTAACCTATGTCCAAAACTCATACAAGGAGGCCTCAAATGGAAAAACTTACAACATCAAACTTGCTCCAAATGGGATTTTAAGTCTAGAAAGAAGGTCACAAATTATTGGAAAAGCTCATAACATGAAGTTGCATAATTGGTCAAAATATGAACTAAAATGGCTTATAAAGTGAATAAATTCAAGATGGAAAATGGTTTGGGAGATTTACAAGTCCAAATGGAGACTTCCAATATATGATTTTGAATGGAAAAACAATTCTAAGAACAATGGTTCAAACACTTTTTTGAGTTTAGAAGAAAAAAAGAAAGTTATCTTTGGTTACTTGTAATTGAAGAAACATAACCAAAATGGATCAAAATTGGAAAGCAAGGGAATGTGCAAGATGGATCTAGAATGTTCATATGAGGTCTATATATTCATGAAATGAGAATTTAGCAAGGGTTGGCTTCATCTGCACCAAGAATTTCACAAACTTTTTCATTCTTTCTCTTTGAAGTTTCATTCCAATTCCCCAAATTCTTCACAAAATCATCATCCACATCAATTCAATCTTGTTCCATCATCATCCTAGAGCAGAATTGAAGCAAAAGTTTGGTGGTTAGGATCCATTTTCGTGTACTATCTTCAAGAACATCAAAACTGCAAATTCAAGTGGACAGCATAATTCAAGCCAAGAATCATCACAATATTGCATACAGAATCAAGTACATCAAGGATTGATCAAGATCCAAACCCTAGAAGCTTCAGATCCACGAGTTCCATAGCTGTTCTCAAGATTTCACACCAGGTGAGTTTTCATTCACACAGCTCGATCTAGTTAGTTTGGCATGTTGTTGTTAGTTTAGACATGATGTAGAAGGTTAGTAGAGCAGTTAGGGTGAATTTGGAGAGGTTTGGTGATGTTGATTAGCAGGTGTCATAAACTGTTTGGATCAATAACTCTTAGGTTAATGCATCATAATCGTAGCTTGATAGCGCAGGTTGATTACCATTAGTTATAGGTTAGATTAGGATAGGTTTGAGGAAGAATTGTGATGGTGCATCTCAGAGTAATTTCATGGTGATCAGATTTTGCTTCGATCGGGTTTGTTGTTGTGGTGAGTTTCAAATCAATCTAGTGCCATAGGATTATAGAGGAAGAAATTCTGAGCATCTTTCATGTTGGAAGTATGTTGATTCATGGCCTGGTGATGGAGAACCGAGAGCTCGAATTGGAGCGTGCATGGAGTTTCATGGAAGATGAAACCCTAAGTTTCAGATCCAAGTGAGGAAGACATAATCTGGTCCGTTCGTTTGATGCAAGACCATTGACTTCCAAGGCAATCGTGTGGCCTATATTCAATTCAGAATGTGGAGGGAAGCTGTGAGGCCAAAACGCACCGTTTCATTAATTGAAACGGGCGGGCCTGAGTTAGTTTGTGTTATCCCCACCCCCCTATATAGAGCCCAAGTCAATTTCAACGTGTTATGCTTACTAGTTTCACCCCCCAGCGTCCTTTTTATTTTTCACCAATTCTGATTGATGCTGGGCCTTGTCCAAAATGCTAAGCGCACCCCTGTCTGTGTGGCCCATCCTGAATTGAACTGGAGCGAATTTCTATTCTAACCCCCCTCCCTCATTTTATTTGGTTTAATTGTTTTTAATTCATTTTAATTTTTTACCAACTTCAAAAATTCATAATAAATTCATAGAAAATGCATTTTAATTCATTCTTTTTACATCGTTTTCATTAAAATGTCTAGAAAATTATAGAAAAATAAAATTGCATTTTTATTTTTATTTCATATTTTTTCCATATTTTCTAAATAAATGTCATTTTAAGTAGTTTCATTTCATGCATAAATTTACTAATTTTTGTTCTATCACATGCTTTAATATTTTTTGGTCATTCTTTTTATATTGTTTAGATTAGACATTCAACTTGTAGAAATATTTTAATTCCCATTTTTAGAAGTTAATTTTAGGTGCTTAAAATAGGTTTGAACATCATGAACAAAACTAGGGTTTTAGGTGACAACTTAAGAAGTTTGATTTCATTTCCCTTAGGACTTAGGATTTAATTAGATTAGTTATGGGACTATAGGGGTTATGGGTAGTTATTAGATCCCCTAGAAAAAGTCAGGATTCCCCTACTGCTATTAATACTGTCTGTATATCTGATTGACTGGTGTGGTGTGCCCTCTGGGGATTTATTGCTTGCTTGCTTGGGTATTGGGTTTGTCTGGGGTCTTGGAGAGTTGAAGTCTTGAGGAGATGAAGACCATTGGAGATCCAAAGACTGAAGATCAACTGTCAGAGTTGAGGAGGAGGTTCTTGCTAGCAGCTGCTGAGGAGATTAGGGTTTAGGAGCTAGGCAGAGCTCTAGATTAGAAAACTTGTTTCTCAAACATGGATTGCCTTGTCTGCATCCATCCTTTCTCTATGATTCAAAGTCTCTTTCAAATATCCACCTCCTTCCTTTGGAAGGATCAGTGAATATATTTGAAAGATAGAACTTTTGAGAGGAAACTTTCTGATTAATGTTAACAGTTGATGAACCACCCTTGGTAGGTAATTAACTGTCTAACATTCATTCATTTCACTCTTGTGACTGATCCCTCATCCTGGAGGTTTGAGCTTGAAGAAAAGCCATTGCAGATGGAAGTCAGATAATCAAAGCCCTTTGCCTGAAGGCCATGAAGATGGAGATTGATGCTTGTTGAAGCCTGCAGTTGATTGGAGATTATTTGAAGCCAGATGTTGATTCAGAGCTGCTGATGCTGTTTCTTTTGCTGTTGTATTTCATTCGCTGATGTATTGATTGGTTTTCTGAACTGTATTGTTTGCTGTTTACCCTGCTGGGTTGAAAGTGAAGCCTGTTCACTTTCGCCTATTGTTTTCTAGGTTCGAGGTTGAGTGGGACTCCCTTGCCTCGCTTGTGTTGTTGCATCCATGCATTTTACCGCTTTATTATATCTGTTATTGTTTCTGTTTCTGCCTATCCCGTAGGATCTCTGTTTCTCTCTGTGCAAGAGAGGAGCATGATAGACACTAGGTCTTAACCCATGCATGATAACAGTAGGTTAGTTGTTTCCCTTCGCAACCGTAGGTTAGAGTTCTATCTCTTTCTTTCTCAAAACAAACAGAAAAACACATAAAGGTTTCAAACACAATAAAAGACACTTCTTCCGTAAAAGAATGTGAACTCATCAAGACGTCATTTTTGTCCGCTTGGACCGCTAGTCAGAAAAACCTTTTTTCAGAAGGAATAAAATCAACCAAGACAAGCTTGTGTCGTACGTGGCCCGAACTACGTTTGCTCTGATCTTTCATACTGTATGAAAGTACGTAGGCATAGGATGCGACGTCCTAGCGAGCAACCTTCCCCCCCTTGCCCGTAGGTAGGCGAACTACGTTGACTCTGATTTCTCGTTCCAGGCGAGAATACGTAGGCATAAAGTGCGATACTTTGCCGAGTCATTTTTATTTTCATTTTATTTTCTTTTTAACCCTCGACCCATAGTTTAGATAGAATAACAATCCATACCCGAAAACAAGCGTGGATCCCGTCGAGTACGACGGACGTGAGGGGTGCTAATACCTTCCCCTTGCGTAACCGACTCCCGAACCCAGGTTTTGGTTGCGATGACCACACCTTTCCCGTCTTTGCGAGGTTTACTCTGAGCGTTCCCTTTCCCTCCCATGGGATAAATAACGCACGGTGGCGACTCTTCTGTTCAGCCGGCGCCGATTTTCGCAGTAGCGACAGCTGGCGACTCTGCTGGGGATCCAACGTCCCCTGGCTGCTAAGGACTGCGATGGTTCTTATGCATTTGGGATCCAACGTCCCTTGAGAGAGTCAATCCTAGCGCTTGTTTTCCCGTCGAGGATTTTGTATGGAGTTATTTTTATATTTCTAACCTTGTATTTTCAGCATTATATATTGATTATTATTGCTGTATTTGGGGTGTGACGGGTGTTCTGATATTGAGAGATAAGCCGGACCTGGGCTTGAGTGCACCTAGAATTAGCGTAGAAAGTAGTGGGCGCGTGCCGGCTTTGCTTGCATTAGTGTCTCATGAAATCTACACTCGGACGAGGTTCTTCTGGTTGGCTTCTTTTTCTACCCTTTGGGTCGAAGGGGTTGTTGGTCAGCTGAATTGTCGACTCCGGGGACCGATCATTTGGAAGTTGGCTGAGTGAGGCCTCTTCAGGATTTGATGATGCCACTCCTTCTGGGAATCGTATCGTCAACCCTGAAAGTCTGTGACGCTGACGACCGCATAGGATGCCGTACCTTGTGCCAGTTATAGGGCCACCCACCTGTGAGGGGATTCAGGGTTATGCAGGTAACTAGACTTTCAGACTACCGGTTATTTCTTGATCAGAGGTCTTGGTTATTTATGGAGAGTTATGAGGTCTGTCAGAGACCATTTGGGGATGTGTTCTGAGGTCTGTCCGAGACCATTTGGAGATGTGTTTTGAGGTCTGTCAGAGACCAGTTGGAGGGTTCTGAGTAGGGCTGGCAATGAACCAAACCAACTCGAAGATAGTTCGGAATTCGACTCGACAATTAAATCGTTGAACTAGGTTCATGAACCAAATGAGTTGAGTATGAGCGAAAAATTAAGTTCGTTAACTAAATGAGCTGAACTTGAACTATACATAGTTCGACTCGTTAGGTTCATGAGTCAACTCGATTACATATGAAAATAATTATACTGTCTTTAAGATTAGGTTTAAATATTTACTTCAAATCTTAGACAAATTTAATCTTCAATTTAGTAGTTTTTGAATTAGACTCTCAAATGTATCTCTTGAAAGTTGTGTAGGTTTTGAATTAGTAGATTTCGAAGATAAAGTTAAATTTCAATATGATAACTTTTATTTTATTTTAATATTTTATTTAAAACATATATATATATATTTATTTAAAATGTCAAATATACTAAAAAATATATATATTTAAAAAAATAGTTTTTAAGTTCGTGAACCATGTGAGCTGAACCTAATGAGATGAACCTAACGAGTCGAACCGAACTGTTCGTGAACTTATAACGAGTCGAGTTTGAGCTTAAAAAAAAGTTCGTGTCAAACTCGAACTCGAACTCGAATTCGAACAATTCTTAACGAGTCGAGCCGAGCTGAGGTGAGTTCGAATCGACTCGACTCATTTCCAGCCCTAGTTCTGAGGTCTGTCAGAGACCAATTGGAGATATGACTTGAGGTCTACCAGAGACCAGTGGGAGTTATGGTTTGAGGTCCATCAGAGACCAGTAATGGAGCTTTGTTTTAGGTCTATCTGAGACCAGGGTTTGAGGACTTCTGGAGGGTCTATCTGAGACCTTTCTTGATTGAGTTCAGGCTATTCAGCTGCAGCTTTGGTCCCTGTTGCATGATACTTGCATTGCATTGCCTGCATATCCATTATCATTTGCATTTCACTAACGTGTGTCTGTGCTGCAGGTGCATTTGCATTTCCCTAGTTCTAGTGCCCGGATTTCTGAGTATTGATTATGGCTGGTTTGAGGAAAACAGTTGCGTACAAGCTACCGTCACCTGATATTACTTCTTTGCTTGGTCTGATATCTCTTGCTGATGAAGAGGTTAGGAGGAGCTTCAGAATGAGCCATGGGAGATTACTGGGATTAGTCTGTAAACCCACTGCTGATGAGATGAACGGACTATACACCTTGATGCAGTTCTATGACCCCGCTTTGAGATGCTTTACTTTTGCTGACTTCATTCTGGGACCTACTATTGAGGAATATGTGGAGTTTACTGAGCTTCCCGTGCAGAACAAAGTTCCCTTCATCCACTCTGCTGCTGAGCCCAAGTTAGAGGACTTAGCCAAAGCCTTGCATATGAACGCTGCAGATCTGTTATTGACTTCTTGGCTTGGGGTGTCAGGTTTCTCTCTGGATTTCTTAGTCGCTAAAGCTCGGGAGTACGCCAAGAACGGTTGTTGGGTGGTTTTCAATGCTATTCTGGCTTTATGCATTTATGGAATCGTGTTGTTTCCTAACTTGCCCAACTTTGTGGATTTGGATGCTTTCTACCTGTTCGCTGCAGGCAACCCAGTACCAACTTTGATTGGAGACTTCTACCACTCATTGCACTATAAGAACGAAAACCGAAGGGGAAAAGTTGTTTATTGCTGTACTCCTCTGCTGAGTATGTGGTTCAAGAGTCATCTCCCCACAAAGGGACCATTTGTAGACAGTGTAACCTCAGCCAGTTGGTCTGAACGCCTGATGAGGCTATCTTCCGAAGACATTAGATGGTTTGACAGAGACCTACTGGGATCTGAACTTATCTTCAGTTGTTCGGGGTACCCTAACGTCCCGTTGATTGGAAGGAAAGGGTGTATCAATTACAACCCTTCTCTATTCATTCGCCAGTTCGGTTATGCGCTGAAGAATCCACCTCAGGAGGAAGAAGTACAGGAATCTCTGTACTTCACAGGTGACGTGAAGGGGGAGTTATTAGCCAAGCTGCAACATGCCTGGACGCGTATTAACCGCAGAGGGAAGCCGTTGTTAGGAAAGAATGAATGTCAGGCCTATGCACCTTATAGAGTTTGGATTCAAAAGAGGGCTATTCAGTTGAGGATGCCGTTTCCAGATGCACCAATTCTTGTTCCCGTTCCGGTAGCAGAGCCGACCACTGTTTCTAGAGAAGTCTACGAACAAGTGGTGAGAGAGAAAGAAGCCTTAATGAAGATTAACGAAGGGTTAGAGCAAGAGTTAGCCCAGGCACGCAGTGAGAAAAACAAGGCCGTATATGCTTTCCAACAACAGATTGAGCTGGTAAACAGGTTAGGAGCTGAGTTGACTGAGGAAAAGAAAAAGCGCGAACGTCTGGGGCAAGAGTTCAGAAGTTCCCATGACATGCTGGAAGCCAAAAAGAAAGCGCTCGACGCAGCACACCGAGAGATATCTTCTTGCAATAAGACTTGGAATGCTACACTCACCAATAACAAGAAGAGGGAAGATAAGCTGAAGCAGCAAATTTCCGACCTCGAAGAGAAGTTGAAGTCTAGCATCAAGAAGTGTGAGGAGGAAGTGATGACCCGGTATAGTGTCCAGCATGCACTGAACAAGGCAATCAAATCCAGAGATGAAGCGGGGTCTCAGAAGCGAAAGCTAGAGGATTGCTTCGGAGAAGCAGCATGGGAAGAAACTGCTGAAGACGCACGCCGTGTCCTTAAGAGGAGAAACCAGCTTGTTGAAGGGCTGCTTGATCGACCAAGCCATCCGGAGACCAAGAAGTTGATAGAGGAGTACCAGACTTTTGGGAGGATTTGATTATCTCATGTAGTAACTTGTATGCTTTATTTGCATAGCGCTGACCATCACCAGGATTGTTGGTTGAGGTCATGCCTTCTTATTGTACTCTCAGTGATATTGTACTCTCGGCTTATTGATTCTCTCAGCAATATATGAGGCTTTCTATGATTCAGCTCCGATATTCTTATTGTCAACACTGTCACTGCACCGGCACCTTCGCACTAGAACTGGGGGAATGAACTTCCCTAAGGCACAGACACACTGCATTGCATGCATATTCATATTGCATTACAGGTAATCTTTGAATGGTGTCTTATTTCCTGCTCTGTACCAGGTACTTAACAGGATTCCAGATCAACATCCGCATCGCTATTCTACACGCTCCAACTGTCGGAAAGTCATGGACCAAATTCAGAACGAGATGCAGGATGTGCGCGAGAAGCTCGCCCTCTTCATGCAGACCGTGGAAGCTATAGCAAAAGGGCAAGAGAATTTGCAGGCCATGGTCCAGCCTCTGTTGGCTCGCAACGCTGGTCATGGTAATGACGATCATCAGTCTGTCCGGGTTGATACTGCTCATGGAGACGGCACTCCCACGCCAGTGGCTCCGCCCGTAATCAATATACCTGCCGCTAATGTCAACAACGCTACCGCTGCTGTGAATGGTAACGTCGGAGTGGGGAATGAGACTGCTGTCCATAATGCTGGGTTGGGTGATGTCAATTTGGGAGATAATCTCGGAGGCAATGGCTTTGTCAATACTGGGTTCGGATTCAACGATCAGGGATTTGACAACGCTGGCAAGTATGGCTTTAATGCTCAAGGCTTTGGGCAAGATGGTTATGGTATGGTCAATCAGGGTTACGGAGGCTTTGGAGGAAACGGAAACGGTGCTGGAGTTATGGCTTATGGTCCTGCTGGAGGTGTTCAAGGGTACGGCAACAGAGGCCGAGGTCCGGGGATGAATCAGGTCAGAGCTGGACGTAATAATGCGTATGATGGGTACGGGGCTGGAAACGGTATGTGGCAAGAGGATCAGCAGGAAGACGCCTTCTCCGGAGGAGGTTTTGAAGGACCGATGGATGATTCCCAAAAGATAAGAATGCTGGAAGAGCAGATGAAGGGAGTCCTAAATCAGAGTGCTGTGGGATTGGACATGGCAACCATGGGTTTGGTACCCGGCTTGAGGGTGCCAATTAAGTTCAAAGCGCCTGCGTTCGATAAGTACAAAGGAGACACATGTCCGAAAGTGCATGTACGAGCTTATTACAGAAAGATGTCTGCATACTCCACTGATGAAAGAATGCTCATGCATTTCTTTCAGGATAGTCTATCGGGTCCTTCCCTAGAGTGGTACATGGGGTTGGAGCCAACTGATATCAAGACATGGAAGCAATTGGCGGAGGCGTTCGTAGCCCATTACAAGTATAACAGCGACCTGGCACCCAATCGGGTCCAGTTGGCCGGGCTTTCGCAGAAGAAGGGGGAGAGTTTTAAAGAATACGCGCAAAGGTGGCGCGATATGGCTGCCAGGGTCCGTCCTCCTGTGGAAGATAAAGAAATGAATGATATGTTTGTCGGCACATTCACCGGGCTGTTTCACGATATGTTGTTTCACACTTCTCTGGCCAGTTTTTCAGACCTGATTCTAATGGGGGAAAAGATTGAGCGTAATATTAAGCAAGGAAAGTTCCAAGTCGATGAATCAACTGCATCTGGCAGTAATAGGAAAGCTTATGGTGGGCGCCGTCAGGGCGAAGCTAGTGCAGTATTTGGAGGCCGAGGCCGAGGCCGAGGCAGGGGACGAAATCAATATCGTCAGCCGCAGCAGGTGTCGAGTGTTACTATCCCATATCAATCACAACCAATCCAGCAACAACAACCCGTTCAGCAGCAACCAATGCCACAGCAGCAGCAGCCTCAGCAGGGGGCACAGCAAGCTCAACGAAGATTCCAGGGTGGCAAGCCGAGAAGAGTATTTGAGAAGCCTCCCTCAACCTATGCTGATTTATTGCAGACATTGTTGGGATTGAATCTGGTGGAGAAAAGAACCCTGACACCGATAACGGGAGCTCCCCCGTTCGGATATGACGCAAACAGGCACTGTGAGTTTCATTCTGGGGCCCCGGGCCATGATATCGAAGGTTGCCATGCTTTTAAGCACGTGGTGCAGGATCTCTTGGACAACAAGTCTATCAACTTCGGAACGGCAGGTCCGAATATAGACCAGAAACCCATGCCTAATCATGGGGCGAACGCCGTGCTGACTGAGGAAGGTCGGAATCTGATTATGAATGTTGAAGATTTAAAGACGCCGCTGAGCGAGATAAAGAGCCGACTGTTACAAGGAGGTGTTTACCCAGGATGTAATGAGTACTGCTTAGATTGTTGGGCCCTAGCTGGGGGGTGTGAGGATATGAAGAAAGGCATTCAGGCCTTAATTGATGAAGGTATATTGCAGTTTGATCGAGCGGCAAATGATGAGCCTGCAGGGGCAGTAGTGGATAATCGGAGTGATGTGGCCACGGTAACGATTCCGCGGAAGACGATCACTATTGCAGCACCAGCTCAGCGACCACCGATTACCATAACTAAAGCCGGGCCAATCCCGTATAAGAACACGAAAGCAGTCCCATGGTCATATGGGCTAGAGGTGTATTGTGATGGGATTAAGATCGATGTTAACAAGCCGTCAGCCGAGATTGTGGATAATGTTGTTGGCTCAGGAGGCATGACGAGGAGTGGCAGGATCTTTATATCTCCGGAAGTGGAGGCTGAAAGGCTAGCGAAAGGAAAAGGGAAAGCGGTTGAGAATGTTCCGGTACAAGCAAATGAAAAAGAAGCAGCATCTAAGGATGTAGAAGAATTCATGCGCTTGATTCGGAAAAGTGATTATAAGATTGTGGAGCATCTGCAGCAGACACCATCCAAAATATCTATCTTGTCATTGCTGTTGTGTTCGGAAGCTCACAGGAACGCTTTGCTGAAAGTCCTGGACACCTCTTTTGTACCCCAGGATGTCTCTGTAAATCAGCTAGAAGGAGTATTGGCACACGTGAATGCAGGCCACAGTCTGGGTTTTACCGATTTCGACTTGACTCCGAAAGGGATGGATCATAATATGGCATTACACGTGTCTGTGGAATGTAGGGGATCAACAATGTCGCACGTACTGGTTGACACCGGATCATCTTTGAATGTGCTGCCTAAGAAGGCGATGATGAAGCTGGATGTTCGAGGAATTTTGTGTACACCCAGCGATTTGGTAGTCAGAGCGTTTGACGGCACGCGGAGAACAGTCTTCGGATCGATTACCTTGCCTCTGCAAGTGGGGCCGGAAGTGTTTGCAACGGAGTTTTATATCATGGATATACAGCCTGCGTACAGCTGCTTGCTGGGAAGACCCTGGATTCATGGGGCAGGGGCTGTCACGTCTACCCTGCATCAGAAGTTAAAGTATATGGTCGGAGACAGCGTAGTCACCGTGTGCGGAGAGGAAGACATCCTGGTCAGCCATCTATCTTCGTTCAAATATGTGGAAGTCGACGGGGAGATCCACGAGACACCATGCCAGGCATTCGAAGGTTTGCGCATAAAGGACAAGAGTCCCGGGCCAAGCAAAGTGCCAGAGATAACTGTCTCATCGTATAAGGAAGCTCAAGCGCTAGTGGAAGCAGGAGAAGCCAAGGGCTGGGGCAAAGTATTGGACATTCCTGTGAAAATGGACCGGTTCGGACTGGGGTACCGACCGTCGTCATCAACTCCTTCTGTGGGGGCCCCCCATTTCAGAAAGTCAATCACCATCTCTGCCAGTGGAGTATGTCATGAATCTGTCAATGCTGCTTCAGAGTCTGATGAAGGGGACAGCGACTGTGATATGGATGCCTGGATTCAGCCAAGCACGCCAGGACAAGGACTGTGCAACTGGTCTATTCAGGAGCTTGTTCCTGTGACTTTTAAACAGTAATGCTTTGCTTTATTAATTGTTGAATAATCTGATGTCTTGCCCGGGGCATCAGGATTTGCTTAGGGCTGTGTTGTTATAAACATTGCGCGTTAATCATTAAATAAATGGCGTCTTTTCATGTGCAAATACTGTAATCCCTGTCTTTCTTATTTCGCGTTTTTCAATAAAATGGCAATGTGGTTATTCGCTTTATACGCATTTTGAAGCACTTAACCATTCCTTTTGCAGGATAACATTTTCAGATGACATCCTTGAGCCACCTATGACTCGTCCCGACTTCGAGCACCCGGTATTCCAAACCGAAGAAGAGGTTGTCGAAGATAGCGACGTTCCTGAAGAACTGTCTTGGTTAGTGAAACAAGAGGAAAGAGCCATTCTGCCTCACGACGAGGTTATCGAAATTATCAATTTGGGGTCGGAAGGGGTTGAGAAGAATATTCGTATTGGAGCCGCACTGCAAAGTGATATCAAGCGAAGACTGGTTGAAATGCTCCGAGAGTATAATGATGTATTCGCTTGGTCATATGAAGATATGCCAGGGCTCGATACAGATATGGTTGTGCATCGCCTGCCACTGAAAGAAGATTGCCCGCCTGTCAAACAAAAACTTCGCAGAACTCGACCAGACATGGCAATGAAGATCAAAGAGGAGGTTCAGAAACAGTGGGACGCTGGTTTCCTGGCTGTGACGAAGTATCCTTCATGGGTTGCCAACATCGTACCAGTGCCAAAGAAAGACGGCAAGGTTCGAATGTGCGTGGATTATAGAGATTTGAATAAAGCAAGCCCAAAAGACGATTTTCCACTTCCTCACATTGACGTGTTAGTTGATAATACTGCTCAATACTCTGTATTCTCCTTCATGGATGGCTTTTCAGGCTACAATCAAATTAAAATGGCGCCAGAGGATATGGAGAAGACTACTTTCATAACACCTTGGGGAACATTTTGCTACAAAGTGATGCCCTTTGGTTTGAAAAATGCTGGGGCAACATATCAGCGTGCGATGACGACTCTCTTTCATGACATGATGCACAAAGAGATCGAAGTTTATGTTGATGATATGATTGCCAAATCCCAGACGGAGGAAGAGCATCTGGTGAATCTGTTGAAGTTGTTTAAAAGACTTAGGAAGTTCAGGCTGAGGCTGAACCCTAATAAATGCACCTTCGGGGTGAGATCGGGTAAACTGCTGGGGTTTATCGTAAGCGAAAGAGGAATAGAGGTCGATCCTGCTAAAATAAAAGCGATTCAAGAAATGCCGACGCCTAAAACAGAGAAAGAGGTGCGCGGGTTTTTAGGGAGGTTGAACTACATTGCCCGGTTCATATCTCACCTAACGGCCACGTGTGAACCATTATTCAAGTTGCTAAAGAAAGATCAAGCTGTGACGTGGAACGAAAATTGTCAAAAGGCGTTCGATAAAATAAAGCAGTATCTGCAGGAGCCTCCTATTTTGATACCCCCAGTGGCAGGGAGACCCTTGATAATGTATTTGACGGTTCTTGAGGGAAGCATGGGTTGTGTTCTCGGTCAACACGACGAGACGGGGAGAAAAGAGCATGCGATCTACTATCTGAGTAAGAAATTTACAGACTGTGAATCTCGGTACTCAATGCTGGAGAAAACTTGTTGCGCGCTAGCCTGGGCCGCCAAGCGTTTGAGGCAGTACATGCTGAATCATACAACCATGCTCATCTCGAAGATGGATCCAATCAAGTATATATTTGAAAAGCAGGCGTTGTCAGGTAGAATTGCCCGTTGGCAGATGGTCTTGACTGAATATGATATTCAATACGTCTCGCAAAAGGCTATAAAGGGGAGTGTGCTGTCTGAGTATTTGGCAGAGCAGCCTATTGAAGAGTACCAATCGATGAGATTTGATTTTCCTGACGAGGATATCATGTACTTAAAGATGAAGGATTGCGAAGAACCGTTGCCAGACGAAGGACCAGAGCCGGGGTCCCAGTGGAAGATGATATTTGATGGAGCTGTGAATGCTTACGGTAGCGGAATAGGGGCAATTATCACTACGCCACACGGGTCGCACATCCCGTTTACTGCCCGATTGACCTTTGCCGTTACCAACAATGAGGCCGAATACGAAGCTTGTATAATGGGGCTCGAAGAAGCCATTGATTTGCGAATCAAACATCTAGACGTATACGGAGACTCAGCTCTGGTGGTGAATCAGATCAAAGGGGAATGGGAGACACGGCAGCCTAATTTGATACATTACATGAATTATGCAAGGAGATTGTTGCCTTTCTTCGACAAGGTTGAATTGCACCACGTACCGCGGGCAGAAAATCAGATGGCTGACGCCCTTGCCACTTTGTCTTCCATGTACAAGGTCAACTTCTGGAACGAAGCTCCCCAGATCACTATCTCTCGGTTGGACAGGCCGGCCTATGTATTTGCTATTGATGAAGCATCTGATGACAAACCGTGGTATTTCGATATCCTTAATTTCCTGAAGAATAAAGAGTATCCGGCTGGGGCATCCAGTCAAGATCAGAAGACTCTCAGGAGATTAGCGGGTAATTTCTATTTGAACCCGGATGGCGTCTTGTACAGAAGGAACCACGACTTGGTGTTGTTGCGTTGTGTAGACGAGAAAGAGGCAAAGTTGCTCATGGAGGAAATTCACGAAGGTGCCTTTGGTACGCATGCTGGTGGGCATGCTATGACGAGAAAGCTGCTGAGGGCAGGTTATTTTTGGCTGACGATGGAAACTGATTGTTTCAAGTTCGCGAGGAAGTGCCACAAGTGCCAAATCTATGCTGACAAGATACACGTGCCTCCGAGTCCTCTAAATGTGATGTCATCTCCATGGCCATTTTCGATGTGGGGAATCGATATGATTGGAAAGATCGAGCCGACGGCTTCTAATGGGCATCGGTTCATCCTAGTAGCAATCGATTATTTCACCAAGTGGGTGGAAGCGGCGTCTTACGCAAATGTAACGAAGCAAGTGGTGGCTAGATTCATCAAGAGAGATATAATTTGCCGATATGGGATCCCCGAGCGGATAATCACGGATAATGGTTCAAATTTGAACAACAAAATGATGAAGGAGCTTTGTCAGAATTTCAAGATCGAACATCACAACTCCTCCCCTTACCGACCCAAGATGAATGGCGCTGTCGAAGCGGCCAATAAAAATATCAAGAAAATTGTTCAGAAAATGGTGGTGACCTATAAGGATTGGCACGAGATGCTACCTTTCGCTTTGCACGGTTATCGTACGACGGTACGCACATCAACCAGAGCAACTCCGTTCTCGTTGGTATACGGAATGGAAGCGGTACTACCACTGGAAGTTGAGATCCCTTCTCTGAGGGTGTTGCGAGACGTTCAGCTGGACGAGGCAGAATGGGTAACGAATAGATTGAACCAACTGAGCTTAATGGATGAGAAGAGGCTAGCTTCTCTGGCATACGGTCGTTTGTACCAAAGACGAATGAAGAAAGCGTACGACAAAAAGATACTTCCGCGAAGCTTTCAGACGGGCGACCTTGTGCTGAAAAGGATTCTCCCGCCGCAAGCAGATCACAGGGGCAAGTGGACCCCCAACTATGAAGGGCCATACGTTGTCAGAAAGGTCTTTTCAGGAGGAGCGCTGTTGTTGTCCACCATGGACGGAGAGGACTTTGTGTCACCTGTGAATTCGGATGCAGTTAAAAAATACTTTGCTTAAAATAGACCCGCTGGACAGAAAAAAGAGAGTCCAGGCAAAAATGGGGCATCCTGGCGAACCAAAAACAGAATGAAAGGTTCGGGCAAAAGTTAGGGATAAAATTGAAAAAAATGTACACCCGCGAAGTCGAAAACCTACACTGGGCGGCTTCGGCAAAAAAGGGTATCCCGGTGAACTGAAAACCCGTAAAGGGCGGTTCACGCAAAAGTTAGGGATTTGAAAAGCAAATGACTGCGGTCCGAACTTGATAATTCAATGAACATCAATGCGGGAGAATACATTTGAGGAGTCAGTTATCGGATACAATCTCTTCAGAAGTGGGGATACCGGGAAAGCATTAGAGTCGGACGAGTCATAGGAGGATCAGTTCGTGGTGTTCATCTGCATCCAGTTGCCGACATGTGTACAAAATTTAATTTGTCAAAATATTCTTGCTTCTTGGGCATACTCATGTATTTGCTTTGCGTAGCTTCCTCATTTCAGGAGTTACATCCCGTGTACAAAAACTCCGCCCATTCAGGGGCCCGATCAATGAAAATGTGTTATTCAGTACTTGATGCCTGTTCTTTACTGTTTTGTACATGATAAAACGCCTAAGTTTATTGAAGCTAGCATGAGTATAACATTACTGGCCCTTGCCAACAATGGCTAAAGATTTGAATTAATTGAGTGTAACGTCACTAACCTGAATTGATTTGATTGCACAGGCTTGTCGTGTCTTGTTTGTGTTGTTGCAGGTTTCATAACCGTACGAAGAAGGTGATCAAAAGATTGCGATAACGAAAGACTCAGTCTTCATGCAGATCATGCATGTTCTTCCTGAAGAAGGATAGAATTCCCTAGCTAGCCGTAGCTTATCCAAAGAACGTGCTCCAGAAAAGTTGTTCGTCCTCAGCAGAGTTTGGCGATTCTAAGATCGTGAGGCTGTATTCAGACAGGTTCATATTTCCCCGCAGGGTCATGCACTCTCCCCCAGTGGAGTCAGTTAATTTTCCCCGAGAGAATCTGGCCATCCCCAGTGGAATTCTCTTTGCAAGTGTTTTCATTCCTTCCAATGGAATTCGAAGATCAAGACTCTCCAAAGCAGAGTTGATGGTGGGTCCTATCATTTATTTTGTCAGAGATACTGGTGATATCAGTTCACGTTCCAGCAGAAAGTCCGATCGTACTATGCACATCTGCTATTCCCCAGCAAAGTTGTATTCCCCAGCAGGGGGTTACTTCAACAAGGTGTTTGGATTGAGTTCCCAATTTCCCAGCAGGGTTGACTTCATCCTCCCGGCATTTATTTTGCTGGAATAATTCTGTAGCATCTGGCTATCCCCGACGGAGTCGGCATTATCCTTCCAGCATTTATTTTGCTGAAGCAGTTTCTGTATTCTAGCAGTTCAGGTGGAGAGAGCTCTTGCTCAAATGAATTATCAAACAGTCAAGATTTCGGTATGAGACACCCAATGATAATGTCAGTTTCGGCGGTATTCCCCCACAGAGTCAGCATGATGAGATTCTCTTTGTCTCTAATAGAGTCATTTATGCAAATGTCTCTTATTTTCCCCACTAGAGTTGCCAGGATAAGTGTCTCCTTCTCCCCAAGCAGAGTTTGTTTGTCATCAACGGGTTCCATGAATCAGAATTCCAGAGGCCACCGCCGGTTATCAGAGCAGGCGTCCGATAGTTTGGTTTCCAGACATCCCCAGTAGAGTCCGCCTCAAAGTCGCTGTCACGTCAGTGCTAAGAAGTTTGTGGGTTGGGATCAGTGGAGAGCTAAGTCCTGACGCGGACAATTTATTCCTATACTGACGGGATTTCTTCAGAAGTGGGCGTCCTAATGTGACCAGGTTTATTTCCTTGGATTGGTGAAGTGTGTTAGTCCTATCGTGGGCAGATTCGGTTTCTCGAAATTAGTGGAATGGGGGGTCATGACGTTGACGAAAGTGATTACTCTTTGTGTTGGTGTCCTGACGTGGACAAGTTATTTCCCCAGTGGGTCGAGGGTGTGAGTCCTTACGCGGACAAGTCTTATTTCCTCAGCAAGTCGAAGACGCCTGAGTCCTGACGTGGACAAATCAAGACGAGATCAGTGTCCTTACGTGGACAAATCAAAGAGATTATTATTCCTAACGTGGAAAGATGGAGATTCCTTACGTGGAAAGATGTAGTCCTTACGCGGACATATCAA